>OZ022260.1:24078644-25460510 GCA_963978905.1 Trichostrongylus colubriformis
GGATTTCAACAGGAAAGGCAGCAGGACTGGATAAAAGGTTAGTTAAAAGACTGAAGCTGGATAATCCCTCCTGCCCTGTATTTTACAGCCTGATCAAGACACATAAGTTATCAAACGAAGTCGGACACTCGGTCAATGCTAGCGATTACAAAATACGACCCATAATAAGCTGCGTGGGAGGACCAACAGATCGTGTTTCGTGGTTTCTTAACAAAATAGTTGGTCAACTCCTTCGATTCGTACCTTCACACTTACCTAACACCGGAAGTTTCCTAGAGCGACTACGTCCTTGTAGATTTCCGGAAAACTGTGTGATAGAGTCGTTTGATGTAACTGCGCTTTACACGAATGTGAATAACAATGAAGCTCTCCAAGCTCTTTCGGAAATGCTGGATGAGCACTACACCGAAATTGTGACGTTCGGGTTAAGCAAAGTACATATTATGACTCTAGTTAAGGAGTGCCTTAACTGTAACATCTTCAAGTGGAATGGACAATACTTTTCTCAGAACCGGGGACTTGCGATGGGCCAACGGCTAGCTCCAGTCTTAGCAATATGCTTCATGGGTAGGATAGAAAGACCGGTGATGGCACGTATGCCCATCATGTACTGTCGATACATCGATGACTGCTGCGTAATCACCTCAACGCAGACGGAAATGGATGAATTATTTGTGATCCTCAACAATCAGTCACAGTACATAAAGTTCACGAGAGAAGCCCCACGAGAAGATTGGCTTCCTTATCTAAACACACAGATTAAGGTGTCAAACGGAGAGTATAGTGTGAAGTGGTACCGAAAAAGCAGCTCAAAGAACATCTTACTCCATGCAAAGTCTGCACATCCTAGAGCTGTAAAGGATGCGGTTGTTCGAAATATGTTTAAAACAGCAATTGCGGTTTGTACAGGCAACATGGAGCGGGAAGAGTCTCGCAAGCTAGCTTCCGAAGTTGCAAAAAGGAATGGCTACGTATCAAGTAGTTGTATATCAGGCTCACGAGGAAAAGGGCGTCCACCGAGAAATCGCGAGGACATTATGCCTCTCCAGCTACCTTTCATATCAGACAAAGTCAGCGCAGCTATAAAACAATGTATTGCTCGAGCAGAACTAGCCAATAAGGTCGTTTTGATAAACATACCAAACGACAATATTAAACATCTACTAGTTCGCAATAGGCTTTATGATCGTACGTGCAATACTGAAGACTGCGCTATTTGTCCATATGGAAGGGAGGGAGACTGTGCACAGAGAGGTACGATATACCAGCTTCAGTGCTCAACCTGTGACCAGATTTATATTGGAGAAACGGGTCGAATGTTAGGGACACGCGTTAAGGAACACTTAGCCGGAAAGCGACGGAAAAACATGCTCAATCCACTTGGCAGACATCGAGTAGAAGAGCACGGGGGCAATGACTTCAATATCAAGTGCAAAATCCTTGCCCGCGAAGAGGACATTGGGTGCAGAAAAGCTCTAGAGGCGTTCTATATCCACACAAAAGACCCAAAGCTAAATAACCGAAATGAGTGCATGGCCATTACAACAGAGTTCTTACCCTTCATTTCGCTGTGTGGATTATGACGACACCGGTCTCGAGTGCCACTGGTGTCTCACTTTTTCCATACTCGGTCACTGGAGGAAGCGGAGTGGAGACTCCTACTGGAACGTCGTAGGTTGGTTCCCTTTACTGGACTATTTTCGGGTTTGAGGTCTAACAAGGGTTGAAGACAAGGAGAATGGCAGGGCCCTTCACCGGATGAGGTACAGGTTGGAAGCTCCGAACTTTTAGGTCTTGATAACGACGATTTGTTCGAAACGTCGGCCAATAAACGTTCCATAACAAACCTGGTTGGCACAGAAGAATAAAGAAAGAACAAACATCCAGACATGCCCAGGTTTCAAGAAGATCGAACATGGAATTATCAACAATTTTCCGTCCAAAAACGGAACATTCCAAGATACGCCCCGCCCACCGCTTAACATGGTCCATGTGAGCTCTTTACTTCTTGTCCCAAGCCTTACCCATATCGCACTTGTCCCCATCTCCACAGCTCGTTTTTCATATAATCCCTAACTCGTAACAGACGGATGGAGAGACGGGGGGACGTACAGACAGACGAAGCGTTATATATAGTAGGGATCATAAAGTAAATCGTGGCTACCTCTCTCGCATTTGCAGCGACGCGATCCAGAATAAGGACAGTAGTCGCAAATTCAGGGGTGGCTCGAAAGCCATTTCATTCTGACCACGTAAGCCATCTTTTTGAATTCCGTTGCTGTATTTCAGTTTACATACAGCACATGCCGTCCATACCGACGTTCGCTCCAAATGCGTGCACATGTCTGGAGGCGAACTCAGTTTAGTAATACCATCAAATGGACGTGGTCATCCGGTGCCCAAGATGTCAGACCCTCAAATAACATCCTATTGACAAATACAAAGGGATGGAAGGGAATATCAAAGGGATGGAATAGGATAGAGAACGAGGTTCCTTCCAGCCGCTAGTAATATAATGTACAAATATCATATCTGACAGGCTTAAAGAAGGCACATTGCAGATCTTCACTTTCACCTATCAAGCTTAAGTGAGGGTACACTTGAAAGAAAGCGCTTGTATACGGATTGGGAAAAAATGCTCTAACACAGCCACAAACTTCCATGACGCGCAGTAGAGCCACACATTCTACCCCTCATGCTGATATCATACGCAGTAAAAATAGAAGTGTGTTGGATGCATCTATTTATTCAAACGTTATTTCTAACAAACCACAGACATCACTAATTTTCACATAGGAAATATGAAGTTTCGAGCGTAGTATTTCGATAATCCTCTTTTTCTTGGCAGTAGCTAATTTGTATATATGTGACATACTTACAATATTTGTTTGTATTTAATGAGTGTATTTTTTGGAAAGTTGCTGAATTACACGTCACTCAGAGCAAACTCATAACATGAAATTATTTGAAGACTAGAGAATTAGCAAGTACTGTAAAGTGATTTCTCCCATTGCTGAAGATTTGATGAGTTCTGTCTCGTGTCGTGCAGGCACTGTTGTGTAGATCTGCTCATGCACGAAGGTTCGCCATTTTGCCGGCCAACAAGTCTGAAGATGGTCACAAAAATTCAGTGTACTTAAGCAAAAATGTTCCTTGTCTTATGCTCCCTCAACGACCATCGAGCTTTATTTTCCTAGTGCGCTGTTATTCCTGCGTGACGTTAGAGACAACACTACGCACTACCCTCAAAGCTGTTGCATTAGCACAATGCCAGCACCTTGTGGGGTATGGGTGTACACTAATTACGAAATCATCTGGAAGTGGAGGGCATTATTACCAGGTCGATGCATAGGTTTCGGACCCCTTTATTCACCTTTCGTTTCCGTCGACTTTATTTAACCATCCATTCATCCGATGCATCTTAACTATCTACAATACAGCGTGGAGATAACAAAGCAGTCGAAGACTGCCTTATCCCCACCTGTTCAATTTCATGGACTTGCTATCGAAGAAAGATTGGGTATCGGTTCCGAATTCTTTTTGGCTAGCTGGTCACTTCTTCTCAAGAAAGTGAGCTAGAGTGCAGACTTGGTGATGATTTGTTCGTGCAAGGTTGGCGCGGGCTATGCAATGGATAAGGGAGAAATGGATTCAGAATCGAGCACCACCATGAGAAAACCAGGTTTTGTTGGATTTCTCCTTCTACTGAATGACTAAATGCAACCTGCTTACAGCTGAATTCCTCTTGGACACCTTGGCTGTCGAGTTTCCAGACTGTTTGAGCGGGGTCTCTGCCACAATTGGTTCACATGCACGATCCCTTCTTCATTTGTGGTGACTGCCACGAAGGTGCAATCAAAAGTGCAGAGGTTGAACTACTGCGTGCTCAGCACAGGTAAGAAGAAAACTGCTTCTTCAGATTTTTCCTGATTCGTGAGCATGGCTCAGTGTTGCCATCTTACAGCACGGAGGGAGTCCTGTCACGTGACGACTGAACTGTAAAAAAATCCTTCTCATAAGGTTGTCCCAGGACATCGATAGTAAGTGCTAATTGAAAGAGAAGACCGTCCCTCACAGAGGGGTATCAGCGGCCGTCCCTCACAGAGGGGTATCAGCGGTGCATCCCAAGTAAAAGTCCGTACCCTCTTCCAGTGCGTAGCTAGCTCTGCTCATCATCTGGCCTTTGGAAGAATGTGGTTAGCATATTTTCAGGTAAATAGTGGTGGTTCGGGCTCCCACCATAGATTTTTTTCAAGAGTAGACGAAAATTGGTCCGGAATTTATGGATTGAAACAAACGAACCTGACTAATATTCAGACAAATCACGCTTAAGCCTGCAGATATGATGATACATAAGAATTGATAAGGGGAACAAAGCGTCTATCATCGTTTCTCAATTATCACGGATGGACTCGAAGTATCTTAAGCGACATCAGCCGAGTAATATTTGATGCGTTTGCAAATTACTATTGAAAAGATATTAAAGGGTTCGGGTTTCATCTGATTGCAGTGAATGTCGGAGAAGGAGAGATCACAACCATTTCCCGATTCAATAAAGATGCTCAATTTCAAAGGATGAGGGGTAAATAGAACGCCAGCTGAAGATAGTGAACGCGATATTTGGGAAACGAAAAAGGAGACGAAAAAGGGTGTGTACAATACCGCTCACATTTTTTGAAAAATCGACGGTGGTCGACGGATTAAACGGCACAAACCGTCGCACAGTCATAACTTCATTAAAAATGAATAAAATGGGGAAAATTAGAAGCATTAGATTCGTCCCAATGCGATGAATTCAATATGATAGGTGAACTATCTCCTCAATTTGTCCATCGATTCTGACGAAATGAGCTTAAAAAGTCTCGAAAATGTCGTGGAATTTGGTGCTGAAAAGTATCCTGAAACTTGGAGATAGCTCACTAAAAAAAAGACGTTTGTGGAGAACATGGGCGAGGAACAAATGAACATGTGAATGTAAGCCGAAAAAAGCCGGAGTCTTGCCTGAGGGTAAAAAAAGGAAATCTTTGCAGCTTTTACCGAGAAGCTGGTGACCTATTTATCAAAATTCGACATCCTACAGGTCGTTAAATTCGTCGCATTGGGACGAATCTAATGCTTCTAATTTTTTCCCATTTTATTCACTTTTAATGAAGTTATGACTGTGCGACGGTTTGTGCCGTTTAATCAGTCGACCACCGTCGATTTTTCAAAAAATGTGAGCGGTATTGTAGCCTTTGGCTCATCCAGGATGGTGCGCGGTGACGCGGCTACCGACAGATGCTCAGTGGTCATGAGTAGTTCCAGGCTTTTCTAAGCATACTGCCAGTATGGGTTACCTAACAGCATGCGAAAGCGGATCCGTGAGAAAAACCTCTGACAACGTTAATCCGCCTCACAAATATGCTTCTCTTCACAATTCGACCGCGTTTAGCTAGAAGAGGCGTGCGGGCATGAGTTTTGCGTCTTTTGCAGATCGTCTCTCCTACTGCAAAGTCATAATCTTTTTTCTACAGCTTTTGTGCAATTTCGCCATATTTTCGATTGTAGTTCCTCAGGGAAGGAGGTATAGCCACAACAAAGCCACGTATAAAGTTGCTGATTCGCAGAGGAAAGAGTCTGATGTCATCGTACAAATCATTTCGTAGATCGTTTAACATCCCTAAAGCTTTTTGCTTTGTTAGCGATACAATGCAGAGAACTGAATACCTTTCGTTGTCGGGATGCTGAGGTGTATACACGGAGAATACCGAAGTGCATGCAGTGGCAGGCCAACTTGGCAGCCCTTCGTTTCCCTAGAAAGGCGCCTTGTAGCAATCGAAGTGAGAGATGAAAAAAACACAAACCGTTTTACGATTAGTTGCGTTCGTGGTGAGTAACGAAGTGCATGGGGTGAAGGGCAATGTCGTTGGGCCTTGATTACCCTGCAAAGAATGCGTTTTGCAATTATGGACCACCGTTGTAAGCAAAATAACAATTTCATAACGATGTGCATTCTCCATGGATATGCACTTCGTGTACAGCAAATTTGACGCATCCTCATGTGCCTAAGGTTGTTAGTGAAATTGTTGTGTAAGTCGTATATAGGTGAAAGAGTAACAAACCACTTGACAAACGTTTTCTTCTCGTAACCATAAAGTGGTTTTCTCGTAGAAATTAGGTTCTTCAGAACATTGAGCATACCTTTCTCTAAAAAGCAAACGGCGTTTGAATTCAGCTATTCCTGTTACTTGTAGCTCCTCGTTGGCTTCACCTGCTTATCACAGAAGGAATTCTTTCTGGAACCTGCCATTCTGCTGTTTTGAGAAGCCTTCTTTCCATTGACAGTACCGGTATTTCTGTAATTCATGATTTATGGAGGCAGCAGGATTTTTCGTTGATATGCAAGCTTCTTTCAGAGCTCACCAATGGTTATGGCAAGGACAAATGAAAGAAGAAGTGAGAGAACGAATACGGTAAGCGTTAGCCACACGAAGTGAAAAAAGCTGTGAGGTGAGTGCGGCACGCGTGATGACCAGATATAATATAGCAGTATGGGTTCGTGAATGAGAAATAGCCCAAGCGAAAGCCTAAAATTTATATTTTCTGGCATTCCAAGTCATTTGGAAAAATCATTTCTGCATTGTCAGCTCAATTACTGTCTAAGCACTTCCAAATTATTGGAAAACCTTGTGCTTAAGAGGGGCCTCCCCTATGCTCACGAAGAGCCTTCCTCTGGGGCCGTATGCTATCCTCTCCCAGCCGGGGATGGGTCCCCGACGGCGTATGCTATGCGTCCCCAACCACTCGTCGGGGAGAGGCTCCGCCCACCAAATCTCGGGGATATGTCCCCGACCGGCAGGAGGTCGGGAAGCGTCGGGGATACAGTAATCCCGTGACTGCGGAGCGAAGCATTTGCGCCAGCGCACGCTATTTCCGAAAGAGATCAAGAAAAGACTTCTGCATAACAGTGTTTTTGAATCACAGCGCTCGCCTTTTTGTTCTGATTTCACTTTCAGGTCCTGCATGTGTTCGAGGGAACGTTGTCACTTAATGCTCTTAATGCTTCCACTATCACTTCCCTGACACACGGTTGCAAAAAAGGTCTTTTGAAAGTACGCGCCATTGCAACTCTGCGTCTTTTCCTCCCCGAGGAGCCCCCGGCGGGACGTCTCCCCGGCCGGGGAAGCACAGCATACGGCCCCTGTTGATGTCAACAATGTAAAGTGTTACCGTGAAAATACGAGTAAGCGAGGGCTCGAGAGAACGTAAGAGATACATGGTGAGTGCCCATTTTCACATAGCCACACTATTATCGACAGGGCTGCTGACCAGGCACTTCGATGGATCACTGCATGTACGTAAGAAAGGAGACCCTGGAAAGGTTGAAAAGATCAGACGAAAAGGGGAAATCGTTCAATAAAAGTAGAAAATGACTAATCAGTCACTTTTCGCGGCACTTGAAAAAGATTAGGGAAGGACAACGCTTGTAGTCCGCTGAGCACAGAATTACTCGATGAAAAACCAGCAGCTTTCACTGACAGAATCTTATAGAGATCTGGCGAAGGGGTACCGCTCCGGTTCTCTCGAATTAGTGAGCTACGCCTCCCCTTGGCATTGTGGCAAGCAGGGTTCTGGAGGAGAGTTTCCGCCGGTTGTCTCAGAATCGCGTGACGTCCATGGCACACACGGTCATCGATTCTGCAAATTCTGCATCGATGTTTGTCCTTGACTGGTTCCGGAAGTCAGATTTTCTCTCCAGTGCCACACATTTGGAAGCTCTACGCCTTTGATCTTCGCCTTTGGCTGTTGCTAAGAAAACGCTCCATAAAGAATTGTGAATAAAAGTCCGAAGCCCATGTTATTACGGAAAGGGCAGCACAGCAACAAAAATGAGCGCTGAACAAGTGCATTTCGTCAGTCTCAGTAGATGTTCCGCTTTAATTCAGATTCTTTCCATTTTCGTTAGTTCTGTTCAGCCCTGGTGCTGAGCCACCATAGCTCTGATTTCTCGACCTGGCTATTCATTAAGGGAGCACTCGAAAATGTATGTTTCACTGAGCATGGTTGGGGTTCAGGACCGATTCTTATAGATACAGTTTTATTGCCAGTGCGACTCATCTGTGAAGCAAGCCTTTCATTTAGCAGAAACATACCAGCGCTCACGGTGGCTTCACTTTCTCATATTACAAGCACGACCGCGAGCAAAAAGGGCGGGAGCAGAGTGCCGTCAGCCTCGCATTGACGCCTTCACAATCGTAATCGTGCTACGTAATTACTATATGCAATGTATTGGGTCATTCCATAAGTGATGTCGTTTTTTTTTTCATGCATAAATTTTTCCTATGAAATTGCAAGTTTTTGCAGCATGTCATATATCACATGAAAGAAGTTCTTCTGCTCTACAAAATGCCATTTTCAGTTTCTGAGTTTGTTGGAATGTAGCCGACATTTAGGCTGAAGGAGAGGTAGGTCCAGCCGACGGAAATTGGCCAAACCGGCAATCAATTGAAACACTATAATTCACTTCAGGAAAACCAGCCAGTCATGTGTCGCGTACTTAGTCCTGACCTATTCTACAATTTCCAATATTTGGTTGATCAAGAAGTTGTGTGTTGTTTTTCTAAAATCTTTTTTTTCGAAAGCACTCACACTTATTCAAAATGAATTTTTTTCTTTCAAATCCCTTGCTTAGGGTTGTTTTATGGACCACTCCGAAGAACTTTTCCTGCTATATCGAAAACATCTTTCTAGTTTAATTTGGCTGCGATTCAGATTGAGTATTAATACCATGGGATAGAGGTCCAGTTGACATTTTTCACAATTTATTTTTTCCATGAGAAAGTTAAGGAATCCGGTCGGTGGTATTTCCCTGTTTTTACCCACCAACTGTTCTTAACATTTCACCACTTTTACAATTGATTGGTTGAGAAAATTATCTTGCGTTTTTTCGAACAAATTGTTAAAAATCACCGAGTTGTGGCGGAAAAACTGAATGTGGAAAAAGAGCGACGTGACATTTTTAGCAACTGACTGGTTGAACTCGCAGGCGAGGTAGGCGCTAAGTACGGAGCACATAGTCGGTTAGTTTTCCTCAAGTAAAACATAGTATTTTAATTGATTGCCGGTTTGGACAATTTTCGACTGCTGAACCTACCCCTTCGTCAGCCTAAATGTCGGCGCCATTGTAACATACCCGAAAACTAAACATGTTATTTTGTAAAGCAGGAAATTTACTTCCGAATGATATATTAGGTTGGACGGGAAGTTCTGGGACACCTTGTGAGAAAAATTCAATTTATTTTAATTTTATTCACAGATTTTATTCAGAATTTTATTCAGCTCGACTGACGGGGATCTTCTTCAACGGCAGCTGTCAGGGCGTCGACATCGAAGACCGGAGGACGTCCTGAGCGTGGTTCATCTTCTAGCGTTGTCTGTCCTTCACCGAAACGCTGATACCACCGAATCACCGTAGACTTCGAAGTGGTGTTCGCACCCATCGAGTGGTTGATTCTGTCGGCCGCCAGGCGCGCAGAACTACCAAGGCGGTACTCATGAAGAATCAGCAGTCGAAGACCTTCTCGCGAAATAGGCTCAGATTCGCCGCTTGTCGAAGCCATAGTGGTGATAACCAGACTAGTGAAGAGTCCTTCACACTCCATCTATATACCCTTACCATGGACTGTCCCACAATTCTTTACAGGTTTCTACAGGAAAAAACAAAAAGTGTCCCAGAACTTCCCGTCCAACCTAATAGTATGATATGCTGCAAAAACTTGTGATTTTATGGCAAAAATTTTAGCTGAAAAAAAAACGGCACTACTTATGGAATGACCCAATACTACGTATAGATAATAAGCCGGGTACCTCGCGACAGAACGGTGAAAACACGGCGAAGTACATCAGTAGTAGTGCAACAACGTGAAGTGAAGAAGACTGTATAGTGCTTAAATGTCTCGGACTGCGAACACATGCTGTCCAACCAGTCAAAATACCTTAATAAATCAAATGAATGTGATTCAGGAAAGCCTCAAAAAATTAAGAGTGTTATTTTCGCAAAAAAAAGGGCAAACAGGACCTATGATAAATGAGGAGCATCGCGCAACTGGTGAAGCGTGAAGGAGACGGAATGATTTCTCTGCAGACTCAATATTTTTGCCACTGAGAAGGCCCATAAATGCATTGGCCGGAATCCTGAATACGTATCATCAATACTGCAAGGAAACGAGAATGAACAAAGTTAGATAAAGAGAATTAACCAACATATTGAGTGTGTATACGGCGACCTGATAACTCATTGAAAGTAATACCAGACACACAGCTATTGAGTTTGCAAGACGGTGCCATCGGAGAAGCATGAATAAGAAAAAAGGAGAAAACTGGAAATGTACCATGTGAGGTGCTCTTTTTGGAAAAGCTTATCATGCTCTAAGTGGCAGTATGAGCTGTGTAATGCATGGACAATGTTTGCAGTACTGCAATCATGGAGGTCTTCTGCAACTCGATGTGATCACTTTTCCACTTTTCTTCCCTCTTTCAAATTCTTGGTACCGTTCGCATGAACAGGAACGAAGTGTGTCAGCCGATATTCGTGAAAAAAAACTTGAGCTATGCTTTCGTGTCACACTCTGTCCTCGGTACTTATCCTTTGGTCTCCTATTGGTCTTTATCAGTTCTTATATTTTTTAAGCACTCATCCACTATGTCTCGTTCCACCCGATACAACACCCATAAGTGCCTACTCCATAAAGGCAACGGAATTGGTGGCTGCTCCTCCATCTCCAGACGATTTTCACGAGATATGATCGGATGGAACATTCACAATCAATGCCCCCATAATAACCCTCATATAACTCGCATAAGAAGGCTGTCGCTATATACGGCAAATCTTGAAAGCAACCAATTCTTTGTTACTTGCTACTAATTCCTCGTCATCAGCCGATATCAGTTGCAGTCACTTTTTACCAACTATCATTAGTGTTCCGTACCACCGCATATAACACTTACAAGTGTCATCGCTCCGCTGACTTGCCTCCAAAGTTTCTTATCACACCTTGTACGTTGTACCCAAATTATAAATTTCGTGACAGTCAAACACACATAAGTTCTTAATCAAGCAGAAAGCCATACATGGAGAATTATGTAAAGTAGAATGATACTCGCATATTATCAGAGACTACTTTTTGTATCCCACATAGAGTATGATTACCTTAAAGACACCGTAAGGGAGTAGTTTTGGCTTACGGTGGAACAGACGTAGGGTGGACGAGTTCAAGTGGCCGCCATTGCACAAACTCGCCAATTTGACGCCTTGGCATGGTGCCAAGAGAAGATGTTTCCAGTTCATTCCTTTTACCTTCTCCTTTGTTCTTTCTTATATTGTTTCTAGATGTACTTACATGAATGTTAATGTAGTTGGGAATGGCCACTCCACTGCGCTGGGAGTCAGGTGCTACAACAAAAGTTGGCCCGCGGCCGTCTCCTACAGCGGAAATGAGGCGCGAATACACACCGCAGCGATGCACTTTGGAGTTCGGGTTTTTTCACCGATTATCGCTTCTAACCTTCTGCGTTCGTTACGAAATGCTCATTTCTTTGTATGTTTCTCTTGTTTCGGACCCCCTTCCGGTTCCTTTAAGTAGCCCGAGCAATGTACATGGATATGCGTTGTGGAGACTACAACTCGCGCAGCTTCCCTATCAGTAGCATCTGAGAAAGGAAAGCAGACATTGGGAAGGGTGTATCTGGCAAACTGGGGGATTATGAAAGTGGAGGTGCACAGCAATGTAAGAGTAGGGAAAGAAAGACATAAAACTGCGGAAAAACCGAGGAGTAGGAACCCAAAAATCTCCCTTCTCTCTCGCGTCCCTCTGCATCACCAGGCGGGGTGAACTTCAGACAGGTCAAAGGCTGAATCAGCCTGCCGCCATCGTGTTCCCGCCTCTCCCCGGCGTCTCGCGCGACCGCAGAGCCGCAAGACGACATGTCCTGCTGCGAGGTCCTGGTCATAAGACTCCAAGCCGGGTTTTTTCAATGCGATTTTCGCCACATATTACCTTCCCAGATCTCAGCTTTCCCTTACCCCCACTGGTGCCTTTTTCAAAATTGTCTCAACAACTTCTTTGAGTCCACTAATGCGATTTTTTGGTGTAATGTCACCTTAACTTGGTATAGAGATAGGAGCATGTAGTGAATATGGCGGAAGCATGTAGTGATTAATGGCTACTATACAGGGTACAGCAAAAACATTGATTGCTTGACAAAACTTTGCCATACTGCGAAGAAAGGAAGTACCAACATGGGTTTCACTGCTAATGTGATCTACAAACAGTCCCAACTACCATGTCATAATGTACCTCAGTCTATACGTTTGTCTCTGGCGTGAACACAATGACGAAGAGGGCGAGGAAAAGCATCTGATGTGTGTTGCAAGTGACTGCCGCGCAATTCGCTCCATGCTCTCGTAGAGGCAACCTTGAAAACGGGTATTGAATTGCCAGAAGAAGGGCAGGCTTTGCGCCACAAGACATTTGGAACGGATTAGTCGAACAGCTTAACAATCGAGTTTTCTAGAGTGTCGTTCCTGCGAGGCGGTGCGGTGGACTATTAAAATTCTGCCAATCAGACGATATTCGAGTCAAAACCAATCAAGTAAACCACCGCCATAACACTCGCCATAACACTCGATTTCACGACCCCACACCAATGACAACCAGATGGCATAATTCCTGAACTGCTCGACATTTCTATCGATGGAGGAAGCCCGTACTACTTCTCGCAACTTATTGGATTCTCTGGAGTGTACTCTAGGGAATATTCAGGACGATTTGCACGGCGGTCACTTGCATCCGGCGACATATGCTCTATCATTGCAGCCTTCAAGTCTGTATGAGCCAAAGACGATCTAGACAAATTCGATTCATTTTTCTTCACTAGTGGATAAACCACGGCCTCTACATCCTGTAACACGCGCGATAGCTCTCACAATTTTTCGCGAGGTGTGTCTTTAAGAGATTGGATGCTGTCGTATTTCCAAGCATTCTCTTGTGTTTACTTGGCAACAAGCCAATGAGAAGCAGACTTGTTTGGCCGCCCCTTGACGGAGAGGTCGTCCGCCTCGAGAATGAACGGTGGGAGAGGGTCCCACTCCTGTCTTTGTCCATTTCCTTCCGTTTTTTCTTCACCATCGCATTACTAACCACCTCGACTTTCATATTCATTATAGTTTTCACTGTTCCTCCGAATTTCCCCTATCGCTGCCTTCGAGCAAGATTCATGCTGATGCCTTTTTTTCTAGTTGAAAGTGTACGAATTTGTCAAGCTGTCAATATACTTGCCGCACCCTGTATATGAAGCTTTATGCATGTCTGTCTGTATCCATATGTGTCCGTGGCCACGTCATCGTAACAAGCTAGAGGCTCATGGCTGCTAAGCCATGATGGGTATTTCGCCTAATCCCTCTATATCATGTGTAAACTTCAGAGTTCCATCATTGTGCGATGCGAGATATGAATTTCGTGTCAAAGACACTTAGCCGATCATATATGGGGGGATGGTTTCTTTTGGAGCTGTAGTGGTTGCTGAATGCAATCCAGCTGCAGTGTTCAGTGCTTGCTTGTACATGGTGTACAGCAAATTCACATGTGAGCGTTTTAGACTCGAGTATGGCACTGAAACGCCGACTCCCGTGGTAATCAATTCATTGGCCAGCGAAAGGCAGTAATTCGGTATCGAGCAGGACTGCACAATCGGAAGAGACGCAGTTCTGAGCTACACCATCTTCGATCCCTCGACCACATATGTGTAAGTAAGTTCTGTGGGAAATGTTATGATTGACCAACAATGGATCAGTTGCGGGTCGCGGCAAGATGAGGTAAGGATAAAAACCAACAATATACAACTGGAAGTCCACAGCAATATACCACAACCAAGGAAGGCAGTTTGAGGGAAACCAGTTCGATAGGAAGAACAGATGAGGCCAAACAGCATTAGGAGGACACATCGTACCGAAAACTCCTGCAATGATGTAGTTGAGCCGTGATAGTCATTGAATCTAATTTCATAATGCAACAGACAAAAAACGAGGCCTGCTTCGCTTTTTTATCAGCAAGAGCAGGTGTAGAGTACGAAAGCAGCCACCTTCCCTGTACACCCTGCCGGAGACGCCTGCGTATGGCTTCAAGTAAGAGGCAACCTTCAGGTCACATTTTCTGACCAAGTTCTTTTCTAATGTTCTTGCATTTGCGATTAATTCATGCGCATTTGTTGAGATAGCACGGCGTGAAAAACGGTAGCAAATGAACTAGCCTTTCTTTGACCATAGCGGTCCATCGCCGAGCTGGTTAAACATCGAGTACATGAATGCTGTTGTCGCAACTACTGCTGGACACAGTCGACAGAGTCGATGGAAATAGAACATAAAAAGGCGGTAGATGGCATGTGGAATGGAATTTCTCCCTTCTTCTCCTCTGGAAGTGTATTGAAATAACAAAAATTAATCGTTCCGGCCACAAACTGTGAGGACAGAAGCGACTGTGCATTACCTGAACAGGAGTCTCTTTCGATAATTGAAGGCGACTACGGCCCCAGAGATGAAAATGAATGAGTCGACCGCTAGGCTGGAATTGCACAGAGCTGGCGCTAACCATATTGAATCAGCAAGTATCGGAATAAAGATTGAGTAGTTGTCCATGTAGGGCAACATAAATAGGCATGCGTGACCGAATATTACCTGTAATCTCACGAATTGTAAATCTATGTTTTTTTTTTCTCTAAGGGGTGCAGATTTCGCAATGACCTTTTTATTTAGCATCGTCACACTTATTGATGAAAGTAATGCTTATTAAGTTGCCAAGAGGACGGAATAAAGCCTCTATTATCGATGAAAAAGGCCCATAATCCGAATCATGTGATAGAACTGCAGCTTAGATATCGGTGTCGAAAGAGACTTCAGATATTGGCGTTCGAAGGAGCCTTTGCTTGATAGTATCACGCACAAAACCGTTTCCTCCCAACGTTCCTTTTCACTACTGGAATTTCAATCTAAATTAAGTCATCCTACTTGACCGGAAGCACTTTGGCTAGTTGGCTGCCAATGCTGCTACTAACCACACCGAGCAAAGGTGTGCCTTATTTTCGAATGGTTATCTCAGCGACGTTACCGCTGTAATGGCCATCCCTCACAAGGCAAGGTATTTTACTTCCCATGGAACTTTGAAATGAGACCCAGGGGATCGATAGAGCTTCGAACGCTGATTATAACTGTGAAAACCAAAATTGCTAGCTGGCATTCTGAAGCGAGTTACGATGGGTCAAAGTTTGCCTGTGACTTGCCTGTGACATCTCATTGGCGAGGCACTTTGCCATAGCTAGGCCGTTGGACCAGAATTGATCACAGTGGCTTACTGGTAGTGTTCCAGATCTGCGGGGTTGGGTTCGTGGGTGATTGGGCTTGGCAACGGCCTTGCTGATGGCAAAGTGCCTCGTCAGTGAGGTGTCACAGGCAAACTTTGACCCATCGTAACTCGCTTCAGAATGCCAGTTAGCAATTTTGGTTTTCACAGTTATAATCAGCGTTCAAAGCTCTATCGATCCCCCCGGGTCTCATTTCAAAGTTCCATGGGAAGTAAAATACCTTCCCTTGTCAGTCTCAGTAAGAATGCAACATAGGTGGTTGTGGGATCTATCTGACCACGAATGAAAGCGATTTTCGCAGAATGAGTTCTGATCACTCTAAAAGTGCGGATTTTATTGGGTGGGTGCAGTGCGACGCATGTGACCTTGATATTCTCCGGTGTTATCTTTGCAACTTGTAATCTTGCATTGTCGTACTGTGAAACAAAAAGGGTTCTCATCGTGTATGCTGGCAGTGAGCGTCGGCTAATTTCTGCAGCTACTTAGCGCAGACACAGACGGTCACTGCGGTAATATTGCAGCTCAAAGTGCTGCATATCTAAGGGATTCCACTGACCAGAGCAACACCTTTCATAAACCCTGGTATGACCTTAGGCAATGGCAGTTCTCCGGAGGGCAACCACTGACTCTTCCTCGTGTGGCTTTCAGCCGCTTTCATCTCCGGTAATATCTTCCAAAAGTGTGGTAAGATGAAGGCGGCACAGCAAAGACTGAAACACACTGTCACGCATGACCATGTCCGACCACTGAGTTGGTGAGGTGCCCATACCGCGAAGAGTTTCTTGAAGCTGAGACCACTGAGGCGTGTGCTGAGATACCCCCAGAGTGGTAGCTATTCCTGGTGCAGTAGCTTCTGGATCCGCTCCAATGCCTCCAAGTTTTCACTAGTTTGAGTGATGGATGGACGTCCTAGTTGTAGTCGATCAAGAAGATTCGTATTTTCGGAACAAAATGGTGGAACCAACGAGATATATGGCGTAAGGGATGACGTCTTTCCCGAACGCACCACAGATATCAGCAGCTGCCTTCTTTGCGCAGTTCTCAAGAAAACACTCGTAATGATTGAAGGCGAAATTTGGAGTCTCCAGCTGCAACATGTTTGCTTAAATCAATTATATTTCCATCAGGTTGAAACGTAAACGTCATACATAACCCACGTGGGTGATCTACGAAAAGCGCGGGAACAATATTATAGGAAGAAATTTCAAGAGTGGAAGTTATGCACCGAACTAGCATTTACTCACTACTGTAAGTGTGCGGGGAAACCTTGTAAAGTATGCATTTTCCCTTTAGAAGATCATTACATGTACATTTCATTTTGGAGCACCTTGAGACTAACCCATAGCGAGCTCAACACTTTTATGCCATTCAAGCACGGTATTTCTTTGGCCGTATTGCGTAGAAGATGGCGTGTCGAGATGCGTATACTGAAGGAGCAGAGCTGAAATCGGTTAATCATCAATGAGTATTTGCTGTGAAATCAACACAAACCAAACGAACCATGTCCACAAAAACGCTTGAGTTACTGAGCGATTTTTTCAGGTCCGGGACGTACTTGTATGTTAGCGCAATGGATGGGGCATTGAAGCATGTCACATGTTGCCACTTTTGGTTGGAGTTGAACACTAAAATACGAGCGCGTGCTTTACGGAGTGAGTGTCATTTCGACGGCATCTCGAAATCAATACTAGAGCACAACGAACGGACGGATACACAGACTTACGCAGCGGATCATATATAGTAGAATACATAAAATACTGATTTTGTGTGTCTGCTTGTTTTTCGATCTGTATACATATCTGTACGTCAGCAAGTAAGTGGTTGTGATAGGGGATGGTAATGAATATCTACCCCTCAGTGTAGAAGAACACCATTAGCTGTTTCCCTATCAATTAAGGGACATGCTAGTGCGCTACGCTCAGGATAGAACGAGCAACGTTGCTAGATAGAAACTTTGTGAATGGATACATCTATTGTTGCATTGCAAGCCTTCAAGCAAGTCACAGTGAGCCCGCCATTCATCAGATTATGCGCGGAAGGCTGACAGACAATGGGCTGCATCATGAAGGAATACAGTCGCCCAGCTTTTCCCTCTATGGATACTAGGTCGCAATAACGAATGAGTCCCTTCGCATGAATAGGAGCTCAATGAAGTTTACATTGTTTTTACTGAGACGTCCCTGAGTTACTCCTTGCGAGCATCTTCTGCGTACCCCGCTCCTCTTAGTGCCATCGACGCTCCAGAACAGCGGGTAGCTAAAACTGGTGTATTACTAGGATCGAAAACGAGCTGATGTTTCACTGCGTGAGTTTATTTTTCCAAGGAACCATAAAACAAAGTTACCACGCAATGGAGTAGGAGACTCAGGGCGCAGGAGAGGGCGCCGTGTCGCCCCCTCTCCTGCGCCCTGAGTCTATCACCCGAATGCCGCATTTATTGCATTCGCTACGTCTACAACCTCTTCTGCGCTCCACTTTTAGAGCACAGACTAATTTCTTACTCGCATATTCTAGAGCACGGGCTAATTTCTTACTCGCTTCATCTCCGTTACATATTATAAAACAACGTTATTAGTCACAGAGACTGGTAGACACCTAGGTTAGCTTAGGGGGCAATCGACCGTCCAATCTCGTATTACAACTAAAAGTGTCTCGCCAGTGTCCAGTAGTGCCATCCAGATGTTGGGTTTATTAATAGCAGCATCAACAGTAATAAGTCATATAAAGAAAGTCTCACCTATCGTTGACTCACTGCCATCCAAAGTTTCGCGATCTTCGGAAAAATTAGTGCGTCTTCTACGCTCTATTACATATTCTGTTAGAGTGGCAATCGTGAGGAGCGAAGGCACCATGGTGGACAGTAATAATAAGACTTTCTGTAGATAGTGTGCGAGAAGCATACACATCACCAAATCATTCTATTAATTTCAGTACTCTTATAATGTAATAGTAATCACAAGCAAATGACTGATAATGATGTTGTTAATATAATATTCACTTGCTCTCGTGGACGCTAAAGTACTCTTGCAGGACTGCTCAATACCGATATTTCTCCTGCAGAACTGCTCAGTACCAATACCATAGATTAAAAAGACAATCTTCCATTGACAAAGAAAACGAAAAAGAACTATGCCACTATATATGTAACCAGTTGGTCTATCGTGCAGTATTGCGCGAATAACGCAACAGAATCATGTAAAGGGGAAATAGTCAATACGAACCATTAGATATCGATGAAGTCCACATCACACTCACATTGTTCCACATTATGTTAGGCGCAGTTCTGTGAGCTAGCCTAACTGATATCTCTGCGAATACCTACTATCACTATTTGGAATTTCACGTAATATAGCACTTGAAACATCCCGTTGTTATTGATAATGAAGTAAAAAGATTACTCAGCTGAGCACTTAGTATAGCTAACGGGTGTCGACAATGTAGCCATTCACCACTGCATATCGCATCGCTGAAGGAGGCCACAACTTCTCGGGGGTTCAAATGAATTAGCGGTCGATCTCTTTTTCTCCACAATGATACTGATGATCAACGGAAATGGATCAGGAATGAAGTGTTCATCATACAACAGCAATCATTTAATATACTGTTGCCTGACGTGAGTTTAGATGGTTTAGGTATAGTATTGTGTTCGATCGTATCGATTGGTAGCAATTAGCCCACTTGCCGAGCATCTAATTCTTACGCTTTGGTGGTAGATCCACATGCCAGTTATTATCGCCATCAGACACATTTACTGGAGCGGTCGTATAGTAGTAAGCAGTGTACCGGATTTTATCCCATGTACTTCCTGATGGTCTCAACAACACTCTGAGCCACTAACACTTTTGATAAGTCACCATGGGGTCCTCATACCTTGCGATACATTTGACTATAAACAATCCACTGTCAGCCGAGGAAGCGGAGCAAAATTGGTGACATTTGCCTTTTACGCTCTTTATCGAATCTTATCAACCGTTATCCAGTTGGAGCACCCACCATTAATGTCCTCGTCCCACTCTGCTGAACTTCTATAAGTGTCAGTGCTTTAAGATCAATGCGGAAGACGAAACGGATTTTTCTACATTTGCCTTTCACGCTTTTTATCGAATCTTATCAACCGCTATTAATTACAATTACCCTTGATGTCCACCTCTC
This sequence comes from Trichostrongylus colubriformis, assembly GCA_963978905.1. NCBI lineage: Eukaryota > Metazoa > Nematoda > Chromadorea > Rhabditida > Trichostrongylidae > Trichostrongylus > Trichostrongylus colubriformis. The sequence goes on from OZ022260.1 coordinate 24,098,190, forward strand.
ACCCCTCAACACCTATTAATGTCACCATTTCAGTCAGTGTGTAGGGCGAGACGGATTTAGTGACTTTCACCTTTTGGGGCTCCTTACGCTAGGATCCCCATACCATCCCTACATCACTTGTAAAATTCAGAATCCAACCCCTGCTGCGACGCGAGATATGAATTTCTGGTCAAGCAGCCACACACATAACCACACACACACAACGGCCACACGTACGAATATATGAAGTAGGGTATGATAATTCGCTTAGTATGTCTGTGCGTATGTCTATCACAAAATTCATCTCGCGTCGCAGGAAAGGCTGGATCCTGAATTTGACTGGTGATATAGGGGGTGGTGTGGGCACCGTAGCGGTAGTGGACCGACCGTGATAGCGGCTGACAAGGACTGACAGGGAGTCTTGAAAGGTGAATGCCACCGAATTCGTACGTTTCACCTATAGTGTTGATCCTAGAGTGGTGACACTCCTAGATTTCCTGAGGATTAGTCTTGGACATTAGTAATGAGTGATTGAAATTGATAACGGTTGATAAGTTCTGATAAGGAGCGTGAAAAGGCGAATGTCGAGAAATCCGTTTCGTTTTTCGCGTTAATCGTAAAACGCTGACACTCAGAGGTGCTCAGGAGGGTGAAATGAGGGCATTAATGATGGGTGATCCAACCTGATAACGGTTGATAATCGATAAGGACGCGACTGTCACCGAGCCTTTTTTTCTTTCCGCCCGACAGTTGTATGTTCACATTTACAGGCATGGCAGGGAACGGGGATCATTAATGGTGATTCATCGAAACTGATACAGCAGCTGATTAGAGCAGTTGGGAAGTGGATGGGATAAAGTTAGGAACATCTCCTGCTACTACTGTACGGCCGCTGGAGCAAAAGCGTCTGATGCTCATGCAATTGGGTGAACATTCCGCTCGTTTATTCTGATAGCAACCGTCGATGTCCCCACCGCTTAATTGCCAAGCGTTTCATATACTAGAGGTGCACGTGCGTTGATACTGGGATATACAGCAGCGCTCAAAGGTCTTCGGCCAAATGGTTTTTCAGCTGTAACTCGTTTCCTACAGGACCAATCCGAGCGAAATTGTAGTATGTTGCAGCAGACACTACTGCATATGAGATATACTGCTGGGACACGAAACCATAAAATATGCGTAGTTATATACAATTTTTTGCTAAGGCACCAGCTTTTGCAGGCTCCCAAGCTTACTATTAAGTTGTTGCAAAATTAATTTCGGTTTCAAGGTATGTATAAATAAGTAGATTTTTTACCCTGAACTATTCCATCCCAAGGAACGCCAGGCATACCATTTGGTGGGTTTCTATGAATGTCGCTCCAAGTTTTCCAGCCGGCCTTTTTCAGGGCTGCGTATAATCATGAACCGACGCGACTATCGAGTCATCATGCTTTATGAGTTTAAATTGGAACACTCCGCAGCGGAGGCAGCTCGTAATCTCAGCAGTGTTTTTGGGACGAATTGTCCTTGCGAACGAACAGTGGAGCTCTGGTTTAAAAAATTTGCTTCTGGCGATTTTGATCTCGAAGAGAAGTCGGGTCGCGGCCGCAGGTTATCGCTTAATGATCAAGATTTAAGGAGAGCCGTCGAAGCAAATTCGGAGACGAATACTCGTACCTTAGCAGAAGACCTAGGCGTACATTCTACAGTGGCCAGACATTTGCTGACAATCGCCAAGGTGAAGAAGATGTCGAAGTGGGTGCCTCATGACCTGACCGATGAGCAGCGTCTGGCACGTTTCGACACCTGCTCTAATCTCCTAGTTCGCCATAAAAATGAGCCATTTGTAACCGTATTATAACTGTAGATGAAAAATGGGTTCTTTATGATAACAGGAAGCGGGGATTAGTCTGGGTAGATAAGGATGCTCCTCCAAAAACTTTTCCTAAACCCGACCTTCACCCTAAAAAGGTTATGATTACTGTGTGGTGGTGTTGTAAAGGTGTAATCCATTACAGTTTCTTGCAACCTGGTCAGGCAGCCACAGCAGAGTCTTACTGTTGTGATCTGGAGCAAATGTATAGAAAGGCAAAAATTGTGGCCGGCGGTGGTGAATAGAGGAGGGCCGATCCTGTTGCAGGACAACGCAAGGCCACACACCTCACAAATCACTCGGCAAAAATTGACCCACTTGGTATAAAAGTTCTCCCTCACCCAGCGATTCTCCCGATCTTTCCCCAACAGACTATCACTTTTTCGAGCCCTCAATTCTCATCTGCGTCAGAAACAATTTACTAATTTAGACGATGTTGAATGTGCCTTCCTTGACTTCGTTGATTCTCGTGATAGTAGTTTTTATAGTGAAGGCTTAGATTTATTGCCTGTTCATTGGCAAAAGTGTGTAGATTCTGATGGTTTTTACTTCGATTAATAAACTTGTGTTTAAGCTGAGTTATAGTAGTTTGATGTATGCGGTCCATTTCCGAAATTAATTTTGCAACAACCTAATATATCTTATCTTTTTTCCTACTTGAACCCATCTTTGACGCTTCATTTGGGTTTGTGCCACGGTTGGTGCGTATAATGAAATTGCAGGGAGAGCAGAAATACACCAACGTGTACGTGAGGCAACAGTGAAGATAGATAGATCTGAAATGGAGATCAACGTTATCCAAAGATTGGTGGAGCTGCCTCATCAAACAATATCGTCGATTATGGAACGATGCGTGGTTGAAGGCTCCACTAGCAATGCACAGAGAGTGGGACGATTTCGCTATCTATGTTTTACGCGAGACAGACGGATCATTCGCAGCAAAGCCGCTTCCCTTCACACGGATGTGAAAATCGCGGCGAGTTTTTTGCAAAGGATGGCATTAAAATCAGTTGACAGACTGTGGGAAACAATCTAAATTATATTGGAATCTACGGACGACGTCCGGTCAAAGAACCTTCAAAGTTGCCACTGCGCCGCGCCATCTCACCTGGAGTTCACGGGATAAGGGTGAAGTGCTTTTCCCCGATAACAGCAAGTTTGAGTTGTTCGGAAGTGCTGGGATCTGGTATGCGAGACACCGTTAGCGCGAGAGTTTCATTCCGAAGTACACAGAACCCACAGGCAAGCATGGTGGAGCATCTGTGGAGGTGCATGGGACATTTTCATTGCATGGTATGAGTCCTATTCTGAACATAGGCAGAACGATGACAGGGGAGGCTACAGTGATGATGGTGAGCGTCGTACTACCGTGGGCGAGCAAAAGTATGCCTGCTTTATAGGTTCTACCTTAAGATATCGGTCCGAAACATACGGCAACAAAAGTGAACGAAGCCTTGCAGCACCCGAGAGTCACATTTCTCAAGTGGCCGAGCCAATTTCTGCACTTCATTCCGATAGAACACATTGGCGAGAGTTCGAGAAACGCCTCTCGCTGTAAATTAATAGGAACAGAGAAGAAAAGTGCGCCCAACTAGTAGGAGAATAAAACGCCTTGCCCCATACAGTCGTTGAGAAGCTCATGGGCTCGATGCCGTCCCGAGACGCCGCTGTTATTCGAATTCGCGGTTTTCCTATGAAATATTGATGTTTCTCACTGATTACTGTGTTTGTTCTTCAAAAGAAACCCGTGCTACCTGAGTAAGCTTCTTCGTATTTTTCTATGATTCTGTAATAAACGCTTGTAAGGATCTATGAAAAGAATCTGACAGTACTCAAGTAGAAGCAAATATTCAGAGTAAGGTTGAGCACAACACAAGAGTTTTGCCCGTTTGGTTTAGCAGGAAAAAAAGTTATGGCTGACAAAGCAACTAGCCGGAGAATTTGGAGCGCTACTGTACATCTATGATCAAGATTCGATTGAGATTTCTGATAGTAAAGCGAGTACAATTGCAATAGCAGCACTTGCAAGCCTACCGCCATATGACCCTGCTGACAAACGGTTGCAAGAGCCCTACAATCAGATATTCACTCCGGTACGATAAATCTGCAAATACGCAAATAATAGAAAGCGATAGTAGGGCTCATAAGCCGCCTGAACGAGCTCGCTTGACACACCACCGAATTTCATTCATGTGCTAATGATATCCTCAAAAAAAAAGAAAGGAGTTGACTCTTCATGAGATGGAACTCCAGGAAAACAACTACGAAAATTGACATGTTCTCTATGTTCCGCGATGAAACCTTGTACAAACCGTTCTTCGAAAAAAAAACATCCAACACCTCGCAAAATCCAACCGAACCCTTTCCGCCGCCGAACTGGACGCAGTTTCTTTTTTACACATGTTCAAGTTGTTAAGTTCAATAAGAGGTATAGTGGCCAAGAAATACTGTATCTGCTACAACTGTTTGTTCAACATACATCGAACAAGTGACTGCTCACGGAAACAAAACTGCTGTCATTGCTCCACGACATCATACCTCGCTGTGCTAAATACAAACGCGCAACGGGAGCATATCATACTGTACTACACTCCATAGCAAAAAAGAATCAGCCAACCAGCGTGAAACTCTTGAGTTTGACTCACAGCTGAATCGCCTCAATATCACTTACGTCGACTTCCTAGCACTTAGTTCAGTGAGTAGTTGGACGACTCAGACGCTAAGACACCTGCAGAACACTTCTTCAAACATATGATTGGAATAGTTCACTTATGGAATCCGAACGCGAGCAATTCAGCTACTCGGTCACTTACAACCAATAGTAAGAGGGGTATTCAGTAAAATTACCATCCGAAACCTGTTCTTCACAACTGCCCACGAACTGTGACTTCGCTTTCCCCAGATTTGTCTCCAATCTTGAGATATCACAGCGGAATTCGGATCGCCTTCAAAAAAAAAAACCACGCGAATTCGGAGAACAAGTGCTGCGAAAAATCATCGAGGCCGTCACTGCCGACTCAACGCCGTACGCTCACTATCTCCCACATCACAGCGTCATTTCGAAGAAGAAGAGAGGTTCCAAGGTCGGCTGTGTTTTCGATGGATCAACAAAGAAAAAAGGCTCACCAACTTGATGTCCTCCTCCGTATAAGGACTATATCAATAATAAAGTTTACTAGAGAACAAGAGAGCGAATGAATCAACGTGTGCGAAAAAGGAAAACGCCGCGAGTGTCTGGGGGAGGGGGGGGGGTTCTGAAAAACGATAGAGCGAAGCCTCCAGGAGGCGAATGCGAAGAAGAAGTGAATATGGGAGGTGAAGGTCCAGCACCTTGCCTATGGAAAGCCTCTCTTATAGCTGGTCATGACGGAGGTCATGCGCTGAGGTGCTTTCTCTTCCACCGGCCCAGTCACCTCGACCTTGGCTTGGCGAGGATAATCTCACAACTCCGATTTCCCCCTAGCAGATCTACATTGTGGACAAGGTGTTATCTGCTTTCATGAAGCGAGGTACCTTCCAACCATACATTCGAGAGTTCGGGAAGGGGGCCGAAGATTCCCTCACGACCCAATAATACCAGAAAGATGCAAGTGCTGCCTACATTACACAAATGAAGGACACATCAATATTGCTGAGCTAATGATGGGTCAGGGCGAGCATTGTGTGAGTGTGTTCAAGATAGCTAAACATTGGTCATTTCTGCCGATTTTCTCTTGGTCTCGGCGCTGCATTGGAACCGGGTTATGAATATTTGTTGTCAGGAGCCCACTTGTTGCGCTCCGCCCTTCACCATGATTTTCAGAAACTTCCTGACCTTAATCCATCTTTCCCTCACGTTTGGGTCATACTAACCCAGATAATAATTTTCGGTCTGAAAACGGAACATTCCAGTTCGTTCCGCCCACCAGGTGGAAATTAGCTTGGTGCATGTGTGCTCTTTACTTCTTGTTCCATGCACTATTCGTGTTTGTCCCCATCTCCACAGGTTGTTTTTCACGTAACGCTCAGGCTCCGCCTATCACCACAAATCCTTTGCCCACAGTGCCCAAGCTCTTTCATGACTTTCAGGAGCTCACGCCAGACCATAATAGATCTTTTCCCACGTTTGCTTCATATTGAAACCGAATTAAAAATTATCGGTCTGAAAGCGGAGCATTGTGCACATTTAAGTTATTGTGGGCGGAGCTTAGCTTGATCCATGTGCGCTATTTACTTCTTGTCCCATGCCCTACCCATCCATACTTGTTTCAATTTTTACAGGTCGTTTTTCGTGTTATTCCGTGACAATTTCGCCTGATTTCGCGAGAGACAGAAAGACGGACCGATGGACGGAGGGACAGTTGGAAGAAGCGTTTCATTCATAGTTGAGATGGTCACCCAGTTGAACGTTCATTCCGAATTTCCTTCGCAGCAGAAGTTGAGCATCCCCGGGAGAGAACACAATCTGGCCCGTTGATCACTCAGTTGAATGGCTACACAAATAAGACTGGCTGTTCAGCGTGGAAGTACGCTCGCCTCGCACATTTACATCAGGTGGTAGAAGCTGCGAGAACGTAGCCTTCCTAATTTTTCATCAACAATAAGAACGACGTTTTTCGGTGGACTTGTATTTTGGTTGCGGTATTTCTGGATCGTTGACGCAGAGTCTCTGACGCCTGTGAACTTCTCACGTACGTTCCCACTCTTCATCACAAAACACTAATTCTGATAACAACACAAGAACCGGTGAAAGGTCACAAGGGACCGGCGAATTTGAGTGAGTAGATTGTACTGTTGCTTGTGCCTTTAAAAGCATGTGGGAAACACATTTCAGACTAGAAAATTTTTGTGGTGTCGGGAACATGTTGGATTGTCGCCACCTTGCAACACCAGAAGTGCCACCTCATACGGGAACGAACTGTTAGGATTCTCTTCAAAAGCTTGATCATCGCTATTGAATGTCGAGCGTTCGAGATGTGTCCACAATGTTCGTAGGAAAACCTTGCCCTAATGAGGGATGCTGGTTTTGCATCATCAACTGGGACACCGTGATTCAAGGTTCATGAAATAGAAACGCACTGAGTCCGCTTCAAAAGAAACTGTATGTACGTACTTGAACAAATGCTGACGCTTATGATAAGTGCAAATGCTTTAAAAACCCAACAATATTCATAAAATAACATGACAATCAGTGAAAAGAACCATTGCGATACAACAAACCTCATACTTGCTTCTTTGCCGCTGATAATCAGGCCCATGACATTCCACTCCTTGTAGTGCAATCTGATCTTCTGTTAAATTGCCAACACCGACAAACTCTTTCACAAAGCGATTTGCCAGCGATATTACTGTTCCTTCACGACATGTTGCAGGTAGACAGAAACCTGCGCATTGTTGGCTTAGCAAAATAAACGGAAACATTGGTTCAAATCAAGCGAATGTCATTCGACAGGTTCTCAATACGAGTCTCAAAACATTGCTCAAGAGGCGGTGTCGCATCAAATCTTTAGCTCACCTATGGCTAAACAATGAAGCAAGGTGATTACTCTGATTGTGATTTGATGCGTGTGTCGAACCAAAGCTTTCTAAAGGACTACCCATGTCACTCCGAAATTGGGGAAGGTAGCCTATTCACTATTTAAGTTGTACATTCGCATTGTACTGTGGAAGTGAATTCGACAAATCGTTCATAGCATGGCATTCTACGCTCGGAGAATGGATCGTAATCAAAGGTGTGTCCAGTGAAGAGCATTTATCCGCTGATATTGCGCCGCCGGAAGCGCAATCAGGTTGAACCTTTGGCTGTTTGTTGAAGTACCACACAAACATTCCCAGAAGTCGCTTTGAAAACCATTTCGGCAATAAATTTTCATCCGTTCCGTGTTCAAATGTCCAGTGTCACATGTGCATCTCACGTGTACGGATTGAGACAGCATGCACATTCACAAGCAACTGTGAGAGTTAAGATACTAAAAACGATAAATGGATATTTCACAAGCGTTATAGGTTTAATGAGTGCACAAACGCTAGGAAAAGCATTTTAGTTATCTGACAGCTTTTTTTTTCTGAAGAGAACCAGCTAACATTTTTCTACCTTAGCTCCTACCACTTGTGAACGCATTATGTGCTGTGCGAAACTTCGATTCCCATGACTCTGACGGACACGTCAGCGATGGAGCGAACCGGATCCTGTCAGGAACAAGGCAACCGTGAGGTGAAGGAGGAACTTTCCAGGTTTCGGTCATTTCATTAACTCTTTATTCTATTCACTACCATACTACTTGCGAGGGTATCTACTTTTCGATGACGGTAGAATTTCGTATTTCGAACTCTGTTAGAGGGCTGAAACATGTATAAGATCACTAAAGTGCTGGTTCATCGAGTAAGTCATGCGCGATTTCTGTGATATGAAAAGAAACGCCAAAGCCCGTTGAAACTATTTTCTGGGCGAAACTCGAGCTCTGAGAGTAACATAATAAGAATGATAGTGTCATGGCTCTGTGGCGGAAGTGGCATCAAATATTGGCTGCACCAGTTTAAAAGGGAGGCGACACTGAGCCGACACAAGCACTGATGAAGTATTCGAAAAAGCATAGTAAGCGCTATTCAGCGAGTAGATGGTTCCAGATTCCGATCCATGACTATGCCTCGAATATTATCTCTCTTCTGAATGCTCTGGTGGAGATGTTATTCTTAATATGGAGCCATCAGGGAATTCAATTTCGAAATGAGCAGCTCAGGACCTGGAATGCCTTGTGGGTCCTGATATTGGCCGTAAAACAGGGACCATCGCACAAATGTTGAAGGGGCTGAATAGGAGAATTAAGTCGTTCATCATGAAGTACCGACATTGCCCTTAACCTATATCACGTGTCGTTCCGTTGGTCACCGAGAGCCTCGAGCGGACGTCAGCAACGTCTCCACTCACCCCTGTCGCGAGCCAGAGTGGTTAAATAAGCCCTCATAACCTCAGCAACACAAAGCAACTCGTCCCTTCCGTGCAGACTCTTGTTGAAAAATTCTCAAAATAGGGCCGGCGGTCGTACAGATGTTCGCCTAACGTTCTGAGGAATCAAATAGGTTGACCACTCTGGGCTGACATCATCGCATAACGAGTCCGGCCCATCTAATCTTCGATTACTGGCAAACACGGCAGCGTCCCTGCTCTTGTATCGTCGACAAAGATTGCAGCTCCAGATTCCTCTCTACCCTTGCGTGTATCGGGTTACTCCGAGTATCGTCCTTTCGATGGCACGTTGGATGATGCCGACCGCATGTTCCCCCTGCTTACGTAGAGTCCAAGTCTCTAAGGTATTTGTTAGGGCAGGAAGGTTAGCGGAATAGAAGAGATGGGCGCAGAGCAGGATGTTTTTCGTCTTTTTCACAAGTTCCCCGTTGGTCTTCAAGGATCCTCAAGCCAATCTTTTCCTCCTGCTCGGCTCTGGTATAAGTCGTTCATCATATAGACTTCCCAACCCAGGTACACATAGCTGAAGCACTCGGTGATGTTCATTCCGTTGAGCGTGAATGGGGCATCAGGCACCAGTCCGTTCCTCATGAACATCGCCTTCGTCATGTTCAGCTGCACACCGATTTTTCACACTCGCAATCGAAATCGGCTAGCATTAGCTCCGCCTGCTGGATTGTCGGTGTTGTGAGCAAGATGTTGTCAGCGAAGCGAGATGATGTAAACGCCAGCTATCGACCTTCAATACCATGTCTTCCCTTTGCGTTTGCGCATGATCTTCTCAGGAGCAGTGCTGAAAAGTTCAAGTGATCGAGTATTACCTATTTACTCAGGGTTTTGATACACGCTTCTGTCTCAACGGAGTCGAAGGCACTCTTCAAATTGATGATTGTGAACGTAACTGCTTCTTACGGCTTCGCGATACTTCAATGAGCCTTGTACCGTGTGGATGGACAATTGCACTGAGTCCTCTCTGTCACTATGCTTGCTCGCGTCCGAAATACTGCTACTCCTATTCAAGATGAGTGAGGGCTTGTAGACTTCATGCAACACGCATATCGGACGATAACTGTCAGTGCCGTGTGGATTTCCCTTTTTGTACAGCAACACGTCCTGCTAGTTTTTGTAGAAGTGGGCGCCTTGCATTCCAATAGGGACAGCGTGTGAGAAGTCGGGTCAGAATATCGACAGTTACTAGCAGCAGATTTTGCAGTTGTTCCGGTCTGATCTATCAAGGTCAGGTGCTGTACCATTTTTCACCGACAACATGGCGATTCGGATTTGGCACAGGAGAACTGAAAGACTGAAATATTCAACCTGTTCAGATTACTACTAGCCAGGGTGACATAATCCGAACGACATGACGGAGAGCCGAGTAGAAGTCGTAGATGAGCTTTGCCTTGCCCTTCGAGAAGCAGTATCTGTGACGAGTTGATTTGGTCCTATAACTGGCGCGGCTAAAACTCGACAAACATTGCGGATGCGCCCAAGCCTCTGTTGCTTCAACCAGCACAGCTGCTTCTCTCCCTGAGATCCTGTTTTATCGCATCTCTGCATTGCATTGCAAGTGCGAGCGTCAGTAGGTAACCACATGCGCCTTGTGCTGCTCCACATTGCAGTATCTTGAGAGTTTCAGGAGACAGACGCCTCTCAAACTCTCAAACTCGCCTCTCTTCAAACTCTGTCGTCCTAACACTATCGTGAGGGTGTTCAACGAGTCGGAAACGATGGGAAACGAAGTAGTCCCAGGTGATATCTGTTTCGGAACTTCGCTTCTTGCATTTCGCTGTTATCTCTCCACGCATCGAAATGAGAAATGCTGTGCAGATGGCTCGATGGTCTGATCCCGCACAGAAATTCGGAACAACAGTGACGTCGGTCAAGCAAATCCTACGATTGAGGATGATGTAACCGATCTCGTTATAGAAATGGCTTCCGTGTGGCTCCCAGGTCCATCGGAATGAGACAACTTCTGGAACTGTGAGTTGCCATGGATGGAATTGATCGACAATCTAAACTCAGCCAGCCTTTCACTGCGTTCAAGCCATTCTGTTCTGTGGAACTCCAGTGCGAGGTTTGTTATCCGCTCTTCTAGGCCTGATCTAAGCGCTGAAATCGCCGATGATTACCTTGAAGATGGTGTAACCTATCAGGACTTCTCCGATTTCACATAAACTGCTTCGAGCTCTACCTCGTCGCAGCTTGATGATGTTGTGTAGGCGACGAATATGGTCAAAGCCGGAGTTAATTCACGTCTTTCCAATCGCAAAAGTTCGATTCGAGCTGTCAGATTTTTGCCACCAATCGGCTCGATATCCTTCAGCGAGGAGGAACTCCGATTAAAGACAGCACTAGGGATAATAGTTGATAGAAAATCCCTAAAAGATGTCACTCACATAGAAACTATGGGCCTGAGAAGATATTCATGGCGAAATCCCCGTCCCCGAGCAATAGCGACGGCGTAGCGGATAAGCCCTACCGCCTTTGATAAGTCCATCCCGCCTCTGGTCGACATTATCGAAGAATGACTGAGATGTAGAGCAATGGGCATGATAGCAGAATGATACCATCGTATCGTATTGAGGCCGTACCGATCGGAATGACGTGGTGCTTGACGTGTAAGCTCAGTAGCTCCACCGGTCAGTATCAAAGATTGGAAGGAATGAAACAATCGAATTACCCCTAACGCTGCCTTCAATATTTTTCTCATTAGGCAGCGTTCATAGTTTTGGAATTTGCGTTTTTGTGTTTTTGCGTTTTTGTGGAAAGAAGAATAGATACGTATCGATTTGCGTTTTTGCGTTTTTGCGTTTTTGCGTTTTTGCGTTTTTGTGGAAATGCGGATAAAGCATTAGATACGTATCGATTTCCATGCCACGAAGAGACGAGAGGATTAGAGAAAGGAGAGTGTGGAACTTGCGTTTTTGCGTTTCTGTGGAAATGCGGAATTTGCGTTTTTGCGTTTTTGTGGAAATGCGGAAAGGGATAAGATACGTATCGATTTGCGGAATTTGCGTTTTTGCGTTTTTGTGGAAATGCGGAATCGTGGAATTTGCGTTTTTGCGTTTTTGTGGAAAGAAGATTAGATACGTATCGATTTGCGGAACTTGCGTTTTTGCGTTTTTGTGGAAATGAGGTGGATAAGATACGTGTCGATTGCTTCGTCAGCGAACGTGGATGATAAGACAAAGCACTTTCTACACTAAAGGAACAGACTGATCTCATACATTGCTTTTTCAACAGTTTTTTCCCTTCTCGTTCACTCTTTCGTGCTCTCGATCATTCGTTTTTGATATGTGACTTTCGTCTGTTGTCACACTGTAGTGTGTCTTTGGGTGGCGTGCAAGTGTTCCGAACAGCGTGCAGGGAGTTCATGTCAGCAGTGCTGCGGAGAGTGCTGTCACTTCTCACAAAATTATGTCTATATCCCTGCACGAAAATGGCAGTTTTTCTTCAAAGTCGACTAAAACCATTTATCAAATGTATATAAGCTCTTATCCTTATATCCTTATTTATATAAGCTCTTCCCGAACTCAAGAAAATGAGAACAAATAGCTCATCATCATCCGTTCAACCGCTCGCAAATGATGAGCTGCGTGGAATGACACGCACCGCGCACGTGGCTTCCACGCTTTCCACAATTCCACATTTCCACAAAAACGCAAAAACGCAAAAACGCAAATTCCGCATTTCCACAAAAACGCAAAAACGCAAATTCCACAAATCGATACGTATCTACTCTACTTTCCACAAAAACGCAAAAACGCAGTTTTCCTAATCGATATGTATCTACTCTATTTCCACAAAAACGCAAAAACGCAAAAACGCAAATTCCAAAACTATGAACGCTGCCTTATTCACTCCAAAAGCACGTGTACGGAAAAGCATTTGAATTTGTGAACGAAGACCAAGCGATGAGACAACTTATTTTGATACGAGTTTTCGGAGATGAGGCATCAAAAGCCTTCGATGATGAGGTAATATTGTAGCTTATAGTAGGTAGCAAACTGAATATTCCATTGATGGTCATAAACATTCAAGTAATTCAAAAAAAGTAAGTAACATGACAACACGCGCATGACTCACTGGGTCCTTCCAGCGAAATTGATCTGTTCCACTTTAGCTCACAAGGTGTAGAGGATTCGTGATGGTCCACTGCCCCAACACATGAGCCTTTGCATTCAAAAGGATTAGATAGATTATTTGTGCTATAGCACTGCGAGGTAGCTTCCCACTATGGACATTATTCCACCTGAGTGCGGAAAGGATCCTTGTTCCCTCCAGCATGTCTGAGCCAAAATAATGTGTTTACTTGCGCAAACGGTCCCCTCAAAATCTGTCTAAGACGCTCACAAGTACAAGTTTTTATAAGCCCCCCCTCATTGCACCGATTTTTCTAGTTACAATTTCTCACCCGCTGTGATGGAGGTAGCTATCTCGACCAGGCGAATTTTTGTCCACGAACGGCAATAATGCAAACTGTCCATATCGAGATCCGCTGTTGAAGTAGCTATGCTCATACAAAGATCGTAATCACCAAGAAAAAACAGTGGCCCTTTCCTCAATAAACCAGAAGGTAAGCGGGGCCAGGAGTCAATTACCCACAGCTTCCAATAGGAAACATTTTCTGGAAAATGAATATGAATTAAGTCTACAGAAATTCTCCTTACTCAGTGAAGGCAGTGGTAGTGGTAATGTGGGCAATGAAGGAATCCTGATTCGTGATTCATCCAAATGGAAGCTGATGGTCAAAGAAGTCCATATCCGGCGAGAACCCTAGTGAAAGTAACGCCCTCGAGCTTCGAAAAATCATAATGTCTATGGGGCTCCGCCTTTATGATAGAATACGCCTTCTAAAGTTGACTTCGTTGAACAGTGATGGGGGTTCAGAGCAACAAGAATGACAATAAGGTAGTATTAGGGTGTCCATAAAGTTCGTTGGCCATTTGTAAACAGCGTCGCGTTACGCAACGCGTTGTGATTTTGCATAATGATTTCGCAATAGTTAAAGTACTCGCGATTATCTTCCGAGCTAGCTAGCTCGCAATTTCCTTTCCTGCTCTTCCCACCGTAAAGCGGTGAAAATGAGTGTTAGTCAGCAACACCGCCGATGTTTGCTGGACTACTACAACCTGGGCATCTCCAGACGTCAGCCCACGACCAGGATGCGTCAGCAGCTTGGTGATAACACCCCTTCTAAAAACTGGATGTCAAATGGTGGACTCGTTTCACCAATGGGAACAATGGCATCGAAGATATGCCGAGGACCGGTCGCCCAGCCATCATCGATACAGCACTACAGCATCCTACCCAATAATGCCGCAGTGACGGCAGAGACCCTCTCTGAAGAACTGCAGGAGGTCAAGGTGAAAGCTGCCGCGTTGTCCCAGAAAATTGCAAGTCCGTGGTTGCTCTGGGACGACGTGCGCCCCCACAAAGCGAGAGATACTCAGCCGTCCTGGACAGGCTGGGCATCAAGACGGTCACGCATCCACCGTATAGCCCGGACATCAGTCCATGCGATTACTACATTTTCCGGTCCATGCAAAATTTCTTAGACGGATAACAGCCGAAGAACGAGCGGGACCTCGAGGACGTGATCGAGGACTGGACCGAGTCGCGGGCCGTTTTTTGGGAGGATGGAGTTGCCTCTCTACCCGATCGTTGGCGAAAGGTGGTGGGTTTGCATGGGGATTATATCATGGACCGGTGAGTTCAACTTGGTGAGTTATCTTTACAAGCTCTGATAAAACGAATGGTCAACGAACTTTATGGACACCCCAATACTTATCTATCGTATTACTGCCGTGTCGATCGTTATTGCGTGATGCTTTACGTGTCGGCTTTCGTGGTGAAAGTGCCTACCGATCACTATCAACGATTGAAACGATTGATGCAACAGAATTACCCGTAGCACTGCCTTCAAGTGAATAGTTACTACAGATGAAAGACACCAACGTTTGCATGTGTTATGAGGATTGAGTGAGCACAAAGGAGCACTTGCTATCGCAATACTTGCACCACTCAAGATCGATGATAATTCCGAAAAGCATTGTGATTTGTCAAGCTCTGAAAAACGATTAGTGAAAGAGCTGTGAAGGTTTAGGATTTGGAGATGAAGGGAGAGGAGGGGAGGGGATGGGGGAGAACTGTTGTTGAGTAAACAGTAGAGTGTAACAACGACACCCAGTAGTTCAACAGGATCATTCATGTCAGGTATAATATCTAAGGCACGCGACACGTCAATGAAATTATTCCGTTTCTTCCACGCTCTTCTCTCCAAGTGATGGGGTTCCCACTAATTCCACTACCCCGGCGCCGTGAATTGGCTTATAATTGGAAGGTACCGTATCATACGTCTAGATTTATCGTCTCTGATGTGCTACTTGGGCGTGTATTCAGATCTCATTCACCTCGTTCTTCCCTTTGAGCGCTATTCTCTAGCAGCAATCATCACTTTTTCTGACTTGTTTCGAATTCCAAGATCCAGCATGTTTGGGAAAAAGGTCAGTAATTTGGTATGAATTAGTAACAGTAAAGGCTCAGAATGTCCACGGCCGCCTCAGGGACTAGATGATGTGCAAAATACATTCCAAATAAGTACTGAATTAATTTAATTCGACTAATGCTAATCGCAGCTTTCTTGGTCCCTTGTACATATGATTTTTACGAATATGTGAACATATTTGCTGTTTTGGAGACGTGCTTGCGTTTGTCATCGGATGCTTCATATACAAAAAGAGAAGTTGAGCAATTCTCTTCCATCCTCGTTGTAGAGGTCTTATCCTTCAAAGCGCGGAATCCCTTAGATTTATTGCTGCTTGTGTATTTGACAATTCCAGAGCAGTGGACTATAGGGCACTTTGAGGACCACCACTACCTTCACCAAATATCGTGGACCTTCTATGTTGCATAACAAACATCGGCCATTAGGAGTCCAACACTATGGGAAGTAGGAGAGTACAAGAGTTTCTCTCTGAGAAATGCCATCGATCAACCGAGGTCCTTGTGGCAACGCCACCACCATAAACACTCCCGACAAAGGAGCTAGCTGGTTTATTCGCACGAAACAGCGACAGAAACGGAGAACACCGCGATTTATGTAGCGTAGTAGTGAGCATGGCACCTTAAACTGCTCCTTAAAGGCACCATTAGGGATAAGGGAAAACTGAGATCTGGAAGTATATGTTCTCCGAAACGAACTTTATACTTCAGAAGGGGTCACATGTGGTGAAAATCGCATAAAAAGAACGCGACTTGGGGTCTTATGGCGGCCCCGCATAATCGCTTGAAAATTTGTAATGTATTAGCCCGATTATGGCAGTTGTGATTGCTTGCAAATTTGTAATGTAATGAGAGATTGTTTTATTAATCTTACTGCAAGCCACGTCCTTGTGTTTCGCTTTTATCAGCAGAAGGTGGAGTTTCAGTAATGCTCAAAAGTATGCGGTGTTGGAATTTCGACCTACCAGGCTATTACCAATTGGCGTCCGACCTTGCGAAGCTATGCGGAGAAGCGACAAAGGAAGATCTCAAGGAGAGAATAGCAACAGCACTGGTTGAACCAGCAGCAGCAAGATAGGAGGTATCCGCAATGCCCGTCGATGTTTCGCAACTTATAGTAGAGCCAAAATGAGCGCTCTTTGACGTCCGGACGGTACAGTTATTACTCTCCGAAGTGCAATGGAGAAGGTCATACACGAGATCTACTCGGATCTTCTCGATAGCCATGTCCATTTGTCTAGGAGCACTGTAGCAGGATGGACATGCTGTTCATTTTTGCAAAGTCCGAAACACCATTTCGTCGGTGAAGGGTAGTACAGCATCCGATCTTGGCAGGATGAGACCGGAACTTCGTAGAACCTGCTGCTAATTACTGTCGGAATTCTGGCACCACACTTCACACGCTACCTATTGAAATGCACGGTACCCACCTCTGTAAGAAACAGTGGGACGTGTTTAAAGGGAGATCCACACGGCATTGGATCGTCCAATCTGTATGTTGCCTGAAGACTACAAGCTCTTCACTCTACGTATCTTGAATGGGACTGGCAAAATTTCCGACGAAGGAGAACCATGCAAGCAAGGAGAGCTTAGGAGAGGGTTGAGTATCAATCACATTCACACGGTCTCTAGGTTCATTGTTGTGTCGCGAGAGTAAAGGATGCCATTATGTTTCACATTCATTGACTTGAAGAAACCACTCAGTATACAGAAATACTTCGTGAACTCCATAGCAACTTCACGACCAGGATTTCGCCATTCTACTAGGAAGTAAACAGAAAGAAAGGGGATTGACAAGACGACATCGTTTTGCTCAAACTTCTTAGTGCTGCTTTTGAGAATGTCATGCGTGAACTGGAATGGGAAGGCATGGGAGTGAAAGTCGTCAGCATCTACATCACATCCGTTTTGCTGCCCGTGCTAAATACATTGAAAATGCGGGAGCAAGCAAATGCTAGCCGATTTTAGCTGTGGGTGTGGAAAATCGATTTACAGCTTAACCTAACGAGAACGATGTTTATGGGGGAACGGATTGGTACCTAATGCCCCATTCACGCTCAACGGAACGAACACCCCTGAATGCTTGGTTGGTCGGGAAGTCAATACGATGAACGACTCACTAGCATCAGAGCTGAGCAGGACGAAAAGCGGCTTTGAGAGCCTTAAGTACCATCGAAGAGTAGTGAAGAAGACGAAGAATATCCGCTTCGAGTCCTTATTTTTGATTCCGCCGTCCTTCCTACTGTCTTAGGCACTTGGACTCTACCTAAGCAGGATGAGCATGCGTCCAGCGTCCTCAACTCCTCATCAGAAGGACTATGCTCGAAGTATGAGTATCGCGGTACGCGCCAGTGCAGAAGGAAGTCGGAGGCTCCGACTCCGTTGACGATCCAAGATCAGGGACGCCGCTGAGTATTTGCCAAGTAATCGAAGCATAGATGGACTGGACAGTCATGCGAGTTGCACTAGAGTGGTTACCCTAAATCCCTCAGAACGTTGAATGAACACCTGGACGAACCCGGCCCGATGGACAGACTTTATAATAGCTCTGCGCGAAGGAAGCAGGCTGATTGTCCCTGATGCTGGAGGGTTAACTCGATTACTCTAGCTCGCGAGAGGAACGAATGGAGACGTTGCTGACGCGCTCTCGAAACTCTCGGTAGTACGACCGGTGGTGATACTTTTATGCGAAAAGGAGTAGGAAGCGATGAAAGCCGGCATATAATGAGAAGCTGATTCGGCAATATAAGTGCACATAAAGAGCTTGGGTCCATTGATGAAGGCAAAGCGATTTACTCCTTCGCATCAGAGTGCCATGAAAACATCCAAAAATTATTATCCTCAAAGGAAGCAACAAGTAATTGAAGCCGCAAAAGTGGTAGTACAACAGCGCAGGACAAAGTTTCAATCGCGAGCTATGGAAACTTAAAGTTTGTGCTACTACAACTCCTTAAAGGTGATAAGTTCACTCCGCGGAATCGCATGCCACTCACGTAAGTAGGTCGACCGCATTCATCATTTTAGGTTGTTCAGAAACCTCTCAGCGTTTTGTGTTACCATTTTTCATGCATTCATTGCTGATTGGAAATTACTTCTCCCTTGCGTCTCAGTCGTATACTCTCAAGAAATTTTTTGGCGCTATCTGGTGATATAATTGCCGTGACAAAACTCTCTTTCTCAAGACTTTTTGAAGCATGTCAAAAAAAGCAGCTTTGGACCATAATTTTCTTTATTTATAAATTGGGTCAATTCGCAGTCGAGACAGCTCGACTGAATAAGCATGCCTAATAGTGTTGGAGAAAGCACTGTGCGGCAATGATTCAACACATTCCGTTTTGGAGGGAGTTCAACACATTATTCTTGACGAGGATTATGAAGGCGTTTGTGGAGGCTGACCCATTTAAACAGTTTGAGAAATTGTGGAAAAGTCATTCAAGGGCAAATCCACTGTTGCAAATGGTCTGAAACGCATTGGGAAGGTGAAAAATCCGACAGGTGGGTGCCCCACAATTTGAGTGACCGGCAGAAATTCACTTCTCATTGTGCAACAGAAACGACCCATCTTGGACCGGTTTGTCATCTTTTGACAAAAATGGATCATATATGATAACATTAGCCGTTTCGGACAGTGGCTGGATGACGACGAACAACCAATGCAATTTCCAAAGGCGAATCCTCGAGAAAAAAAAACGAATATGGTCACAGTGTGGTGATCATCGGCTGTTGTGTTCCACTAAAACATTTGGTCAGTGGCCAAACCATCATAACAGAGTCCTACTGTGAAGAAGTCGACGAAATGTACCGAAAATTGCGTCAGCTGCAGCCAACATTTGTCAACAGAAAGGGTCCGTTTCTTATGCATGGTAATGCCTGACCACATGTTTCACAAACCACTATCCATAAATTGAACTAAATGGGGATTGGGGGGTCGTATTTGGTCCGCTAGGAGGGAGAGGGGTCGTAATCGTTGAGGTAGGCAGTGATCAACAGAAATTCTGGTTAGGGGCCTAAAGTCTCTTCGATGGGAACGAATGGTATCACATTGGCAAAAGTGCGCTGATTCGAACGGTGCTCATTTCGATCAAATCTGGTTATTATAAGAAGGTTACGATCGTTCAGAGTGAAGCACTCAGAACGCTAAGAACTTTCCCGATAACCTAATAGAGAACCTAATAGAATTGCGTGCCTTCAGGGACAAGTAACGCCTCGCATCCCTCCCCAGATTCACGTAACACCGTAACACCTAAGTGTTAGGGGAGAAATGATAGAACTAACTAATTTGGTTCGAACCCGAAACTAGGCTAAAATAATCATCATGGAAACCTCATGCATGGCGCGATCCGCAACGGAACCGGTCAACGCCAATAACCCTTTCGTTCGTTCGCTGACACCGACATTACGTACAGAGACACCTCCGAATTTAACTGATTACCCGTGTGGAGCGTTATCTATCCACGGTTACCACCAAGGATGAATTCTCCAGGAACTATGGGATGAAAACGAAATTGGCTGATATGGACTTCTTTCATATCTTACTACGACTGCAAATACGCACCTGGTGTTAGCGGGCACTATACGGATCATAAAAACGTTTGTATTCATTGAGAATGTGGGTGAAATCCTCATGCATGGCGCATCCCACAGAGAAGCTGACCGACGCTTCTCCCTCCCACTAGGCCTTACAAAGCGAAGGATGCATACTAAAGAAATTCCAGTAAAAATGAATCAATTTTTCGGAAGAATCTTGGGAAGATCTCGCAAATTCGACTAAAAAAATTTCTTCAGCTGGCTTTCTTGAAGTTCTCCTGCTACTTTTTGAAGATACGGCAACCATTTGAAAGCAGCAACCTCGCAGACTCCGGACACTCGAAGAAGCACTTATATGGTTAAGTTTGAAGGAAGTTATGACCATTTGAAGTGAAACACTTCAATTTTTCAAAATTTTCCTAATCTAATCCTCACCTGGCTTCCCTCCCTCAAATTTCACCAGCCGTACTATCGCCTTGTTAACATTTTCAGATTGTCCTTGCTGGTAAATAATTTATCAGTAAGAACCAGGCAAAAAAAGCTTTAAAGGATTTCGATGATTCCCGACCATCCGATTGTCTCTTCGATGGGAACGAATGGTATCACATTGGCAAAAGTGCGCTGATTCGAACGGTGCTCATTTCGATCAAATCTGGTTATTATAAGAAGGTCACGATCGTTCAGAGTGAAGCACTCAGAACGCTAAGAACTTTCCCGATAACCTAATAGAAATGATTGCATGCCTTCACGGACAAGTAACGCCTCGCATCCCTCCCCAGATTCACGTAACACCTAAATGCGTGTGCTATACATCTAGAGTTGTTGGAAATAGTTACCAGTCATCAGCCACACCTCTGCAAGCAAGAACTTGAATTTGGAAATGCGCTGCACTAAGAATACCTACTTTTAACCGAATCGAAAATCTTTAAAATCTTTCTTATTAGTTTGTTGTATAGCCTCTTGTGTGCGGTCTTCAATGGAGCGTTAGTAGCATGACCTGCAAAAACATGCAATTAAAACATGTGTGATTTGTAGGGCTTCGGTGATACTTACTGGACGATATGTTGGTCTGTGTGCGCTTGCCTCTGTGGGGATCACGAAGAACGTCGTTACCTGAAGAATTGCTTCGAGGAGCTGAACCGATCTTCGCATAGGGCAAACATTTTAAATGGCACGCATGGAGCATACATGAGCAAGCAGCGGCTGTCCTTCCTCTTCGTACTTTTTTAGAGGCAGTGGTAGGGGTGATTCGGATGCATCATTCATTCCATCCTCAATACTGACCGTATTCACCACGGAGCTGACACGTCAATCACGTCATTTCGATCGATGCGGATTTAATACGATACGACAAGTATCATCTGCTACTGCTATATGCTCATTGCCCTATATCGCAGTCATTCCTCGGCTAAGTCGACTCTAAGAGGCGGACCGAGCCAAGAAAGGCAGCTGGAGCTAAGAAGGTCGCCTCCGTCACGGCTCAGAGGTGTTTTTTGTAGGGCATTTCGCTGCAGATAGCTTCGTAGATCCCTAGTTTTCAAATAATTATCTTTTAGGGGCCCGGAGTGGGCGTAGGTTGGCGTAACGCAGGTTCTATAATTGACATACATATAGACGATTTCGTGTGCGTCAACCGAGCGAGCTTGCCTGCATCATGGTCACTGAGTAGTGTGTATACGTTGCGGCAAGCTACCTCTGCGAGCATGGGGTACCTTAACACTGTGATAGGACACTCGACTTTTTCACGTCACCCAGAGTCTTCACCGTCGCGGGATTTTGAAACGTATGTGCCTCTCGATAACAGAGTTTAGCTAATTCTGCTAATCCTACTATATATAATTCGCTTAGTATGTGTGTGCGTGTGTGTGTCCGTCCGTCTGTTTGTCACGAAGTCCATATCTTGCGTCGCAGCAAAGCTGGGACGCTGAATTTTACAAGTGATATAGGGGGTGCCAAAGGAACCACAGCTGTCGTAGACCGAAAGTGATAGCAGCTGATAAGGGCTGATAAGGAGCCTCGGAAGGCAAATGTCGCCAAATCCGTTTCGCCTTTCGCGTTGATCCAAGAGCGCTAACACTCATGGGTGTTGTGTGGGGTGGGACGGGGACATTAGTGAGCGAAGCAGCTTGATGACGGTTACTAAGATTCGATAAGGAGCGCAAAAAGGCTAGAGTAGGAATTTCGAGGAATAGCTGCTTATTTCATCATCATCTAAAAGTAGTACGTTTTGTGCCTCTAAAAGATAAAATAGTATCATAAAGTAAAAGAAAGAGTAGCATTACACGATAGCAGTCCCAATCAAGAAATAAGTAATTCGGCAGTAAAACTTTGAAGGTAGTGTACGGAACGTATGTACGCAATCGCACGCGCAAAAATCCGCGGCGCCGCTAGCCGCGCACTGCTGCGCGTAAATTTGACGTAAGGCCATATCTCCCCTCTACAGTGTTATGAAAGGCGCATTTTTGTGTGTGAGCGGTGGTACGAAAGAAACTCCTACTTCGCGGGTTTCCAGCTCTTCCATTTTATGCTTTCTTCACTGTTCCACAGTTTATTTCTCAGTGTAATTAAAACGCTGAGTATTACGTTAGTGGTGATGCACCCTCTAGGAGCTCCTTTTCAATGCTCAAGTGTGTAGGGGAAACTTCTCATCCATTGAACCGGTTTAGCTACCGAGCAGTGGCAGCATGTGTGTCGTTGGTACCAACTGATAACAATGAGGCACGCGCAGTAGAGTGGAGCAAGCAGAACTCCTGGCTGTACTGACACGTATCGCTATTCAAATTGATAATTTGGTGGTTTGCCGTCGCCTGCCATATCTATACAGGGGGTGCCAAAAAAAGTAATTTTGTCTCGTCCACTTTCATCCCACTTTAGTCGAGCTACAGCAAATTCTGTTGAGGTATTCACATCCCCAGATTCAAGAGCAGACCTCACTCTATCACTATACTCAGTGGCAGCCTTCTGCACGAGCAGGAACGAGGAAATAGTGAACAAGATGTGTCACCTCAACTGGGCGAAATCCGAAATTTCGTCGCTCTCGTTCACAACCTTGCTGAGGTCCGATCACTCTGGGTACCTAAGGGGATTCATACTGGGTAGTGTTCTTTAGGATCCCGTTTTTTCCGGGTTTCCAGCGCCCTTCGTTTCCAAGGGCCAAAACGTGCACTTACCACTGAGACCCCTCCGGAGGCGGATTTGGGCATGAAAATGATACTCGGATCATAGCAGCCTTGTCCAAGCAGCAGGGACTCTGTGACTTCCATGATCCGAAGGGCCAATCCTTAGGAAGCTTCCCACGAAAGACCTACCATGGAACCCGGCTCCACTGTTTTAAGGGGACCTTGATACCGTGGGTGCTCCGAAGCCCGACTGCGCCGCTTAAAGGTTCTATATTTTTATGAAAATGAAAGTAGTGAGTCTCAGCTTGTTCCTGCTTTTAGAGGAACATTTCGGGAATATTTTGCCCCAATACTTCCATTTCTTTCGTTTCCCTATGTTTTGTATAATTGGCAGATGTGAGCCGTGGGCAAAATTACTTTTTTTTGGCACCCCCTGTATATAAGGCTGCTACATTCAGAAGTCTATACGATTTCCATCTATAACCTTTTGTTACAATTGATTATTGGGTCATGAACAAAATGTGTTCACCGAGTGGTGCATCGTGGCAGTGAGCATTACAGCGACTACCGTCACATTCACTTGTTATCACCTCCCATCAGCCTTCTTCAGCTACCACCAGCTTCAATCGTCCACCACTATTGCTCTCGTACAGCCCTTTTAGCATCTGTGTCATCATGTCTGTCATCATCTATTGTCAACCCAAGATGAGCAACAGATTTGGATTCTACCTTCCACCGTTCATTTTCACGCTTTCTCAGCCATTGTTAGTTCCGCAGAGCCACTGGTAGTCTCTGTACAATCCCATTTAACACTTACATACGGATGTCAACGCTAACCATCAATCGCGAAG
Organism: Trichostrongylus colubriformis; assembly: GCA_963978905.1. NCBI lineage: Eukaryota > Metazoa > Nematoda > Chromadorea > Rhabditida > Trichostrongylidae > Trichostrongylus > Trichostrongylus colubriformis. The sequence continues at coordinate 24,121,971 of OZ022260.1, forward strand.
TGCGACGGATTCAGTAACACAGGGATCTCGATCTCCCTTGTCAGCTCGTATCAAGTGAGATCAGTTCCAGTCGACCCCCGTTGTTGTCCTCATATTCCAACCGTATAACTCTCGGAGCCAAGCTCCATCGTTCCTGTGGTGCGATGTATAAATTTTCACCAACAGACAGGCAGCCCATAGTTTCTATGTGAGTGACTACTTTTAGGGATTTTCCATTAACCATATCATCCTAATGCTGTCTTTAAATATTGAAAACTGAATGCAGTCGAATTTCCATGTGGCTTGAATTCCTACCGACTATTCGAATCGCTGACAAGCATAGCTCAGCAAAACATGTCCATTCATTGAAAGCCGGGGTCAAGGTACAGAAAAGGGCCTGAATACTGACAGCGAATACTAAATATCGCTATTGCTATTACTGATATTTGAATATTGCTAATCTCATTATGAATTGACATTGTCGTCTTGAAGTGTAAAACATATCAGGGACTTGTATGTATGTACCATTTCAGCGACACCTTTCACAGCACCTGTGACCTTTTTCACCTCAAACTATGTTTCTCAACACGAAAATTGAATGTTATGCAAACTACCAAGAACATTTGGAGATCTAAATGTGAGATAATTGCAAATCAAGTTTGAAAAAAAGTTTGAGGGGAAATGTGGTTGGGAACATATCTCTTTGTAGCAGTATTTTCGGGGTGCTCTTACACCGAAAAATAAATTCTTGTGCTTTTGAATTTTTAGAAGGATGTGGAATTCCTATTCCGGATGCGCTTCGAACAGAATGCTGACTGGTCGTGCGTTCCGCGTGCAAAGCATGACTAATTGAGGGGACCCCTTCTGCGATATTTCCTCCCGTTGGAAATAAACATGTTCCAAACACCTTTAGAGTATCTGGTTTCTCTCTTCCAAGAGATTAGCAGACCGCGCTAGGGAATGGTTCACATGCTCGCGCTATCGTGAATCTGGATCGCACCTTGATCACCTATGTCATTAGCTGCATCAAACACAGATGCCATTATTGGGAAGGCTAGACAGGGTGGCAGTCAATACACATAGTCGTAGCGACATCAGAACGAAACTGCTCACGCAGGAGCACTGGGTCGGACACCTTGGGTATTGTTCGAGATTCTCGATTCAAGCTTGCGCTATTCTGGCGGAAGGGAAAATACATATCGATGGAGCGATTCAGTAAACCGCGCGATTGCTTCGATCGCAAGCTATGAACAATACCACAAAGACACCGGAGTGGTAAATTTGGCGAATTGGGGGATCACGCAAGTAGAGGTGTTCAGCAATATAAGAGTAGAGAAAGGACGGCATAGAACTGCGAAAAAACCGAGATTCAGGAGCCCGGAAATTCCCCTTCTCTCTCGCGTACTCTGCGTCACTAGTCGGGGTGGACTGCAGACCGGAGGACCGTGCCGTGCTGCGAGGTCGTCATATAATAAGACTCTAAGCCACGTTTTTTTCAATGCGAATTTCGCCACATATGTCCTCTTCTTAAGTAGAATGTTCGTTTTCAGAAAACATGTTTTCCCAGATCCCAGTTTTCCCTTACTCCTACTGGTGCCTTTAACTGTGGTGATCGTACTGTGTTAGCTAGCGTTTTACCACTTGCTGATGACTACTATCTGACCTCCTTAGTAGTTACTGGATTAGATCATCCACCGTTAACGCTTCCGTACCGCTCCCTTTACCTTGAGTGTGAGCACTGCACCGGAAAGCTACGCAGATTCGGTGAGTTTCAGAGATTCGCGCCTGTTACAGTTATCAACTGTTATGAATTCCACCGTTGATGTCAACGCACCACCCTGCATAACATTCGCGAGCGCTCTATTCACTATTCACGTATCAGCGCTCTACCGTCAACATGAAAACCATATAAGACCTGGCGATTTTTGTTTTCAGCTCTTCGTCAGCTTCTATCTATAACCAGTTGGGCTGGCGCACACTACTGCGCGCATCGAACAGGGGAGCACGCAAAATGAGCTTGATCGATATCGATTGTTGGGTATCATCATTCAGACGGTTTGCTGAAAGAGACCCATGCAGAAAACGGAGAAGGGAGACAAAATCCCGTGAGTTCCATCCTACCCCCATATCAATCGATATCGATCAAGCACATTTTACGTGCTCCCCTGTTTGATGCGCGCAGTAGTGTGCGCCAGCCCAACTGGTTTCCTACATACTGGTGGTAGATCCATATGCAGTTATGGATGCTTATCGTTTTTGTACACATGCACCACTTTTTGGAATTTCACATAGTCTAGCGGTCGATATCCAGTACTGTTGCTGGCCGCATGAGAGAATGAATCGCTTGCTTTGCTATCACAAATCTAGATCGTGTCTTCATCATCCACGTAGGTCGTAGTATCAAAAAGCATGCACTATTATTCGGAAGGCTGGGCAATTTAGCGGTCGATACATCGGCAGCAGATGTAAGAACATAAACAAAATAGGTTCACCCAATGGTACTGAGCAACAGACGCATTTACTATAGCAGTCTAATAGTAGTAGTAAGCGGTGACCGGACTTTATCTCTTCCCCATTTCCTGATGGCTCTTATCAGCCCCAGTAATCCGCAATCATGTTTCAAAGGTCACAATTAAGGTCTCCGTACCCTGTATACCTGTGAGTGTAAACGCCAGAAGAGCCAAACCTATTCGGCGACATTAGCCTTTTGACCTCCTTATCGTATCTTATCAACCATTATCAACTTGGATCACCCACCACTGATGGGCCGGTCCCCCCCCCCCCCCCTCAAAACACGTATAAGTGTCGGCACTCTATTATAAACTCGAAAGATGAGACGGATTTAACGACATTTGCCTTGTGAGGCTCCTCATCGAATCTTATCAACCACTATCAATTCGGATCACTCATCATTGATGTGCCCGTCCCAACCCTCAAAACACCTGTGAGTGTCTGCACTCTAAGATCAACCCGAAAGGTGAGGCGGATCCAACGACATTTGCCTTGTGAGGCTCCCTATCGAATCTTGTCAACCGCTATCAATTCGGATCACCCATCATTGATATGCCTGTCCCACCCCTCAAAACACCCGTGAGTGTCGGCACTCTGAGATCAACCCGAAAGGTGAGGCGGATCCAGCGACATTTGCCTTGTGAGGCTCCTTATCGAATCTTATCAACCGCTATCAATTTGGATCACCCACTATTGATGTCCCTGTCCCACCCTGCTAAACACCCTTGAGTGTCAGCGCTCTTGGATTAACGCGAAAGGTGAAACGAATCTGGCAACATACGAATTTCAAGGCTCCTTATCAGCCCTTATCAGCTGCTATCACTTTTGGTCCATCACCGTTCTGGTCCCCTTACCACCCCCTATATCACTTGTAAATTTCAGGGTCCCAGCTTTGTCGCGACGCGAGATATTAATTTCCGGTCAAACAGACACACACACACACACAGTCACACCAACAGACACACTTAGCCGATTATATAAAGTAGGATAGTAATTTATCAGTCTCTCCTCCCCACTTCTGATGTTTCCGCACGTCTTCTATTTCATTTACAAAACTTGGGATCCTACCACTACGTGAATTGTGAATTTCGCCAAACCGACAAACACACACATCAAGACATAGGCAAAAGCATGCATTCGAGTTTGTGAATTAGCAGATTTGTTCAATATTCTTCAAGCTGTCCCAATCCTCATTAGAATAGCATATAATGTTCTCTCGTTCACGTATTCTTGAGGTGTGATAGATCAGGTTTTTAAAGTTAATGAGGTAAGCTGAGATAAAAGGATACATGATTCGTAAAAGATCAGGTAGCTAAAGGTATGTAAAATTGTACAGGCTTGCCAAAAAAAAGACAGAGGTTTCTCCAGAGTGCGCATTTTCAATAGTAAGTCGTATAGCTTGCACTTATGTATAACATAAGGTAATGATTCTTTTTTTAATAACGAAATCTATAAAGGCAATGATCCTCAAAGGAAGTTCGACCGTTCGCGATGATGAACTTCGTGAAATGACACGCACCGCGCACGTGGCTGCCACGCTTTCCACAATTCCTCATTTCCACAAAAACGCAAATTCCACGATTCCGCATTTAGGCAGTGCTCATAGTTTTGGAATTTGCGTTTTTGCGTTTTTGTGGAAATAGAGTAGATACATATCAATTAGGAAAACTGCGTTTTTGCGTTTTTGTGGAAAGTAGAGTAGATACGTATCGATTTGTGGAATTTGCGTTTTTGCGTTTTTGTGGAAATGCGGAATTGTGGAATTGGCGTTTTTGCGTTTTTGTGGAAATGTGGAATTGTGGAAAGCGTGGAAGCCACGTGCGCGGTGCGTGTCATTCCACGCAGCTCATCATTCGCGAGCGGTTGAACGGATGATGATGAGCTATTTGTTCTCATTTTCTTGAGTTCGGAAAGAGCTTATATAAATAGCTGAATTTGAAGAGAAACTGCCATTTTCGTGCAGGGATATAGACATAATTTTGTGAGAAGTACAGTTTATCTCAAAAATCGAATGTCACACGGTTGTGCTAAGGTGGATTGCCAATTACGATCTAGAACCGATTCAGAAGAAGTCTGCCACTTCCTTCCCTAAGAATTTCTTACACAAAAGTCAGACATATTTGAAGTCTGTTCAAGATCGTTATTGAAAATTAATCTTAGCACGGTGTGCAAGAGTTCCGATGATTATTGTGGGGTCAGGACACCCATGAGTGGGGTTACTTAACGAGAGGATTGATTTGCTACCTAGTCAAGATCTTGGCTACGTAGCTGGTCAACTCATGTCACGGATAAGCGTCGAAGTGTAAAGGCACATACTTGTAAAGGTAAATATGTCATAAAGATGGAAAACTTGTAATTCAAATAACTAAGTTAGGGCATCTTCAATTAGATACAAATTCTCACTGAAAGCAGAAACGATCTATGATAAAGGGGGGGGGGGCTGGTCTGTGACAGCCCGTATTACATCTTTTTAGTCTCACAAGAATCTTGATTTCATCGTTATTACTCTCCACGCAGCACTGCTGACATGAACTCCCGGCACGCTGTTCGGAACACTTGCACGCCACCCAAAGACACACTACAGTGTGACAGCAGACGAAAGTCACATATCAAAAACGAATGATCGAGAGTACGAAAGAGTGAACGAAAGGAAAAACTGTTGAAAAAGCAATGTATAAGATCAGTCTGTTCCTTCAGTGTAGAAAGTGCTTTGTCATATCATCCACGTTTGCTGACGAAGCACTCGATACGTATATTATCTATTTCCGCATTTCCACAAAAACGCAAAAACGCAAGTTCCGCAAATCGATACGTATCTAATCTACTTTCCACAAAAACGCAAGTTCCACGATTCCGCATTTCCACAAAAACGCAAAAACACAAATTCTGCAAATCGATACGTATCTTATCCTTTCCGCATTTCCACAAAAACGCAAATTCCACGATTCCGCATTTCCACAAAAACGCAAAAACGCAAATTCCACACTCTCCTTTCTCTGATCCTCTCGTCTCTTCGTGGCATGGAATCGATACGTATCTAATGCTTTATCCGCATTTCCACAAGAACGCAAAAACGCAAAAACGCAAAAACGCAAAAACGCAAATCGATACGTATCTATTTTTCTTTCCACAAAAACGCAAAAACGCAAAAACGCAAATTCCAAAACTATGAACACTGCCTCACACAAATATGCAAAAATGCAAATTCCGCAAATCGATACATATCTATCCTTCTTTCCACAAAAATGCAAAAACGCAAATTTCAAAACTATGAACGCTGCCTTAGAGGCAAGGTGGTCCATAATTCGTGCAGCATGCAAATCGCGCACTATGCATATCTAAGTCTTTCAGGCTCTTCGAGACCTACTACGGTTCGACATATCAGAGCATTACAGTGCCTTTGCTATACAACCACGAATCTTCATGGCTCATGGTTCGTATAACAGTTTAAGGCCCATAAAATGGTAAGCCGTGGCTGAGAAGGACACGAATTTATCCGAGAAATATAGCTCTTCGTCAGAAATTGAACAGCTCACAATTCACTCGGCACTGAAGAGAGGAACAATAAAAGATACCTTAAAGCTTTAAGACGCCACAAAGTGAAAATTATGCCACGGGGTACTACTATGAGGCTCTCAACAGAGACTTACTCGAAGCTGAATTTTTTTAGCAATCGCAGTGACACGAGTGGAAACCACACATATTCCGCTGACTGTGCCAAGTGAAGGTTCAAGTTACGTTGTCACAAAATCGCCCGAAGATACGTCCACCAAAGAAAGTTACACATAAAAACTGTATTGCATTCTTTATGGGTCACCTTATATATCACAAGAACGGGTTATATACTGTATATATATATATTACATACTTTCGTTCTTCTGCAGTGTCTCCAGTGCCTCCAGTGCAAACTGAGGATAAATCGAGTCAACTGGAGTAGTCGTGACGAGAAGGATGAGTACGAGCGGCTTCATATGAGCTCAAGTTTCGAAAACTGAATGCACTCGAATCTACACGTAGCATGAATTCGCTGTCGGCAATTCGCATTGCTGATAAGCATAGCTTAGCAAAACATGTTCATTTATTGAAAGCCAGTGTAAAGGACCAGTAAAAGGCGAGGATACTGTCAGCGAATACTGAACATTGCTACTGCTATCCTACTCTATATATAATTCGCTTAGTATGTCTGTGCGTGTGTGTGTCCGTCTGTCTGTTTGTCACGAAATTCATATCTCGTGTCGCAGCAAAGCTGGAACGCTGAATTTTACAAATGATATAGGGGTGGTAAGGGGACCTAGTCGGTGGTGGACCGAAAGTGATAGCAGCTGATACTCGCTGATAAGGAGCCTTAAAAAGTGAATGTCACCAAAGTCGTTTCGCCTTTTGAGATGATCGTAGAGCGCTGACACTCATAGGTGTTTTGAGGGATGGGGCGGGAACATTAATAGTGGGTGAGCCAACCTGATAACGGTTGATAAGATACGATAAGGAACGTAGGCTAGAGTCTTCGAATCCGTTACGCTTTTCGCATTGATCCTGGTGCACTAAAACTCATAGTTGTTGAGCAGGGTGGACCAGGAGTGGTGGGTGATCCAAACTGATAAGGTTTGATAAGATTTGATAAGGAGCATGAGAAAGCAAATGCCATCAAATTCGTTTCACCTTTCGGGTGATCCCAGAGCGCCGATATCCATGGTGTTCTGAGTCTTGAGACAGGGACATTAATGGTGGTTGACCCGCACTGATAACGATTGATAAGATTCGATAAGAAGCGTGAAGAGGCTAGAGTCGTCGAATCCGTTTCGTCTTTCGCGTTGACCCTACATCGCTGACACTCATAGGTGTTTTGCGGGATGGGGCGAGGACATTAAAGGAAGCATTAGGGGAAAGTCGGACGAAAAGTAAAAGAAATAGTGCATATGAAAGTCGAGATGCCTAGTAACAGGTTAGTGGAGAAAAAACGGATGGAAGTGGCCCAAAACCCGAGAAATAGGACCCCCTTTCCACTGTTGATTCTCGACGCGGACGACCTGTCCGTCAAGAGGGGAGTAGTCTGATCTAGTTTTCCATTGGCATGCTGCCAAGTAAACACAGGGGAATGTTTGGAAATACGACAACATCTGCGCACCGCAAAACCCCCGATCCTGCCTCATCTCCCTGGCCGCTCCCACCCCAATCAATCGGGAATTACGTCATCGGGAGGCGGGACCGCTGTGTCCAAGAGGCGGAAGCGCTGCATGATTGCGGCCCTTTGCAGAGTTTCTACAGCTTGGATGGGCGCTTTTTCACCGGGATTTCGCCACAGATAGCCTTCTTAGACCCAGGACTACCATGTAAGTGACTTCTTGTAGGGATTTCTTCATTAACGCATTACCCCTAATGATGTCTTTAATAGTGGTTGAGCCAATTTTATAACGGTTGATAAGATACGATGAGGAGCGTGAAATGGCAAATGTCGTCAAATTCGTTTCGCGTTTCGCGTCGATCCAAGAGCGCTGACATTCATAGGTGTTTAGCAGGGTAGAAAGGGAACATCAATGGTGAGTGATCCAAATTTCATACCGGTTGATAAGATTCGATGAAGAGCGTCGGGAGGCCAATGTCGTCAAGTCCGTTTAGTCTTTCGCGTTGACCTCAGAACGTTGACACTCATAGATATCTTGCGGGATGGAACGGAAACATTAATGGTGGGTGATCCGAATGTGATACCGGTTTATGAGGATTCGATAAGGAGCGTCAGAGGGCAAATGTCGTCAAGTCCGCTCCGTCTTTCGGGTTGATCCTAGAGCGCTGACACTCATAGGTGTTTTGCGGGATAGTGCGAGAACATCATTGGTGGATGATCCAAATTTGACACCGGTTGATAAGATTCGATAAGGAGGGTCGGAAAATGCACACGTCCAATTCGCTTTTCCGACCGGCAGTAGAATGTCCACATTTACAGGTATTGCGGGGTACGGGGATAAATGGTGACTTAGTGATAGCGCTTTACAGAGGTTGATAAGAGGATGATCGACCGCTTGATTGCCTAATGTTCCAAATAATTGCGTACTTTTTTTGATACTGCGATCTATATGGATTATCAAGATGCGATCAAGATTTGTGATAGCAAAGCAAGCTAATCATTTCCTGATGCGGTACCTGCAACAATACTGGGTATCGACCGCTCGACTATGTAAAATTCCAAATAATGGAGCATGTTTCAAAAAACGATATGCATCGATACCTGGCATATGGATCTGTTACCATCTACATGCAAGAGTTAGATGCTCAGCAAGTGAACAAACAGCTACCAATTGGTGCAATCGAATATAAAACTACCAGTTGGCTCGCGTACACTACTGCGCGCATTCATGGCGATGTTGTGCAAAATGGGTTTGATCGGAACGACCACAGTTGTGCATAGAGTGTAGTGGAAATTTCCTTCCCTCAGCTTTCAGCTGAGTTATTCATTTGAATAAAAGCAGAGAAGATGGCGTGATGAAAAAGCATTTCGGTGTTCTTTTACTTTACTTGCTTTGCATCGAACCCGTTTCGCACGTCATCGACACGAATCGCGCGCAGTAGTGTGCACGAGTCAACTGTTTACTCATATTTGAAGATTGCTGATCTCATTAAGAATGGACATTGTCGTCTTGTAGTAGAGCGTATGAAGGCCTTATACATATGTACTAGGTCGTTCGGAAAGTTCGTGCCATTTTTCGCAATTACAATTTTGGGAGATCACAACTTGGCTCAGACTGCATCTTTTCTCATACCGCAAGCTTCATTCGATTCCCTACAATTTCACGCAACATTATGCATACTTGCTTATCTCATTTTGATGAGGACCTGACGATTCATTTTGCGGTTGCGGGACAGCAAAAAAACTCGACTCCGAATCACCATTCATTTTGGATACACTGCTACCGAAGGAGCTCTCCAGATGTTTGGGAAAGTGAGGCTTAGCTAGCGCTAGATTTGATGGATATGGTGGATGAGTAAGGGCTCCATCCTGCAACTGCTTCAGTTGCTGGAAGACAATTTGTGGAAAATGCGCTCGCGCATGGCTGCTCCGAAAAGTCGCGCTGCACTCATTTTTTGGGTTTCTTTTTCAAATCGGGGCTACTTGAGGTGGTCATCTAAGCGTGTTTGTTGAGGGTCAATACAGTGGATATCCCCAGCAAGTATGGACGCTCATCGCTTTCTGCCGTTTTAGTTGAAGCGATTTGATCAATAGAAAATTCAAGAAATTCGTGCTCATTTGCACTTCTGAAACCAGGGAGAAAGTGTTTCATCCAATGCCTCACCCCCTCCTCTTGCAGTATTCACATTTGAGGTTTCCTTGCTGCGACCCGAGTGAAGAAGAACTAGTGAAGTGAAGACATCCAAAAAGAGCCATTTTCGCAGTACTTTGAAATTTTCCTAATAATTCGAAAACCCTGTGGCACTTCAAGAAAAGCATATATCCAAAAAGCGCAACTTTTTGTCTATCTAAGGAGCACAAAATTTAATTTAATTCATGTTAACGCGCTTTGGAATTTTAATTTACCTTGCTGATGCGCAAAAACGGCACGAACTTCCCGAACGACCTAATACCATTTCAGCTTCAAGTAACAGTTCTCAGAACACCTGAGACCTTTTTCACCTCGACTTATACGTTTTTCAACAGATTGAAATTGAACGTTTTTGCAAACGGCCCAGGACATTTACAGATCGAAATATGGGATATTTGCAATTCAGGTATAACAGAAGGGTTCAATTGAAGGGAAATGTCTTGAAAACATATTTCATTGTGGCGGGATTTTCAGGGTGCTCTGACACAATAATGCAAATTCTTGTGCCTTCGCCTTTTTGGAATTGGTTTTAATTCCTTTTCCGGATGCGCTTCGAACAGAATGCTGACTGGTCGTGCGTTCCTCGCGCAAAGTGTGTTTGATTGGGGAACCCTTTTTTGTGGAATTTTCCCTTTCCCCCGTTATAAGGAAATATGTTCCAAACATCTTCGGTGTATCTGGTTTCTCTCTCTCCCCTCCAATCTTCAGAAGAGCGGCAAAATATTAGCAGAGTTCATGTGAGGTGACAATGACGAGTCTCGAAGTGAGTCTGTGTGCCATTTGTACAGAGTATAAATGAAGTCGTGATGTGTCGTGATAGGCAGAGCATATGTCATTTGTGAAATGAATTATAAAATGATCGATAAGAATATTGCTGTGAAATGAACTATAAAATGATCGATAAGAATATTGCTCTGGGAGTCCTGTATCTGTAGTTCCTCTACGTTCTCTATAATCCTTATAATTCATGTATGTGAGACTGTTTTGAAAGCATTCGTCCAGTACCCCAATAAGGCTTACCTCATTTCTCCTTTACGTAATAAGAAAAGACGAGACTGATGTGGATAAGCTTGTCGTCGAACGGGTAGTTGTGAAATGTTGAATCGACCATATTTCTGAATCTTGTTAAGTCTTACAGGGCGGGACGGGGAGGTGGTTTGCTAACAGGAGGCGAGCACTCCCACTCATGGTGCAGTGATCATGTTCCGTATCAACGCTCGCCCACAGAAACTAAGCCACGAATGCTTCCAAGGTTGGTAAATTGGTATGAGACTCGTCAGGGAGGAAAAACCGCTGACTTGTACATCGGCCGGTTCCGCAAGTCATTGTATAGGCAAATCACATTTTCCTGCCACCAATGATCTGAATGGAACTAGAATATGGACGCATCCTAATAAGGGATTGATAACGGCAAAAATTTATCATTCGAACTTTATCATTTATAATTCTTATAAGAACTCCTTGTTAACTCAACTTGATTCATATATTGTTTTGAGATCCGGGAGCGATACAGTGTCAATAGAATGTGTGTGGAGCGGTGATTCAATCAGACTATGCCTTTTCTGTTCTGGCCATGAATACCTAATTTGAAGGTGATCGCTTGCTTCTGCACTTTTGCAGTATATTTGCCGCAACAAATGGCAGATGTATCTAATGCGTTTTGCCACCTACAGCTACTAAGACAGCTCCACTGAAATCGCTTCTTTCACATGATTCCAACAGCAGTGAGTAATGGTAACTTAGTTGTTCAACCATCTTGAGGCTCGATCTTCGGATCGGATAAATAGTAGTTTCTGCGTGCGAAGAAGACGGTATACTTGTCGGAGAGCTTTCTGTGGTTTTCTCTTGACAAGCCAATTGTAGTTTCAAATTTGTGATACTGTCTACATTTCCGTGGCATACCATAGAGTACAAATGAATGAACTGAATAAAAGAATTGGCTTAACTTTCCCTCCATTCTAGATGAACACCTACAGTAAGAGAGCTTTTACCAAGGAGGGGTTTTCACTTCTCATATAACTTCAAAAATTGGACCTAGGTGAATTGATAGGGTCTCGAATACAAATCGCAATGGGTTTGGTTAGAATAGATAGACCTATGATTGCACGTGTGCCTGTCATGTACTGTCGATACATCGATAATTGCTGCGTAATAATCTCAACGCAGACGGAAATAGATGAATTTTTCGTGATCCTTAACAATCAGTCACAGCACTTAAAACTCATGAGAGAATTCTGGAACGAGTACTGACTTTCTCGTTGGGCACACAGATTCAGATCTTGAACGGAAGTTATAGTGTAAAACGATACCGGAAAACCAGCTTGAAGAACATGTCATTCCATGCGAACTCTGCACATTCCAGTGCTGTGAAGATTGCGGTTATTCGAAGTACGTTTAGAGCAGCGACTGCGGCTTGTACAGGCGACATGGAGCGAGAAGAGTCTCGCAGGATAAATCCCGTGGTTGTCAAAAGGAATGGCTACATATCCGTTAGCTGTATGCCAAGCTCACGAAGAGAAGAGCATCCACTAAGAAATCGGGAGGACATTATGCCTTTCCAATTACCTTTCATATCAGACAAAGTCAGCGCAGTAATAAACAGTGTAATGCACTAGCATAATTAGCCAATGAAGTCGCTAGATAAGCATACCAAGCGACAATATTGAACTTTTACTGATTCGCAATTTACTAATGTATGTGCAACACTTAGGACTGTACTACTTGTCCATATAAAAGGTAGAGAGACTGTGTACACCGAAATACATGGATGCAGAAAAGCTTGGTTGAGGAAATCTCTGGAGGCGTTCTATATATATCCGAGCAAAAGACCCAAAGCTAAACAACCGAAATGAATGCATGGCCACTACAATAGAGGTTTTGCATTTCATTTTGCTGCGTGGATTATGACAACGTTATTTAAGTATCACTGGTGTCTCATTTCTCCTTAGGCGGCTTTGATAGTTTTGGAATTTGCGGAACTGCAGAGATGCGGAATCTGAGGAAAACGATAAGGATACGCATCGATCGGGAGAATTGTGGAGTTTGAGGAATTGTGGGAATACTATTTGTGGAATTTGCGGAGAAGCATTGGATACGTGTCGATTTCCATGCTACGAGGAGTCGAGAAGATTAGATAAACTAAGAAGCGAAATCGTCTTCACTTTCGCAAATTCCGCAATTCTGCAATTCCGCGAACTCCAAAACTATAAAAGCTACCTCAGTCTGCCACAGGAAGTAGCGGACTGGGAACTCACTAGCGGAACGGCAAGGGCTGGTTCTTTCACTGGACTACTTTTTAGTCAAAGATTTAGAAGAGCCCCAGAGACAAGAAAAGTGTCAGGGTTCCTCACCGAATAGGATACAGATTGGGAGTTGTTACGAGCTTTTGGATCTTGACAACAACTAACGATTTCTTCGAAACGCATTTAAGTGACCGTATAAAGCGCCAAAACCTCGAATAATGCCCAGACGTCAAGGGAACCAAACATGGAATCGTATAATCATAACCATAAGATCGAAATTGCAGAATGCCGATCCAAATCCAGTAAGGCGGGGTCGAGTTCGCTTGCGATATTTATATACGGATTACTTTGCTTGAAGTGAGGCATCTACGAGGCTAACCATATGTGCAATAATGGCCGCCGTAACTCAGTGGTAGCACTCCTGCTCCAGAGGTTGTTTTGTCCCTCGATTATACCTTGTAATGAATTACGCCAAGCCATGTACCCAGCCGATGAGTCACAGCATGTAAATTGTGACCTCTCTTTTGACCTCTGACCTTTGAACAAGCTTCAAAACGGCATCAGTTTCGGCAGTTCATATTTGCAATCAGCATTCGGCACCCAATCCACTTGAGCCTCACTTCAGAGTTTCATGAGAAAATAGAATCTTTTCTTAACTGGACAGTAGAAATACGCCTCAGTGGAAGAATTTCGTCATGGAACAGAGGTAAAAATTAGGCTGAACTTTACTAGCACGACTCATTGGAGCGGAAATAGTGATAGTGGATTCTGGTTTCATAATTAAGCACGTCCAAAATGTGCATGTGTATTCGAGAGATTTCAATGTACATACATGTAATAGAATTGGTTTTTACTCTATAATTACATCCAGGGTGTACACCTGTATTCAATAGGACTTCATTATTCTACCAAATAGAGGATGCGGCAAAGGCATTGACAGCTCCTGAAAACATCACCATCAGGAAAAAAAGGTATCAATATGAAACCTACTGGCACAAGTGCTCAAGAACTATTTCCGACTATAATTTCGTGGTACGCCCTCAGAATTCGATGCTACAGCTTTTGTCATAAACACAGTGACGGAGGCGGGGATGGAAGGCTTCCGCTGTAGATCGTAGGTGACCAACATGCAGAGCTACCTGAACTTCAGTTACAGCAGCTATGAGAATAGTGATTGGTGTGAAATAGCATGGGTTTGCTAAGCATTCGTCACGAACCAGACGAGTACCCTGAGATATAGGCAGTTTGGAAAGTTTGACTGGGAGATGACAGAGAGGGGCTTCAGAACTCAACAAATCCGACGGTTCAGTAGTGTCATGAAAGCCTTCTAAATATGTACCTGTGTTCTCATAGCAATGCATAGTGCGTTCTGAAGAGGTAGCGACCATCAACTTTAACATGGCATTCGTAACAATTATTTCCTTTGGTGTTCCACTTATATCACGCGATCTGAGTGCGGCAATACGCTCGTGTGTCAGAAAGGCTAAACTTAAAGAGACAGTGATAGGTGTTGATATACCAACCACAAAGCTGAGAGATCTTCCAGCTCGAAGCCCCCTATATGATCGCCCATAATTGACCAACTGCTGTGTCATTTGTCCGTTCAGTGCACCGTATCTAAGAAGCCTTCTGAATCACGGCTAGGACCCCTGAAATCTATAGAAAGGAGGAATGCGTTGTCTAAAGAGCTAACGTCCTTTGCTGCTCTGTTCAGGTTTTGACCTAATAATCAATATTCCGGAGTTTTTCATGGTGTCGAAGCTAGCGCAGTAATTGATAAAGTGTGTTGGATAGTCAGGGTGGTACGCTAAGGGATTTCTATTCCCAAAAGGCTATATTAGAATAAGCACGTTTGGGAGATACCTCGTTCGAGTAGTGCCACGGATTTTACTTACTAGGTTATTCGGAAAGAAATGCGCGTTGAATTTTTCCACTTATTTCTCTTCTACTATAGAAGATTTTGTAAAACCGTTTTGCTTTCTAATAAATAAAACTGTTTCAGAGAATATTCTATAGTAGGAGAGAAAAATGGACAAATTCAACACGCATTTCTTTCCGAACAATTTAATATTTAAGCCCTTCTTTTACTAGTACGGAGTGGCAGGTGGACTTCTGCAGATATCGTTTCCGAAGGTTAATAACTAGTTTTCTGGGCATCGATTCCCTATTTTACAAACCCTGCCCAAATTTTCTGTGAGCTGAAATGGCATTTGAACGGATTTCCATAGAGAATTCACTCCTCAAGACTCTGGAGAAGGCGGAGATCTCGCAATCTCAGTCAGTAATGATGTCGTTATCAATTGACCATGATATCTTTGAAATTTGATAGCTGCTGATTTTCTTCGCAGCCCACGATGCGGAAGTTGTCGCAAGTATGCTGAGTTATGATCAAAAGCTTCGGTCTCGGCATCAACGCTTTTATCAAACCTGGTTGAAAGGTGAACTTCCGAAAGCCATAATGAAACATCTTGCCAAAATACATCGAAAATCGCACATGAACAGCACCTTGATACTCAAAGCGTGGTAGGCTAGTGTCACCGAAATCGTTTCGCTTTTCTGGCTGATAGTGGAATGCTCATAATGCGGGTACCTTTATGGTAACGCCTAGAAACTGATAACGGCTCGCATGGGAGCTGATAAAAGCCGTGAGGAGGTGAACTGGATAAAATCTGGTACACCACAAACCGCTACTATTGAACGCTATAGTGTGAGCGGCTGATGCTCAGTGTCATTCGGTAAATATTTTTGTTCATGTGCTAAATCACCTGGCATTCCTGGTAATGTTACAGTCCTTTTGACACTGCTTTCTACATGGATGATCAAGACACGATCAATATTTGTGATAGTGCAGTAATCGATTCATTTCCTCATGCGGTACCGGCAACAACACTGAGTATCGACCGCTAGACTTTGTTAAACTCCAAACAGTGGTACATGTCTACAAAACAATAAGAAGTATATCTACCCATTATGTAGGGAATATATAGATGCTCAGTAAGTGGACAAATTGATACCAACCGACGCAGTCGAACACAGAACTATCGATTCCTCGACTTAAATGCTGATAGTGACCACCTCAACTAAGGCGTTAAATTATTAGTGCATGAACACGTTCCAATCTGATCCATTTACATTGAATGTCGACATCGTTCTAACAAGGAGTATCGACCGCCGAATCATCACCCTCAAAAAGTGATGGCCTTTTCCAGTAGAATGCTGATTGCGGTAGTAAATGACTAGTTTATCGACACGCACCAGCTTGAAGCAGCGTTAGTAGTAGTTCGTTTGCTTTATCCTTCCAATTTTTGATACGACGGGTGGACGTTTTCACCACGATAGCTAACACATCAAGCACCACGTCGCTCCTATTGATACGGCTTTAATACGATACGATAAGTATCACTCTGCTATCATGCTCATTGTACTACACCTCAGTAGAAGAAGTCGACCCTGGTAGGCGGGAAAGGGTTATTCAGGGCGTCAAGTATTATCCGCTACGCCGTCACTATAGCTTGGAGGCGCACTTTTCGAAGGGGATTTCGCCATGAATAATCTTTTCAGGCCCATAGTCTCTTTGTGAGTTACATCTTTTAAAGAGTTTCCATTGACCATATCACCCCTAATGCCGTCTTGAAGCACTGAATGCTCAGTAAGTGAATATACACTGTACTCCGATATCAGTAGCAACGATCTGTTTTGACAACTAAGTTACGTGAAATTCCAAATAGTGATAGGTAATCGTGTAATTATGTAACAGCTGGGCTAGCGCTCTCAGTCATTTCCATATTACATAATTCTACTGTGTCATTCGCGCAGTGCTGTGCATAGTCCAATTGATATGCAGGATTTTGGATCCCATCATTGCTACGTTGCAAGATAAGAATTTTCGATCAAACACACACAAAGGCACGCACATCAACACACACTTGGACGATTATATATAGTAGGATTTCGTCGATCCTATTTCATCGTAGTCGATTTCGAGCCTCCTTCACCGAGAACTTATCATCGCTGCCTCTCTGGTAATACAAAATGGATGTGGACAATGTCGAAACGATGGCCGCCTCCTCATCTTCGCACCGCGATAATGTACACGTTGTGCATTAGCGAATGGGGTTAGTTGCTCATAGATGTAACCTACAGCGCACTTCACGCAACCCTACATTGTTTCCCCTGTTGCTACCCAGCTGAACACCACTTTCCGCCTGGGCCCGCCTTTCTTCGTTACTGCGTGAAAAGTTCCGTCTTCAAAGAGACCTGGACATACCAAAATGAGCAAAAGCTCAACATGCTAAGAAGTTTTGTCAGCATTATCCCCTTCATAGGTGAGCCCGTCTAAGTCTGGAAAAGACAACATGCCACTGACTTTCCTTGGGAAGCCAATCAAATCCAGTGCAGATACACTGCAGACGTTGGTAACAAAGTACCAGCCGTACACTGAAGGAATCACGCCTCTGGGGAGGACAGTACAAAATACTATGATATAGAAGTACTATATCGCAGTTACCCTCATAACAGGCAGAATGAAAATCGTCAAGTACATCAAGAGAACCTGCAGCAGTTGGTGTGAAAAGACATTAAGGAGTCCACATTGAAAGCAGTGAAAAAGAACTTCATCAATAAAGTTGAAGAAAATGATCGTTAGTGTCAATTCAGTGAGAAAATAGCGAATGCTCAGGGAATAATATTCGTTCTCGAGGCACGAATCAGTGACTACTGAGATGAGGTGCACAAATTAGCTTTGAAACTCCCAATGGACCCTTAACAAAGACATTTGGAAGCTACAAGTGTGGACTCATGCGACAATAAAGAGATCAGCAGCTGAGATTCACTAGATCTACAAGTTGCGTTGGCCATAAGATGACAAATAGAAGATAGAGGAAATCGCCTGTCGCGCACTGAAAGCTAAACAACTCCAATTACCTCGATTTTACGGAGATAAAAAGGAGCTCTCCGAATATGGCAGTTTTTAAAACCCTTGTTAATGGTAGCAGTGTACTCAAAAGCACTGATAGGCGTAATGTCGGTGTGGATGTCAACCACCTAAAAACTAAGGGTCTGGGAAATCCATCTGCAGCGAAATCTTCCGTGAATAAAGTGCCCCTGAGCTGTGGCGGAGACGGCCTTTTAGCTCCAGCCGCCTTCCTTATCCCGGCCCGCCTCCTGGCGTCGACTTCGCCGAACAATGAGAGGTGTAGGGTATTGAGCATGATGACAGAATGACGCTCATCGCGTCGTATTAAAGCCGTATCGATCGAAATTACGTAGTGCTTGACATCTCAGCTTGCGCAGCGAACACATCCACCTGTCAGTATCGAAGATTGGAATGAATGATGCAACCAAGTTGTCCATACCACTGCCTTTAATACAGTTGACAAATGCTTCTGCTAAAGAGCTCCCTCAAGGGAAGAGCTGAAACGCCAATAAAAGAAGTTCAGTTGATTTGACAGAATTATAAATGGACGACTGAAGAGTCAAGAAAGGAGTTTGGCAACAAACCTGGCAACTGGACAAAAACTGCCCGAAAAAATCATGAACAAGGAATCAGAAAAGGACTCCGAATCAAAGGAGGAAACTTTCAAAACTCACATTTTTTGTGGTCATCCTTCTATTATATAAACCAGCTACTTTGTGCGTCTGTTTGTCGGTATGTCGGTTGGTATGTGGGTATGGGGGAATGGTAAACGGACAAATGTGCGGTGGTACTCACTACCGCAACGCGTGAGCTTGCGTCGCGGTTCGTCGTCAGTGGGCACAGGTTTTCTCCCGTCTCGTCGCTCCGTCTGCGCACTCCGCGTAAGAGAGTGCACGTGGCGAGATACTCGCAGCGTGTACTACGCATGATTGGTACGGAAGCCTACGTTGATCTCATCGGATAGTCCGACGAGACGGAGGATACTGTGGAGCAGCGGCGAAGTAGAGGATGATCAGTTGTCATTGCGATTGGGGTTCCAAATCGCCAATTTAGTAATTGCGGAAGCCTTCGGTTCCCGTTGTTGTAGGGTCGGCGCACTATAGCGGCGAATGCAGAGTTGCTTCTGTCCCACTGTTCTCAACAACGATGTTTGGCGACACCCCATATTAGCCCCCACGTCGGGGTTTCCTTCCCTTGCAGCCTTAGGTTAAAATGGACACTTGAGTATACATTCTGCGATGACAAGTGTAGCTTTCTTCTCACCGACGTCATAAACTCAACAACGATATTTCCCGTTGTTGTAGGGTCGGCGCACTATAGCGGCGAATGCAGAGTTGCTTCTGTCCCACTGTTCTCAACAACGATGTTTGGCGACACCCCATATTAGCCCCCACGTCGGGGCTTCCTTCCCTTGCAGGCTTAGGTTAAAATGGACACTTGAGTATACATTCTGCGATGACAAGTGTAGCTTTCTTCTCACCGATGTCATAAACTCAACGATATTTGGCGGCGGCCCATATTAGCCCCCACGTCGGGGCTTCCTTCCTTTGCAGGCTTAGGTTAAAATATACACTTGAGTATACATTCTGTGATGACAGGTGCCGCTTTCTTCTTACCGATGTCATAAACTCAACAACGATATTTGGCGACGGCCCATATTAGCCCCCACGTAGGGGCTTCGTTCCCTTGCAGGCTTAGGTAGAAATATACACTTGAGTATACATTCGGTGATGACAAGTGTCGCTTTCTTCTCACCGATGCCATAAACTCAACAACGATATTTGGCGACGGCCCATATTAGCCCCCACGTCGAGGCTTCCTTCCCTGCGCGCGAAGCGCGCGCGACTCTTGGCTCGTCGCTTTAGCGACGAGTTAGGAGTCACTCTTTTACACACACCTTAGTAAACGAAGATCTCATGTGCTGCTCACGAAGAGCCTTGCCCGATGAGATAAGAAGACCTAGAGCTCATAAGCATGCCAGCGCGCGCCATGATGGAGGCCGCGACGCGTGAGCTTTTGCGTCGCGGCAGTGAGTACCGCCGCACATTTGTCCGTTTACCGACACTCGTGGGTATGTAAGTATGTCTGTCCGTCCGCAAATGAATGATTGTGATAAGGGAATGATAGAGCAAAGCAACCGCTATGGGTAGGGAGAAACCGATGGGTGATGGAGTATCATTGTAAGGCTATGGTATCATTGTGATAGCACCTCCCACTTATATAAACACCTATTTCGTACCCTCGCCGTCATTCTGCGGTGTGCTGACATCGCAGTAGGTGTCGACACACTGGAATGGCATGCAGGTATGTTTAGGACTAGAAGGGACAGTACCATTTGAACTAGGCCGAGCAGGTCATTGCCGGCTTAGTTAGCTCCTTAAGCGATGGTGGACCTCATAAGGGGTACATTCGCTGATTTCTGTGACTAATGGGTGGCATCAATGGGTTTTCGGATAAGTGTGAATTCAACAATGTTCCTACTATAGGTAATCCGTTTGCCTGGGTGGGTGACCGTCCGTTTGTCACGAAACTCATATCTCGGGTCGCAGCGAAGGTGGGACACTGAATTTTGCAAGTGATGTAGGGGGTGGTATAGGGACCTTGCGGTGGTGGACCGAAAGTGATAGCAGCTGATAAGGGCTAATAAGGACCTTCCGGAGGCGAATGTCACCAAAGTCGCTTCGCCTTTCGCGTTGGCCCTAGAGCGTTGACCCTCCTAGGTATTGTACGAGGTGGGACGGGAACATTAATGATGGGTGACCCACACTGATAACGGTTGATAAGATTCGATAAGGAGCGTAAAAATGCTAGAGTCATCGAATCCGTTTCGTTTTCGCATTGATCCTGGAGCGTTCATACTCACAGGTGTTGTATGGGGTTGGACGGGGACATTAATGGTGGGTGACCCGCATTGATAGTGGTTGATAAGATTCGATAAGAAGGGTAAAAAGGCTAGAGTCATCCTGGAGCATACTCACAGGTGTTGTACGGGGTTGGACGGGAACATTAATGGTGGGTGACCCGCATTGATAGTGGTTGATAATATTCGATAAGAAGGGGAAAAGGGCTAGAGTCATCCTGGAGCGTTCATACTCACAGGTGTTGTGCAGGGTTGGACGGGGACATTAATGGTGGGTGACCCGCATTGATAGTGGTTGATAAGATTCGATAAGAAGGGTAAAAGGGCTAGAGTCATCCTGGAGCGTTCATACTCACAGGTGTTGTGCGAGGTTGGAAGAGGACATCAATGGTGGATGACCCGCATTGATAACGGTTGATAAGATTCGCCATGTAGCGTCAAAAGGCCAATGTCGCAAAATCCGTCTTCTCTTTCAACAAAAAGTGGAGCAATCAAACATATAGTTGCTGTAGGAGGGAGTTAGTCCGAAGCGGGACATTGATGGTGACGGATTGGATTCAACGACTGCTTAGTGCTGTAAGAGCCGTTAGGAAGTGGATTGGGTAAAATCCGGTGCACCGTTGACTATTACTACACGACCGCAACAATGAAAGCGTCTGATGAATAGTGCCATTGGGTGATCATATTTTGATTATGTTCTGATATCAGTTGTCGATGTATCGACCGCTAAATTGTTCAGCGTCCAAATAATGGTGCGAGTATTTTGATACTGCGTTCTACACTTCATGATCAGGATACCATCTACATATCCCTCTATTATAAAAACCATTTACTTTGTATGTCGGTCTGTATGTCTATCTGTCCGCAAGCGAGTGATGTGTTTGGGGAATGATAGAGCAAACAACCGCTCTAGGTCGGGAGAAACCGATGGTAAATGGAGTATCATTGTAAGGCCATTTTATCGTAGTGATAGCATCTCCAACTTATATAAACACCTATGTCGTACCCTCACCTCATTTTTGAACTAAACCGATCATAAAAAGGGTGACTGTGCAAATCAAAGGGATTGCAATCTTTCCCACAAGCCATGAGTGGCTCAGGCACTCATCATGAAGTACTTGGAGGGCCGGAGCGGATGGTGAATCTCACAAGGGGGTACATTCTTTGATTTCTGTGACTAATGGGTGCACCAATGGATATTCGGATAAGTGTGAATCCAACAATGTTAAACAAAAATCCTTGCCAAATCACATTGCTGAGCAGCTCCTGTTAACATATCGTATAGATACCAGTCGGAATGCCAAGCCGCCATCGCCCGCTTCTTCTTCTCAGGGGGACGGCTTCGCTAGCCCTTTCAGATTTCATTTTTCTATCTCACCCACTCTTTACATACAGGCCGTCAGTAGTTATTACTCTACTCCGGTGCCCGCTCTTTGAGGTTACAGTACCGGCTCTGCCGAATCTATACGGGTTTGCTTCCATATCGATCCACACATGGAGCCCACTATTTAGCTCTGATCAAATTCCTTTGCGGAGTCATGCCTGCTGTGGACCATATGCGCTGTGGAAAAGCAGGCATAACAGAAACTTTATGCATATCCCAATTCTTTCGCCTTAAGCAATCTTCCGTTTCCTTCTCCGGTCTTATGCAGAAAGCTACTATCACTGCGGCCTTTGAAGAGCAGTGAGGGTTGTCTCCTGTTGATTGTTAGGAGTTGTCTATTGAGGATGCTAGGAGAATGAGACAATGTATGTTAAATCTATTTTTGATAAAATAATGCCCACATTAATGCCGAGATGTTACTAGGTGTATTTTTGATCATACGTATGGCCATATTGTGTTCTCTTTCGCTACCTATCGATTGAATGGAGTGAAGTCTTTGCGGGAGGTATGCGCTTCTCCCATCCTGCTCAGTGTGCGCCGAACAGTTTCCACGTATCACCTTATAATCTTCATCACCGAGTGCTCATTGCAAGTATCCATATCAGTAATAACCGCTGACCTACATATGTAAAGAGTGTGTCAATGCATTCACAGAAAAAATGAAATTTAAAGGGAGCCCGGCGAAGCCGGGCCCTCCCAAGAAGGAGGAGCGCCCGGCGGCAGCTGGGCGATCCGACTGGTACATCCATAAACCAGTAACCTTGTGCGTCTGTTTGTCGGTATGTCGGTATGTAAGTATGTAAGTATGTCTGTCCGTACGCAAATGAATGATTGTGATGAGGGAATGATAGAACAAAGCAACCGCTTTAGGCAGAGAGAAACGATGGGTGTTGGAGTATCATTTTAAGACTGTCTTTGTGATAGCTCTCCTACTTAAATAAAAACCTATTTCGTACCTTCGCCGTCATTCTGCGGTGCGCTGACGTCGCAGTAGGTGTCGGCACACTGGAATGACATGCAGGTATGTTTAGTTTTAGAAGCATTGATTCCGGAGGGCTCATACTCACAGGTGTTGTGCAGGGTTGGATGGGGACACTATTGGTGGGTGACGCGTATTGATAACGCTGATAAGATTCGATAAGGAGAGTAAAAAGGCTAGAGTCTTTGACGGTTTCGCTTTTCACATTGATCCTGTAGCGTTCATACTCATAGGTGTTTTGTGAGTGGGACGGGGACATTAGTCAAGAGTGATCCAGCTTAATAACGGTTCATAAGATTCGCCCAATCCGTTTCCTCTTTCAGCAGAAAGTGGAGTGTCCAAACCCATAGTTGTTGGAATCAATCCGGATCTTAATGGTGACGGAATGAATATAACGACTGCTTAGCGCTGTAAGAGCCGTTAGGAAGTGGATTGGGGAAAATTCAGTTTATCGCTGACTAGTACTCCTTGACCGCTACATTGAAAGCGTCCGATGAACAGTGCCATTGTGTGAACATATTTGATTGTATTTTAAAACTTCTCCTGTTATGCCAGCAAGGTTGTTAGGTGGAATGTTTATTGGCGACCTAACGTTTCGACCAGATCGTCTTCCTCAAAGGCCTAAACGTTGCTCAATATATAGGATTTAATCCACTATACCACCAAACGCCTCATCCCTCTAGCGGTTCTGACGAAACATTCAAGAACCGCCGGGGAGAACCCCGTACGAAAGATCATAACTCACCCACTCCACCACCGCGCAAGTGGAACGCCGCCACTCCGTGCCAGTTGTCGTCAGTGAATGAGAGATGCCATACCGTCCTTATACATATAGTATAATGGGGACATGCATGTCTCCCCCTCATATCAGTAGCTCGCAATGTGACGCAAATGGCAAAAGATCATTCGTAATAGATAAGCACTCATTTCGGTTGTTCATACTTGGATTTCTTGCAGAAATCCAAAACGCTTCGAGCACTTTTCTGACAGAAATCTCAGTCTCGCATGCAAGAATACTGCACTTCACATCAAAGTCATTTCCGCTATGCAATAGCGTGCATAGTGAATGACTTCGATGTGAAGTACAGTATTCTTGCATGCGAGACTGAGATTTCTGCCAGAAAAGTGCTTGAAGCATTTTGGATTTCTGCAAAAAGTCAAGTATGAACAACCGAAATGAGTGTTCATCCATTACGAATGATCTCTTGCCATTTGCGTCACATTGCGAGCTATTGATATGAGGGGGAGACTTGCATGTCCCCATTATACTATATGTATAAGGACGGTATGGCATCTCCCATTCACTGACGACAACTGACACGGAGTGGCGGCGTTCCACTCGCGCGGTGGTGGAGTGGGTGAGTTATGATCTTTCGTACGGGGTTCTTCCCGGCGGTTCTTGAATGTTTCGTCAGAACCGCTAGAGGGATGAGGCGTTTGGTGGTATAGTGGATTAAATCCTATATCTTGGGCCACGTTTAGGCCTTTGAGGAAGACGATCTGGTCAAAACGTTAGGCCGCCAATAAACATTCAACCTAACAACCTCGTTGGCATAACAGAAGAAGTTTCAAAATAATATCGATGCCGAGGTTCCACGAAGAGAGAAGTTGGAATTCATATTTGATTGTGTTCTGGAATCAATTGCCGATGTATCACGGCTAAATAGTTTAGTGTCCAAATAATGTTACGCGCTATTGATACTGCGTTCTACGATTGATCAGGATACCATCTACATATCATTTATTATAAAAAGCAAGCAACCGCTTTAGGTCGGGAAACCGATGGGTAATGTAGTATCATTATAAGGCCATGTTATCGTAGTGATATCATCTCCTACTTATATAACACCTATTTTGTACCCGCACCTCATTCCTAAACTGAACCGATCACAAAAGCGGGAGCTGTGTAAAACAAAACGATCGCAATCTTCTTCTCAAGCCATGAGTGGCTCAGAAAGCTATCGTACTTGGAGGGCTGGAACGGATGATGCACCTCACAGGGGGGGGGGGGTACATTTTCTTATTTCTGTGACTAATGGGTGCACCAATGGATATGCGGATAAGTGTGAATCCAACAATGTTACACAATAATCCTTGCCATCACATTGCTGAGCATTATCGCATGCTGAGCGTTAACATTATCGTATGGATAGCAGCTGGATCGCCAAGCCGCCGTTCCCGCTTCTTCTTCTGAAGGGGCGGCTCCGCCAGCCCTTTCAGATTTCATTATTCTGTAATTGCTACTCACACCTTACATACAGAGCGTCAGTAGTTATTATTCTGCTCCAGTGCCCGCTCTTTGAGGTTGCAGTACCGGCTCTGCCAAATCTATATGGGTTTGTTCCCATGCGCTCGACACACGAGGCTTAGTGTTCAGATTCGATCGAATCTTTTTACGGAGTCATGGTGAACCATGTGCGCTTCGGAAAAGCAGGCATAACTGAAACTTCATGCATATCCCAATTCTTTCGCCTTGAAAAATCTTCCGTTTCCTTATCCGGTCTATGCAGAAAGCTACTATCACTGCTGTCTTTGAAGAGCAGCGAAAAGTTGTTTCTTGAGGATCCTAGGAGAATGAGACAATGTATGTTAAATCCATTTTTGATAAAATAATGCCCACAATAATGCAAAGATGTTACTAGGTGTATCTTTGATCAGCTTATGGCCATATTGTATTCTCTTTCGTTACCATCGACTGCATAGAGTGAAGTCTTTGCGGGAGGTATGCGCTCCTCCCATCCTGCTTAGCGTGCGTCAAACAGTTGCCGCATACCACCGAGTCACCAAGTGCTCATTGTAACTATCCATATCAGTAACCACCGCTGGCCTATGTAAAGAGTGTGTAAAACGCTTTCAGCATTCATCGAAAAATGAAATTTTAAGAGAGCCCGGCGAAGCCGGGCCCTCCTAAGGAGGAGGAGCGCACGGCGGCAGCTGGGCGATCCGACCGGTATACTATAGAACTATCATCAATATACTATAGAACTACCACATAAGTTCAAGCAAAAAAGAAAATCGCGATGGAAAATGAATTTTATGGGAAGATTGGTGATAGATTTGGTTTTCCAATCAAAACGACTGAGGAATGCGATGTCAAGGATAGGCGGAGTGATGCTTATTGGAAGGAATTCAAGCTTTAAGCACGTACAAAACCTATCATTACGAACGGCTTCCCATCGGTCAAAATGACGATTCAAACATAGAATTTCTCCGAAAAAAAACGAGATTCTTTTGTACAACCCCAAACTGCGGGTAGAGCAGGGGTGACGGTTAGGACACACGGTCAGTAGGGCCACAAGGTCGCGCATTGACCATGCACATCCCTTAAGTCATCATACACATCTTTTATATCATCATCATTATTCATCAATACAACAACAGACGTGCAAGGAGTATAGGATTTACATGAACAACTTTTTTGAATAATTTATGTTACAGAACAAAGGCCACAGGCTGCCACGGGTTGAGGCTTAGATTCTTGCTTCCCAACCTACACCCGGTAGAGCAGCAAGTACCGCATGTATTTGTGGAATTAGCAGCAAGTACCGCATGTATTTGTGGAATTAGACTATTACTACAGTTCAGTAATAAACAACGTCAGAACGGCAACTCTTTTGGTTTACGCATTGCAAGGACTTCTTTGGGCCATCAGTACATGGTCGCTGCTTAGAGGATAGTAGTAGCATGCCTGAGTCAGCAATAAAATATACTGACAGCTATTCTTGATGACAACTAAGAACAAGTTATACGAAATTCATTCGAGCTTGAAAGACTGACCATATCTTCTCATGAAAACAGTCACGAAGACGAGAAAATTATCTCAAGAAATGTCCGAAAACCATATCACACGAAAATGGTTACGTAACTGCATCAATTTCTCTCAAGAGTGATGTAAGTGAGCTGTGGCTTTCACCATACGGCAGCTATCGTCACTGCACTACCAACTACTCAATAATCCTGGCTAAAATAAGCTCATGGTACAGTAGAATTATCGTTAGCTACGTTAAAAACGTTGTAAATGAAGAAGTGAAAGAGTCGGAAAATGGAGCTATGGTCAATGCCTCACTCTGGAGTTTGGCGCTCTGAAAAGACAAAACTACTCCAATAGTGATTTTGATATTTTTTGATTTCTGAGAGCTGCAGCCCGCGATGCGAAAGTTGTCACGAGCATGTTAGGCCATGAGCAAAAGCTTCGGTCTCGGACGGGACTCGAACCCGCACTCCATGCAGCCCGGGCATATGTGCTAATCCATTACACTACCAAGACCCTTTCCACCTTAAAGACAACATTAGGGGTAATGTGGTTATTGAGAAATCCCTGAAAGAAGTCACTTACATGGAAACTATGAACCTACGAAGGCTATCTGTAGCGAAATCCTGGTGAAAAAGGGCGCTTCCGAGCTGTAGAAACGGCGCAACGGATAAGAGTTGCCGCCTTTCGATAATCGATCCCGCCTCCTATCGATGTGATACTAGGTGAGCTACGATGAGAGCGGCCAAGGATATGCGGTGAAGTCGGAGGTATTGCAGCACGCTTTCGCAGTTTTAGCTTGAAGCTCACTCCAGAAAGTAGATGCTGTCGTATTTCCAAACATTCCCTTGGGTTTACTTGGCAGCATGCCAATAGAAATTTCGTTCCGAGTATTCGCCTCTTGACGGGAATGACGTCCGCGTTGAGGATCGATGACAGAAGGGGGTCCTATTTCTCGGGTTTTTGCCCATTCACTTCTGCTTTTCCACTGTTTGTTACTAGGCATCTCGACTTTCAGATTCACTACTTCTTTTAGTTTTCGTACGAATTTCCCTTTATGCTGCCTGTAAAGACAGCATTAGAGGTAATGTAATAATTAAGGAATCCCTAAAAGAAGTAACTTACATTGAAACTATAGGTGTGATAAGGCTATTTTGGCGAGATCCTTGTGAAAAAAGCGAGCCTCCCGCAACGGATAACACCCGCCGTCTTGGATGACCAACCCTGCCTCCTAAGACTGACTCTGCCAAAGAGTGACTGAGGTGCAGAGTGATGAGCGTGTTACCAGAATGATACTTATCGCATCGTACTAAAGCCGTATTGATCGAAATGACGCGATGCTTGACGTGTCAGCGTTCGCGGTATAATACGTCCACCGCTTAGTATCAAAGATTGGAAGGAATGAAACAATCGAGTTACCCCTAACACAGTCTTCGGCTCAGCTTCTGAATAGTATTCTTTTGCGCATAACTCAACATACTTAAGTTAACTTTTACATCGCGGGCCGCGGGGAAAATCAGCAGCTATCAAAAAACCAAAATATCAAAATCAATTTTTACTGAATGCTTTAAAAGGCTACCAATAGAGATAAACACTTCATCAAGCATACTGAACATGGAAATAATGACATATCTCACGGCCATAAATGATGAGCCAGACGATGAAATCGCTAGAAATCTTTACGTGGACAACATACTTTTGTCAGCGCCAACTGTGGCATAGGCTATAGCCAAATATAAGAATTCGAAAGAACTACTTGTCTGAATCGGAACGAACAGAATAACGAATCAGTTATTTAATCTATTCCAAAGAGGACGAAGGGCCGACAGGGAAGATCAAATTGCTGGGAGTTCACAATGATATCCGCTCGATGAATTCTCCGTACGAATAAAATCCTGCTCGAAGGGAAACCTGGGAAAACGCAATATGGTATAGTTAAACTCAATATATTGCGTTTTGTCAAATTTCAAACTGCCAAACTTAGTACAGAAGCTCGTTAGTACCTTCGTTTCGCACCTGCTTCCCACCTTTTTCGCACCTTCCTCGCACTTTAGCATGCTGGGTGACCTCGCCTAATTGACTGCTCAGCTAAAGCCTCGCCTCCCAGAACAGATAAGAACGAATCAGTACGAATAATTCATATTCTCGAATAAGTATAGCAATTCTCAGGATAAATTGTTGACTGATATACCACTGATGGGGAACGCACTTGCTCTGCGAATAGTGCTGGTCAACGAGAAACTTGATAGGTTACTCAAAAGGTGTAAAAGAGCTCTAAGTTGGATAAGTATGCCGAATAACTGAGTAAACCGTTCTATTATGATGGAAACTTAGTTTCTACTGCTGCATTCACGGTTATCTAAGAGTGAAACATTGAGTGCATCGAAAATTCGCTGAAGTAATGCTTAATAGGCATCACTGCACGAATACAGCCAAATTAATAGATTGTATACTACCATCACTGCTTCTGATTCCTTCTTGATCCCCTACCAACATGAAATCGCTTCACTTATATATCATGAAACAGTCATTGTCGCGGAGAAACTAACAGTCAGAGCAGCCAACCGACAATAAGCGAAGTCAGCCACATGCCTACGTGGCAGATAAGTGCGAGGGTGGGCGAAGTATGTGTGAGGTGAAGGTGCCAACGAGAATTGTGTACAAAAGTCCCGCTCTCATGGCGCGCAGTCAAATGGCCTCTGGAGATTTCGCAACGCTAGCGAGATATAAATGGCGACCTGCTCATATCAACGTCGAAAATTTTGCCCGAAGTTAGCTCTTTGGTTTCGGGCACCATTAAAATTTATATCCAATCAAAGAAGACGAATTACGAAATTTATAAGTCAGTTATGATCGAAGGACATCACAGTCATTTTTTACTATGTACCTACAATAGAGAATCCTGCTGATGCGGGAACCAAGAGACTGTCGGCAACAAATATGAACTGCCACAGCTGGATCAGAGGTCCGAAGCGGTTGGCACAAAGCCAGAAGAACTGGTTTCCCTCATCCATCAATGACATTACAGATGTTAACATAAAAAAGGTTGTTGATGAGACGTCACCAGCTTTTGTGGGAATAGATGGAAACTTTGTTCAGGAGAATTCACAAGAGTCATAGATTTGAGTAGATTTTCTTGACTCTTCAAAGCATTAGAACTATAGCCAGAGTCGGTAGAGGTCTCAAAGAATGGATCAATAAGGCCAATACTGTCGCGACGCGAAGGCGCACCCGCGAGGCAAGCTGCAGTCGAGACGAGTGAGTGCGGCTGCGTCGTTTTGTCCACGAGAACTCCTAGGGGTAGCGCTACTAGACACTGCCAGCGAGAAATGCGGTCTCGCCCTAGTTGCACCCAGTGGTAAACATGCTGACCTTTGCCTAGACTTGCCTGCGTAGTAATTTGACATTTGCGACATTTGCGCTGTCTCCAACTCGATGTGCGGCCCTCCATCAACTGTGCTGCGTTTTCTTTGTGTTTGCGTTATATTGTTGACAAAAGGCAATTAATGAGCACCACAGAAAGGAGTGAATTAATAAGGTGTAAAAGGTGTGAGACGTACACGCACGACAAACGTGCTATTCTTTCACGAAAGAAAACGAAGACAAACCATGCTTCTTTCATGTTAGAACTTCTGCGAGGTAACCACAACAACAATAGGCGAAAAAACAACCTAACTTGCTTCCTAGACTCTAAAGATCGACATCCTTGTCTAACCTAAGGGATTTGACATTCCGAAGCCCTCCTGACCATGGTCAGGCACGCGGTCGTGGGCTTACGCCACTACAGGCCATGCCCTGCCAGAGGGAGAGGACTTATCTGCGCCAATCCTTTCCTCCGCGAGATGATCGTCGTTGGCAAAGGTGGCAGCTGCGCGGGGAAGCAGCTGCAGCGAGACGACGTTCGTTCCAGGAGAGCGCGAAGAAATGCTAAGTCCACTTTGACTATGCCCATGGGACTGCGTCAGGCTGGTCAGCGATGCAGTATCTTGCGAGTGAGACCCCAGTGCGGACTCTGGCAATGGCCTTGCTTGGCGAACGGCCCTTCGGGGTCGACTGCACGATAATGTTACGTCGAGGCCGTATAGGAACCTGAAAAAGATCAATAGGGTAGATGCTATTGGTTAAATGGACAAGAAAAGGTGAAGTGGTTCAGTTCGCCTCTGTCTCATACGAACCATTTTCTTTCGTCTACCTTGAGGCTCATCAGTGATATGAGGTAGACGAGACAAGTAAATGTGTAAGTGAATGCCAATAAGAAGAAAAAACCTAAATGAAGTAACGTGAAAAATAGGAATGTGACTTAAAAATGTGACGAACAAATCGGAGTTATTGTTAAAAAAGGATATCAATTGAAAAAGGTAAAATCATTAAGAGGTTATGTACCCTCTCGATGATTTTGCCTTTTTTAATTGATAACCTTTTTCAAGAATAACTCCAACTAGAGGCACGAAAGTCGCGACAAATATCATTCGTCACACTACCATTAGAGCGAATATTATCGATCAATTCGGTACTGCGGATCGAATCAATTCTCATGATACCGCTGTAGCCGAGCGCACTATATTTCTTGGCGAACAAAGTAATCATGTCATCAAGGATCATAAAAAAACACACACAACAAAAGCTACCGATTGAGGCTTTGGTGTTTTCGGTATCTGACAAGGCTACAAAACGTGTGCATACGTGAAGATACGAAGTCATCCATACATATACCGTATAAATCGAATCTCCTGAAATAAGTTGCGGCTGATGCCCACAAGAAAATGATAACTGCAGCAAAGAACACATACTGAGAAAGTTGAGGCAACGATTCTGGATTCCTCAACCATCATCGTTAATCAAAAACCGGATTGAACATTGTGGAACTCGCCGAAAATGCCATGGCTCACCTTTCGCTCCACCGCTCCACCTTAGCCGAAAAACGGAGTAATAGGTAGGCAAAAACTTTTGAAAGTGTCAGATGTGACTTTCTAGGTAGTATAGGAAGCACTACGCTCGATAAAATGGCGTTTGCTTGTACACATGTCTCACAACGAGAGCGATACATCTTGGAGTTGTCGAAATCCTGAGTGCGGGAGTGCATTTTTCAACAGTTTCACCAATTTCTTTTTTTTTAGAAAAAGTGTACCCAGATATGTCAGATCAGACTGTGGAAGCGAATTCAGACTTAGGCAGAAGTTCATAGAATATCCAAAAACGATAAAATCAGCTTCGATCATGTCCTACTGAGCAACAGAGGAAATTCAGGGATTTTAGATCCACCTGAAACCCCTGTATGGGAGGTGTCTGGGAAAGCTTATTCGCTTCAGTTAAGTGAGCACCCCAGAAAACAATTGGTAAAAAAAGACTAACGTCTACCCTTTTTGAACGAATGACAAGGATAAAGGCGATTCTTAATAGCCGTTCAATTACGAAAATATACACATCGGGTCCAGGCATTAATACCGCTGACGTTTATTAAATTTTTATAGGGAAACACACTCTCGGTGCTAGACGCTCAAACAGCCGCCGCCGCTGTGAATCCTAATTACGATCCTTAACTACCCTAAACGACGGCTCGAGTCAAAGAGGAGCCTGCGAAGAATATGTCCTCTGAATTCTGGGAAGTCGAAACCTAGACTACCGCACAGCACTCCGAGAATCCACACAAACTTAATGAAACAAAGAAGGGGAGTGACAGCTTCTTTTCCAGAGTCGGAGAAATCGTGCCTATCATGATTCATTGTGGAAACTGGGTTTTTGAAAAGGTCGAGGAGGTAGTCCTGAGCAAGGATGGGCAAATTCGTACGATAAAAGTATGGATACCCAGTGACCCGGAGTCCCTACAGCAGCACTGTTTTAGCAATGTTACAAGGTATAGCTTGCGTAATACAACCTGCGCTGATATACACGCGTTGTGGAGGACGCATAAAATGCCAGGACGACAAAAATAGCCTCTCCGAAAGGTCAGAGCCTTTCTAGAGTCTGCCTTAAAGTGCTTTAAGACACGCAAACAAATAGGAGATGTTCCAACACACCTGATAGTGTCCTCTTTGAACAAGAATACACTGTAACGTTGAAGTCATTTGCGGATGAAATATTCGGATGAAATGCTCATTATCGGACTTCAATGTTTACGCTCAGAAGCTTCTCTCCAAAGCGTTATTGGGTAATCCGTAGGCTGGCCAGAAGACGGTATATATTGGGTTATCTGATCTTATACATTATCCTGAAAGCTACAAATCTAGCTAAATACATTTTACTTTCATTTGCAGAGAGAAGAAACGCTGAATCGCACTTTCCAGAGTGAGTAAGTCGGTCTCTGTCCATGAGTCAAGAAGTATGTCACTGCAATCATTCTGTCCTAGACCGTTGGACAAACAAATATTGATTACATTATGTCGCATTATTGCCTCATAACAAAAGGTGGCACCTTGCCAACAGGGTTACATACACCACACAGTCAACCTCATTTGCGCGCAATGAGATAATTGCGCATATGAGTACAGCGAGGAGATTAATATTCATAAACCGACTCAATTTTAAGCATAAAGATTAGGATACAGAATCATATGACTAATCAAGCTTCATCATTTTCCGGTGAAGCTCATATACTCCAAAGAATCACGTTTCTCCTCAAAAGATTCAGCTTCGAAAACATATCATTTGTTACGATGCCCAAAAATAGGACCGCGCTACGAGACGGAAGCGGGGTACTTCAAAGAAACGAAGTCGGCACAGAGTTATGCGAGTCAGCGTTAAATCCAGTATATTCGACATGCGCTCAGACATGCGGAGGACTCCTTTGCGAATGTATATTACCTCCCTCGTATTCATTATATAAGTTCGTACACCCTCAATGGTTCGTACAATCTGAATGCGGAGTCGTTTACTAACTAGTAGACTGCTCGGAGCGGAAACCTAGGGTCGCAGTAGAAGTTGAGAAAACGCTCTACAACACCGCTAAAAAGAGCAGTTATGAGTTGGAATCCTGTGCTTGGCACAGAGCTGATGACCTGGAAATGACCGTAAATTTAATTCCAGAACAAGTGCGACCTTGTAAACAAAAGATTGACCATCAGCTTAAATGACGCTGTGATGATTTCCGAAGACTACAGAATTCTTGTAAATGTGAAACTGAACAAGTAGCCATCAACAACTTTGGCAATTGCACATATCATTATGAGTGCATCTGCCACAACTCGCTAGGTCGCCGATGTCCTGTGGAATCAATATCAGATATATCGGAATCGCTTGATATCCTTCCTATATACACACCGACAGCACAGGTTAACACTAAAGATCAAAATAATCTTCTTTCGACCGAAGCCAAAGTGATCCTTTTGCTTCATTCCAATGCACTGATTAACTTTAATGAATATTCATATATTTGAGTATTGTTGTCCCAAGGCCTCCCCGGCCGGATGGGATCGCCAGCCGGGTGAGATCCCCAGCCGAGTGAGATCACCGGCCGGGTCAGATCCCCAGCCGGGTGAGATCCCCAGCCGGGTGAGACTCCGGCCGAGTGAGTTCCCCAGCCGGGTGAGATCCCTAGCCGGGTGAGTTCCCCGGCCGGGTGGACAGCCTTTTCTGTCCATCATGTGAAGATGGGACAAGGATGCTGTTTCTGTAGTGACTACGTTTCTCACGCTTTCCTTTCCAATGTTGCGTAATCAGTACATTGATTGGTGATGTG
Organism: Trichostrongylus colubriformis; assembly: GCA_963978905.1. Taxonomy (NCBI): domain Eukaryota; kingdom Metazoa; phylum Nematoda; class Chromadorea; order Rhabditida; family Trichostrongylidae; genus Trichostrongylus; species Trichostrongylus colubriformis. The sequence goes on from OZ022260.1 coordinate 24,156,580, forward strand.
TTTGTTCAATATCGTGGTTTTCCTTCTGATTAAATTGGCCTTGTCCACATTTCCTCCGCATTTGTTTTTTGCATCAATAACGCATTTGCTCGTACTTAAAGGCACCGGGAGGGGGCAAGGGCGGAATAACGTTTACAAAAACAATGGCGTCTGAAAACAGACATATGGGTTCGGTAGATACAATGTGTAACGAAACCGGCGTTGAAAAATGCGCCATAGGGCGCTATTTGCCCCAGGGCGCGCTCCCGTCCGAACTGCAAGCTTCCATGGCCGAGCCACGCTTCATTCATTTTAAAGCTTGTCTTCGGCCTGATGTAACCTCATTTTTGAATTATTTCCTCTTTAGACTGTTTTCTAGTGAAATATCTCACTTGTTTACTTATGGATTTTCTTAATTGTGCATTTCTATACCTGAAAATCCCAGAATGGTCAAATAAAGTCGGGGGGGGGGGAAGACGCAACTTTGCGCCGACGTTGAAGCTCCTTTCCCTTACTAGGCTTAGGCTAAAATTGATACCCCCTCCTCCCACATTAAAAAGCATCTGTCAAAGCATAGGTCTCATCTTCTTTAGCCTAACCCTAGGAAGGGAAAGAAGCTTTGACGTGGGTGAAAATTTTGCGTCTTCCCCCCCCCCCGACTTTATTTGACCCGTAAGTACATCTAGAAACAATATAAGAAAGAACAAAGTAAAAACTAAAAGGGAAAAACAAATCCATAATAGAACCATCTTCTTTTGGCACCATGCCAAGGCGTCATGGCGAGTTTGTGCAATGGCGGCCGCTCAAACTCGTCCACACTACGTCTGTTCTACAGTAAGCCAAAATTACCCCCTCCTGGTGTCTTTAAAGACAGCATTAGGGGTAATGTGGTAATGGAGAAATCTCTACAGGAAGTCACTCACATGGTAGTCCTGGGCCTAAGAAGGCTACCTGTGGCGAAATCTCGGTGAAAAAGCGCCCCTCCGAGCTGTAGAAACGCCGCAAAACGCCGCAACCGTGCAGCGGTTCCGCCTCTTGGGCACAGCGGTCCCGCCTCCCGATGACGTAATTCCCGATTGACTGGGGTGGGACCGGTCAAGGAGATGCGGCAGGATCAAAGGCTTTGCGGCGCGCTTTCGCAGTTTTGGTCTGAGACTCACTTCACAAAGTAGATGCTGTCGTATCTCCAAACATTCTCCTGTGTTTACTTGGCAACATGCCAATGGAAATCCAGATCAGACTTCTCCCCTCTTGACGGACAGGTCGTTCGCGTCGAGGATCAACAGTGGAAAGGGGGTCCTATTTCTCGGGTTTTTGGCCAATCCGATCCGTTGTTTCTTCACTGTCCTGTTACTAGGCATCTCGACTTTCACATTCACTACTTCTTTGATATTTCGTCTGCCTTTCCCCTAATTGCCTTCAAACTGTATTTCAGGTGGGATTACTGCATCGCAGGTGCATGCTGTTAAGGACTACTTAAAGGTGCGGTCTACTTATAGGCTTGTATGTGTTATTTGTTGTGTTTTATTCCGTGCGACCCATGTTTTTCCGCGAATTACACTTGATCTAGCTTACTTTACTCTACACATTGGTCGTATTTCATTCTGTGAGATTATTTTTTAGATTGCTCTTCATCTCTTGCTTCCACTATCCTACTGTCGTCCTAATTGTAGGTTACTAGTTTTTTTCCTAGCAGTCGGATCGCCCACTGCCGCCGGGCTCCCTTAAAATTTCATTTTTTTATGAATGCAATTACACACTCTTTACATAGGTCAGCGGTTATTACTGATATGGATACTTACAATGAGCACTCGGTGATAAAGATTTTGAGGTGATACATGGAAACTTTTCGGTGCACACTGAGCATAATGGGGGAAGCGCATACCTCCCGCAAAGACTTTACTCTATCCAATCGATAGGTAGCGAAAGAGAACACAATATGGCCATACGTCTGATCAAAGATACACCTAGAACATCTTGGCTTTATTGTGGGCATCATTTTATGAAAAATGAATTCAACAAACATTGTCTCATCCTCCTAACAATCAACAGGAGACAACCCTCACTGCTCTTCAAAGGCCGCAGTGATAGTAGCTTTCTGCATGAGACCGGAGAAGGGAACGGATGACTACTCAAGGCGGAAGAATTACGATATGCATGAAGTTTCAGTTATGCCTGCTTTTCCGCAGCGCACATGGTCCACAGCCGACATGACTCCGCAAAGGAATTTGATCAAATCTAAATATTAGGCCTCATGTGTCGATCGACATGGAAGCAAACCCGTATAGGTTTGGCAGAGCCGGTACTGCAACCTTAAAGAGCGGGCACTGGAGTAGAGTAATAACTACTGACGCCCTGTATGTAAAGAGAGAGTGAGATAGAAAAATGAAATCTGAAAGGGCTGTCGAGGCCGTCCCCTGAGAAGAAGAAGCGGGCGACGGCGGCTCGGCGATCCGACTGGTATCTATACGGTATGTAAACAGGAGCTGTTCAATAATTTGATTTGGCAAGGATTTTTGTTTAACATTGTTGGATTCACACTTATCCGCATATCCATTGGTGCACCCATTAGTCACAGAAATCAGAGAATGTACCCCCTTGTGAGGTCCACCATCCGCTCTGGCCTTCCAAGTACTTCATGATGAGTGCCTGAGCCACTCATGGCTTGTGGGAAAGATTGCAATCCCTTTGATTTGCACAGTCACCCTTTTTATGATCGGTTTAGTTCAAAAATGAGGTGAGGGTACGACATAGGTGTTTATATAAGTTGGAGATGCTATCACTACGATAAAATGGCCTTACAATGATACTCCATTACCCATCGGTTTCTCCCGACCTAGAGCGGTTGTTTGCTCTATCATTCCCCAAACACATCACTAGCTTGCGGACAGATAGACATACAGACCGACATACAAAGTAAATGGTTTTTATAATAGAGGGATATGTAGATGGTATCCTGATCATGAAGTGTAGAACGCAGTATCAAAATACTCGCACCATTATTTGGAAGCTGAACAATTTAGCGGTCGATACATCGACAACTGATATCAGAACATAATCAAAATATGATCACCCAATGGCACTATTCATCAGACGCTTTCATTGTTGCGGTCGTGTAGTAATAGTCAGCGGTGCACCGGATTTTACCCAATCCACTTCCTAACGGCTCTTACAGCGCTAAGCAGTCGTTGTATCCAATCAGTCACCATTGAGGTCCTGGTTCGGACTAATTCCCTCCTACAGCAACTATGTGTATGGACACTCCACTTTTTGTTGAGAGAGGAAACGAATTTTGCGACATTGGCCTTTTGACGCTCCTTATCCAATCTTACCACCCGTTATCAATGCGGGTCACTCACCATTAATGTCCCCGTCCAACCCCGCACAACACCTATGAGTATGAACGCTCCAGGATCAACGCGAAAAAGAAACGGATTCGACGACTCTAGCCTTTTTACTCTCCTCATCGGATCTTATCAACCATCCGCAAATCCACTGGTGCCACCCATTAATTACAGATCAGAGATTTACCTCTGCACCCCTTATGAGGTCCACCATTGCCTAAGGCCCTTTACTCACTTTATGATAGCTCACTAAGCCGGCAACGACCTCCTGGAAGAAACAGTTTTCATTCACTCAATTACCCACCCCCTGCTCGGCCTAATCCCAATGGTAGTGTCCCTCCAATAACTAAACATACCTGCATGCCATACCATTGCGCCGACACCTACTGCGACTTCAGCGCACCGCACAATGACGGCGAGGGTACGAAATAGGTGTTTATATAAGTAGGAGGTGCTATCACAATCTTAACCTAGCCTTACAGTGATACTCTAAACACCCATCAGTTTCTCCCCACCCAAAGCCGTTGCTTTGCTTTGTAATTTCCTTATCACAATCATTCATTTGCGGACGGACAGACACTGCGACGTCAGCGCACCGCACAATGACGGCGAGGGTACGAAATAGGTGTTTATATAAGTAGGAGGTGCTATCACAATAATAACATAGCCTTACAATGGTTCTACACCCATCGCTTTCTCCCTACCTGGAGCAGCTGCTTTGCTCTATCACTCTCTTATCACAATCCTTGCAGACGGCTAGACGTAGTGACATACCGACATACTTACATACAAACATATAATACTTACATACTGATATACCGACAAAAACGCGCACAAAGTTACTGGCTTATTTAACAGAAGGACATTGAACCACTCAACCACTTCACAAAACGGAATAAAAGAAATTTCCTGTGGCTGGATACAGTAAATACACCACATAACCACAATACTGAAATTATCGAACCGTGTTTCTAAGAGGTGTAGAAAATCCATAGGATAAAAGCCATAAAATACAGATCATAGGAATGACTTATGGCCTCCAGGTCTGCTGATCATCTACGGGAAAGTAATTAAAGTCGTTCTGTGGTGTGTAAAAACGAAAACTTCAACCCTCCGTGTATCAATTCAATATTCATTCAATTGAAAAACTTTTGAGCTTGCATAGAGAGGTGCCATTTGTTAGCTGGTATAGAGGTGTTACCGACCATGAAGTTCTAAATAATGGCACAGAAATGAAGCCCAAATTTTCACATGCCCTCCTACTTTCACTGCCACGAGAATGCTTTTCGCAGTTATCCACTTGACGAGAAATCAGCAGCAGTATACGGAAAGATACCGAGTGTTTGCAACCGATTCTTATCATTCAGGAAGCTCTATTTAAAAGCGAAGAAGGGAGCAGTCCTTCATTACTATGAAGTCCGTGTGGTGGTTAACTTTCTGCTCCTATGTCACAAGTTCGATCGGACAAACCAATGCTGCTGGTGGTGGAAAGACTGATGGGTCAGGTCAAGGTTCACTGACGACTGCAGCTTCGGCAGCGAAAGGAGCCGTCGTAAGTGAATAAGTGTTTGAGGCAATCATGAGTCATTAGTGTACCCTCACAGAACGCCTTTCCTTGTCCATGTGCTTTTTCAAATATCACTTCTTCGATGCATTTTCTCACGGCACTACCGTGCAAATTTGCCAAGTTTCTCTGCACTCAAAAGCGCCACATGTTGGCAATCATCATGATTGTTGTGGTGTTGCTTGAGTTGGTGATCGTGCATGCGAATAGGAAAATAGCGAAAAGTTAAAAGTATCGTTTCAGCAAATAGGTAATAGGCATCGGGCAAAGATAAAGCACTCTTGTGTGTACTGAATGGCAGCCTTTCGCGAGTGTGCACTTCACCTCAGAAATTCGCATCGCAACGTGTCGCACGGGAAGCAACATATATGTACGAACTAGAATAAAACGATCACACGGCAACTACATATGACTCTGCTAGCATCAGCGTGTAATGGATTCAGGAATCAACTACAGCGGTATCTATAGCTTGCCGCATTTACACCTCGCATGCCGTGGTGCGAAATTCTCACTTGGGGGTGCCAATTCCTGTTCCCTAGAGTTTGCTTCATCTATTCATCCACTGCCAGCTGGATGTACCGTTATGTCAGTATTTCGCAAGACGATGAGCGGCGTGCAACGCAGTGCGCACGACGATGAGCGGCGTGCGAATCGCGGTAGTTGGGTCTCAGAACATTACACGGTGATGCTAAGGGCGCGATACGCAGTTGACTTGTAATCGCATTGGGATCCACAACATGACGCCTTTGGCTCGTTCTCATTGCTCCGCGTGCGACATGCCGCGGAGCGAGAACCTGACATAAGGGTACACACCCCTGCCAGCGGCATCGACAACTGCGAAATGGTTTATTGATAAAACATGTTGTGAGATGCATGCATTAGATTGAATGATTTGAGCACTAGATTGGAAGACCTCTGGCCTCACAGTTTAACGTCGCATTATACCGGTATGTGTAACGAAAACGTTAATGATTGTAGGTATGATCAATACAGTAACCATTTCGCAGTAATTATCAAACGTTCAAGACATGTTAACAAGTGATAGTAATAAGCCTTCTGGTACATTGAACCTCCTTAGGCAGCGGTCATTGTTGTGAAATTCGTGTTTTTGTAGAAATGCGGAATTAGCAGAAAAGGCTTCGATGGGTATTAGCTGGGAGAATTGTGGCGCATTTCTGTGAAAAGGATAATAGGTACCTGTCAAAAGGGAAAATAGGGAATTGCGGATTACGCTTTGTGAAAATACAGAATGGGGGAATTCGCCGAAATGCAGAATCGTGGAAACGTGATATAGCAGCGCACGGCGCATTTCATGCAACGCAGCTCATGGCTCGCGAATGGCAGATCATAATTTTTGCACCACCGCCTTTATGGAGTTGATTACTCAATGAAGAATCACTTGCTTATGTGATACATAACTATAAGCTATATGACTTGCCATTAAAATTGTGCACTTTAGAGTGGCCTCGGTTTTTTGTCAACCCTGTGCAGTTTTACATTAGGTACCTGGTCCCTTACTAGAGTTCATCTCCCCTTGTTATCTACGCTCACCTCACTTACTTTCGAAACCTGATCTGTTACACTTTAAAAATATCTATTCAAGAGGAAACTAGATGCTATCTCAGCCTAATGAGGAGAGAGGGGACATGAGAGGGGACATCGTGAAGAGTACTGCAATCCATGTTGTCCTGCAACTTTGAATGTGCGTTTCTGCCTAGGTCTTCGCCTAGATCTCGATGGGAAGAGGACGAGACTCCTTTCACGTCAAAGGGCTTATACGAAAGTAGCGTCAGACACAAAAGCAGAGCCGAGCACAGTGGTACGCCTCCCTTCCTTCAGCACTCGAGATTAGTCATTTGTTCGTATAATAAATAGGGGAAATCCATTTGATAGAAAAGATAAACCTGCATCTCCTAATTTCTCTGGTCCTCTAGATTCTTCGTAGCCTGGAAATCCATACGTATCCAATGCTTTTCCGCGAACTCCACATGAACGCCTATAAACGCTGCTCTATTATTCGGATTCTCTCAAAACCATCAATCATAAAACTTTACATTATGTATCGGTTGGATGTTTCGTTAACCCTTCGAACTGAGCACTGACGCTTCGTGAGATTCAGCATGGACTTCTTCGAGAAAAGGAGGCGGGCTTTTCTGATAGCCTGCCTAGCGGCTAGGCAAGCCATTGCATAAAGCATTTGAAGGTGATAGCTTCAACAGGTCGTTGACTCGCTTATTGCTCGATCACGCCAATCTGGTTGAAATAGGCTGTGCTTCCTAGACCTATGAAAGATAAATGCTCATAATCTGTGTTATTAAGCATGCTATAGCACATTTCACCGCATGTCATAGCACATTTCAGCTAGTAGGAAGAAGAGGAAAATGGAAGATTCGGACCTCCAGTGGGGATACTATCGCACTATACCTCAGAAGAGAGGGAAACCATAATCACGGAGGGCGCATATGCCGCTCGCCATGCACTGACCGCTTTCGTTGCAAACTTCTCATCTGTTCGGGGAAGGCTAATATCGAAGCAGTGGAAAGACTCAAGGAGTCTCAGACTCAACACTGCCGCTGAGGAGCACGCAGCGAGCTTGTCAAAAGGACACCGTCGAGGGAAAGCATACAAGAAGTTTTCGAGCGCAGAAGCTCGTTACTGGCTACTGCATTCAGTTAATCAAGCTAACCACGAATTAATGACACGTTCGCGGTAAATTTACCATTTTGATTCCATTCCTGGCAGATCGCTCCTCCCGCAACTGTTAAGGGTATAGCTTCACGAAGGTAGAGGATGAGTGGTGAGTACGTACGGAACCACTATGTGAGAAAGGGCATTCACCATTTTAAGATAGCTGACGAATAGATTTGACCTGCGGAGCAGCGGTCCAACTTCTTCGCAAAAATGCTCAATCAGCATGGACGAAATGGCGGTGGTAAAGAAAAGGTTGTGACGGAGGTAAAGCGAATTTTAAGTGTTTGGGTAATAATTTTAAACACCTACTTTGAAATCTCGTTCCGATTTATAAGCAGAACTTTTCTTGAGGTTTTCAATAGCTTCTATCTCTTTTTCATTTTTGGGTTCTCACACATGCTCTGAAACTTTACTGAGCGCGATGACCGATGACAATTATTGCGAGTTGTCCCATCGAAGAATTGCCACAACTTAGGTTTTTTTATGGCCTTCCATAAAAAAAACTACCGCGCTATGGCCACAGATTGGTTATGGTTTTCAGTCACGAAAAACGGCTCTAAACAGCTAATCCAACAATGAAAGGGAGTCATGAAATAAGCAACTTCGGCAGTTGCACATTATACTGACTGGGTCGGTAACGATGTCTTAGCACTCACTGTGAATCACGGGCCTCTGAAGACGACGAAAGGATCGAAACGTCGGATGGTTAAAAAATTGATCCACCCAAAAACCTCGCCCGGCAAAGCAACACACGGATAATCTGCACATATTGAGACGGAAACACTTTGAGGAGTTTTGAACACTTGCGTGCTAAACGTCATCAGGGCTTTCCTTGTTATTTGCTACTGAGAAGGCGCTCATCGTGTGACCATACATGGAGGCCAGATATATGCAGACAGAGGGAGTAATGCAAGGAGAACGCAGATCAGCTGTGAATCAAGCTTCAGCTCCCTAATGACTACCGTGCAGCAAAAGGAATGCAACACGGAAAGTTACATAAGGATCTGACATTATCAAACTATAACGGAATGTGTCTCTGAAAGAGAAGTATACGATGAGAACAGAATTCATCCAGTCCAGCACCGCGAGAGCGGAACCTCGCCACTCCGTATCAGTTGAGGTCGGTGATTGAGAGATGCCATACTGGATTCAAACATGTAGTATGATAGAGAAGTGCTTTCCTTCCTTTTGGATCAGTAGCTTGCAATGTGGTGCAAATGGCAAGAGATCATTCGTAATGGATAAGCACTCATTTTGGTTGCTCTCACTTGGATTTCTTGCGTGAATCTAAACGCTTCGAAAACTCTTCTGGCGGTTGCGAGGATTCTGCACTTCACATCAACGTCGTTTCTGTCATGCTTCCCAGTCACTTGCTTTTCCAGAGGTCTTTTTCTGTTATCTATCTTTTGTCAGGAAGATCTTCTTGAATACGTGCTGCTAATCTTTTTCCACTTTCCCAAGTGAACGTCGCATTACATGTTTGACATTCAATTCAATAGATTGCACCATTCTTGGCCCAATCCCCAGCTGTATCACACGGACATGTAACACAATTCTCTGAAACGTACGCTTATCGTAAGGCCTGTTTCGCACGAGATGGCTTTTGATTTAGGGACGCTCACACAAAATGATCATCCAGCTGCACTGACAATGCATCTTTGAAAGCAGCAGTTACTCCGTCAGAGATGAAAGATAGGCATAGAGGAACTAAATACTTTAGACGCAGTATGTTACAGTACTCAGTGCGTATTCTCTCACGGCGTTCTGGTACAACATAGCCGTTTGATGCAGCCATGTCAGAACTAGCTGCTCTGTCGGACCTATGCACACATCTGCAACCGTCTTGAACGTGTTCTTAACAGTTGCATGTTTCACACTCGTGGGATGTGCAGATGTGGCGTGAATCAAGTCATGAAGCAGATCGCCCTTACTGGAGCTGAGCGCTGACCCATTACGAAACCCCTAATTTGACAGTAATACGTATCCGACCAGCTGAAGATGTTGCACTGCAAACATTCCTTGATCAAAGTCAGTGCGCTTTATTCTTTCCAAAGGTCTCTATGGTCCCAAAACACCTGTCTAGCATTTCGAACAGTGGCTTCGAGGCTTGATCGTTTTGAACATTAGTATAAAGTGACATTGAATAACTCCATCACGCAACCTGTTTTCACGAGAATTGCGTACCTGTTTAAGGAACTCAGTAGTGTCGGTTAGATGCAATCGAATTTTGCTCAACAGCTAGCCCACTATACAGCTGAAACACAACCATGAAGTTCGATGGTTGGTCCTTCTACACAACTTATTATCGGTCGTATCTTGAAAGTGTCCGTTGATGGTGGTAGCTTTTGCATTTACATTTCATTGACGTCGAATACAATATGTACTGTTTCTTCTTAATGAGCACGCTAAGAAGAGATCGGTGAATCTTCAAAACAGCTGAATGGCTATCACCATATCCACATATCGTACTGATCTTCGTATTCGTTATGAAGCGTGACAGCACACCGGTTAACATAGCAGGAAAAATAGTAATGAATATCAGTGACGAGGTTTCACTAATTCTCCCATGAACTTCGGACTTGGTGAGCTTACAGCCTAAAGATGAACAAGTTTTCACGTGGTGCCATCATCTGATGGGTTTGGGCTGACTTTCGGAATTTTTTCTTCTGAATATAGCAAACCGATAGCCAACCTCCCTTGTCACGTAAGCACCACCGCCGTCGCTCCGACTGAATCTGAAAAGGCTTCCATAATGAGGCGGTGAGCGCCGTCTCAATCACGGGTTCTGTACGCGTCTACTTTTCACCATCGCACCACGGTAATGGCACCCCATGCGCAACTGCGGAATGGGCCACGCGCTCAGTTGGAATCAAAATACTCACATCGCAAACTGTGCCTTTGAACAGTGAAGCAGGAAAGCGAGCGCCGTATCGAGAGGTCAATATATGCGATACACGAGCACTTCTTTGCAGGAAGCTCCCTACGAATTGTGATTCTTCTCTTGACGTTTTGAAAAGAATGTATTAGGTAACCTTTATGGTTTAGCAATCATTACCAATCCATGGCTATTTGTATTGTCGCTCTCCTCTCCTGATTGCACAATCTTTTGCAACTTTGCTCCCGTTTAGTTTGCATTCGCACTTTGTTATACATTCATATTATACACTCAGCGAATACACGACATAGGCTTCGCGGTGCGGGACTGCGTATTCACTGATGTCGGCAAGAAGTGTTGGGGCGCTGAAGCCATTCAATCCGTTGCGCTTTCGTCTCGCATCCGAATCGAGAGCACTGTCTTTCATAGATATTGAGTGAGGTGCGAAAGGGAAGCTGCACTTGGCAACAATTGATGCTTCTAACAAGGTCACTAAGGTCAGTAACAAGTGATTATGGCGGAAGCCAATATATCGTTCGTTAATCCAGTAGGACCTGCACACCTCAACTGTTAAGCTTCCGAAACCTACCAATTTCGCAACCACTAATACTATCTCAGAGCTAATGTTGATGAAACGGAAACATTTGCTTCAACCGCTGAACGGCCTAATGGGCATTCGTTGTGGAATTAGTCCAGCTATCGCGCATCCGTTGAGAGAATGGCTTCATCACTATGGTTTTGTCCAGATCGAATGAGTCTCAATTTCATAACACCATCGTGAAGTACTGTTTACATGTAAGAAACTAATATATATCGTAATTTTTTACTGTGCGATAGCCTAACTGGCGCTGGTACATGTATTTCCTTTAAACTGTTCCTTCCGCTGTTCTGTCGCAAGGGAGCGCTTACTCGTGGACGTATCTATTCCTCGAACTCAAACCTTGTCGTGGAAGTTTTGGGGAGCAAAGGTCAGCAGTAATGACAGTTGTTCCACATAATCCGCCAGATACCTGACGAGCCTCCAATACGAAACTCAGAGATGCAAGTTTCGCTGGCCAAGTAAATGCCATATGTTATCACCAGCTAGCCTGTCACACATATTGCATGCATTGGCATTATCACATCGCAAAATGCATACAGAACTGTGGGTCAGGCAAGCCCGTAGGGGGTAGTAAGACAATGGTACACTGCGATTTTACAACTACGTATTTATAAGAACCGCAGAATGTGAAAAAGAGTTAGATAATAACAGCACGTATATCGAGCCCAACATATTAAAAGAGTGTGAGACTCAGGAAGAATCACAGAAGCCTCAGTATCAACGAAGATAGATATTTGAAAAGTAGTCTAAAATCCAGTCATCAGCTAACTCGGCAAACGTATAGGCAACGTACAGTGCTACGCGCGTAATATATTGGAATTCTGTGATGTAAAAAGCCGCTACTGGCCAATTAATATTGACGAAGCCCATTTAGCAATCCGCAATGTAATGAGCGCAGTACTGTGCTCTAGCCCGACTGGTATCTTTACAAACATTAATCAATACTCAGAAGTACATGCAGTATAGCGGTCGAAATATACTGAGATCGGAGCATGAAGTATGTTCACTTGCTCATCCCTCAGTTTTTGAGCCTAGTAGAAAGTTGATAATTCAGTCCTTCACCATTGCACACTGCTCTACGGAAGTCTAGGAGTTGTGGCTGTCAATATCTTCCCATCCTACTTCAACTCGATACTCGATCCTAGAGCTCCCACACTCATAGGTGTTTTGACGGGTGGGACGGGCATATCAATGGTGAGTGATTCAAGTTGATAAGGGTTGATGAGGAGTGATAAGGAGCGTTAAAAGACGAATGTCCTCTAATTTGCTTCACTCTTCTGACTAACAGTGAAATGTGCTAACAGTGGAATGTTCACACTCACAGGTATTACAGGGTACGAGGACCTTTATAGTGACTTTTCGGAACTGATAACGACTCACAGGGGCTCGTAGGAGCCATTAAGAAATGGGTAAGGGATAAAATCCGGTACACAGCTTGCCACTACTATACGACCCCTATAAAAGCGTCTGATGCTCAGTACCATTGAGTGAACACACTTTGTTTATTTTCTGACCAGTCGGGTTGGTCGGCTGACGCCGGCCAACCCTCCTGGACTCGGAGAGATGGAGCGGAACGGACAAAACATGCGAGAAATAAGACCCCTCCCCACTGTTGATCGAAGTGTGTAAGGCACGATCGGAGAGGGGCAAGCCAGGTTAAAAGGAGAGACAGCAGTTGGAGGTGTCTCTTCGTGAGCTCGGAGGCACTCCGTAGTAGTAGACTCTAGAAGACACACTGGCCTCAGTTGAATGCCGTGAGATATAGAGACACACATGATTGTGACACATCACTTCCCAACAGTACCTGAGGAAAAACTACACATGGGTTGGCCCCACCCAACCCTAACCTGCCCAACCTCTCCAGGCCCACTCCTAATTTGTTTGTTGTGTGCTCCCTACACTTTGATCAGACCCTACCCAGACCTTACTCCTTACTTGCACGACCTCAACAGGCCCATTCCTGACCTTTCCGATTTTCGTATGCCGAGCGAGGACTTAAATTTGCGTATCCATCGATTTCGACGCGGGCGCCGCCCATGGTGAGCGGAGCTAGGCTTAGAGCTTATGTGCTCCGCACGCATGTGTTGGCTCCCACACAATCCTAACTTGCCCGATCTCCCCAGGCCCATCCCTGATTTGTTTGTTGTGTGCTCTCTACACTTTGATAAGTACCTACCCAGTCCTTACTTGCGCGACCTCAACAGACCCATTCCTGACCTTTCCGATTTTGAACGCCGAGCGAGGACTTACATTTGCGCATCCATTGATTTTGGCGCAAGCCCCACCCATGGTGGACGGAGCTAGGCTTAGAACTCATGTGCTCTGTACATTTGGGTGGACCCCTACGCTGTCCTAACTTGCCCTACCTCTACAGGCCCACTCCTAATCCACAGGATTTTTGACCATTTCTGCGCAAACCCCTCCCGCCGTGGGCGGAGCTAGGCACAGTTCTTTTGAGATCCGTACACCTTAGCGCCTACCCACTCCTAACTTGCCCGACCCCTTCAGGCTGCAGTTGAATTAGGGCCCTACCGAATCCTAACTTACCCGATCTCTACAGGCCCACTCTTAATTACCATTTCTGCGCAAGCCCCGCTTACGGTAGGCAGGGCTAGGCCTAGTTACTAATGAGCTTCATGCATTTTGGTCAACCCCTACGTGATGGATATAATTCTATTCCTTACTTGCCTCTCATGTCTTCGTACATTTTGGCTTACCCCAACCCATCCCTAGCTTGCCCGACCTCTACCATCCCATTACTAGCTTACCTGGGACGGTAGTAAAGTAGCCGAAAGTGGCAGTTTAGCGGATACATTAAGTTTCATGTAAGTTGCAGATTTCGTAAAAGGCACCATTAGGGGTAAGGGAAAACTGAGATCTGGAAGTACATGTTCTCTGAAACGAACCTTCTACTTCAGAAAGGGTCACATTTGGTGAAAATCGCATGATTAAACGCGACTTGGGGTCTTATGGCCGCCCCGCAACTCGTCATGCCCTTATGCCGTTATGCGCCGGGGGGAGTCGACGTGGAGGGGCGGGACAACAATCGCGGCCGGCTGGTTGAGACTCTGGCCTGTCTTCAGTCCACTCCGACCAGAGACGCAGAGGACGAGAGAGAGAAGGGGAAATTTCGGGTTCCCATTTCTTGGTTTTTTCGCCGTTTTATGTCGTTCTTTTTCTACTGTTATATTACTGAGCACCTCTGCTTTCGTAATCCCCCAATTTGCAAAAATTGCCCTAACGGTGTCTTTAAACGAACAAACCGGCCTAGCAAGCCTTCCTTCTAAATGAGAATGAATAAAGTGCAAATGAGCTGGAAGTCAGTTGAAGGTCACGTCAGCATAGCGTGAGAAGAAGATCTTCTAGCTAATTCGCATTTCGCACCGACTAAATCACGAGCGACGAAATATAGAGTAAATGCAGAGACGCAGACCAGTTTAGAAACGTGCAGCAAAAAGTCCTCTGGAGGACTTTTTGCTGCACGTTTCTGAACTAGTCTGCGTCTACGCATCCACATTTTCCATCTCTCTAGCTACCTCCCCGTAAGTCTTCAAATGGGCAGCTAATGGAGAGATTGCCACATGGATTGCGTAAAACCCTGTAGAGATAGAATGGAAAAGGGAGAGAGGCTGAACGGCATAGAAGAATAGAGAGCGGCTGTATGAAGAAAGTACGAGGCAGTGGGGTTACATGGCAGAACGTGGCAGCAACGCTAGAGTAGTTCTTACGGCCTCTCCAGTGCGGATCTTTGCTTAGTCACGTTGGCCCACGTTAGTCACGTTGACCCATGTTCACCCAAGTAAAGCAGCAGCCTATCTTTCTTTGATGAAAGAGATTCATATGAGCCGTATCAGTGCTACGTAGTGTAATGGGAAAGCTGCTGACTGTGAAGCGTGAGGTTAAGGGTTCGGAATCGGTGCCTAACGCAAGTTTTGCTCACAACGGAAAAAAGTTGCTCGTTTCAAGAGCGGTAACCTCCCTATTTCATGTGCTATGATCTCAGCGCTATCGGCTGCAAATCATTGTTCTTAAGTGCCAGTTTCGGCCACTTTACTACCGTCCCTGGTCTTTGGAATCTGAGCGTGGACTTAAATTTGAGCACCAGCCGTTTCCGCGCAAGACCCGCCTACTGTGGGCTGAACTAGGCTTAGTTTTTATGTGCTCTGTACGCTTGGGTCAGCCCCTACCCAACTCCAACTTGCCCGACCTTTCCAGTGGCCTAGATTTGTTATAGCAGAGCAAGCGTTTCATTGTCTCATGCTGTGCCAGCTTTAATGCTGGGTATTGACCACTGGACTATGTAAAATTCCAGTATGATGATCACAAAAACGATAAACATCAATAAGTATCATATGGATATACCAACAATATGTAGGAAATAGATGCAAATGGATAAGTTGCTACACTTTGATTCAATTTGATTCGAAACTGTCGATAGCTAAACTATCTAAACACCCATTATTGACCACTTCAGCCAAAGAGTTAACTGATTAGTGGATTTACCCATGTCATTTCTGAACACTGATTGACGATATCACTGCAAAAACAGGTATCGACCTCTAAATCATCTGGACCTCTCGAAAATGGTGACCTTCCTCAGCGATGATATCTTCGACATGGGTAAGCATGTGTGTATGAGTGCATGTGTGTGTATCTATTTGTTACGAAATCCATATCTCGCGTCACAGCAAAGAAGGGAACTCGAATTCCAAAAGTGATATAGGGGATGGTGAGTGAATCCTACCGTGGTGGACCGAAAGTAACCGGGTGAGAGCCGATAACGAGCTTCAAAAAGAAATTATCGTCACCGAATAAGGGACGATGAGGAGCCTCAAAAGGAAAAAAATCACCTATTTCGTTTCGCTTGTGATCACGCTGATCCTGGAGCGGTGACACTCACTGGTGTTGAGCGGTGCGACGAGGACATCGATGAATAAGATAGGACATTAATGATAAGATTCAATAAAGGGCTTCAAAAGACAAATGTCTTCCAATCCCAAGGAGCGTCGGATGGCAAGTGTCACCAAGTCCGTTTTGCTTTCGTGAACATATGTGTTTATGTTCTGATATCGTTTGCCGATATCAAACGCAGAAATGCCTGTGTTCCGAATAGTGGTGCACGTTTTTCGATACTGCGATTCGCATGGATGCTCATTCTGCGATCTAGATTTGTGATAGAAAGCAAATGATGTACGATATGGCAGCCTTCACAGAGTACGAGGTCGATCAGCACAATAGTAACGAACGGTTTATTTAAAAAAAACGACAACAACGACAATGTGAAAAAAATTGCAGGCGACGGCGAGGGGCCTTCCGGGTGAGGGTTGCCGGAATGTCGTCGTGGGGCGAGTCCGGGTCGTCTCCAAAAAAATCTCTATCTTGTGGAAGGTGCCCCTTATATATGGGCCTCAAGGTACAAAGTTCGTTCCTTCCTTCCCGCGTGTTGGTCACACGCACGCCGTTTTGTGACCCCGCATGGGTCCATACGACAGTGATTCACTCTCTCATGCGGTGCTATCGATAATAAGACTGGGTATCGATCATTTAGCTGTGTAAAAATCCGAGCAGTAAAGCATGTTTACAAAAACTATATGCATAGACAATTGGCGTATAGATCTACCGATTATGAGGGGATTACATAGATGCGCAACTAGTAGACAAATTGCTACGGATCGAAACGGTCGAACAAAACTTTATTGATCCCTAAGGGAACTTCAAATAATGACCACTTCAGCCAACATGATGATTTATGAATGAACATACTTTATACCTACGCCATTTACATTGATCATTGCAACAAGAGCTATTGACCGCTGGATCATCTGGACTTCTGAAAAGTGGTAGCCTTCTACAGCAGTACGACAAACGATTGTAAATGACTAGATTATCGTCACGCAATAGCTCAAGCACTAAATGCTCAGCAAGTGGATACACTTTGTACTCCGATTTCGACAGCATTATTATGTTATGACTACTGAGTTACGTGAATCTGGAAGCAGTATAGGTATTTGTAGAGATAGAAGTTTGGCTAGCGCTCAGTACTGTGCTTTATCACAATGTGAAACTGTGCGATATGAATTTCTTCGATATCGGCTGATCATAGCGACCATCTCCCCATTACATGATCCTATTGTGCTATTCGCACGGTACTATGCAATAGCTCAACTGGTATAGTTACGCTGTATTTGCTTGAAAACTGCATGCAAAGTTCCACGCGAAATAGTGAGAATCCGGCTAGCTCCCCAAAGTGGCTGACGGGAGGGGGATTCCCTTATTTAGCAAATGCATGAATATATGGGCGACAAAAGAGCTCATGTTCCCGTTCACGATTCCTTTGAGCAGCCGAAAGTTGGTCTGCGGAATGGAGGTTCTCTCATAGCGCTGGTGGAATTGTGACGGCATGCTCTAACACGTTTTCAGAGATATGGCATTGCCGTGATCGCAGCATTGTGTTTGCAATTCCACTCAAAGTACCTGCATCGGCAAGAGACACTCTCACCAAAGCGATGCTCGTTCTGAAATTACATTACGTGTTTCAATGATTACGAAAAACTACTGAAAATGTGGTTTGATGATGTATGACTTTTAACCCAACACAATGTGCATAACAGCGCCCAACATTTTGCCGAGTGATAGAACAAGAAAATTCTCAGAAGTGTAAAGCTAATTAACTGGTAGAAGATAGATAGTGAATAATTGTGATCTTATTACAACAATTATGAGTGCTCACTGATCTCCTTTCAGGAGGGGGTTGCTGATTTTTTCCCATACCAACTGCCAAAGGAAATGCTGAAACACCCGTTACCGGTTTCGTATGTTTTTGCTCCTTGCCAGGCATGAATTTTTGCGATGAAATTACAAGTTTTTGCAGCATGTCAATATCGTTTGAAAGTGGTTCTCCTGCTCTACAAACAGACATGTTCAGTTTCTGAGTTTGTTAGAATGTGGCCGACATTTAGGCTGGCGAAAGGGTAAGTTCAGCCGAATAAAATTGGCCAAACAGGCAACCAATGGAAACATTATATTTCACTTGAGGAAAATCAACCAGTCATGTGTCGCGGTCTTAGTCCTGACCTCTCCTACAATTTCCAACATTTAGTTGTTCAAGAAGTCGTGTCGCTCTTTTTCTAAGATCTTTTCTCGAAAGCACCCGAACTTATTCGGAATAAAAAATTTTCTTTCAAACTCCTTGCTTAGAGTTGTTTTATGAGCCACTTCGACGACTTTTTCTGCTATATTGGAAACATCTTTCTAGTTTGTTTTGGCTGTGATTCAGATTGAGTTTTAATACCATGTGATAGGAGTCCAACTGCCATTTTTCACAACTTATTTTTCCCATGACAAAGTTAAGGAATCCGGTCAGTGGTATTTCTTCCCACCACCTGTTCTTAGGATTTCACCACTCTTTCAACTGATTGCCTGAAAAATTTTCTTGCCTTGGTTCGAAGAAATTGTTCAAAATCACCGAGTTGTGGCCTGAAAAACTAAATGTGGAAAAAGAGCGACGTGGCTTTTTAAGCAAACGACTAGTGGAACTTGCAGGAGAGGTCGGGGCGAAGTACTTTTGTCTGTTGAACCTACCTCTTCGCCAGCCTATCGGCGCTATTCTAACATACTCGAAAACTGAACATATCATTTTGTAGAGCAGAAAATTTTTTCCGATTGATATGTGATATGCTGCAAAAACTTGTGATTTTACTGCAAAAATTTTTGCTCGAGAAAAACGACACTACTCATGGAATGAACATATATATATATATAGGGGGGGTGCCAAAAAAAGTTTGTCCTCCAATTTCAACCCCACATTAGTCGAACTTCGGCAAATTTCGACCAGGTATTTTCATCCCTGAAGTGGAGAGCAGACTCACTCTACTGTTCTCCGTTACAGCCTTCTGCACGAGCAGGAATGGTTGCTTGTTCCAAGTAAACAAGATATGTCACCTTAAGTGGGCAAAATCCGAAACTTCGTCGTTCTCGTTCACAACCTTGCTGAGGTCCGTTCACTCTGGGTACCTGAGGGGATTCATAGTGGGTGGTGTTCTTGAACATTCCGTTTTTTTTCGGGCTCTCAACGGCCTTCGTTTCCAAGAGCCATAACGTGCCATTACCACTGAAACCCCTCCGGGGGCAGGTCTGAGGCATGAAAAATGACACTCTGGATCATACAGCGTTGTCCGAGCAGCAAGGGCTCTGTGGCTTCCATGATCCGAAGGGTCAATTCTTGGGAAGCTTCCCACAAAAGACTTACCACGGAACCTGGCTCCACTGTTTGAAGGGGACCTTGATACCGTGGGTATTCTGAAGCCCGGCTGCGCCGCTTGAATACTTCATATTTTATGAAAGTGAAAGTAGTGAATCTCAGCTTGTTCCTGCTTCTAGAGGACTATTTCGGGAATATTTTGCCAAAATACTTTTATCCCTTTCGTTTCCCTATGTTTTATATAATAAGCGGATGTGAGCCGTGAGCAAAATTACTCTTTTTGGCACCCCCTATATACGTACTATATATAGATATAGATGTTGCCAGTGTGGACGAGCATTCATGCATCAACATCAAATAATAAATGGAAATCACATGAAAATTTTCTCTTCATTTGTTTTGAAAAATTTCGCATTTAATATTCCGCAATATGATACAGCCACTTTGGATTTTCTCGTCACTTTTGACCTCCACTTGCTGAAACTGTATTGTTGCTATTGTCGCCGTGGGCTCATCGTTTTCAGGCAATGACAAGAAGAAATTGCTATTTGACTCACAGAAAGATTAATTCACCTCTAACTAAGATATGCAGACGTCCAAATGTCAGGTCGCGCGAAAATGGAAACGGCTTTGCGCACTCCTCGATAATTTCAATCAGGATTCTGCATGGTATGAAACCAAAAGGGGTACTGAAGGTCCTGCTATGCTTCTAGATGGGGACAAGCGCAGTATTTCAAAAGATGAGTCAAGTTTTCCTAGGTCAAGATCTTTGTTGGAGCACAAGGTGTCAACAAAGGCCGTTCATAAGAACCTGAAGAAGTGCAAATCCATCTCTAGGAGACAAATGAGGAGGGCACTGTTCAGAACTCCAGAATATCGCGAAAGCAGGGTCGGTTTCGCCAAGTGATGGATGAGAGTAGATCGGATTGAGGTGCTCGATACGTTCAAAAGTTCGTACAAATTTCCCCTACTGTTTTTTCTCCATGCTGTCTTTCTCATGAGAAAAAACCAAGATATGACTTGTTTGGGCGCCTACCGGCACCATAGCATGGAGGACAGACTTTGGTTTTCGAAAAGACAAACAAAGGAGGCGGTGTCATGGCATCGGGCCCATAACTTTAAATTTCTGTTTCGCTCTCGGAAGGATGAGCCATTCGATCACCGGATCTACATGCTTCGTACCCTCCTCTCGCGTGCGTGTTGAAATCTCACCAAAACCTTGCTTTCGGGCGAGTTAATGGGCCATTTCCTATCAGCCGCAGCACTCCGTCATCGTGAAGCCGTCAAAGAATGGACCTTTAAGAATAATAAGCCATTTCAAAGGAGTTAGGGAGTTTAAACAGGCCCTTATCGAAGCATGGCACTAAGTGAACTAAAAGCATTCTGAAAAAACCATTCGGGCCTAGATAGTCAAAATTTATGGATATTCAAAATGGAGGAGGTCCAGCTGCTTGTAATATTAGCATTTTTCTCCTTTTTGTTGTTTTCTCGGTGTTCGAGCTTCAGTCTGTTCAGTTGCTGTTTTGTAGAATAGGAAAAGCGACATTCCCAAAACAGAAGAAGAGAAGAATTTCCTGTGTCTCAGCTACAATTTGATATCGATGCGCGAATGCGCGTCCACATCGAAAATAAGCACGGAGAAATAATCTCCATCTAACACTCTCAAGAAACCAACACAGGACGCTCAAAAGTCATCGGCTAAGTGCTTTTTTGCCATAACTTTTTTCCTGCTGGACCAAACCGAGAAATATTTAAGTATGTTGTGCCCAGACCTTCTTTGAACATTGGCTACCACCAGGGTGCCGTGAGACTCTTTTGATATATCTTTACAAGCTTTTACTACAAAATCGCAAAGCGGACGGAAATCTTGGTCAAATAAACCGTTTCTTCTGAAGTACAACACCAGCAAACCGTGAACATCACTACTTCATAGGATAGCCACAATTTTGATGACATTGGCATTTTGGGGTGAGATCGAGTCCATGAGCTTCTGAATAACTGCATGAGGCAATGCGTTCTCTTCTCCTACTAGTTGAGCGCATTTTTCTTCTCTGTTCCTGCTAATTCACAGTGGAAAGCGTTTCTCGAGCACTGACCGCGTGTGTTCTGACAGACTGAAGTGCAAGGATTGGCTTGGCCACCTGAGAAGTGTGACTTCCTGGCGCTGAAGGCTTTCTCTACTTTTGTTAACGTGTGTTTTGGATCGATATCTTGCGGTAGAATCTATCCAGCAGGTATACTTTTATTCACCCATGGTAGTACGATGCTCATCACCACGTTCCTGTAGTCTACCCTGCCATCGCTCCATGTATCTTCGAAATGGAGCCCATACCATGCAGTGGAAACGTCCAATGCACCACCACAGATCTTCCACCATGCTTGACTGTGGGTTCTGTGTACTTCGGCATAAATATTTCGCCAAAACCACACCTCGCATCCCATCACTTTGAAAAAATTTAACTTGCTGTCATCGGTGGAAAGGACTTAGCCCAAATCTACTAAAATCTAGGTGAGACGCCGCGCAGTGGCATACGGCTCTTCTATTCGTGGGTGTTAGAGACGTTGTCTCGACTGGACGTCGTCCCTGGATATCAACATCATCTGGGTTTCTTCCTGCAGTCTGTCGACTGATTTTGACGCCATTCCTACCAAGAAACTTAGTGACGATTTTCACAGTCGTGAGAAGGGGAACGGCGTTTAGCTGGATGATCCGTCTGCCTTGATCTAAAACAAACTGTAGCAAAGTAGTCCCATTATCTCTGCATTACCAGTAGAACCTCCAACCCCGTACCGTTCCAGGATCGACGATATCGTTCGATGTGGTGATTCTTGAAATGGCATTGGCCTTCATTCCAGACTACTTCATTTTCGCGGCCGCTTCACGTACGCCTTGGGGAACTTCTGTTCTCCTAGCCATTAGCATAAGCGCAGCAGCCATGACACTAACCCAAATGAAGCGTCAAAGTTAGGTATAGCTAGGAACAAAGTCAATATATAGTAAGCGTGAAAACATGAAAATCTGGTGTCATAACACAAACTTGTTTATAACCGTTTCGTACCACAGCAACATATCTCGTATGCAGTGCCCTCAGGTACAACATACTACTATTTCGCTCGGATTGGTCCATAGTAGAGAAAAGTTACAGCTGAAAACCATGTGTCTGAAGACTTTTGAGCGCTGCTGCAGTATATGAAGTTTTGAGTGTGCAACTAATAGATGGTAAAAACTACGCAGATTACACTTACTGTTTCAGGGATAGCGCATCCTACTTAAGGCCAGGATTTGCATCTATCTATCCACCATTCACCACCGATTTTGTGCTTTTTTTACATCCACCGAAATTGTGTCAGGCGTAAGTGAACTCATTCCTTTAGAACTGGCGAAGAACTCAATTTCGCGTCATGTGCACAGATTACTTTTGGAGCAGCGTTGAAGTACCTTCGAGGCCTACAATGCCCTTCTTCTAGTTAAACCACTAATTTTGTGTGTGGGCGGAGGTGGGGTAATGTCAAATGGCGCACACCCCACTCTCAAGTGCGGGGACCAAATCCCGCATCAACGCCAACCCAGGCCAACAAATTGTTACCAGACTCGTCTGTGAGGATAAAAGCACTGACGTACATCGGATGGCCACCGCAAGTCATTGTATAGGCCATATCACATTAACCAGCCATCACGGTTCTGAATGGTCCTTTTAACCATTCAATTTGTGTGTGTTTGTCGGTATATCGGCCGGTATGCCTCCATGCCTGTTTATTCGCCCGAAAATGAGTTATTGTAATAAGGAAGTCGATAGAGAAAAATGAAAATTGATGAAGGTGAGCAGCTAAGTGGAAGAGTGTCGGTAAATGGACAAATGTGCAGCGGTACTCACTGCCGCGACGCATGAGCTCGCGCGTTGCGGCCTCCATCATGGTGCGCGCATGGTGGCCCAACCTTTCTAAGTTGCCCTTAAGGTAGTTCCGATTTTTCTGACAGACAGACAGACAGACAGACAGACAGACAGACAGACAGACAGACAGACAGACAGACAGACAGACAGACAGACAGACAGACAGACAGACAGACAGACAGACAGACAGACAGACAGACAGACAGACAGACAGACAGACAGACAGACAGACAGACAGACAGACAGACAGACAGACAGACAGACAGACAGACAGACAGACAGACAGACAGACAGACAGACAGACAGACAGACAGACAGACAGACAGACAGACAGACAGACAGACAGACAGACAGACAGACAGACAGACAGACAGACAGACAGACAGACAGACAGACAGACAGACAGACAGACAGACAGACAGACAGACAGACAGACAGACAGACAGACAGACAGACAGACAGACAGACAGACAGACAGACAGACAGACAGACAGACAGACAGACAGACAGACAGACAGACAGACAGACAGACAGACAGACAGACAGACAGACAGACAGACAGACAGACAGACAGACAGACAGACAGACAGACAGACAGACAGACAGACAGACAGACAGACAGACAGACAGACAGACAGACAGACAGACAGACAGACAGACAGACAGACAAACAAACAGACAGACAGACAGACAGACAGACAGACAGACAGACAGACAGACAGACAGACAGACAGACAGACAGACAGACAGACAGACAAACAGACAGACAGACAGACAGACAGACAGACAGACAGACAGACAGACAGACAGACAGACAGACAGACAGACAGACAGACAGACAGACAGACAGACTGACAGACAGACAGACAGACAGACAAACAGACAGACAGACAAACAGACAGACAGACAGACAGACAGACAGACAGACAGACAGACAGACAGACAGACAGACAGACTAAGCCGATTATATATAAAAAATAGGGATGGTTCATGCGCATCCCAAATTTGTCCCCATCTCCACAGGTTGTTTTTCTTGTGATCCCTGTTTTCGTGACAAACAAAGGGGCGGACATACCAAGGACGTACACTTGCAAGGACAGGGTTTTACATGCAGTATCTGTCCACAATATATGTGGTTTTTAATTAACTCTGTTCGTTTACATAACAGGCTTAACTTTGTGTTTTGAAGGCATTTACTACTCAGCGAAACAAAGTATCTCAGCTGAGTAGAGTGCTAGGTAGACGTTGAGAACTTCCTTTAACCGAAATATGGTAGTGACTGAGCTTCTTACAGTATTTAATTAACCATAGGATGCCTGCAACTCAACGAAACGAGGAGATATGCATAAAGAATCACGGAAAAAGGCTTAGTTCTTGTCACATGTTATTTGGAAAGATGACAGCTTTTCACAGTACGGAGGCACGTACCCGATTATTTTCCGAGTTCTACAAATTTTCAACGTCCACCCTGCACCCTACTCGGTCGAGATAGTTTATATTTGCCTTCAGAACACATTGAAAGTTCATAGAGATATGTGAAAGTCGACCGAAGTCATAGTTGAAATCCAAAACCGTTCATATTTTTAACCGCTACTGATACGTATGGGTGTGTAGCCTCATATCGAAGAATCGCTTGGCCGTCCGCGGCGAGTCCGCATTGGTTTTTGGCGTGCGATTGCGTACAAGCCCTTTGAATTTGACGCCCGAAATAGTCATTATCTGATTCTTGAGCATTTTTGAGTTGATGTTGCTTACTTTGCTGCTGTTTGTTGTCATTTTTTGACTTTTAGTTTTTGTTGTTGAGTTTAGTTGTTGCGGACACCCAAAGATCGAACCGTGGTGAAAAGCGCAGGGGGGGGGGGGGGAGGGCGGGCATCTCATTATAGACATTATTATCTCAACCTAGAAGGGGTTAGGAATCGCTTTCTGTACTCAGGCTCAGGCAAAAATAAAAAAAGCAAAAATATCCGCATGAGAGTGCAGATTTACTCCTGAAGAATCCAATCAAGATGCTTAGATGGGCAACTTTTTGCTAGCTGCTCCCTCATTGCGATAGTACCCTGCTACTAAACAGTTTGCATCACTGCATCATTGTTATCAGCTATCAGAACACAACAAATGATGCTTTTTTCGAAGAGCTCAGACGGTGCCATAGTTTTGGGTCCTGTGCGGAATCCCAGCTAACAACGGCAAGTCGTGCTGATGGCACCACGAGCGCGACGCCGCAAGGCGATCTTGATCATAAAGCTACACACCCGATAGTAGTAGTAGGAATTTTGAGTTGCCTTGTACCCATGTGCAATTGTCAACTCTTGACACTATGTACCTTGGTGAGCTGTTGCTAGAGCTCTTTACCGGTGAAGTAGGTAAAACAAAAGTGGATATGATACTCATCCATTGTCTGACTTGCTCCAGAGTTCATGAAAATTTAAGTATAGCTGAGAAAAACTAGAGTATGCGTAGACAAAGAAATCGGTCTCATTTGGTGTGAGTGATGGAAACCGAGGTTCAAGCAAGCGAAAACGGGGAATTTTTTAGCATCTGAGCGAGCAAAGAATAATTCCAAGGAAAGTAAACTCAAATTTATAAATTTGGATAAATTAAAAGGGAACTCGTGCTTTCACTGGGAGATTTATGTAAAGGTACAATGTTCTAGTGTATTGCCTTGAAACAGCACTCTGCTAGATTAGATTACAAAGCCCACCACTAAAAACACGAAACCTAAAACAAAAACTTTGGTTTTATCCAATTATTCAGGATATTTCTGTGCGTCATGTCAGACCCACATAGAACCAGTAGAGGATACAGTGGAATTGATTTCAAAAGCGCTTGCCAGGACTCTCTCCGATTTATGGTTATGGAGCAAATAGTGTATCAATTCAAGGGCGGCACGGGAAGTAAGATTTATCATTAACCACTTCGGAAAATACCACTAAGAAGTCAGGAATGGACATGCCTGAAGGCATCCGCGATTTCAGCGTAGTCGTGCACAGACACGCTACGGTATGTCCCGTATGCGAAAACGGGGTGAAGAGCGCCGGGGGCATCTCGTCACTTTTTTACGCTTAAAGGCATCATTAGGGGAAAGTCGGACGAAAAGTAAAAGAAGTAGTGCATATGGAAGTCGAGATGTCTAGTAACAGAACAGTGGAGAAAAAACGGATGGAAATGGCCAAAAACCCGAGAAATGGGACCCCCTTCCCACCGTTGGTTTTAGGCGTGGACGACCTTCCCGTCAATACGCGGGTAATCTGATCTAGTTTTTCATTGGCATGTTGCCAAGTAAACACAAGGGAATGCTTGGAATTATGACAGCATCTATTGTTTGGAGTGAGCTTCAAGCTAAAACTGCGAAAGCGCGCCGCAAAACCTTCGATCTTGCCTCGTCTCCCTGACCGCTCTCACCCCAGTCAATCGGGAATTACGTCATCGAGAGGCGGAACCGCTGTGTCGAAGAGGCGGAACCTCTGCATGGTTGCGCCTTTTCGCGGCGTTCTACACCTCGGACGGGCGCTTTTTCACCGGGATTTCGCTACAGATAGCCTTTCTAGGCCCAGGACTACCATGTGAGTGACTTCTTGTAGGGATTTCTTCATTACCGCCTTACCCCTAATGACGTCTTTAAGCTCAAGCAAAAATTATAAAAGCAAAAATATTTACTTGAGAGTGCAGATTTCCGCACAAAAATCCATTCAAGACTCTGCATCGATGGTTCAGGATCTGGTAGACCCGACCTCGAACCATTTTTAAATGTGACCATCGATCAACCTAAATATTATGTGTCGTCACTATTCCCAACGTCCTTCGTTTCTAACCAGCTGAAACTGTCACTACCACTGTAATTCCTTAACACGTTCGCGACATTGTCCCAATGCTGGGACGCACGTTTTTTGCCGCGTGGGAGAATGCGTCCCAATGGTGGGATGCAGCACAGAAAATTTCTTTTTTCAACTGACAAGGGAGGGTCATCAGGTCAGTCCGGCCTTTTGCGATGGGATGTATACCACTGTACTCGTCTTGGGACGAGAAACTCAAATCTGCCTTCCAAATTTGCGAAACGATTCTGTGAGCAAAGTTATGAAGGGTAGTCTCCCGACATGGTCGACTCTCTCTCTCTCGCATGTTCGCATGAGTGGACGTGGAATGCTAGCACAGCAAGATGAGTTGTGGTGTACTGGATACGATGGTTGTTCCACAGGAGATGGGTCGCAGGTTCGCATCCTTTGTGCGACTGTTCTTTTGCTTTTTCTCCCTTCGGCTCATATGAACCCAGAAAGTGCGTATTAGTAAGCATTTGAAAGGTGTACCTCTTCATTCAACATCAAGAGGGGACAAAATTTCACGTTTCCTGATTTATGCATTTTTTCAAGACTTTCATTTATAGAGGGCATGTGGTACGTTATATCCTGTAGACTTGAACAGAGCGTACAGTTGTACAGATAAGTATGTGGTATAAGGTGACGTAGCGTTGTTTAGCAGAGAAAAACAGTAGTTTCTCTCATACTCAATCCCAATGTTCTGCCCAAAGCTAGTGTTGGCGTACTTGTTAAAGGACTTCGGTTCCTGTGAAGTGAGACGTCTGCCTTCTCGGAAGGAACAAAAAGTTATCGAAAAGTTCTCGTTTATTTTGCGGGAAGCTGCACTTGACACCATATGAGCTGGAGGGAGAAAAAGCAAAAGAGCAGTCGCACAAAGGATCCGAACCTGCGACCCATCTCCTGTGAAACAACCATCGTATCCAGTACACCACAACTCACCTTGCTGTGCTAGCATTCCACGTCCACTCATGCGAACATGCGAGAGAGAGAGTCGACCATGTCGGGAGACTACCCTTCATAACTTTGCTCACAGAATCGTTTCGCAAATTTGGAAGGCAGATTTGAGTTTCTCGTCCCAAGACGAGTACAGTGGTATACATCCCATCGCAAAAGGCCGGACTGACCTGATGACCCTCCCTTGTGAGTTAAAATCCACAAATAATTAATTTTGATCAACATGCACAAGGGTATCCAGGGTGAACATGGTCCGCTAACATCTTTTCAATAGGTTTCTTTTCACGCTTTGTATGTCATCCAGAAGAGGTTCGTTATCATCGCTGTCAATCAACAAATCGTTAAAACTAGCATTCAGCTCTGTGAAGTCGTCGCGGGTATCCATAGTCAATTAGGAGATTTGTTGCCATTCAATTCTTAGTCAAGATATTTATACCCGCGAGGCGACGACTTTTTCATATGCCCATCACCTTTCTAAGCACTTCTCATCACTACCATGCAGTAATCACTTATTCAAGCCCTCGAGGGGACAAGATTATAGGTTTCCGACGCGGCGCTTGATTACAGTACCCCGTCGTCAGGTTGAATGCAACCGCGTACGCACCACATGCTGCGTTACAGTATGCCAAAATAACTGGTTGACTTCCGCGTCACTGTACAGCGAACTGCTAATGTTTCTTCAGTGGTTTTACTTTCTTTATGTTAATCCCACGTGGTTTTGAATAAGATAAGTGTGCCCCTACGACCAGGAAGCTGCGCCACATATAGTTTCCTTAGACACCTTTTCATTTAAAAGACTTTTTTAGGGGTTTCTTATCACGAAAATCACCCTTACCATTGTCCTAACTGGAAATTTGGTTGCTACAAGTAAATCTTACGGTTAGAAGACTGCGTACCGTTTGATTTAGTGTGGAATGCTCCTTAGCAGGCCTTTGTTAGTCGTCAAACTTTCCTTAAGCTTAGCTTCTCACACAAGCGAGCGCCACCTTCGGTTTCTGTGTAGGACCACCACAAATCAAAGATGCACGAAGGTGTGACCCCCTGACCAGCGATTTCGCTAGACATGTCCGTCAAATTCAACGGGAAAACTAGGGTCCACTTCTAGAGTAGATCAATGATGCGGCTGTTCCTATACCCAATGACTGATGTTATAGATACTGTTGGTTATCCCGAAAAAAAGATCGCCTCTGGATTGGTATTATATGTATCACGATCGATCATCTTTTTAGGGAACCGATTGCCTTTAAACCACTGAAGAGCAGTAGCCACTTCTAATTCCTTTAGCTTCCCAACTACGACCCCATTTAGCTAATATACTTGGCCGCGACCAAGTGCTAATCCAACAGACCGTTTATAGTATCTCTCTTTGTAAGCGGCAACCAATTCGGCTCCTATTTTGTTGGAAATAAATAGCAAAAGATTTCCAAAGCACTAGCGAAGAAGCAAAAAATCCATTTTGTGTTTTAGACTATCATAATAATTATTAGTGGGCACAACGAAGTTTGCAGCTGGTACTGCAGCAAAGATGCATTTATCCTCGGCCTTGCGATCGCATCGTCAGAATGCTCAGAAGAGTTAGCTGATCCTTGTTCACTGACAAAAACTATTTATTTTACCAATCAACATCTTACAAATCAATCGACAACTTTGTCTCAAAGCG
This sequence comes from Trichostrongylus colubriformis, assembly GCA_963978905.1. Taxonomy (NCBI): domain Eukaryota; kingdom Metazoa; phylum Nematoda; class Chromadorea; order Rhabditida; family Trichostrongylidae; genus Trichostrongylus; species Trichostrongylus colubriformis. Next base: position 24,186,159 of record OZ022260.1, read on the forward strand.
ATCGACAACTTTGTCTCAAAGCAAATTCCATTGCCTCGCCGCTTCGACATGGCTGACACCGCGATTCAAACGCACGAACTGTATTCTTGAGAATGAGACCTTCCTCCAAAATACTCAAAAAACTTCAGAAATTGTAGCAATAGTTGATCCTAACCAAGAGCTAGAGTTTCAGACAACCGTACTGTGGTCATCAAGGGGGTCAGGTTATTCACTGAATACCTGACACAGATAACTTCTTCAAAACAATGTGGGAACAAAAGGTAAAATCATTGAAAAACACTAGCGATTCACTGTACAGTGACGCAGAAATAAGCTAAATATTTTTGGTATACTGTAACGCAGCATTGGTGTGCGTGCGCGATTGCATTTAATCTGACGACAGGGTACTGTAATCAAGCGCCGCGTCGGAAACTTATAATCTTGTCTCGAGGGGTACCAAAAATTTCGCAGCGCTAACTGCTTTGTATTAGCGCTCAAGATACGCGCGAAATCCAGCGGGTTTCGAAAGGCAACATCAAAAACCCCAATGCTAGGACGCAATTCTCGGCAAGGCGAGCGCGCGATGTCCCACGTGGCAGACACGTGAAAAATCGCACGGTCGCCAACGTGTTAAAGACAGTGGTAGAGATACTTCCTTCGAAAGGTGAAAAAAGCAGTGAATATGAAAATCAGATGCCTAGTTATAGACAATGAAGAAAAAACGAATGGAAATGACCAGAAACCTTAGAAATAGGAACCTTTCCCATATTCTTGACGTGGACGGCCCTTCTGTGAAAAGCCCGGACGAGTCATCCATTGGCGTGTTGCCAAGTCGTAAACACGAAGGGAAACATGAAAGCGTCTTTCTTCTGAGTGACCTCTTAGCTAAAACTGGAAAGCGCGTCGCGATACATTCCACTACCACCCCAGTCGCTAGGAGGTGTATCGAGCCAAGAAAGGCGGTTGGAGCTAGAAAGACCGCCTCTGTCTCAACTCAGAGGCGCGCCTTTCGCGGGGGATTTCGTCGCAGATAAGCTTCCTAGGCCCTAGTTTTTGAGTGAATGTTTCTTTTTAGCGATTCCTTATCACTATCATTACATTACCCCTATCACTGTCTTTGAGTTGTAATCGAGAAATAGGAAATGATTGAGAATAATGGCAGCTCTGTTTGTGCAGCGAGACGTCGATGACCTCCCAAAACCACGCGACAGTCCCAAAAAACCTTACCACGAAGAACTACACGCCGAAAAGTGGTACTGTCATTCAGAGCACACGTCGATACAAAGATATTCTTGAGCCCGACCTGGCCGACTGCTTGAAGGCAGTGGTAATAGTGATTCGGTCGCATCATTCAATCTTTTCTTTGATACTAAGCGGTGGACGTTTTTACCACGACAGCCGGCACGTCAGCAACACGTCCTTTCGACCAATACCGCTTTAATACGACACGTTTCATTCTGCTATCATGCTCATTACACTACACCCCACTCATTCTCGGCAAAGTTCACCCTAGGAAGCGAGCTGGGATCAGAAAGGCGGCTGGAGCTAGAAAGGCCACCTCCGGCGCGGCTCACAAGCGTTTTTTTTCACGGGGGATCTCGTCGACTATAGACTCCCTACCCCTAGTTTTCAAGTGAATGACATCTTATCGGGACTCCTCATCATCAATATTACCCCAATCACTGTCTTCAAATGCATACTCCGCGATAAATTTCGAGCACCATCGCGTCTACTACTGAAAGTAGGGAACCTATATTTATTAACCAGAGAAGACCCGGAGCTGGGAATGGAAGACTATGGTAAAAGCAAAATAGAGCTTCCTGATTACAGTCCTCATGCAGTACTGTAGCCTGAAAAGGAGTCTCTGCTTTATGGTGTCCCGCATAATTTAACGATATCACATGTTTTGCCCTGCTTCGCCTTTACCATTGGGTTTTTTGTCTTGTCTTATATTATGCACCCACTGACAAACTCCCTTTCCTGCAAAAGCTGCATTGGAAAATGCTGGATTAGGGCGAGCTTGGCCAACAAGGGTGAAGCCCGGACCTGACCCGAAAACCCCCGAAATAAGTGACCCGCGTCTCTATCTGCCCTAATGAGGTAAGTACCTGAAACTCGCACTGAGAAGACGCAGCATAGGGTATTTCACAATCCCGCAGCGCGGCGTGTCGTTCTGGACTTCGTCAGCCCGGCAAGGGCTAGACAACGTTTGCGGCCGGCCGATTTAGTCCGTCCTCCAGTCTGCAGTTTGCCCCCTGAGGAGTGGCGCGAGAGAGAAGGAAGTAGTTTTTGGCTCCCACTTCCCTTCTTTTAGCCGTTTTATTCTGTTCTTCCTCTGCTGTTGCACTGCTGAGCACCGCTACTTTCATATCCCACAGCCTGCCCAATTTACCCCTTCCGGTGCCTTTAACACTTGACCACGAGCGCGTTTTCACGTTGCTGCCGTATGGGACAACGCGCATTTCTCGCGCGGTGAGCGCACTTTAGCAGTGATCAAGTTTATTCCACGAGGCAGAATCTGCCTTGTTTTTTTTGTAAACCTGATCTGAATCTCAATAATACATGAGCAACCTCGAGCAATATAATGGTTTACGAAGGGCATAGAGGAAAAGATTGTTATTCATGAATGCTTATTGGGACCTCTTCCAATTTGTTGATATCTACCGGCACAGCATCAGTTCAGCAAGGAAAATCAGGAAATAATGTGACGGACGGAATGAGTTTGTTTCCTGAGATCCTGAATGCTTTCTAGATCACCCATATTGATAAGTTTTGTAAATAATAGCTTTACATGCTAATTTGTGTAACCTAGTGGTTGTACTTGGAAGGCTGAAGCGAAGTCCGATTAATAGTAGGAAAATTAAAAACAATCATTGGAACAAGGAAGCCTCGGTTTTTTGGTTAATTTTCAGTGCTGTCGAACAGTGTTTCATGTCACAAACGGCCAAACGATCGGCATCGTCGTCAACGCTTCAGAAACAGTGGTAGGGGTACTGTGTGCAATGAGAACTTGGAGTGCGTCATTCAAATGAAAAGGGGAACACATGTGGTGCGATTCCCGGTGCAAGTCCTGCTCCTGTGCCCCTGGGATATAAAATGAGCATCCGTTTTTTCCAGGCTCCGCTTTTCTTTAACATGGTCATTTCTCATTCTCGACCTTTCCCGAGAGTGAAAGAGGTGTAGGGTAATGAGTGTTATAAAGTGACGTTGATAGCAGTACCCTATGGTCTTGTTTCCGAATCGATCAAAAAGTACATGGTGACTATTTCGTAGTGAAAACATCCACCGGTCAGTATCAAAAAGTGGTATGAATAAACCGAATCACCCCTACCACTGCCTTCAACATGGCGACAGTAGTGAAGTAGAGCCTGCTTCTGCTTATAGAGGAGAATTCCAAGAATTGTTTATCCCTTTGCGTTCGAATACATATTTCATTACTCATGACTTCTTATACGCGGCGACTGTGCGCCATGAGCAGCACTAGCTGAAAGACAGTGATAGGGGTAATGTGAGTGAATAGGTATCGCTAAAGAGAGTCATCCACTAAAAACTAGGGGTCTAGGAAGCCTATCTGCGGCGAAATTCGTCGTGAAAAACGCGCTTCTGAGCTGTGGCAGACGCGACACTTTTAGCTCCACCTCCTTTCTTGACTCGGTCAGTCTCCTAGCGACTAGCATCCCTGATTGGATGGGGTGGGAGTGTAAGGTATCGCGGCGCTCTTTCTTAGTTTTAGCTTGAAGCACACTCCAGAGAAAAGACGCTTTCTTATTTCCGAACATCCTTGGCACGACTTGGGAACACGCCAATAGAACACTCGTCCGGACTATCCGTCTCTTCACGGGAAGCTCGTCGAGAATCAGCGGTGTGAAGAGGTTCTATTTCTCGAGTCTTGAGCCATTTCCATCAGCTTTTCTTTACTATCCCATTACTAGGCATCGCGACTTCCATATTCACTGCTTTCTTCACTTTTCCTTCAAATTATCCCCATCACTGCCTCGAAATCGAGCGCGATCCTTGCTTCGGCCGAGGCGCAGTGGCAGCAGAGAGCGCAATAAGTGCGTGCGTTGCTTGTAGCACCTTATGTGCCTGAACAGAACTTGAAGACGAATCGTTAGAAAAGTGTATCCACACTTAAATTTCTGAAATGATCCATTTCCTCACTACTAATGTTATCAATTTTTTAGCACCGTATGTGTACGTGAGACCTCGTGTCGAATTCAAAGCAGTGGACGGTAAAGGAAATTTTGAATTTGACGTAAGTATTAAATTGCATGTTTGAGATTTAGTCCGCCGATTTATCAAATAATGCAAAACGTGTGCTATGAATCTAATCAAGTTATACCAGGCACTCGCTGACTTTGACGCCGAGGATGTCGAAAGCGCAACGGTGACGCATGTGAAGTTTTCTATCGCTCAAAAACACATCCTTTTGCTTACATCCAGGTATTTTCTTGTTTTGTTAAAGCAACTGATTTACTCGTTGGGATGGATTTTAAAAAATCGTGGTACATGCAATTGCATACTGACTCAAGTGATTTTTCAGATGAGTTAGTATGAAGGGTTTGAACATGTGTTATTTGGAGAGCTGCGCCCGCGCTTTGCAGTTGTGCTTTATGGTTATGCTCTGAAAGTTTGAATCGCAGTCTTCGTCTGAACCCGAGGTTGTGCCATTAGGACAGGAGATTTGCTTTGCGGCGCCTGCCGTGTAGCACCACAGGTGCAAGCTCAGGGCCCCATAAGAGCCCACAAACACGTTTTTTCTAGCTCTTACCGGGTGTATATCGTAAGGTCAGGATTTCGGCAGTGCGTCACCGCGCGCAAGGGTTGAGGCTACTTACGCAGGAAAATCGCGTGGCCGCCGGCGGCGAGCGGCGTGGCGAGTGCGAGTACCAGTGGCAGGGCATGGCAGCCTTCAAGAAAGGCAGTGTGGCATGGGTGAAAGCGCACAGGTGACGCAGTCACGCTCTGCCGGGCTTCCAAGGGCAATCGATTTGCAAGTCGTACTGGTGGCACCGCGAGTGCGACGCCGCGGAGCGAATTTCCGGCGTAAGCAGCCTCACCCGACTTCTCCAGTGCGAGTTGCCGTAGCACCTGACCCCATGCCACCCTGCCTCCTCCACCCATGCCACACTGCCTCGCTTGAAGGAATCGTCTACGGAAAAATTAGTTCCTTTTTTACCCTTACATTTTTTATTTTTACCCTTTTTTTTTACCCTTATGTTGTTCTTGCATAATATTGGTCGCATGCAAATTTTCACGTGAAAAAGTGACAATTTGGCTGATATACAGCTTCCTAAAATCTTAGCCGGGTGGGTGGGGCCTCCGAGGAAAAGCGTCATCCTAACGTCCGCCGCGGCTGGGAACGGAGAGTGGGACTGCTTACGTAACTTTCTATTCCTACCATGCTTCTCCGACCGCGGCGGACGACGTGGTGGGCACCTGCTCGGAGGCCCCGCCCACCCGGCCAAGACTTCGATGTGCTGTATCTTAGCCAGATTCACATTTTTTCGCGTGAAATTTTGCATGCGGTCCTCATTAGGCAAATACAACATCTATATGTGGGTAACATAGAAACTCATTTTCCCGTGGAAGATTTCTTCAAAGGCTGTCATGCCCTGCCAGTGGCACTCGCACCCGCCGCGGGCAGCCACGCGATTTTTCGTCGTGAGTAGACCCACTTCTGATAGTCCAATGGTTCTCCACTGCTTATCACATCTACCACTTGTCGGATGTCCTTATGATTCTGCAGTGAGTGCCCCTTGCAACACCCGATACCGGATAGTGAAGAAATATTTTTACCTACGGATCATTACCACTTGCGCTGTATAAGTCGCAATGCATTGTGTAGAACTATGGAGTTTTATCAACTCAATTGTAATAATCTCACGCCGACCTCGATCGTTAATGAGTTCCGGTTCTCCACTGCTATGGAGCCCATACGAATCTACGTAGCATCCATTGTAGGGCGCTATAAGCGGCATCACGTACTGCTCGCCACTGTCACCTCGAATGGTTCGACAACTTTGATTACAGTTGTTCTTTAACGCTCATCGTCAGCCTAAAACATCAACACTTTAATCACCCACCGTTGAACTATCTCTCTGTGAAAAACCACTATACAACTATTAGGTCGGCAACTAAATCATTGCGGATTTCACTCATAGATGACTTTGGTTGAATATTTAGCTTTACTGACGTAAGCCAAATGTTAAACACATATCTTTATCTAATAGCAGGCAATCCTGTTATCAATCAGTAAAGAAAGCTCCTTGATCGGTTGCATTATTTTCGTTTGGCGTGTGCTGAAATATGGAGAATCAAAACATTCATTTTCGTCATGTATTGCTTTATTATTGGGTTGGGGAATAAGTCCTTGCGGTTTTTTCCAACCCCTTTTTTCACATTGTTCTTTCCATCTTTTGTTGAAGCTTATACATGACTTCGATAGAGCTTTTTCTGCTCTATAAATTTGTACTATCTGTTTTGCGATTTCTTCGAATACCTGATATTTATGAGGTTTGAAAATGAAGTAAGCTGAAGTCAAAAATTGGCACTTGCGCACCTCATCTTTCTCGTCTGCCATCGAGTCCAAAAAATGTATGTGTACATATTTCGATAGAGCTTTTCCAGCTCTACAGAATGATACTACTTTTTATTCAAATCGCTCAACTTTTTGCTGTTTTTAAGACTCACAAACACAGTGCTCGCAAAAGTGTGCACTTTGATTATCTTCTCTTCCTCGCCTATCATCGAGATTGAAGAAGATGTGCATATATGCATTCGATAGAGCTTTCTTTGCTCTACAAGATGATACCACTATTCTTTTGTATACTCTCATATTTTAGCATTTAGGAATAAGTTTCCACCTGTTTTTCAATTCAAAATTGTTTAATGAAAATGAAATGTATTGACAGAATGATTTGCACTATTCGATAGAGCTTTTTTCGCTCTACAAGATAGTGTTTACGGTTTCTGTTCTAATTATTTTTTTTTGTTTTTTAGATCACTTAAAAGTCGACGAAATCGAGCATTTTCGACACATGTAGTCGAAAATGCGCGATTCTGTCGACTTTTAAATAATCCAAAAAATGGAAAAAATCATTTCGAACAAAAACTGTGAACACTATTTTGTAGAGCGAAAAGAGCTCTATCAAATAGTGCAAATTATTCTGTCAATACATCTCATTTCCATTATACAATTTTGAATTGAAAAACAGGTGGAAACCTATTCCTAAATGCTAAAATATGAGAGTATACAGAAGAATAGTGGTATCAACTTGTAGAGCAAAGAAAGCTCTATCGAATGCATATATGCACATTCTTCAATCTCGATGATAGGCGAGGAAGAGAAGATAATCAAAGTGCACACTTTTGCGAGTACTGCATTTGTGAGTCTTAAAAACAGCAAAAAATTGGGCGATTTGAATAAAAAGTAGTATCATTCTATAGAGCTGGAAAAGCTTTATCGAAACATGTGCATATACATTTTTTGGTCTCGATGGCAGACGAGAAAGATGAGGTGCGCAAGTGCCATTTTTGACTTCAGCTTACTTCATATCCAAACCTCATGAATATTAGGTAGTCGAAGGAATCGCAAAACAGATTGAATAATTTTATAGAGCAAAGAAAGCTCTATCGAAATCATGTATAAGCTTTGTCGAAAGATGAGGGGAACAAGTTGAAAAAACGGGGTTAAAAAAACCGCAAGGACTTATTCCCCAACCCAATATTTCCTTAAAGGGAAAAACGCATCACAAACTTTCAAAGAGATATGTGCTGCTCATGGTGCCGAAGCCTTAAAAGATCGGCAGTGCCAAAGTTGGTTTGCCTGATTTCGTTCTGGTGATATTTCTCTCAAAGATGAGAAACGCTCTGGTCGTCCAGATGGAGTTGACAACGACCCAATCAATGCAATACTTGATTCGGATCGTCACAGTATAACACGCGAGATTGCACAGAAGCTACAGGTATCACACACATGTATTGAAAAGCATCTAAAACAACTTAGGTGCGTGTCAAAACTGGATATATGGGTGAAACGCATTTAATGCAACGCATTGACATCTGCGATTTGCTAAAGAAACGTGATGAAAATGATCCACTTCTGAAACGAATGATCACTGGCGATGAAAAATGGGTCGTTAACAATAATGTCCAACGAAAAAGATCGTGGAGCCGCCCAGGTGAACCAGCTCAAACAAAAGCGAAAGCTGGGATTCATCAAAAGAAGGTTTCGTTGTCAGTTTGGTGGGATTACAAAGGAATTGTGTACTTTGAACACCTACCACCCAACCGAATGATCAGTTCTGATGTCTACATTGCACAATTAACAAAATTAAGCAATGACATTCAAGAAAAGCGACCCGAATTAATTAACCGAAAAATTGTTGTATTCCGTCATGACAATGCAAGGTCACACACATCTTTGGCCGCTTGGCAGAAATTAATGGATTTTGGTTGGGATGTTTTGCCACATCCACCATAAAGTCCTGACCTTGCACCATCGGATTACTTTTTGTTTCGATCATTGCAAAATTCTTTGAGTGGTAAAAAATTTCAGTAGTGATGATGAGGTCAAATCGCACCTGACTCAGTTTTTTTCTGATAAAAACTAGAAGTTTTATGAACGCGGAATTACGATGCTACCTGAAAGATGGCAAAAGGTCTTTGATAAAAACGGGCAATACATCCTACTTTATATAATCGGCTAAGTGTGTCTGTTGGTGTGTGTGTGGGTGTGTTTGTGTGTTTGTGTATGTGTGTGTGTTTGACCCGAAATTCATATCTCGCGTCGTAGCAAAGATGGGATCCTGGATTCTAGATATGATATAGGGTGTGGTAAGGGGATCTCAACGGTGGTGGACCGAAAGTGATAGCTGCTGATAAGGGCTGATATGGAGCCTCTAAAAGCTGATCTCGCCAAATCCGTTTCGCCTTTCGGGTTGATCTTAGAGCGCCGACACTCATAGATGTTTTGAGGGGTGGGACGGGCACATCAATGGTGGGTGATCTAAGTTGATAACGGTTGATAAGGTTCGATAAGGATCGTCAGAAGTCGAATGTCGATAAATCCATTCTCCCATGCGGGTGGATCCTAAAGCGCCGACACTCATAGGCGTTTTGAGGGTTGCGTTGAGCACATCAATGGTGGGTGATCCAAATTGATAACGGTCGATAAGGTTCGATAAGGAGCGTCAGAAGTCGAATGTCGTTAAATCCATTCCTCCATGCGGGTTGATCCTAGAGCGCCGACACTCATAGATGTTTCGAGGGGTGGGACGGGCACATCAATGGTGGGTGATCTAAGTCGATAACGGTTGATAAGGTTCGATAAGGATCGTCAGAAGTCGAATGTCGGTAAATCCATTCTCCCATGCGGGTGGATCCTAAAGCGCCGACACTCATAGGCGTTTTGAGGGTTGCGTTGAGCACATCAATGGTGGGTGATCCAAATTGATAACGGTTGATAAGGTTCGATAAGGAGCGTCAGAAGTCGAATGTCGTTAAATCCATTCCTCCATGCGGGTTGATCCTAGAGCGCCGACACTCATAGATGTTTCGAGGGGTGGGACGGGCACATCAATGGTGGGTGATCTAAGTCGATAACGGTTGATAAGGTTCGATAAGGAGCGTCAGAAGTCGAATGTCGTTAAATCCATTCCTCTATGCGGGTTGATCCTAGAGCGCTGACACTCATAGATGTTTCGAGGGGTGGGACGGGCACATCAATGGTGGGTGATCTAAGTTGATAACGGTTGATAAGGTTCGATAAGGATCGTCAGAAGTCGAATGTCGGTAAATCCATTCTCCCATGCGGGTGGATCCTAAAGCGCCGACACTCATAGGCGTTTTGAGGGTTGCGTTGAGCACATCAATGGTGGGTGATCCAAATTGATAACGGTTGATAAGGTTCGATAAGGAGCGTCAGAAGTCGAATGTCGTTAAATCCATTCCTCCATGCGGGTTGATCCTAGAGCGCCGACACTCATAGATGTTTCGAGGGGTGGGACGGGCACATCAATGGTGGGTGATCTAAGTCGATAACGGTTGATAAGGTTCGATAAGGAGCGTCAGAAGTCGAATGTCGTTAAATCCATTCCTCTATGCGGGTTGATCCTAGAGCGCTGACACTCATAGATGTTTCGAGGGGTGGGACGGGCACATCAATGGTGGGTGATCTAAGTTGATAACGGTTGATAAGGTTCGATAAGGATCGTCAGAAGTCGAATGTCGGTAAATCCATTCTCCCATGCGGGTGGATCCTAAAGCGCCGACACTCATAGGCGTTTTGAGGGTTGCGTTGAGCACATCAATGGTGGGTGATCCAAATTGATAACGGTTGATAAGGTTCGATAAGGAGCGTCAGAAGTCGAATGTCGTTAAATCCATTCCTCCATGCGGGTTGATCCTAGAGCGCCGACACTCATAGATGTTTCGAGGGGTGGGACGGGCACATCAATGGTGGGTGATCTAAGTTGATAACGGTTGATAAGGTTCGATAAGGATCATCAGAAGTCGAATGTCGGTAAATCCATTCTCCCATGCGGGTGGATCCTAAAGCGCCGACACTCATAGACGTATTGAGGGGTGAGGGGCACATCAATGGTGGGTGATCCAAAATGATAACGGTTGATAAGATTCGATAAGGAGCGTCAAGAAGCTAATTCAGCCGAGTCCATTTCGCTCTCCTGACTAACAGTGGAATGTTCACACTCACAGGTATTACAGGGTACGAAGACCTTAACGGTAACTTTTCAAAACTGATAACGGCTCACAGGGGCCGATAGAGCCGTTAGGAAATGGGGAAGGTATAAAGTCCGACACCGCTTACTATTACTATACGAGCACTATAGTAAATGCGTCTCATGCTCAGTATTGGGTGAACATATTTTGTTTGTGTTCTGATATTGCCGATGTATCAACCGCTAAATTGCCCAGCCTTCCAAGCAATGGTGCATGCCTTTTAATACTGCGATCTACATGGATGATCAAGATATGGTAAGATTTGTGATAGCAAAGCAAACAATTCATTCTCTCATTTAGTGCCAGCAAAAATACTGGGTATCGACCGCTAGGCTATGTAAAATTTCAAATAGTGATACATATACTGGCATATGGACCTACTACCAATATGTAGGAGATAGATGCGACAAATTGCTGCCACCTGATGCAATTGAATTCGAAACAGTCGATTCCTAAACTATCTAAACTCCTAATAACGACCACTTCAGCCGAAGGGTTAACTGATCAGTGGATCTACCCATGTCATTCCTGAACATTAATCGTTGCTTTTAAAGTAACAAAAGGTATCGACCGCTAAACCATCTGGCCCTCTCAAAAATGGTGACCTTTCTTAGCGGTATTATCTTCAGTATCGGTTAATATCTATCACCTATATGTTGAAAGTAGATGCTAAGCAAAGGTCTACATTTCCCCTTTCATAACTATGTTGTGTTATTCGCGCAGTACTGTGCGATAGCCCAACTGGTAACAGTTTAAGGTGGTTTATTTCTATGGAAAAACGTCTTTGATTTTCTAACAAAATCCGCAATTACTTAGTTGCCAACCAAATATTTGGGAGTACACACGATTTACGATCGATTGTTTTTCGAACGCATCGATCAACAGCGATTTGTCCACTCACGAATATCTGATTCCTATATTTTGGCGGGATCCATTTCCCACTTATCGACGTTAAGAAGTTTCGAACATATACTACGGTCAGGAACTGTGAATGGTCTATTACGCATGCTGGTCATCGTACCGCTTTAGAAAATGGTTCACTTGCTCCGCACTTGTTACAAACTGAATTGCATCTTACCCATTCATGTAGATCGCAATATCAAAAGAGATACACCGTGGTTCGGAAGATTAGCCAGTTTAGCAGGCCAATACATCGCTGCAACTGATACCAGAACATAAAGGAAATGCACTCGTTCAATAGGTGTGAGCATTTCACGATCAGTCGGAGTAAAAGGATTGAGTAAATATGCAAAAGGATTATAGAACTCAGTTCGCTACGATGAACGTGCGATCTCTACCATTGCGTTCATAATAATTTGGGAGTGAAATATGGTGTGCATCTGTGATCGGGTCGCTGTAATGGACATCATTGCGCCCCTTCAGGGGAGTTAATTGTTTGTATATGCATACTGAACTTGTTTCATTTTTTTGTGTATCAATCACTGCCGAGGAGGATTTCACAGGCAAAGCAGGCAATTAGAGGTCACCCAGCATGCCTAGGTGCAAGGGAGTTGCGAAGTAACTGCGAAGTGAAGGTGCTGAAGAGATTTCTGTACAAAGGTCCCATCCCCGACTGGTGTATGGAGGTCACCGCAGACGGCCCGGAGGGGCAGCTTTGCCGACCTTGTAAGGGGAGGGGAGCTCCGGTATGTGGGGGTTCCATATAATTTATAGTTAAACTGTCAACCATCATCGGCTTTCGCTGACACTAGGAGATACCGAACCTATTTACAACCCCGCCCAGTGAAGTCAGGTTCCTTCCAGAGGCAGTAGTAGGGACTGTTGGGGCCGAATATGAAAAGAAAGTCGAGGTGCTTAGCACCACAGAAGAGAAGAAGAACGGAGCATAATGGTAAAAGCTCGAGAAATATTACATTTTTCCCAGCGTTGATTCCGGGTTGAGGGATTTACCCACACCAACCCTATCACCGTCTTTACCTGCTCCCATAACTCCTTGTTCACATTATCTATCTACCCGTCATCGCCTTTCATAGCTGTTTATTTTCATCTAGAAAGACAAAAGAAAGCGAAATCAAATGGCTGAGAGTCCTCTGACTGTAAATCTCCACATGCATTTTTCAAGAAATTTCACACGGATTTTTGAAGCCACTCCTATCTATAATACGCTCCGCCCACACACTTATAGGCTTCAATGAATCGTGCCTCCAAGCTTATTTCAACTTTTCTCCACGTCTGGGCCATTTTAAAACTGAATTAGATAATTTTCAGCTGGCTATCGAATTCCAATGCACTCCCTTCCCACTGTGTGCACACATTGCCTATATGCGACCATTGATCCCTCGCTTATGCTCTACCTATCTCACACTTGACCCGATCCTTACGAGTTACCCTTTGGGTGGTTCCGAATTTCGTGACAGACAGACAGACAGAGACGATAATATGTATATTCCCTCAGTTAGGTGGCGCACACTACAGGGCGCGAAACACCAACTGCGCCAGCAGGTGATCGAAATCGCTTTTTCTTGAAGACAGAGTATTCCAGTGCACGCTCCACCCGCCATGGTTGGGGCTTTTCATGTGTGTGCCTTACTCCTCTACCATGCTCTACCCTTTCCAAAAATTACTCCGTCTACACGGTTTGTTTTTCAATGCCCAAGCTTCGCCCACTACTGTAAGAGCTCAGCCTACCTTTTAAACGTCTCGTCCTCTCATAACTCCGGACTGAGCCAATTGTAAATCCCATACATGAACGACCTTTATGAATTGCCTCTTAGGTAGTTCCGAAATTTGTGACAAATAGATAGAAAGACAGAAAGACTAAGCCGATTATATATTGAGTGATTCGCTTGAGAAGGGCCGCGTGCAAAGTTCCAGGTGAAAAAGTGAGAATTTGACGAGCACCTCAAAGTGGCTAAAGGGGAAGGGGGGGGGCTCAAAGTAAATGCCCATCCCCTTGACCACAGTAGTCGGAAATGGAGAGTGGGCCTGATTATAACATTACTCATAACTACTCATAACTCATAACTTTCTCTTCCCACAATACGTCTCCGATCGCGGCGGACAACGGGGCGGGCAATTACCCTGAGGCCCCACCTTTTCGGCCATCACTTTCAGGAGCTGTATCATAGCCGAACTCTCTTTTTTTCTCGTGAAACTTTGCACGCTACCCTTATTCGGCAAATACAACATAAATGTATGATTCGGCAAATACAACATAAATGTATGGGTAACAGAGGAACTCATTTTTACCGTGCACGATTTCTTTAACGTACTGCTGCCACAGAACTTTTCCTTACTGCTTCAATAGGGGTGGAGCAGTCTTCCTCGACTCTATTTTGATTCAGTGGTAGGTCCTTGTACAACTCATAGTTTGATTTCTTTATTATACAGCATGATTATACACCAGCTAACTATTTTACAATAACTCAGCTACATATAATACACATTACTCGTTAACATTGTTGTTGTCGTGTAGATTCGTAAGTTGTGGACAGGTGGCAGGTCCATCGGCGTGTTCTTGTCTTGTCTTGTGTGGCAAGGCCGCTTGTCGGGCAAAGTAGCCTGAAGAGAGAGAGTGAGGGAGAGGAGAAGTTAGTAACTAAACCAGAGGTGAACCGGTAACACTGGAATTGATATTTATACTTTCCGAACTGACTTGCTCCTCCCCCGAGTGCGGTATTTGTACCATATGGGCGGTACAAACCGTGTCTCAGGTGGCTATAAAAGTGCCTACTTGACCATAGAACGTTGATTACGTGTGTGCTGGCGTAGTGAAATGCAGGTACCATGAAGCACCCAGCTGCTTCCTAGTGATCATGACTGCAGAGTCATGACAGGCCCTTCATAATTTACGGTTCAAATAAGGCACACGTGTTATGGCTGTGATGGTATATGGCACCTGTTGTGGAGTGCAGGAGAGCGAGACGATTTAGAAGTCGTTTATTAGTAGTCGAACGAACAAGTGAACAGAGTAATAGAACAGCGGCGGGTTCATATACTCTGGATGTCTGGTCAAATCCTTAGTCAAACAACCTATATGCACGATCAAATCGCAGGCTGTAAAGATCAAACGAAACCAAAGTGTGCACTAAATAAGATCATCCTCATTCACGGCAAAGGCCTACAACACCTCTCCCTTCAAGCACTACACAAAGCTAAGCATAAGTTTTCTTGTTTGGATCTACGTGAAGTCGGCGCGGTGAGTGTCGAGTCCGTGGCAATCGGAGAAGTCGTGGCGCCGTCGCTGGTGTCGACGGTGGCGTTGATTGGCAGTCGGGTGAAAAAGTGGCGGTCGGCGACGTCGCTTCGTTGCCTGACATTGGCGGAACATCAGTAATGGATAGATATAGGGGTCAGATCGAAAGATTCAAATAATTTGTTGACGACTGGCGTATGGTCGCGTGGTTTTAGCTGATTGGCGTGCCACGTCCACAGCCAGTTTGCACAGCGTACCCGATAGAGAACGTTTCCAAGGCGCTCAGTGATGATTCCGGACGTCCAAGTCACCTTTGGTTTTCGACAGCCCTTGGCGTAGACAGCGTTCGCCGACACTCTATTGGCGACGTAGTGAACCATGATGTTTATTGATTTGCTCCTCCATTTTTGTGTCCCGTTGTTCAACGTTTCTGTCAATGGAAGGCATCATCAACGTGAGCTCAGTGCGTAGTCGGCGACCCAGAAAATTCTCAGCTGAAGAAAGATGATTCGGACCCGATGGGCACGGCATCGAGCGATATGCCATGAAGAAGATTTGTAGAGCGTCTGCCGGCGCTTCCTCCCTCTTCAGCTTGGCTAATCCTCTCTTGAAAGTATCCACAAAACGCTCTGCTTGGCCGTTGCTTTGCGGATGAAAAGGAGGGGAACGGATTTGTTCGATTTCACGGCGACGGCAAAAATTTTCAAATAGTTTTGATGTGAAATGTGTGCCGTTGTCCATGATGAGCATTTGTGGATTTCCGAATTGCACAGAAATTCTCATCATAGCCTTGATTGTAGCCGGCGTAGAGATTGCATCCATCTGAATTATTTCTGGCCATTTTGAGTAAGCGTCCACGACGACAAGGTAAAAGATTCCGTCGAGTGGTCCAGCGAAGTCGGCGTGCACTCTTGTCCACGGCGCTGTTGCTTTCGGCCAATGGTGAATTTCAGTCTTCACTGAGTTCTTAGCGAATATCGCGCAAGTAGTGCAGTTTCTAACAGGGCTCTCAATAACTGCATCGATTGAGGTCAGTAGACATAGCTGCGTGCGAGCATTTTCATCCTTGTTTGTTCTGGATGAGCTTTGTGGAGCGATTGTAGTACGCGACGTTGTAGAGTCTTCGAGATTACGAGACAGCTGGCAGTGAGAAGACTTGAATCAGCATATGAAATCGAGCCGCGACGGTTGTAGTTGGGCCAGAGTGGAAGGTTCCGATCTATTTTGGGCCAGCGTCCTGATCGGGTGCGGGAGATCACTTGAGATAGAATAGAGTCGGCTGCGGTTACGGTCTGTATTGCTTCAAGGGAAACCGGAAGATGCGTACAGGTTTCCCTCAGTTCGGCGGATATTTCGACGTCCACAGAGGCGATAACTTTGTCTACTGGCTCCATTGGACGTGACATCATCAGACGTGAGAGGGCATCTGCTTGTCCGAAGTCGCTTGTCCTGACATAGTGGATACTGAAGTCGTAGTTAAGCAGGATAGTCGCCCATCGTGGCGGTGTACACGGGTACCCAATCGATTGGCGGTGTACATGGGTATTCCTTTCTTACTCACAAGGATCGATATAAGCGACTTGTGGTCCATCCGTAGAATGGCGTGACGTCCATGAATAAAGCGATAAACTTTTGTACCGCAAAAATGAGGGCGAGTGCTTCCTTCTCGATTTGGCTGTACTTCTTTTGGGCTGGCGATAAGACACAGTTTGCATGGTCGACAGCCTTTTCCGCTCCATTCGGGAATCTGTGCGAAAGTACTGCTCCAATTCCGAAGTTCGAAGCGTCCGCGGCAACAATGATGTATAGCTTGGGATCGTAGTGCGTCAAAAGTAGATCTGTCTTGAGTGGCGCTTTGATGTGGTCAAATGAAGACTGACACTCCGGGGTCCATGCGTAAGTAGTCTCCTTCTTGGTGAGAGCGTCCAGAGGAGCACGTAGATTGTGTAGATCCCTGACGAAAGACCCGTAGAAATTGACCAAGCCCAGGAATGCGCGAAGTTGTCTGACGTCTTTTGGCGGTGGCATCTTGTGGATTGCGTGATCTTTTGAGGGCCCGAGCGATGTCCTTCTGCGTTAATCACGAAACCCAGACAGCGGATTTCGGTATGCAGAAGTAAGCTTTTTTCCAGGCGTACTCGTAATCCATAGTCGTGGATTCTTGGAAAGACAGCTTCTAGACGCGTTGTGCTCGTCGAGGGTCTTTCCAGTCACTATGATGTCGTCGAGGTAGACAGCGGTACCTTTTAGTCTAGTGATCAGAGTGTCCATCTTCTGCTGAAAGATCTCCGGCGCGGACTTCACCACAAAAAGTAAGTGCTTGAGTCGAAAGAGTCCGCGATGCGTGTTGATAGTCAGGAGATGTCGAGAATCTTCAACCACTTCCACTTGGAGGTACGCTTCGGCTAGATCCAGTTGAGAAAAGTATCGTCCTCCATTGAGCCTGGCAAAGATATCCTCTGGTGTTGGAAGTGGATGCTGGTGCTGTTCCAAAGCGTGTTCAGACCTGTGGAGAAATCTGCGCATAGGCGAATGGGTCCATTTCTTTTCTGAACAACGACCACAAGCGCAGCCCAGTCGGAGTGCTCGACTGGTGTTAGAACATTGGCAGCAACCAGCCTGTCGATTTCTTGTGAAATCCGGGGTTGAACAGCGTGGGGGACTGGACGAGCCTTTCGGAAAACGGGCGTCGCATTCGGTTTCAGCTTGAGAGAGAGGCTTTTGCTTTGTTGAAGCATCCTAGTCCTGCTGCGAACACTTCAGAAAAGTTGCTTTGGAGTCCCTTGGTAAGGGACATGCGTTGAGTCGCAAGACTCGTTACGGATATGGCATAGCATTTGATGTCTCCAGTAAGACGTAGGAAGAGTGGCTTGACTTGCCCGATCCAGTCAAGTCCAAGCAGTAAGGCAGTGTCGGCCACATGGCAGTATCCTCTTCCTTGGTGTCCCTCGATAGTGAAAGTGCATTCGATGTGACCACGGACGTTGATAGGCCTGTCATTCGCCAATTTCAGCTCGAATAACGGTGGCAAAATTTTTGGACGACCCATAGTGGTCCAGTCCTTGTTGCTCAGAAGAGTGACATCGGCTCCCGTATCTAGGCGCATACGGACGGGAGTTCCATCGATCTTCACAGTTCGGTAGATGCGTTCAATGAGAGCAGTGTCCGTGGTGGTGGAAGCGACGATGACCACATTGTTCATTCGGCTGTGTTTCCTTTTCGGATTCCGCCTTTTCCTCCCGTTGAAGTTCTTGCAGAATCCCTTATTGTGCCCAGTGCGACCACAGGCATGACAGCGTTTCTCCATGAAGTTACATTCCTTGGCCCAGTGGTTTCCTCCACAGCGAAGACGTGATGAAGGCAGCTCCTTGTTATGCTTCTTCTCAGCATTTACGGCACTGACATCTGGTGCAGCAGGTGAGCTACCGAGGAGTTTCGCATTCTGTCGAATGTCCAGGATCTGTTGAATCTCCGTGCTGAGCTCCGTGAGCGTGGTTTGCGCTTACACTCCAACTTGCGTAGCGCCTGGGTGCGTAATTCGGCGTATTCCGGAGCAGCGAGGCCACAAATCCAAACGAGGCACTTCATCTGTTCGGCAGTGATCGCGCTGAACTCGGCCATCTCATAACGTCGGTTCACCAGTCCCGTGTAGTCGCACAGAGTTTCGCCGTTGCATTGGGTTCTGAGGTAGGCATAACGACGAGCGAAGACTGATGTATGTGTCCGAACAGCTCTTGTAGCGTCTTCACGGTGTCTACAAGTGGCGATTCAGCAGCCTTTTTGGGTAAGATATGATTGGTGAACCGGGTACAGACAGCTGCGTCCAACTTTGAGACAATGAGGCGTGTTCTTGCGGCATCGTCGAGCGTTGTCCCATCTTACGTTATGATGTCGTAGCGGCTGTACCAGACGTCGAAGAAACAGCCATTATCCGGATCGTACGTGAATTCTGGCAGGCGGCCAGACAGCGATTTCGTGGTGAACTCCGCCGACGTGGTGGGAGCTGTCGACGGGCTCGACCCCACCCTCGAAAACATCTCTTTCATCTCCTCCATAATTGCTCGAGCATCTTCTGCTGTGCTTGTGCTTGAGGGTCGAGAATGGCTTGCAGAGCTTCGCATCCATCGCAACACGTCCACAATCCGATAAGTTGAGAGAGGCGGTGCGCAGTCGTCGCCGTTGAATTCGTGGTTGGCGGTGAGTAGTGAAGTCCTGATCCCCAGATGTTGTGGAGTGCAGGAGAGCGAAACGATTTAGAAGTCGTTTATTAGTAGTCGAACGAACAAGTGAACAGAGTGATAGATCAGTGGCGGGTTTATATACCCTGGAGGTCTGGTCAAATCCTTAGTCAAACAACCTATATGCACGATCAAATCACAGGCTGCAAAGATCAAACGATACCAAAGTGTGCACCGAATAAGATCATCCTCACTCACCAGGAAGGCCTACAACAGTATCACATAAATTTCACATTTGAATGAATTTCTCATTTCGATTAACTTTGTGAATAGTGATTTTTTCCGATTTTCGCTACTAGTCGACCTCCTGAAACATTTTACATCTCTGCTCTCCACTCTCCAGTCCACTTCTTGATGACTGTCAGTCAACAAAAGGTATGGAATACGTGCAGGGCATCCAAAGGGTGCGAAAGACCTTGTGAGATCTCCTAACATAGCTCTTGTATTGAGATTTCAGCATCGTCTTACGGATCATCGTGAGGCTCAATGATGGGAATGCCGTATGATAGGTGACCCGGTTTACTAGTTGCCAATGACCTACGCAGTATCGTCCCAAGTGAACTGTTGTGCAATGCTATTTAGGCTGCACCAAAATCTCCCTGCGTGACTTTTCTGAAGCTCTGAACCTCAATTGTGGCTTACTACCCTATTATCAAATCTGGATTTGGTTTGAACAAACGATTGCAGACACTGCTTTGTACGCCATTCTGCGAAGAAGAAAAAAACAAGCTTGCATGAACTCAGTATGTGAACGGCAAATCCCATTTCAATTATTCCACATTTTGCATCATATTAAACGTCGGTGACACCATCCGACTGATTGCCCGCGTAATCCTACGCACCATTGAGAAGTGTTGTGAGTGCGGCCTAAGGCGCAGCATCAGATGCGAGCAGCAGAGCTGGGGTTCATTTCCGATAGCTATTTTTATTGTCGTATCCAGGATGTTGTGACAGCGTATGGAAGCGCACTTATTCAAAACGGTGGTACACTCTTGACAACTCCTTTATCACATTTTCGATCACCCTGTTACAATGAGAAAATCCCGATCACGAAGTTGCAAGACATTTCATTGCAGAGGAAACTATTGCTGTGCTGACATGAGCTTAAAGCTCAAATCCCTGGGAAATAGATCGCCTCCGTCTTACCGTCGCTAGAGGTTTAGTAGCGTATCAGGTGAATAGAAGTGCGGCATGTTGGATAACGCACGATGCGCGTTCATGGAGCAACCCAGGATCTCGAGTGAAATTAAAGCATACGAACAAGGAATGACGGGCAGTTCTCGAAAAAGTAATTTGAGATTCCAACCAAACAGCAACCATACAGCAGTTTCTTCCTACAAACGTCGGGAGCACCTTCACAGCTTCTGTAAGGCAAGCAAGAAATGTTCACGTGCCTAAGTGAAAGCGGTGTAAATTTGAAGTAGTGATCCCCCACGCGATCTCCCTTCTTATGCGATCACGCTAGGTGTCTTGTAAAAAGTTGCAAAAAGTGGAGAAGAAAGAACTTTGGAAAATCAAAACATCACACAAACATAGACAGAAACATAGTGCGACAAGCATGTGACTGAGAGAATAAAGTTATGGATTCCATGGAAACCGCAAAAATGAAATTATTAAATGTAATACTGCTTCTGAGCTTAAAAATGTGCTGGCACTTTGGCTCCATTGAATACAAAGAACTATAACTTGTTCAGTTCTATCCATTTGAGAAAATTTGCCTTTTAAGCCCATACTGTCATGCTGTGCTCTATAATACAGGATCGCCCGTTTTCTCTGGCGAAATGCTTCAAATTGAGTGAGTCTCCTTTTCTTATTTTTCATCTTTCCTTTATGCAAAATATTGCACTGTATTTGAAAAGATATTTCAATAGGATATTTACCCTTGTGAGCGATAAAACCCAAATAGGAGATAGAGGCTTGTCCAGCCTACTACTTCAAGCTACTGGAAGCATCTCTGATATAATGGGACACGACAAGGCGGACATGACTCACGAAAAAAGCTGTTCAGGAAATAGGGTCGAATCTCGATTTAATCAATTGTTACATCATTTACTCTGTGACGGTGGCAGCCGTGGCCCTTGTTGTTTGCTATCCGATATCCTCCTACAGGAGCCTTATCTCTTTTTCTTGGTGAGTACGGCTGTTTGAACTTCATTTTCGCCATGAACGCCATGAAGCAGATGACAACTGATCATCTGCTCAAGTGATAAGAAGTTGTTACGAAAATAGCGAAAGTCTCACGGTCGCCCGTTCGTGAATTGAATGTTATACTGAGACACTACGTCTCTGCGATGGTATCACACCCGAGCTGTGGTACTTATACCATTTTTGTGATAACTTGTTATCACTTGGATATGCTGCTCAGTTGTCATCTGCTCCATTACGAAAATAAACGTCAAACAGCCATGCTTACCAAACAAGAGCGATCAGATAGCAAAATGAAAAACTAGAGCTACCAAATGTCACAGAACAAAATGGCTTCCTATTCAAGCTCATCTTCACTTCGTGGGCGCTCTACTAATCAAATTACGGCTCCTACTTCTATTTTCAGCTTACTCAGCTCTTCCCGCTGCGCTCACACAGTTTGAACAATACCGCTCTACTCTGTAACTGAAATATTAAGTTGACCAGAGAAAAATATGCTCAGAAAATTTTGCAAGTGGTTCAATGGTCATTGAACGCCTCATATCTAGCCATCATTTTTTTCTGGGAAGAGCAATAATCCAATATTTTACGTAGAAGGGTGTGCACTAGCGGTTAGAGCAGCAGTGCTCGGCAAGCTCTATATGAATGAATCCTTGACGACATCAAGGAGTGAAGAGCAAAATCCTTTAAAGGAATCTTCCATGGGAACATGAGTTTCTTCATGAGTATTTGCCTAGTAAGAGCTGCATGCAAAGTTCACGCGAAAAAGTAAGAACTCGGCTCAGGTACAGCTCACAAATTCTCGGCCGGGTGGTCGGAGCCTCCGAGTAAAAGCCCCGACCCGTCGTCTGCCACTGTTGGGAACGGAGAGTGGGACTGTTTACGCAATTTTTTGGTCCTACAACCCGTCTCCGACCCCGACAGCAGCCGAGGTGGCCACTTGCTCGGAGGCCTCGCCCACCAGGCCGATACTTTGTACTGCTGTATCTTAGCCGGATTCATATTTCTTCGCGGGAAACTTTGCATGTGGCCCACATTAGGCAAACACAGCATAAATAAATCAGTAGCATAACTCATTTTCCGTAGATGATTCATTTAGTACACATTCATCATTCCACAAAACACGCACTGCCAGAGCAATAGGAATGGACACTAACATGATGGAGAACCTTGATTTCAATCATCACTGTATGACAAGTTATTCGAAAAGATATCGCATCATTGAGCATTTCTGGGAGCTGTGGAATTCACCGGCAAACGTGGAAGTTTCTCTCTTCATTTACGCTACGGATCATGTGTTGGCGATATTCCTGCTATATGTAGATATGGACGAATGTGCTCATGTCAACGCTCCCAATTAGTGCCCCATGAAGATGTAGAGGCATATCCGATGGTTCTGATGGGTCAACAACTTTGGCTTAGATTATCATACTCTATATATAAACCAGAAGTTTGGTGTGTTTGTTTGTCTGTCTGTCTGTGTGTCTGTCTGTCCGCTCACCGCATAATGCATTCTTAGCTGAACTGCAGCCTGGAGAGGTCGGCCAAGTTGGAGTTGGGTAGGGACTGACCCAAGCGTACAGAGTGCATAAGGACTAAGCCTAGCTCCGCCTACTGTGGGCGGGGCTTGAGTGCTCGAATTTAAGTCCCCGCTTGGGTTCCTAACATCCGGAGTCAGGAATGGGTCTGTTGAGGTCGTGCGAGTGAGGAGTGGGTAGAGCAGACCAAAATGTAGGGAGCACACAAGAAGCAAATCAGGCACGGGCGTGTGGAGGTGGGGCAGGTTAGGATTGGGTAGAAGCCAACCCATGTGTACAGAGTACATAAGTTCTAAGCCTAGCCCGGCCATAATTCCAATATTAGTACCACACTCACAGAGTAGCTGTTTGTCCTCGCTTACCATTAGGAAGTGATGTGTTATAATCAGGTTATCTCTCGGTATATTCAGTTGAGGCCGAATTTCTTCTAGAACTGATACATGCACGTCCTCTCGAATTTTTTAATCTTCAAAAGTCAACTACTACGGAGCGCCTCCGAGCTCACGAAGAGACACCTCCAACTGCTGCCGCTCCTTTTAGCGTGGCTGCCCCTCTTCGACTGTGCCTTACACACTCGGATCAACGGTGGGAAGGGGGTCTTCTTTCTCGGATTTTTTTGACCGTTCCGCTCCATCTTCCCTACTTTGATACTACTAAATGCTTCAATTCTTTTTTTGTGTTCGGATCAAATCCTGTCATTCTTTAAAGGGGTTTTGCCTTCAGTGGGCAGGGGTTATAGATGGGTCTCTTAGTTTCAACCAAAGCCGATGATAGTTGGAGGTTTGCTATCCATTTCCTGCTGCAATGTGTGCTCCCTATACACTGGAGCACGGCAATGCGCGCGGAGCGCGCATGCGAAAGGGGGCGAGCCGAGAGTCGCTCACCGATACAAAGCAGAAAGCCCCAAAGCCAACTTGCGGACGCAGCGAAACTGCCCCTACGAGGATTGGCCGGCCAAGCCGGTCAATCCGATTGGTATTCTTCTAAGTCAGAAAGATTTGGGCATGATTGATTCTCCAAGATTTCGAAAAAAAACTTTTTTTTTTGGAGACTATGATGTCCAAACTTATAAGAGAAACAAATCGCCTATCAGACTTTTCTTGGATCTGGTGACATTCATTGAGTAGCCTTTAAAAATATGGGGAACTAATATGAAACCGCTGCACGGATATCGAGAGAGATTTTTAAATCAAGAAATGTCATGGAAACGGAATCTGTGCGTAAGTAATTCATGCCATTGTTGCGAATGCTGATATGAACATGTGCATTCTGCATGGATATTTGACAACTTGTAAACGAAACTGCTTGAAGTGAGAATCAAACCACGCACGCACTGGTTCCACGCATTCTTTCAAAGCGATTTTCTATAAAAGGAGTGTAAGTGGTGCTGACAGCAAGTTCAAAAGCTTTAGCACATCGAGCTTAACATCCACCACAGTTTTGGCTTCTTTGGACTTTATTCCGCTTCTCTGCTCATCCCTTTCCATTAATTGGAAATGAATGGGGGTGGGCAGTAAAACGTTTCCGACCTCACACGTGGCTGCACGCGCAAAATCGCTGGTTCAATTCCAGGCGAAAGTCACCTGTTGCCCAGAGAACGATATTGGTGTAACCATACCAAATTCAAACGCCTCCATGCCCTTTATATCACTTCATGAGCACTGTTGTTTCATTATGCAGCCGTGTTGCTTCATGCACTTCTCGGGAATCTCCACCGCAGCAGCCGTTTATCTACTTGCAAGACGAAAAAACTGATTGTGATATGTCGCGCTTAAAGGCACAATTCACGATAATTTTCGTGCGTCGTCGCGCTCCATAAGGACTCTGGAGATGCTGAAGAACACATAAGTGAAGAAAAAGCTGACTAATCCTTTCAAAAACCATGAAAATTAGATGCCCCTGACCTTTGGCTTCGACGAGCCTTCAGACCAGAGGCAAACATTTCGACAAGTTTTTGCGTGATAATATCATCCGATAAGATTGTTGTTCCTATGGAAATTCCCCCTATCTCATCTTATCGCAGTCGATATCATGCCTCTTATACACGTATATGCCACCGCTTCCCTGCTGGCAAATCGTAAGGCCGCTTCCATACTTTGCGCACCGACGCCGTCACGCGCGTGACGCCGGCACGCGCGTGACGCAGGCACGCGCGTGACGGCGTCGGTGCGCAAAGTATGGAAGCGGCCTAAGATGGGTGTGGGTCATCTTGAGACGGTGGCCGCCATCTAATTTACGGGTTCTTTACGCGCTTAGCACTCACCCTCGCGCCGCAGTGATGGCACACATGTTGCTCTTGTAGAAGCGGCTATCTACTTGGGGATGGAATCAAGATAGTCATATTATCGTGAACTGTGCCTTTAAACTGAAGCAATGTGGTGGTGCACCGGGGTGTTTCCATGGGCTAAAGGGGCAAGCCGATTACCCCTCGCAGAACTTGGAGAAAGTACCCCCTGTGAACGGGAGACAGCGAGATTTTGTGAGCAGGAGATATCACCGCATATACCAAAGACACAAAGGCATCGAATTAATTTGTTATCTGTAAAATCAACTTGAAGGCACATTCCAGGATTATCAGGATGTCACATCTCCTGCCGTGGATGGATAGTTCGACCCAAGCCACGTAGGCTGTACCTTTATCGAGGCGTGGGTGTCAGTTCCTGGAGCGTGCAGATATAAAGAATCCAGCGCAACAGCTCGGCCCCGCCCACCCCAGTCGGGGGTCTGCCTTTACTCTTCGACTCTTATCTTTGACATAGGTAGACCAGCTACTAGCCAAGATCTTGGAATTGGCAGTAAACCAATCGCCTCAAGAAGTAAACCCACTATTGAGTGACCTGACCCCACACTAGGCACCGGAACACTTGCAACACACCGCCGGCTGCGGTGGGCGGGGCCGAGCTGTTGCGCTAGATTCTTTGACTCTGCACGCTCCAGACATTCACGCCTCGGTAAAGGTACAGCCTACGTCCCGGTAAAGGTACAGCCTACGTGGCTTGGGTCGAACTATCCATCCACGGCAGGAGATGTGATATCCCAATAATCCTGGAATGTGCCTTGAAGAAGGCAGAAGCATAGAATTGAAAATAGTGGAGAGAAAGGAAAAAGTGTAAGAGAAAGGACAAGAACACTGACTCGTTTTCGCCTTGCATAAGTTGTGGTCTGCATTTAGAGTATTATGAAAGCTACTGGTGATGTCTGCAGTCATTAGTGAATAAATAACAGCAACAACTAATGCAAAGGCGAGCAGCAGAGAGCACCAAGTGCAGGCCTAACACTGCATAGTGGCCTTCGGCCAGACTATTTGCAGACAGTGCCGAGAAAACTGTCTTGCAGCCCGTACGGGGGATCACTCATCCCACAAAGGTAATCATCAAGAATAGTGCTTTTCATATCTGCCTGGCTACAGCATTCTAGTTGCCATACGTTTTAGAAATTTGTAGACACCAAAAAGAGTAAAATGATATTAAAGACTACAGAAAATGTGAATATGGTCTGATCAAATGCTCGTAGCATTTTTAGGATTGACTGCATTTTCTTAGCAAGAAATCGGCCAAATATTTTTGTCACACAAGTGTGATAACATGAACATTTTCTAGGCCCGACGCAGATGTGTCCAGTTTCTACGCTGTCCAGAACAAGCCCAAACGTTCGCCATACGTTGTCTCAGGATCAATGTCTGGATCAACATTCAAAAGCGATGGTCCGCGCTCAGAGATGTACGACAAAATCGCGAATCAAAAGATGTCAGAGGATAGTGAATGCTGCCCAAACTTGGCTGCCTTTTCACCTTTCATGACAGGAGACCAATGGTACGGACCTCTTTCGAAGACGTTGGTAGTATTGTCATGAGAAAAGAAAAAGGGTGTTTAATGCACATTATAACAGATTTTAATCTCGTAGTTTTTAGGGCGCCATTCGGAGCCAAAGCCATTGCTAATTCCTATAAGCTAGTATTGGTAGGTCACTAAATCTCAGAGAATTGCACTGTGAAAGCTCAAGAAATTACAGCGACATTGCTAGCTCAGCAAACTCACTCCTTCATTATTGTAGAGAGAAACTAATCAGAGTCTGTTCTTAACACAGTTTTGTTGCGTTGTTCTAGCTTCATTGCATTGCTCCGAAACCCAAGAGCTCATTAAAGGAAGTTCTCAAACCTTTTCCGTCTCAGTGCTATTGACGATGTTATTGCTCCGATGCAGCTGCCTTATAGGAACCGGAAGGGGTACGAAACAAGAGGAAGATGCAAAGAAATGAGCATTTTGTAACGAACACTCAAGGTTAGAAGCGATAATAGACGAAAAAAGCCGGACTCAAAAGCAAGCACCGAATGGCAGTGGCGATTCCTATCGAGTCACGGCTGGGGGCGGGGCGGTGCGCCCTCA
The DNA here is from genome assembly GCA_963978905.1 of Trichostrongylus colubriformis. NCBI lineage: Eukaryota > Metazoa > Nematoda > Chromadorea > Rhabditida > Trichostrongylidae > Trichostrongylus > Trichostrongylus colubriformis. The sequence goes on from OZ022260.1 coordinate 24,213,343, forward strand.
CAAACAGTCGCGAACCGCCAACCTGCTTATTCTTTTCCAGTACTACTTAATGCATCAGATCTCTTTAAACGGAAAACATGAGTTTCTTGAAGTTGAAGCTTTGCTTCACTCCTCACATTGAGCTTTCCAGCTGTACTAGCAGCTATACTGTTTTCTGCTGACCGAGTGGTTTGGTAGCTTCTTGACTTCGTCAAAGTCTGCTGTCAAATACGTTTGACACAAATACGTTTGTGGTTGTCTGTTGTTCTGTGCTGTCCGACACATTCACCTCAAAAGCCATCTTGTTAGAAAAATTTCATCGTAGGAAATATTCATTATTTAAGCCTTATCAATATTGCCTCAAGAGAGATTAGAAAAGCGAACAGTGAAGAAAAGGATCGGAAATCTGATTTCCGACCTGATGAATCTGAAAAGACCTTTTCTGTCTTCTCTTGCTTAATGCACTACTTTTCTTTGCACTGAGTCCATTGCGCAAGTCAGTAAATTATTTTAGGACACTGACGGTAAATCATGTAAAAGGGAAAAGAATGCCATCACGTCTCCCTTGATGTCGTTCCTGATAGAAATAGGAGACAGGTGTGAATGGTGAGTGATCTGGTAGGCCCGTTTACGTTTCGTTACTTGATCGAGAATTCCTCGCTATTGAATAAAATTAAAACTTCAATCCATGTCATCTGCAGATAGTATCTGTGCCTGTGTCTACCTTTATTTAGGGTCATAGAAGAGTAGTCACGGAAATCCCATGTTTCTAATTCTTCTAGAAATTACTCTCCGGAATACAGAGCACAAATATGAAACACGAAAAACTGAAAATTTCCTCTGTTCCAAAATGAAAATCGGAAAACTGGAACGAGAGCAACTCAACTAGAATCCCGCCGAGCAATACCTGGGCAGTTAACGGCTTGAAGAACGCAGTTTTTTTTCGCCTCTGATGTGATTTGCTTCTCACTGACCTGACCACGTGACCGTCGCCTACCCAGAGCCCCACCACGATGAACGAGCTCTATCCCAGACGGATTCTTGATTTTTCGTGCGAAACTTTGCGTGCGGACCTTGGTAAACAACAGCAACGTAGCTATATAGGTACCACAAGAACTTAAATTCCCGTGGATGATTCCTTTAAACTTTCGCAACTGATACTTCAAGATCGCACTTCATCAAAGTGACGCTCATGATAATTCGAATGATGACTATCAAGAGAGCTCATGTCTTTGACCCACTGACGACAGTGTAATTTATTCACTCAGCCGGTCACGCGGAGAATTGTGATTCGTTCATGTCTCAGTTCCTATTCAGTTCCTTTTTTCTTGAGTCGCAAAATTTACTGGAATCTATCGCATTAATCTCATAAAATGCAATCTATGTATAGATATCACTAAAACACCGAGATCTCGTAGTTCCTTTCCGTTTCAAAAAATAATTATTCTCGAACGAAATCGACCGAGTGACATTTACTGGATGTGCGAATTGTTGTTTTTTGATAGCACTCATTCCGGGACAGTACCACGTTTCTCGCTCACACAAGTCATTGTTTATGTAATGACTCTAAATATTGTTCTGCAATGATACTTTTTGAACTGATACTTTCGTATTCTCCACCGAAACTGCAAGTCATTCTTGGGAAACCTCAAAGTTGCATAAATCGAGACAGGCCGCAAAAAACATTGAATAAAACAGAAATTTTGGACGCAAAACCAATCCTTCCTTCGAGTTTTTCTTTCATCAAACGCTTTCTGAAATCACTTGTTCCATCGTATTTTCGATATCGATATGATGATAAAAGCGCGCTGTCCTACGCACCCCGTAAAGCAAAAATATGTGTTGTCGGCAATAGGTTAAACGGCCAAATATGTGATTGTACCAGCGAATGGTCGAATCTGAGGGGAACCCATCTAATGAAAGCTTTCATTGGAAAATGAGTTCCTCTGTCACCCATATATTTATGATGTATTTGCTTAATAAGGGCCGCATGAAAAGTTTCAAGCGAAAAAGTCAGAATCCGGCTAATTGTAAAATGCAGCTCCACAAGGTGTCGGAAAGGAGGGGGGCTCTGAGTTAGTTGTCCGCCGCGGTTCAAAAGTTGGGATAGTGAGACGGCTTACCTAACTCTCTGTTCCCACAATGCATCTCCGACCGCGGCGGACGTGGGCAATCTCCGTGAGGCCTCGCCTCTTCGCCTGGCATTCCGAGCAGACACGATTATGAGTTTCCGATGCGGTACTTGATTACAGCACCCTGTCGTCAGATTAAATGCAATCGCGCAGCACGCACACACATGCTGCATTGCAACACGCCAAAAATAACTAGTTGATTTCCGCGTCCCCTCAATTGTGCTTGGACAAAGAATTCAAAGGCCAGAGTTTCAGAGAAGAGTTCGTTCCCACAACTCTCGCTCAACTTTAGCGGACATTGCGTTATGGGGCAGCTGAAAACTTGAAGTTGTTCGAAGCATTCGCATGAGCGGAAGGCATGGTCCTTCATACTCCACTTCATGTACTTGATCTTATTCTTCCTGACTGGCGTAAAATGTTGGGTAGCGTGAAAATTTCAAAGGAAAACAGTGTAAAATTTTGCATTTCCATGCTTGATGGTATGAACTCCGATAGCAGCCTTTGAATTTGGTTGTGAGATGATCTTTGCGATATATTCCTTGAAACTCCCTGGAAGTTTTCTGGAACTCATGGCTAGAGCACGTGAGAGGACACTTAGCACTATTAAGTATCTCACGTGGATTGCTCCAATGTCCGCGCTCGCGGTAAAAATGATGATTTTTAAGATGGCCTTTGGTGTGACCAGTGTGACTCTTTGAGAGTGATGACACATTTCCCCTCTCCTGATCAACACAAACTTTGGATAATTTCTCAATTTGTGTTTCCATTCAAATATGTAATGATGCCATTCATGCCGGGTCCCTGCACACCAATGTGCAAACGCTCTACATACACCGTCCGAAGTGATCAGTTGCAGTTGGAAAATCTACTGAGACTTGTGAATCTAGCTAACAATAAGACAGAAAGCAAATCGTGACCCAAGCCAAGATATGTTGAGATTGCAATATCTCTAAATGATTGGGGTCTCACTATTCTCTGATTAAGGCTTAGCCAACGCAGGTCAACGTTCAGCACCAGCACACTCATTTCTTGGGCAAAATCGTAGTTTCAGAGTTAGAGCTCTCACCTATGATGAGCTACAGGCACCTAAAATATAAAGATGACTGCTTCATGTGACCATCCCACAGTTTAGGATGTTTCATGTGAATGGGGAGTAAACCTTGAGTAAGCCATGGTTCCAGGAACGCATGAGAGACACCGCGAAGTGATTGGTAACCCTACAGTAAAACTCAGATAAAAGGCGGCAGCTTGCCACTGTGAAGTCCCTAGGTACTCATAAGAAGCTCAACAATCCCTAGGTACCCGCCACATCTGTATATCAACCTATGACTAAATTTGCCGTTGCCACAAATTCGTTCTGAATGACAAAACATGTGTGCAGTAATGTCGCTGAACGCAAAGGATAGTTTGTTGCTTCTTCATTCTTCTATGCAAACCAAGTTTATTATGGAACGTTTATTGGTCGACATTTCGAACAAGTCGTCGTTATCAAGACCTGAAAGTTCGGAGCTTCCAGCCTGAATCTCATCCGGCGAAGAGCCCTGCCATTCTCCTTGTCTTCAACCCTTGTTAGATCTTAAGCCCGAAAATAGTCCACTAAAGGGAACCAACCCACGACGTTCCAGTAGCAGTTCCCACTCCGTTTCTTCCAGTGACCGAGTATGGAGAAATAAGACATCAATGGTACTACTAAAATGGGACACCAGTGGTGACTTTTAGGTCTTGATAACGACGATTTGTTCGAAATGTCGACCAATAAACGTTCCATAACGAGCCTGGTTGGCATAGAAGAATAAAGAAGCAACAAACATCCGGACATGCCCAGGTTTCGAGAAGATCGAACATAAAATTCACTACGCAAACGATAGTTTCGACCAACTCTCATTGCAAAAATGATAACACGGTTTTACATCACTCCAAACGACTTCACACTTACAACAGAAATAAAATCAAATTTCCCCGCGCATCTTATTCGTTCCTAACAATATAGTCTTTGGCCTCTTTGTTCGAGTAAATCGAAGTGACGCGGAAATCAATTAGTTATTTTTGGTGTTCTGTAAAGCAGCATGTGTGTGCGTTCGCGATTGCATTTAATCTGACGACAGGGCATTGTGATCAAGCGCCGCGTCGAAAACTTATAGTCTTGTTTCCGAGGAGTTGTATCTTAGCCGGATTCTCACTTCTCGAGTGAGGCCTCGCATGCGACCTTTATTAGGCAGATACACTGCGAATATATGAGTAAGAGACATTAATTTTCCGTTCGTCGCGTCGCTAAATCCTGTAATAGCGATATACGCACGACTCCATGACTGTTTGTAGGGATAGGGCTCGAAGACTCCTTTGCAAGATTTGTATTAGGTTGGTGCATAAGTGCGATATTTTTCGAAGCTATTATTTTGGAGCAGGTATATGTATATAAGAATACGTGGTCAATATAATCGTTGTTGTCTTCTACCACTCACTGATGGCTAATAGCTGTTCGATGCCCCTAGCCCGAAAGTCCACAAGCTACGATTCGATAAAGTCATGAATATAGGATCCGAGTGTGGCTAAATCAAACTACTCGCTTTCCATGTAACGCTCAGGGACCGATTAAGTAGTATTCAGAATATCCAAGGATAAGCTAGTATGTGAGATGACCGGCACTTCAGAGCACAGCCCTTTCCATTTCCCGCCTTACCCCTGCAAAATACTGGTATACGAGGCCATGTGGAAGACAAATCAGCTGCTTTTCGGAAAACAGTAGAAGCAAGTATTAGCTCATTTCTGGAGAAGTTTAGCAGAAACAGTGGTCGTTAAGCAGTACCGGCTGATCGACTCTGATTGATGCATTCATGAGAAAATCTAGAGCGAGTAGATCTAACTCGAAATCCAGCTATTGCCACACGTAGAGACGAAGTCCTACCACTCTCTCAGGGGTTCACCTTCTCATGATTGAAGTATCCAGCTTTTATCTCCAACTATAATGTCTCGCAGGTGTTTGCCAATCGAGAACATTACAGGTAAGATACTGGACACTCAAAGTGCAGCCCTGCCGAACTCACTCACTTGGTAAGGTATCCGAACTGCTTAAATGAATCTTCCACGGAAAAATGAGTTTTGCTGTTATCCATATATTTATGTTGCATTTGCCTAAAGTGGGCCGCATGCAAGGTCCCACGCGAAAAAATGTGAAATCGACTAAGAAACAGCATCACAGATTCTCGGCCGGGTGGGCGGGGCCTTCGAGCAAATGCCCATCCCGTCGTCCGCCGCTGTCGGAGATGCACCGTAGGAACAGAAAGTTACGTAAGCACTCCCACTCTCCGTTCCCAACTGCGGCCGACGACGGGACGGGACTTCTACTCGGAAGCCCCGTCCTCCCGGCCGAGAATTTGTGGAGCTGTATCTTAGCCGAATCCTCACTTTGTCGCTGGAACTTTGCATGCGGCCCTTATTAGGCAAGTACACCATAAATATATGGGTAACAAAAAAAACTCATATTTTCGTGGACGATTTTTTTAAGGTTTCTGGAAGCCATGAGCATTTGGGGCACTGCCAATTGTTGTATGGGTAACTAACAAGGGAGGTCTTTCAGGTCATGAACTAACAAGGGGCGCTTTCGAAAAACGGTTTTTTCATTATATAGGGGTATCTACATGAAACTTATAACTGACTTCCATTTTTGATGCACGCCCCTACAAATGCCAAAAAAGGAGCAAAGAAATTTTTTTTCAAAAAGGCGATTTTAACCCACTTGTAGTAATGCATCCTCCTTGCAACTTTGATCATGTGCAGATCGAAAGGTGTTCTTGCATTTCACATCCAAAACAAAGTCAAATACGAAAGAAGTAAAACCTTATTTCCACCATGTACTAAAAGTGCGCAGCAGTCTCATAACGGCTCCCCAATGTTTGGATACTGTGGCGACTGGATGGCCCACCGGATACGGTGATGGACTGATGGACGGATGAAATGATGGGTTGGTGGTTCGAATCCCGCCTCTGATGAAGTTTTGCATTTGTTTTTGCCTTCACTTTTTCATCTTCAGATATGTCTGTTTATGCCAAATGACTATGATTTTCGTTGACAGCACGCCAAAATGACTCTGTTTACGAATTTTCACTGAATTTGGTGATATGACTTTTTTGGACACATGAGGGCCCGTAGCGCTCGAAATTCGCGGTTTCGCACAAAATGAGGGCCATATTCGTGTTCAGGGGGTCAAACTACCCTTGGGAGCACATTTCTAGCCAATTCCAAATTTTGACCCTAACTTCGAGAAAGATGTTTGTTTGGTCATGGATACATGGTGCCCTTTCTATTCGTAGAAGAGAGTAACTAACAAAATCGCTGAAAATCAGTGGAATATGCGCAGCATGGATGCCTATCATTATAACTTGACCAACCAAGCATCAAGCAAAAGAAATAGTCAGGATTTCTCGACAGGTGGTACCGTCGTCTTCTTCGTTGAACGTGCAGTCGAAGGTATACCAATGCTCAGCTCAAATTTTCGAATTTGGGTCAAAACTTCGATTTGGCTGAAAACTTACCCCAGGGGGTACTTCGACCTCCTGAACACGAATATAAAATCCGTTTCACGCAAAAAAGCCTCGTTCGTACGCTATGAGCGCTAAATGTTAAAAAATTGGACTGTCAAACTTGCTGGAAACTGGCAGTAGAGGGTAGTCAGGAGTTCTAAATGTGATTACTGCACTTAATCTTCATATTCGAATGTTTAGGAGCCCAAAAACTAAAAATCTAAATTTTGCAAAAATTTGTCCTCAGTGGGGATCGAACCATCAACCCCGTTTCTGGCATTTGTAGGGCCGCGCAGCAAAAATGGACAGCGGTTATATGATTCTTGTACGTACCCGCATACATGTAAGAATTAGCTTCCAAAAAGCGCGTCATGAGTTGGAAGACCTTCCTCGTAAGTATTGCTGTCACTTGCCGCGTGCCTATCTTCCTATTCAGTTTCATACCTCCAAGCATATCCTTCGTTACAGCTGAACCTGCAAAAAAATCACGTGCCCAAATAGGGGTATTTCAATTTGAGCCGATTCTTGCTAGAATTGAGCAAGACCACCTCATATGCACTCCGGGGAAAATAGCGTAGGGTAGGGTTAGCGTAGGGTTTAAATCATTCTTGTAATCAACACCTTGTAAAGTCCAAAAGCAGCGAAACCACAACAAATTTTGTAAGCTCTGAAGGACTTGTGCATCAACCTAATAAAATAGTCAGTAATAGCGGAGAAGCGCTGATTAGCTAGTTGGATATGGAAATGTATATACCACGCCGTCAGGTGAGTGACGAAATTTTGAGATTTTGCTGAACTTTTGCAATAACCACTTCAAAGTTGTATGAAACCATCTATACAGAGGGTGCCAAAAAAAAGAAGTAGTTTTGCTCACAGCTCACATCCGCCATGTATATAAAACATAGGAAAAGGAAAGAGATGAAAGTAATGGGGCAAAATATTGCCGAAATGTTCCTCTAAAAACGGGAACAAGCTGTAGCTCACTACGTTCACCTTTCTAAAAATATGGAGCCTTCAGTCGGCGCAGTCGGGCTTCAGAGCACCTACGGAATCAAGGTCCTCTTAAAACGGTGGAGCCAGGTTCCGTGGTAGGTCTTTTGTGGGAAGCTTTCTAAGGGTTGACCCTTCGGTTCATGGAAGTCACAGAGCCCTAGCTGCTCGGACAGCGCTGCTATATCCGAAGTATCATTTTTCATGCTTCAAACCTGCCTCCGGAGGGGTTTCAGTGGTAACGGCACGATCTGGTTTATGAAAACGAAGGGCACTAGGAACCCGGGAAAACGGAATTCAAGAACACCACCCAATATGATCCCCCTTAGGTACACAGAGTGAGCGTACCTCAGCAAGGTTCTGAACGAGGGTGACGAAATTACATATTTTGCCGTGCCGTTTTGTTGAGGTGACACATCATGTCCACTCGGAATAATCTTTCGATCCTGTTCATGCAGGAGGTTGGTACGGAGTTTACTGATAGTAGGAGGTGTGCTCTTGGATTCCGAGATGGAAATACCTCGTTAGAACTTGCTGAACTTCGATTAAAGTAGGGTTGAAAGTGGAGGAGAGAAATTCCTTTTTTTATTGGCACCCCCTGTAGACCAAGTCACTGGCATCAAGCTCCACAGAGGCTTAGAGGAGAAGGCGACTATTGATATGAGCCCATCCTTTTGCACCCAACCAATGTTGCTTCGCACATGCGAAAAGCGACACCAGTTAGCTGCGAGAACTCACAGGTCACCGTTCTGCACTCATCGATCCATTAGCCGAGTTAAGGTCCATTAATTGAAGTACAGACCAAATGGCTTCATGCTGCTTATGTAGGAACTATTATTTCCAAACGATGAGTTAGAGCACAAAAATAAACAAATATAATATGAACAGTTTCATATACCTTTACTAGTTACAAATGTGGACATGTCCCCGCAGCATGCTTCTATTTGAGCGCGTGTGGATCCCTCCTCGTGTGTGAATGTGCAAAAATAATCCTATGAAAGCATGAGGCTCCGGTCCTAACGAGTATTGCTGGGTGGAACTTCTATAACGTTCAAAGGGTCTGGAGCTAAGCAGGTAGTATTGGCCAACTGTTGTGTGAAATGCTTGCGGAGCTTGCTGGCGAGTGCTCAGGCGCGTGCATGTAGGAAGGTACAGTTTGCGTGAATGGATCGGCCCAAGCAGTGGGAAACATGATAGCACACAAGCACATTGTTTGGTAAAAGAAACAGAGGATATAGATCACTCTTGAAATTGTCTAATTGCCTGTTCTTGACCTCTCATCGAGGTGTTAAGCTTGGCCTCAAATGTCTCTCTCCACAAAGCCTCAAGATGTCTCGGAAGCCCAACTTATGGGTGAAGTCGCCAGAGGGTACGTAGCGAGTGTTTCGTTCGCATGGGGTTTATTCTCCTATGAGCTAAATCATTGCCATAAGGTAATGCGTTAGAAAGGCATCCCGTTATCTTCCATCTCATTTTATTTTGGAACGTGTCATATTTTCGGAAAGTCATGATTCACTTGTGCATTCGAAAGCTTCTTGTGATTCCGGCATTACACCTTTCATAAAAAGAGTTTGAGAAAAGCATTCTCTAAAAAATTGTGAAATTGTGAATAGCCTTTTCAAGGAAATGTCCCATTTATATTGCTTGTCTAACTTGCTTTTTACTCACCTTATGGATACTGGCTTACAAGGACAACGGCTGGGCGTTATAAGAACATATTAGGTTGATTCATAATAAATCGGACAAATTGACCAATTTTAATCATTGTCGTACAACTTTTTTACGACAACAGGGATTCACTTGAAATATACTCCATCTTTATCGATGACCTTCTGCCACGGTATAGGCAGATCATGGATGCCCTTGCTCCAGAAGGCCGGAAGCTGGAGCTCGAAGAAGTTGCCGAGTGCCGCCTTGACCTCGTCGCGAGTTTTGAAGTCTTGGCCGTCCAGGTGGCGTTGGCTGTGGGAGAAAAGGTGGAAATCTGAAGGGGCCAGGTCTGGGGAGTACGGTGGGTATAGAAGTACGGTCCAACTGTACGACAGCAGCTCGGCCTTGGTCGATCTTGCGAACTGCGGTCTGTGGAAGCAGACACGTTGTCGTGCTGGAAGTAGACATGTGACCGCCGCCGTAGCGAACTTTGGACATGGGCCTTCAATTCTCGTAATTGACGAACGTAGACGTCGGCGGATACTGTGGTACCTTCATCGAGCAGCTCCCAGTACTCTACGCCGTGTACGCTCCACCAACCGCGGTTTTCGTCTTCGATGGAATAGTCGCCTGACGCAAACTTCGAATGCTACAACTACAGTGTACTTCTGCCGGGGGCATGCTCCTTGTGAACTTCTATCAGACGTCTGCCGATATCCGCGGGTTCCTGGTCAGATAGCGATATAAATAGTATGACGTTGCGGATGTGGTCTCTGGACCGCTTGAAATCGTGCGGCATTGTGGCGGAATGAATTTACTTTGGAGTGATTATTTTGCGGTACTTTGAAGAGCTTTTCATACTCATTCCAACGGTACCTCGCGCGTCCATTTTCGTTAATTCGTTACTGAGTTATGATCTCTAGAAATCATCACTACCATTTGTCCGATTCATTATGAATCAACCTAATAAATAGGAGAGCTGAAGGGACCGATATCTGTCCCCATTACTCCTCCTGCTATTTATTTTAATCAGTTGTATGCGCTGTTCTCACTGCTCCTGTTTCAGGATGAGAATTTGTTTTGATAAGGAGGATAAGAAATGGTGTGAAAAGGAAGGCAATATCATCAGCATTCTTTTCAACCACGAGCTTTTCATTCCAACAGATACAGGTCGGTTCACTGCAATGAATGATTACAGTTCGCCTGGCCACAATGTCAAAGGACTTCTTTGAAGGAGTTCTATGAGTTTTATCGACTAAGTATCACTCGGAGCTACGAATACCAGTGACATGTGGCAGTCAGGCGGATTGGTGCAACATCATGAGGAAACAGGTCGACCACGTGTGATGCACTTAGCAGCGTAGAGCATCGTTAGGAGGTTTAGAGCGCTCTTTTGACTCTACTCACCATTCTCTATCACCCTTGGCTGTCTGTCTCCCTTTTCATACCATTCTCCTTAATAAACACTGAGAATATTGCATTTACCGCTACAAAGGGCAAGTTTGAACAGCGAGCTGTTGGTTGCTCACAGGAAACGATAAGTGACGTGAAGTGGAGTGGACGTCTGAGGCACGGATGACCGCTCCACCTAGACACTTGTTAGGTAAGGCAGAATACTGCGCACCAGCGATCTCTATCGAAATATTGACAGGAAGCGACCAATCTGTATTGAGTGGACTCATCTACAGTAGCGGTCAAAAATATATGCGGTTTTGGATTCTGGCCATAACTTTAGTCGAAGTTTACATTTCTTATTCAATTTTTTTTTGTTTTTTGAAGACAACTGGTACTCAGTGAAGCAAAGTAGGGTGTAGTGTTGAGATTGGAAAATTTACTTAACTAAAAACTCTAAAAATACCAAACCTTTTCAAAAATTCAATTGGCCATAAAAAGCTTATAACTCATCGAAGCGGCCAGGTGGGCAGAAAATATTACGGAATGAGGCTGGGACTTTGTTGCACGCTATTTCAAATCCTAACAGCACTGAGGCACGGAGTTGACCATTTTCAGTGGTTTCAGTTAAATAATTTTTCCAACCTTCACACTGCATCCTACTCGTGAGATAATTTATTTCACTGAGTGACAGTTGCCTTCAAAACACAAAAAAATTGAGCGAGATATGCAAACACCGAACAAAGTTATGGTCAAAATCCCAAACCGCATATATTTTTGACCGCTACTGTACATTGAGTGTCCCGAACCATAGTTTAACCGTGTGTATGCGCATAATGCATGCTATCCATGGTGTTATCTCCATGGACTTATCTTCGGGAGCTCGGAGAGATTATAGTTCACAAATTTTTTTTTGAAATGCTCTGTTGGTGTAATAAAATGCTCAATCCATGAGCATGCAATACCCAAGATTTTCATTGATAAATTACTGCTTACCATATGTACGTTCGCAGACATACATATGTCACTTTCTGGAATATAAGTAGATCAGCAGTCAATACTTTTTTTGCTACTGATTCCGAAACAGGAAAAAATGCATTAATTTTCTGAGTCGCAAACAATTATTGGGTTGAGGAATAAGTGCTTGCCGTTTTTTTCAACCCCGTTTCTCACATTGTTCCCTTCATCTTTCGACAAAGCTTATATATGTTTTCGATAGAGCCTTTTTTGCTCTATGAAATGCTACTACCTATTTTTCGATTAATTCGACTACCTAAAATTTATGAGGCTTGGAAATGAAGTAAGCTGAAGGCAAAAAACTGGCGTTTGCGCACCTCATCTTTCTCGTCTGCCATCGAGATCAAAAAATGCATGTGTATATGTTTCGATAGAGCTCTTTTAGCTCTACAGAATGGTAGTACTTATTACTCAAATCGCTCAACTTTTTGCTGCTTTTAAGACTCAGAAATGCAGTACTCGCAAAAGTGTGCCCTTTGGTTATCTTCTCTTTCTCGCCTACCATCGAGATTGGAGAAGATGTGCATACGCGCATTCGATAGAGCTTTTTTTTGCTCTACAAGATGATACTATCCTTCTTTTGTATCCTCTCATATTTTAGCATGTAGGGATAAGCTTCCACCTGTTTTTCAATTCAAAATTGCATAATGAAAATGAATTTTTTTGGCACAATGTCTTGTGTAATTCGATAGAGCTCTTCTCGCTCTACAAGATAGTGTTCACGGTTCTTGTTCGAATAAATTTTTGACATTTTTTAGACCATTTGAAAGTCGACGAAATCGAGCGTTTTCGTCACATGGTGTCAAAAATGCTCGATTTCGTCGACTTTCAAATGGTCTAAAAAATGTCAAAAATTTATTCGAACAAAAACCGTGAACATTATCTTGTAGAACGAGAAGAGCTCTATCGAATTACACAAAACATTGTGCCAAAAAAATTCATTTTCATTATGCAATTTTGAATTGAAAAACAGGTGGAAGCTTATCCCTACATGCTAAAATATGAGAGGATACAAAAAAGTGGTATCATCTTGTAGAGCAAAGAAAGCTCTATCGAATGTATATATGCATATCCTCTCCAATCTCGATGGTAGGCAAGGAAGAGAAGATAACCAAAGGGCACACTTTTGCGAGTACTGCATTTCTGAGTCTTAAAAGCAGCAAAAAGTTGAGCGATTTGAGTAATAAGTACTACCATTCTGTAGAGCTAAAAGAGCTCTATCGAAACATATACACATGCATTTTTTGATCTCGATGGCAGACGAGAAAGATGAGGTGCGCAAACGCCAGTTTTTTGCCTTCAGCTTACTTCATTTCCAAACCTCATAAATTTTAGGTAGTCGAATTAATCGAAAAATAGATAGTAGCATTTTATAGAGCAAAAAAAGCTCTATCGAAAACGTATATAAGCTTTGAAGGTGAAGGGAACCATGTGAAAAACGGGGTTTAAAAAAACGGCAAGGACTTATTCCTTAACCCAATACATATACTACATTGTCTACAGTGCAATAGTGAGCGGTGAATGGGTTTCCATGATAGTCACTTGTTATAGGCCTTTATCGGGCTTAATCTGTTACCTTCCTCAATGACCCGACTGTGATATCTCAAACACATCCTACACAACATTGAGTGTCACGGCTCGATTATCTATCAATCGGGCATCACCAAGTTCTATACAGACTAGCACATGAGCACCACCTACTGACTCTTATCCGTAGTGATCACCGTGGACTGGTCACCTGCTACTACTGGTCCATCCTACTCTTTGTAAGTCGCATGAATGTTACCGTTTTTAACATTACCCAAGAGGCTCAACATTCCCATTGTTAGTTCATATTCAATGGCTCGCATGAGTATGTATGTCTAAGCTGATGTCTCATACCAATCCTGCAAACAGTGTGAGACTCCGAACTTTTATTTCAAAAGTTTCAAAAAGGTTTCCCAAAAAATGTTGCAAAAGAGATCTGAACCTGTTGACTGGTCTTCGGCGCCTAGGGCTCTTTTCGAGCCTGAAGTGGTACACTTATGTTATACATTGCTTTGTAGTAGTCAGTCAGTAGTCAGTATGCACTCACTGATTTACTGTTCTCAAAACATATGCTTTCTGCCGTGATGGAAGTGGAGCAGAGCTAGTTAGTTACTCATGAGTGTTTCATTTAATATTGTGATTCCCAAGAGCCTTGTGAAGACCTGAATGTTCAACAACAGCATGGCATTTCAATTTTTTTCAAAAAGCTCAAAAAATCCCCCAATGGATTCCAAAAATTTTTCGAATGTTTTGCCAATTTTCTTTGTTCAGCGCATTCTTCTAATTCTACATGTGACGCGCGCAAGTACTGTGATTCTACATGTGACGCGCGCAAGTACTGTGCTATTGCCAAACTGATCCCAATATATTATATTTCGAAAAATTGAGACTTCTGATGTGCTTGCTTGAGCTGATCGTAACCCTTTTGGAGTCTAACACTGCTGTCGAACACTAACACCAAAAAAGGCTCATAAGCTCATACTCACCCCACTCATAGGTGACCTGACCTCACGCTGATCACCGGAACACTTGTCATACACCCGCTTTTCGCATTGGTTTCAAGTGTTCCAGTGATCAGTGTGAGGTCGGGTCACCTATGAGTGGATTTGCTCGACGAGACGATCGATTCGCTGTTGATTTCAAGATCTTGGCTACGTAACTGGTCTGTTTTTGACAAAGATAAAGGCCGAAGAATAGCGGCAGATTTTTGTGGAGTGAAATATGAAATAAAGTTGGATATTTGTTACTCGAATGATTGAGTTGTGTCATCTTCCATTAAATACAGTTTCAAACTGAAAGTAGATAAGATGCATAGGATAGTGTAGGTTAATTACTGTAACAATCCGCAATATAAAGTCTCAATGAAAATGTAAATTTCGTCCTTTCCATAGTGTATTGCTAAACCAGGCAACATTGGTCACCTGACTTTTCGGAGCATTGATCGGAACAGTTGCACATCTCTCCGGAAAGTGTAATGGATTAGGTGACTCTTGTCGCATTGTTATTACCAACTCTAATCGGTTTTCTCAATTTCTCCCTTTCACGAACGATGCTTTTACACTACTCCCTGTATCATTTGCTACCTGTGAGAGTTTCGTGACAGACAGATAGATAGATAGATACACATACGTATACAGGCGTGCGTGGGCGTGTGTGGGGAGCGGGTGAGTGTGTGTGTGTGGGGGGGGGGGGAGTGTGGGTATGTTTGGGTGTCTGTAGTTGTGTGGATGTGTGTATGGGTGTGAGGGTGTGTATCTGTGTTTGACCAAAAAATCATACCTCGGGTTGCATGAAAGCTTGGACGTTGATTTTTGCAGAAGACGCGTGGCTGGGTCGGGGACATCAACAGTGGGTGATCCAAATGAAAACGGTCAGTGAGATTGGATAAGGCAAAAGTAGCCAAATCCCTTCCGTTTGACTCCGAAGCGTACTTAATGATCTTTTGCAGGCATGGAGGGGGCATCAGCGATGGGTGATCAACTTGATAAGGGTTGATAGGATTGAGTAAGGCGTGTCGGAAGGCAAGTGTGACGTAATCCGTTTCAGAGAGTGTTTGCACTCATGGCTGCTGTAACGAGGGATGTGTACCCTTATGTCAGGCTTTCGCACGACGACGAGCGGCGTGCGAGGCAGTGTGTGCGGGCTATGCGCGTCGCAGTAATTGGGTCTAAGAACGATTACACGGAAATGCTAGGGGTGATACGCACTTGATTTGTAATCGCTTGACCCAACAACATGGCGCCTTTAGCTCGTCCGCATTGCTTCGCCTGCGACAAGCCGCGGTGCGGAACCTCGACATAGGAGTACACACACCTGTAGGGAGTTTCACGGAAACTTCAATGGTCAGATTGAATTTGATAATAGTAAGGGTTGTTTAGAGTCGCTAGCGATTAGATGGGGTATTCCGTACACCACTAACATTACAATACGACCACTACAGTCGAAGTGGTTGATGTTCACAATCAGTGTCACTAAGCCAGCATATTTGTTTAGGCTCTGATATCAGTTGCAACAAGGTAGCGACTGCCAAATTGTTTAGCCTTCCAAATGATGGCGTCTATTGTTTGACACTGCGATCTATATGAATGATTTAGGTGCTATCTAGTTTCGTAATAGCAAAGCAAGTAAACCATGTTCTAATGCGATACCACGAGCACTGAAGGTATTACCCGCCGACGGGGAATGGTAAACGGACAAATGTGCAGGGGTGCTCGCTACCGAGACGCGTGAGCTTGCGTCGCGGTTCGTCGTATGGGAACAGGCTTCCTCCCGTTTCGTCGCTCCGTCTGCGCACTCCGTGTAAGAGAGAGCACGTGGCGAGATACCCGCAGAGTGTACTACGTATGATTGGTTAGGAAGCCAACGTTGATCTCTCTAGCTTCTTCGACGAAAACGGAGGATGCTGAGGGGTAGCGGTGGGTGTAGGAGGGTTGGCCGTTGTCATTGCGATTGGGGTTTCGAATCACACAATTAGTAGCGGCGGGAGCCTTCGGTTCCCGTTGTTGTAGGGTCGGCGGGCTTTAGCGGTGAGTTGAGAGTTGCTTTCTTCTCACCGATGTTACAAGCTCAATAACAGTTAAGAGTTGCTTTCTCCTCACCGATGTTACAAGCTCAACAACGATATTTGGCGATACCCCATATTAGCCCCACCGTCGGGGCTTCCTTCCCTTGCAGGCTTAGGTAAAAATATACACTCGAGTATAAATACTGTAATGACAAAGTCGCTTTTTTCTCACCGATGTCATGAGCTCAACAACGATATTTGGCAACGGCCCATATTAGCCCCACCTCGTTCCTTCCCTTCCAATGCGCGCGAAGCGCGGCGACTCTTGGCTCGACGCTTTAGCTGCGAGTTGGAAGTCACTCTTTTACACTCACCGTAGTAGTCGAAGATCTCATGTGCTGCTCATGAAGAGCCTTGCCCGATGAGATAAGAAGACCTAGAGCTCATAAGCATGCCAGCGCTCCCCATGATGGAGGCCGCGGCGCGCGAGCTCATGCGTCGCGGCAGTGAGAACCGCTGCACATTTGTCCGTTTACCGACACTCCCCGCTGACAATGTGAAACTCCAAATAGTGGTGAGTTCACAGAAATGGTAATCGACAACTGGCAAATGGATTTACCCGCAAGGTATATTGTGCTCAATGAATAGACAAAGAGTTACCAGTCGATGCACTCGAATCCAAACCCCCGATCGCTGAAATAGGTAAATCCCTATAGGGACCACTAAAGCTCGAGTGTTAAATGATCAGCACATGAATACATTTCGTTCCTGACTCATAGCCTTGATCGTCGGTATCATTACAACTGAGGGTATCAGCCGCTAAATCATTAAACCTCCGAGAAGGAGAGGACCTCCTATAGGGAAGCGATAAGCAGAAGTCGATGAATTGAATAGCGTTAGACGGTAGGCTCAAGCACTAAATGCTCAGCCAATGAACATACTTCGTGCACCGATATGAGTTAAGAGTTGCGACGGCTAAAGTACATTCAAATGATGATAGTGTTTGGAGAGATATTGGTCGAGCTATCGCTCTGTACGGCGCTTATCACAGTGTGAAGTTGTGCGATAAGGACTTCCTCGATATCGGTTGGTCAATATCGACCATTTCTATGCTACATAATGCTACCATGTTATTTGCGTAGTACCATTACTGTGCGATAGCTCAACATGTGCGAAAATAGAAGATCTGGCCTACCGATATCAGAAGGAGTCCATTCCGCATAATCCCACACTGGTACACCGGGATAGGCGCAACAATGAGCGCTAGAAAGCGCACAACTGGTTTCCTCAAATAGCCTTTGCAAGCAGTTTTGCTGTTAAAAGTTTCCTAATGATGTCAGAGTACTAACGATGTTCACTTGCTGGAAGTTCAGTGCGTAGGCCTCGTTGTTGGTTGATAATTCAGTCTACCACGACACACTACTTTATATAATAGACTAAGTGTGCCTGTTGATGTGTGTGTCTCTTCAACCGGAAATTCATGTAACGCCTCGCAGCAAAGCCGAGATTTACTAATGATATAGGGGGTGGTATAGGGATCCGAGCGGTTGGAGATAAACTGAGAAAGATTCGATAAGGAACCTCGAAAAGCAAATGTCACCAAACTGTATTGCCCCTCCCGTTGATCACAGACTTCTGTAGGAGATGGTACGAGGATATTAATGATGGGTGATCCAGTCTGAAAACTTTTGAATGATATTCGTTAAAGAGTGTCTGAAGGCAAATGTCGCCAAATCCGTTTCCCTTTTCCGGCTGACAGTGGGATATTCAAATTCATAGATATTACAGCGTGGGAACCTCAACTGTGTGTCATCGAAGCAAATAACGGCTCGCACGGGTTATAAGAAATAGAAAGTGGATGGAATGAAATGCACTGCTTACTACCATTTGTTTATGTTCCGATATCAGTTGCCGATGTATCGAATGCCATATTGCCTAGCGTTCCAAACAATGGAACACGTCTTTTGATGCTGCGTTCTACATGGATGATCAAGATACGGTCTAAATTTGGCTAGCAAAGCAAGGTTTTATTTTCCCATGTGACAGCAGGAACAAATTTCAGATAGTGTGCATTTTTACAAAAACGATAAGCATCGATAACTGGCACATGGATGTACACTAACATGTAAGAATTAGGTGTTCAGCAAGTGGACAAAGTGATACCAATCGATGCAGTCCACAAAACTGTCGATTCTTGAACTATCTCTACTCCCAGTAGGGCTGTGTACAAAGCGGTGCGAATAGAAATTTTGGCACCATCAGTGCTCACCCTTCGCACCTATAGTGCGGAGCAACGACGACGAGGTGCGAAAGTCAAGAGGTCATGTATAGTAGGAAATCTGCATTTACCTCAAACAATTAACTAGAGGATGATCCGACTAGAAGAGTAGAATTTCAAAATAA
Source organism: Trichostrongylus colubriformis (assembly GCA_963978905.1). Classification (NCBI taxonomy): domain Eukaryota; kingdom Metazoa; phylum Nematoda; class Chromadorea; order Rhabditida; family Trichostrongylidae; genus Trichostrongylus; species Trichostrongylus colubriformis. The sequence goes on from OZ022260.1 coordinate 24,231,957, forward strand.
AAAGATTTGGGAGTTGGTCAAAAAACCAAATTACGCTGAACTTTCGCCCATAGAAGTTACTTGCTGTGCTGATCACAAATATGGCATCCGTTTTTAGCGTTAGCGCCAGTGTGGTGCACCTGCACCCTACTGGTGCAATAACTTTTTCCACTATTGTTGTATACGATGTTCAACTGCTTGGAGGTTGTCAACAAGATTTTATTGGCTGACGTTTCGGCGGTTTCGCCTTCCTCAGAGCCTAAAAGAGGGAAAAGTCAAGTCATGACTTACTCGACCAAATGCCTCAGACTTACCTTCGTAGAAATTCGATGTCACCTTGGAACACCCGCAAATACTAAAGGAAAAGACCCTACCTTTACCAGATCCACGGAATCGACTGCCACCGACAGAGATTCCGGAGTAAATGAAGTCAGAGTCCCGGTTGAAAAGCTAATCTTATATATGGCGCGAGTTCCCGCGTAATCGTCAGACACTCTACCCTTCGGTTAATTTTTGGATCCTTGATCTGGATCCACAGTGCCTCAAGTGTTTTGCGCGCCATCATTTGAGATTCGTGCGCCAATATCTCAACTGTGACCTCAAAGTCCTAGCCATTGTGGGATTCTTGCCTGTGGCAACCTAAAGGGGTCGATATGCGAGATCTGGCCTTACCATCTAGATGCTCCTTAATGAGCACATTGAGTGGCCTTCCTGTCTCTCCAATGTAGTCATCTCCACATCTCTGGCAAGAAATTCTATAGACTACCCCTGTGGCAGTACAATCGCCTTCCCTGCCAGCAGGACATATCATACAATTGGATGAGACGCAGTTTCGGTCATACTGACGGTTTCGAACCAGGCGTTTCTTTAGGTTGCCTGGAGGAATCACCACAATTCCAACCATGCTTTCTAGACCCGATCTCTTCAGACACTTCCTTATGGAAGTGTTAATGTCGTCGGAGATGAAGGGCAATAGGAAGGGATTTTTCCAGCTAGAGGACCATCGGTAGTTCTACGGTATAGGGTTTATGCGTCGGTGACAGGAGGTTGTAGCCATTTAATGCAGCAATTTCTTTAGCCTTAGCCACGGATTCTTCCTTTTCATTCACTCCCGTGCAGACACTTGCAGCGGTTCGAACCATGTTTCTGACAATCGCTCGTTTTGTCTGGAACGGGTGCGCTGAGCGATAGTGGATAATGATGTTTTTGCTGCTGGGCTTCCTATACCATTTAGTGGCATAGATACCCTTATCGAACCTGACTTGGACGTTGAGGAATGGAAGCCAGTTATGTGAGGGCTTTTCGCGCGTCAGTCTAATGTGTTCAGATTGCCTATTCATCAGTTCGAAGCACTTGTCCATTTCTTCTTGTGTGGAGCAAACTACGAAACAATCGTCGATGTAACGACAGTAGAGTAATGGGCGCCTTTCTAGCACGGGATTTTCTATTTTAGCCATAAAAGCAATGGCTAAAGTGGGTGCCAGCCGCTGTCCCATTGCCAAGCCCCTGGTTTGTGCGAAGTATTTTCCTGACCATCTAAAGATGTTACAATTGAGGCATTCTTTGAGTAACACCATTAAATGACTTATAGAAAGGCCATGCATGTTGATTCTGTCACGATGCTTGGTGAGGAGTTCAAACACAGCCTCCATAGCATTTTTCCAGTATATTGATTGAAACTGTACCATAGTGGTAGTCCATAATGCTGATCACGAACATGACACACATTTTTGACGCGGATGCCGTCTAGCTCCAAGCCTGTCCAGGCGAGCCTTACTTATTTGCCACCAAGTGGTGCTAATGCAGCTTGAGGGAGGAGGCACTGATCGTCTCGCTGTAGTTTTACACCTGGTACTATTTTACCACTATCAATCTTCACGATATTGCCGCGCGAGCCCTAATTGAGAAGCGAAGGGTTTCTCCCTTTCTGAGGCTTATGCGAAAACAGTGAGTTCAGTGTGGCGGCGCCCTCTATTACATTGTGAAGGCACGAACGACGACGCGATAACGCGTTAAACGAATGTCATAATCGTGATCAGCACCCTGAATAGCCCTTGTAGGAAAAATTGAGCAATCTTAGGGGAATAAATTGTTGTACCTCCATCAAATTGGCGCTAGCGCTAACATAAGAATAGGCGTCATATTGGTGATCAGTAAGGCGAGGTTCCAACCAAGGTCATTTTTCGATCAACTCGCAGAAACTAGGGTAGTGATGGGGAAACAGTGCCAAAAAAATCGCAATTTCACTTATGCCACTAATAAGGCTCTTTGATCTGGTTCATGGAATTTGTCAATTTCCCAGTGCCTATATTTGCATGATATACTTTGTACATCTCCGGGTTCCTATAACTACTTGACGTTATTTACGATTAATGCATTACATGGCCTCTTGATTTTCGCACCTCGTTAACGTTTATCCATACCATAGGTGCGAACGGATCGCACTGTAGGTGCGGAACTTTTCATTCCTACCAATTTGTACCCACCCCTCTGAGCAGTGACCATTTCTGCCAGTGTTGAATGAATTGCGGATTTACGTTGGTCATCGATCTCAATGTAACACGAGGTGTTGGCCGTCAAATCATTACCACTTCCAAAAGGTGGTGGCCTTCTTCAGTGGTGCACGCATAGTAGTAAATGTTTGGGTTGTCGACACCTAATAGCTTACGCTTCGAATGATCAACGAGTGATTATACTTGTACTGGAAGCTTTTACTGAACTTCCTTAGTCTCATCTATTGGCCGCTTGGTCTTCCGAACAGCCGCTAAGTTTTGTATATTCAAATGCAGTCCAGAGAAATATGAAAGAAAAATTTCGAAGTGCCTCCATTCAAATGGTCAAAACATAAGTTTATGAGTGTGGATTCCCAGAGCGGGATCTGAGATGTCACTGTTTTCTATGACTACTTGAGCTTACCATATCTTAACAAAGTAAGAAAGTTATATCGAAGAAAGCCAGTAAAGGAAATTTTGTTCTCGTTGAGCTGGCGAGACTTCTCACGATTCCTCGAAAAAATGATAAAAAATGTAAATTGTAAGGTATAGTGGCTCATCAAGACCAGTACACGTCTTGCAATCGTAGTTCGATATGAACAAGTCCATATCAGCCAGTTTTCATCTTCATACCATAGTTTGCTCAGTATTCATCTGTGGATAGCCCGTGGATAGACAATTCATCCCACGGTTAATCGGTGACTATCGAAGGTACCTTTGTACGTGTTTTCGGTGCCAGCGGACCAATGGGAGTAAGAATGGCTGCCCAATTTCATTGTGGGGTGCACCACGCATAACATTCCCATCGACAATCCATCAGGTTGAACGGTGCACCAATCCTGTCCTCCTCTTAACATTGCGAAGAACTGGTGAAGAAGGTGTCGAGTATTGACATCGCGCCACAACAGAAGTCACGGTTACAAAATTTTGACAACTTGTTCACAGCTCACAATTCCAAGAAATCCAGTGGAACAGCGTGCCCTTCGATCTGTTTATCTTTAGCGTTGTCCATATGCTCTCCTTCCTACAATATCGTCTTGAGCGCTTATCTTGAGACTTTTGCGTCTTACCTTGTTTCCTATCAGTGAGGTGCCTCTGCCTGTATATTCTTCGAGATTTTTAGGTAAATGTTGAATTCAATATTAGTTTGGACCCGGCTAGTCAATTTTATCACGTCTTACACTTTAAACCCTTAGCCTGGGAAACTACGTTGTTCACTGCCCACCTCCACAATTACTGCCCCCCTCCACTGTCGGAAACTCCTTGAGGCAGTCTTGACCTTGTCTCGAGTGTCAACGCTGCAGAATCATCGCGAAAAGCGAAACGGAGCTGGTAATCGTTGCCTTCTAACGCTCCTTATCAAATCTTATTGACCGTTACCAAATTGGATTAACCCTCGTTAATGTCCCTGTCTCACCAAACAAAAGACTTGTGAGTTTCAACGCCCCGAGAGTAATGCGAAAGGCGGAACTGATTTTGCGACACTCGCTACACTGCACTCGAATGACAATGCCTTTACAGAAACTAACAGAGGGCTGGTCAAGAAAAAAGCCACTTTCTATACCTGAGGTGTTTTCTGCTCAGAGCCGGAAGGAAACTATCCCTTGAAGATGTGTAGCACAAATTACGAAAGGCGGAACTGATTTTGCGACACTCGCTACACTGCACTCGAATGATAATGCCTTTACAGAAACTAACAGAGGGCTGGTCAAGAAAAAAGCCACTTTCTATACCTGAGGTGTTTTTTGCTCAGAGCCGGAAGGAAACTATCCCTTGAAGATGTGTAGCACAAATTGTAGTCGTTACAGTATTACCGACTGGTACGACTCTAATTGTGGCTTTCCTGAGAAAATCAGGAGCAAATTGATCTGTCTGAAATTCATCAACTGCCACACTCAGAGACGTTATTCACTGAGTGCCAGTAGCGCACGTTCTCATGGTGTGTTGAGGTGGTTCAGTGGTGTCTTCTTACTCTGTCGCACAATAACTGCAGTGCCGTTTTATTGGTGGCTTGAGTCGCAGAGAACAGAAGGGAGAAAGTCAAGTAAAGTGAACCTCACCGGTTCATACTGCTTATATACCAAGAATGTTGTTGTCTATGGTAGATCAACGCTATCATTCTACTAGCAATATCATTCTTACGACTCATTCGATTGGTTCTGTTCCATACACATGGTTTACTGAGAGTACACAGCTTTCATCACAGTAATGATGTCTGGCAGTTCCTTTGTCGATGAAGAACAACATAGCGGAGTTTCCTCATCACTAACACTGCTGTCTTGTCCATCGAGATGGTAAGGTACCCACCAGCTTACAATTTCTCGAGGCCATGGCTAGTTGATGGTATACCAATTGTCGTGTGGTTAGAATAGATTTGCTCTTACTCATAACATGGCGACATACGGACCTCCTTTCCAACCACTGAGTATCCTCTTGTCCAATTACTTGTGGGTGGATGAACTACAGGATTGTCATCTCCTGACATAATACCAAACCGATGGAGCAGCTGGACATTGTAGAACGATGGATGGCATCAATAGTGAGTGTAGCACGGGTAATCGCAGGTGATTCTCCATATAGGGATTCTGAAGGCACCTTTTATCGATTATGGGTCTAGCTGTTGGGTTGTGATTCGAGCTCGTTCTTGCTACAGTATAGCGAGGTCACCCTGTATACATATTAGGAAAGTGATATAAGCATGCTCTCACTCCCTAATTGGAATTTGATAAAGTTCAAAAGCAGATAAAACACAAAAATTTTTGAAAATGTTGCAAAACTTATGCACCGGCCTAGTATGTGCCGTACCTATTTCTATTCCCGGAATTACACCTTTTACCGTTTTAATTCAGATCAAGCGCAACCACTGGCCTTAGGATACGGCCAAATACGTGCCTTGCGGATCAACTTCCTTTTTGATGAACCTGCTGTAAGTTTGTTGGCTGCTTCTGGGATGTTGTACTGTGTAGAACGTTTTGTTTCAGATAGAAATGTCATACGCGTTCGCCGGATCGACGAACCCTGTCATATCGCACACAATGCATTTGAAAATCTATGAAGAAGTTGGAATGAATCCTGGTAAACTGTATCTTCACGTCCTAAGAGACAGAAGATGCCGCGCCCGCGTGAACACGGTAGGTGGTTACCCTTTTTTCTCGACGTAGGCTCACATTCAGCGAACGCTATGTTTCTGCGTTGGCAAGACCTAAGAAGCCATCAAGAAATGCTCTACATTTCACTGTGGACACACTCGGTGAATGGCCGTCGGCCAGTCATTGAGGCATGAGGTTGGGGCTCATTTGGAAGAGACATCCTGTCTTTGTCATCCCCCATTCTTCTTTACTGCCGAGGTTCAAGTTGCTCTCTACTTCCATCATTGCCTTTTGGTGAAGTCACAGTTCTCTACTGCCTTTTCGGTGCTATCGCAATGAGGGGGGAGGGGGTTGAGGGCCGGGTAGGGCAACCTCGCAAAAAATGGACATCTAAGCATGGAGGGAAAAGAAATTCTGGAGGAATCTTCGAGGGGCCAATCAGCGCATCAGGCGTACATTTTTGTCTGAGCCTTAGCGGGAGAAAAAGGCATTATTTCCCTTCTAGGCTTAGGTAAAAATAATGTTCGTGGCGGGATGTTCCCCCATTGTAATAGCACCGCCCCTTCTCTACTTCTTTCCTAGACATTCGCTTCCCACATTGCTTTGAAAGCGAATGAGTGCTTGTTGTCAACTTCGCTGATCAGGGATAATCAAGTATCACATGGGAGAACCGAAATTACGGGTATTACAAGGCGAACAAAAAATTTACTCAGTCGAAGGTTGAGCAAATGCTATTCCAAAGGTTTCTACTAGAGTTCCCTTCTACGAATACGCGAACGAACTAGTGCGCAACGATACTCACAAACACTGCTTGAATTCTCCGTGAAAGCACACTATAGCATAAGCAAATTTAGAGGCACATAGAGGAACTATGATGACGCATGAGTATTGCCAAATGTTGCCTGGCTATAATCAACTACAAATTTTTGCGGAGAGCCTCTGAACCTTTCGGACAAGATTTAGAACAATACGCAGGGCCCGCACCCTCATCACGGCGGTTTAGCTTGAAGGGCAGGGAAGCTCCACTCAGGTGTCTGAAGACACCGACTGGAGGGCAATTTTGGTCTACGGTATCGGAGGCTTGAGAGTATAAGCTCGTGAGAGAGGTATTGAGCTCAAAAAAGTCGCTACCTCTCTTTGTTGCTTTGTCAGTGAGCTTGTTGTTTTAGGGCATACTCACGATAACATATGTATGAAACTCCACAGACTTCCGATTCTGATTCAAGATCAACCTCATTAAGTTGTCATTTATTCTCCAAAAATTGCGCTAGGATACGAAGTAGTTGTGTATTCATCAGTACGAGGTCAGGGCTGCGAGTTGAACGGGGACAAATGTGATCCAAACCTCTCACTTTCCCAGTATTTTCTCCGCAGCAGAGATGGGTCATTGTCTTGGAAAAAAGCAAGATATGGCTCTCTTGCTTTCGAAAATACATACATTCAAGCTATTCACTGCTCAATGTTCATGAGAGGTACTGGTATCAGAAGACAGAAGCCGGCAGTGCATAACCCTCTCCGTGCTTCATCAGCAAATCGAACTGAACCCTTTTTGATGAAACGGCGTGATACTCCCCCCACTCCTCGAGCGTGTAACTGTTTGGGTAGCCACACAATTATCTGATAAATAGTCGACAGGAACATGACGACACCATGTCTAAACTGGGTTGTTGCGTGTTCAGCACTTGTGGGAAACGAAGGAGGCATGGTTTTAGTATTTTCTGATTTCAAGAACACGCCTCAGTGTGGTTGTCTTGCGGCATCAACTTTACCCTGTCTAGTGAAACCACATCGCCTGGGGTTCTCCCACGAACTTGTTATAGCCTCAAGAGTAGGGTATCGGTAATGAATGTCATAGGGTACCAGGGTATCGATAATTTTCGGAACAGTCGTTGTGCCAAGACTGTGCCAGCGCTGCACCGTCGCTGAGAAACCGTACATCCAGTGGAGAGTGATTACTCTGACCTGACGCGAGGAGAAGAGGCGAGCAAAAGAGATAGTTAGTTGATCGAATGATAAAGGTTTTACCACATCGCCAGGCAAATAAATGCACTTCGAGATCTTCAGAGTCTATCCGGTTGGCTCCACAATACCTATTCTATCCAAAGAGAGAAAGTTCTATCGTGTAAGCACTACACAAGAGGAAAAAGAACCACGGACAAATGTGGCGACACTTTCTCTCGGTGAAAGGATCAATGTAAAGTTGGACTTCCAACCTAATATGAGTGGCGCCATCTGTGGGACGAGTCGTGCTCTGACCTGACGTCTGTCGGTAGACTCTTCTACATGGCCTACCTTCTACCATAAGCGAGCGCCTCAATTTACCGCGTCTGGCTGCCACTGTAGGAGTTAGCGTGGCTTCAGTCGGATAATCAAGAACAGCTTTCACGTACTACCCTGCCCGTTTCGATCGCTGAAAGGCTCCGGGAGGGGTAGGGAGAAAAATCGAGAGGAAACGATCACCTTTCGTCTTCAGAAGCATATCCGAGGATGGAGGAAATAATCGATAGTGAAACTCAGATTGGAAAGCGCCACTTCGTGGCCTTTATTCGCATCTCCCACGCATCAATGCGATCTGAACACATAACTTCCCCTGTTACTCGCTGTAAGAGATGTCATATGTATTTTGTGTCGTAGGAAGTACTTCATACATTCATGGTAATGCGAAACAAGTGGAACAACGAACAGAAAACGTTTCTCTTGCGGTCGTATTGTAATGTTGGCCTTATTACAAGCTCTCACCGTTTCTTACCGTTCTGGACTTGTGCAATTTTTCGTTCCTTTTCTCTGAATCATTCATCCCCTTCTCTTTAGCCGCGATCATAAGCCCCCCGTCATCAAATCTACGGCAGCTCCACAACAATTTTCTAATTTGAGAATTTTGCTCTCAATAATTTTCAGAAGACTGTAGAAGATTTTCAGAAGACGTGCTTGTTTGCAGGATATGGGGGACAATGGCTTCATGGTTCTTTCGAGCGCTACCCAGTGCTTACTTGCAACAGGATGTGAATGCTACAAATATGATTAATGAAGACCAGCTCTCATCATACTCGATAATTGTGTTTTTAGCTTCATTACTGGGTAAAAACATTCAAGAGATCTTGTGTTGTAGCACTCCCCACCAGGGTCAAGCGTCCAGTTGAGGAAAATTTTCGAAAAATACGACCCCCCCTAAAAAGGGGGACCTCATACCAACCCCCCATCCCTCTTACTCTGTAATCGAGCGTCTTCCTTGAAATCGTATAATTCTTCTTCTACTTTCCTAGCTCATACCTTTTTATTAAAACACCAGCTGGCGGGCGCACACTACTGCGCGCGATCCATGGCTATGCTGTGCAAAATGGGTTTGATCGGTACGACCACAGTTGTGTAGGAGTTGAGTGGAAATTTCCTTCCCTCAGCTTTCAGCTGAGTTATTTATTTGAATAAAAGCAGAGAAGATGGCGTGATAAAAAAGCATTTCGGTGTTATCATACTTCAGTCGCTTTGCATCGCATCCGTTTTACACGTCATCGACACGAATTGCGCGCAGTAGTGAGTCAGCTGGCTTAGGTCACCATTGGGAGTTTGAGTAGTTTGACATCGACAGTTTTGTATTCAATTGCATCGTTTGGTAACAATTTGTTCAGCATCTAATTCCTGCACATTGATGGTAGATCCAAAAGCCGATTATCGACGTGAACCGTTTTCGTAAACCTGTTTCACTATTTCGAATTTTGCCTAGTTTAGCGGTCGATACCCAATGTTGTTGCCAGTACCGCATTAGAAAATGAGAATCGCTTGCTTTGCTATCACAAAAATAGCTGTATCATGCTTATCGATGTAGATTGCAGTACCAAAAGAGATACACCATTTTTTGGAACGCTAGGCAATCCAGCGGTCGATACATCGGCCAGTGATATCAGAACGAACAAAATATGTTCACCCAATGGCACTTGAGCATCAGACGCTTTTGCTAGAGCGGTCGTACAGTAGTATCAAGCGATGTAGAGGATTTCATCACATTCAATTCCTAACGGTTCTTATCAGCCTCTGTAAGCCGTTATCAGTTTCACTGAGGCCCCTGTACCCAACGGTACTATTGAGGTCCCCGTACCCTTCAACACCTGCGAATGTGAACATTCCACTGTTACCCGCAAAAGCGTACCGGCCTTGGTGACATTTTCCTTCTCACGCTCCCAATCGAATCTGATCAATCATTATCAGTTTGGATCACCCACCATAGATATGACCGTCCCACTCTGCTGAACAGCTATGAGTGTCAGCGCTTTTGGACCAACGCGAAAGGCGAAAAGATTTTCACGACATTCGCCTTCTCATGCTCCTTATCAAATCTTATCAACGTTATCAAGCTGGTTCACCCACCGTTATTGTCCCCGTCTTACCCCGCAAGACACTTGTGAGTATGAACGCTCTGGGATCAATGCGAGAAGCGAAACGGATTCGACGACTCTAGCCTTCTTGAGCTCCTTATCGTATCTTATCAACCGTTATCAAGCTGGATTACCCACCATTAATGATCCCGTGCAATCCCACAAGACACCTATGAGTGCCAGCGCTCTAGGATCAACCCGAGAGGCGAAACAACTTCGGTGACAATCGCCTTTTGAGGCTCCTTATCAGCGCGTATCAGCTGCTATCACTTTCGGTCCACCACCGCTGGGGTTCCCTTGGCACCCCCTATATCACTTGTAAAATTCAGTGTCCCAGCTTTGCTGCGACGCGAGATAGGAATTTCGTGACAGACAGACGGACACGGACACGGACACGGACACGGACACGGACACGGACACGTAGTAGTGGTGGACGATTCAAGCTGGTGGGAGCTGAGGAAAGTTGATAGGAGGAGATAACAAGTAAGTGTGACGGTAGTCGCTGCAATGCTCACTGCTACGATAACCAACTCGATGAACACAATTTGTTCATGATCCACCTGTAATTTGTAACAAAAGGTATAGATGGGAAACGTGCAGACTTCTGCAATAGCTAACAACCCAATTGTCAAAGTGAACAGCGATAGGTGTCACCACAGCCAGGGGTTTTGCTGGCTCCACATACTGCGTGCCTAATTGTTATTAGTCGGTACCAACGACCGGCACATCTGTAGAGCCTGCTGCCTTACTGTGAAAATTCTAGCCCCACTCTTCACACGCCACCTATTGTAATGCAAGGTACCCTCTCTAAGAAGCAGTAGGACGTGTTGAAAGGGAGATCCACACCGCTCCGGCAATTATCGTCCAATCTGCCTGCTGTCGGTATATGAATTTCATTAAAACAGATAGGCACATGCATACACCAACAGGCGCACGTGGACCGATTGTACAATGCACGACAAACGTTGGGCAGCTTGACAAAGCTGTGCCATTCAACTAGAAGGAAGGTACCACGACGCAATCGTATTCGGCGATGTTTACCTTCGCCCACGTGTAGGTTTATCGACACTTCTCAAAATTCACTTTCTGCCTCTCACTATAAAACTACCAGCAGAACTATCGAACATCAGTGGGCGATTAACACCCCAAGTGATGTGGAGATGGTTGCCACTGACAGCCGGATATCGAAGAATCCCATATCACGTAATTCCTTACTGTGATAAGCACAGTTTTGAGTGCTAGGCCACTTGATATGTTCACATGCACCTAGCACTGATCGTAATTTCACCACTTTAGTGGTTGGAACATTCCGTGTTTTTGCTGCGTGGCTGCGAGTAAAAAGTGCATTGGCTTGCTGAGTATTTAGTGTTTGAGTGCAGTTTCTGGTTGATAAGGCAGTGTTTATAGTGTTGACATTCTGTGGGGATATGGAATTGCGGAAAAGAATTATATAATAGGAAAGATGGATGAGATAATCCCAGGATTTGCTCACACTCAGTCGAAAGAATCACAGAAATAAAGATTCCACGGTTTCCATTTCTGAAAAACGCGTATTCCACATATCCACTAAGTTGCAAATAACGCATTCCATTTCGCCCCATCGATTTGTCGCTGATCCTTTCCGACAATTCTCTTTTTCATAATTCCCAAATTCTACCACTACAAAGGCCGCCTTATTCAGTCGTTTACTGCTGTGCGTCACATCTATAAAGAAGTCTCCCCTTTTTTGGAAGTCCAGGGTCGGTAATCTACTCGACAGTGGCGGTTAAGAAACAAAGGTCAGATGTTGCTAGCACTGAGATCATAACAGTCGAGACTGGGAGTTAATCGGCTCTCGAAACTGACAAATTTTTCTCGTGGTGGGCAAAACTTGCGATGTGAATCGATTCCGAAAACTTGACCTCACGTTCCATGGTCAACAGCAGTTGCCACTACACCGCGTAGCATTAAAGGCAGCATTAGGGGAAAGTCGGACGAAAATTAAAAGAAATAGTGCATATGAAAGTCGAGATGCCTAGTAACAGGATAGTGGAGAAAAAAGGATGGAAGTGGCCCGAAACCCGAGAAAGAGGACCCCCTTCCCACTGTTGATTCTCGACGCGGACGACGTGTCCGTCAAAAGGGAAGTAGTCTGATCTTGTTTTCCATTGACATGTTGCCAAGTAAACACAGGGGAATGTTTGGAAATATGACAACATCTATTTTTTGAGTGAGTTTCAAGCTAAAACTGCGAAAGCGCCCCGCAAAACCCCCGATCCTGCCTCATTTCCTTGGCCGCTCCAACCTCAACCAATCGGGAATTACGTCATCGGGAGGCGGGACCGCAGTGTCCAAGAGGCGGAACCGCTGCATGATTGCGGCGTTTTGCAGGGTTTCTACAGCTTGGATGGGCGCTTTTTCACCGGGATTTCGCCACAGATAGCCTTCATAGGCCCAGGACTACCATGTAAGTGACTTCTTGTAGGGATTTCTCCATTACCGCATTACCCCTAATGATGTCTTTAAAAATGAGCTGCTGCTCAACTTGGCTCAACGCGGTAACTGTCATTCTGCTGCTGGCATCGTTCCTACGCCACATCACTGTGGTTTTGCCTTATCTCATCAAGGATTTTGTCATATTATTCTGCCACGTTCTACCACGCGTGACTACTGCCTCGCACTCTCTCAATACACATTCTCATTCCTCTTCTCTGATGCTCAGTCTCTCTTCCTTTTCCGTTTTACCTTTACGGAGTCTCACGCATTCTATGTGGCAATCTCTCCAACAACTACCAAAAACCCCTTACAACTACTAGCTCACTGCTAGGTCTAAGGCTTACTCGGAAGTGGCTAGAGAGATGGAAAGATTATATAAAAACTGAGACGCAAACTAGTTTAGTAACTGAGAGCAAGAAGTTCTCCGCACCCATTATTTCGTCGCTCGTGGTTTAGTCACCGCAAACTGCGAATGAGTAGCGGTTTTTCTGCTTATCAATATGTTGATGTAACTTCGTAGTAACTTGTGGCTTGCTTGTACTTCATTCGCTCCCATTTAGTAGGGAGGCTTGTCAGGCCGATCTGACCCGTTTTACGAAAACTACAGTTTACTTGGAAGTAAATCTATCACCATACCTGTCTGTTTCGAATACTTTACTACCATCTCAGATAAGTTAGCGATCAGTTCCATTTTTGCAACAGATATCAGATACTGGATCACGAACAAGATCTGTTGACCAGCCAAACGTGGTGGTAGTGGTCTCTGTTTAGGTGCTTGGCTAATTCAACGGTCCATAATTTCAGATTCGGTAGATTTTTTGTAGATCCAGCTTATCATTCTTCTAAAGATGCACGGCTATTCGAAATTTCAGAATGGTTCACATGCATTGCACTGTTGCGAATCTGGATCGCATCTTGACACTCATGTCAATAGCTGTGTTAAAAAAACGCCATTATTCGGAAGGCTGGACAGACTGATAGTCAAACGTCGCCGCCCCGATATCAGAACATGGATGAAAACTGCTTACCTAGCGGCACTGGGCATTAGTTCGGGTGGAAAGGAGAAGAACGATCGAGTGGTTCAGGTGATCGCGCTATTGCTTGGATCGCAAACTGTGAACAGTACCTCAACTGTGGTGATGTATTCTGGTAACTAGCGTTGTACCGCTTGGTGATGACTACTATCAGACCTTGTTGGTAGTTATTGAATTAGATCAGCGAGCGTTAACGCCTACGTCCAGTTCCCTTTACCTATGAAAAAATCAATAACTCTTGTACTTCGAGGCAGGTCTAAGCGGTTCAGGAATATGGTGGAACGTCCTCCAAGCTTTCTAGCAAAATATATACCGACCCACCAGATTCCGTAGACAGGACTATAATGCCCGTAGTCGATACCCATCCAACACGCGGTGTCATCTACTATGAGTGGGTCTTGCGGCACCAAAGCGACGGAAGCTTGCCACTACATCAGCGCAGCATTGGGCAAAGGATGTGTGAGCTACGAGACCGTGCGTCACTGGTTCATCAGCTTCAGCAACGGCGAGATTGGAAGGCAGACCACGCTCAGGACTGTGCTACTTCTGAGAAGCGGAAGGAATGGCTTTCCACAAGGTGCTGCCACAAGCGAGACAGTCACCGCCGCTCTATGCACCCACCAGTTCCACGTTCCACCAGTTCGCCGTCTCTTTCCGAGAAAAGGTTTGCGGTCACCCTATTTCATGACAACGCCAACTCCTACATCGCGAAGAGTACTCAGGCCAAGCTACACGAGCTCGGCTGGGATGTCCTACCCATGCGCCATACTCTCCAGACATTGTACCTTCTGACTACCTTCTTTCCCATCCTATAAAATCCTTCCTGGCCAAGAGAAAGTTCGTTGATTATGACTTGCTTGCAAAGGCGATCGCTGACTTCTTTGACTCTCAGAACCCAGAGTTCTGGGAGAAGGTGATCAACGATCGAACTGTGAGGTGGCACAGTGTTGTAGATAACAATGGTGAATACGTCGTTACCTAACAGTTGTTTGTCGGAAGAAAAAATAATAAAAAGTGATGATCGAAAAAACCCTACATTACTTTTGGGGCAACCTAATGTATTACATACTTTCGTTTTCGTTTTTCTGCGGTGCCTTTTTCTTCAGTGCCTCCAGTGCAAACTGAAGATAAATCGAGTAAATTGGAGTAGCCGTGACATGAAGGATGAGCACGAACGGCTTCATGTGAGCTTGAAAGCACATTCCAGGATTATTGAAGTATTAGAGCTCCCGCGATGGTAAGATACAGTCCATTTCACAGGGCGTGGCCTGAGTGGCTAGAGTGAGAGTATGCGTCGGGGTGAGAGAATTCAAAACACTCTCACCTAGTCCGTAGACCAAGCTCCATCAAGCGCTCCGAAATGGACTGTAGTTCGACCATCCAGTGGGCTGTACTTTTAGCGATGCGTGAGTGTCAATTCCTTCAGCGTGCGGAGCTGAAGAAGCAAGTGCGGCTCCACCAAGCAGCCCAGACCCGCCCACCCCAGATGTGATGGTTAGGAATGATGGTGGGAGCGGTGGCAACAACGTAGTAAATGTGCTAATTTGATAATAAAAATTGTATGATAATAAAAGATAAGGAAGAGATGTCGATGATAAAGGAGACGTTGACATGGGGAAGCGGTTATATCTCAAGAATCCTGACAATACATCCAGCGGGAACTGATTCAAAGGCTCGTTCTCGCTCGCTAATCTCGTCCAAGGGCAGGATGTCAGAAGGCTCTTATTCTTGTCATTCTCCGGGATTTCTTTCAGACTTTTTTGTCGGCGATTCCTCAGTATCTCTGATTTCATAACTTAGCGCTTGAACCCACTCACAGTAATCCTTGAATGTGCCTTTAAATGCAGCATCAGGAAAAATTCGGTGGCATCATTCATTTCAATCTTTGATACTGACCGGAGGACGTGTTTATTACGAAAGCTACCACGTTAAAGACATCATTAGGGGTAATGCGGTAATGGAGAAATCCCTACAAGAAGTAACTCACATGGTAGTCCTGGGCCTAGGAACGCTATCTGTGGCGAAATCCCGGTGAAAAAGCGCCCCTCTGAGCTGTAGAAACGCCGCAAAACCCCGCAAACGCACTTATGCTCCGCCTCTTGACAGGTTGACCCCGCCTCCCGATGACGTAATTCCCGATTGACTGGGGTGAGAGCGGTCAAGAAGATACGGCAGGATTGAAGGTTTTGCTGCGCGCTTTCGCAGTTTTAGCTTGAAGCTCACTCTGGAGAATAGATGCTGTCGTATTTCCAAACATTCCCTTGTGTTTACTTGGCAACATGCCGATGGGAAACAAGATCGGACTACTTCCCTCTTGACAGACAGGTCGTCCGCGTCGAGAATCAACGGTGGGAAGGGGGTCCTATTTCGCGGGTTTTTGGCCATTTCCATCCGTTTTTTCTCCACTGTCCTGTTACTAGGCATCTCGACTTTCATATGCACTACTTTTTTTACTTTTCGTCCGACTTTCCCCTAATGATGCCTTTAAGCGCCACGTCATGTCAGTCGATATGGCGCTAATACGATACGATAAGTATCATTCATATCATGCTCATTACTCTACACCTCAGTCATTCTTAAGTAACGTCGACCCTAGGAGGCGGGGTCGGTCAACCAAAGGCGTCAGGTGTTATCCGGTGTGCTGTTAATACAACTCGGAGGCCCGTTTCTCTTCGAATCTTAGTTTCCATGTAAAAGACTTTTTTCGAGGATTCATCGCTGTCTTTACATTTCGAAAACTGAATGCACTTGAATCCCCACGTGGCATGAATTCCTTATTGCCGATAAGCATAGCTTAGCCAAAACATGTCCATTTATTGAAAGCTAGGGTCCAGAAAAAGGCTAGAATACTGTCAGTGAATACTTAATATCGCTACTGCTACTACCGATATTCGAGTATTGCTGATCTTGTCATGAACTGACATTGTCGTCTTGAGGAGGAACATAATAGGGTCTTTAGAAGAGCGGCAAGAGATCAGCAGACCGCACTAGGAACTGGTTAATATGCTCGCACTATTGCGAATCTGGATCGCATCTTGATCATTCATGTCATTAGCTGTTTCATACACAGACGCCAATCATCGGAAGGGTAGACAGAGTGGCAGTCAATAACGGCTCCGTAGCCATATCAGAACATGGACGAGAACTGCTCACCTAGCGGCACTGGGCATCAGACACTTTGGGTATTAATCAAAGTTCTAGATTCATGCTTGCGCTATTCTGACGAAGGGAATAGATACATATCGACCGAGTGATTCAGGCGATCGCGCAACTACCTCGATCCCAAACTATGAAGAATACCTTGACTATGGTGGTCGTATTGTGGTAGCTAGCATTGTACCGCTTGCTGATGGCTACTATCAGACCTTCCTGGTAGTCATTGAATTAGATCAGCCACCAATAACACCTCCGCACCGGTTCCTTTGCCTGTGAGTGTGAGCACTCCACGGGAGAGCGAAACGGAGGTTTAAGTTACGTTGGCACAAAAGCGCCCGAAGAAAGAAAAGTCACTCCACAAAACTGTATCACATTCTTTTTGGATCCTTTCTGGATTTTTTATGTATATATAACACTCCTTCGTTTTTCTGCAATGCTCCCAGTGCCTCTAGTGCAAACTGTGGGTAAATCGAGTCAACTGGTGTAGACGTGACAAGAAGGATGAGGACGAGCCGCTTAATGTGAATTCAATTCCTCTTGAGCAACTATGTATTGGGTCATTCCAGAAGTAGTGTCGTTTTTTTCCAAGCGAAAATTTTTGCCATAAGTCCACAAGTTTTTGCAGCACATCATATATCGTTCGAAAGAGAGTTTTCTGCTCTACAAAATGACATGTTTACTTTCCAGGTATGTTAGAATGGCGCCGACATTTAGGCGGCGAAAAGGTAGATCCAGCAGACAAAATTTGGCCAAACCGGCAACCAATTAAAACACTATATTTTAGTTGGGAAAACTAAGTAATCATATGTTCCGTACTTAGCTCCGACCTCTTCTGCAAGTTCCACCGGTCGATTGCTTGGAAAGTCTGATCGCTCTTTTTTCACATTTAGTTTTTGCGCCACAACTCCCTGATTTTAGACAATTTCTTCGAGCAAAGGCAAGAAAATTTTTTCAACCAATCAGTCGAAAGAGTGGTGAAATGTTGAGAACAGGTAGTGAAAAGGAATAGAGAACTACCACTGACCGGATTCTCTAGCTTTATCATGGAAAAAATAAATTGTGAAAAATGTCAACTGAACCTCTATCACATGGTATCAAAATTCAATCTGAATCGCAGCCAAAACAAACTAGAAAGTTGTTTTCGACATAGCAGGAAAAATGCTTCGAAGTGCTTCATAAGACAACGCTGAGCAAGGAGCTTGAAAGATAAAATTCCATTTTGAATAAGTGTGGGTGCTTTCAAAAAAAAGATTTTAGAAAAAGAACGACAAGACTTCTCGGTCAACCAAATATTGAAACTTGTAGAAGAGTTCCAGACCAATTATTCCACACATGCCTGGTTGATATTCCTAAAGTGTAATATAGTGTTTTAATTGATTGCAGGTTTGGCCATTTTTTGTCGGCTGGACCTACCTCTTCGCCAGCCTGATTGTCGATCCCATTCTAACATAATCAGAAACTGAAATTGTTATTTTGTAGAGCAGAACAATCTCTTTCAAATGATATATGACATGCTGCAAAAACTTGTGATTTCATAGGAAAAATTAACGCTTGAAAAAAAAACGACATTACTTATGGAATGACCCAATAGAAGATAAGGCACTGGCTGCAGAAATTATACCCAATCTTTTCGTCGATAATTTGATGACTGATGTGGACACAACAGTCAAAGGCATCCAAATACACAGAAAACTGAAAGTGATTTTCGACGATCTCAACATGAATCTTAGAGCATTTGTGACCAACAACCCTGAGATTATCACAGCAATATCGACGTCCGACCGTTCTGCAAAGCTAACTCCCAAGGTTACTTTGGGATTCCATCAACGGCAACTTTTCTATATACGTTAAAGTACCTGAACAGGAGTTCGTTAGTAAAAGCACCATTGCACGAATGATCGCATCCGTGTATGATCCCTTCGGGTGGGTCATCCGACTATTGGTTAGAGCCAAGCAATTTCAACATTTTCTGTCAAAGGAGCACTACAACCGGGACGAACCACTAAGCGCAAAAAATTAATGGAAGTGCATTGCTAAGAATATGTCCGGGTTCTAAAAAGAGACACCAAGAAAAGTTACACAAGGAGGAATAGAAACGTACGCACTAACAACATATCCTGACGCCAGTGAATAGCAGTGACAGCATGCACTTATCTTACGTGTAATGGCACATCCCATTTTCTAATGGCAAAATCGATAGTGTCGGACAGTAAGCATCCGGCTACAGTCTCCAAAATGGAATCAAATGCTAGGACAATGGGAGTACGACTCACTCTCAACTGCCTTCTAAGCCTCGAAGGTTCTGTAAGCATTGCGAAAGTGATATTATTAACGGACTCAGAAATCGTGATAAAATGGCTCCAAGGTTCTCGTTATCGTGAAAAAACGGGACCCTACGTCACAAATTGAGTACGTGAGTTTCATCGAATCACACAAGTATTAACCAGCATGTACATCGAATGAGAGTTCGGATATATCGACACAAAATGGGATCCGGCGGATATCGCGACACGAGGAACATCCATCAGAGAGTTTTTGTCACATGTGTTGTGGAAAGGATATCCTATCGACAGCATTTTCAACGATGGAATTGCTTCTAACTTCTTCCGCCTACCAGAAGAGTCATGGAAAAACGAAGAAGAAATTCTGTCCATGACGCATATAAACCTATTAAAAACGTGAGAGCAAAAGCGAAGAAATTCTCGACCTATTGAGGTACAGCAGTAAAATAATGTGTCTGAGGATTCTCGCATACGTCATCCGATTTCTTGGGTGCATAACGTCGCGAGTGCAAAATTCACTCAGAGGGAAACTGTGTGGTGTACTACCCTGCCTCCACAGGTAATATAGGAAGAATTACCTAACAGGATCCGAGATTGAAAATGCTCATGAGGTACTGATCAGGAATCATCAGGTAGTACACCTACATTCACGTTACATCAAGGATTTGACGAAAACCCTCAACGTGAAGAAAGACAAAAAGCGCGCATGGCGAGCATATGGACGCTTAAACAAATCCGCTCTGAGCAGCATGGCGAAGAACCCCATCTTAATAGCACCCAACTCGACACCGTTTCATCTTATCGTGCTGGAGGCACATGGACATTATCACAATAGCACAAGCCACTCCATAGCGCATGTATGACTACAGTACTGGATACCACGACCCCGTGAACACGTGAAGAAATGCATTCGCGCATGCCTCGCCTGCCAAAAGATGAACAATCTACCGTATCAGCGAGAAAGGAATGCACGGCCGTTTGAGAATGTAGGTTTAGACTATTTCGGTCCAATAACCGTTTGTAACAGAAGCCGTGAGCATACAGAAGTCTATGGATGCATATTCACGTGTTGCGTTACTCGTCTCATCCACTTGGAAATAGTTTGTGATTGCACAACAAAGAAAATTCTGAATGCATTCCGTCGATTAGGGCTCGCCGAGGCAAATCAAACTCAGTAGCCTTTGACACGGTCCAACTCCGACGACAATTTGTACTGGTAAGCCAATATATGAATGGTTCACTTGATGCAACCATACAAGAAGATAAGCTTACCCGCACAATGAGCAATCAGCTAATCGAATGGAAGCATATTACCCCTTATTCACCATGGGAAGGTGGATTTTATAAGCGCCTCATAAAATCGGTTAAACAACCCCAAGCGAAAGCAACAGGAAAGCGCATTACAATGGAACAACTGTGCACAATCCTTGTTGAGATTGAAGGCTGCCTAAACAGTAAACCCCTCACTTATCAGGAGAGTGGCATCAACGACGACATAATACCTCAGTCCAATCTACTTTTGAAGGAAATGAACCAAACCCTTCCTACATATGACGTTACACGATCGAGATCACACTGATTCCAGCTATCTACCTTCTCAGGAGGCATCACGCATAGAGACCAGGTTGCAAGCCCGAAAAGCACTAAAGTCATCTTACACCTTGACAGAGCGCTTCTGGCAGATGTGGAAGAAGCAATACGTGACTGCTCTCCGTGAACAGCATATAGAAGAAACGTTGATGACAAACGTGGGACCACAAACGAAATCCGAGAAGGAGCCATAATCCTTCTGAGCGATCCACACCAGAAAATGAACACTTGGAAGATGGCACGTATCACAGACTTGATTCCAAGCAGTGATGAGCGGTTAGGAAAGTGGAAGTTTTCCATAATAAGGAAACACTCTGACGTCCGATCAATCAGCTCATACCGCTAGAAATTGCAGATCACGTTGAAGATTCACAACAAGAAAAGGCTTCAGAAAAAAAGCCACAGTGCGCCACAACCCGTCAAAAACGATATTACCTCCTGCCGAAAAAAGCGACCAGTAAGAAGGTGAAGCATCATCAAGATTAGAGCAACATCCATCACATTACGACTCGATCTTACAAAACGTGACCCTCTTCACTATACCTAAAAACAGCATTGACTTTGGCTATAATTTTCGTGGTCAATGGTACGCAGCCTACTATTCGTGAGCAAATCAGATCTTATCCGAATTACGACTGCAAAGGCGAATGTAGAAAAAGCAGTAGAGAAAGCAAGCAAAAAGCAGTAGAAAAGCATCAAAGCATGTTACAGACTAAATATCTGAGTGATAACAAGCCGGTCAAATATCCTAACCTTGCCAGGTTGGATAGGCGACCGGTTGATTGCGTTATACATAAAAGCAACAACCTAGTCATCAAAAATTACAGTAGTTCTCACTCAGTGCACAACAATCTGAACCTAGGAGAGTGGGCGAAGATAGAGATACACGAAAAAACTGGGAAAGGCCATAAAATAGTTAAGAAGAAGAAACATCAGCAATTCAATGCGCTTCATCATCCAAACCATTATTGTTTTTAGTATGGCAGCAAGAGAGTATGAAGACGAATGTGCAAGAAAACGATAGCCCGAGGCGCGCAATTTAATTGAAGAGATACGGCGCAAACGTGCTTGTGTTGAAAGCGCCTCTAGATTCCCAACGGAAAAGAATATCCAAAGCAAGATCAGAATTTTTTCAGATAGATACTTTCTATTCTTACGTCTAACTGTCTTTCTGTAGGCTTTGCTAACGTCCGAGGAAATAGGTATCTCAGTAATTCGCAGACATGAAAGCATCCCTCTATAGAAGTCAGCTAGAAAACATACATCTCCAAGTTTCCAGTACTTTGGACAGAATTCGATTCGCAGCCGAAGAAATTTCGATGGCTCACTAGGTGTACAGCCTACTAGTATTGTCGGATGGTGCTATTGAGAGCTCTTGAGAAAGCTTCTTCAGAAAGGACGAGCAAGGTGTGATACTGAAGCCTAACTTCACAGAAGATTTTATTCGAAAGAAAATCGACTTCTTGAAAGAACTCAGACGCCATATAGCTTATGAAATCAGGAAAGCACAGATTCAAGAAGAAAGCGAAGAGCATCAAAGTACCTTCAACTTCAGAAAACAAAGCATACGCAGCTCCAAATGGAGATCAGCAACAAGAACGAAAGACTGGATGAATTACTCAAAGAACTACTGGAATTGAACGGCACATCATCAAGACCAAGCGAAACATACGAGCATTGTATGCCAGCGCCCACGGAGGATAAGAACGATCCCGAACAGCAGCCCGAAGAAGATCTTCTGGATTTGCCGGACGACGATGATCTCAAAGAATATGGATATCATGACAATTCAACGACTTCCGACTTCTCTGGTGATGGCATCAATCCAAAGCAAGGGATTCACTACAAGGATCAAAGAACACTCGAACTAGAAGAACGAAGAGCTGAAATCAAAGCTTATTTGGAAGAAATGTTGACCATACCGGAAAGAAAATACAGCAGAGCGGATCAGATAGATTGAAAGACAAGTACTCAGTCTGCGCATCCTGCCTCGTGAAGGGACAGCACTATTCAGGTAGCTGCCCTCCTTATGTATCCGTGAAGTCAAGGAAAAAACGTGTACGGTGCCGACTCTGCCTGTATAGCTGTCATGATACAGAGCATTGCAGGAGTGAAATAACAAGGTACAGGTACTGCGGATCGTCAAACCACGATAAAGCATTGTGTATTCTACCCGAAGATATCGATGACAACTACAGAGAGCTAGAAGAAATTTATCTACAAGCTCTACAAATCATCGACATCGCTCGGGGAGGGGGGGGGGGGAGAAGGAGGGGAGGGAATGTCACGGACGTGACCGCAGAGCGTAGAGCATTGTTACATTCAATTGTTTGGTTTGTACTGAAGTTGTGTTGAGTTTGTTGAGTTAATATATAAATTAAGTACGAAGTCTGCTAGCTCAGGTCAATCTTAAGCATGGCGGTCTTATCATCTTTAATGATCAGGCGAGCATGACAAGTGAAGGCTTGTGGTAGATAAAATCGGAGGAACAAAACCACCGATACGATACCATATCAATATGATAAGATACTGGTCGGTATTCAAGACCGCCTGAATATGAATAAACAGTCCTTCCGTGCATTGTACCGTCCAGACACAACCTCCTTCTAAGGCCCATTCTGGCGAAGAATGACTGAGGTGCAGAGTAATGAGCATAATAGCAGGTTGATAGTCATCGTATCGTATTGAAGCCGTATGCATCGAAATGGCTTGATGCTTAACGTGTCAGCTTTTTGTGGTATAACACGTCACCGCTCAGTATCAAAGATTGCAAGGAATGAAACAATCGACATACCCCGAGCACTGTCTTTAGCTCAGCTCCTGAATTGTATACTTTTGCCCATAAATTGGCATACTTATGACAACTATCACATCGCGGGCCGCGGGAAGAATCAGCAAATATCGAAAATCAAAAATATCAGAATCATCTACAAAAGCTTTCAGCTTCATGGTTTGATGCCGATATTGGACAGCCGTCTCAACACATTTACGTGTGAGTGCTGATAACCGGTGGTAGTTATACCATTTAGAAGTTGAGATAAGGCGAAAGGGATCTCGGTTATTTAATGGATTAGCACATATGCTCGGAAAGCAAAGGGTGCGAGTTTGAGTCCCGTCCGAGACTGAAGCTTTGGTCCATAGCTTAGCATACTTGTGACGACATCAGATAGTGTTTGATGCCTCGAAAAGAAGAGGAAAATGTTATTAAATGACGTGATCTTCAGAGAGGAGTCCTTAATGACCAAAATTAATGACAACCTTATACCAAGCAAAGTCGAAGCAATTATTTTGTTTTGTGATATCGAGGCGGCGTTCACGCGGATAAAGATCGCTGAATCACCTGAAGATCCCAGCTGTTTTTTGTGGTTCAATGACGTTAGACGTCCAGCTACAAAGATACTATAAGGGGTTATCTCTTCAAAAGTCTATTATTAGGAATAAACACTTCACCAAGTATATTGAACATGGAAATAATGACATATACCATAGGCATAAATGATGAACCAGCCGATGAATCCGCTAGAAATCCTTAGGAGGACAACATGCTGCTGTCAGCGTCAACTGTGGCAGAGACTTTAGCCAAATATAAGAAATCTAAAGAATTACTCGTCAAAGTCGGAACGAGCCGAAGAACGAATCAGTGAACAAATATTCCAGAAGAGGACGACGGGCCAACTGGGAAAATCAAATTTCTGGGAGTTCACAATGACGAGTCGATGAATTCTCCGTGAGAATGAAATTCTGCGCGAAGGAAAACTTGGAAAGACGCAATATAGTACAGCTCAACTCAACATGTGCTCCATTAGATTTAGCGTTTACGCTTATAAAACTCAAGCATCTGATAAGGTAAGTTTATGGATGCAATCTAGATTGAAAAATTTACATACCGCTCGACTCCAGCAGGCAATGGGATAACACATGCCACTACATCAATAATATTTCCGTCCCTGTGCAACCTATTGCCAATGGCGCACAGGTGTACTACTTTTGTACAGAATGCTCTCAGTGCCTTCATCTCGCACCTAGTTCCCACATCTTTTGCACCTTCCTCGCACTTCAGCATGCTGAGTGACCTCGCTTAAAGGCACACCGCACGATAATCACATTAGTGGCTTACTTTCTTGAGGCAAGTAGATCCTTAGATAGGTGCTCAGGCTGCACCCTTGCTGCGGCTTGATGGTGCATCCTTGCGTAATAGGCGCGTTCTACCCGAGCCGAGCCGCGCCCTCAAAGTCGAATCACACCTGGTCTCAGACGAACAAATTTCCAACGCGGCTCTTACATGGAGAAGGAACTTGCGATAAGACAAAATAAGGCAGCGATATCACTAGTGAAGGCAGCTTAAACAGGGAAGAGCAGGTGATATTGTAGCATTTTGCGCGATGCCATTGAGTATAAACTTATTTCTAATCTCCCATACTCATACTAGGACCGATGGCATGGAGCTCCATTTTTGGTAGTTGTGAAGGATTTTGTTTCTTTTTTCTTCATTGGTGAGTAAACCTGGGCCTCTACACCCTGTAACACGCGCGATAGCTCTCACAATTTTTCACGAGGTGTGCCTTTAATTGATTGCTCAGCTCAAGCCTTCTTTCTACAGAGCAGATAAGAACAAATCAGTACGAATAATTCATATTCTCGGATAAATATAGCAATTCTCAGAATAAATTGTTGATTGATATAACGTCAATTGAAATGAGGATGGGGAACACACCTGCTCTGCAAATAGTGCTGGTCAGCGAGGAACTCGATAAGTTACTTAAAAGGTGTAAAAGGGCTCTCAATTGGGTAAAGGTGCCAAATAGTTGACAGACTCGTTCCAGTATGATGAAAACTCAATTTCCACCGCTGCATTCACGGTTATTTGGGCGTGAAACATTGGGTGCATAGAAAATTCGCTGTGGTAATGCTTAATAGGCATCACCGCACGAATACAGCCAAATTAATCGCTTGTATACTACTATTAGTGCTTCTGGTGATTTCTTGATCCCTACGCTTGCGTTATTTATCGTGAAACAGTTACTGTCGCGAAGAAACTAACAGACAGAGCAGCCAATTAAGCGAGGTCACTGCATGCGTACGTGAGAGGAAAGTGCGAGGGTGGTGCGAAGTATGTGCCAGGTGAAGGTGCTAACGAGAACCCTGTACAGAAGCCCCACTCCCATGGTGCGTAGTCATATAGCCTCTGGCATTTCGCGACATTGAGATAGCAATGGCGACCTGTTTATATTACCGGTCGAAAATTTCGCTCGAATTAGTTCTTTGGTATCTCGGGCACCATTTAGTAGGCCAACACTGTCACAGATACAAAGGTATCACTCGCATGAGTCTATATTTGTATCCAATCAAAGAGAAGGAATTACGAAAGTAGTAAATCAGTTGAGATTAAAAGACATCACAGTTACCTTTTACTGTTGTATCTCCACAAGGCAGCCGTAAGTCGTTTATTGAAATAAACAACAGAACTGAACGTTACTCGAGAGAACGTCCTTCTATACAGCACTAATATGAGATCAGTGTGAACACAATGATCATTCCCCAACACCTCCCCCTATGAAGAGTGTATCACATATGTCTTCTTCTATGGATTCGCCTGAAGACGGTTGGGTGGATGGCGGTGTCGGCTCCATCTATCCATCGATTGCGGTGGCGGTATGGCTGTAGCTCGATTCACAACATCATCATCGAGTTCGGCTGCAGACTTTTGTCTTCTGCTGTCTGATTGGCATGTCTTCTTAACTGACCTTCTTCTGTCAGTACGTCGTACAACATTTCCATATCGTTTCTTGACGCGAGCTGGAACCCAACTTTTTTGCCCAGGGTTTTGTTATAGTCTCGAGCCCAAACAAGTTCTTCCATCTGATACGAACTTCTTCGTGCTCCATAAAGGCGGTTGAACCGTTTTTCCATTTCTGTATTACGGGTTCGCTCTTCACTCTCGCTTGTTTCATTCAACAGCGTTAAGGTTGTCCTCATCTGCCGTCCGAGGAATAACTCTGCTGGGGACAACTGGCCGGAATTAGAATTACATGGTGTTCTTCGATAGCACCTTAGAAGTTCCACCGGGAGCTCCTTCTTCATTTCCTTCCCCGACTTCGGTAGAAATCTTTTCAGAGTGTCGACGAAACGTTCTGCTTGTCCATTTGACTGCGAATGGAAAGGCGGTGAGCGTATATGTTCCATGCCTTCCTGTTGCAAAATTCTTGAAATTCTCTTGACACGAATTGTGCTTCATTGTCTGACACGATTACTCGCGGATTTCCGAACAATGCAGACAACATCCTGAGTTATCTCAAGGTTGCTTCGGTTGAGGATGACGACATCTTGAAAACTTCTAGCCACTTTAAGTATGAATCGACTAATACGAGATACAACTTCCCATGGATAGGTCCGGCGTTGTCGATGTGAACTCGATCGCAAGGTTTCTTTTCATCTGGCCATAAGTACAACAGTTTTCCTTGGCATTTTTGCAGTTTCTTGACAGTAACGGCAATGGCGCACGTTTTCTTCAATGTTTCGATTGATGTTTGATCAACAGACATATGCTATGGCGAGCATCTTCATTCGAGTCATTCCTAAATGTCCATCGTGTAGTTGTTTTAGTACAGCCTTTGCAGAGATTTGGGAATGACAACTCTGTGACCAAAATACAGGCATTCATCATGTGTAGAAAGTGTATATCGTGAAGCTTTCCAATTGCGCATGTCAGCTTCAGGCTTCTCGGGCCATGTTCCTCGCTGTAGCATGCGTGTAACCTTCGATATCTCCTCGTCCTTCTTGGACTCTTCTTGGATCGAAGTTTTCGTTATGGGTGGCGCGTATATGGTAGTTTGGTATACGGACAGGATGTCTTGCTCTATTTTGGCTATGACAATATCCTCAATCTGATTTGTTTGCGAGGGGATAAGTCTTGAAAATGCATCTGCTTGTCCAAATTCATTCGTGTTCCGATATTCAATGGTGGTGTCGTATCCCAATAGTATTGACTTCCATCTTTGGAGCCAGTATGCCGTATAGGTGTGTGACATTTTCTTGGGTCCGAATATGTGCAATAACGGCTTGTGGTCTGTCAACAATTCGAATTGACGTTCATATATGTAACGATGAATTTTGCGAACAGCGAAAATCAAGGCAAGTCCCTCCTTTTCGATCTGCTATAATTCTTTTCTGCAGTTGTGAGGCTTCTGCTTGCATGACAAATTGCTTTTTCTGTACCATTTGGCATTTGTGCAGAATGACGGCTCCTATTCCTCAGTCTGAAGCGACAGCAGCGACCATGATTTCCAATTTGGGATCGAGGCGTGTCAAAAGCAGATCTGATGCTAGCACATCTTTAGCTCGTTGAAAAGCCTCATTGCACTTGCTTGTCCTTCGAAAAACAGCGTATTTCTTCAGTAAATCATCAAGCGGGGCGCGTCTTTGGCGCATTTCGGCCACAAATGGTCCATAGTAACTGATCACTCAAAGGAACGAGCGAGCTTCTGCTATGTTCCGTGGCACTGGCATGTGACGAATGACCTCAATTTTTTCTGGGTCTCGACGACGTCCCTCTTTATCAATGATGAATTCAAGGTAGCGAATCTTGGGCATGAGAAAACTGCATTTCTCCAGACGGACACGGAAACCATATTCAGAAATCCTGTTGAAAAGAGCGTCCAAATTCTTGTTATGCTCTTCATATGTCCTGCCAGTGACAATGACGTCATCAAGGTATGCAGCAACATCTTGTAGTCTACAAATCATCGAATCCATGATTTGCTGGAAAATGTCAGGTGCCGATTTGACTCCGAAGGGTAGGCGATTATAGCGATACAATCCTTGGTGTGTATTTGTCGTAACTATAGCCTTCTATTCGTCCTCAACTTCCACCTGCAGATAAGCGCCTGCCAAGTCGATTTGAGTGAATACCTCTTCAACCGTAGGTAATGGATGCTGGTGTAGCTGTAGGGCATCGTTTAACTCTGTCGAGAAGTCGGCACATAAGCGAATTAGCCCGTTTTTCTTCTTGACTGCAACCATAGGTGCTGCCGATTCCGAAGGATCGACTGCTGAGATCACGCCTCGGAAAGCCAACGGTCAATCTCTGCGTCTAATGCGGGAACTGAGGCATAGGGGACTGGTCGTTTCTTCCCAAGAACAGGTGCCACATTTTCCTTCAGAAACAACTTTGCCTTCATTTTCTTGCATCGATCGAGCTCGCATTTGAAAACCTTTGCGAATCGCTACTTAAGGTCTGCAACAAATTCACTTCGGACATTTTCTGCTTCGGTCACCTTTCGGCAATGGTACTTTTCTTTGAATTCCTTGTATGCGGGGAGTTGTATACACCATTCCAAACCTAGCAAGTTTGTGTTCGGTGACGTAGCAATAACATTCCCTTGAACACGTGTTCCAGTTATACGGTCGTTTACGAAGAAGTCTGTGGAAAATCTTCCATCAATATTCATCGGTGATCCATCTGCCGTTTTGACTGGCATAATACACAGTTCCAAAAGTGGAGATCCGAGCTTCCTGCATGTTTTAGGGGAAATCAAGGTGTATCTGCACCAGGGTCCAGCTGAAAGCGTACTGTATACCCTCTGACCGTCACTTTTATTTATGTTCTTGCGTCCTCAGTGGCAAAGGTCACAACATTTTTGCATTTGTTCCCCTTATAGTGATGGTGCTGCCTTCTTTGTTTCTTGGAGATCTGATTGAGAAGCACAGGCGTTTCTGCAATGCGCTTCCCCACGACTGGAGCACTTTACATTCTTCTTCTTTACGACATGAACGTCATGGATAGTACCCATATCTGCATTATCCAACTTCCAAGCTGTGAAATTATCACATTCGGCCACAA
This sequence comes from Trichostrongylus colubriformis, assembly GCA_963978905.1. Classification (NCBI taxonomy): domain Eukaryota; kingdom Metazoa; phylum Nematoda; class Chromadorea; order Rhabditida; family Trichostrongylidae; genus Trichostrongylus; species Trichostrongylus colubriformis. The sequence goes on from OZ022260.1 coordinate 24,261,263, forward strand.
GATCTTCAGCCGTTAACGGCGCGTCTTCCGCTTGCGTATCAAGTCGACGAAGCATTCTGAAACGTACCTCTTGGAGCGAGGGGTCTTGAAGTCCTGCCACAACTGGAGTGTCTTCATAGCCGTATAACCCATTTCCTTCGTAGAAGCTTTCGCCCATACGTTTGATAGTGTTCGCGAAATCCCGAAATAATACGTAATTCGATGTCAGTGCTGGACAAGTTATTCTTAAGCACTCATATCGTCGGCGAATGAGTGTCTTTTTGGATGAGAATAACTTCTGTAGATTCTTTATTGTCGTGTCGAAATCGATCTCATGCGGCTGTAGTGGCAAACATCATCTGCATACTTACGATATGCGGCATCTTCGCTTCAGCGAAATGAGGTCTCTCTTCTTCTCTTCTGGAATGCTCGATTCCCTAATCATGGGTACATACCTCTTGTACCAAAGTTGAACGTAAGTCCGGCCTCCTCATCTGGGTGAGCTTCAGCGAAATGAGGTCTCTCTTCCTCTCTTAAGGAATGCTCGATTCTCTAATCATGGGTACATACCTCTTGTACCAAAAGTTGAACGTAAGTCCGGCCTCCTCATCTGAGATGAACTTCTGCACCTCCTTGCTCAGCTGATCGTACTGCATCTTCTGGGTTTCATGTGCACTCTCGCTGTTGGTTTTCAGAGCGGCAAGCAGCGTCTTCATTTCTTCATGGAACTGTAGCTGTTGCACAAAACTCTGAAGCAGTACCTCTAGGGATGCACGAGCAACAGAGGCTGTTCCATCTCCGGATGACTTCGGCATACTGGTTGTCGATACTGGTCCTGGTCCTGATTGTCGTTACAGGTCATGGTCCTGGTCCTGATCGCCACTTGTTGCATCTCCACAAGGCAGCCGGAAGTCGTTTATTGAGATAAACAAAAGAACTGAACGTTACTCGATAGAGCCTCCTTTTATACAGCACTGATATGAGATCAGTGTAAACATAATGATCATTCCCCAACATGTACTATCTACCTACAATACAGAATCCTGCTGATGTGGGAAGCAGGGGACTGTCGGCCTCAAATGTGAGCTACCAGAGCTGAATCAGAGGTCCAAAGCTGTTGGCACGAAGCCAGGGGAACTGGCCTCCTGCATCTATCAATGGCTTTGCAGGTGTAAGCGATGTTTCCACCTATTCCCACAAATGCTAGTGACGTCTCACTAACAACCTAAAAAAGACTGTTAATGATACGTCACTAGCACTTATGGATTGAGTGGAAACTTTGCTCGGAGGTATTCATAAAAGCCATGAATTTGAGTAGACTTTTTTGACTCTCCAAAGCATTAGAACTATAGCAAAAGTCGGTAGAGGTCTCAAAAAAATGGATCCATAAGACCAATATCATTCGTCACACTATCATTAGAGTGAATATTATCGATCCAACCGATACAGCGGATCAAATCAGTGCTCATGATACCGGGGTAGCCGAGGGCATTATACTTCAAGGACAAAGTGCTTATGTCGTCAGAGATCATCAAAAAAGCACGCACAATAAAAGCTACCGACTGACGGCTTCGGTGTATTCGGTATCTGTCAAGGCTGCAAAACGTGTGCATACCTGAAGATACGAAGTCACCCATACATATACCGTGTAAATCGAATCTCGCGAAATTATGGGTGGCTGATATCCACAAGGAAAATATTAACTGCGGCAGAGAATGCTGCATGCTAAGAATGTTGAGACAACGTTTCTGGATTCGACCATCATTGTTGATTAAAAACCGGATTAAACATTGTGTAACTAGCCGAAAATGCCATGGCTCACCTCTCGTTCCACTAAAGAATCCACCTTCGCTGAGAAACGGAGTAATTCACACGTTGGCGACAATGCGTCCCAATGCTAGGATGCACGTTTTCTGCCGCGTGGGATAATGCGTCCCTATGGTGGGATGCAGCACAGAAAATTCCTTTTTTCAAGTGATTTGAAATTCACCAGTTATTAATTTTGAATATGCACAAGGGTGTCTAGGATCAACATGGTCCGCTTACATCTTTTCTGTGAGTTTTTTTTTCATGCTTTGTATCGTCATCCAGTACAGGTTCGTTATCATGGCTGTCGATCAACATATCGTTAAAACTAGCATTCAGCTCTGTGAAGTCGTCGCAGGTATCCATAGTCAGTTAAGAGATTTGTGGCCATTCAACACTTAGTCAAGATATTTTCACTCGCGAGACGTCGACTTTCTCACATGCACATCACCTGGTTAAGCACTTCCCATCACTACCATGCAATAATCTATTATTGAAGCCCTCGAGGGGTATCTAAAATTTCGCAACGCTCACTACCTTGTATTAGCGCTTAAGGTACGCGCGAAATTCAGCGGGTTTGGAAAGGTAATATCAAAAACCCCAATGCTGGGTCACAATTCTCGGCACAGGCGAGCGCGCAATCACCCGCGTGGCACGCGATCGTCAACGTGTTGAGGCAAAAACTTTCAAAAGTGTCGGATGTGACTTTCTAGGTACAACAGAAAGCTCTACGCCTGATAAAATGCACGTTTGCTTGTACACATATCTCACAACAGGAGCGGTACATCTTGATGTTATCAAAGGTCTAGGGGCGGGAACCGTTTTTTGACACCTTCACCAGTTTCTTTTTTCCAGAAGAAGTGTCCCAAAATATGTGAGATCAGACTGTGGAACCGAATTCAGACTCGGTCAAGAGGTCATAGAAAATTTATTCAAGAACGATTGAATCAACGATAATTCGATCATGTCCTACTGATCAACAGAGGAAATTCAAGGATTTTAGATCCACCTGAAGCTCCTGGATGGGAGGGGTCTGGGAAAGGTTAGTCGCTTTAGTTAAGCGAGCACCCCAGAAAACAACTGGTAAAAAAAGACTAGCGAGCACCCCAGAAAACAACTGGTAAAAAAGACTAATGTTCATCCATTTTTGTGCGCACGACAAGAATAAAGGCAATTCTTAATCGCCATTCAATTTCGAAAGTATACACAACGGGTCCACGCATTCATTCCGCCGACGCTTATTGAATTTTCATAGGGCAACACACTTTCAGTGCCAGACCCTCAAAAGCCGCCGCCGCTGTGAATCCTGATTACGATCCTCAACTACCCTAAACGACGTATCGAGTCAAAGAAGAGCTTGGAGGTTCGAAGAATATGTCCTCTAGATTCCGGGAAAGTGAAACCTAGACTACCGCACAGCATTCCGAGATACTCACACAAACCTAATGAAACAAAGAAGAGGAGTGGCAGGTTCTTCCCCATGAGTCGAAGAAATCGTGCTTATGAAACAGGAGATGATTCATTGTGGAAACTGGGTTTTTGAAAAGGTCGAGAAGGTAGTTCTGAGCAAGGATTGGCAAATTCGTACGGTAAAAGTATGGGTGCCAAACCAAAATGGTCTACAAAACCAGTGTGCAAGCTGTATCTGATGGAAATAAGAAATTCCCCAGATAGAACTGATCAGATTCGAAATGGGAGAGCCAAAAAGGAACCCCGAAATGTGCCTAGAAAAGCAACGTCCATGGGGAAGGCGAAAGCGGTGGCTAACAAAAGGATTGGAGAGTTCGAAGAGGGATCAGAAAATTCTGATGAAAGTGATTCGTCAACGAACCCCAACCATAATGATTATAAAACATTCATTAAAAACGAGGCCAGTGACCCGGAGTCTCTACAGAAGCACTGTTTTACGATGCTACTAGGTATAGCTTGCGCAATACAACCTGCGCTAATATACACATGTTCTGGAGAACGCATAAAATGCCAGGACGGCATTGTAAAAACAGCCTCTCTGGAAGGTCAGAGCCTTTCTGAAGTCTGCCTTGAAAGTGCTTTAAGACACGCAAACAATTAGGAGATGTTCCAACATAACTGATAGTGTCCGTTTTGAACAAAAATACACCTGTGACGTTTAAGTCATTCACGGGTGAAATGTACGTATGAAATGCTCACCATCGGATTTCAGTGTTTATGCTCGGAAACTCCTCTCCAAAGCGTTATTGGGTAATCCGTAGGTTGGCCAGAAGACGGTATATGTTGGCTCCCCTAATCCTATACATTATCTTGAAAGCTACAATTCTAGATAAATATAATTTACTTAAATTTGCAGAGAGGTGAAACGCTAAAGCATCGCAACTCCCTGAATAAGTGAGTCGGCCTCTGTCCATGAGTCAAGAAGTATCCCACTTCAATCATTCTATCCTATACCGTTGGACGAACAGATATTGATTACAGTGTGTCGCATTATTGCCTCATAACAAGAGGTGGCAGCTTGCCAACTGGATTACATACCCCACACAGTCAACCTCATTAGCGCGCAATGAGACAATTGCGCATATGAGCACAGCGAGGAGATTAATTTTCATAAACCGACTCAATTTCAAGCAAAGATTAACTACTCGAATCTTGGGACTAATCAAGCTTCATCATCTTCCGGTGAAACTCACATACTCCAAAGTATCACGTTTCTCCTCAAAAGATTCAGCACCGAAAACATATCAATCATTACGATGCCCAAAAATAGGACCATGCTACGAGACGGATGCGGGGTATTTCAAAGAAACGAAGTCAGCACAGAGTTAAGCGAGTCAGCGTTACATCCAGTACATTCGACATGCGCTCCAACATGCGGAGGACTCCTTTGCGGTTGTCTATCACCTCCCTCGTATTCATTATATGAGTTCATACACCCCCATTGGTTCGTACAGCCTGAATCCGAAGTCGTTTACTAACTAGTAAACTGCTCATAGTGGAAACCTAAGGTCACAGTAGAAGTTCAACAACGCCCTACAACATCGCTAAAAAGAGCAGTTATGAAATGGAATCCTATGCTTGGCATAGAGCTGATGACCCGGAAATCACCGTAAATTTAATTGCAGAACCAGTGCGACCTTGTAAACAAAAGATTGACCATCAGCTAAAATGAAGGTAGCCATCAACAACTTTGGTTATTGCACATATCATTTTGAGTGCATCTGCCATGACTCGCTAGGCCGCCGGTATCTGTAGAATCGATATCAGTTATAAAGTCAGAATCGCTTGATACCCTTTCTATATACACACCGACAACACAGGTTAATACCAAGGACCTTATCCACATTTCCCCAGCTTTTGTTTTTTGCATCAATAACGCATTTGCTCGTACTTAAACTGTATTTCAGGTGGAATATCTGCATCGCACGTGCATGCTACTTGAAGGTGCGGTCTACTTAAAGGTCTGTATGAGTCATTTGTTGTGTTTTATTCCGTGTGACCCATGTTTTTTGGCGAATTACACTTGGTCTAGCATACTCTTACTCTACACATTGGTCGTATTTAATTTTGTAGGATTATTTTTTTTTGCTGTTCATCTGTTGCTTCCACCATCCTACTCTCGTCCTTATTACTAGTTTACTAGTTAAGTAGTTTTAGGTTACTAGTTTTTTCCTTTTATTGTTTTTGTTTTCGTTTTGTTGATTTAAGCAGTGATTTTGTTGCATCCTATTCATTTCTCTCCCTGATTAAGTTGTCTATACCTCCTTCGCTTATGTTTTTTTTTGCATTATTAATGCATTTGCTAGGATTCAAACGTTATTTTCAGATGGATTACTTGCATTTCACGTGCATGCTGTCTAGGAATACGTGAATGGTACGTCTGTATATGTTATTTGTTCTGTCTTTACGGTTTGATGTTTTTTAAAATGTTTTTTCATTGGTTTTAGTTTTATTTTAATGATTTGGTTTTATTCAATAGATTGGAATACTTTATCTAAGAGCAGTGACTGTGCCTCAGCCTGAATGACTAAACTTTTTCAGGTGTCACCACCCTAAAATGGCTGTGTTGACCTAGGATTCATTGATTTTGATCTGATGTGATTTTTGTGATTTTTTGTTTCTGATCTCTTTGTAACGGCTTTGAACTTTGATTATGATTTTTATTGATTACATTTTAACTTTGGTTCATATGCTAGAATGTGATAAATGAGTTATAAATGGCTGCACTTAACTGCTGAATACACAAATAGCAATATGCATATATACAAGGTATGTAGGGTAGCTGGCTCACTCGTTGTAGCGGACGCAAACGAGTACACAATCAATAAGTTGGAAGAAAAATGATTGGAAGAACTACTGAAAAAAAGAAACATACTAGCAGCAAAGACAATAATCCTAATACTGGCGGAATCAGAGATCTAAGTTATAATTAAAAATAGGACAAATTAAATGTGAAGCAAAAAAACGAAACAACAAAGATACAAACCTGAGGTTATAAGCAGAACTTCAAAATGTGATGACACACTATCAGCAATCTAAAACAGCAGCCTTGAACGAGAGAAGAGACTCACAAGAAACAGTGAGTTGCATCTACAACAGCACTGTGCGAGAGTATAGCATCTTTAAAGACAGCATTAGGGGTAATGCGGTAATGGAGAAATCCCTACAAGATATCACTCACATGGTAGTCCTGGGCCTAAGAAAGCTATCTGTGGCGATATCCCGGTGCAAAAGCGCCCCACCAAGCTGTAGAAACCCTGCAAAACGTCGCAACCATGCAGCGGTTCCGCCTCTCAAACACAGCGGTCCCGCCTCCCGATGACGTAATTCCCGATTGACTGGGGTGGGAGCGGCCAAGGAGATGCGGTAGGATCGGAGGTTTTGCGGCGCGCTTTCGCAGTTTTAGCTTGAAACTCACTCAAAAAATAGATGTTGTCGTATTTCGAAACATTCCCCTGTGTTTACTTGGCGACATGCCGATGGAAAACTAGATCAGACTACTCCCCTCTTGACGGACAGGTCGTCCGCGTCGAGAATCAACAATGGAAAGGGGGTCCTATTTCTCGGGTTTTGGGCCACTTCCATCCGTGTTTTCTCCACTATCCTGTTACTAGGCATCTCTCTTTCATATGTACTATTTCTCTTACTTTTCGTCCGACTTTCCCCTAATGCTGCCTTTTAAACAATTCTACATTGTATAATCGGCTATGTGTGTCTGTTGGTGTGTGTGTGCGTGTGTTTGTGTGTGTATATGTGTGTGTGTTTGACCGGAAATTCTTACCTCGCGTCGCAGCAAAGATGGGATCCTGGATTTCAGATATGATATGAAGAGTGGCAAGGGTATCCCAGCAGTGGTGGACAGAAAGTGATAGCAGCGATAAGGGCTGATAAGGAGCCTTGAAAGGCGGATGTCGCCGAATCCGTTTCGCCTTTCGGCTCGATTCTAGACTACCAACAATCATAGGTGTTCTGAGGAGGGACGGGCACACAAATGGTGGATGATTCAAGTTGATAACGGTTGATAAGGGCTGACAAGGAGCCTCGAAAGGCGGATGTCGCCTAATTCGGATTACCTTTCGGGTCGATCCTAGACTGTCGGCACTCACAGTTGTTTTGAGGGGTTTGGGCGGGCACATCAATGGTGAGTGACCTGAACTGATAACCACGGATAAGATTCGATAAGGAGCGTCAAAAGTCTAATGTCGTCAGATCTGTTTCGCTCTTCTGACTAACAGTGGAATGTTCACCTTCACAGGTATTACAGGGTATGGGACCTTAATGGTGACTTTTCGAAGTGAGAACAGCTTACAGGGGCTGATAAGAGCCATTAGGATATGGAAAAGGGATAAATTCCGGTACACCGCTCACTATTACTATACGACTGCTGTAGTGAATGCGTCTGATGCCCAGTGTCATTGGGTGAACATACGTTGTTTATGTTCTGACATATGCTGCCGTTGTATTTACCGCTAAATTGCCTAGCGTTCCGATTAATGGTGCATGCCCTTTGATACTGCGATCTACGTGGCTGATCAAGACACGATCTACATTTGTGATAGCGAAGCAGGCGATTCATTCTCTGACGCGGTGCCGGCAACGATACTGTGTATCGACTGCTAGCCTATGTGGAATTCCAAATAGTGGTGCATGTTTACAGGAACGATAAGCATCGATAAGTGGCTATCGACCATTTTCCCATCACATATTTCTATTGATTATTGAAATATGAAATTTTTATTTATTGAAATTGAAATTATTTATTTTGTTATTGAAATTAATAATGAATAATTCGCACAGTACTGGGCGATGCCCAACTGGTATAATGAAACCAAAAGAAAGAAGTATAAGCATACCACCTACTGGACCCGCTTCTTACAAAATAATAATGGGAGACCAGCAGAATTTACCTTAAACATGAACTTTTAAAAAGATTCACAGGGAACGAATGAACAACTTCAGCTGAAGCAACAGCTTATGGAAGCAAAATTTCAAAATCACTAACTGAGAAAACAAAAAGTAATAAAGGAAACAGCGCTAGACGTCCCCTCCAGTCAAGCAGCAATATTCCACAATTTCGAGATCGGAATTGAGTGGTAACCTAAAACACAACTTGGATAACAAAAGCGAGGCAATAAAATGAAATTCCGACGATTAGTACATCTACATTCGACATACGAAGCAACACAAACAAGAAAGCGGCCAGATCATGAATAGTGCAGGCAAAAAGGGAAAATAAGTCAAGAATACGCGCAATATAAGAATACCAGTCGGATCGCCCAGTTGCGCGGGGCGCTCCTTTTCTTGAGAAGGCTTGGCTTCGCCTGCCCCTTTAAGATTTCATTTTTTCTATAAACGCGTTTTACACACTCTGTACATGCGCCAGCGATTATTACTGATATGTATACTGAAAATGAGCACTCGGTGATAAAGATTCCAAGGTGATATGTGGCAGTTGTCCAGCCTACGCTATATGAGAAAAGCGCATATCATTCACTTTATCCAGTCCGATAGGTAGCGGAAGAGAACGCATATGACCATAAGTCTGAGAAAAGATGCACCTAGTAGCATCTTGGCATTACTGTCGTCATTCTCTTTGTATCCTCAGAAGGCAACTCCTCGCTGCTCTTCGGAGGCCGCAGTGATAGTAGCTTTCTGCATTGCACCGGATGAGGAAACGGAATCCACAGCCGTCATGACTCCGCAAAGAAATGTGATCGGCTCTGTTCATTAAGTCTCATTTGTCGATAGACACGGAAACAATTCGTGTAGTATTAGCAGAGCCAATACTGCAACCTTAAGGAGCGGAACACTGGTGTAAAGTAATAACTACTGATGATCTGTACGTAAAGAGTAAGAAACATTCATAGAAAAATGAAATCCGAAAAGGTTGGCGTAGCCGGCCCCAAGAAGGAGAAGCGGCCGGCGGCAGCTATCCGACTGGTATCCATACGATAATGTTAACAGGAGCTGCTCAGCGATGTGATTTAGCAAGGATCATAGTATAACATTGTGCCATCCGCTTCCGACACTCTACGCACTTGACTGAAGATAACACGGCCGATAATGACTTGTGTAAAAAGCTTGAGACAGTCTCCGTTTATCCAATCACTACCCTCTGGACGGTATAGTCTAAATTGTCCTGTTCCTCCTACGACTAAACATACCGCCATCCCAGTGTGCTGACACCTACAGCGACGTCAGCGCTCGTAGAATGTTGGAGACGGTACGAAATAGTGTTTATATAAGTAGGACGTGCTATCACAAATAACATAGCTTTACAATGGTTCTCCAAGACCCATCGCTTTCCCTCTGCCTGAAGCGGCTGCTTTGCTCCATCATTCTCTTATCACATCATTCACTTGCAGACCGACAGACATACATACATACCGACATACTCACATACAAACATATTAGGTATGCAGAATAATTGGGCGCAACATAACTGGCCATAACTTATCTCAGACACAATTCTATTTGTTGAAATAAAAACCATTCAAATCTACACAATCTTGCCAACGATCAGGTAAAGAAAGTATGCCATCATGATAAGATTCTGGATTGCGAAAATTAATAAAGTCAACAGTGGCATTTTTACCGTGCATAGTATCGGCGAATTTTTTTCTGACGCAGGTTTGCATCGAGTACCCAGAAAAGGGGTAATCCATTGGGGATAGGTCTGAGGAATAAGGAGGGTGAGGGAGAGTCTCGATGCCTAACTGCATCAGTTTTTGCCGGTTGCGCAAAACAACGCAGAACCCCACATTTCACAACTCACCCGGCAAAAACTGATGCAATTAGGCATCGAGACTCTCCCTCACCTCCCACCCCCTTATTCCCCAAACCTATCCCCAACGGATTACCACTTTTTTCGGGTTCTCAATAAACCTGCGTCAGAAGGAGTTCGCCGAAATGATGCAGGTTGAAAATGCCACTGTTGATTGATTTGCCACTGTTGATTAATTCTCGCAATCCAGAAGTTTATCGTGATGGCATATTTTCTTTACCAGATCGTTGGCAAGGTTGTGTAGATCTGAATGGTTTTTATTTCGTCAAATAAAGTTGTGTCTGAGCGAAGTTATGGCGTTTTAAAAGTGGTCTGTTTTGGCCAATTATTCTGCATAACATAATCACAATACTGAAATTATCGAACAGTGCTTCTAAGAGGTGTAGAAAATCCATAGTATAAAAACCATAAAATACAGGTTATAGGAATGACTTATCGTCTCCAGGTCTGCTATTCTATCTACGGGAAAGTAACTAAAGGCGCTCAGTGGTGTGTAAAAACGAAAACTTCAACTCTCCGTGTATCAATTCGCTATTAATTCACTTGAAAAACTTTTGAGGTTGCATAAAGAGGTGCCACCGGCCATGAAGTTCCACATAATTGCACGGAAGTAAAACTTTGTTAGCTGGTATAGAGGTGTTACCGACCATGGAGTTCTAAATAATGGCACAGAAATGAAGCCCAAACTTTCACATGCCCTCCTACTTTCACTGCCACGAGATTGCTTTTCGCAATTATCCACTTCATGAGAAATCAGCAGCAGTATACCGAAAGATACCGAGTGTTTACAACCGACTCTTATCATTCAGGAAGCTCTATTTAAAAGCGAAGAAGGGAGCAGTCCTTCATTACTATGAAGTCCGTGTGGTGGTTAACTCTCTGCTCCTATGTCACAAGCTCGATCGGACAAACCAATGCTGCTGGTGGTGGAAAGACTGATGGGTCAGGTCAAGGTTCACTGACGACTGCAGCTTCGGCAGCGAAAGGAGCCGTCGTAAGTGAATAAGTGTTTGAGGCAATCATGAGTCATTAGTGTACCCTCACAAAACGCCTTTCTTTGTCCATGTGTCTTTTTCAAATATCACTTCTTCAATGCGTTTTCTCATTTTCTCACGGCACTACCGTGCAAATTTGCCAAGTTTCTCTGCACTCAAAAGCGCCACATGTTGGCAATCATCATGATTGTTGTGGTGTTGCTTGAGTTGGTGATCGTGCATGCGAATAGAAAAATAGGCGAAAAGGTAAGTCGACTCAGCAAACACAGCAAATCGATAATAGGCATCGGGCAAAGATAAAGCACTCTTGTTGTACCCTTTCGCGAGTGTTCACTTCACCTCAGAAATTGGCACCGCAACGTTTCGCACGGGAAGCAGTATATACGAACTAGAATAAAACAATTACACGGCAACTACATACGACTCTGCTAGCATCAACGTGTAATCGATTCAGGAACCAACTACAGCGGTATCTATAGCTTGCCCGCATTGTGTCGCACCCCGCATGCCGTGGTGCGAAATTCTCACTTAGGGGTGCCAATTCCCGTTCCCTAAGGTTTGCTTCGTCTATTCACCCACTGCCAGCTGGTGGTACCTTTATGGATCTCGCACGACGACGAGCGGCGTGCGACGCAGTGTGTGCGAGCTATGCGACTCGCGGTAGTTGGGTCTCTGAACATTACACGGTGATGCTAAGAGCGCGATCCGCAGTTCACTTGACTAGCTTCGGGACCCCACAATATGGCGCCTTTGGCTCGTTCTCATTGCTTCGCTTGCGACATGTCGAGGAGCGAGAACCTGACATAAGGGTACACACCACCAGCTGCATCGACAACTACAAAATGGTTTATTGATAAAACATGTTGTAGGATGCATGCATTAGATCGAATGATCAGAGCACGGAGTTATGTCTCTCATGATGGCCTACTTTTGGGTGTAATGATCACGGCTGCTAGATAGTTGTTGAGAAACTGCGACGTTTGTCAACTTTAGTGAAAGTGAGACCGGCAAGCTGGCGATGGATGGGTGTTTTGGAAGACCCCTGGCTTCCCAGTACAACGCCGCATTATACCGGTAGGTGTAACGAAAACGTTCATGGTTGCACGGTATGATGAATAGAGTAACCATTTCGCGGTAATTATCAAACGTTCAAGACATGCGTGATAACAAGTGATAGTAATGAGTGATAGTAATGCGCCTTCTGGTACACTGAACCTCCTTAGGTTCCAAAACCCTGCTTGCTCGCATGGCTGTCCTTCGTCTAAAGTTCTACCAATTATATTCAAGATGACTCGAGTAAAAAGCTTGTAGACTACAGACAGCTGGTAGATTGGACGAATGTCGTGTGGATCTCCCTTTCCATACAGCAAAGCAGTCCTGTTGGTTTTTCACGATGTGGGTGACCTGCAATCCGACAGGTAGCGTGTGAAGAGTGGGACCAGTGTTTTGACGATAAGTGGCGGGAGATTCTTCATATGTTCCGGTCTGATCCAGGCCGGGTACTGTACCATTCTCCATCAACAAAATGGCGTGTTGGACTTCGCAAGGGAGAACTGACGGAACGACATATCTATCCTGCTTCGGATTGCTCCTAGGCAGTTGGACATGGCTATCGAAGAAATCCGAGTAGAAGTCGTAGATGACCTTCTCCATCGTCCTTCGGGGCGCAGTAATTGTACCGTCCGAACGCTGGAGATCGGTCATTTAAGTCTTATAACTGACGAAACTTCGGAGAACATTGAAGATGCTCCTCCCAGCCTTTGCTGCTTCAGCCAGCACTGCTGCTCTTCTCTCCTTGGATCTTCCTTTATCCCCTCTGTGCACTGCTTCGCAATTTCGGACGTTAGTTGGTAATCGCTTACGGCCACGTTGGCGTATCAGCTCGAGAGTTTCTGAAGAGAGACGCCTCTAGGTGGCTTTCAAACTCTCTGCCCTCCTGGCACAATCGTGAAGATGCTCAACGAGCCGGTTGTACTCGTCGTCGATGCATTCGATAACGGACTGCTCCACACACCTGCGAAAGAAACGAAGTGTTCCCAGTTGATGACTCTCTTGGGTCTTCGCTACTTGAATTTCGCGGCTCCCTCTCCACGTATCGAAAAGAGGATTTTAGCGCTGATGATTCGATGCTCTGATCCCGTACAGAACTTTGGAACAGCAGCGACGTCAGTCAGGTAAAACCTTCGATTGAAGATGACGTGATCGATCTCATTATGGAAACGTCCAAAGGATGACTCCTAAATCCATCGCAGATGAGAGGGTTCTGGGACTGTGAGTTACCATGGATGGAGTTGATCGACATAATGAACTCAGACAGCCTTTCACCCTCCTCATTCCATTCCCTTCCGATGTGAAGCTTATTGTCCGTTCATCTGGGGCCGATCTTGACGTTGAAGTCGCTGACGATGACCTTGAAAGAGGTGTGGTCTTCCTCATAAAACTTATCCAATTCCATATAAAATGCTTCAAGCTCGTTCACGTCGTAGCTTGATGTTGAACACGGTCGAAGCCGGAATTGAACCACATCTTTTCAATCGCAATCGTCTTATTCGGGTTGTCAGACTTTCGTACAAGTAGATGTCCATGGCCAAGTGCGTGTTGACGAGAACGCCCAAACCGCCAACGCCTCTCCTGTCGCATGTTCCAAGGAACAGTTCTTCACCAGTCTCGTACACGGTGGCGCCATGCCTCCTCGTCTCGGTCAGTCCGATAACGTCGTACTTGGTCCTCCTGGCTTGCATCATCAGGTCTTCGATACTCGCTTCCGATGCAAGGGTTCGTGCGTTGAAAGTACAGATTGCCATCTTAGTTCTTCTCGATTTAGGGAGCCTGTTAGAGTCTTAAGATCTTAGCAGTCCTCCCGAGCTGTCCTACCCAACGTACCGTATTGGGGGCTCCATCAAGTTCAGGGGAATGAGGCCCATATTTATTATTGTTTTGGGCAAGATGGAGACACATGAGTAGCTTGCCTGGCTCTGTCGTGGGGGCTGGGTACACTTCGAGTAGTTAGCCAGGCTATCCCGAAGTGGACTTGGGGTTTATTTGTGAAGGCGACCCCGGACCGCCTCCCATGTACCTCCCTTGTCATTTGAACAAGCTTTTGGCTGGACCTAGTGTAGGATACAAGCTGCACCATACAGAACGCTTGCACAAGTATGCAAGAAACGTCTGCATGGATACAGAGGGTATAAATCAGCCCAGTGCAGCAGAAACAGGGAGTCCATCCCCTCAATCCACCTGCGTCTCCGGGCAGGTACATGGTGACTTTTGGTCCGCGATTAGCCCCCTATTCACCACCCGGGGTCGCGCCACGTAGCCTTGCCACCTAACTACTCGAGATCCTTCAGCGAGAGAAGCCCCTCGGTGAAGGAGATTGGTGGTGATCGAGCTTTAGCTCCCTAATAACTACCGTGCAGCAACAAGTGTGCAACATGGAAAAATACACAAGGATCTGATACTATCCTACATTATATAATCGGCTAAGTGTGTCTGTTGGTGTGTGTGTGTGCGTGTGTTTGTGTGTGTGTATGTGTGTGTGTGTTTGACCGGAAATTCATATCTCGCGTCAAAGATGGGACCCTGGATTTCAGATATGATATAGAGGGTGGCAAGGGTATCCCAGATGTGGTGGACCGAAAGTGATAGCAGCGATAAGGGCTGATAAGGAGCCTTGAAAGGCGGATGTCGCCAAATCCGTTTCGCCTTTCGGCTCGATTCTAGACTACCAACAATCATAGTGTTCTGAGAAGGGGACGGGCACACAAATGGTGGATGATCCAAATTGATAACGGTTGATAAGGGCTGACAAGGAGCTTTGAAAGGCGGATGTCGCCTAATTCGGATTACCTTTCTGGTCGATCCTAGACTGTCGGCACTCACAGTTGTTTTGAGGGGTTTGGACGAGAACATGAATGGTGAGTGACCCGAACTGATAACGGTGGATAATATTCGATAAGGAGCGTCAAAAGGTTAATGTCGTCATATCCATTTCGCTCTTCTGACTAACAGTGGAATGTTCATCCTCACAGGTATTATAGAGTATGGGACTTTAATGGTGACTTTTCGAAGTGAGAACAGCTTACAGGGGCTGATAAGAGCCATTAGGATATGGAAAAGGGATAAATTCCGGTACACCGCTCACTATTACTATACGACTGCTGTAGTGAATGCGTCTGATGCCCAGTGTCATTGGGTGAACATACGTTGTTTATGTTCTGACATATGCTGCCGATGTATTTACCGCTAAATTGCCTAGCGTTCCGATTAATGGTGCATGTCCTTTGATACTGCGATCTACGTGGCTGATCAAGACACAATCTACATTTGTGATAGCGAAGCAGGCGATTCATTCTCTGACGCGGTGCCAGCAACGATACTGTGTTTCGACTGCTACGCTATGTGAAATTTCAAATAGTGGTGCATGTTTACAGGAAGGATAAGATTGATAACTGGCATACGCAGCTACCACTCATATGCGTCCACCACTCATATGTAGAAAGTAGATGCTCAGCAAAAAAAAGCAACATCGATCATTTTCCCATCACATATTTCTATTGAGTTCAATTAATAATGAATAATTCGCACAGTACTGTTCGATAGCCCAACTGGTCAAACGATAACGAGATGTGTCTCTGAAAGAGCAGTATACGAATAGTTCTCGTGTGCTGTCACTTTTAAGTTCCTAGAAATTCTGAAGAGCATTCAAATAAAGTGGAATTCTTAGAAGAGTTTTTTGACAGCCTGACGATATATGCAATCTTCTCGCCATGCCAACAAAGTTGTTGAGAGAAAATTTTATTGACAGCCTGACGTTTCGACCGGATCGTCTTCATCAGAGCACTATACGTGGCTCAAGTTTTGAAGTTCAATCCACTACACCACCGAACGCTTCATCCCTGTAGCGGTTCTGATGAAACATCAAGGAAACCGCCGAAGAAACCTCGTACGAGAGACAGAATTCATCCAGTCCACCACCGCGAGAGCAGAACGCCGCCATACCGTATCAGTTATTGTCGGTGATTGAGAGATGCCATACTGTCCTTATACATATAGTATGATGGAGACATGCTTTTCTTCCCCTTATATCAGTAGTTTGCAATGTGGCGCAAATAGCAAGCGATCATTCGTACTGGATGAGCACTCATTTTGCTTGCTCTTACTTGGATTTCTTGCGGAAATTTAAAGCGCTTCGAGAACTCTCCTGGCAGTAATCTCAGTCGCATGCGAGGATTCTGCACTTCACATCAAAGTCGTTTCTGCCATGCTCCCCGGTCACGTGCTTCACCATAGGTGTTTTTGTATTACCTAGTCTTTTGCCAGCAAGATCTTCTTGAATAAGTGTTGCTAATCTTCTCTCAGTTTTCCAACTGTACATTGCGCTACATGCCTGACATTCAACTTGATAGATTACACCAAACTTGGCCCAATCCCCAGCTGTACCACACGGACATGTAGCACAACTCTGAAACGCACGCTTATCCTAAAGCCTGTTTCGCACGAGTTGGCTTCTGATGTTGCCATTAGGGACACACCAAGACAAAATCATCATCCAGCTGTACTAACAAGGCATCTTTGAATTGCAACAGCAACTCAGTCAGAGATGAAAGATAGGCATAGGGGAACCTCATTCAGACGCAGTATCTTACGGTTCTCAGTGCGTATTCTCCCACGGCGCTCTGGTACAACATAGCCCTTTGATGCAGCTATGTCAGAGGCTAGAGAATAGGCTCTCGCAGCTCTGTCTCTCATGCACACATTTGCAGCCGTCTTCAACGTGTTTTTAACAATTGCATGTTTCACAGCCGTGGGATGTGCAGGTGTCATGAAGCGGATCGCAATGACTGGAGCTAAGCGCTGATCCATTGCGAAACCCCTAATTTGACAGTAATACGTACCCGACAGCTGATGACGTTGCACTGCAAGCATTCTTTGATCTAAGTCACGATGTGTTCTCTATTCAGTCCAAAGGTTTCTATGGTTCCAAAATACATGTCCAGCATTTCGGACAGTGCTTCGAGGCTTGATCGTTCTGAGCGCTAGGATGAAGCGCAGTGACATCGAATGACTCCATCACGCAACCTGTTTTCAAGCGAGAATTGCGTACCTGTTCGAGGAACTCAGTCGTGTTGATTAGATGCGATCGAATTTTGCTCCGCAGCTGGCCCACTATACACCTAAAACACAACCATGGAATTTGGTCGGGTGGTCCTAATACACAACTTATTATCGGTCGTATCTTGAAGGTGTTGTTGAAGGTGATAGCCTTTTGCATTACATTCATTAACATCGAATACAATATGTACTGCTTTTTCTTAATAAAAACGCTCAGAAGAGATCGGTGAATCTTTAAAACAGCTGAATGGCTATTACCATATCCACATATCGTACTGATATTCGTATTCATTATGAAGCGTGACAGCACACCGGTTGACATAGTGGAAAAATTGTAATTGATATCAAAGACGAGGTTTCACGGAGAGAGAAGTTGGAATCTAATACGTGACACTTAAATTCTTTCATGAACTTTGGACTCGGTGAGCTTAGAGCCCGAAGATGAACAAGTTTTCACGTGGTGTTATCATCCAATGAATTTGAGCTGACTTCGAGAACTTGGCTCCACTGGTTCTGTACGCGTCTACTTTTCACCTTCGCATAACGGTTATGGCACACTATGCGCAGCTGCGGAATGGGCCGCGCTCAAGGTTGGAAGCAAAATACTCACATCGCAACTGTGCCTTTGAACAGTGAAGCAGGAAAGCGAGCGCCATATGGATAAGTCAATACATGGTACACACGAGCACTTCTCTGCAGAAAGCTCCCTACGAATTGTGATTCTTCTTTTGACGTTTTTAAAAGGATGTATTAGGTAACCTTTATGGTTCAGCAATCATTACCAATCCATGGCTATTTGTATTGTCGCTCTCCTCTCCTGATTGCACAATCTTTTGCAACTTTGCTCCCGTTTAGTTTGTATTCGCACTTTGTTATACATTCATATTATACACTCGGCAGATACATGACATAGGCTTCGCGGTGGGGGACTGCGTACTCACTGATGTCGGCAAGAAGTGTTCGGCCGCTGAAGCCATCCAATCCGTTGCGCTTCCGTCTCGCATCCGAATCGAGAGCTGTGTCTTTCACAGATACTGGGTGAGGTGCGAAAGGGAAGCTGAGAACAGTTGGCAACAATTGATGCTTCTAACAAGGTCATCAAGGTCAGAAACAAGTGAGGTCGGCGGAAGCCAATATATCGCTCATTAGGACAGTAGGACCACCCCGGGTGAGGCTACTTACGTCGGAAAATCGCGCCCGCGTCAAGGGGCGCGGCGGGTGCGAGTGCCAGTGAAAGGGTAGTGGTGACAGCCTTCAAGCGAAGCAGTGTGGCATGGGTGGAGGAGGCAGTGTGGCATGGATGCAGGAGGCAGTGTGGCATGGGTAGAAGCGCAGAGGTGACGCGGTCGCGCTCTACTGGGCTCCTAAGGGCAATCGATTCGCAAGTCGTACTTGTGGCGCCGCGAGTGCGACGCCGCAAGCGATTTTCCGGGTAAGTAGCCTCACCCGGACCGCCTCACCTAGATTGTTAAGCTATCCAGTGCTACCAATTTTACAACCACTGATACTAGCTCAAAGCAAATGTTGATGAAATGGAAACATTTGCTTCAACCGCTGAACTGCCTGCGCTTCCTAATGGGCATTCGTAGCGGAATTAGTTTAGCTAGCGCACGCATCCATTGAGGAAGTGGCTTCATCACTACCGTTTCGCCCAGATCGATTGAGTCTAAATTTCATTATACCATCGTAAAGCACTGTATACACATGTAAAAACTAATACCTATTGTAATGCGCGATAGCCTAATTGGCGCTGGTACACGTATTGTGCAAAAACAATGTGCAAAAAGAGCTAGATTATAACGGCACGTGTATTGAGCCCAACATGTTGAGCCAGTGTGACATTCAGGAAAAATCACAGAGACCGCAGCATTGACGAAGATAGATATTTGAAAAGTAGTCTAAAATCCAATTATTATCTAACTGGGCAAACGTACAGTGCTGCGCGCGTAACGTGGAATTCTGTGACGCAGAAAGTCGCTACTGGCCAATTAACCCATTGACGACCGCGGCATTTCCACTCGGCGCGAACCGCGCAGGCTTTCCCACGCTTCGCGTGTGACGCGACGTCGTGTCACACGGTCCCACAGGATCACCTTTATTAAGAAGCTATCAACTTCCACCTTCTTACATTGTATTAGGTTGATTCATAATAAATCGGACAAATCGACCAATTTAACCATTGTCGTACAACTTTTTTACGACCACTTGAAATATACTCCATCTTTATCGATGGCGTTCTGCCACGGTATAGGCAGATCATGGATGCCCTTGCTCCAGAAGGCCGGAAGCTGGAGCTCGAAGAAGTTGCCGAGTGCCGCCTTGACCTCGTCGCGAGTTTTGAAGTCTTGGCCGTCCAGGTGGCGTTGGCTGTGGGAGAAAAGATGGAAATCTGAAGGGGCCAGGTCTGGGGAGTACGGTGGGTATAGAAGCACGGTCCAACTGTACGACAGCAGCTCGGCCTTGGTCGATCTTGCGAAGTGCGGTCTGTAGAAGTAGACACGTTGTCGTGCTGGAAGTAGACATGTGACCGCCGCCGTAGCGAACTTTGGACATTGGCCTTCAATTCTGGTAATTGACGAACGTAGACGTCGGCGGATACTGTGGTACCTTCATCGAGCAGCTCCCAGTACTCTACGCCGTGTACGCTCCACCAACCGCTGTTTTCGTCTTCGATGGAATAGTCGCCTGACGCAAACTTCGAATGCTACAACTACAGTGTACTTCTGCCGGGGGCATGCTCCTTGTAAACCAGATAGCGATATAAATAGTATGACGTTGCGGATGTGGTCTCTGGACCGCTTGAAATCGTGCGGCATTGTGGCGGAATGAATTTACTTTGGAGTGATTATTCTGCGGCACTTTGAAGAGCTTTTCACACTCATTCCAACGATACCTCGCGCGTCCATTTTCGTTAATTCGTTACTGAGTTATGATCTCTAGAGATCATCACTACCATTTGTCCGATTTATTATGAATCAACCTAATAATTAGGTTCCCATCCGTATTTATGATAATATATAGACCACATTTGCATCGAGCTTTCCCCTTTCAAGTAAGAATGCTTTTGATCTCCTCTTACTACCCCCTACATCATTTATAAACTTCAGGATCCCATCTTTGCTGTGACGAGAGATAGAATTTCGTGACAAGCAAGCACACACAGACGTGCTTGGCGGATTACGCATACCAGTCGGCTTTCTGTACGAATTATTCATTATTTATTTAACTCAATGGAAATTGTAATAGGGAAATGGTCGATATTGCCTTTTTGCTGAGCATCTACTTTTTGCATGTGTGGTCCGTATGCCAGTTATCGATGCTTATCGTTGCTGTAAACATGCACCACTATTTGGAATTTCACATAGTCAATCGGTCGATACCGACTATTGTTGCTGGCACTGCCTGAGCCACTGAATCGCCTGCTTTGCTATCACAAATCTAGATTATGTCTTGATCATCCATGTAGATCGCAATATCAAAAGACATGCACCATTATATGAAACGCTAGGCAATTTAGCAGTAGATACATCGGCAGCAAATAACAGGACATAAACAAAATACGTTCACTCAATGGTACTGGGCATGAGACGCATTCACTACAGCAGTCGCTCCTGTGAACCGTTATCACTTTTGAAAAGCCACCATTAGGGTCCCCATACCCTGTAATACCTGTGAGAGTGTATATTCCACTGTTAGCCAGAAGAACGAAACGGAACGACATTAGCCTTTTGACGCTCCTCATCGAATCTTATCCACCGTTATCCGTTTCAATCACCCACCCTTGATGTGCCCGTCCCACCTCCTCAAAACACCCGTGAGTGTCGGCTGTCTAGGATCGACCCGAAAGGTGGAACGTATAGGCGACATTCGCCTCTCAAGGCTCCTTATCAGCCCTTACCAACCGTCATCAATTCGAATCACCCACCATTGATGTGCCCGTCCCACCCCCTGAAACACTTATGAGTGTCGGCGCTGTGGGATCAAATCAAATGAGGAAGAGGATTCAACGGCAATAGCCTTAAACGTTCCTTATCGGATCTTATCAGGCGTTATCAATTTGGATCACCCACCACTAATGTGCCAATCCTACGTCTCAAAACACCTATGAGTGTGGGCGCTCTAGGCTCGACCCGACAGGCGAAACGGATTTGGCGACATCAGCCTTTCGAGGCTCCTTATCAGCCTTTGCCAGCTGCTATCACTTTCGGTCCACCACCGCTGGGATTCCTTACCACCCTCTATATCACTTCTGCAATCTAGGATCCCATGTTTGCTGCGACGCGAGATATGAATTTCCGGTCATACACACACAAACACACAGGCACACCAACAGACACACTTAGCCGATTATATAATGTAGGATAGTAGAACGGGTAACAGAGAGATTCATTTTGCCGCGCACGATTCCTTGAAGAGGTGATTCTTCTTACGCCTCTGCCTCTTTTGGGATGGATTGATATACAAACCCCAGTTTTCGAATGGATTTCACTCGACGGTACTACTCAGTAGAAAATCCCTTTCCCTGAATTCCTAAGGGAACTAATGAGAGATATTTTATTGAGAATTTCTTTTCCTGGACTGCACTCAATCGTTGAAGTGAACCAAAGACTAGCACACGGAGGGTGTGTACCCTTATGTCAGGATTTTCGCACGACCACAAGCGGCGTGAGACGCAGTGTCGCAGTGTGGGCGAGCTATGCACGTCGCGGTAGTCGGTCTTGGAACCATTACACGCTGATGCTAGGGGCGCGATACGCAGTTGACTTGTAATCGCTTCGGGACCCACCGACATGGCTCCTTCAAATCGTCCGCATTGCTTCGCTTGCGACATGCCGCGGTGCGAAAATTCTGGCATAAGGGTGCATACCCATGCACGAATGGCGTCGGAATTGACCAGAGGTGTTCAGAGCAATGACCGTCGTTGGATACTCAGCTATACTTCTGCCGAGTACAGCTTATATTGTTTTGAGTGGAATTATGAGCTGTATATAAAGCTGTCTACTTCGCAGTATAATGTATTGAAGCATCGTAATAAACAATGAGTCGGTGAGAATGTAAAAAATTAAGAGAAGGTATTGACAGTCATGGTAAGAATTCACTGTGAAGTAAATATTGGTACTTGGGAACACGTAAAAAAGAGCATGTGTTTTACGCTGTAGTACTTTACTCCACCCGATCTTGATATTCTAGTACCAGCTGGCCACAGCACCGCACGCCCGAACCACGGTGGCATAATGTAATATGTCTTTAATTGATACCGACTTGAAGGTAGCGTTAGGGGTAATTCGATTGCTTCATTCTTTCCAATCTTTGATACTGATCGGTGGACGTTATCACCACGAAAGCTTACACGTCAAACACCACATCATCCCGATTGATACGGCTTCAAGACGATGCGATAAGTGTCATTCTGCTATCACCCTTATTACTCTACACCTCAGAGTCATTGTTCGGTAAAGTCTACCCTTGGAGGCGGGATGGACTCATCAAAGGCGTCAGGTCTTATCCGCTACGCCGTCACTACAGCTCGGAGGCGCGCTTTTCGACGAGGATTTCGCCATGAATAATCTTTTCAGACCCATAGTTATATTATTCCTATTGGTGTCTTTAATCGCTATATTATCTTATCAGTATCCTATCAGCTGTTTACGTACGATCACCCATGGATAATATTCCAGGTCCCCCTGCCGCATTTCACAATCCCTATGAGTACAACACTTTGCTGCCACTCGGAAAAGCGGGTTGATATCGATGGTGCTTCCCACATAGCTGAGTATCCAACGACGGTCATTGCTCTGAACACCTCTGGCCAATTCCGACGCCATTCGTGCATGGGTATGCACCCTTATGCCAGAATTTTCGCACCGCGGCATGTCGCAAGCGAAGCAATGCGGACGATTTGAAGGAGCCATGTCGGTGGGTCCCGAAGCGATTACAAGTCAACTGCGTATCGCGCCCCTAGCATCAGCGTGTAATGGTTCCAAGACCGACTACCGCGACGTGCATAGCTCGCCCACACTGCGACACTGCGTCGCACGCCGCTTGTGGTCGTGCGAAAATCCTGACATAAGGGTACACACCCTCCGTGTGCTAGTCTTTGGTTCACTTCAACGATTGAGTGCAGTCCAGGAAAAGAAATTCTCAATAAAATATCTCTCATTAGTTCCCTTAGGAATTCAGGGAATGGGATTCTCTACTGAGTAGTACCGTCGAGTGAAATCCATTCGAAAACTGGGGTTTGTATATCAATCCATCCCAAAAGAGGCAGAGGCGTAAGAAGAATAACCTCTTCAAGGAATCGTGAGCGGCAAAATGAATCTCTCTGTTACTCGTTCTACTATCCTACATTATATAATCGGCTAAGTGTGTCTGTTGGTGTGCCTGTGTGTTTGTGTGTGTATGACCGGAAATTCATATCTCGCGTCGCAGCAAACATGGGATCCTAGATTGCAGAAGTGATATAGAGGGTGGTAAGGAATCCCAGCGGTGGTGGACCGAAAGTGATAGCAGCTGGCAAAGGCTGATAAGGAGCCTCGAAAGGCTGATGTCGCCAAATCCGTTTCGCCTGTCGGGTCGAGCCTAGAGCGCCCACACTCATAGGTGTTTTGAGACGTAGGATTGGCACATTAATGGTGGGTGATCCAAATTGATAACGCCTGATAAGATCCGATAAGGAACGTTTAAGGCTATTGCCGTTGAATCCTCTTCCTCATTTGATTTGATCCCACAGCGCCGACACTCATAAGTGTTTCAGGGGGTGGGACGGGCACATCCCCTGAAAATGGTGATTGGTGGGTGATTCGAATTGATGACGGTTGGTAAGGGCTGATAAGGAGCCTTGAGAGGCGAATGTCGCCTATACGTTCCACCTTTCGGGTCGATCCTAGACAGCCGACACTCACGGGTGTTTTGAGGAGGTGGGACGGGCACATCAAGGGTGGGTGATTGAAACGGATAAAGGTGGATAAGATTCGATAAGGAGCGTCAAAAGGCTAATATCGTTCCGTTTCGCTCTTCTGGCTAACAGAGGAATATGCACTCTCACAGGTATTACAGGGTATGGGGACCCTAATGGTGGCTTTTCAAAAGTGATAACGGCTCACAGGAGCGACTGCTGTAGTGAATGCGTCTCATGCCCAGTATTTGCTGCCGATGTATCTACTGCTAAATTGCCTAGCGTTTCATATAATGGTGCATGTCTTTTGATATTGCGATCTACATGGATGATCAAGACACAATCTAGATTTGTGATAGCAAAGCAGGCGATTCAGTGGCTCAGGCAGTGCCAGCAACAATAGTCGGTATCGACCGATTGACTATGTGAAATTCCAAATAGTGGTGCATGTTTACAGCAACGATAAGCATCGATAACTGGCATACGGACCACACATATGCAAAAAGTAGATGCTCAGCAAAAAGGCAATATTGACCATTTCCCTATTACAATTTCCATTGAGTTAAATAAATAATGAATAATTCGTACAGAACTGCGCGATAGCCCAACTGGTATGCGTATAATCCGCCAAGCACGTCTGTGTGTGTTTGCTTGTCACGAAATTTCATCGCTCGTCACAGCAAAGATGGGATCCTGAAGTTTATAAATGATGTAGGGGGTAGTAAGAGGAGATCAATGGTGGGAGACCGAAAGTGATAGCAGCCGAGAAGGGCCGACAAGGGGCGTCGGAAGTCGAATGCCACTGAGTTTGTTGCGCTGATTGGGTAAGATGGAGTGTTGATCCTCATGACCACTAATGGGATGGTGCGAGAGCATTAACTGTGGATGATCCGAAGTGTGAGCAACCGATAGAAACTGATAGGACGCTTAGATTTCCGGAAGTCACCATATTCTCTCATTAGGTTGATCCTAGAGCACTGACACTCAGAGGTGTTCGGCAGAGTGAGCAGGGGCCTTAAGGACACAGTTCACGGTAATTTTCGTGCGGCTTGGCGTTCCGTAATTACTCTGAGGGTGCTGAAGAACACATAAGCGAAGAAGCAGCCAAAGAAATTTCCGAAAATCCTAAAAATAAGGTGTTTCTGACCTTTTGCTTCAGCGAGTTTTCAACTTAGAAGCAGGCATTTGAACAAGTTTCCGCGTGATAATATCATTCAATAAGGTTGCTATTACTATGGGAATCCTCCCTATCTTATTGCAGTCCATATCATGCCTCTTATCCACGTAGATACCACCACAGCTCTACTGGAGTCGTAGGATGGGTGTGGGCCATCTTGAGACGGTGGCCGCCAGCTGACTCCCGGGTTCTTTACGCGTTTGGCGCTTAACCCTCGCACCCGGTGATGGCACACGCTTTGCCGTTGTGGTACGGTCTATCTATTCGCGGATGGTACCAAAACACCCATACTATCGTAAACTGTCCCTTTAACGATGGGTGATCGAGATCGCTAAGGGTTGATGAGATCTTACAGGGAGTGCGAAAGGCAAACGTAGCAGAACCCGTTGTGTCTTTTGCATTGGCATTGAATGTTGACACCCAGGTGTATAAAAGGGTGGGGCGGGACATTAATAGTGAGTTATTCAAGAAGATAACTGTTACTAAGATCAATAATGAAAATATTAGGTTGATTCATAATAAATCGGACGAATGGTAGTGATGATTTCTAGAGATCATAACTCAGCAACGAATTAACGAAAATGGACGCGCGAGGTACCGTTGGAATGTGTATGAAAAGCTCTTCAAAGTACCGCAAAGTATCACTCCAAGGTAGTTTCATTCCGCCACCATGCCGCACGATTTCAAGCCGTCCACAGACCACATCCGTAACGTCATACTATTTATATCGCTATCTGGCCAGGAACCCGCGGATATCGGCAGACGTCGGAAAGCAGTTCACAAGGAGCATGTTCCCGCCAGAAGTACAGTGTACTTGTGGCATTCGAAGTTTGCGTTAGGCGACTATTCCATCGAAGACGAAAACCGCGGTTGGTGGAGCGTACACGGCGTAGAGTACTGGGAGCTGCTCGATGAAGGTACAACAGTATCCGCCGACGTCTACGTTCGTCAATTACCAGTATTGAAGACAAATGTCCAAAGTTCGCTACGGCAGCGGTCACATGTCTACTTCCAGCACGACAACGCGAGACCGCACATTGCAAGATCGACCAAGGCCGAGCTGCTGTCGTACAGTTGGGCCGTGCTTCCACGCCCACCGTACTCCTCAGACCTGGCCCCTTCAGGTTTCCACCTTTTCTCCCACAGCCAACGCCACTTGGACGGCCATGACTTCAAAACTCGCTACGACGTCAAGACGGCACTCGGCAACTTCTTCGAGCTGCAGTCACCGGCCTTCTGGAGCAAGGCCATCCATGGGGGGCCAGCAAGGGCCTAACCCGTGGCAGAGGGTCATCGATAAAGATGGAGCATATTTCAAGTGAATCCCAGTTGTCGTTGAAAAGTTGTACGACAATGATTAAAATTTGTCAATTTGTCCGATTTATTATGAATCAAACTAATAATAAAGAAAATAGCTGTGCCTCCATGTGGGCCGCCGCGATAACTAGCAGCTATCAAAATTCGAGAAAACATATCAAAATAGAAAATAGCGCTCAGTCTGTTTCACCTTGCCGGCTGACTGTGAAATGTTCACATCCACAGGTATTGTGGAGTACGGAGATCTCAGTGGCACATCGAAACAGATAAAGACTTAAAGAGGCTGGTAACAGCGGCTAGGAAGTGAAGTGGATAAAATATATTACACCGCTCATTATACGGCCGTTATAACATTGACTGAACATAATTTGTTTATGATCCATATCACTTGCCGATGTATGAGCCGTTGAATTGCCTAGCGATCCGAATAGTGGTGCATGTCTTTTGATAGTGTGATTTACGTGGACTCATTCTACGATCTACATTTGTGACAAGGAAGCAAGTGAGCCATTTCCTCATGCGATATCAGCAACTATACTTTGTATCTACTGCTAGACTGTGTAGAATTCCAACTAGTGGTGCATGTTTGCAAAAACGGTGAGCATCGATGACTAGCATGTGGATCCACCGTCATCATGTGGGAATTAGGCAGCGCTCATAGTTTTGGAGCTCGAGAATTCTGCGGAAAAGGATGAATATTCTTTGGGAGGATTTCAGAATTAGCGTTTTTATTGAAAGAGGAATATACGCATTGATTGGAAGAATTGTGGAAAACGGAACTGTGCAATTTACGAAAATGCGGAATAGTGGAATAGGCGGCAATGAAGAATCGAGGGAAGCATGGAACACGTTTGCGGCCCGTGTTGCTCCACCAGGCCTGGTCACTGTGAATAGTCGACAAGTCTGTGCTGTACTTCAAAAAGGAACCGTCATTGCCGTGCGGAGACATACCAGACATCTTTTTGTCAGGAGTGCAGTTTTCTTTAAAATTTGAAATGGTTACGTCGAAGGCACACCACACGATAATCAGATTAGCGGTTTACTTTCATGGAGCTAGTAGGTCCTTGGATAACTGCTCGCGCTGCACCTTTGTTGAGGCTGCACGGTGCACCCTCACGGTGTTGTGCCTGCTTGAACACAACTGAGCCACGCCCACCCAACCAAATCCCTAGTCTTAGACGAACATATTTCCAGCATGGCGTCACGTGGAGAAAGAAGCTCGCGATAAGAGAAGACAGTTTGATGAAACAGCCATTTCGGCGATGACAGCAGTTTCCACCTTAGAAAATGTTCGTCTACGGACGGGCGTGATTTGTTTAGGTGAGCGTGGCTCGGTTTTGTTCAAACAGGCGCCACACAATGACGGTGCACTGTATAGGAGCAACAAAGATGCAGTCTGAGCAATTATTCAAGGTCCCACTAGCCCCAAGAAATTGAACCCCTAACTGTGATTACCGCTTGGCGTGCCTTTATGGTGAATTTGTGATAACGATCTCAAACAGATTTGGAAGAGATATGTTCCGTGATGTTATAACTTCCAAAACAAGACACATAGTGTGGCAGTAGACAGAAGTCTGAAATCAGAAACGAATGAATGCAGAGGGCAGAAAGGAATGCACGAGAAGGAAAAGAAATTGTATGATGAAAACAGCGTTTTCTGAGATTAATCTCTACCAGCATAGAAAAAATTTGTCTCATCATACACGTTCCCTGACGAAGGAGTCATTGTGTCGCAAAATCCGCAACTCTTCCAGTTGATACATATTATCCTTTCCGCAGATCCCATAATTCTGCACATTCCGCTTCTTGATTTCTCTAATCCTTTCGTTTCTTCGTAACATGGGATTCGATACGTATCTAACGCTGTTCCGCATAGTTCACAACTAAGCATTTTCACGAAAACGCAGACTCGGCAGTTCTTCCAATCGATACGTATCTCTATCACTCTCTGCAGATTCCGCGATTCTGCAATTTTTTTCATAACTATGAAGGCTGCCAGATATTCAGCAAGTGAGCAAATTGCTACCAATCGATGCAACCGGATACAGAACTACCCATCTCTAAACTACTGAGCTTCCAATAGTGACCACTCCAGCCTGCGTGTGAAACGACACGTTTCATTCCTGATCCATTTACATTGATTGTCGAAATCATGGCAACAAAATATTACCCGCTAAATCATCTAGACTTTCAAAAAGTGTTGGCCTTCTTCAGCGGTGCGATATGCAGTAGTAGATGACGCGATTATCGACAACCGATCGCTTGAGGACAGCGATAGGGTAAATTCGAACGAACAGTGGAAATGTAGTGAATATGAAAGTCGAGGTGCTTAGTTATACGATGGTGAAGAGAAAACGGAGGGAAATGGCAAAGACTCGAGTAATGGGTCCCACTTCCCACTGTTGATTATCGACACGAACGACCATCCAGTCAAGAGGCGGGTGGTCCGGACGAGATTTCCATTGGCATGTTAAGTGAACACAAGAGAATGTTCAAAGATACGATAGCATCTTTTCTTTAGAGTGAGCTTCAAGCCAAAACTGTGAAAGCGCGCCGCATTACCTTCGATCCTGTCGCATATTCTCGGCCGCTCTCATCGTAGCCAACCAGGAAGCATGTCGCCTGGAGACGGGACTGTCATCCAAAGGCGTCAGCTGTTAACCGTTATGCCGTCATTACAGCTTGGGAGCGGGGTTTTCCGACGGGGATTTCGCTAGAAATAAGCTTCTCAGGTCCAAAGTTTCCATGTAATTGGCCTTTTAGGAACTTCCCGATTAGCTGTCTTCAAAGGCACACCGCGCAATAATCAAAGTGGTCCTTACCTTCTGAGAGCAGGTAGACCCTATGTTGCTTGTGAAGACTGCACCCTTTTCGCGGCGCCACGGCTAAGGCAGCTATATCAGTAGCGAAGATAGCTTCAACAGGGAAAATAGGTGATATCGTAGCATTTTGCGCGATATCATCGAGAAAAACTCATTTCTAATCTCCCATACTCGTACGAGGACCGATGGCAGGCAGCTTTATTTTGGTAGTTGTAAAGGGCATTGCTTTATTTTTCTTCACTGGTGGGTAAACCAGGGCTTGTACATCCTGTAACACGCGCGATAGCTCTCACGATTTTTTGCGAGGTGTGCCTTTGAAGGAATCGTCCATGGAAAAATGGGTCTTCATGTTACCCATATATTCATGTTACATTTCCCTAATGTGGGCCACATGCGAAGTTTCACGCGAAAAAATGTGAACCTGGCCAAGAAACAGCACCACGAAGTCTTGGCTGGATGGGCAAAGTTTCCGAGAAAGTGTCCACCCCGTCGTCCGCCGCGTTCGGAGACGCATTGTAGGAATAGAAGGCTACGTAAACAATCCCACTCTACGTTCTCAACCGCGGCGGCCACTGTGCATGAGGCCCTTATTAGGCAAATTCAACATAAATATAAGGGTAACAAAGAAATTAATTTCTCCTTGGACGATTCCTTTGAGTACTAATTGCTCAAGTGAATGTACTTCATCCTCCGATATCAGTAGCAACGGATGCTTTGACTGCTAAACTATGTGAAATTTGAAGGAGCAATAGCCATTTGTAGACATATAAGTTGGGATAGCTCTCAGTACTGCGGTCATCAGAATGTAGAATTGTGCGACATTTCTTCGACATCACTTGATCTGTATCGACCATTTCCCCATTACATTATCCTATTGCATTATTCGCGTAGCACTATGTGATAGCCCAACTATGTAGTATAGTCACGTTGCACTTGCTTGAAAAGGACCACATGCGAAGTTCCACGCACGCGAAAAAGTGAGAATCTGACTAGCTTTCCGTAGTGGCTGACGGAAGGGGTTAGGGGAAAGAGGGGGAGTGCTCTTATCAAGCAAATGTAAGAGTAGATGGGCGACAAAAAACTCATTTTCCCGTTTACGATTCCTTTGGGCAGCCGAAGCTTGGTCGGCAGAATGGAGGTTTTCTTGTAACGCTGGTGGAATTGTGACGGCACACTCTAACACGATTTCCGAAAAATGGCATTACCGTGATCGCAGCAATGTGCTCCAGCCATATAGAGTGGCTAATGCAATTTCCCGAAAGTACCTGCATCGGTAAGAGACGCTCTGCTCAAAGCGGTGCTCATTTTGAAATTCCATTACGTGTTTCAGTGATTACGAAAACCTACTGAAAATGTGGTTTTATGATGTATGGCTTTTAACGCAACACAATGTGTGTAACGGTGCTAAACACTTTGCCGAGTGATAGAACAAGAAAATTCTCAGGAGTATAAAGCTAACCAACAGTGGTAGTAGATAGATGATGAATACATAACTGCGATCTTATTACAGCAATTATGAGTGCCCATTGATCTCCTTTCAGGAGGGGGTCGCTGATTTCTTCCCTTACGAACTGCCAAAGGAAATGCTGAAACGACCGTTACCGGCTTGGTATGTTTTAGCTCCTCTGCTCACAGCTCTATGAAACATATTTATGATAAACGGAAGGATATTTATATAACAAAGCACTTCTCAGATTATATATGTAGTTTTTGAGTGTACAAGCATCATTTTATATTATAAATGTAGTTTTTGAGTGAAAAAAAAACTAAGCATATTATACTTACTGTTTCAGGGATAGCACATCCTACTTCAGACCAGGATTTGCGTCCATCTATCCACCATTCACTCATACTTTCAACCTACCTCTGCATCCACCGAAACTGTGTCAGGCGTAAGTGAACACATTTCTTCAATGTAATGTGGTGATGAAATAGTCGATCACCCGATATCAACGAGGTCCATACGGCAAAATTCCATACTGTAATAGGCGCACCACTGAGCGCTAGCCCAACCGGTATCTCCACAAACATTTTTACTATTCGGATTTCACGCAGTTCGGCGGTCGGTGCATTACCCGTTGCTACTAATATCAGAGAACAAAATTCTGTTATTCACCACTGCATATCACAGCACTTTCTGCAAGTCCAGATGATGTGACGGTCGATATTCTTTGCTACAACTGACAACTCGCATCAGGAACATATCATAAATGTTGGGAAAAACCGAGCCATCCAAACTTCACCGCTCAATGAGTTAGAAAAGTTGGTAATCTGGGCAAATTGGTGGCCATCAGCACAATATTTCGCCGTAAACTAAGGATGTTCACACGAACTTTATGCGACATTGAATAGCAAACCATGGGACTCTACAATTTCCCCAACTTGGCACTATTCGATTCTCACTTATCCCACTTATTCTGCATCTTGAACTCATCTAAATGATAAAATCATGAAGTCTGCAGACCGGTTCCGGAAGGCTTCAGAACATTACTACTAAAAAAGGACAGGAAAAGTTATGGAAAGTCTCGATATTGGTGGCAATTACGCAAAGAACAGTGATGGTAAATGCACTCCGGGTCGATATGAATAATCTACCTCAACGTATTTGTGTAACTGATATAAGTACAAAACGGGTATCAGTTGTTTGATGACTTCTGAACCTCACAACTTTGGCATTGTTAGTGATTCGCGATTGATTATGCGGAAAAACCTACTCTATATAATTCGCTTAGTATGTCTGTGCGTGTGTGTGTCCGTCTGTCTGTCACGAAATACATATCTCGCGTCGCAGCAAAGCTGGGACTCTGGATTTTACCAATGTTATAGGGGGCGGTAAGGGGACTTAGGCGGTGGTGGACCGAAAGTGATAGCAGCTGATACGTGCTGTTAAGGAGCCTCAAAAGGCGAATGTCACCAAAGTCGTTTCGCCTTTCGCATTGATTCTGGAGCGCTGACACTCATAGGTGTTGTGCGGGATCGAACGGTAACATTAATAGTGTATTATGCAACTTTATAACTGTTGGTAAGATACGATAAGGAACGTAAAAGGGCTGGAGTCGTCGAATCCGTTCCGCTTTTCGCATTGGTGCCGGAGCGTTCATACTAACAGGTGTTTTGCGGGGTAGGACGGGGACACTAATGGTGGATGATCCACGTTGATAACGGTTGGTAAGATACGATAAGGAGCGTAAAAGGGCTGGAGTCGTCAAATCCGCTTCGCTTTTCGCATTGGTCCCAAAGCGTTCATACTCACAGGTGTTTTACGGGTTAGGACGGGGACATTATGGTGGACGATCCACGTTGATATCGGGTGATAAGATTCAATAAGGAGCGTCGGAAACCAAATGTCACCAAGACCGATTCGCTTTTCCGACCGGCAATGGAATGTCCACATTCACAGGTATTGCGAGGTACGCGGATTGATGGTGCCTTACTGATAGCGGCTTACAGAGGTTGATAAGAGGAAGTGGGCGGGATAATATCCGGTACACTGTTTACTACTACTATGCGACCGCTGAAGTGAAAGCGTCAGTGCAACTGGATAATATATTTTGTTTGCGTTGTGATATCAGATACCGATGTATCGACCGCTAAATTGTCTGTTGTTCCAAATAATGGTGCATGTCTTTTGATACTGCGATCTACATGGATTATTAAGATAGGACCAAGACTTATGATAGCAAAGCAAGCGAATCATTTTCTAATGTGGTGCCAGCAAAAATACTGGGTATCAACCGCTAGACTATGTAAAATTCCAATGATGCATGCTTACAAAAACGATAATCATTGATAAGCGGCATGCGGATCTATCACCAATATACCGATTCATGCAGTTTGATTCAAAACTGTCGATCTTCACAGTATCTAAGCTCCCAACAGTGACCACTTAAGCCGAAGGGCTAACTGATTAGTGGATTCACCCTGTCATTCCTGCACATAGATCGTCGATATCATTGCAGCAAAAGGTTTCGACTGCTAAATCATCTGGCCTGTAAAAAATGGTGACCTTCCTCAGCGGTGATATCTTCGATTTCGGTTAATATCTATTACTCATATTTAGAAAGTAGATGCTCGGCAAAAAGTCAACATCTACAAATTACCCATTACATAATTCTATTAAATTACATGAATAATAAATCGCACAGTATTGTGCGATAGCTCAACTGGTAAAATAAATGTTTCTATTAGATCGGGCGATCAGGCGAAAGGACAAGATACCTAT
Source organism: Trichostrongylus colubriformis (assembly GCA_963978905.1). NCBI lineage: Eukaryota > Metazoa > Nematoda > Chromadorea > Rhabditida > Trichostrongylidae > Trichostrongylus > Trichostrongylus colubriformis. The sequence continues at coordinate 24,294,841 of OZ022260.1, forward strand.
CGATTGGACGATCAGGGGATAAGGCGTTCGGATCAGGGTAAGATGCATATCGACTAGACAGATGACGCCTGATTTCCTGATCGCTTATCACCACGGAGGAAGCTTTATAAGTAATAACTGTCGAAATTGTCGGTTTCTCTGTAGAGGGCCGGAAGTGGATAACGGACCAGTCCAATGGATGGATAATGCCACAGATGTAAAACTTCTGTCAAACACAAACTGCCGATCGACATCAACCTGAATTGCCGGCTTTTGTGTAGAAGACAGGAAATGAATAATGGTCTGCTTTGATGGATGGGTAATGCCACAGAGGTGAAAATCCCATAGAGGCACGTGCTAAAGATAGTGAGCAGTGATGCTTTGCTTCAGTGGTGCTGGGTTCTGAGTATCGTTCCCAGAAAAGAGCAATTCCGATCGAATCATGGCAGCGCATCGTGTGATTCGCGCAATAATAGGCTTCAGCCAATCGGTACAAGATGTAAGATACAGATCGATTAGGTGATTAGGCTATTGAAGACTTAGGAGATCTGGCCACCACAGAAACAGGTGCGAAAATAAGGTAAATATCAGTTGGGGGAGTAGGCTATAGTGCTTTTGTGTCTCCTGTTAGCGTAGTCCTTTGATCTATACCTTCCCTCTTTTGCATGGCATGAATGTCTCTATCTAAACACTATCCCTTATCGTGCTGCGCATATTCGATTTGAGGAGGAGGGGGCCCATTGGAGGGGGTATGCCTAGGAGAGGACGCATATGTCGCATCCTCTCCTAGGCATACCCCCTACTGAAACAAATGACGAGTTATACTCAAACTCCGCTCACTCCCGCAAAAGCACCGTCCATTATTGAGATTTATTTTCATTTCATCACTGTAGCCACTGCGGCTCACTTCTTTCCAAATATAAATTGTAATTTTTGCAGTGATGACTGTCTGATTAATTACAAGCTCTGCTCTATGTAGGCAGGTCTCTGTTTGCTTCGAGCATGCTTACGATAACTTGGATAGTGGTCATCTTCACCGATCTTTTCCTAGTCTATAAACCGCGCTGGGACTGAGTCATGAATTCTTGTAGAAGGTCCCGTTCATTCTGGGTGCTCTCCGACGACTGCCTTAGGTCTTTTTCATGTTTGAGAAACTCATCGCTGACCTTAAACTATTTTTTCCTCAATTTGTTCTAATTTGAAACCCAAGTAGCGATTTGTGACTTGAGGACACAACACTTCAGTAGACGCCACGCCCATAAGTTCATGTGTGCTACTTATTTCTTGTTTCATGCCTATCCCAAAGTTGTCTCCATCTCCCCAGGCTGTTTTTTGGAGTGTGTGCACTTATGACAGATATCCGCGCGACGAGCGGCTCGGTGGGTACAAGTACCAGTGGCAGGGCATGGCGGCTTTCGAGCGAGGCAGTGTGGCATTGGTAGGAGGTAGGGTGGCATGGGTACAGGAGGCAGTGTGGAATGGGTGGAAGTGCAAAGGTGACGCAGCCACGCCCTGCTGGGCTCCCAAAGGCAATCGATTCGGCAAGTCGTACTGATGGCGCCGCGAGTGCAACGGCGCGAAGCGATCTTTTGTCATGAGTGCACACACCCTTTTTCTTGTGATCCCTGATTTTGTACGAACAAAGGGACGGACATAGCACGGACGTACGCGGGCAGGGACAAAAGATGTTTTACATGCAGTATCTGTCAAAAATATATGTGGTTTTCGATTTCAACTTTGGTCGTTTACATAACCGGCTTAACTTTCTTTGTGTTTCGTAGGCATTCATTACTCAGAGAAACAAAGTACTATCTCAGCTGAGTATGGTGTCAGGTGGAGGCTTAAAACTTCATTCAACCGAAAACTCTGGAAATGACTGAATTTTTTAAAGTATTTAATTGAGCAAAGGTGCCTGTAACTAAACGAAACGAGAAGATACGTACAAATTCACAGAATAAGGCTAATTCTTTGTTACACGTTATTTGGACCGAGTTTTACAAATTTTCAACACCCACTCTGCAGTACCCAGTCGAGATACAATATTTTATTGACATTTGTCTTCAAAACACAGTAAAAATTGGAAGAGATATGTGAAGGTCGACCGTAGTCATGATCTTCTAAAACCGTTCATATTTTTAACCGCTACTGATACGTATTGGTATGCAGCCCTATACCAAGGAATCGCGTGGCCGCCCGCTGCGAGCGGCGCAGCGAGTCCGGCTTGGTTTTTCGCGTGCGAATGCGTACAAGTCATTGTACACAGGTCATGCGTACAAGTCATGAAATTTGACGCCCGAAATAGACATTATCTGATTTTTGAGTTGATGTTGCTTACTTTGTTGCTGTTTGTTGTCACTCCTTGACTTTTAATTTTTGTTGTTGAGTTTAGTTGTTGCAGACGCCCAAAGATTGAATTGTGGTAAACAGCGTAGGGGGCATCTCACTATGGACATTAATTACCTCAACTTAGAAGGGAGTAGGAATCAATTTTTATGTTTAGGCTCAGGCAAAAATAAAAAACATAAAATATGCGCATGAGAGTATAGAACCCCTGGAGAAACCAATCAAGTTGCTTAGATGGGCAACTTTTTTACTAGCTGCACCCCTCATTGCGATAGCACATTGCAATTATACAGTTTGCACCACTGCGTCATGGGTATCAGTTATCAAAACACAACAAATGCAGCTTTTTTGGAAGGCTCCGACGATGCCATAGTTTTGGGTCCTGTTTGGAATCCCAGCTGACAACAGCAAGTTGTGCTGATGGTGCCGCCGGTGCGACGCCGCGAAGCGATTAATTGACATAAAGCTACACACTCAATAGTAGTAGTAGTAGAAATTTGGTTCATTTTCCCACTCGTCTTATACCCATGTGCAGTTGTCAACCCTTAACATTACCTTGGTGAGCTATTGGCGTTCCTCACCGGTGAAGTAGGTCATACAGAGGAGGAACAGGCATTCATCCATTGTGCCCGACTTGCTCAAGTGTGCATGAAAGTTCAAGTGTGGTGAGAAGAACTAGAGTATGCGTAGACAAAGAAATGTGTCTCATTCGGTGCAAGTCATGGAAATCAAAGTTCAACCAGGCGAAAACAGGGAATTTTTCAGCCACTGAAGGAGCAAAGAATAATCCCAAGGAAAGTAAACTCAAATTTATAAATTTGGATGGATTAAAAGTGCTTTCATTGCGATAGTACACGCGCTTTCATTGCGAGATTTATGTAAAGGTACAATGCTCCACTGTATTGCCATAACACAGCACTCTGTTAAAGACAGTGTTCGGGATAATGTGGGTGACAGGGAATCCCATAAGGAGGCATTGAGTGAAAAACTACGTGTCTGGAAGGCCTATGCATGGCGAAATCCCCCGCGGAAGGCGCCCCCTTGAGCTGTGGCGGAGGCGGCCTCGTCAGGACAAGCCGCCTTGGACAAGGACAGCCCGCCTCCAGGCGACGTGATTAGGGGTTGGTCACGGTGCGGTTGGTCAAGGAGATCGGCAGGATTGAATGTATCGAGCGCGCTTTCTCACTTTTAGCTTGAAACTGACCACATGAAAATAGATGCTGTCGCATTTCCGAACATCCCTTCATGCTTACGTCTTGGTAATGCCAGTGGAAAACCTATGCGGACTACCCGCGTCTTGAGGGAAAGGTCGTCCGCGCCCAGAACCAATGGTGGGAAGGGGTTCAATTTCTTGGGTTTTTGGCCACTTCCATTCGTTTTTTCTCCACTTTCCTGTTACTAGGCATCTCGGCTTTCATATTCACTACTTCTTATACTTTTCGTCCGAATTTTCCCGAAAGCTGCCTTTAAACCAGATTATATAGCCCACCAGTAAAAACATGGATCTTAAAACAAAAACTTCGTTTTATCCAATGCCTTATTCAGGATATTTCTGTGCTTCATGCCAGACCCACACAGAACCAGTAGAGGATACAGTGGAATCGATATCAAAAGCGCTTGCCAGGATTCTCTCCGATTTATGGTTATGGAGCAAATAGTGTATCAATTCAAGGGCGGCACGGGAAGTAAGATTTACCGTTAACCACTTCGGAACATACAACTAGGAAGTCAAGAAGGACATGCCTGAAGGCATCCGCGATTTCAGCGGAGTCGTGCACAGACCCGCCACGGTATGTGCCGTATGCAAAAAGGGGGTGAAGAGCGCAGGCGGAACCTCACGATGGACATTAATTATCTTGACCTAGAAGAGAATAGGAATCACTTTTCTACGCTGAAGCTCAGGCAAAAATTCAAAAAAAAAGCAAAAATATTCATTTGAGAGTGCAGATTGTCCGCACAAAAATCAATTCAAGACTCACTATCAATGGTTTGGGATTTGGTGATCCCTATCTCGAACCATTGATAGATGTGACATCGATCAATCTAAATATCATCTGTTGTCACGACAGCTGAATCTGTCACTATCACTGGAATTCCTTAACTTCAATTCGGGAAATAGGAAATGATTGAGGATTATGGCAGCTCTGTTTGTGCAGCGAGACGTCAATGACCTCCCAAAACTACGCGACAGTCTCTAGATACCTTCTCAAGGAGTCTCTAGAACCCTTCGCCTTGCCGTAAAAGTCAGGCAGGGAGGATTGAGGAGCCTCAATCGAGCGGCGCGTTGGTTTTGATGTACTTGGTTCCTTCTGGACTGATATCGGAGGTCTTGTTTGCGATCTTCCTTCAGTTTCCAGGATGATATTACTGAGGGTTGAGCCTTCTGGTTCAGTGCTTTCACTTGCTCTGTACGTGGTGTAGCCATGTTTGGCTGGTCTATCCTCCGCACGTCTAGATTCGTCTAGCCTAGCAGTTGGCAGGTATATTATCTCATTCGCCTCGGCTATGGTTGGCTGGATTTTTGATTCGTCTTTTACTTGCTCTATTTCTGCCATAGCGTCCTTTTTGTCGGGCTTATTTCTGTAAATCCTATACTCGTCCCCTATCTCATTATACAGGTTTTGTAAATGTTCCCTGCCATCCCTTATCTGCCTTATGCCGTTCTCTAATAGAGCGATGGGTCCTACATTTGTCGTAGGTTTCTTCATCAGTGGTGCTAAACCCTACAATATTTGTGTAGCCTTGAAAACGTGCCACTGAATTCTTGAGCGTCGTTGCGCCGAGCATAATGGGAGTTCTGTGAAAATGCAATGCCATTTTTGTTAATATTCAAGGGCGTTGAAGTTTATTGATTTCATGGAAAAAAATTCCTAAATTATACCAGAGAACTTCAAAGTTAGTAGGGTAACAGATTGAAATGAATGTTATTAAACAATAAACTCGAAAAGATAGAATAGGAACTAGGATAGAAGATAGAATAAGAAATGGATAATTGGCCAAATTCGGCCGATGCACCAAAAATGTGACGGTTCTGTGGGTTGATGTGAGAGTGAATAACTGAGGAAAAGATATATTTCTCATCTGATGTAGACAAGTAAGGAGAGCAAATTAACGTTTTGCTCGTAGCATTGGAAAAGAAGCGAATGAGGCCCATTATCTTGTAGGGCCGTTGACCTGTGGATCATAAGTACGGACGCCCGTATAGAACGTCGTCTCAGGCAGAGAAAGGACGATGAACTGGTATCGTAGTGATAGGCGATGATGAGCTAGCCTGATTATCGCGGAGTATGCCTTCATAAGCACTGGAAGAAGTACGAAGAAAGTAAGAACTGGGAATTGCAATCAGAAAACATACTTCCCACTTTAGAAGAGGTGTATGTGAAGAGAAACTTGCACTGAAAAGCCGCAACATGGGGTCTTTCACAATCCCGCAGCGCGGCGTGTTGTTCTGAACTTCGTCAGCCCAGGTGACGGATGGGACACACGGCCAGTAGGGCCGCTAGGTCACACGTTGACCATGTATATCCTTTGCACATCCTTTAAAACAAAGGCCACAGGCTGTCACAAGGTCAGAGGCCCCAATATCCGTGCGTCCCAACCTACACCCCGTGAATCCCCGGTAAGGGCGGAACAACGTTCGCGGCCGGCTGATTTAGTCTGTCCTTTAGTCTGGGTTTTTATTCCGGCAGATTGGCGCGAGAGAGAATGGGGTGGTTTTGGGTTCCTTCCCTTTTTTCCCGTTTTACTTTTGCCGTTTTATTCTGTTCTTCCTTTGCTGTTACACTGATGAGCATCCCTACTTTCATATTCCACCATCTGCCAAATTTACCTGTCCGGTGTCTTTAACACTTGGCGACGAGCGCGTTTCATGTAGCTGTCCTATGGGACAAAACGGATATTTCTCGGTGGTGAGCGCTGTTCAGCAGTAATTAAGATTATCCCACGGTACAGAATTCACCTTGTTTTCCTGAATCTCATAATCTCAATAATAAATGAGCATCCCCGAGCCAAAATGGATAGCAAAGGAAATAGAGGAAAAGATTATCATTGAGAATGTTCACGGGGATCTGTTTCTTTCAATTTATTGATATCTACCGGCATACTATCAGTTTAGCAAGGAAATCCAAGACTTAGTGTGACGCACGAAATCAGTTTCTTACTTCGGACCCTGAATGCTTTCAGATCACCCTTAATTGATAAGTTCTGTAAATAATAGTTTTGCTTGCTGATTTGTGTAACCTAGTGGTTGTACTTGGGTAGCTGAAGCGAAGCCACATCAAGAGTAGGAAAAACTTAAAATAATCATTGGAACAAAGAAACCTCGATTTTTATTTTTTGGTTGACTTTCGGTGCTGTCGGACAGTGTCCCATGGAACAGACCGGCAATCGGACGGCATCGTCGTCAACGCTTTAGAAACAGTGGTAGGGGTACTGTGTGCAATGAGAACTTGGAGTGCGTCATTCAAATGAAAATGGGAACACATGTGGTGCGCTTCCCGATGCATCCTGCTCCTGGCCCCTGAGATATAAAATGAGCAACCGTTTTTTTAGGCATAAAATGAACATCCGTTTTTTCTAGGCTCCGCTCTTCTTTGACCCATAACGGACGGTGCGCCACATGGCCACGCAACCCATAACGGACGGCGGCGTTTTTGCGCCGTTTTTTAATCAAATCTTTCACCAATTTTTAAATTGAGTCATTTGTAACCTTTTTATGCAGTTGCTACTTCTCTCTACCTATTACTGCAAGTAAGTTATGCATTTCGAGTGGTAAGATGAGAGCGAGGGTTTCCAAATGGGAAACGGAGTCTACGGATTCTAATGGATTATTGATTGTAACTAAAAACAATTGTTGTCATTTGTTTGTACAACTAGAAAGGATTGAAGTTACTCGCATAATGTTTGTTGAAAATTTGCGCTGCACCGGTCCTGGAAATATATGTTATTCTTCAATACTTGTAGTGTATACGTGTATAATTGGTTTTTTGGAAATATTACAAAACTAGATTTAAATTTTGGGAGTAACCATGTGGCGCAACGTCCGTTATGGGTTAACATGGTCCACTTCCCATTGTCGACCTTTCCCGAGCATGAAAGAGGTGTAGAGTAGTGAGTGTCATAAAGTGACGTTGATAGCAGTACCCTATGGTCTTGTTGCCCAATCGATCAAAAAGTACATGGTGACAATTTCGTCGTGAAAACATCCACCGGTCAGTATCAAAGAGTGGTATGAATACAACCGAATTACCCTTGCCACTGCCTTCAACATGGCGACAGTAGTGAAGTGGAGCCTGCTTCTGCTTATAGAGGAGAATTCCAGGAATTGTTTATCCCTTTGCGTTCAAATACATATTTCATTAATCATGACTTCTTATACGCGGCGACTGTGCGCCATGAGCAGCACTAGCTGAAAGACAGTGATAGGGGTAATGTGAGTGAATAGGTATCGCTAAAGAGAGTCATCCACTGAAAAACTAGGGGTCTAGGAAGCCTACCTGCGGCGAAATTCCTCGTGAAAAACGCGCTTCTGATCTGTGGCAGAGGCGACACTTTTAGCTCCACCTCCTTTCTTGACTCGGTTGGGGTGGAAGTGCAAGGTATCTTTCGCGGCGCTCTTCCTTAGTTTTAGCTCGAAGCACACTCTAGAGAAAAGACGCTTTCTTACTTCCGAACATCCCTGGCACGACTTGGGAACACGCCAATAGAACACTCGTCCGGACTATCCGCCTCTTCACGGAAAGACCGTCCTCGTCGAGAATCAACGGTGTGAAGAGGTTCTATTTCTCGAGTCTTGAGCCATTTCCATCAGCTTTTCTTTACTGTCCCATTACTAGGCATCGCGACTTCCCTATTCACTGCTTTCTTCACTTTTCGTTCAAATTATCCCCATCACTGCCTCGAAATCGAGCGCGATCCTTGCTTCGGCCGAGGCGCATTGGTAGCAGAGAGCGCAATAGGAGCGTGCGCTGCTTGTGGCACCTTATGTGCCTGAACAGAACTTGAAGACGATTCGTTAGAAAAATGTATCCACACTTAACTTCTGAAATGATCGACTTCCTCACTACTGATGCTATTGAATTTCTAGCACCGTATGTGTACGTGAGACCTTTTGTCCATTTCAAAGCAGTGGACGATAAAGGAAATTTTGAATTTGACGTAAGTATTAATTTGCATGTTCGAAAATTAGTCCGCCGATTTATCAAATAATGCAAAACGTCTGCTATGAATCTAATCAAGTTATACCAGGCACTCGCTGACTTTGACGCCGAGAATGTCGATAACGCAACGGTAACGCATGTCAAGTTTTCTATCGCTCAAAAACACATCCTTTTGCTTACATCCAGGTATTTTCATATTTTGTTAAATCAACTGGTCTACTCGTTGAGATGGATTTCAAAAAATTGTGGTACATGCAACTGCATACTGACTCAAGTGATTTTTCAAATGAGTTAGTATGAAGGGTTTGAACACGTGTTATTTGGAGAGCTGCGCCCGCGCATTACAGTTGTGCTTTATGGTTATGTTCTGAAAGTTTGAATCGCAGTCTTCGTCTGCACCCGAGGTTGTGCCATTAGGACAGGAGATTTGCTTTGCGGCGCCTGCCGTGCAGCACCACAGGTGCAAGCTCAGGGCCCCATATTATTTGTCTCTTATGGCAATGTACGAAGTCCTACGAATTATTTTAGGCGTAATACCATCATAAATACAGGCTTCCTTTCGAACTTTTGATTGGTCTTTTATTTATCATGTAATCGCTTTTAGAGCCCACAAACACGTTTCCTCTAGCTCTTACCGGGTGTGTTTTGTAAGGTCAGGGCTTCGGTAGTGCGCCATCGCGCGCAAAACGTCTCCAGTGCAAGTTGCTGCAGCAGGTTGTGATTCCGATCTATTGTGACTCCATCATGCAGCGCTGGCCACCCACTCCAGAGAAGATTGCTTGCAACGATGTCAAGGGTTGCAACCGCGTGGCAAATGAGGCCTGGATTCTGATAAGATATGGAAGAGAATCCAATAGTGAAGAAAACGTTCACATGGAGAAACAGGGGACATCCCAGAGTTCCAATAAGTGGAAAACGAATCAAAGGCTCACTTTCACGCAGTAATCTCGCACATGACTAGACGCCAAGAGTCTTTGTTTTTTGCCAGTTTTGGAGTAACAAAGCGCTTGAACCCGCTCGAGGTAATCATGGAGTGTGCCTCGGAGGTTCTGCAAAAGCCTAATCATTGAATGAGAGATTTACAAGGTAACCTATGGTGGTAAGTAGACAAAGGAAACCCACCATGTAGTCGTAAGAAGACCTTGCCTCTAAACTGAAAAGGACGTCAAGGCAGGTTCAAGCGTCCAGTTGAGGAAAATTTTCAAAAAATGCGACCTTCTCCCAAAAAAAGGGTCTCTATCCGACCCCCCCCCCCTTTTTTTTCAGGTTCCGCTTCTTCTGTGGTTTCTACCAAGCCACTGCGACCCACCAGGGGAATTAAGGGCCTATGGTAAAAAAACACTGAGGCCAAACCAAACTCCTAACAACAGAGAGAAATAAGAACCTAACACTCAGTTCTCTATTCCAAAACAAAATCGCAAGACAAAAACCCAACATTTCCAATATTTATATTCCGAAACGAAAGCGTCCGACCACTGGTAATGTGCTCGCCCTCGAGTGACAAAGGAGAAGGCTTAATAGTCATGCAAGTCATGGGGCAGAGATAAAGGATGAAAAATAAGAATAGAAAAGTTAGAGGGTGAAATAAAAGCTGAATAGGAGCCATATAATACGCTCCATAGCGCTCCATTTGACCGCGGGTCGCTACTGCGGTTGCGACGCGGCGATCACGATGGAGCGCGGTATCTTGTCCATACTAAATTTGGCCACCTTTGAATACTTCAAACTTGTCCTAGGCCCCATCTTTCGGACAGCTGTAAACTGTTTCCATAATAACCCCCTTGACCCAACTATTGGCCGCTTGCTTTCCCTAATGGTTGCGTAGATCTCCATGTGGGTTTCCAGTTGAGGATTAGTTGATTAAAATTTTCCAAGTGTCTCACTTCAAATGCTCAACTTCCTTCAAACTGAACCATATGAGTGCTGTTCTACGCGCTGAGGTCTTCGAGGTTGCGCTTTCGAATGACTACGTGAGCTATGCCATATCTTCAAAACGAAGCAAGAAAAATTCAGGAAAGCTAGTCGAGAAAAATTTTTTTTCTCCGAATTTGCGAGATCTCCCCAAGATTCTTCCGAAAATTGATTAATTGTTTCTGAAACTTCTCTAGTATGCATCCTTCGCTCCCGGAGGCCTAGTGGGAGGGCGAGAAGCGTCTGTCAGCTTCTCTTTGGGATGCGCCATGCATGAGGATTTCATTCACATTCTCAATGAATACAAACGTCTTTCCGGTCCGTATAGTGGCCGCTAACACCAGATTAGATACTTGCAATCGAAGTGAGATATGAAAGAAGTTCATATCAGCTAATTTTCCGTTGGATGCACCATGCATGAGGATTTCATTTCCATTGTTTCTGGAGTGTCCATCCGCGGCGGAAACCGTTGATAGATGTCACTCTCCATGGTTATCGATGAATTTCGGAGGTGTCCCTGTACGTGTTTTGGGTGTCAGCAGACCATTGAAAGGACTATTGGCGTTGACCGCTTTCGTTGCGGATCGCGCCATGCATGAGATTTCCATGATGATTAAGTTAAAGGCAGCATTAGGGGAAGTCCGACGAAGAGTAAATGAAGTAGTGCATATGAAAGTCGAGATGCCTAGTAACAAGGCAGTGGAGAAAAAACGAATGGAAAGCCAAAAACCCTAAGACCCCCTTCCCACCGTTGATTCTCGACGCGGACGACCTGTCCGTAAAGAGGGGAGTAGTCTGATCTAGTTTTCCATTGGCATGTTGCCAAGTATACACAAGATATTGTTTGGAAATACGACAACATCTATTTTTTAGAGTGAGCTTCAAGCTAAAACTGCGAAACTGCAAAACTTTCGATCCTGCCACATCTCCTTGGCCGCTCCCATCCCAGTAAATCGGGAATTACCTCATCGGGAAGCGGCATCATTGTATCCAAGAGGTGTGACAGTTGGACGGTTGAGGTGTTTTGCAGGGTTTCTGCATCTCAGAGGGGGCACTTTTTCACCGGGATTTCGCCACAGATAGCCTTCTTAGGTCCAGGGCTACCATGTGAGTGCCTTCTTGTAGGGATTTCTCCGTTACCGAACTACCCCTGATGCAGTCTTTAAATAGTTTGGGGTTCGAACCCAATTAGTCAGTTTTATCATTTCTCCCCCCCCCCCCCCCCCTCCCTCCGTTATACAGGGTGATCCATAAATAGTGCAACATGGTTCTGGTCGTATAACGTTTGTCAGAATCATTTTTATTCCAAATGATGTCGTCCAAACTTTAGTCAGCCTTTCATGTATCACAATTAACGGTAGCTACACGATGTGTCCTCCTCTTGCCGCGATTATAGCCCTCAGACACATGGGATACGCTACTACTATGAGCCGAATCGTTGCGTGGGGTATTTTTTCTTAGCTTTCCTCAGAAATGGCTTCAGCGTTCCGATATCCAGTTTAATCCCTTTCTCGGCAACCACCAGCGCAGCGCTCACACCCCTGCCCAAATCATAATGGATTCAAGCTGTTGGTTGCGATAACAGTTCCTTCCAATTCAAACAGCTTTCTGTGAAGATTGAGCAACCACTCTCATATCTTGGGCAAACAGTAGGTCCGTTTCAGGATGAAAAATTTCTCGTTGGTGAGTACAGTCATCATATGCACTCCTTGATCGGCCCTTGCCATTAGCGCCACACACCTCCCCTTCTTGCCCTTCTTCCTCGCTTCTGTTGAGCCGTGTCTCCTTTGCATCCTATAGGGGTGCATGTGTAGTTGTAGAATGACCACTCTTCACATTGTTATGCAGAGGGCTTCCAATTCGCTGACCACCTTTCCTATGCCTATGCATGCATTGCGGTCGATCCACTTTTCGCAGTCTTCCTGGGTTCTAAAGCGGCAGAGCATCCTGTGATGCTTCTTTTCACTACTTTACACACAATGGAGCAGTTCACTTTCAAGAGCTGAGCAATATCCATCACTAATACATAAAATCCGTTTGTCTGTGTGTGTGTGTGTGTGTGTGTGTGTGTGTGTGCGTGCGTGCGTGGGTGTGTCTGTCTGTCTGTTTGTCACGAAATTCATATCTCCCGTCGCAGCAAAGCTAGGAACCTGATTTTGTAAAGTGATATAGGGGGTGATAAGGAAAGATTATTGGTGAGAGACCGGAAGTGATAGCAACTGATAAAGGATGATAAGGAGCCTCGGAAGGCGAATTGCGGGAAATTGATATCTCGCGCTGCAGCAAAGCTGGGACTCTGATTTTTTAAAGTGATATAAGGGGTGATAAGGGAACATTATTGGTGAGAGACCGGAAGTGGTAGCAACTGATAAGAGGTGATAAGGGGCGGGAAATTCATATCTCGCGAGCTGCGAACCTGAATTTTAAAAGTGATATAGAGGGTGATAAGGGAACATTAATGGTGAGGGACCGAAGATAGCAACTGATAAGAGATGATAAGGAGCTTCGAAAGGCGAATGGCGGAAAATTGATATCCGCGTCGCAACAAAACTGGGACCCTGAATTTTGGATATGATATAGGGGGTGATAAGGGGACATCAGTGGTGAGAGACGGGAAGTGATAGCAACAGATAAGAGGTGATAAGGGGCGGAAAATTCATATCTCGCGACGCAGCAAAGCTGCGAACCTGAATTTTTGAAGTGATATAGGGGGTGATAAGGGAACATTAATGGTAAGGGACTGAAGATAGCAACTGATAAGAGATGATAAGGAGCCTCGAAAGGCGAATGGCGGGAAATTGATATCTCGCGTCGCAACAAAGCTGGGACCCTGAATTTTGGATATGATGTAGAGGGTGATAAGGGGACATCAGTGGTGAGAGACGGGAAGTGATAGCAATTGATGACGGCTGATAAAAAGCCTCAAAAGACGGATGTCGAGAAATCCATATCTCGCGTCGCAGCAAAGCTGGGATCATGGATTAGATGCCAGTTGGGCTGGCGCACACTACTGCGCGCGTCACACATAGAAGCATGCTAAATGCGCTCGATCGATATCGATTAGTGCGAAAGGACGAGATCGACGGGGAGGGATTTTATTTCCTCTTCCCGTTTGTGCGAACTCCCTGTTCCTGCAAATCGTTCGAATGATGATATTCGATCGATATCGATTGGGCCCAATCAGCATGCTTCCATGTGTGACGCGCGCAGTAGTGTGCGCCAGCCCAACTGGTTGAAGTATATCCGACTTCGCTCAGCGAGCGAATAGAGCATGTGTTGGAATTTTGGGCACTACGGATGGCAGAGAAGGCAGCGAGCGGTCAAATACAAAGGGTATATAGAGGATGGCTTGGCAGAGGTACAAACATACAAAGCTTTAAAAGAAACCCAATAGTGGCCAGAAAAATTGCTTGAATTTTGTCGCACCATTTATGGATCACCCTGTACTTTAGACCCTCAGCTTGAAAACTTCTGATGATCACTGCCTGCCTCAACGATTACGACCCCCTCTCCTGACAGACCAAGTACGACCCCCCCCCCGTTGAGGATTCCTCAGCGGAGGCTTAACCCTGTATCAAGATATTATCGGGCGACAAACTTGCTACTCAGTGCCGGACTGTAGTTGCAGACGCTTCCAGGGAGCTAGGCAAGAAGTTAAGAATCAGTCGCGAGCGAAGGATTCGATGGTGAAAGTTACGTCAACTGGAAAGGGATGACCTCGAACGAATAATGTTTTATACTGCCCTTCTAGGCCTCTACCATGCAATCCAAAACATTACTACAGTTCTATCCCTATGAGATCACCTGGAGTCTCCCCCAGTTCTGATGCGCTGAGAGGGACTTTAAGTGGTCTAAGACACTGTCATGCCTCCGTTGAGGAATCCTCAACGGTGGGGGGGGTCGTATCTGGTCCGCTAGGCGGGGAGTCGTAATCGTTAAAGACACCAGAAGGGGGTAATTTTGGCTTACGGTAGAACAGACGTAGTGTGGACGAGTTTAAGTGGACGCCATTGCATAAACTCGCCAATTTGACGGCTTGGCATGGTGCCACGAGGAGATGTTCCTATTATAAATTTGTTTATTCCTTTACTTTTTACTTTGTTCTTTCTTATATTGTTTCTAGATGTACTTACATGAATGTTAATGTAGTTAGGAATGGCCACTCCACTGCGCTGGGAGATAGGTGCTACAACTAACGTTGGCCCACGGCCCGTTTCCTACAGCGGACAACTCGGAATGGATGCGCTGATGCGAATGGGATGCGAATACACACAGCAGCGTCGCGCTTTTGAGTCCGGGTTTTTTCGCCTATTATCGCTTCTAACCTTGAGTGTTCATTACAAAATGCTCATTTCTTTGCATCTTCCTCTTGTTTCGGACCCCCTTCCGGTTCCTTTAAGGTGGGCAGTGATCAACAAAATTTCTCAGGCTGAGGTCTAAAGTGTAAGAGGAGAAGTGATAAAACCGATTATTAACATAATCATGGAAACCTCATGCATGACGTGATCCACAAAAAAGCCAACCAACATCAATGACTCTTTCATTGGTGTGCTGGCACCGATTTCACGCACAGAGACACCTCCGAAATTTACCGATTAGCCGTGGGAGGCGGCATCTATCCACGGGTATCACCGTGGATGAATACTCCAGAAACTATGGGATGAAAAAGAAAAGTTAGCTGATATGGACTTATTTCATATCTTACTACGACCACAAGTACGTAATGTAGTGTTAGCGGCCACTATACGGACCGGAAAGACGTTTGTATTCATTGAGAATGTGAATGAAATCCTCATGCATGGCGCATCAAACAGAGAAGCTGACCAACGCTTCTCGCACTCCCACTAGATCTTCGAGAGCGAAGGATGCATACTGGAGAAAGTTCAGTAACGATGAATCTATTTTTCGAAAGAATCTTGGGAAGATCTCGCAAATTCGACGAGAAGAATTTTCCTCAACTAGCTTTCCTGAATTTTTCTTGCTTCGTTTGAAAATATGGCATAGCTCAGGCAGTCATTCGATAGCGGCAACCTAGCAGACTCCGCCTCACCGAAGCGCACTCATATGGTTGAGTTCGAAGGAAGTTATTGCCATTCGAATAAAATACTTTGAAATTTTCCTCATCTAATCCTCATCTGGAAGCTCATATCGAGAACTGAGAACCATCAGGGAAAGCAAGCTGCCAATAGATAGGTCTGAGGGAGTTATCAAGAAAACAGTACACAGCTGTTAGAAATATGGGCTCTAATTAAAGTTTAAAGTATTTTAAAAATGTTAGAATTTAGTACGGGGAAGATAACGCGCTCCATCATGATCGCCGCGCGCAGCCGCAGTAGCGACGAGCGATCAGATGGGGCGCTGTAGAGCGTACTGCATGAGTCCTTTTTAGCTTTTCTTTTACCTTTTAACTTTTCTATTCTTATTTTTTAATCCTTTATTTCTGCACTATGACTTGCATGACTATAAGGCCTTCTCCTTTGTCATCAGAGGACGAGCACATTGTCAGTGGTCGGCAACGCTTTCGTTCCGGAGTATAAATATTGGAATTGTTGGGTTTTTATCTTAGACGATTTCGTTTTGGAATATGAGTGGTACTGAGTTTTGTTAGGTTCTTATTTCTCTCTTTTGTCAGGAGCTTGGTTTAGCCTTAGTATTTCTTTACCATAGGCTCTAAATTCCCAGTGGATAGCACTGGCTTGGTAGGAACCACAGAAGAAGCGAAACCTGAAGAAAAGGGGGGTCGTATTGAGGCTCCTTTTTAAGGGGAGGGGGTTGTATTTTTTGAAAATTTTCCTTAACTGGACGCTTGACTCTGGTCTCAGATGAGTAAAATGGCATGGCTCTGAAATAAGGAGGTCAAACAAGTAGTAAAGGCAAAAGAAGGAGGTGAAGAGCGCTGTCAAAAAGTTAAGAACTTTGATGATGTCGCTGCCTACAGAAGGTGTTCAAGACAGTGATAAGGGTAATGTGAGTGATTAGGAATCACCAAAAGGAGCCAATCATCAAAAATTAGGGGTCTAGGAAGCCTATCTGCGGCGAAATCTCTCGCGAAAGGCGCGCCTCTGAGCTGTGACAGAGGCGGCTTTTTTCAGGCTTCAGCCGCCTTTCTTGGCTCGGTCTGCCTCCTAGCGACGAGCATCCCCAAATGGCTGAGGTGAGAGTGGAGGTATCGCAGCCCGCTTTCACAATTTAGCTTGGAGCCTCCTCTAAAATAAAAGAAGCTTTCGCGTTTCCGAGCATCTCTTCGTGCTTACGACTTGACAACACGCCAATGGGAAACTCGTTCGGACTACTCGCCTCTTTACGGGAAGACCGTCCACGTCGAGGATCAACGATGGGAAGGAATCCCCGGGTCTTTGGCCATTTCCATCCGCTTTTTCTTCTCTGTCCTATTACTGGGCGTCTCGACTTTCATATTCACTGCTCTTTTCATTTTCGTCTAAATTATCCTATCACTGCCTTCAAAGACACGCTTAGATAGCAAGTGGTCGGAGCGGATGGTGTGGAAGTTCGTCTTCCGACTGATCGAATTAGTAGCTGAGCAAAGTATGGGAGTAGCAGAGAAAAGCAGTAGGGATACCATCGAGAGGAAGTCAAATAGAATCAAAAGTAGGTGGCCCTTGTAAAGCACGGTGTAGGATAAAGCCTAGACTTTACTCCATTGCCTATCGGTCTTGAAAAAGTATTCGAACGCCGACCTCGAACAGTAGCCAGGAAGAATGTACCAGAACATTCACTTTTCTTGAAGAAAGACATAAAGGAGCTAGTGCTCTTATGTGCGCTTCACACGAGCTGACAAATGAAGTATTATAATTATTACGGTTGAGGATACAACAGCAAGTAGCCGTGCTTCCGTTTTTTTTTTCTCGCCAATCTTGAACGTGCTGGTGTAAACTCATGGAAAAGCCGCTTAAGACCACCCCCCGCTCTGAAGACACTGCCCTGATAGCGGATAGCAGAGAAGGTCAACAGACAGAAACACCGGTTCTGGTAGAGAATGTAGTCCGGTTGTCCTTTTGAATAAAGAATGACAAGTGCCTGAGTTTGGAAGAAGGCACAGAGCCAAATGACGTACCGCCACGGGTGAAGCATTGGCATAGTGTAAAACGTTTCGGTTCCAAAAAAGAGATAGGGTCGACCGTACTGGGAGCTGCGATGCGATGCTTCACGGTAGCAGGTGCTGGCCATAGCAAAAGAATATGGAGGGCTGCTCAGGTGAGAATGCTGATATAGGTATGCGGCTGGACCCAGTTAGTCAGGATAGAGAATGGGGATCTCAGCGCAAAAAAGCAGACGCTCTGTGTCGAACTGAAGGTCGTGGATCGTAGAACAAGTTTAGGCATGGTGGTATGGGCAGTGCAGACAAGATTACAACCCGAGTAGCCTTCTCCCTCGCAATAGTGCCGCGACGGCGCCTGTTTTTTGAAAGAAGAGGGAGTGGTTCAGTTGTCCATCACACTGTTTTTCGCTCATCATATTGTAGAGTTATGTAATGCTGACATGGCAGATTCCCCATAACCCCCTCACCGATAGCGATGGAGCCCATATTTCACTGCTTTTAATGTGGTACGCCCCAGCAAAGAGCAAATAATGTTTCTATGAAATCACTGCGAGGCAGTTTGGCTGTAGCGTTTGATAATGAAGTCGGGATAGGCAATGTTTACTGTGGATCGCATAGTTAAGGTTCAGAAAGCGACAAAACCATGGCGATCAGATTTCGAATCTCGAATATGACGACAAGCGGTCGTACTGGTATGAACTGAAAACAACACTTAACCACGAAACTCCTTGACTTTGCTACTGATTCTTTGATTACAATCATCACCTGTTGCAATCAGCGCGTGTCCTTGCTTCTGGGGTTACCTAGACACTGATCAGGTTTGCGGGTCAACCCAAAAAGTGTAGCGGATTCGCTTTCTACTCAACGTTTAGCTACTATCATCTCCGCTCATTGACACTTGAACTTCCCGCACCACCCCCTCCCCCCCCCCCCCCCCCCTTTCCCATATTTTCTGCGAATTGTGAATTCGTGACACTAACAATAAGCACACGCCCACACGCAGACACGTAGGCGATCCCAACGGTAAATAAGTGCAGTGCAAGGTTCAAATATTCAGTCCAGAAGACTCAATATATTCCACAAAAATGTTTTTAATAGCTGATCCTTTCATTAAACTTTCGGTACCTAGTGTCTTCACCAAGTCTGATGTACATAGAGCACTTCATATTACACCAGTCGGGCAATCGCTCACTCCTTAGCAGGGCAGGAATTGTGGAAATGGTCGATACCGACTAATCGATTTCAGAGAAGTCCATATGCATAATTTTGCACTGTGATATGCGCAGTACCGAGCTTTAGCTTGGCTGGTATGTTCACAAACATCATTATCCGGAAATACACGTGGCTCAGCGCTCATAACGGCCTTTACCATTGAGAGCACAAGTATGCTTAGTACTTGCTAAGGATTTAGCGCTTAGGCCTTGTTGGTCGCTGATAGTCCATTGGTTCTCCACTGCTTATCACATCTACCACTTGTCGGATGTCCTTATGATTCTGCAGTGAGTGCCCCTTACAACACCCGATACCGGGTAATGAAGAAATTTTTTATCCACGGCATTTACCACTTGCGCTGTATACAGTAGCGCTCAAAAGTCTTCGGCCAAAACTTTTTTGTCATAACTTTTTTTCAACTTGACCAAATTTCACAAAATTTTAATATGTGGTGCCTGAAACTATTGTCAACATTTCCTTCTACTTGAGCGCCGCTTGCCACTTTTCATGATTTTTTACAAGAATTTACTACAAGACCACCCAAAAAAAAGTAAGAGGCTTGTTCAAGAAAAGCGGCTTTCTATACAAAAACAAAAAGAGCAAGCCTCAGAGAACATTTATATTTTGTAGAAAGACCACGACTTTTGATGACAGCGGCACAGCGGGACGGCATAGCGATGGCATGCCAAAATTAAAAAATTTCATATAACCACGTAACCTACACCGTTGCTCGCCAAAATAGTATATTAAGCATGCAGTGTCTCCAAGTATAACATACTAAAATTTCTCTTAAATCGGTGCAGTTGCAAAAAAGTTACAAGTGAAAAAACCCAAGTGAAAGACCATTTCGCCGAAGACTTTTGAGCGCTACTGTAAGTCGCATTGCATTGTGTAGAACTATGGGGTTTCATAAACTCAGTTGTAATAACCTCACGCCAACCTCGATCAGCGATGAGTTGTGGTTCCTGTTCTCCACTGCTAGGGAGCCCGTACGAATCTACGTAGCACCTATAGTAGGGCGCTATAAGCGCAATCACGTACTCACGTACTGCTCGCCACTGTTACCTCGAGTAGTTCGACGACTTTGATTACAGTTGTTCTCAGACGCTCATTGTCATCATTTACCACTTTGAATCACCCACCGTCGAACTACCCCCCTAGAAAAGCACTATACCACTATTTGGGAGTTCAGATTTACCGGTCGATTGTTCTTCGAACGCATCGATCAATAGCGCTTTGTCCACTCACGGATATCTGATTCCTATATTTTGGCGCGGTCCGTTTCCCACTTATCGACGCTTAGAAGTTTTTGAACATATACCATGGCTAGGAATTGTTAATGGTCTAGCTGTCAATACGCTTGCTGGTCATGGCACGGCTTTCGAAAATGGTTCACTTGCTCCGCACTTGTTACAAATCTAAACTGCATCTTACCCATTCATGTAAGAGCGGAACGAATTCAGCACTCTTGCCTTCTGGCGCTCCTATCAACCCTTACAGGCTAGTAAAAAGTCATATCACAATCAATCGAACCTTCATAGCACCCCTACAAAATCTATAAGTGTTGACACTTCCTGCCAACTGGAAAAAGCGAAACAGGTCAGGCGACATTTGAAGATATGGAATACGTGACAGCGCATCCAAAGGGTGCGAAAGACATTGTGAGATCTCCTAACATGGCTCCTGTATTGAGATATCAGCACCGTGAAGTCGTCTTACGAGTCATCGTCAGGCTCAATGATGGGAATGCCGTATGATAGATAACCTAGTTTAGTTGTTGCCAGTGATCTACGCAGTATCGTTCCAAGTGAACTGTTGTGCAAAGCTATTTACGCTGCACCGAAACCTCCCCACGTGACTTTGAAGCTCTGAACCTCAATTATCATCCCCTATATAATAAACCAGGAGTTTGGTGTGTTCGTACTGATGTTTGTGTGTCTGTCCACCCTGCGGTTTAATTACCCAAGTTTGAGGTACAAGGGCGTGGCCTACGGACTTGGGTGCGTGGCGAGGGTGAGAGTGTGTGGCGGGGTGAGAGGGTTCGATACACGCGCTCATTTTGCATGCTCCCATATGTGACGCGCAGTAGTGTGCGCCAGCCCAACTGGTGGCTTACTAACCTACAGGACTGGATTTGGTTCCAACAAACAATTACAGACGCTGCCCTGTACGCCATTCTGCGTAGATGGAAAAAATAAGCCTGCATGAACTTAGTATGTGAACGGCAAATCCCATTCCAATTATTCCACATTTTGCATCATATTAAACGTTGGTGACACCATCCGACCGATTGCCCTCGTAATCCTACGCGCCATGGAGGAATGTTGTGAGCGCGGCCTAAGGCGCAGCATCAGATGCGAGCAGCAGAGCTGGGGTTCATTTCCGATAGCTGTTTTTATTGTCGTGTCCAGGATGTTGTGACAGTGTGTGGAAGCGCACTTATTCAAAGGGTGGTACAATCCTGACAACTCTTTTATCACAATTTCGACCACCCTGTTACCATGAGGAAATCCCGATCACGAAGTTGCAAGAGATTTTATTGCAAGAGAAAGCTATTGCTGTGCTGACATGAGCATTACAGCTCAAATCCCTGGAAAACAGCTAGCCTCCGTCTCACCAGCGCTAGAGATTGAGGCGCGTTTTAGGTGAATGGAAGTGCGGCATATTGGATAACGCACGATGCGCGTTCATGGAGCAACCCAGGGTCTCGAGTAAAATTAAAGCATGCGATCTAGGAATGGAGGGCACTCCTCGAAAAAGTTTTTTTTTGAGATCCCAACCATACAGCAGTTTCTTCATACAAACGTTGGGAGCACCTTCACAGCTTCTGTAAGGCAAGCAAGGAATGTTCACGTGCCTAAATGAAAGCGGTGTAAATTTGAAATAGTGATCCCCCACGCGATCACCCTTCTTATGCGATCACTCGTCAGAAAGTTCTGTAACGAATCAGGTAGAAGCTAGGTGTCCTGTAAAAAGTTGCAAAAAGTGGAGAAGAAGGAACTTTGGAAAATCAAAACATCACACAAACGTAGACAGAAACATGTGCGACAAGCATGTGACTGAGAGAATAAAGTTATGGATTCCATGGAAACCGCAAAAATGAAATTATTAAATGTAATACTGCTTCTGAGCTTAAAAATGTGCTGGAACTTTGGCTCCATTGAATACGAGGAACTATAACTTGTTCAGTTCTGTCCATTTGAGAAAATTTGCCTTTTAAGTCCCTACTGTCATGCTGTGCTCTATAGTAAGGAATCGCCCGTTTTCTCTGGCGAAATGCTCCAAATTGAGTGAGTTTCCTTTTCTTACTTTTCATCTTTCCTTTATGCAAAATATTGCACTGTATTTAAAAAGATATTTTAATAGGATATTTATACCTTGTGAGCGATAAAACCCAAATAGGAGATAGAGGCTTGTCCAGCCTAGTACTTCAAGCTACTGGAAGCATCTCTGACATAATGGGGCACGACAAGGCGGACATGACTCACGAAAAAAGTTGTTTAGGAAATAGGGTCGAATCTCGATATAATCAATTGTTACATCATTCACTCTGTGACGGTGGCAGCCGTGGCCCTTGTTATTTGCTATCCGATATCTTCCTACAGGAGCCTTATCTCTTTTTCTTGGTGAGTACAGCTGTTTGAACTTAATTTTCGCCATGAAGCAGATGACAACTGATCAACTGTTTAAGTGATAAGAAGTTATTACGAAAACAGCGAAAGTCTCACGGTCGCCCGTTCGTGAATTGAATGTTATACTGAGACACTACGTCCCTCCGATGGAAACACACCCGAGCTGTGGTACTTATACCATTTTTGTGATAACTTGTTATCACTTAGATATGCTGCTCAGTTGTCATCTGCTCCATTACGAAAATAAACGTCAAACAGCAATGCTTACCAAACAAAGGCAATCAGATAGCAAAATGAAAAACTAGAGCTACCAAATGTCACAGAACAAAATGGCTTCCTATTCAAGT
This sequence comes from Trichostrongylus colubriformis, assembly GCA_963978905.1. Classification (NCBI taxonomy): domain Eukaryota; kingdom Metazoa; phylum Nematoda; class Chromadorea; order Rhabditida; family Trichostrongylidae; genus Trichostrongylus; species Trichostrongylus colubriformis. The sequence continues at coordinate 24,317,483 of OZ022260.1, forward strand.
TCGTCTTCACTTCGTGGGCGCTCTACTAATCAAATGGCGGCTGCTGTTGCTACTACTATTTTCAGCTTACTCAGCTCTTCCCGCTGCGCTCACACAGTTTGAACAATAATATCAAGTTGATCACTATGACGTTTGTGTTGAGCCTCCGAGATTGTTATTATATTTATTCGGCCAACGTTTCGGCACAATCGCCTTCTTCAGAGCCTGCAATGAGCCGAAACATATCAGTGATACAACACGTCGAATACCCTCTTTCGAGTTTACAAAAGAAAACTAAGGGTTAATTAATCCTAAGAGATATAGTGAAACCCGCTAACCTTTTGAAGATGTGGAGCTGTATATTGGCACCTTTAGCTAGGACTTTTGCAGCGGTGTTTATATATGTGTTTTAAGCTCGCAAGGTTAGGTCAGGTTTCCTATGGGAACCCCCCAGGGATAATACTATTAACAGCTGTACCAACGGTTATCGATCCCTGCTGATAGCCGCCCGTCGCCCTCCTTTCCACTGATTTAACCGAACCCCGCGCCTCGTCGCCTGGTAGTCATTGATTGTTAATCAATCCCAAGAGATATAGTGAAGCGACAAGGGTGGGGAGTTTGTCATCCTGTCCCAAAACCTGGATAAGGCCATCACGCGGTTGCATCTGCAAGACCAAATCTTTATGGGCCATCCAGCCTTAAAGAGTTCACGCGGCAGTTCCGTCACTTAAACAAAGTATGGACTGAAACTGCAAGGGCAGCGGACCTTCCAAAAAGTATGGTAACTAGGTTAAAATGCGACCTACCTTCGTGCCCGGTATTGTACTTGCTCATAAAAACCCACAAGCTTCCCTGTGACGCCGTACATATAGAAGACCCAGCTAATTTCAAGGTTAGACCCATCATAAGCAGTGTAGGTGGCCCTACGGATAGGATTTCATGGTTCCTAAACCTTATCCTAGTGCAACTTCTAAAATTTATCCCTGCACACTTATCTAACACCAATAGGTTCCTTCAGATGCTTCGCGGAGTCACACTGGAACGGGGCAATGTAGTGGAGTCATTCGACGTGACTTCATTATATACAAATGTGTCCAAGGAAAGTGCAATGCAAGCAGTCCTGGAAATCCTGACTGAGCATCATGCAAGTCTCAATTTATACGGCCTCACTATTGCGCAGATCATGGTGTTACTCGATGAATGTCTCAAATGTAACACATTCCGCTGGTCTGGCGAATATTTCAAACAAGCGGGAGGACTAGCTATGGGACAACGTTTAGCTCCCGCTTTGGCGGTTGCATTTATGTCAAAGGTTGAAAAGCCAGTAATCGAACGAAAGCCAATTCTCTACTGTCGGTACATCAATGATTGTTTCATTGCATGTTCCACTCAGTCAGAGATGGACACGTGTTTTGAACTACTAAACAATCAGTTTGAAAACATAAAGTTCACACGTGAGAAGCCAACGGCGAATTGGCTCGCCTTTCTCAATGTCCACATACAATTTTCCCAAGGTGTTCAAAAAACTACATGGTATCGGAAGCCTAGTAACAAGAACATCATCGTCCATTGCAGTTCGGCGCACCCATCCAGCACCAAGAAGGCCATTATCAAGGACATGTTCAGGACTGCTAGCGGAGTTTCATCCGAAGGCGCACACCGAACTGAGTCAATTACACTGGCTCATCGTATAGCGCAAGAAAATGGCTATTCACAATGTGGGAAACCGACGGGACGTGGACGACGAGCTAGAGCGGAATCTGGACAGGAGGAAGAGTGGGCGAAGATACCTTTTTGCGTCCCTTTCATTTCGGATGAGATGAGCGCTGCCATCCGCGCTTGTATCCGGAAAGCAGATCTCCAGGACGATGTACGAGTGGTTGAAATACCTCCTGAAAACTTGAAGCGACGTTTGGTGCGGAACCGTCTCTATGACCGACTTTGCCAAACCCCTTCCTGCATAATCTGCCCTCACGGAAAGGAAGGCGACTGCATGGTTTCAGGAGTGGTATACTTGATCACCTGCAAACATTGTGGGGAGGAATATGTGGGGCAGACAGGTCGACCGCTCTGTTTGAGAGTTCGGGAACACCTCGATGGACTTAAAAATTCCAGAATATCCACTCCTTTAGGTGAGCACAGGGTCCAACACCATGGCAATAACGACGTCGAAGTTGAGATCACTATTCTAGCACGTGAACAGGAGATCTCAGCACGCAAAACCCTTGAAGCGTTGTGGATCAAGGCGAAGGACCCTAAGATCAACAGGAAAGACGAGCGTGTGGCCATTACTAGGGAGTTGGCACCGTTTGCAGCCTTGTGTGGCCTTTGACCTACCCCCGCGGGGGCGCCGAGACGGGGTCCGATGTTGGGACCTAAAATCAATGACTACCAGGCGACGAGGCGCGGGGTTCGGTTAAATCAGTGGAAAGGAGGGCGACGGGCGGCTATCAGCAGGGATCGATAACCGTTGGTACAGCTGTTAACAGTATTATCCCTGGGGGGTTCCCATAGGAAACCTGACCTAACCTTGCGAGCTTAAAACACATATATAAACACCGCTGCAAAAATCCTAGCTGAAGGTGCCAATATACAGCTCCACATCTTCAAAAGGTTAGCGGGTTTCATTATATCTCTTAGGATTAATTAACCCTTAGTTTTCTTTTGCAAACTCGAAAGAGGGTATTCGACGTGTTGTATCACTGATATGTTTCGGCTCATTGCAGGCTCTGAAGAAGGCGATTGTGCCGAAACGTTGGCCGAATAAATATAATAACAATCTCGGAGGCTCAACACAAACGTCATACTGATCAAGTTTTAATATGCCGAGATTAATAGAAAGTCGAACCTGGAATATCAAGTTGACCAGAGAAAAATATGCTCAGAAAGTTTTGCAAGTGGTTCAATGGCCTTTGAACACCTCATATCTAACCTTCATTTTTTTCTGGGAAGAGCAATAATCCAATATTTTACGTGGAAGGGTGTGCACTAGCGGTTAGAGCAGCAGTGCTCGGCAAGCTCTATATGAATGAATCATTGACGACATCAAGGAGTGAAGAGCAAAATCCTTTAAAGGAATCTTCTATGGGAAAATGATTTTCTTCATGAGTATTTGCCTAATATGAGCTGCATGCAAAGTTCACGCGAGAAAGTAAGAATTCGGCTCAGGTACAGCTCACAAATTCTCGGCCGGGTGGTCGGAGCCTCCGAGTAAAAGCCCGACCCGTCGTCTGCCACGGTTGGGAACGGAGAGTGAGACTGTTTACGCAATCTTTTGGTTCTACGACCCGTCTCCGACCGCGAAGGAAGACGAGGTGGCCACTTGCTCGGAGGCCTCGTCCACCTGGCCGATACTTTGCACTGCTGTATCTTAGCCGCATTCATATTTTTTCGCGGGAAACTTTGCATGTGGCTCACATTAGGCAAACACAGCATAAATAAATGGGTAAGAGAACTCATTTTCCATAGACGATTCCTTTAGTACACATTCATCATTCGACAAAACACGCACTGCCTGAGCAATAGGAATGGATACTAACATGATGGAGAACCTTGATTTCAATCATCACTGTATGACAAGTTATTCGAAAAGATATCGCATCATTGAGCATTTTTGGGAGCTGTGGAATTCACCGGCGAACGTGGAAGTTTCTCTCTCATTTACGTTACGGATCATGTGTTGGCGATATTCCTGTTATAGATATGGACGAATGTGCTCATGCCAACGCTCCCAATTAGTGCCCTATGAAGATGTAGGGGCATATCCGATGGTTCCGATGGGTCAACAACTTTGGCTTAGATTATCATACTCTATATATAAACCAGAAGTTTGCTGTGTTTGTTTGTCTGTCTGTCCGCTCACCGCATAATACATACTTAACTGACTGCGGCCTGGAGAGGTCGGCCAAGTTGGAATCGGGTAGGGACTGACTCAAGCGTACAGAGTGCATAAGGACTATGCCTAGCTCCGCCCACTGTGGGCGGGGCTTGAGTGCTCGAATTTAAGTCCTCGCTTGGGTTCCAAACATTCGGAGTCAGGAATGGGTCTGTTGAGGTCGTGCGAGTGAGGAGTGGGTAGGGCAGACCAAAATGTAGGGAGCACACAAGAAGCAAATCAGGCACGGGCGTGTGGAGGTTGGGCAGGTTAGGATTGGGTAGAAGCCAACCCATGTGTACAGAGTACATAAGTTCTAAGCCTAGCCCGGCCATAATTCCAATATTAGTACCACACTCACAAAGTAGCTGTTTGTCCTCGGTTACCATTAGGAAGTGATGTGTTATAATCAGGTGTATCTTTCGCATTCGGTGAAGAGCAATGTTTCTTCTAGGACTGACACATGCAGGTCCTCTCGAATTTTTCACTCTTCAAAAGTCAACTACTACGGAGCGCCTCCGAGCTCACGAAGAGACACCTCCAACTGCTGCCGCTCCTTTTAGCGTGGCTGCCCCTCTTCGACTGTGCCTTACACACTTGGATTAACGGTGGGAAGGGGATCTTCCTTCTCGGATTTTTTGACCGTTCCGCTCCATCTTCCCTACTTTAGTACTACTAAATGCTTTAATTCTTTTTTTGTGTTCGGATCGAATCCTGTCATTCTTTAAAGGGGTTTTGCCTTCAGTGGGCAGGGGTTATAGATGGGTTCCTTAGTTTCAACCAAAGCCGATGATAGTTGGAGGTTTGCTATCCATTTCCTGCTGCAATGTGTGCTCCCTATACCCTGGAGCACGGCAATGCGCGCGGAGCGCGCATGCGAAAGGCGGCGAGCCGAGAGTCGCTCCTCGATACAATGCAGAAAGCCCCAAAGCCAACTTGCGGACGCAGCGAAACTGCCCCTACGAGGATTGGCCGGCCTAGCCGGCCAATCCGATTGGTATTCCTATAAGTCAGAAAGATTTGAGCATGATTAATTCTCCGAAGATTTCGAGAAAACTTTTTTTTGGAGACTATGATGTCGAAACTTATAAGAGAAACAAATCGCCTATCAGACTTTTCTTGGCTCTGGTGACATTCATTGAGTAGCTTTTCAAAATATGGGGAACTAATATGAAACCGCTGCACGGATATCGGGAGAGAATTATATCCCTCCACTGCATACCACATGCTCAATGGGACGTGCTGTGCCTGATGAACCCCACTTTTTTTAAATCAAGAAATGTCATGGAAACGGAATTTATGCGTAAGTAATCCATGCCACTGTTGCGAATGCTGATATGAACATGTGCATTCTGCATGGATATTTTATGACAACTTGTAAACGAAACTGCTTGAAGTGAGAATCAAACGAGTGGTTCCACGCATTCTTTCAAAGCGATTTTCTGTAAAAGGAGTGTAAGTGGTGCTGACAGCAAATTCAAAAGCTTTAGCACATCGAGCTTAACATCCACCACAGTTTTGGCTTCTTTGGACTTTATTCCGCCTCTCTGCTCATCCCTTTCCATTAATTGGAAATGAATGGGGGTCCTATATTCTCGGGGCAGTAGAACGTTCCCGACTTCACACGTGGCTGCACACGCAAAATCGCTGGTTCAATTCCAGGCGAAAGTCAGCCGTTGCCCAGAAACGATGGTAGTGTAACCATTCCAAATTCAAACGCCACCATGCCCTTCACATCACTTCATGGGCACTGTTATTTTGTTATGCAGCCGTGTTGCTTCATGCTCTTCTCGGGAACCAATTAATTTCTTTCTTTTCATCTGAAAATCAGCCATTGGTTGAATGTGACTAATCTATTGAGCACCAACTTCAAAATGAATAGATTTTTCTGACCAACTTCGCGAATCTGTTAAATGGTAAACTGATTTTGGAGAACGGCGTAAAAAATGAAAAAGAAGGTCCGGTCGTATCTCAACTATTAGTACTAGTGGCCTAAAAATAATGGTTTCCATGTGAATGACAACTATTGCCAAAATCAAAAATCTCCCTACGGGATGTCATATGAAGTGAAGAGGGTTGAGAGTAGCTCAACTGCGTGATCGCACAGACCCGAAAGGAGATAATAATTTCCAAGTGAACTCCCTCCAAACATTACCGCAGCCGCTGTTTATCATCGTGCAAGGCGAAGAAACTGCTTTTGTGATGTGTGGCGCTGAAACTGAACCAAAAGTGAGCTACCGTAACAACAAACAAGGCGTTGTGAGCGTGAGATATCAGCGCGTGTACCAAAGGCACAAAGGCATCGAATTAACTCGTTATTTGTGTAATCACCTTAAGAAGGCAGAAGCAGTGAAGTGGAAAGGGTGGAGAGAAAGGAAAAAGTGTAAGAGAAAGGACAAGAACACTGACCCGTTTTCACCTCTCACAAGTTGTGGTCTGCATTTAGAGTGTCATGAAAGCTACTGGTGATGTCTGCAGTCATTAGTGAATAAATAACAACAACAACTAATGCAAAGGCGAGCAGCAGAGAGCACCAAGTGCAGATCTAACACTGCATAGTGGCCTCCGGCACAAACTACAGTCAGTGCCGTAAGAGTGTTAAAAATCGCGCGGAAACGCGTTTTCGCGTTTTTTATCGTTTTTTCGTCATAAATCGATTGATATTGATTATTTTTGCTGAACATAGATATGTTTTAGAATCAGCTCGTCGAGCTCAACAAGATAGTGCCACAAGTTTTTGGTTTTCTTAAATTCGGTACTAGACCATTTTTTCACATTTTGAAAAGTTTGAGGGAAAATTTCTTTGAAATTTAATGAACTGGCAGCGGAGTCTTCTCAAATCCTTGATCTAAGTTCACAGCTGTGTAGGAATTTCAGAGTTTCACTCATTTCAGACGAACTCCTGTTCCTTGGTGTGGCCCTAAACAGTGCCTCCGTGTATATGCTGCTGAAAAAATCATCTCCAAACTCATGTTTAGCCACAGATTCCCCATTGAAATGTACACCGTTCGATTTCCCATGGAAAATGCTATCGAATGATATATAAAAACCTTGGTGTTCATAAAATTCTTATTTTCCTCCTTTTTCAGCCTTTTCCTTTTGTCAATCGTCTTCTCAAGCTCTAGTCTGCCGTATCGATCGACGTGCATGGCCATGGGAAAGCTGTGACGCCGTCGTGACGGCCCCGCGCTATCCACGTGCACGGCTGTGGGAAACTGCTCTGCGCTCCGACGGTGCCATCGATCGTGGCCGCCCCCCCCCCCCCCCTCCCAGCCGAGCAGTTTCCCACGGCCGTGCACGTGGATAGCGCGGGGCCGTCACGACGGCGTCACAGCTTTCCCATGGCCATGCACGTCGATCGATACGGCAGACTAGAGCTTGAGAAGACGATTGACAAAAGGAAAAGGCTGAAAAAGGAGGTAAATAAGAATTTTATGAACGCCAAGGTTTTTTATATATCATTCGATAGCATTTTCCATGGGGAATCGAACGGTGTACATTTCAATGGGGAATCTGTGGCTAAAAATGAGTTAGGAGATGATTTTTTAAACAGCATATACACGGAGGCACTGTTTAGGGCCACACCAAGGAACAGGGGTTCGTCTAAAATGAGTGAAACTCTGAAATTCTTACACAGCTGTGAACTTAGATCAAGGATTTGAGAAGACTCCGCTGCCAGTTCATTAAATTCGAAGAAATTTTCCCTCAAACATTTCAAAATGTGAAAAAATGGCCTAGTACCGAATTAGAGAAAATCAAAAACTTTTGGTAACGTCTTGTAGAGCTCGACGAGCTGATTCTAAAACATATATATGTTCAGCAAAAATAATCAATATCAATCGATTTATGACGAAAAAACGATAAAAAACGCGAAAACGCGTTTCCGCGCGATTTTTAACACTCTTACGGCACTAACTGTATTTGCAAAAAATGCCGAGAAAACTGTCTTGCAGCCCGTACGGGGGACTACTCATCCCATAAAGGTAATCATCAAGAATAGTGCTTTTCGATATCTGCCTGGCTACAGCATCCTAGTTGCCATACGTTTTGGAAATTTGTAGCGTTGTGAAATGAGTCAGTGGCACTAGCTTTGACACTGGCATGGCACAGCTTCATTGCGACTGTGTCACCAAAAAGACTGAAATGATATTAAAGACAACAGAAAATTGTGAAAATGGTCTGATGAAATGCTAGAAGCATTTTTCGGATTGACTGCATTTTCTTAGCAAGAAATCGGCTAAGTATTCTTGTAAGACAAGAGTGATAACATGGACGTTTTCTAGGCCCGACGCAGATGTGTCCAGTTTCTACGCTGTCCACAACAAGCCCAAACCTTCGCCATACGTTGTCTCAGGATCAATGTCTGGATCAACATTCAAAAGCGATGGTCCGCGCTCAGAGATGTACGACAAAATCAAGGATCAAAAAATAGCAGACGATGAAGAATGCTGCCCTAAAGTAGGGAGCTACTCACCTTTTATGAAAGGAGACGAATGGTAAGGATCTCTTTTGAAAACGTTGGTAGCTTGTCATGAGAAAAAGAAATGGGTCTTTGATGCACATTATAACAGATTTTAATCTCGTAGTTTTTAGGTCGGCATCCGGACCCAGAGCCATTGCTAATTCCTATCAGCTGTTCTTGGTAGGTCACCATAGCTCAGAGAATAACATTGTGAAAGCCCAAGAAATTACACTGCGAAGAGCTACCATGCTAGCTCAGCAAACTCATTCCATCATGATTGTAGAGAGAAACTAATCAGCTGCGGCGATAAACAGCATTATCAAAAATTAAAAATATCAAAATCATCACTTAAGCTTTCAGCTTCACGGTTCGATGCCGATATTGGCCAACCGGCTCAACACGGTATACGTGTGAGTGCTGATAAGCTATGGTAAATATACCTTTCAAAAAGCTGAGTTAAGGTGAAAGTGGTGTCGGTAGTGTAATGGATTAGCACATATCCCCGGAAAGGATGAAGTGCGGGTTCGAGTCCTGTCCGGCACCGAAGCTTTTGCCCATAACTCAGCATCCCTGTAGTAATCAGAGTCTGTTCTTAACTCAGCTTTGTTGCGTTGTTCTAGCTCCACTGCATTGCTCCGAAACCCAAGAGCTCATTAAAGGAAGTACTCGAACCGTTTCCGTCTCAGTGCTATTGACGATGTTATTGCTCCGATGCAGCTGCCTTCAAAGGTTCAGCGTTAATTTCTTAGGGCAGTAAGTGCAACAATTAGCCTGCAAAATGTGGAATATTGTGGAATGGTGGAAGGAAGCAGAATACAAGAGAGGGCGATTGATGATGAATGAACGAAAAGGGCTTCCCAACGTGGTTGACCCTTGGAGATATTCGTGTCATCAGCCTATTGATTGAGGACAGTGACAGGATCATGCAGTGTGCGAATGCTGGCCATTCGCATAAAAACTAAGGCTCTAGAGAGAATTTCCGCTGCAGATTTTCGGTGAAGAGCGCCTCCTGAGCGGTGAGGAACTCGTCTTCTTGGTCGCTTCCCCCTTTTTAATCCCAGACCATCCTATCCTAGGGTCGACTTTGGTGAGGAATGACTGAGGTGTAGAGTAGTGAGTACGATAGCAGAATGGTACTTATCGTGTCGTATTGAAGATAGAAATAACGTATTGCCTGAAGTGTCAGCTTTCGTGGTAAACACTTCCAGTCACTATCAAGATTGGAATGAAATGCAACCGAATTACCCCCTCCACTATCTTTAATAGCGAAGTGCCTTGCAACTAAAGTGATTCATCCAGTACAAGTACCGCGAAGCCTTATTCAAAGGCAGTTATAGGAATGATTTGAGCGGTTGAAAAATTTACCGAATATGAAATCCCAGGTGCTCATTAGTATGGATGAGAAGAAGAGAAACTGGATGAAACGGTCAGAAGCCCGAAAAAATAAGCGCTTCTTCCCGCTCTTGGTTCTCAATTTGGGCGGGCCGGGACAGAAACGGCAGTCGTTAGAAGAGACGCCTATTCCGTAGTTCAAGGCGCTCTTATCATGTGGAATTTTGAGGAGTTTCACTAGCCATATTACCTCTATCACTGTCTTCAAGAGCTCCGATACTGCAATGGGCAACATCTGATCTGCATTTCAAGCAATTCCAGCGCTGAGGAAGGATTCGGAGGCATCACAGCGATGGCCACGGAATGAAAGAGGTTGCGACTAGTAAAGCACTCATTCTAGTTCATCACATCTACCCTATATTTATCATGGTCCCGGCCTATCTTCTTTTTTCTGCTGCTTGCACGCGAAGCTACCAGTGTTTTCGATTTCTAATGTCGCTTTCTGAATGCCTTGGCAAAGCTTGCGGAGCTCATGAGAAAAGATTGTGGTGACAAGAATCTCTGAAGGTGCCACTAATGAGAAGCTCATTGATTTTTCTGGCGTTTTGTCCTGGAATTAGTAGGATCTCATCAATGCCTGATGAGTCCTGCTCCGCTACGCTGTACATAAAGCCGCTCGAAAATGAATACAAGAAAAGATCTTCATTTCTCAACAGCTCTTACGCCGAAAAACTATCGAAGTAATGCAGAAAAACAGTCACAGAATCACGCATGATCTTCCCTTCACTATTTCTGCAGCTGGTGGCAAAAACAGGCATGAAACTACTTGTTCACTTTGAACCTCACGCCACGATCACGGTTAGTTCTGAGAATGTGAAAAGAGCATGTACTGCGTAAGCCCGAACGTTTACCTTGTTTTTCGATTACGAATCTTCCCTATGCTATCATTGTTTTCAAGTGACCTAATATAATCGGTGACATCCTCACCTACCATTGGTTTAAGGACCAAGCATGTCTTGCCGTCGTCGTATAGACAATAAATTCCAGTAATTTGCAAACAGTCCCTTTATTATTTAAGTCGTTTGCTCTGAGAATCGATTTCTCTGTCGGCTTGTCAGTGTATTAGTCAGTCTGTCTGAGTACCTGTTCGTCAGCAAGTAAGTGGATGATATGGAAGTGATGAAGGAAATACCATTAAGTGAGGGAGAAAAATGAGCAAGTAGCCTAAGCCTGGTGCCGGACTATCACTCCAAGACCATTTTATCGTTGTAATGGCATTTGCTACTTATATGGACACCGAATACACTCATAGCCATTCTGCGGTGTGCTCAAGTCGCAGTGGGTGCCAGAACAAATGGAATCTGTGCAGATTTCATGGTCGGGAGTCAGGGGAAAAATACGGACCCAAAGAAGAACGTTCGTTGTTGAAAAGTTAATTTGTGGCAACTTCTAAAATCGTACTGCAAAACAAAGAAATCACAGTAAAGTTGGTCATCATCAAGTCCTGCGCAAAGGGCGGGAGGCGGGTAATGGGCCGCACCATGAAGCAGATATGTACAGTCGTTGAACTTGAATGACTAATGGGCCACAAATGGATGATTCCATGCGCAAAAGTAAGAATTCAGTAAGATGGTGTGGTGTTTTTGCTAAACCACATCGCTGTATTACTCCTGCCCATAGCCCGCTCCCATCAGTGCCGTGTGATGCGCAGGCAGGGAATTGTCTTTTTGCTTCGTTAGGCAGCGCGGCGAGCGAAAAGGTGACAACATAGCAGTGCAATAGGTGGAGGTGCGGTGGGTTGTACGAGTCCTGGCAGTCGCAAGCCATATGACACTTGTGGTGTGGGGGTGTGCGTTGTCGTTGAAAAGATGATTTACATTTGTCCATGATTTTTCCCGATTGGTCGACCTTATTTTCGATGAAGCTCGTTTATCAGAAGGACCTCCGGCCTACTCGATCTTCTCCTTCTACTTTTTCCCTGCATTACTCGCCTGCCGTAATAGCTTTGACCTGTGTCGAGGTTTGGCTGGGTGGTTGCCTTCCTAACCGCTTGCGTGACGGCATCGTGGTTCCGGGTCTCCGGACCCCGCGCCACCCGGCTGCATATGCCTTTGGCCTGTCACTGTCCACGTGGGCTTCCCCGGGGACCATACTGCTTTTCTCACAGTACGGCCGTTGCTCCCTGAAGGTATAGGCTCGATCTTTGACTCTATAGACAACCCTAGGTGCACCAGCAAGTACACACACTGATTACGACAACTATATTTATTATACATTACTATTCACATTGGTCGACCTACTCTTATCATCCTGCCGGATCTCAGGTCCGACAGTGCTCCGTCACCAAGGGTCGATCAAAGGAATTGTGGCAGCAGGCGGTATTCCTCAACCCTGCAGGCTTTCCTCTCGTCGCCCGCAGCCGCTCACGTTCTCGAGTATAGCGGACGTGAGCGTATCAGCCAAGCCGCCTGATCACATCGCGTCCTGACGGCCTGCAGAGCGCGAGAGTCAAGCTCTCGCTATCAACAGTCCGGCCTGGCATCCTAGTGGCTGACGCCAGGTGCCCCTCTACTTCCGGAGAGGAAGGTGTGTCATAGCACCGAATGGCAGTGGCGACTCCTGTAGAACCACGGCTGGCGGCGGGGCGGGGCGCCCACAGGAACAGTCGCAAACCGCGACAACCTGATTATTCTTTTCCACTACTCCTTAATGCACCAGATCCTTTTCAACCAAAACATGACTTTCTTGAAGTTGAAGCTTTACTTCACTCCTCACATTGAGCTTTCGAGCTGTACTAACAGCTATACTGTTTTCTGCTGACGTTTGCTGCTTTTTGACCTTGTCAAAGTCGGCTGTCAAATACGTTTGACACAAATAAGGTTGTGCTTGTTTGTTGTTTTGTGCCGTTCGATACATTCACCTCGGAAGACATCTTCAAAGAAAAATTTATCTGTAGAGAAATATTCATAAATTTCTTGTAAGACAAATTACTTTCGAAAGCCTTTTCAATGATAGCAATAATGATAAATATAGCCTCAAAAGAGATTAGAAAAGCGAACAGTAAAGAAAAGGATCGGAAATCTGATTTCCAACCTGATGAATCTGAAAAGTTTTTCCTGTCTTCTCTTGCTTATTGCACTACTTTTCTTTACACTGAGTCCATTGCGCAAGTCAGTAAATTATCTTAGGACGATGACGGTAAATCATGTAAAAGGGGAAAGAATGCCATCAAGTCTCTTTTGATGTCGTTCCTGATAGAAATAGGAGACAGGTGTGAATGGTGAGTGATCTGGTAGGCCCGTTTACGTTTCGTTACTTGATCGAGTATTCCTCGCCATTGAATGAAATTAAAACTTCAATCCGTGTCATCTACAGATAGTATCTGTGCCTGTGTCTACCTTTATGCGGGGACATAGAAGAGTCGTCCACGAAAATTTCATGTTTCTAATTCGTCTAGAAATTACTCCACTAAATACAGAGCACAAATATAAAATACGAACAACTCAGCTGAGATCTCGTCGAGCAACATCTGGGCAGTTGACGACTTAAAGAACTCAGTTCAAAGGCACACTTCGCGATAATCTGATGGATCGATTTACCTTGTTGAAACATCAGATCTCTGGGTAACTAGTCAGGCTGCACCTTTTTCGCGTCGCCCCGGTGCGCTATCACGGCCCTATACCTGCTCGAACCCCACTGCAACGCCACCCACTTGAGCTCTCTTATTGGTCAACTGAGCAAAATGGGCGGCGTCGCAGCGGGTTCGAGCAGATGTAGGACCGTGATAGCGCACCGGGGCGATGCGAAAAAGGTGCAGCCAGACTAGTTACCCAAGGATCTACTGTTCCATGAGGGTAAGTCGACCCATTTGATTATCGCGAAATGTGCCTTTAAATTTTCGCGTCTGATGTGATTTGCTTCTCACTGACCTTACCACGTGACCGTCGCCTACTCAGACGCCCCACCACGATGAACGTCACTTTTAGGAGCTCTATCCCAGACGAATTCTTGATTTTTTGCGCAAAACTTTAGGTAAAAAGGTAAAAGAAGTAGTGAACCTGAAAGTCGAGGTGCCCAGTAACACGACAATGGAGAAAAAACGGATAGAAATGGCCAAAAACCCGAGAATAGGACACCATTCTCCCGTTGATCCTCAACGCGAACGACCTTTCCGTCAAGAGGCGGATACTCCGAACGAAGTTTCCATAGGCATGCTGCCAAATAAACAAAAGGGAATGTTCGGAAATGCGACAGCATCTGTTTCCTAGAGTGAACTCCAGGCTAAAACTGCGAAGGCGCGCTGCAATACCTTCGATCTCACCGCATACCCTTGACCGCTCTCATCGTAGCCAACCAGGTATCACGTCGCTCGGGGGCGGGGTCGATCATCCGGAGGCGGCAGCTCTTATCTGTTGCGCCGTTTCTGCAGCACGGAGGCGCACTTTTCTACCGTTTCGCCACAGATAGCCTTCTTAGGTTCAAAGTTTCCATGTAAGTAACTCCTTTCAGGGATTTCTCAATAACCACGTCACCCCTAATGCTGTCTTCGAACGCTTTTTGAAACCACTCGTTTCATGGTATTTTCTAAATCGCATGCGATGATAAAAGCGAGCACTCCCACGCACCCCGTAAAGCAAGAATTGCGTTGTCGGCAGTGGGTTAAGCGACCAAATATGTGATGGTGCCAGCGAATGGCCGAATCTAAGAGGAACCCACCAAAAGAAAGCTTTCATGGAGAATTGAGTTCCTTTGTCACCCATACATTTATGTTGTATTTGCAATAAGAGCTGCATGAAAAGTTTCAAGCGAAAAAAAATCACAATCCGGCTAATTGTAAGATACAGCTCCTCAAAGTGGCGTAAAGGAGGGGGCCCTGAGTCAGTGGCTCGCCGCGGTTGAAAAGGTGGGGAAGTGGGTTTGCTTACGTACACTGGCGCTCAAAAGTCTTCGGCCAAAAACTTTTTAGTCACAACTTTTTTTCTACTTAACAAAATTTCAATATGTGGTGCCTGAACCTACTGTCAACTTTTCCTTCTACTTGAGTGTCGCTTGACTCTTTTCGTGGTTTTTTACAAGAATTCACTACAAAACCACCGAAAAAAGGAAAAAGGCTTTGTCAAGAAAAACGGCTTTCTTTACTAAAACTAAACGAGCAAGCATCAGAGAACATCAATATTTGTAGAAAGACCACGACTTTCGATGACAGCGGCACAGCGGGACGGCATAGGGATGGCACTCCAAAAACAAAAATTGCATTCAACCACGTAACTTACACCGTTGAGCGCCAAAATAGTATATTTAGTATGCAGTGTCTCCGAGTACAACATACTAAAATTTCTCTTACTAGGGAAGTTATTTTTCTTCCCATGGAACTTTGAAATAAGACCCGGGGAGATCGATAGAGCTTCGAACGCTGATTATAACTGTGAAAACCAAAATTGCTAAATGGCATTGTGAAGCGAGTTACGAGGGGTCAAAGTTTGCTTGTGACTTGCCTGTGACATCTCAATGGCGAGGCGCTTCGTCATCAGGATGACTAGCGCAGAGTTAGCAATGGTTTTCGTGGCATAGTGGTAGTGCTCCGATTCTGCAGGCGCGAGGTTGCGGGTTTGCTTTCCGCCGGTGCGGCTTTTTTTGCATTTTGTGTTTCATTGTCAGTAAATGCTTTTCTTTCACTTCTAAACGTTTCCTTGTATGATATTCGCGCGTAGGGGGTCGAATTACCCTCTGTGCAAATTTCCAGCCGGATCCAGTTTTTGGCCCAACTTCGGAAAATTAGGGGTGGCCAGGGGTTAAGTAGGAGTTTTTGAATTTCCTTCCACAAAAAATCCTGCAAGCTGAACAAGATAACCTAAACATACCTATCACACTTGCCCATCATACTAAACGCACGTAACAAGGGCCAAATAAGAGCATTTGCTGGGCAAGAGTCAACGACTTCTCCTTTGTTAAATGGGTTGCCAGCCAATAGCCCATCAATTTTTCCGAAATTTGGTCAAATTCTTGAATTGGCTGAAAACTTGTTCCATAGGGTAATTTGATCCCCTGAACACGAAAGTCACACTGGTTTTGCGTGAAAACGTATGGCTCGTTCGCTATGGGCTCCCAAACATGCCATGAAATGGTATTACTCTTTTTTTTTCAGAAAAACCTTCATAACTTCATTCACATTTAAAATCGCGTACAGTGGTATGTGTCTCATTGCAAATGGTCATTTCGACAAACCGTCTGATGGCAAAGTGCCTCGCCAGTGAGGTGTCACAGGCAAACTTTGACCCCTCGTAACTCGCTTCAGGATGCCATTTAGTAATTTTGGTTTTCACAGTTATAATCAGCGTTCAAAGCTCTATCGATCCCCCCGGGTCTCATTTCAAAGTTCCATGGGAACTAAAATACCTTCCCTAGTTAGATCGGTCTGGTCGCAAAAAAATTACAAGTGAATAACCCAAGTGAAAAACCATTTAGCCAAAGACTTTTAAGCGATAATGTAACTCTCTGTTCCCACAATGCGTCTCTGACCGCGGCGGAAGACGTGCTGGCAATTACCCTGAGGCCCCGCCTCCTCGCCCGCCATTTGGAGTTGTATCTTACCCAGATTCTCACTTTTTCGAGTGAGGCTTCTCATGCGACCCTCGTTGAGCAAAAAATTATTTTCCGTCCGTCACGTCGCTAAATTCTGCAATAATGATATACGTACGGCTTCGTGACTTCGGTAGGGATAGGGCTCGAAGACCTCTTTGCACGATTTGTATTAGGTTGGTGCACAAGTGCGACACATGCGATATCTTTCGAAGCTATCACTTTGAAGCACATATATGTATTTATATAAAAATACGTTGACAATATAATCGTTGTTGTCTTCTACCACTCACTCTTGACGACTAGTAGCTGCTCGATGCCCCTAGCCCGAAAGTCCACAAGCTACGATTCGATAAATTGAATATAGGATCCGAAAGTGGCTAAATCAAACTACTCGCTTTCCATGTAACGCTCAGAGACCGATTAATTATTTTCAGGACATACAAGGATGCTATTAGGTTGTAAGGAAAGTTCTGGCCGCTTTTCCGCGTTCACAAGATAAATTCAAATATCAAAGCGCGTCAACATGAATCAACTGACATATTGTGCTCGCTAGATAGACAAAAAGTTGCTCTTTCAGAATATATGTTTTATGTGGAATGACACAAGGTTTCCGAATTATTAGGAAAATTTTAAAGTGCTGCGAAAATGGCACTTTTAAGATGACTTCACTTCAAGAGTTCTTGTTTAGCCGAGTCCCAGCGAAGGTGACCACAAATGTGAATACTGCAAGAGGAGGGGTTGAATCACTGGATGGAGTATATCGTCTCTGGTTTCAGAAGTGCAGAAATGAGAACGAGCTGCTTGGAATTTCAATTGATCAAATCGCTTTGACTAAAACGGCAGAAGGCGATAAGCGTCCATACTTGCAGGGAATATCCACAAGTATTGGCCCTCAACAAGCGACCTTAGTTGACCACCTCAAGTGGCCTTGATTTGGAAAAATCCAAAAAATGGGTGCCGCGGGACCCCTCACGGCAGTCATGCGCAAGCGCATTTTTCACAAATCCTCTTCCACTAATTGAAGCAGTTGCAGGGTAAGGCCCTTACTCGTCTATCATGTTCACCAGATCTAGCGCTAACTATGTCCTACTTCCCCGAACATCTGGACAGCTCCTTCAGTGACAGTGTGTTTGGAGAGAATGGCGATTTGGAGTGGACTTTTTTTTTATTTCGCGCAATATAAATTATCAGCTCTTTATCAAATTGAGATATGTAGGTATGCATAGTGTTGCCAAGAGTGTATCAATTCTAGTGGTGCTCATTCTGTAAGAAAAGATGCACTCTGAGCCGAGTTATGATCTCTCGAAGTTGAAATTTCAAAAACCGGCCAAAATTTTCCTTACAACCTAATATTATAGTATGTAAGATGAGCGGCACTTCAGAGCGCAGCCTCTATTTCCCGCCTTATCCTTGTAAAATGCTGGTATGCGAGGCCATGTGAAAGACAAATCAGCTGCTTTTCGGAAAACAGAGGAAGCAAGTATTAGCTTGTTTCTGGAGAAGTTTAGCACAAACAGTGGTCGTTAAACAGTAGCGGCTGATCGACTCTGATTGATGCACTCATGAGAAAATCTAGAGCGAGTAGATCTAACTCGAAATCCGCTACTGCCACACGTAGGAACGAAGTACTACTACTCTCGCAGAGGTTCACCTTCTCATGATTGAAGTATCCAGCTTTTATCTCCAACTATAATGTCTCGCAGGTCCTTGCCAATCAAGAACATTACAGCTAAGGTACTGGACACTCATAGTGCAGCCCTTCCGAACTCACTCACTTGGTAAGATATCCGAACTGCTTAAACGAATCTTTCACGGAAAAATGAGTTTTCCTGTTGTCCATATATTTATGTTGCATTTGCCTAATGTGGGCCACATGCAAGGTCTCACACGAAAAATGTGAATTTGACTAAGAAACAACATCACAAATTCTCGGCCGGGTGGGCGGGGCCTCCGAGCAAATGCCCATCCCATCGTCCGCCGCTGTCGGAGATGCACCGTAGGAACAGAAAGTTACGTAAGCACTCCCACTCTCCGTTCACAAACGCGGCCGACAACGGGACGGGACTTCTACTAGGAGGCCCCGTCCACCCGGCCGAGAATTTGGGGAGCTGTATCTTAACCAAATCCTCACTTTTTCGCGTGGAACTTTGCATGCGTACCTTATTAGGCAAGAACAACATAAATATATGGGTAACAAAGAAACTCTCTTTTCCGTGGACGATTTTTAAAGGTTTCTGGAAGCTATGAGCATTTGGGGCACTGCCAATTGTTGTATGGGTAATTAACCATAATTATTGCTGTCACTTGCCGCGTGCCTATCTTCCTATTCAGTTTCATACCTCCAGGCATATCCTTCGTTACAGCTGACGTCGTACCACCGCTGTTTGTGGACAAGGTTCACATTTCCTAATCCAATAAATGTGGAGCAGCGAGACAGTGGATTGTAATAAGTGGTGTCTTCAAGAACTGCAGTAAAAAAGTCAGCAACTGTTTCCTCAACCACGGACCATGAAAACACCTGCAAAAAAATCACGTGCCCAAATATGGGTATTTCAATTTGAGCCGATTCTTGCTACAATTGAGCAAGACCACCTCATATGCACTCCGGGGAAAATAGCGTGGGGTTTAAATCATTCTGATAATCAACACCTTGTAAAGTTCAAAAGCAGCGAAACCACAACAAGTTTTGTAAGCTCTGAAGGACTTGTGCATCAACCCAATAAAATACTCAGTAATAGCGGAGAAGCGCTGATTAGCTAGTTGGATTTGGAAATGTATATTCCACGCTGTCAGGTGAGTGACGAAATTTTGAGATTTTGCTGAACTTTCGCAAAAACCACTTCAAAGTTGTGTGAAACCATCTATAGACCAAGTCACTGGCAATAGGCTCCACAGAGGCTTAGAGAAGAAGGCGAGTATTGGTATGACCTCACCCTTTTGCACCCAACCAATGTTGCTTCGCACATGCGAAGCGCGACTCCAAATAGCTGCGAGAGCTCACAGGCCACCGTGCTGCATACATCGATCCATTAACCGAGTAAAGGTCCATCAATTGAAATACAGACCAAATGGTTTTATGTTGCTTATGTAGGACCTATTATTTACTAACGATGAGTTAGAGCACAATAATAAACAAATATAATATGAACAGTCTCATATAGCTTCACTAGTTACGAATGTGAACATGCCTACCAGTATGCTTCTATCTGAGCGCGTGTTGATCCCTCCTCGTAAACCGCGCTGAATGTGCAAAAATAGTCTTATGAAAGGATGAGGCTCCGGTCCTAACGAGTACTGCTAGGTGGAACTTCTACAACGTTTGAAGGGTCTGGAGCTAAGCAGGTAGTATTGGCCAACTGTTGTGTGTAATGCTTGCGGAGCTTGCTGGCGAGTGCTCAGGCGCGTGCATGCTCAGGCGCGTAGCAAGGTACAGTTTGCGTGAATGGATCGGCCCAAGCAGTGGGAAACATGATAGCACACAAGCACATTGTTGGTAAAATAAACAGAGGATATAGATTACTCTTAAAATTATCTACAGGGTGATCCATAAATGGTGCAACAAAATTCTCGCGTAATTTTTCGCGAGCATTATTCATTTTTTCCGATAGCTTGGTGGGTTTGTACTGCCGTCAAATCCTCCTTTACATATCTGCCAAATTACACTGTCTGCCGTTCTCTCTACCGTTCATGATGCCTCCAAATTCCAACACATGCGCTATTCGCTCGCTGAGCAAGATCGGACATACTCCAAAGGAAATCGCTCAGCTCTTGAGTGTAAACCGCTCCACTGTGTATCGTGCGCTGAAACGAAGGACCCCGGTATGTCCTCCTCGACGTGGGCGACCAGTGAGCTCCGCCACTTCAAAACTCCGGAAGATTGCCAAAAAGGGGATCGACCGTAATGCATGCAGGAGCATAAGAAAGATGGCCAGGAAAATGGGAGTCCCCTACACAACTATGTGGAGAGTCGTCAGGGAGCAACTACACATGTACCCCTATAGGATGCAAGGGAGACACGGCTTGACTGAAGAAGAGGAGAAGAGCAGGAAGGAAAAATGTGTGGCGCTGTTGGCAAGGGCCGATCAGGGCGACCATCTAAGGACTGTGTTCACCGACGAGAAAATTTTCACCCTGGAACAGACCTACAAGGCCCAAAATAAGAGAGTGCTCGCTCAAACTTCAAAGGAAGCCGATGAGGTCGGAAGGAATGTTTACAGGAAGCAGAAGCCCAAATCTGTCGTGGTTTGGGCGAGGGTGTCAGCTACCGGGCGCACTCCGCGGTTTTTATCGAAAAAGGAACCAAGCTGGATGTCGAAAATTACTTGAGAGAAGTTCTTATGAAGTACCTGCTACCCTGGTCCTCTACGCATTTCACAAAGGAGAAATGGACCTTTCAACAAGACGGCGCTCCTGCACACAGAGCGAAATGCGTTCAGAACTGGTGCCGTACCGATCTTCCAGACTTCATATCCTCAAATGAATGGCCCGCTTGCTTACCGGATCTCAACGTTATGGACCTTTCTATCTGGGCATCTTAGAGGATAAGGTTTGCTCTAAGCAAAGGAACAATTTGAAAGAACTGAAGTCATCGCTCAGGAAAGCTAGGAAAAATATACCACAAGAGACGATTCGGGCCGCAGTAGAGGCGTATCCCAAGCGTTTGAGGGCAGTCATCGCGGCAAAAGGAGGGCACATCGAGTAACTATCGTTGATTGTAATTGTTGAAGGTTTGAATAAAGTTTGTAAACAATTATTTGTAATAAAATTGATTCTGAGAAAAATTATGCGGTAAAACCCGTGTTGCACTATTTATGGATCGCCCTGTAATTAACTGTTATTGACCTCTCATCGAGGTGTTAAGCTTGGCCTCGAATCTCTCTCTACACAAAGCCTTAAGATGTCTCGAAAGCCCGACTTATGGGTGAAGTCGCCAGAGGGTATGTAGCGAGTGTTTCGTTCGCATGGGGTTCTTTCTCCTATGAGCTAAATTATTGCCATAAGGTAATGCATAAGAAAGGCATCCCGTCATCTTCCATCTCATTTTATTTTGGAACGCGTCATATTTTCAAAAAGTCATGATTCACTTGTACATTTCGTACATTACACACACACTTGTACACTTGTACATTCTGGTAGTTCCAGTACTACACCTTTCGTAAAAGGAGTTTGACAAAAGTATATTTCAAAAAATCGTGAAATTGTGAATAGCCTTTTCAAGGAAATGTCCCATTTATATTGCTTGTTTAACTTGTTTTTTACTCACCTTATGGATAAATGTGCGTAACATGATAACGCCCATGACATCACGCCGCTAATTGGAGTCGCTTCGCACATCGTACACGAAGCACCATCAATAGATTGCAAAAATGGCGGGGTCGTACCAGTAGCCAGTCACTCGGCTGGGCGTTTAAATAGGAGAGCTGAAGGGACCGATATCTGTGCTCATTACTCCTCCTGCTATTTATTCTAATCAGTTGTATGCGCTGTTCTCACTGCTCCTCTTTCAGGATGAGAATTTGTTTTGATAAGTCGAAAGATACATGGTGTGAAAAGGAAGGCAATATCATCAACCTTCTTTTCAACCACGAGCTTTTCATTCCAACAGATACAGGTCGGTTCACTGCAATGAATGATTACAGTTCGCCTGGCCACAATGTCAAAGGACTTCTTTGAAGGAGTTCTATGAGTTTTATCGACTAAGTATCACTCGGAGCCACGAATACCAGTGACATGTGACAGTCAGGCGGATTGGTGCACATCATGAGGAAACAGGTCGACCACGTATGAGGCGCTTAGCAGCATAGACTATCGTTAGGTGGTTTAGAGCGCACTTTTGACTCTGCTCACCACCCTCTTGCACCCTTGGCATTCCATCTCACATAAAACTCATGCACATCATCACCAAGTTCTATACAGACCAGCACATGAACACCACCTACTGACTCTTATCCGCAGTGATCACTGTGGACAACCTGC
This sequence comes from Trichostrongylus colubriformis, assembly GCA_963978905.1. Lineage (NCBI taxonomy): Eukaryota > Metazoa > Nematoda > Chromadorea > Rhabditida > Trichostrongylidae > Trichostrongylus > Trichostrongylus colubriformis. Next base: position 24,339,688 of record OZ022260.1, read on the forward strand.
TACGGGAAGGGTCCTTAGTCAGGATTGCTCTTCCACGACTCCTGCCTCGCACGCACCTTCTCTAATTACTTCGCACCTTTCCGAATGCGCCTAAGGGATGACCTCGCTTAACTGAACTAATCGAGATCTTTATTACATCAGCTAAATGGAAAATCATTGAATGGAATCATTATGAAGCAGAAAAAACAGAATTTCAATGTTATGTAGAAGTATCAGTAATGAGGCTGGACGTAGAAGAAAGTATCTTGTTCCTCACGAACGTTTTTGGACTTGGACATCAGGAAATCAAAAAGCTACCAGAACTACTCCTCATAATACATACTTGTTCCCTTTTATTTGGCTTCTAGAAGGAGGCCAATGTTGCTCAATTAGTTCTTTCTCATTTCAGACTCACTGTTCTTTATCTCATTTTTACTCTGTCTCTCTTTTACTTATGAATTCTTATTCCGATTAATTCTGCGAGTCTCTCTTTATCCCAACTAAATTCCACGCTTTCTGTTCCTTGCGCTGTAGATCTTGACGTAAGCAAAGGCAATTAGGAAGAGACCTTGAGCGCATTTGGGGAGGTGCGAAGTAATTAGGGAAGGTGCGAGGCAGGAGTGTGGAAGGTCAATACTGACTAAAGACTCTCACCCACCTGCTACTGCTGATCCGACCTACTATTTGTAAGTTGCATAAATGTTACCTTTTTTAACATAACCTAACACTAAGAGGCTCAACATTCTTATAGTTAGTTCATATTAAATGCCTCTTTGATCTTTATCATTTGATATCAGCTCTGTCGCACACCATTAGGGTCCTCCATCAAACCTCACAAGTCACCCAATTGAGCTGTTATCACTTATGAGTATATTCAAGCCCCTGCCTCATACCAATCTTGCAAAAACAGTGTGGGACTCCGAACTTCCATTTCAAAAGTCTCAAAAAAGTTTCCTAAAGGATGTTGCAGAAGAAATCTGAGCCTACTGACTGGTCTTCGGCGCCTAGCGCCCTTTACAAGCCTGAAGTGATACACATGTGTTATACATTGCTTTGAAAGTATTATATTAGGTCTATGCGGAATAAATGGTCAAAACAGACCACTTTTTTCAAAACGCCATAACTTCGCTCAGACACAACTTTATTGGTCAAAACCATTCGAATCTACACAACTTTGCCGACGATCTTTTGAAGAAAATCTGCAATCATGATAAAATTCTGGATTGCGAAAATTAATAAAGTCAACGATGGCATTTTCAACATGCATCGTTTCGGCGAACTCCTTCTGGCCCAGGTTTACATCGACTACCGGGAAAAAGTGGTAATTCGTCAGAGATAGGTCTGAGGAATAAGGGGGTGAGGGAGAGTCTCGATCAGTTTCTGCCGGGTGACTTGCGAACTGTGGGGTTTTGCGTTGTTTTGTGCACCCAGTAAAAAATGATGCGGTTAGGCATCGAGCCTCTCCCTCACCCCCTTATTCCCCAGACCTATCCCTGACGGATTACCACTTTTTCCGGGTTCCCGATGCAAACCTGCGGCAGAAAAATTATGCACGGTAAAAATGCCATTCTTGACTTTGTTGATTCTCGCAATCCAGAATTTGATCGCGATGGTATATTTTCCTTACCAGATCGTTGGCAAAACTCTGTAGATTCCAATGGTTTTTATTTCGACAAATAAAGTTGTGTCTGAGCGAAGTTATGGCCAATTACGTTTCGGCCATTTATTCTGCATGGACCTAATAGTTAGTCAGTATGCACTCACTGGTCTACTGTTCTCAAAAACATATGATTTCTGGCGTGATGGAAGTGGAGCAGAGCTAGTTAGTTACTCATGAGTGTTTTATTTAACATTGTGATTCCCAAGAGCCTTGAGAAGACTTGAATGTTCAACATCAGGATGACATTACAATTTTTGGTACTATACTCACTAGATGCAACCCCACCACAACGAATCTTTATGTGTGAAACATGGTTTTTTGCGAAACATTCCAAGTGGCTTGAAACGTCCCGAGGTAATTCAACCCGTAGAGCACGAAAGTGATACTCATTTGGCGCAGAACCACTTGAGGCCCGCGCCGCAGGCTCCGGCGCCAAATAGACCGAATCTTCAGGCTGGGATGTGGGTCCCAAGCAGTATCGCGTTAAAAAGTGTGATATTTTAACTCAAGATGTTAAACCACTCCTATGGACAATCGTCCTTTCCATAGTTTATTGCCATGCAACATTGGTCACCTGATCTTTCGGAGCAGTGGTCGAAACAGTTGCACATCTCTCCGGAAAGCGTAATGGATTAGGTGACTCCTGTCGCATTGTTATTACCAACTCTAATCAGTTTTTCTCAATTCTCCCAGTCACGAACAATGCTTTCGTACTACTCCCTGTATCATTTGTTAACTGTGAGAGTTTCGTGACAGATAGATAGATAGATAGATAGATAGATACACATACGTATATAGGCGTGCGTGGGCGTGTGTGTGGGGCGTTGTGGTATGTTTGGGTGTCTGTAGTTGTGTGTATGTGTGTATGGGTGTTTGTAGGGGTGTGGATGTGTGTACTGGTGTGTGGGTGAGTCGATGCAACCCGAGGTATGTGTCTGTGTTTGACCAGAAATTCATACTCCGGTCAAACAACTTCACACTGTGATAAGCGCCGTACGGAGCGATAGCTAGAGCTATCGCTCCGTACGGCGCTTATCACAGTGTGAAGTTGTGCGATAAGGACTTCCTCGATATCGGTTGGTCAATATCGACCATTTCTATGCTACATAATGCTACCGTGTTATTTGCGTAGTACCATTACTGTGCGATAGCTCAACATGTGCGAAAATAGAAGATCTGGCCTACCGATATCAAAAGGAGTCCATTCCGCATAATCCCACACTGGTACACTGGGATAGGCGCAATACTGAGCGCTAAAAAGCGCGCAACTGATTTCCATAAACAGCCTTTGCAAGCAGTTTTGCTGTTGAAACTTTCCTACTGATGTCGGAGTATGAGATGTTCACATGCTGAAAATTGAGAGCGTAAGCCTTATTGTTGGTTGATAATTCAATCATTTACCACAACACACTACTTTATATAATCGACTAAGTGTGTCTATTGATGTGTGTGTCTGTTCAACCGGAAATTTATGTCACGCCTCTCAGCAAAGCCGAGATTTACTAGTGATATAGGGGGTGGTGTAGGGATTCGAGCAGTGGGTGATCCAAATTAATAACGGCTGATTAGATTCGATGAGGAACCTCGAAAAGCAAGTGTCGCCAAACTTGTTTCGCCTCTCCGGTTGATCATAGAGCGTCGAACTCATAGGTGTCTAGGGATGGGACGGGGACATTAATGGTGGGTGAACTAATCTGAAAATGTTCGAATAAGATTGGATAAAGAGCGTCGGAGGGCAAATGTCGCCTAATCTGTTTCCCTTTTCCGGCTGTCACTGGTATATTAACATATAGATATTACAGCGTACGGGAACCTCAACTGTGTGTCATTGAAACAAATAACGGCTCGGATTACAAGAGATAGAAAGTGGATGGGATGAAATGCACTGCTTACTACCATTTGTTTATGTTGCGATATCAGTTGCCGATGTATCGAATGCCATATTGCCTAGCGTTCCAAACAATGGAGCACGTCTTTTGATGCTGCGTTCTACATATATGATCAAGATACGGTCTAGATTTGGCTAGCAAAGCAAGGTTTATTCCCATGTGACAGCAGGAACAAATTCCAAATAGTGTGCGTTTTTACAAAAAGGATAAGTATCGATAACGGCACATGGATGTACTACTAACATGTAAGAATTAGGTGTTCAGCAAGTAGACAAGGTGTTACCAATCGATCCAGTCCACAAAACTGTCGATCCTTGAAATATCTATACTCCCAGTAGGGGTGTATACAAAGTGGAAATTTTTGCCCTATAGTGCGAACCCTTCGCACCTATGGTGCGGAGCAACGACGACGAGGTGCGAAAGTCAAGAGGTCATGTATTGCAGAAAATCTGCATTAACCTCAAAAGTGTCAATTAACCAGAGAATAATCCGACTAGAAGAGGAGAAATTCAAAATAAAAAGATCATGATTTAACTGTCACTATCCCAATCACTGGGAGTTGGTCAAAAAACCAAATTACGCTGAAATTTCGCCCATAGAAGTTACTCGCTGTGCTGATCACAAATATGGCATCCGTTTTCAGCGTTAGTGCCAGTGTGGTGCAACTGCACCCCACTGGTGCAATAACTTTTTTCAGTATCTCGATTGAAACTGTAATACAGTGGTAATCCAGACTGCTGATCACGAACATGACACACATTTTTGACGCGGATGCCGTCTAGCTCCTCGCCTGTCCAAGCGAGCCTTATTTATTCGTCATCAAGTGGTGCTAATGCAGCTTGAGGTAGGAGGCACTGATTTTCTCGCTGTAGTTTGTCACCTGATAATATACTACCACTATCAATCTGCACGATATTGCCGCTCGAGCCTCAATTGAGAAGCGAAGGGCCCTCCCTTTTTGAGGCCTATGCGAAAACAGTGAGTACAGTGTGACGGCGCCCTCTATCATTAGCACCCTTGTAGAGATACGAACGACGACGCGTGAAACGAATGTCATAATCGTGATCAGCACCCTGAATATCCCTTATAGGAAAAATTGAGCAATCTTAGGAGAAACAACAAGAGCAATCTTAGGTGGAGACCAAGTAGGACGTCATATTCGTGACCAGTAAGGCGAAGTTTCAACGAAGGTTATTTCTTCATCAACTCGCGGCGACTAAGGTAGTGATGATGAAACAGTGCCAAAAAAATCGCGTTTTCAAAAGAAGCAAATCATGAACTCGAAATGGTCCACATATGCCACTAATGAGGCTCTTCGAACTGGTTCATGGAATTTGTCAATATCCCAATGCCTATATTTGCATGATTTACTTCGTACATATCCGGGTGCCTCTAACAACTTGACCTTATTTACAATAAATGCAGATTTTGGGCAGCTCATGGCCTAATGAATTTCGCACCTCCTTAAATACACCAGAAGGAGGTGGGAGGGCCTACGATAGAACAGACGTAGTGTGGACGAGTTCAAGTGGCCGCCATTGCACAAACTCCCCAATTTGACGCCGTGGCATGGTGCCAAGTCAAGATGTTTCTTCTATAAATTTGCTTTTTCCTTCTACTTTTTCCTTTATTCTTTCTTACACTGTTTCTAGATGTACTTACATGAATGCTAATGTAGATGGGAATGGCCACTCCACTGCGCTGGGAGTCAGGTGCTACAACTAATGTTGGACCGCGGCCCGTCTCCTACAGTGGGCAACTCGGAAAGTCAGTGCGATGGTGCGAATGAGGCGCGAATACACACCGCAGCGATGCACTTTTGAATTCGGGTTTTTTCACCGATTATCGCTTCTAACCTTCTGCGCTCGTCACAAAATGCTCATTTCTTTGTATTTTTCTCTTGTTTCGGACCCCTTCCGGTTCCTTTAATTAGCACCTACAATGCGAACCGTTCGCACCGTAGATGCGAACGTTCGCGTTGTAAGTACGAAACTTTTCATTAGTACCACTTCGTATCCACCCTTCCCAGTAGTGACTACTTCTGCCAGTGTTAAATGAATTGCGTATACACATTGGTCGTCGATATCATTGTAACATGAGGTGCTGGCCGTCAAATCACTTGAACCTCCGAAAAGTGGTGACTTTCTTCAGAGGTGCGACATGTGGTAGTAAATGTTTAGATGGTCAACACCCAATAGCTTAAGCACCGAATGCTCAGCGAGTGAATATACTTTGTCATATATTGGCCGCTTGGTCTGCCAAATAGCCGCGAAGTTTTTATATTTGAATTCAGTTCAGGAAATTTGAAAAAATTTCTAAGTGCCTCCATTCGGAACTATTTGGCTATTACAACCCCAGTGGGGGTAGATTGGGGCGTTTTTTTTGCTAAAACTTTGCCCACAGGGGTAATTGAGGCTCCTGATCACGAATATCACAATGGTTTTCAGCGTTGGCGCCATTTTGCACCAAAATGCAGAGTGTTAGCAGAAGTGCAATAGTTGCGCCAAATTGGTGCAAAATTGCGCCAACGCTGAAAACCAATGTGGTATTCGTGATCAGGGGCCTCAATTACCCCTGTTGGCAAAGTTTTAGCAAAAAAAATTTTTTTGTCCCGATCGACCCCCACTGGGGTTGTAATAGACGAATAGTTCCCTCCATTCAAATGGTCAAAACATAACTTTATGGGTGTGGGTTCCCGCAGCGGGTTATACGAGGTCACCGTTTTTGATGACTTATTGGGCTATACCATATCTTAACAAAGTAAGAAGTTATATAGAAAAAAAGACAGTCAAGGAAATTTTGTTCTCATTAAGCTGGCGAGACTTCTCACGATTCTTTGGGAAAATGTGATAAAAAAATGTAAAATGTAAATTATGGTGGCTCACCAAGACCTTTGCAATCGTAGTTCGATATGAAAAAAGTCCATATCAGCCAGTTTTTATTTTCATACCATAGTTTCCTGAGTATTGATCCATGAATAGGTCATGGATAGACAATGCGTCTCATGGCTAATCGGTGACAATCGGAGGTCTTTCTGTACGTGTTTTCGGTGCCAATGGACCAAAGGGAGTGTGAATGACGTTGGGCAATTCCGTTGTGGGCCGCACCGCGCATAACATTTTCATTGACAAACCATCAGGTTGAAGAGTACATTATTCCCAAGGTTCTCTTAATCGTGACTGGTGGAGAAGGTACAGAATCTTGACAACTTGTTCACAGCTCACAATTTCAAGAAGGCAGAGGAATAGCGTGCCGTTTGATCTGTTTATTTTTTGCGTTGTCCATACGCTCTCTACAATATCGTTTTGAGCGCCTGTCTTGAGACTTTTGTGTCTTACCTTATTTCCTTTGTGTGGGGTGCCTCTGCTTGTATATTCTACGAGATTTTTAGGTAAAGATTGAATTCAGTATTACTTTGAACCTAGCTAGTTGAATTTATCACATCTTACACTTTATACCTTTAGTCTGAGGAATTTCGTTGGTCACTGCCCACCTCCACAATTACTGCCCCCTTCACTGTCGGGAATTCCTTGACGGAGTCTTGACCTTGCCTTGAGTGTCAACGCTGTAGAATCATCGCGAAAAGCGAAACGGTGCTGGTAATCGTTGCCTTCTGACGCTCCTCACCACATCTTATTAACCGTTACCATAGTTGATTAACCCCCGTTGATGTCCCTGTCTTACCGCACAAAAGACTTGCGAGTGTCAACGCCGTGGGAGCAATGCGAAAGGCGAAATTGATTTTGCGACACTCGCTACACTGCTCGAATGACAATGCCTTTACAAAATCTAACAGAGGGCTGGTCAAGAAAAAAGCTTTTTCTATTCCTGAAGTGTTCTCTGCTCAGAGTCAGAACGAAGCTAAACCCTGAAGATGTGTAGAACAAATTGTACTCGTTACAGTATTACCGACTGGTACAGCTCCGATTGTGGTTTTCCTGAGAAACTCAGGAACAATTTGATCTACCCTAATGTCTAATGGATAAGTCCGCCCGCACGCGGTGTCGCGCGCGGCGTAGGCGACCGCAGTCTTCAAAGAACAAGAGATGAAGGAAATCGAGGAATTCTGGATTGTATTAATTATGACTTTATATTGTATTGTATATTGTATTTGTTAATATAAAAGCTAGTAGCAAGTTAAGTTGGGGTCGTAGGAATGGTGAATACGGAAACTTCACAGTTGGCAGAGGAAGGGAAAAGAATGAGAGGAGAATCGTAGTTCAACGGGGGTTTCAATGCAACGATGGTTTTGGATGAAATAGCGGTTTAATAAAAACTTTCCCTTATTCCTGTTATGATAATGGTGCACAAAGCCTCACAGAAATGCGTCGTTCACCTTATTTTTCCCATGCTAAACGCGCTTCTGCTTGCCGCGTCAAGTTTTTGCACCTGATAAAAGCCTTCTTCTAGTCATCGAGACCTGTGAAATGCCTGAACAACTTATGATCAGTAGTATACGGGAGGGATAGTAAAATCGTTTCCGTGAGATTTCATTGATAAATCCACGTGGAGCGACTTTTAGCGCACCCTTGCGTACGACGACCCAGTGAGTTATTCATCCTTCTTGCTATTTTCGTCATCTTTGCATATAACGGTAGAGTCACTCAGGTGTTTCGAAGTGCTCGATGCTTAGAAGGAAGTCATACACAGCCGCCTACAAGCTCGAAGCGGTGATGTTCAGTTTAGAACATGGAACTGCAGCTGCTGCCAGCCACTTTGAAGTTCCTCGTCGTTTGATCCGAAGGTGGAGGGCAGAGAAGGAAAATTTGCAGCAGTTGCCAGCTAGGAAACGTGCTTGCCGTTCTCGAAAACTGAAAGTGGAGGAGATTGAAGAAGTCATGTTCCTTTGGATTGAACAGAAGCGAGCGGCAAATAGAGCTGTGATGGTTAAGGACGTTAAAGCAGAAGCTCTACGGTTGGCAGAAGAAAAAGGAAGGCACGATTTCAAGGCGTCGGCATCTTGGTGCATCTTGGTGTATGTCCTTTATGAACAGAAAGAAGTTGACTCTAAGAAGGAGAACCAGCGTAGGGCAACCCTTGCCAGATGATCATGTGGAGAAATGCATGAACTTCAGAACATTTGTGCAAAAAGAAGCTCTACACATTTCGCCGTACAACATCGGAAACGTCGACGAGGTTCCAGTGCCTTTTGACATCATCTAGGAAGAACCCTGGATAAAGTTGGAGCCGAAACTGTTAAGATTGATTCAACAGGGCACGAAAAAACGCATTTTACCGTTGTGCTTTCTGTGACCGCCGCTGTAGAAAAACTGAAGCTTCTTATCATTTTCAAAAAGAAGTTGATCCCGAAAGAGATCTTTCCTCTTGAGGTTTTTATCAAGGTCAATGATAAAGGTTGGATGAATCAGGGTCTCATGGAAACGTGGTTGCATGAAGTTTGGAATAAGAGGAGCATTGTAGCAACGATCCGTCGCAATCATTGATAATCCTGGATTCTGCAAGGTGTCATTTGACGGAAAGCGTTCGACGTATCTACCAGGAGCACTCCAGAATTGCGATTATTCCAGGCGGATTGACGAAATTTCTGCAGCCCCTCGACGTTGGCATTAATAAACCGTTCAAGGACAACTTGAGAGCGGGATGGGAACGATGGATGGCCGACTCCACAAAAGCCAGATATACTAAAAGCGGTATCAGAAAAAGGATGAGCTACGGAGAGGTTGCTGCTTTAGTTTGCGACAGTTTCTACCAAATTTCTGAGGAGACGATTGTCAACAGCTTCTCAAGGGCCTTGAACCAAGAGCCATTGCTAGATGAGACGAGTGAGAATTCCAGTGTTATAAATGTTTGTGACGATGAAATGGAGATTGTGTAGAAAATCCAAGATGAATGATCATTTTTACACGGGTTAAACGAAGATTCTGATACGTGGTATTTTTAGGTATTAGAAATGAAGTTAAATAAACGGTTTCTACAATTCTTTCGTTTTTAATAATGAAGGGTGCATCGCGATCCCGCGTTCTTCGGAGATTGCGCCCGCGTTCGCCGCCGCCGCGTGCGACACCGCGTGCGGGCGGACTTATCTATTAGACTTTAGGGTAACTGAAATTCATCAACTGTCACACTCAGAGACGTTTTCCACTAACTGCCAGTAGTGTACCCCCTCTTGGTTTACTGAGAGTACCCAGCTTTCATCTCAATAATAATGTCTGGCAGTTCCTTTGTCAATGAAGAACAACATAGCGGAGTTTCCTCATCATTAGCACTGCTGTCTTGTCCGTTGAGTTGGTAAGGTACCCAACAGCTGAAAATTTCTCGAGGCCATGGCTAGTTGATGATCTGCCAATCGGCGTATGGTTAGAATAGATTTGCTCTCACTCATAGCAGAGACATGCGGACCCCCTTTCAAACCTCTGAGATATCCTTCTCTCTAACTGCCTGTGGGTGGATGGGCAACAAGATTGGCATCTCCTAACCCAAAACCAAACCGATGGAGCAGCTGGACATTGTAGAACGATAGATGGCATCAATAGTGAGTGCAGCATGGGTAATCGCACATGATTCTCTATATGACACTTTTCATCAATTATAGGTCTAACTGTGGGGTTGTGATTTTGAGTCCGTTCTCGCTACAATGTAGCGAGGTCACCCTGTATACATATCAAGAAAGTGATATGAGCATGCTCTAGCTCACTAATTGGAATTAACTGGAAGCTGATAAAGTTCAAAGGCAGCCAAACCACAAAAATTTCTGAAAGTGTTGCAAAACTTATGCTTCAGCCCGATATGTATATGCCGTACCTACATACTCCCATTCCTGGAATAGCACCTTTTACCGTTTTCATTCAGATCAAGCGCAACCACTTGCTGTAGGATACGGCAAGGTAAATAGAATGCGGATCAACTTCCTTTTTGATGAACCTGCCGTAAGTTTGTTGGCGGCTTCTGGTATGTTGCACTGTGTAGAACGTTTGGTTTCAGATAGAAATGTCATACGCATTCGCCGGATCGACGAACCCTGTTATATCGCACACAATGCATTTGAAAGTCTATGAAGACGTTGGAATGAAACCTGATAAACTGAATCTTCACGTCCTAAGAGACAGAAGATGCCACGCCCGCGTGACCTCGGTCGGTGGTTAATCTTTTTTTCTCGACGTAGGCTCACATTCAGCGAACGCTATGTTTCTGCGTTGGCAAAACATAAGTATTCGTCAAGAATGGCTCTACATTTCACTGTGGACACACTCGGTGAATGGCCGTCGGCCAGTCGTTGAGGCATGAGGTTGGGGCTCATGTGGAGGAGACATCCCGTCTTTGTCATCCCCCATTTTTCGTTACTGCCGAGGTTCGAGTTACTCTCTATCTCTATCGTTGCCTTTTGGTGAAGTCCCGATTCTCTACTGCCTTTTCGGTGCTACCGCAATGAGAGGTGGAGGCTGGGTAGGGCAACCTTGCAAAAAAATGGACATCTAAGCATGGAGGAAAAAGGAATTCTGGAGGAATCTTTGAGGGGTTAATAAGCGCACTCAGGCGTATATTTTTGTCTGAGCCTCAGCGGATAAAAAAGGTTCTATCCCCCTTCTCTTTCTAGGCCTAGATAAAGATAATGTTCGTAGTGAGATGTTCACCCATTGCAATAGCACCGCTCCTTCTTTACTTCTTCCCTATACATTTGCTCTCCATTTTGTTTTGAAAGTGGATGGTGCTTGGTGTCAAATTCGCTTATCAGAGGTAATTAAATATCACATGGGAGAACAGAAATTACGGGTATTTCAAGGCAAACAAGAAATTCACTCACAAGGAAAGGCTCGCGGGTCACCGTGGCCATTCAAGATGAGCTGTATATCTTCCTATGTAGTTTCGGACGGGGATCTCCAATCTGCCCTTCAAATCTGCTAAACGTTTCTGGGAAGAATGTTACGGACGCCTGAAAGATACGGCGCAAGCGGAGTGCTCGTCATACTCGTCATATATGAATCTAGAAAATACGTTGTCAGAGCTCGGATGGATCAGCTGGTAGGGTGTTGGGCTACAAATTGGACAAGAATAAAATTCCGATGCTGCGCTTGGTTATAGTACCCTGTCGTCAGATTGAATGCGATCGCGCACCCACGCAAATGCTGCGTTACAGTGCACCAAAAATACTAGTTGATTTCCCCGTCACCTAAATTGTGCTTGAAAAATGAACCCAAAGACTAGAGGTTTAGAGAAGAGTTCGTTCACACAGCTTTTTCAACTATAGCGGACATGGGGGCTATGGGCGTTATGGGGCAGCTGGAAAACTTGAGGAATGAATGAATAAATGTTAATCTGGTTTGTTGCTCACAAACTTGCGAACAATTTTTTGCTCCAAAGATTTGCATCAGCGGAAGGCATAGTCCTTCATACTCTAGTTCACTTCAGGTACTTGATCTTATACTTCAGTTACTGACTGGTGTAAAATGTTGGGTAGCGTAAACATTTCAAAGGAAAACAGTGTAAAATCTTATATCCCATGCTTTTCCACAGCTTTCGCTCAACATTAGCGGACATTGCGTCATGGGGCAGCTGAAATCTGGAAGAATGAATGAATGAGTGTTGGTCTCGTTCGTTGCTCACAAATTCGCGTGCAATTTTTTGCTCGAAGCATTCGCATGAGCGGAAGGCACGGTCCTTCATACTCTACTTCACTTCATGTACATGATCTTATACTTCAGTTGCTGACGGGTGTAAAATGTTGGGTAACGTGAACATTTCAAAGGACAACAGTATAAATTTATATCCCCATGCTTGATGATATGAATTCCGGAAGCAGCCTATGAATTCGGTTGTGAGATGATCTTCGCGATATATTCCTTGAAACTCTCTGGGAGTTTTCTGTAACTCATGGCTAGAGCACATGAGAGGACACTTAGCACTATTAAGGATCTCACGTGGATTGCTCCAGTGTCCGCGCTCGCGGTAAAAATGATAATTTTTGAGATGGCCTTTGGTGTGACCAGTGTGACTCTATGAGAGTGATGACACATTTCCCCTCTCCTAATCAACACAAACGTTGGATAATCACTCAACTTGTGTTTCCATTCAAATATGTAATGATGCCATTCATGCCGGGTCCTTGCACACCAATGAGCAAAACGCTCTACATACACCGTCCGAAGTGATCACTTGCATGGAAGATCTGCTGAGACTTGTGAATTTAGCTAAGGCAAAAGCAAATCATGACCCAAGCCAAGAAATGTTGCGATCGCAATATCTCGAAATGATCGGGGTCCCACTATTCTCAGATTGGAGGCTTACCCAAGCAGGTCAAAGTTCAGCGCCAGCGCGCTTATTTCATGAGCAGAATCGAAGTTTCAGTGTGAGAGCTCTCACCTACGATGAGCTGCAGGAACCTAAAATATAAAGATGACTGCTTCATGTAACCACCCCACAGTTTAGGATGTTTTATGTAAATGGGGAGTAAGCCACGGAACCAGGATCGCATGAGAGGTACAGCGAAGTGATTGGTAACCCTACTGTTAAACTCAGATAAAAGAGCGGTAGCTTTCCTTGTAAAGTGGCACTGATAAGAAGCTAACAATCCCTAGGTACCCGCCACGTCTGTATATCAACCTACTGCGAAACTTACCGTTACAACAAATTACAAAATGACAACTCATGTGTGCAGTAATGTCGCTGAACGCAAAGAATAGTTTTGACCAGCTCGATTTCCAAAAACGATGAACGGTTTCACATCACTCCATACGACTTCACACAGACCAAAAAAAATAGAATCAAATATTCGCATCCTATTTGGTTCTAATAAAATAGTCTTTGAGTTCTTTGTTCGAGTTGAGGTGACGCGGAAATCAACTAGTCATTTTTGGTGTACTATAACGCAGCATGTGTGTGCGTGCGCGTGCATTTAATCTGCACAATCGTGCACAGAGCACTGTAATCAAGCGCCGCATCAGAAACTTATAATCTTGTACGAATTGGGGCGTGAGTGTTTGAACCCTTGGTGCATTTGCTAGTTTTGCTTTTCCCTTGAGTGTTTGCTAAACGTTTGCAAAGCGCTTTTACGCTTCATTAAAGCATATCGCGCCTGCCACTGATGAGTGGTATGAGAAGATTGGTTCTTTTCTAGATTACTGAACATTCTGCCCAACTTTTTTACCATATTATTCTGCGATTGTGAGGAATTTGGTGTTATTGCGTGAAACGACTATGATATTCGTGCTCAGGGGCTCGAATTACCACTCTGTGCAAATTTTCAGCCAAAACGAGGTTTTGGCCCAACTTCGGAAAACCAGGGGTGCCGAGGGGGTGAGTATTAGGTTGTAAAGAAAGTTCTGGCAGGTTCTTCGCATTCACAAGATAAATTCAAATCTCCGAGCGTGTCAACATAAATCAGCTTACCTAGTGCGCTCCTTAGATAGACAAAAAGTTGCTCTCTCTGAATATACATATGTTTTTTTGGAGTGCCACTAGACTTTCTAATTATTAGGGGAATTTTAAAGTACTGCGGAAATAGCACTCTTTATATGGCTCACTTCACGAGTTCTTGTTAAGCCGAGTCCCAGCGAAGGTGATCACAAATGTGAGAACTGCAAGGAAGGGAGCGAAGCATCGGATGGAACATTTTGTCCTTGATTACAGAAGGTTACATAAGTGCAGAAATGGGAATGAATTGCTTGAATTTATTGATCAAATCGCTCCAAGGAAAACCGTAGAAAGCGATGAGCGCCCATACTTGCAGGGGATGTGTAAACGTATTGGCCCTCAACACACAAACTTGGTTACCACCTCAAGTAGCCTCGATTGGGAATAACCAAAAAAATGAATGCCGCGAGACCCCTCAGAGCAGCTATGCGCGAGCGCATTTTCCACCAATCCTTTTCCAGTAGTTGAAGCAGTTGTAGGCTGAAGCCTTCACTCGTCCATCATAATCACCACATCTACTACTAACTAAGTCCCACTTCCCCAAACATCTGGGAAGCTTTTCCAGCAGCAGTTTGTTCAGAAAGAATGGCAGTTTGGAGACGACCTTTTTTTTAATCCCGCGCAATATGAATCATCAGCCCTTTATCAAATTGAGATAGGTAGGTATGCATAATGTTGCCAAGAGTGTAGCGGATCAAATAGCGCTTCCGTGAGAAAAGATGCTGTCTGAGCCGAGTTATGATCTCCCGAACTGAATTTGCGAAAACCGGACGAAACTTTCCTTACGACCTATTAGTAGTTTTTGAATTTTTTCTACAAAAAGTCGTGCAACCTGAACAAACATAACATAAGCATATCTATTACAGATGCGCATGACAAAAATGGACGTAACAGGCGTCAAAACAGGGCATTTTCTCGGCAAGGTCAACGACTTCTCCTTCGTTTAGTGGGTTGCCAGCCAATAGCCCATGAGTTTTTCCGAAATTTGGTCGTATTTCGAATTGGCTAAAAACTTGTCTCTTGAGTGATTTATATCTCGAACACGAAAATACACTGGTTTTGCACGAGAGCGACTGGCTCGCGCGCAATGGGCTCCCGAACTTACCGCGTAATAGTATTATTTGTTCAGAAAACCTCAATAACCCCACTCCCACAATCGTTTAGCAGATTTAGAGGGCAGATTTGAGATCCCCGTTTGAAACCTCATAGGAACAGTTACAATTGATCTTGAATGGCCAGAGAGCGGGGTTACGGAGCTTTTCCTGAATAACTGGTACTATTACATGATACGTTCGGAAGACTATGGCGCGCGAGCCACACGTTTTCTCGCAAAATCAGAGCCATTTTCGTTTTTAGGTAACCAAACTACCCGCTGTACAAATTTTTAGCCAATTCGAGAATTTGACCAAATTTCGGAAAAATTCATGAGCTATTGGCTGGCAACCCATTCAACGAAGGAGAAGTCGTTGACCCTTGCCGAGAAAATGCCCTTATTTGACGCCTGTTACGTACATTTTTGTCAAGAGCATCTGTAATATTTATGTCTAGATTATCTTTGTACAGGTTACACGATTTTTTGTAGAAAAAAATTCAGAAACTACTACTTACCCCCTCGGCACCCCCAATTTTCCGAAGTTGGGCCAAAAACTCGATTTGGCTGAAAATTTGCACAGAGGGGTAATTCGAGCCCCTGAGCACGAATATCATAGTCGTTTTACTCAACAACGCCAAATTCCTCACAATCGCAGAATAATAGGGTAAAAAAGATGGGCAGAATGTCCAACTATCCAGAAAAGAACCAATCTTCCCATATTACTCATCAGTGAGGGGCGCGGGATGCTTTATTGAAGCGTAAAAGCGTTTTGCAAACGTTTAGCAAACTTTCAAGGCAAAAGCAAAATTAGCATATGCATCTAGGAATCGAACCCACATTCCCTAATTTCTAGCCCAACACCCTACCAGCTGCCCCATCCGACCTCTGGCAACGTATTCTCTCGAGTCATATACGAACAGCACCTCCGCTTGCGCCGTACCTTTCAGGCGTCCGTGACATTCTTCCCAGAATCGTTTAGCAGATTTGGAGGGCAGATTTGAGATCTCCGTCTGAAACTACACAGGAGGATATACATCTCATCCTGAATGGCCACGGTGACGCGGGGAGCCTATCCTTGACAGTCGAAGATTAAACAAGTGCTATTTCAAAGATTTCTACCAAAGTTTCTCTCCACGAACACGCGAACGAAGTAGTGCGCCACCATCCTCACAACCACTGCTTTGACTTCTCCGTGAGAGCACACCACAGCATAGGCAAATCTAGAGGCACATAGAGGAACTATGATGAGGCATGAGTATTGCCAATGTTGCCTAGCTATAGTCAACTACAAATTTTTGCGAAGAGCCTCTGCACCTTTCGGACAATATTTAGAACAATACGTAGGGCCCGCACGCACATCACGGCGGTTTAGCTTGAAGGGCGAGGAGGCTCCACTCAAATGTTTAAGGTACGGCAAGTTGTAGTGTGGCCTTCAGTCGATTTACAGTTAGTCAAAGCCTTCCGACATCCACACGTCTGGCTAAACAGTACAATCGTGCACAAGTGGACAGACAACCATGGACAAGTGTGGCGGCACGTTAATCCTCACTCAGAAAACGTTTCACATTAAGCTTTGTAAGAGAGGTATTCAGATCAAAAAGCTCACTACCTTTTCTGTAGTTTTTTGGTGAGGTTGTTGTTTTGGGGCATACTTCACATAAACTATGTATTAAACTCCATAGACCGATTCTGATTGGATGCCAGCTTTAGGATTAACCTCATTAGCTCGTGTTCGTGTTCATTAGCTAGAGAAATGTTCATCCAAAAACCTCTCACTTTCCCATTTCTCCGCAGCAGGGATGGGGCACTGTCATTAGAAAGCAGAATCTGACTTTCTCCACTTTCGAAAATACACATATTTAAGCTATTAACTGCTCAACGTTCATGAGAGGACTGGTATAAGAAGGCAGAAGCCGGCATTGCATAACCCTCTTCGTTCTTCATCAGCAAGTCGAACTAAAGCCTTTCTTGATGGGGCGGCCTTAGCTGTGGAGGTTACCCACTCGTTTAAGCAGAGCACCTGCCGCCCATTGATTTGCTTGATACACTCCCCACTCCCCAAGCCTGTAACTGTTCTGAGTAGCACACAATTATCATCATCATACCCCATATCTAAACTAGAAGTTTGGTGTGTTTCTTTGTGTGTGTGTGTGTGCGTGTGTCTGTCTGTCTGTCCGCTCATCGCATAATGCATCCTTAAGGCAGCGTTCATAGTTTTGGAATTTGCGTTTTTGCGTTTTTGCGTTTTTGTGGAAATAGAGTAGATACATATCGATTAGGAAAACTGCGTTTTTGCGTTTTTGTGGAAAGTAGAGTAGATACGTATCGATTTGTGGAATTTGCGTTTTTGCGTTTTCGTGGAAATGCGGAATTGTGGAATTTGCGTTTTTGCGTTTTTGTGGAAATGTGGAATTGTGGAAAGCGTGGAAGCCACGTGCGCGGTGCGTGTCATTCCACGCAGCTCTTCATTTGCGAGCGGTTGAACGGATGATGATGAGCTATTTGTTCTCATTTTCTTGAGTTCGGGAAGAGCTTATATAAATAAGGATAGAAGGATAAGAGCTTATAAACATTTGATAAATGGTTTCAGTCGATTTTGAAGAGAAACTGCCATTTTCGTGCAGGGATATAGACATAATTTTGTGAGAAGTACAGTTTCTCTCCAAAATCGAATGTCACACGGTTGTGCTAAGGTGGATTGTCAATTACGAACTAGAACCGATTCGGAAGAAGTCTGCTACTTCATTAACTGAGAATTTCTTATACAAAAGTCAGACGTTATTGAAGATTCATCTTAGCAAGGGTGTGTTGCAAAAGTTCCGATGATTACTGTGGGGTCAGGGCACCCATGAGTGGGCTTACTTCACGAGAGGATTGATTTACTACCTATTCAAGATCTTGGCTACGTAGCTGGTCCACTCATGTCACGGATAAGCGTCGAAGAATAAAGGCAGATACTCGTGAAGGTAAATATGTAATAAAGATGGAAAACTTGTAATTCAAATAATTAAGTTAGGGCATCTTCAATTAGATACAAATTCTCACTGAAAGCAGAAACGATCTATGATGAAGGGGGGGGGGCTGGTCTGTGACAGCCCGTATTACATCTTTTTAGTCTCACAAGAACCTTGATTTCATCGTTATTACTCTCCACGCAGCACTGCTGACATGAACCCCAGGTACGCTGTTCGGAACACTTGCACGCCACCCAAAGACACACTACAAAAACGAATGATCGAGAGTACGAAAGAGTGAACGAGAAGGGAAAAACTGTTGAAAAAGCAATGTATAAGATCAGTCTGTTCCTTCAGTGTAGAAAATGCTTTGTCTTATCATCCACGTTCGCTGACGAAGCAACCGACACGTATCTTATCCACCTCATTTCCACAAAAACGCAAAAACGCAAGTTCCGCAAATCGATACGTATCCAATCTTCTTTCCACAAAAACGCAAAAACGCAAATTCCACGATTCCGCATTTCCACAAAAACGCAAAAACGCAAATTCCGCAAATCGATACGTATCTTATCCCTTTCCGCATTTCCACAAAAACGCAAAAACGCAAATTCCGCATTTCCACAAAAACGCAAAAACGCAAATTCCACACTCTCCTTTCTCTAATCCTCTCGTCTCTTCGTGGCATGGAAATCGATACGTATCTAATGCTTTATCCGCATTTCCACAGAAACGCAAAAACGCAAAAACGCAAAAACGCAAATCGATACACATCTATTCTTCTTTCCACAAAAACGCAAAAACGCAAAAACGCAAATTCCAAAACTATGAACGCTGCCTAACTGAGCTGCAGCTTGGAGAGGTCGGGCAAGCTAGAATTGGGTAGGGGCTGACACAAGCGTACAGATCACATAAGAACTAAGCCTGGCTCCGCCCACGGTGGACGGGGCTTGCGAGGAAATCCGCTAACCGCATAATGCAATCTTTTGCATTCTTAACTGAACTGCAGACTGGAGAGGTCGGGCAAGCTGGAATTGGGTAGGAGCCGACCCAAACGTACAGAGCACATAAGAACTGAGATTAGTTCCGCAACCGTTGTCGGGGCTTGCGCGGAAACGGCGTCCTCAAATTTAGGTCCACGCTCAGGTTTCAAAAATCAGGCAAGCTAGAAACGGGCCTGTAGAGGTCGGGCAAGTCCGGAATGAGCTGGGGTAAGCCAAAAAGTACGGTGCACTTGAGAGGCATGTTAGGAATGGAATCCATTAACTATATATAAGCCAGAAGTTTGGTGTGTTTGTGCGAGTGTCCGTTTGTTTGTCACATAATCCACTCTTAACTCAACTCCAACGCCGAGTGCTCGGTTAAGTTGGCAGTGGGTAGGGGTTGACCAAATTTAGTGTTGTAGAGCAAGAAAGGCTCTATCGAAACATATATAGCTCTGTCGAAAGATGAAGGAAACAATGTGAAAAATGGGGTTTAAAAAAACCGCGGGAACTTACTCCTCAACCCAATAAGTGAGTTTGGTATCTCATAATTCCAACCGAAGCCGATGATAATCGGAGGCTTGATCACAATATCTACAAACCGCATATTATAGAGCCTATATTTGCCGCAACGGCTCCCCGTTACAAAACCGGCAAAGCCGCCCTCTTAGGCCGCCGCAGGCGGCGTCAGCCGGCCAATCCGACTAGTCAGATAAAAAGTCAACAGGAACGTGGCAACGCCATGTCTAAACTTGGTTGTTGCTTGCTTAGCACATGTGGGAAACGAACGAGGCATGCTCTTAGTATTTTCTGATTTCAAAAACACGCCTCAGTGTGGTTGTCTTCCGGCATCAACTTTGTCCCGTCTAGTGAGACCACATCGCCTGGTTCTTCCCACGAACTTGTTATAGCCTAAAGGGTAGGGTAGGGTCGGTAAGGAATGTCATGGGGTGCCAGTGTATCAGTATTTTTCAAAACAATCGTGGACTGTGCCAGCGCTGCACCGTCGCTGAGAAACCGTACATCCAGTGCGTGCTGATCCTGCTTAAGGCCTGGTCCTTCTATGACCAGAAGCGGTGCTTGTAAAATTTTTGGTCTGAAGGGCTCCTCGAAAGTGGGATAATCGCGAAGAGATAGCTAGCTGATCGGAATGGTAAAGGTTTTACCACATCGTCAGGCGAATAAGTCAACTTCGAGATCCTCAGAAGCCATCCGTTTGGCTCTACAATACCTATTCTGACCACAGAGAGAAAGTTCTATCGTGTAAGCACTACACCGGAGGAAAAGGAACCAGCAACAAATGTGGCGACACTTTCTCTCTGTGGAAGAATCAATGTAAAGTGGGACTTATGGACCAATATATTAGGTTGTAAGGAAAGTTCTGGCCGCTTTTTCGTTATCACAAGATAAATTTAAATATCAGAGCGCGTCAACATGAATCAGCTGACATATTGTGCTCGTTAGATAGAGAAAAAGTTGCTCTTTCAGAATATATGTTTTATTTGGAATGCCATAAGGTTTTCAATTTATTAGGGAAGTTTTAAAGTGCTGCGAAAATGGCACTTTTAAGATGACTTCACTTCAAGAGTTCTTGTTTAGCCGAGTCCCAGCGAAGGTGACCACAAATGTGAATACTGCAAGAGGAGGGGGTGTATCACTGGATGGAACACATTGTCTCCGGTTTCAGAAGTGCAGAAATGAGGACGAGCTGCTCGAATTTTCAATTGATCAAATCGCTTTAACTAAAACGGCAGAAGGCGATGAGCGTCCATATTTGCAGGGGATATCCACAAGTATTGGCCCTCAACAAGCAACCTTAGCTGACCACCTCAAGTGGCCTTGATTTGGAAAAATCCAAAAAAATGGGTGCCGCGGGACCCCTCACGGCAGTCATGCGCAAGCGCATTTTTCACAAATCCTCTTCCACTAATTGAAGCAGTTGCAGGGTGAGGTCCTTACTCGTCTATCATGTTCATCAGATCTAGCGCTAACTATGCCCCACTTCCCAAAACATCTGGCCAGCTCCTTCAGTAGCAGTGTGTTCAGAAAGAGTGGCGATTTGAAGTCGACTTTTTTCATTTCGCGCAATATAAATTATCAGCCCTTTATCAAATTGAGATGTGTAGGTATGCATAGTGTTGCCAAGAGTGTGGCGAATCTAATGGTGCTCACTCTGTGAGAAAAGATGCACTCTGAGCCGAGTTATGATCTCTCGAAGTTGAAATTTCAAAAACCGGCCAAAACTTTCCTTACAACCTAATAATATGAGTCGCGCATCTGTGGGACGAGTTGCGCTCTGACCTGACGTTTGTCGGCAGGCTCTACATGGCCGACCTTCTATCATAAGCGAACGCCTCAATTTACCGCGTGTGGCTGCCACACTGTAGGAGTTAACGTGGCTTCAGTCGGATAATCAAGAGCAGCTTCCACATACTATCCTGCCCATTTCGATCGCTGAAAGGCCCCAGGAGGGTCAGGGAGAAAAATCGAAAGGAACGAATTTTTCGTCTTCAAGAGCATATTCGAGGATGGAGGGGATAGTCGGTAGTGGAACTCGGATTGGAAAGCGCCACTTCGTAGCCTTTATTCGCATCTCCCACGCATCACGCATTGCGAACTGAACACATAACTTCCCCCGTTACTCGCTGTAGGAGATGTCATATGTATTTTGTGTCGTAGGGGTTACTTCATACATACATGATAATGCGAAACAAGAGAAACAACAAACGGAAACGTTTCTCTTGCGGTCGTATTGTAGTGTTCGCCTTACTACAAGCTATCGTCGTTTCTTACCGTTCTGGACTTGTGCCTTTTTTCATTCCTTTTCTCGGAAGTATTCATCCCCTTCTCCGTAGCCGCGATCATAAGCCACGCGTTGTCAAATCTACGGCAGCCTTTCACCACTTCTCCAACTTCTCCAATTTGAAATTTAATCTCAATAATTTTCAAAAATCTCTTCAATAGACGTACTTGTTTGCAGGATTTGTCGGAAGATTTCACGAATATTGCGAGCGATTACCAGTGCTTAGTTGTAGTAGGATGTGAATGCTACAAATATAATTGATGAAAACCAGCTCTCATCATATTCGATAATTGTGTTTTTAGCTTCATTGCTGGGTAAAAACATTCAAGAATCTTGTGTAGCAGCACTCCTCACATGGTTTTCAGTTTCCGCCATTTTTGCATTCTAGCATCGCAATAAAGAAATACCGGAATCACGTAGAGAGGACTCAATGAGTTATTGAATAAGCTGTACAACAACAAAGCTTTATCAGTATGCATGGTGGTGATGAATCAGTAACATGAACTACTTCAAACGCAATCATCCCATGCCAGTGTAATGGCACGCTCTCTCCCAGTTCAATAACCGATTAACATTAGAATGATCACCGAAAGAGGGCGAGATCACAGCGACATAGAACGTGGAGATCATTGCCGAAAACAATTTGAATACGGAAAATGATGAGATTCACAAATGAGACGGGATAGGACGAGCTGACTGATGTGAACAACAGCACTTTGTGAGCTGCTTTCTGATGGTAGCGTTGAAGACGTAATCCTCTACATACATATTAATGTGTTCTACTTTTGCTCGTCGACGAGCGGCACGGCTGACATCGTGAACGGAGCACCACGACCCATCGCGGCAATCGACGTCGCCAATTCCTCTATCAATTCATCTAAAAAAAGTGGGTAGAGTGAGATTTAAGGTAGCAGAAGCGGTAATTTAGCCGTCAGTGAGAACGAAGGTAATGGTGCTGGGGGGTGTACGTCGAAGGGCGCGATCGCATTGCCATTGTGCAGTTGTTCCGTAACCAGGGTCAAGCGTGGCGTTGAGGAAAATTTCCAAAGAAAATACGACGCCCCCCCCCCCCTCAAAATGGTAGCCTCCATACGACCCCCCCCCCCCCTTCTTCAAGTTCCGCTAATTGTGTACACAGCCAATGCGAGCCAATGTGCATGAAGAAAATTAAGAGCCTATGGTAAAAAAAACACTGAGGCCAAACTCCTGACAAAGTAAGAGAAATAAGAATTTGACACATCTCAATACTTATATTCCGGTCAATGAGAGCGTCCAAGAAAAATAATACCTAACGAAATTCAAGACTTATATACCGAAAAGCATTGTCGACCATGGGTAATGGGCCCGTCCTCTGACAAAGATAGTAGTCATGTAAGCTATGGCGCAGAGACAAAACATGAAAAACAAGAATATTGAGTTAGAGACTAAATACGAGCCATGTAATGCGCTCCACTACGCCCCATCTGATCGCCGCGTCGCTGTTGCGGTAGCGACGTGGCGACCAGTTTGAGCGCGGTATCTCCCCCATACTAAATTTGGACATTCTCTGAATACTTGAAACTTCAATTAGACTCCACCTTCCAGTACTGTGAAGTACTGTGAACTGATTTTTCAATAACTTCCTCAGACAAATATATACGCCGCTTCAAAAAATTTCGAAGTGTTCTACTTGAAACGGTCATAGCAAGCTCAACCATATGAAAGCGGCCTTGTTGTCCGGGGTCTGCGAGGTTGTCGTTTTTTTTCAAACTATACAATAAAGAAGTTCTTTCAAGGGAAGTCGGTCGAAGAAAATTTTCTTGCCGAATTTTCGAGATCTTCCCACGAGTCTTTGAAAAAATGATCCGTTGTGTTTGTTACGCCTCCAGTACGCATTTCCTGCTTTCACAAGACCAGCAAGAGGGTGGATCGCCTCGACGCCTCGTTGCAGGATGCGCCATGCGTGAGGATTTCCCCCTTATTCTCAGTGGATGCAAACGCTTTTCCGGTCCATAGAGTCAATCACTGCAAACCTCAACGTTTACGACTCCCTTCCCCTCCCAGCGGACTAAATACGTCCCCCTGTCGAGGATCCCTCGACGGAGGCTTCACCCTGTCCGTAACTGACACCACGCCGTCCATTTTACGGATCATAGGCGCTGTACGCAAAATTGACATAGGGCCAAAAACCCGGAACTCCAGCGCCATGAGACCGTCTGCCGGTGGTAAATATTGGGCAGTTAAAGACACCGGGAAGGGACAAGGAAGGAAAACGCTCTTCAAAACACTGTCCTCTGAAAATGAATGTTCAAACTCAGAAAGGAAGAAAGGATAATGTGTAACGAAAATCGCGTTGAAAACGCGGCTTTGGGGCGCTATTGCGATTCTAGCGCGCTTCACCTCGACTCTCTCGCTTCAGGTGGGCTGACGCCACTCTCATCTAATGTAACGTAGGGCAAGCTTCATGGAGCTGTTAAACATATGCGCAGCACACAGCAACAAACAAGTGAAACAATGAAAGGGAAAACAAGTGAAGGAGTGATAAAAGGTGTGATTATGATTTGAACCTAATGAATTAATACTCGACGTCTTCATAACCGTACAGCTGTTAATAGTATTATCCCTGGGGGGGGGGGGGGGGGGTGGGTTTCCTGTAGGAAACCTGACCTGACCTTAACCTTGCGAGCTTTAAAACACATACATAAACACCAAGGCAAAATCCTAGCTAAAGGTGCCAACTTATAGCTCCACAGCTTCAAAAGGTCAGCGGGTTTCACTATATCTCTTAGGATTCATTAGCCTTTAGTTCTCTTTTGTAACTTGAAAGAAGGTACTCGACGTTTTGTATCACTGATATGTTTTGGCTCATTGCAGACTCTGAAGAAGGCGATTGTGCCGAAACGTTGGTCGAATAAATATAATATCAATCTCGGAGGCTCAACGAAACGTCATACTGATTGTGGTCCCTATGCCGAGATTAATTGAGAGTCGAACATGGAGTGTATTGAAACTCGACATCTTCGTAAGGCATCGTGTGTGCACTGACGAACTGCGAGTCACCGTGAGCCAATACCGTAAGTCAAAATTGGCCTTCAAGTTTGGCAGGACCCCAATGGCTGAACAGAACCTACGGCCCTCCATTGAGCTTTGCGTGGACCAGATTTGTGCTGTGGTCGGTTGTGCTGTGAATATGTCACGCGTGCCATGATGCGTGACCGTGGTATGCAAACAACGACAGGCTCGCTTGTGGGACGTACTTACACGTCCGGAGTCCGGTCACACAACAAGACTTTTCAGAAAAGAAGAGCGCAATCATCATAGCGAATGTACTCATGCACCAAATAAAGCAGTTAGTGTGTTGCAGAAAGCACCAATTGCGGCGCTGTCACTAAACAAGGTCGGCGAGACGCGATTTGAACTGTGAGCCTCATTGTGGCTTTATGTCAGGTCATGATCCGCACATCTTTCGGTCAAAACATCGCGTTATAGCGTATCTCTGCAGTCCTACAAAGGGAGATGGAAACCAAAAAACAGAGGAAAGTCGTACCCCTCTCATCACTTCAGTGATGGCTACCAAAAACTCTCTGTATACCTGACCTCGATCGGGATAGGGAGAGCGTTTTATCAGCCCGAATTCCGTGCCAGTAACCCGATCAAATGCCCGTTTCTTTCGAAAGCCGAAGTCGGCCATCGATAATCGGTCGAAAGCTCGCTTTCTGCGGAATCCCTCGAACCCGAATTCGGCACGTGATATTCTAGCGAATGCACGCTTTCGACGAAATCCAAAATCGGCGAAGTCGACTCTGAAAAATGTTTACGATGAGGAAATACGAGCGGTAATGACCGAGAGGAAAATCGCAAAAGCACCGATCAAACGCCCGTTTCGCTAGTGATCGCTTCAGAAGCCCGAAATCGTTGCTGTCAAGGCGATCAAACGCTCTCTTCGTCAGTCCAGGGATAGGGCTTTCGACAGCATCGCTGTGAAATGCGTTATCATTTGATTTCATAATTCCAACAGTTGGTGGAAGAAATTACTCACGAGAATTCGTAATCGGGACTCAGAACGTACGGATAAGCCGAACAGATAGCTAATAATGCAATCTGAATACGAGGTTTTTAGTCGATAGGCATGGTATGGCCCATACCTATGCGGTAAGCACTTTATTAGAAAATGGTAGAAAGAAATACCTGTATTGTATTAAGTCGTAACAGAGGGGAGGAGAACTGAGCCATATCTGACTTTATTACCTGTAACTGATTGTTTATACTGAATCGAATTCTCACGGGGTGCCATCGAAGATGCCGAAAACATGAGCAGAAATGAAAGACGAAACGAAAGGAGAAACGAAAACGTGCATGTGAAGAGGATCATATTTCTGGACCAGCGGTTACCATGAGAGGTAGGCCATGAGTTACTCAAAATACATGTACACATGAATGAGAGCTTCGGAAATCACGGGCGAAGTGGGTAAATGTTCTATGTGATACATGAAAACTCGCACCCTTAAAATGTCAGAGGTATGACTACGTTACGGTACGGTAGTATTGAAGAGAGCCAAAAGATGGCAAACATATTGGGTTGTTCGGAAAATTCTTGCGGCTTTCGACCTCTAATTTCAAGTGCCCTTTCCCAGCTCATACGAAATTTCATCAATAAAAACTATGAGAACCAGTTGATTCCTGCCAATAAGATACAACCTTGCTCATTTCGGTTGTTAAAAGCTGTGGAGAATTAGAGGAGATGAATTCGTTGGGAGTCGCTTCAGTATCGTGATCTTCTTCCAAAGAAAGCTGTCCAGACGCTTGAAGAAATGGTAATCGGTGGAGCTAAGTCAGATGTCGGGCCTCGCAAGTTGGTTACCCCAGTCATTCAACTTTTTTGGGGGTGTTTGTGCAACATGGACCATGTATTATCGAGAAAGAAGATAGATCCCTCTCTTTTCCCAATCTGAGCTAGTAATCTGCAATTTGCGAGGCATTTGCAAGCACGAGGCTGACCGACACCATTGTGCAAATCGCCGTCATTTTCCCACAGAATCTGTTTCATCATATGCCACGATAAGGTTAAGAAAGGGACGTTTGTGAGCCGTAGAAGAGAATATGCGAGACATGGTTCGGAGCTATCGTTTGACCCTTATGTCTAGAGAAGTCAAAAAATTCATTATTAATTTTAGGGCATAAACTTTACTAGGGTCGAATAGAGCGAGGTTTGGACATAGAGAACTTCAACATGTTGTAGACGGCTCCAGGAGAGATTCCAAAAAAATGATTTAGAAGGCGAATACTTGAAACCACAAGCACTACCCAATGCATTTGTAACTTCATTTTGAGGATGGAAGCAGTATCGCGGAATATTCTAACCCCTTCCCCGGAAAGAGACTCTGAACAACCAAATTCCCCGTTCACTGGTGAAGTGGTGATAGATGTACACTTTTTTGAACTCATCCTGTATGGCATATAGCGTAGCGAATTGTTATCGGTTTTTCTTATCATTTCTATTTATTGTGGGCGTTACTCGCCATCGTGTTTCTTTTGATCTACCCTATGTAGTCGAAGAAATCAAGAGAAGTGATCCAATTGAAAGTAGAAGTGGGCGCAACTTTAAAAAAAGCGAGAGGAATGGCTGAATACTCGAAAAACGGGAGCTCGTAAATCTTGTTCCTAATTCTCATGTTTTCTCGCCGGTTACAGCACTGGATGGTTGGGGTGAGGCAAAGCACCCCATGGATACTGCCTCACCCTCCCCCGCAAAGTTGCAGAGAAAGAATTGGATGAAACGGGCAGGAAAAAGCATGTTTTGGGAATTCTTACCGTTTGACCTTTGAACGTCAAAACTTAATTGAAAAATAAGTTTTCTGCCCCGAGAGGTATATTTTTGTATTCTTGCCTACTCTTACTCTACCCCACTAGACGTGATCTGCTAATTATGACTGCGTGTGTTTCTGTCTAATTATCACGATATTTGATGGAACTTTTGAGTATAACAGGCTCTCGACTCTTCACAAACAAGTCCAACGTTTTCTCTCGTTGGCACTCTATCAAGCGGTGATTACAATCCACCATCCATGCTGGCGCACAATACTGTGCGAGTCCAAAACGGGCTCCTTCCTAATCGCAATCAGCAAAGCTACTTTTCAGTTCTCAACAATTGCTCAGTGCGGAGGGCGACTCTGGGCCCTGAATTCCCTATTTTGGGGCATGGATCTCTCTTCCGTTGTTGATACAATAATCGAAATTTCGATAGTGAGAAAAAAGATCTGACTATGCAAGTAATTACATTTTACCCCATTACGTAGAGAGCTGATCCTGAGTGGCTTAGAAGTTTTCCCCAAGGACGAAAACTCTAAATTTACCCACATATTTTAATTTCCCGTGTATCACTCAGTGCTCTACGTTGGATCTACGTGGGCTGTCTTATCAATGAGTTGAATATCCGTGACGACACCAGTAGCTGCGAACAATTTCTACATAAGCCTTTTTCCATCAGACAAGCTTCTTGGGAGGAGTCTCGCACTCACAACGCCAACATATTCATTTGTATTAACAGTAAGAACACTCTTTCGGGATTTTGTCACAGACCATACTTACATTCAGCGTCAAGATACGCTGAGATCAACGTCCCACCTTGTTCTGAGATAAAATCCCTCCCCCAACTTGGCATAGATAACTCAACCACAATGCCTAGCAATGGCACCGTATGGATACAGGTAACAGCAACTTGAGTTCATTTCCCCCTTGATGCTTGGTTTTTTGCTCACTGGAAGGCTAGGGATGTTAGTGATAGTGCCTTCACAGCGGGAGCATCATGAACCTACTTTATAGTAAGTTCTTCTCTATTACATGGCCAGAACGAAGCAACATCATTCTTATGAGTTCTTCAGAGGAAAACTGGAAAAAAAAGTGGGACCTGATATCGTGTCAGGAATCATTGCGAAAAAGCTGCTATACAATAGAGGCTGAGCCCCTGCTACCAACCGAAAGCTTCTGAACTTCCGCGACAAGCAGCTCCACATCTCCTTTAATCTCCATCGTTCCGGAACAAAATTCTGGTACACTCCCCATCTCCCACAGCCGTTCATCACTCGATGATCTTGTACAGGACTATTCTGAGAGATTGAAGGATATAATCCATACATCGTGGCCTACCAATTCGTTGTAATGGTTATATTGTATTCAGACACCATAACGTTCCACCGACCGTCGTCAGTCCCCTTTAATAAAATTGGGATCGAGAGGATTTTGGTATAATGATTGAAATCATGGTGTAATGCATTGCTCCATCCCATGTTCGCTAAAAAATTTTTCCTTCTATTAGGACAAATAATGGGCAGAGGGATTGACTCTTAGCATTCAATAAAAAGTCGTGATTTTTTCACAACAATTATATTTCAACTTGACAAATCTGTAATCCCCATACACTAATCTATCTTGAGATTGTTAAAATGGTTTCTTAAGAGTACGTTAATTCTGTTGACAAACTCTTCCACATACATAGTGAACAGATAGCAAGAAAGGTTAAAGTTCTGAGACAGCTTGCTCGGAAGCACGGTGGGTTCTGACGAATCTGTCGACGGAAACCTTGGAGAGTAGGCTTCGTAATCGCAGCGGTGTGAGAACTCATTGTCTTGGAGCAGGTTGACTCAGATTTGTTCATAGGGTGTTCTCAGCTGGCTGAACTTATCTTCCGAAATTCCCGGATGTAGAGTATTTCTACCGTTTCAATGTTCTCCAGCATTTTTCAGTTCACTAGACCCTCACAGCTAACATCGATCTTTCCCCGGAAGGCTCGCTTCTTTACACCTCAAATGAACCCTCGAGTTATTCTCACGAGTAGTATGGGGGCCCTTCTTTACATGCCGCAGTTGACTGAACACTTTCAGTAGCTTTTTGTAGGCGACTGAATGCGGAAATGCCAAATGTTGGTTGTAGAAAAGTGATGTTTATGTGCCTGTAGACTAGATAACTTCCTTTTAAAAGTCATACAAGTACATTTCATGCGTGCGAACGCACCCTTAAAAAGTACCATGAGTGAACTTCATATATGTCCATGACAGCAAGTGTGGTCTCTTTCAGAATCAGCATGTTTATCTACTTTTATGTAGTTCCTAGTATAGAGCAGTTTGCGTGCGAATGAAAGAAAGGCCTTTTCACTCTGTTACCTGGAATATGCACCGTTTCATAAGTATGGACGCATTTCAAAAATCTCGATGAAACAGGGTATTTCATCAAGGAAAATAATGTAATGAGGAGGAAGTAAATCAGTCGCTGTTTCACATCGATCGATAAACGCCACGAGGTTCCCTTCTGTCAAAAGCCAAGCTGGCTCAAATTCGTGTCCTGCCAACGGCAGGCACGAGAAATCGCAAATTTCTCAATAATTGCTCCCTCCATAGCGAGTTGTTCATCACTTCTTACATGATCGGGTATCACACGGCCAAGAGAACATCTTGCTATATACAATCCGTTTGTCTGTGTGTGTGCGTCTGTTTGTTACGAAATTCATACCTCGAGTAGCAGTGAAGCTGGGACCCTGAGTTTTACTAGTGGTATATGGGGTGCAAAGGGAACCCCAGCGGTGGTAGACCAAAAATGATAGCAACGGATAATGGCTGATAAGGAGAATCTGAAAGCGGATGTAAGTAAAGTCATTTCGCATTTCGGGTTATCCTAGGCGCCGACACTCATAAGTGGTTTGAGGGGTGGGACGGGGACATCAATGTGGGAAGTTGACACCACAAGAAGGAAGTCGGATCGGGGATTTGTATCGAAAAAATCAATGAGCAGTGTAGAGTACCAGACCTGTCCCAGCCTCCATTTCCAGAGCCAGGAGGGTAGTTAGACAAATCAGCAACATTGTGCAATGCTATCGTCGCCCAGCTTCTGAGCTCATTGAGTCTCACGAATGAGTTCGTCTCCATTTCTATGATTGAGGAGATAAAGAGGTGTAAGTTGGCGCGTGTTCGCCCTTTAAGCGTAGCTTCTCATGTCTAAATCTCATGTTTGCATGGTAGTTTTCAATGACTAGAGGTTCAACCAGGTCGGGCCAAGTGAATATGCTTACTACTGAACAGATTCTCGCAGTAGATTCAGCAAGCGTATTTCCGTTAAATGTAGTGCTATGGTTGGAAAAGGATTCCAGCATCGTGAGGAGCTGAAAAGAGCGCGTGTGGGTTGTCGCACGAATTCGTTGGGCTATCAGGACGTGCCCGGAAACCACTGCCATCCACAGGTACCACTCCATAATGCTGTGGCTAAAAAATGCAACTTTAAATGCCATAAAATTGTCTGCTTGCTCCCCTGATGTGACCCTTATGGAGAACGTCTGAGATGTTTCATTCTGACGAAATCATCGGGAAGGACTTTTGCCGTTTGAAAACAGCGACTGCTCAGGGTTAGATGGTTGCAACCAAACTGCTAAATACGCTGCTGAAATGCCAAGTTGCCTTTTCAAGCCTATCACAAACTTGAAGGATCAATTAATTATTAAAAAATTTCTCATCTGGTCATAATAACTGTCTATACATAGCTATGATACGGTGCTTATAGTAGTCACATGTTTGAAAAAGCCTAATTGTCTTAAATTTGCATAGAAACTGGTCTAGAAAGTTATTGAGCACGCTGATTCTGATAGGGACAAGACTTTCTGTCAGTGACATCCTTAACGTTTAGTTTCGGGTTATGGTGCTTTCAAGAGAGTGTTTAATCACATTAGATGCACTTTAGAACTAGTCAGTGGTATAGAGTGGGCTCATGACAGCTGCTTCGCTGTAAAAACGAATAAAACCAGCGGTAAGGTAGTCCGAATCCAAAGTAAAGTAGCCATTGATTGTACAACAGGATAAGTGGTGAAGTACTGGAATAGCATCTCCCTGACCTAATGACATCCGCCCGCTGCTAGATGGGCTGGTTTTTCCGATCCCATATTTGGCCAGAGTGACATGACGTCAGTGCGATAGATAAATAGAATGCATAGGAGAATGCGACTATTCATTAACGCTGGGATGACATTGGGACAATTTCTTCCGCTTCAAGGAAGGCAAAGTAGGAGAGACTATAGGACAGCAGTCACCTATTGAATAAAAATTATTGCAAAATTGCAACAGAAAACGTGGAGGAGATGCCGCAAGGAAGTTCCGATATATGAAACTGAAGTGCCGATTATGGGCATTACTGCAGATGATGGATTGATGAAAGAACTACAGCTGTCAATCACATGAAGTCGGAATGTATGATGAAGATGGAAGAAGGCTTTCCATTATAAATTACTGAGAAAGCACAGAAAAAGCCATAATGGGAGTTTATACATGGAATTCGCCTCATAACGGCCACATTGCTATAATTACGGCCCAGAGGAGAGTGATCAGACTCCCCTAGGCACTTGATCAATGATAAAGCAAGAGGACGAAAAATTGGACAAGGCTATGACTCCGCTTTGTGCTGTATTAAAAGGAGCGTAAATTTCGATGGCTAACAAAGCGACTGCAGTGATCTTCAGACATGAGACCCGACTGAAAATCGTCGAGAGTCCCCAGAGTAGGGCAACTTTGATGTAGAAGTGACTACTAGTACGTATGTATCACCTACAACAACTGGAAATTACGTCAAATTCTGGATGAAGGAGAAAAGGTGTGGAGAAACTGGAAGGATCCCTTTCAGGTTCTCCCCGTGATCACCATCCTCTTTCAGCTGAAGATGATATGAGTCGAAAAGAGTAAGGACACTCTAACTTTTCAGGAAGTGCTCTAAAAGGCTGGTGTGCATGTCCTTTTGAAAAGCGTTTGCGAAAAGTGAGCGCCATGAGTACGAAATGAATAACGGACAGCGATTAGACTCGCATGGCTGACCAGGCTTCTGACGGCGATGAGCTCATGCTGCACATTGGCCAGCGAATTAATTCAGAACAACCTCGCAAAGAGGACTCGTAAATAGCACATAAACTGCTGCACAGAATGACGTGTCCATCTCATCAGACGGTCGTTATATAAAGTTGGTTGACACCCACATGAAATGTTTTTTTAAATGATACTCGACGAAGGACAGCAATGATTCATGCGGGGATATGAATTACTGGAAATCTTTGGATGACAGGCATTCCATGCTTCAACTCCCCAACGGGAATTCTTCGCGTTTGAAGTTGAAGAATGAAAACACGCTGAACGAGGCTGAAAACAACGTGTCTTTCTCTAGGACAAGTCCATGCACTGTTGTTCAAATAATTTGACGAACTTGGGCGTGGGAGTGTGGATGGGCACACGCGGACGTCATTGACGTCACAGGAATAAAATTAGTTCCACAGTAGGTATTTACATCGGGTGAAATTGTTATGGCGAAATCTCCGAGACGTGAACTCCGTCAAGCAGCAGCTTCAGCAGCAGTCAAGTACATCGCGCAAACAACCACGGATCTTTACGGACAACATTACGAAGGGCTCATGGAGACACGTGTGTTTGTGCGCACGTGCTGCTGATAGAATGACATTTTGGGGCTTGACTCGCACTTTTAAGATAAAGCACCGTCAGGATTTTTAGAGGCTGGTATGGTTCCAAACAGGTCTGTGGTGTCGAACGCGGTTTCTCCAGCTATCGTCTGGTAACGATTGTCACGAAGAAGTCTTTCCTCACGTTATCTGCGTCAACAAAAGACACTGGATGTCGTCGAATTATCGTGTATGTCTCGGCGAATAATCACCGACAACAGATCATAAGCCGCTTGCCATGTTCATCATGTAAATTTCCGCGAAGATGAGGTATGTAATGAACCTTCTCAAACCTACCGAAAAAATTTCAGACGGAATTATTAGGTTGGAACATAATTTCTGTTACACAATGACGAAAAATTTCAAAATTATTTTTCTTTATTTGTGTCTAACTTCAGTCAACAAAATATGTACCATTTTATCGACAATGTATTGCCGGCGAATAGGGAGATGATAGATGCCTCGCTTATAGAAGTCTGGGGATTTCTTGTCGAAGAAAGTCTGGAGGTCGATTTTGACATCATCGTCATCTTTGAGCTGTCGTCCGTCGAGGAAGTGGGTCAGAGATCGGAATAGGTGGTATTCAGTTGGGGCCATGTTCGAAGATTACGGTGGGTGGAGGAGCTTCGTCCACCCAAGGTCCTGGATCCTTTGACACGCCAACTTTGAAACATGTGGGCGAGCGTTGTCGTGAAGGAAGAAGTCTCGGTCCATTTTTCCGGTAAAATTTGCGGCTACGGTGTCCAATTGCCTGCAGCAGAGATTGGCAAAGGCTGTCCTGTTGAATGGCAATTTTTCGCCATTTTTTTAAAAAAATTTTTCTCTGTGCAATTTTTTGAAATTTTTTTCTGTTTCAGTTTGAGTCGTTCGAGCCATCGGGTTGCCGCCATATGAGAGACAGTACCTGGGACCATCGACTGGTTGATTCGGTTAGTGGCCTTGCATGCTGAGGAACCGGGGCGGTGTTCGTGAATTTCGTACCTCTCGCGAAATTGTCGTAGATTCACTGCTAGTTGAAGCCATAGAGAATATGAATGTGTCAATCAGTAGTCCTTTTCACTCGCTTTGTATACCCCCCACTACCAAATATTCCAGGAGCTTCCACTGTTTTCCCCAAGAAGAATAAAAAGTATAACAGAAATTATGTTCCAACCTAATAGAATTCAACTGAGGGTGCCCACTCTTGGAGGCCACTTCGAGTTTTCAACTTGTTTTTATTGCAACTAAGTGAGTCATGAAAGTTTAGCGCTCATATAGTTCAAATATGTATGTCTTGTCATACTTCGAAAATGCCTATAAAATTGGAAGTGATTGACTTCTCAGGGAGATCGCGTTTATGGGCCAGTTGGATACACAATTATTAGCTCCTTCGGAGGGAATCACCTTCTTCTCGTGAAACAACAGATGTGTACATACATCTTAACATCCACAGCATACACTGTGTAGTTGACACCAAGATGAGAAATACCAGCAGGTAAAGAAGATACGAAACCAATGAACATATAAAAAGAAGCAAAATCGGAGCAAAACGGAGTATGTTCCACCTTTCCTTACCCGGTTTTCAAGGAGACGTTTAACCCAACCAACAACTCTAGGATGGACTCCAACGACAATTAGCTTGTGAAGCAATCTGACATCATACACCTTATCGAAAGCGTTGGCAGAATCGAAGTACGTCCGTGGACTTACGTGTATGAATGGCTTTGGTCCAGCCATATCCATAGGAGAGAACGCTGTTTCCATCGACGTACCTCTTCAGAAGCCATGTTGGCAATCAGATATAACAATGCCTATCTGAACGCTGAACAATATGCGTTTTAAAGCTTATCAAAGGTCCTAGTGAACACAGAAGCAATACCGATAGTACGGTGATTTTCCAGGTCACTATAAAGAGGTTCTTTCGGGATCGGACTGCGAATTATGTCCTCCACCTAATATGAGTCTCAGGATGTTTGGCATGCGTTTTCAAGTTAATCATCATCCTAAGAGTACAGCTATCGGAACTCTCATTTGCCAGGAAGACAAAAAAGTTTTTGAGAACTCGTGAATAGACAGCCATATTCCCGGAATGCATTTTCCCGATGTGATAGGTGGTAAGCAACTCATTTGGAGAGGATTGGTCCCATGGATTTTTGCTCAATCATAACGACCGATTCTTGCGTGGAGCTACAACTTATGCATCGAGACTCAGTATTCGTGGAATTGTACTGGTTTTAGACACATTTAGCCGCGACTATGAAGAATAATATCTCTGAGTACTTGTCTGCTGCTCGTTATCCAGAATAGAGACAGACGACTTCTCAGATATAAAGAAAGATTCCGTACTGGGTCCAGGTGATACAGGTCTGACGAAATCTGTACAGTAGGAAACACTTTCCATATAACGGCAGCTTCAAGAATGAATACAATCGACAGTTTGAAACCCGATCGACAGACATTTTACCCATCATGGTATTATACGGCAGGGTCAACACGAGGTTTTGAAACCGAGCTTCAAAACCGGGGGAGCGCTCGTAAAGAAGAAACGAGAGTTAGTGGGAAACATGACAGTGACAGGTAACGTCTACCGCATGGAGAAATGAGAGCAGACTGGTCGTGGAGTTAGGACCGTGGATCAAATTGGGGGAATTGGGGACCAAACTGGGAATTGGGGATCATGTTCTCGACTTTTCGCTTTTACAACAAAGAATAATATTTCACAGCTGTGGTAGACGATTGAGCAGGTACATACAATGCGTCATTGCTCACGGCTTCTTATTTTTCGACCTCAGTGTTGAGTCGTTCCGTTTGAGCCTGCTTTAAAGGCGTTTGTCAATGCTGGCGGTGAGTGAACAAGATGATATGTTGGCGCAAGGTTCGAGGTTACGATGATTCTGCTAAATCTCCCAATCGAAAGCAACCTCGAGAGCGTGCGAGGTTGCTCCACGTCGTGCACCAAAATCACTCACTCTTGAGGAGTCTTTTCCGCTGGCTAGCCCCCTCTCGGGAAAGCTTGACCATAAAATTTTTTGAATCGTTTCAGCCTTCTTAAGCATTTCCCAATGTACTGTACCTTCTACATCACCAAACGCATTCCCAGGCTGCATTTCAGCTTTTTACCTTTGGCGACCAAGAGCGTTATTTTGAGCTGTTCGAAACTACATTTCAGAGGTGTGCATGTAATCAGGGATAATTCGCAGTAAAATGAACACTGCTATCTCTGAAGCCACGTACGGATGCCACAATTGA
Organism: Trichostrongylus colubriformis; assembly: GCA_963978905.1. NCBI lineage: Eukaryota > Metazoa > Nematoda > Chromadorea > Rhabditida > Trichostrongylidae > Trichostrongylus > Trichostrongylus colubriformis. Next base: position 24,376,100 of record OZ022260.1, read on the forward strand.
TTTGGACTTCACCCCTAGGTGGCGGACATACTTGAATGGTTAAAGACAGTGTTGGGGATAATGTGGGTGATAAAAAATCCCAAAAGGAGTCATTCAGTGAAAAAAACTACGGGTCTGAAAGGAAATCCCCCGCGGAAGGCTCCCCCTTGAGCTGTGGCGGAGGCAGCCTCGTTAGGGCAAGCCGCCTTGGTTTAGGGCAGCCCGCCTCCAGGCGACGTGATTAGTGGTTGATCACGGTGAAGTTGTCAAGGAAATCGGCAGGATGAAAGTATCGCAGCGCGCTTTCTCACTTTTAGCTTGAAGCTCACCACATGAAAATAGATGCTGTCGCATTTCCGAATATCCCTTCATGTTTACGTCTTGGTAATGCCAATGGAAAACTTATGTGGACTACCCGCCTCTTGACGGAAAGGTCGTTCGCGCCTAGAACCAACGGTGGGAAGGGGTGTATATCACTAGGACAAAACCGTCGCGTGGCCGTGTTCTGCACGCGACGGGATGGTGCGAGCTATGCGCGCCATATTGGATGGGTCTTGAGGCGATGACACTGCTCTACGCCTCATTCTATGCGTAATCGCTTCAGGACCCAACTAATGCGGCGCGCATAGCTCGCACCATATCGTCGCGTGCCGAACACGGCCACGCGACGGTTTTGTCCTAGTGATATACACCCCGGTGGGAAGGGGTCCTATTTCTCGGGTATTTGGCCATTTCCATGCGTTTTTTCTCCGCTGTCCTGTGACGAGGCATCTCGACTTTCATATTCACAACTTCTTTTACTTTTCGTCCGAATTTTCCCTAAAGCTGCCTTTGAAGAAAGTGATAAGGGAAGTGTGAGTAATGCGAACCTCTCCAGTGAGTCGATCGAATGAAACCTATGAGTCTAAGAAGACTATGTATGGCGAGGTCTCCGGTAGAGGACCCTTCCTGAGTTTTGGGTAGACTTCTTTGTCGTCCTGTCACTTGTTTCAAGCCCGCCCCCTTTCAAGGTGGTTTGCTTTGTCCCATTGGATATCAATGGTAGGGAATGAGGTCTAACCTTTAGGCTCCTGACCTTTTCATTCTGTATTTCTTCGCATTCGCAATATTGAGCGCTTCTTTTTCATGTTTAATAATCCTTCATATTCGGCCAAAACTGCCCCTATCACTGCCTCAGATGCGGTATCTGCTGATTGACTCCAGAGGAATTGCTCAATGCCGGCCGATTAGTTGAAGTCGTTACGGGAGGTGGGGCGTAACGAAAGGCATCATTCTAGAAGAAAAATCGTGTCTTCCGTCAGTACGAGGAGGCTAATACGTGCCTCATTTTGTGGCCCTCCAGAAGATTAATGGTAAGTGCACATGCCGAGGCGTCCGTTCTCATTCCTAGCTGTTGCACTTTGTGCGGCGTGACGTGACCACGCCATTAAAACGAAAATGGTACCCAAGACAAAAACACCTTCGATGAATTTTCGTAATGCTTTCAAGTTGTAATTAGTGGCTGCTTTGCTTGCCTTTTATTGAAAACAGATTCCTTACCACTTTTATATTTGCCGTCATTCAGATGTGCTTATATGGTTCTGCAGTCACTTACTGCGCTTGCCAGTTCTGTGCTCAGGAGAGTTGTGCATTGCTACAAAAGGAGTTCATCACGCGGTGCTTACGTGCGAGCTAGGGTGTGGAAGGTATCAGATTGGTTTATAAGTCTAGTGACACATGCGACCTCTTTCGAAGCGTTCTTCTTCCGGAACCCTCGGATATACGCAGGCAGTATGACCAACATGGCTTCTACCACTTGTCTCAAATGACGGGTAGCGCTTCGATGGCTCGTGCCCAAAAGTTCACAAGCTACGATTTCAAAAACCTGTGAATATAGAATTCAAGTCCAGCTGGATGACCAACTTCTTGCTTTTTATGTAACACTCATGGGCCTCAATAGCTGGAACACACCAAACTGAGAGAATGCAAAGGATGAAGCGGAACTCACAGGTCAGATTTTATAGAAATTTATCCTGATTGTCATTGTGGCATGCTGGAACACATGGCCAGGTCGGTGGATTGATCAGCTTCTTTTCGACAGGTGGAAAGTACTGTGAGCCATTTGCTACAGTTGTTCAGCCCAAATATTCATCGCAGTACAGTATGTAGCATCTGTGGTATAGTAGCTCTAATTGTGGCACTTCTGAAAATTGGTGGCAAATAGCTCTGAACTGAAATTCAGCTGCTGGCACACTCAGCATAAACAGTAGCTTCACTACCATTCTCCGCTACTTCGCCAGTTGTAGTCACTTTTATGGTTAATATATCACCCAGATTTTGTCACAGCTTTTGCCAATCAAGGAAAGAGAACGCAAGGAGCGACGAGGATTCTTAGCCACTCATAGTGCTGCCTCTAGCTTCCTCACTTATGTTAGTAAGGCACCCAAACTGCTTACAGTCCTTGGAAGGCATGGCCAATTCTTGGTCTGCCAGTTGCCGTATGGGCACGCAAACTGCCGCAGTTACTATTTGCATGGAGACCTTCGAATTCGCTCTCAAACCTCTAGTTATGCATCCTTTTTTCAGGCGTCCAACCACCTGTGGATGAGTGAACAGCAAGACTTGCTCCGGATAAACAAGCAGCCAGACACTGTAGGATGTTGATAGGCAACACAGTGAGAGCAGTGTGAATATTAGCATCGCTTGTAATAAATTGTGAGTTTAAAGGGGTTTCGGATCAGAACCGATTCTTATACAAAGCAGCGAGACCAGCACTTATGCATTTTAGGAAAAGCATCACAGCACGCTCCAACTCACAATGGTAGTTAGCACTTGATAAAGATTCAGTGCAGTGAAAGCACAAAAAAATTGTAGCATTACAAGAATTATACACCAGCCTAATAGCTGTATTGGCAAAGGAACAAAAAGTGGCTTCCAACCCCAACTAAGCACGGCTCCCTTAGCTGAGTTTTAGGACAAATTATGTACCGATTCGGAGGAAGAAGGAGTCTATGAACTTGCAGCCCTCACAGCGCACCACGTATTCGTCATAAACTCAAAATCCTAGCATCTCTTTTCTGCATTTTCGAACCACACAATGATTTCTATGCAACGAATGCTGACAGTTCATAACTGAATGCTTGCTTGGCGTCGACGACGAGCTGATCAATAGACCATGGATAAAAAGCGATATTTCTTCTAAGTGCGCCATCTCTGCTATCGATTCCATTGTGATCCATTGTTGTAGTATAAATCAGCAGACCTATTCTATCTCATGATATGAAGGCCAAACAAAGTGAGCACAAAACACCGACACTTCATCTGAGCCTCGATAGATAAGACTGCCTCCATACTCCGCGGTGGTGTGAGCGTGCATGCCGACGGCAAGGAGGGTCCTTGTGCAAAGGTAGCGAGGAAGAATGGCACGGGCGGGGGTGGGGTCCACGAGGTCGAATTTCCGCTTCGCGGCGTTTCACTCGCGGCGCCCCCGTACGACTCGCCGTATCGATTGCCCTTGATCGGCCGGCTGAGCGTGACTGCGTCACGTCTGCGCTTTCCACCCATACCACACTGCCTCGCTTGAAGTCTGCCATGCCCTGCCACTGGCACTCGCACCCGCTGTGCCGCTCATCGCGCGCGGCCGCGCGGAAATTCGACCTCGTGGACCCCACCCCACGGGCGGAGACGCACAGACCACGCAGCCACGCCATGCCACCGGCAACGCAGAGTTGGAGGGCGGCCTAATAGTTCCTACAGCCCAGCCAAATCTGCTCGTCAGTGAATATTCTTGTAGAAAGCCAATGGTCAGTCATGCCTTGACACCACATTTGAAGGAACTCCACACCATAATCACATTGGTGGCTTACTTTCTTGGGGCAAGTAGGCCCTTGGATAACTCCTCAAGCTGCACCCTTGTTGCGCCTTCATTGTGCATCCTTGCGGTGATGGGCGCGCTCTACCCCAACCGAGCCGTGCCTTCAGAACCGAACACACACATGGCCTTAGCTGAACAAATTTCCAACGTGGCTCTCACGTGGAGGAGAAAACTTGCGATAAGACAAGATAAGGCAGCTATTTCAATAATGAAGGGAGCTTCAACGGGGAAGAGCAGGTGATATCGTAGCATTCTGCACGATATATTCAGCAAAAACTCATTTTCAAATTTCAAATTCAAATTTATTGCATGTGTAGGTACACATGAAACAACACTACTAAGATAAGTCGATCCACAACACATTTAACAAATGGGTATTGGAACAGAGGTAACCCAAATAAAAAGGCAGACAATAAAGTTGAACGAGTTGAAATAACTTGAAAAAGAAAGCAAGAATCAAGAGAACTAGACACCCTGAATGCCGAATTTTGTGAGAGCTCTTTATTTGAGCTTTATTTGAGGTAGCGATGTAAGATGCTCTTGAATTGGGTTAAGGTTTTTTTCAAAAATACAGCTCCCTACCCTCAGTCCTCGTACGAGTGTTGGAGATTTCTAAATCTCCAACACTCGTACGAGGACTGAGGGCAGGGAGCTTTATTTTTGGTGGTTTTGAGGGGTTTGATTCATTTTTTTTCACAGGTGGGTAAACCAGGATCTCTCTTTCTTGTAATACGCGCGATAACTCTCACAATTTATTGCGATGTGTGCCTTTGAGCTACTGATCTGCGACTTTCTGCTATTGAGAGGTTTTTGGTTTGGGTGATAAAACGCTGTATTATCCGTGTCCATCTTTCTCAAATTCTACACGCTTCTTGATGTATGTTTGTTTTCTTTTTGTACAGGTTTGTTATGGTAGGATGTACATTGCAGCTGAAATTTCGACAATGTTGTCGTTTTCGAAGAACTGAAAGAATTGCACAGTTTCTTGCCGCTAATCATCGTACACAACTTGCGATAATCGCAGATAAAAAGTATTCCACCATCAAATCTGTACGGTGAAGACAAGACACTATCACATAGAGATGTATTTTCGAGACATAACTATGCCGAAACCATATTTTCCGTAGACCATATTTTCCTTAGTCTATGCTTTTTCCTCATCTTTTTTCATTTGCCTCGCTTGAATCTTTCGACAAATTTTTGAATAAGTGGTATAACTTGGTCATTCTCTAATCACTAAAGATCCTCAGGGGATGTCCACATAAATGATTCGTATGGTAAGGCGATGCGGATCATTTCTCTGTTTCAATGTTCCTAGTTTATGAGTTACTTGAGGAAAAAGAACCATAAGCGCTGTACGGTGCGTGGTGTGTTTTGTAGTGGAGCGAGTTTGCAAATAATTGGTTAGAGCCATTCGGACGGGCGGTGTTGTATGAAAGATGGCGCACACTTACACTCTCTGATGCGGAAAGCAAATCCCGCATCGATGCTCAAATCAAGCCTTCCATTCCTTCAAGGTAGGAATTGGTACCAAACTCTATAGTAGCAGTTCATCTACCGCGGATACAATGAAATCACTGAGTTGACATCGGCTGGAACCGTGGGGACACTGTATAGGCCAAATCGCATCACCTGCCACCAGTATTCTGAATGAAACTAGAATTCGCGGCGCGCCCCAACAGGGAATTGATTGAAGCTACAAACTCTGTCTCTATACTATTTGGTTGAGAAATAAGTCTCCACGGTTTTGTTCTCTGTTTTTCACATTGTTCGCTTCATCTTTCGACAAATTTTTATGTTTTGGATAGAGCTTTTTCTGCTCTACTTATTGCTACTATCTGTCTTTCGATTCCTCCGATTGCCTCATATTTATAAGGTTTGGAAATGAAGTAAGCTAAAGGCAAAAAATGGCACTCCCAACACCTCATCTTCCCAGTCTGCCATCGATTCAAAAAATGTATGTGCATATATTTCGACAGAGCTTTCTCAGCTCTACAGAATGGTACTACCTTTTATTCAAATCGCTCAACTTTTCGCTCTTTTTAAAACTCACAAATGCAGTACACAGCAAAAGTGTGCACTTTCGTTATCTTCGCTTCTTCGCCTATCATCGAGACGGAAGAGAATATTCATATTAAAATAGGCATTCGATTCTTGCTCCACAAGAATGTGTCACGAGTCTTTCAAATACTTCACAATTTCGTATTCCTGAAGCTTACAAATGGGGTACACAGTAAAACCGTAGGGCTAACAGTAAAAGTAGGTGGACGCGTTATGCACTGCTCTTGCTGCCACGCATCGCAGTTCCGCGCGGCTCCTTTCGATACATCGTCGATACAATGTACCGGTGAACACGTCTGTAGCTTCCAATCATCTCAAGTAACTATTCATGCAATTGGAAACTTGAGAAAAGGGAAAAGCCAGCCATGGGGGTCGGTTTCTCAAGTTTCTAGTTAGTCCAGATCTTTTCTACTATCTGCCGCACTTTTTAGATGTACTGGTTCCATTTCTGACGAAATCCGTAATTAGAGAGCACCGCCTTCGAATGTACCGGGGGATATATTCCAAAAAGGAGTTGCATATAGTGAAATAGGATATTGCGATGGAAAAGAACACTAGGTAAGCAACTTCCGCTACACGAACTAAGTCTGGATTTTTTTATCATGCGAAAAACTAGAAAATCGAGATGATGCTAAAGCGCATAAACTAAAAAAGCTGGTATCACGATGAACTCGAAGTGAAGAAACGCTGCACACAGGAAGATGTGGCTGCCGAGAAGCCGAGATAATAGCTAACGAAGTTTGCAGGTTCGGTGGATTATCAGAGGATGTACAGGCCCATGTAGTATGTTTATTACGACGTGCTCTTTGTACTATGACAGACCATAACACATCACAATAAGGATTTATATACAGACGAATAGGGACGGTGCGTATATACCGCCTCAATTTTGGACCGTTGAGGTTCAGTGGAGACATTTCTGCTAGAGAATGTGGGAGTGCAATGCACCAGGGGCAATGCGTAGGATAGATAGTTGATTGCATACATAGGATAGCGTGAAGTCACGCCTGCGGGATCGTTCAAGTATTGCTTTTCCAATTTATGTACCAAGGTAAATATCAAACAACCGTGCCATCATTCAATTTCGGATGCCACTTTATATGAATGAGGTATATATTATGATTGTAAATCCACAACAACATCACTCATCAAAGGACCTCTCTTCATAGAAGAAACTACGTTACCGGCAAGACTGTCCCAGATTGTGATGAGAACATTGAAAACCACACACAAGCCCATGACAACATTGCAAACAGGCCGCAAAACCAGCTGTTAACCAATCGTTGCAAGATTGTGAAGCTACTCAAGCGCGAAATTTCTTTGCAAGATTGCACACTTCACCTCAGTAGTAAAACTGCAGGTGAAATGGACGTCTAGGATCTGGACACTTTAGTGAAGGTTCTTTCCGCGAAACTGGTGACATCGAATTTTCCCATCCCTGGAGAATAGTCCCTCCTTTTTTTATTCACGAGCTTAACAATTACTATGGGGTGTTACTTTATCTCAAAAATTCGCCCCTCCTACAAAACTTTAAAAATTTTTCCGATTTTTTGGGAGTTCCGAGTATGGCCCCAGGTCGGTGTAGAATGCTTCCAAAGCCTCAGCTTCACGGGTATAAAAGTGCGCGCGCCAGCGCACAAGGCTAAACTGTTCAAAAATGGACGAGCGTCAACCTCGCACCATTTACCTCGCGCGCTGACTCGGCATCAGTTCGCATCCCATGGCTGCGAAGGTCAACGACTGGCACGAACACGGGTCGCATCGTTCGCCGTTGATTCAGTCGCACTGAAGGCGTAGGTACGAGTCTCGACGACAACAAGGCCCCGTACGCATGACTGACTTCAATAAGGACACGTTAACACCGCAAACTTTCCATTTTTCACACACAGCGCTTTGTGGTTTTATTTATCCATTCCCACTGTCTTGTGCTGCTTTCTCCTTCGCCAATCCTAAACCTGATCCAGTCTCTTCGGCTCCTGCTTCTGTTTTGATTTGGGTTGAAATATGAGCTCAATGGATGCCTATAGATGCATGGAGGGAATTAGGTGAGTACGGGATAGAGTGGTTCACTCGATTCCTCAACACCGTAACCGCTGAAGGAAGGACCCCAGATGCGTTGAGGACTGATACGATCGTCACCATCTACAAACAGGAGGGTGATGCAGTGGACTGCTCCAACTCCGTGGGATCAAGCTGACAGCGCATACCAAGAAGCTGTATGAGAGGCAGATCGATCCAAGGCTGAGGAAACTCATCCCCATCTTCCACGAACAGTTACGGGTTTTTGCCCGAAAATTCCACAACCGACGCCAGCCAGGCGGGTGATGGGGAAATATCGAGAGAAGCAAAGACCATGCTACCTAGCTCGAGAAAGCTTTCGACAGTCTCCCCAGGCTATTGCTCTGGAATGCCTCTAGGAAACTCCATGTACAGGAACGGCTGATCGCCCTCACAAGGGATATGTACGATGGAGCTAAGGTAGCTGAACGTACTCCGCGTGGGTCGAATGAAGTGGATATTACCGTGAGGATGCAGCAAGGATCGGCTCTGGGCCCGTTCCTCTTCCTCTTCACTGTGGATGTGATGGTGAAAGATCGCATGGAAGGACCACTGAAGACAATCCTGTACGCGGACGATATAGCACTGGTAGCGGAAAGCAGAGAAGAACTGCAAACGAAAGTACAGCAATGGCAAGACGAGCTGGCGAAGAACTTGCTCTCCTTGAATGTCAATAAGACCAAGTTCATTAGCCGCGAAGAATGCCTAGAACCGATAACGGACTGCCAAGAGGAGACCATCGAAAAGGTAGAAGACCTTCGATATCTCGCTAGTGATATAGCGGTGAAAGGATGCTGCACGCAGCTGAGATGAGGATGCTGGGTAAAAAAGGCAATGGAGTTGAAGGGCAAGGGAAGCGACCACGTGGAGCCCTGAAGAAGAAGTGGAAGGACGTCATCTGGAGCGACCTCACCGAAATGAAGGCCACGGCGAATGATGCCTTGGTTATGAGGAAGTGGCGACGTCTGACAAGAACAGCGGACCGTGCGACGGCGCGGGACTAACGCTAGGGAGAAGAAGAGAAATATGAGCTCATTATTTGGGCTGTATTGGGGGCCATTGCACTAGATACACCTAGAAGCACGCAGGAGAGACGCTGCTACGGCTTTATTCCCTCTAGCACGCAACAGCAGTGAAGGTTTCTCAGGTAGGGAGAGGGAAACTAGGAAATCCTAGCTCAGCATTATGGAATGAATGGGATTTTCGAGTGAGTGAAACAGATTCCACTTGTAAGAATGTTATCCAAACGAACTTAAAATAAATAAGTAAATAAAAAACTTCAAAACTCTTCCCAATCTCAGAGCTTGAAGTAGATTTCGTCTGTCATATAGTAGCGTTCTTAAATCCTGAAGAAGTGGAAACGATAATGTTGAAAAACGTGGATAGTGTTCTCCATAAACGATGCACATAACAAAATATAATATAAAAAATAATACTGGGACAGAAAAAAAAGAATACAGAGTAGACTTCTAATATGAAAACTTTTGCTAACAGTTTAAATTTTCTTCTCAGTTACTTCGACTATTATGTATAGTTAGCCGAGAGGTGGCAAACTCCTCAAATCTTTCGATCATTAGATAAAAAACCTACCAGCTCACCGGTATCAAGAACATTTCACATACTCTGCTGTCAAAAAAAAACCGAACATCACATTTTTTCGATGTGGGAATTATTTGCAACTGAGCGGTGTTTTCGTTACCAACGATGTTTTTTGGCGACTTCAACACGGATTGCTTACGTTGTTGAGGAAAGCCATAAATTTTTCAAAATTTCAATGGCCAATCCCCAGCATCCACACAACCTTGGCAATCCATGCATCTTAAAAAAGCTGTCCTTTGATAACCCGATAATCATACTTTGTATCAGGTGGCAGTGGTAATACTAGCGATTGACGACGTTTGGGGAAACGGAGACGGCTCGAATATGTATAGACGTAGACAACCAGTTCTGGAGGCGTCGACCGGGGAGAAGTCGTCGGACAGGAGGAGGAGAAGGAGGGGAGTCGTATTTCTCGAAAATTCTCCCGACGCCAGGCTTGACGTTTGTTCGGGGCCTTGCCTAAGCTCTAGGGTGGGAATGGAATTCCTCCCTCTGTTCTCTGAACTGGAATAAAAAAGCTCTTTTGCGTCCGCAAACTTGGTGTTCGACAACTTAGAGGATACAACCTCCCCCCCCCCCTTCGAGATAACACCAAAAAAAATTAGTGAATGATGGTCCACCTACCACCTTCGACCTAGTTCTCCAGATTTTAACCAGATACCAGATATTAAGAGCTGTCGTAGACATTAGTGTCGAAGCATTTCGGCAAAGGGCCTTCTGTGGTTCTACTGAATGCAAAAAATGACCATAACCTTTTCGCATAAGTCTAAGGGGCTCCACAATAATTTTATTGATACAAATAGCGCAAAACTTTGAGTTTCACCTCCTCCTAAAAATCCCCTTTCAAAAGTAGTTTGTTTGTACAGTTTTTCAATTTCTATTTTTTCTAAGAAAATTTTATATATAATTATATTGCATAACTGAATATAAAGAGAATTTCCAAAGACTTGTTTTTGTATAAAAGTTTTTATATTAAAGGCAGCTTTCGGGAAAAGTCGGACGAAAAGTATAAGAAGTAGTGAACATGAAAGCCGAGGTGCCTAGTAACAGGAAAGTGGAGAAAAAACGAATGGAAGTGGCCAAAAACCCAAGAAATAGAACCCCTTCCCACCATTGGTTCTGGGCGCGGACGACCTTTCCGTCAAGACGCGGGTAGTCCGCATAGGTTTTCCACTGGCATTACCAAGACGTAAGCATGAAGGGATGTTTGGAAATGCAACAGCATCTATTTTCATGTGGTCAGTTTCAAGCTAAAAGTGAGAAAGCGCGCTCGATACATTCAATCCTGCCGATCTCCTTGACCAACCGCACCGTGACCAACCCCTAATCACGTCGCCTGGAGGCGGGCTGTCCTTGTCCAAGGCGGCTTGTCCTGACGAGGCCGCCTCCGCCACAGCTCAAGGGGGCGCCTTCCGCGGGGGATTTCGCCATGCATAGGCCTTCCAGACCCGTAGTTTTTCACTCAATGCCTGCTTATGGGATTCCCTGTCACCCACATTATCCCGAACACTGTCTTTAAAAAATTTGTCTGAAAAATAAACAAGTAAATTTAACCATTAGCGTTAATGAAAAGGAAAAGGGCAAAAAAAGATCAGAGAGAAAACGGAATTTAATCGAAGCAAAATCATGTAGATGAGAAAGAATAGTTCATGAGTGTTCAATTAGGTGACAGCGGCAAAACACCCAAGTGCCATCCTACGTCAATTTAAACAAAATCGGTCCAATAGGTGCAATGTCATAAAGGAAGCATGTGAACCTCGATGAACTGGTACTGCATCAATGAACGACTGACGAGAAAAGAAAAGAAGAAAAACAGGTGATAATTATCTGATTTTTTCAGGTGACACTAACTACGCGGTCGCTCACAGGTGACCGACTTGGTAGTAGTAGGAGAAGAGTCGAGAGTTTTGCACCGTATGAACAGGTATAGATGAGAGATGGGCGTTTGTCATTCACATATGCATGAGCTCACTGCAGGATTCCCACCTAGTACATCACACTTGCTTTTCCGCAGAAAAATGTGGAAATATCTTCGGATGTCTCGAGGATTTTATGGAATTTAATGGGGACTGACGAGTTCCTGTGAGAGTTCCCTGCGCTGGAGTAAGAACATTATAAAGGATTTTGAATTACGCATAAGAGAACTAGAACTAGAACCTTCTCCGAAAATTGAGCAACTTATGGTTTTCTTGCAGTACCTTTGACTTCTGACCATTAGCGGGGTAGTAGAGAATTAGAGTTAGGAAGACTAGTTGCCCTCATCAAGGCGTCCAGTGAATGCTAATCCCGTGAACCAATTAAGCAGTTCGAAAGTGGTTGAGCGTACACAAAAACCGTAGATCAGACGGCGGATGCACATGTGCAAATCAACACTTGGTGATTACCAGAACTTCAAAAGTCCCATTACTGCGTTTAGAGTGTTAAATGGAGAACTGTACATATCTACTGATCACTATATGAGGTTCTGCTATCACAGGACTCGGTTATACTACTTTCAGCCCTTTCGATTCAAAGGTAACGGGCGCAAGTATTCAGCCCTGAAAAAATGAGAAATATGTTTCCATAAATGAGCGGCAAGTTTTCAAAAAGAAGCTGTAAGTGGCTCAATCGGTGGCGAAAAAGAGATGCTCAAAACACTTCAACCTGATTCTACGGTTCTCAGCAAAATTCTCGTGTAGGGCTCGTCACACAACGAAGTACATACGCTTCATTTGGTTACGCATTAGTGCGCATTAGTATCACATGTCTACGTGATTCAGACCAGTACTCAGTGACGAGGCGCGTCAGAGGCTAGAATGAACAGAGAGAAATGGGGTTTTCAGGCTCCCGAGAAATGTCTCTTTTTCTCAGTTGCCACATTACTTATGCTTGGTACCTCCACGTTCTTTAGCGTCCATTTGAATAAGTACAACACTGCTCTTGTGGTTTGGGGCAGGCCTTCTTTGAAAACGAAACCATACCCCTGCACCTTGCACGGCTAAAAAGAATGTTGTCAGTGAATTATTTTATATATACAGTAGCGCTCAAAAGTATTCGGCCAAACACGTTTTTGTCATAACTTTGTTTCTACATGACCAAATTTGACGAAATTTTAGTATGTGGTGCCAGAACCTACTGTCAACATTTCCTTCTACTTGAGTGCCACTTGACTCTTTTCATGGTTTTTTACAAGAATTTACTACAAAACACCGAAAAAAAAGAAAAAGGCTTGGTCAGGAAAAGCGTTGAGCCTACACCGTTGAGCGCCAAATAGTATATTGAGTATGCAGTGTCTCCAAGTACAACATACTAAAATTCCTCTTAGATCGGTCCAATCGCAAAAAAGTTACAAGTGAAAAACCCAAGTGAAAAACCATTTCGCCGAAGACTTTTGAGCGCTACTGTATAACATAATTGCTGATCAGGCTTCAGCTGATACGGTGCGCAGAAACTACTTGTCATTTGTCTGTATCACTAGCATGGTCATAACAGGATGTAGTTATATTTGAATTCTTAGCCCCTTCGAAGAATCCTGACGCTCAGTAAACCCTGTGATGAACAGTCACCAATTCTGAACAACTGCGTCCTTTTCTGGAAGCCATTCAAAGTAACTCTAAACTCGTAGATGACCGTCAATTCCGAGGTCCGAATGAAAGTTGACGAAATCTTGTGATGGGCATTTGTCTTCTTCTGAAGTCATAGGTTCATTTAGCGCAGCTAAAGTCCTTGCATTCGAAAACATTTTATCTAATAGTTATTTTTCACTACTTCAAATAGCAAAGGGATCATGTACTCATGGCACATACTTTGTTGAAGTTAGAGTCAGAATCTAGATTTAGCTGAATGCTTCCAAGGGTAGTTTCGCCCCAAAACACTAGTATGACTCATTCAGCACGAAACGCCAACTTCGGGCGCTGCGGGCCTGCACGCGTTTAAAAAAGTAGGAATACCAAAGTTGCTAAAAAATCGTAGCAGGAGTTAACCTGATACGCTGACAAAGGAAGTCACAGTCATTTGACATAAAGAAAGAAATATAAAAATGATGACGAAAAAGTGAAAATAAAAGATGTAAAGCTTCCAACAGTCAGGATCCGAATCGCATACTCATGCCTACATACTACTAGGTGCACCTAATTAGCCCTACAATAAGAGGTACGGTGAATTTTTTCTTTTGGATAATTTTTTCGTCGCCCCTTCCTGGTCTTCGTAGAGCTGCTCGGGAAGAACGAACGTACAGTCCATTTCCCAGCTCCTGGCAGGGCGAGGCCTACGACTTGGATGAACGTGGATCGATCTCTCTCACTCCGCCACACACTTTCGCTATCGCCACGTACTCTCTCACCCAAGCCCGTAGGGCCACGCCCTGCCAGGCGTCGGGAACTGGACTGTAGGTTGTGTTCGCTGCACGTACCTCACGTTATGCAAAAATTGTTGTTGAAAAGCGCTCATTCCTTCTTAAACTTCCTATAAGGTGAGCCATCTGAATACATACAATCGAAAAGAGCAGATAATGGTTCTTAAGTGCTTCGTTTTGCAAGAGCTTGAAAAGACAATTACTATCGTAACAATTGGGGTCGAGAGGCGCACGAAACGTTTAACAATTTCGCAGACTCTACATGAAAGTAGAAACGTGCAAAAGACCTCCACGACTTCCATCTACAGCAGATGGCAGAGATTTTTCATTTGAAGGAGGGCGACACTAATTTCATCTCGGCCTTAGGGATGTGGCTGGGAAAAAACTTTCGAAGGACCTTTTCAGTGAGGGGTGATTCACTCACACGGACCTTCTCACTCCAGAAAACTCAAGCTTGTTGTTCGTGTTTTTTTTTTGTTCTAGTGATGCAATGGTACGTGATATGGATCTTTATGAAAGAGAAGCTCTATCGCTATTCGCCGTGCGTATGCGTATCGCCTTCAATTTCAAATTATTAGGTCGGTCCCTAAGTCCAGGACTACCACGGCCAACATCCCTTTTCATTTCTTCGTTATTTCAACAAATATGCATCACGACTGTTAACAACATATTATCAATGCACAGCACGCTATTCCATTCTTTTCCTGAGGAACGTCACAGACCTGCTGTCTGGAAAAATTGGATTTCGGTCTTGAGGACGCCTTGATCAGCTTGCCATCTCTTCCTGAGAAAGTGGCCTCCGGCAAAGCGTAGTTGGTGGTCCGCTAGCGCGAGGTGAGATCTATGGACTGGATCAGGTAGCAACCTTAACCTGAAAGACTCCCACTTCCCTCGATTTTTTTCGCAACTGCGGTCGGGCGTCACCGTAAAAAGGCAGGATCTGCTTCATTCCTTTATCAGCTTAATGGTGACACGACCTAACCGTTCATGGTAGAATTCCACGTGGACATTGGCATCGAACCCTCCTCTGTTGTAAAGGCAAAGAGTTGCAAAGAATAGGTATTGACATATGTATGTAGAAATCTAGGATTTTACTAGTTCAAATGGAATTTTCTCCCGTAGACAGAAGAATCGACATCTAAAGGCACCAAAAGGGGTAAGGGGAAACTGAAAACTGTGAGTGTATGTTCTCTGGAAACAAACTTTCTCAGAAGAGGTGTGGCGAAACTCGCATTGAAAAAGCGCGGTTTGGGATTCTATCACGACCTCGCAGCACGGCGTCGTCCTGCGTGGTCGTGATAGAATCTAGCCGGGCGTGTTGCCGGAGTGGGCGGGTCAACGTTCGCAGTTGTCTGAACTCTCCGCTCCTCTGCGCCTACCGCGGCTAGTGACGCAGATGGATGCAAGAGAGAGAAGGGGTTTAAGTGTTTCAAATTATCGGGTTGTTTGCCGTTCTATTTCGCTCTTTCTCTACTGCTGCATTGGTGAACCCCTAGTTTTGTATTCTACAGTCTGTAGGATTTACTTCTTCTGGAGTATTTGAGTCGTGGGATCTTTTTCCCTTATGTGTGCTTCTCAAAAAACCTCCGCGAAAGCTCTGCTTGATGTTTATCAAAACATGTGGCCATGGTTGCCGACTAAAGCAGCAAGACTCCCATGTCTTTAATTAGAAATGCAACTTTTGCGGAAAGCGTTCTTGATGCTGGGAAATGCCGTTTTCTTCGCGATTTGGACATAAGTGCTTATCGATTTTCTATGGAGTAGCTAGCAGATTCCTTCGGTTTCCCCACTGAGGATCCTCTCATACTCCCCCCCCCCCTTCCTGCTAATAGGATTACGTCAATGCTGAGGTAACCAGATATGTATATTCTGTTGTGTTCCAAGAGTAACAAATGAATCAACGGAAGGGTGGAGGATGCCATGCCAAAGATTTAGGGTTCGAAAACAGCGTCAAGCATTCAAAGATTCGAATTAGTCACCATTATTGAGATAAGCAATCGTCGCATCAAAACTAGCTCTTCACAAGCTCTCACTGATCTCTCCATCACCAGCCTTTAGTTCGACTCTCAGGGAAATAGAGGCGTGATTATTATTCTCAATAGGTAATCGGGTAAGCTCCTTATTGTTAGTTACTAGTAAACCCAGGATACTTGACCCACGAGTGCCTCTCATAACTACTTACAAATTAGTGAAGACCGAGACCTTGGATGAAGTATATGGAATGGTGAGTCGCGGACCAACGGCTTTTGGAATCTTTTCTCTAACATAAGCTGCAAACCTCCGGAAAATGGGAATTACCAAGCGAAAATGTAGAGCAGCTATTAGCCATCAAATCCCCAACTGACGGCATTAACTGTGTGCCATAGACGACAAGAAAACTAGCATCAGCCATTTTGACTATACATATGAGTTCATAAGAAGCAAAAACGGATTCCTTAAAGGCTGTGAAGCCATTCACTTATAACGGCCACACCGCCTCCACGCCTTTTACGTCGCTCGCACCTTGTCGCTGTGCCACTAGTTTGGTCTGGTTACACCAATCCCTAATAGGAATTCCGCAACAGTATTATCCGACAATCGTGTTCCCGTGATAGCAACAACGCAGCATTTAACATTGCGAATTAGATCGAGGGCATCACCGACAATCGCAAAGAGAGCGAACTTTCTATAGAAGAGAGCATGGAGAAGAATCTAACGTCCGAGGAGAAGTATGAAGTTTGTGAAGGATGGAAAAGGATCGAAATAGGTGAGATATCAGCACCTCATCATCAGGATTGCGAGGTTCTCCTCGCTGGAATAGAACTCTTAATTCCAACATGCATCATTTTACTGTCGGTTCTTTTGCTGAACCTCCTTTTTTACGTGAATCCGTTTCAGAGAAAGTTACCGTTATAAAGACTCGTCTCTGACGACAGGGAAAAATCGGGGGTAAGTTATATAGGAGTTGGTAGGATGCCGAGCCCTAAAAGGAATACTTGTATTAATTAATTTTTCGTCAAATTACCATATTTAGGTGTGCCAGGCACGCGAATCTTTCAGCTTTCTCAAGCCATAAAAAGAACAACATAACTCCGCGAGGCCACTCAACAAAAATCAAACTATGCATCTGCGAGCATCCTGAGGTAAAAGCCGTCCAGGACTACGAGTTCTGTATATCTTGCATAGTGGTTTAAAGAGGCCTAATTCACGAGAACTCTTTCGTCGCCTTTTTTTCGTTTCATGACTGGATTTCACAGAGGAAGACAAAATGATATCAAGAATTGAAAGTATAGAAAAAAGGTCATTCGATTAAATAACAGGAGACCATAATCACGTAAGGAAATTAGTGAACACAAAGAAAAAAATGAGCTCAGTTGGGCATCAAAAGTACTACTGGTAACGGCGGTTGCAATGCAAATGAATGGATTAGAAGGGGAGTGACGCGTGCACCGAACCACAGTAGGTATGTCATGCGAAAGGTGATGTTTATCCAAGGGGGGAAATTTAACGAGGATCACACGAACGCTCACGTTCTTTGGAAACGAGGTCATACATATATCATGTCGCAAGCACAGTGTCAGAAAAATCGCCGAGCTACAGGTTTCGTACGTTTGGCTTTGATGACGAAGGTGAAACAATCGTACTAGGGACGCGCCATGCATTCGAAATCCCTTGAGAAATGGATATTAGAGGAATTGCATAACCGCTTGTGTCTACCAATGTTCAGCAATTTCAAGTCCTGGGCAAGTGCAGGACTAGTCACGTGAGACTGGTGGCGGCTAGATTGATCTAGATAATTACTGATTCTTGCAATAAACTGTAGTGTAGACATTTCAATTTATGACGACGGTTGAGGGATGACGAGAACACTCGTCGTTGAGATAATTATCAATGACGAGAGATAGTCGACAATATTTCAGGTGCGAGGCAAGAACAGCTGATGGGGCGTCGCCACCGCGCAATTATCTTTTTTTCATTTCTTTAAGCATTCATAGTGAAACTGCCTCGTGAGTTGTGCTAGAAATTTTGCATCGCATTCTCCAACACTGGAGCGAACGAAACCTTCGATTTTCTATTCTGAATCCCGATTGACACTGTTACCTTGGATGTATGAAATGTTCTTCAAGTAACTCCAAAACGATGACTGGAGCCTTTTCAGGGTAATGGGATTAATCTTGTTGAATATGAACAGATTGAAAACGGGAGAGCACACTGGTAAAAAGAAAAGAGATCGCTAACAAAAGTCATGCGTAGAGAAGCACGTAAAGGCAATATGAATGAGCTTTATGCCAATATTAACACAAAAATCACTCTGGCGAAGTTGGTGCCCCGGAAAAGACGACATTATGTTCGAATGATATATGAAAGTAAGACATGGGGCAGGAGAAGACGTGAGCGATCTTGAGCCTTCACAAATTAGACCAATCAAGTTGACAACATCTACGCCCACTCAGCGCACATGGGCGCCTTTATGCTGTTGAGTTGTAAAGTTTTAAATGAGGGCAATGAGCAGAGATTCAGTATTTCCGGTACTGAACGGGTTTAAAAACGCTTGCGATAATCCAAAAATAACCCGCCGGCTTGACTTTGGTGATTAGGAAGACATAATGTATTATTAGTATTATTAGTCACAACGTATTATTAGTCTCAATCAACACCAAAATAGAAAGAAATGTAGATGTAACCGCATACATAAATAGTCGAGAATTGCAAAGAATGGTTGGATTCGCCTCTAATGCATGCGAATTTTTTCTTTCGTTCATCTTGAGGCTCGTCAGTGTAATGAGGGAGACGAAAAAGGTAACTGGGTATTTGTATATGTATAATATAAAAGAACCTCGTACATGGGTTCTACCTTGTCGTGGTGTACGAGCTTGAGGCGAGGTCGGAAACCCGTAAGGGTAAGGACTCGCCGACCCCTCTGACCGGCTCTCGTGACTAAAGAACAGAAAGCGCTCAAGCTCTCGGTGGGACGGCGCCCTCCTTGAACGACAGGAACGCCCCAGCGAGGCTATCGTGTGAGACGAAACTAGCTGCGACCACTTCTACCATTCGCCTTAGTCCCCTGCAGACTGTCCCTGCCCAGTACGGTAGCGCTGGACCAGCAAACAGTCAAAGGCGAAGAAATCTCAGGGCCATAGGCTACCTTCGGAAAAGGACAAGAGTTAGCCACTTGATTACTTGTACATACAATTGTAGAAGCGTCAATACGGCCACTCAGCTCACGACCCTAATTGAAGAAGCGCAACGGATTTCGTATCATGTTATCGGTTTGAGTGAGACTAAACGGAAGGAATCCTTAACGTGCACATGGAGCGACGGGACTGCGATTTTTCTTGGAGCTCGCGAAAGTGGATCTACTTCAGGAGGAATAGGCTTCATAGTGGCACCTGGATTCACGAAAAATGTCACGAATGTCACGTTCTACAGCCATCGCCTTGGAATGCTGACTGCAACGTTGACTAAAGAAATCACCATCTCCATCATCCAGGTCTACGCGCCCATGTGCGACAACAGCGAAGAACAACATGAGGATTTTTATGATTATCTTGGTGAACTGATACGATCTCAAAAGAGCAATTACGTTGTGGTGTCTGGAGACTTCAACGCAAGAGTTGGATGTCGAAGACAAGGAGAACGATTTATTGGGCCAAATTGTGCGGAACCCCGGAATGCGGCTGGAGACAGGCTAGCAAATTTCTGCGAAATATTTCACTTGTGTCATGGAAACAGCCAGTTCATGAAAACGTCAACAAAGAGATGGACTTATGAGTCCCCGAACGGACAACATCATCACGAGCTGGACCATGTACTTTGTAACAGAAGAGTGATCACAGATGTCGCAGTGGTACTATCGTTTAACACTGGAAGCGACCACTGTCTTCTGCGTGCTAAACTGCACTTCGGCAGGAATCTTGTACGCCTGACCAGAATTCGATCAAGACAACCTCGGGCAACACTCCTTAATGCAGAAGCAATGAAAATGATGTTGAACGATACAACCTTGGAAATGACAGACGATATGAATGAAGACTACTATCGCCTCGTAAGCGCCATCTCCACAGTTGCATCTCAATGTCGCATAGCGGCTCCCAATCACAACTCCCGTCGAATAACAGAAGCCACTCGCAATCTTCTTGCACAGAGGAGACAAATGGATCGCCAACGTAATCATGTTGAGTACACAATTTTGAACAGGCTCTGCAGGTTGAAGCTCACCGAAGATAACAGGAACTTCTCTCGAAATCGTCTTCTGGAGGCTGCAGCTAACAGACGTAGCCTAAAGAAAGTAAAGCAAGGGCTAGCACAATACCGACTCACGATCCCTTGCCTGAAAGCCCCCGATGGTTCAAGAACTACATCTCGGCCGGAAATGGAAAGAATCGTAAAGGATCACTACTCAGACCTTTTCAAATCAAATCGCTGCACCTCTTCAGAGCAGCTGCCTGCTGGAGAAATGGTACCACCATTCCTGCCGTCAGAGGTTCGTCACGCAATCGAAACGATGCCAAAGGGGAAAGCTCCAGGAGCTGATGGTCTCTCCTTAGAGGTTTTGCAAGCTTGTGGCCACAAATTATACTGCGCCTTAGCCAAGCGATTCACCCGATATGTCAGTGAATGTGTGATCCCTGAAGCATGGAAGAAATCCAAAACAATTTTGCTGTTCAAAAAAGGAGATAAGGAGGACTTGAGCAACTACCGACCTATAGCGCTCTTACCAGTACTATATAAGGTATTCACGCGTTGTGTACTAGTCCGAGTGAAGAGAATTTTGGAAGAAGCGCAACCAATTGAACAAGCGGGATTCCGACGAAAGTTCAGTACCTTAGATCACATCATCACTTGCTGTCGGATCATAGAAGCTTCTCGAGAATACCACGAGCCATTGGTGCTCACCTTCATCGATTATCGAAAGGCATTCGACTCAGTCGAAACAGAGAAGTTATGGTCCGCACTCAACGAACAAAGCGTAGAACTGCGATACGTAAAAATATTGAGTAAGTGCTACTCTGGATGTAGCACAGTGATTCGACCATTCTTCCGAGACCTAGAAATACCTGTAGAAAAAGGAGTCCGGCAGGGAGACCCCATTTCGCCGAATTTGTTCTCCGCTTGCCTCGAAGCTACTATCCGACGTTGTAACTGGGATACCTTTGGAATCAAAATCGATGGGAGAAACCTGTGTCACCTAAGGTTTGCAGACGACATCGTATTAGTTTCAAGATCTTCGGACGAAGCTTGTCGTATGCTAAACGACTTACATACAACAGGATTGGACTCAGGCTTGAGTATCAACATGTCCAAAACGAAATGCATGCGAAACGAATACTGCTATAGAAATCCCGTTCTCTTGCAAGGTGTCCCTCTAGATGATGTCGATGAATACGTCTATCTTGGTCGTCTACTCAACATGAAGAATGACCTCAAGAACGAAATAGTGAGAAGAAAAAAATCTGGCTGGATGGCGTATAACTCGATCAAAAGTGTGATTGAAAACACGAGGGACGAGGAATTGCGAGCAACTCTATTCAACTCCACAGTGCTTCCCGCTTTATGTTACGCGTGCGAAACTTGGTCTCTTACTAAGAATGTAGAAAACCAGCTACGTAGGATGCAAGCATCTTTTGAACGTCGAATGGTTGGAATAAGCCTACATCAACAGCGATTGACCAGGCTGCACAATGAAGACATACGTAGAATGTCCAAAGTCCGCGACATAATTTTCCACGTTGACAAGGCGAAACATTTTTTCGCAGGTCATGTAATGAGACGTCACGATGGACGATGGAGCACAACTACTGTTCAGTGGGAGCCTCGGAACAAAAAGCGACCACGTGGTCGACCACCTCTGCGATGGCAAGACTCCCTTGCTCATAGGAACAATATTTGCGATTCTAGTTCAATTAAGGTATTGGTCCACTGATCAACAACAGCCCAAGATAGAACATCATGGAATAGAAGTTGGGACCCGCGCAAAAAGAACCGCAGCTGATAACGGGTCGCCAAGTAATCCAAGTAAGTAAGTAATATAAAAGAACAGAAGCAGATGAGGCAAATATAGGATATCAATAGAGAGATGAATTTCAGTAACTTTGACGGACAGCATTGAAAAGAACCTGGTAAAAATTAATGAGTAAATGAAATGAAGTTACTGTTGTGATGGAAGAAATCTAGATTAAGGTAAGAAGAGAAGAAGCTGTATTATATTTTAGTTCCCAGAAAATACTCCGTAAACACGTCGGTTGAAAGGCTTCAAAGCATGCAGTGTTCAAAGAAAGATTGGGCAGGCCTTGACATCTTAATTACCGGAGGGATTACTTGATGGATTCCGTTGGGATAAATGAATTAGCCCTCATTGCGTCAAATACTTCCAGTCTTCGAATTCACGTATTTACATTATGAACACATGCACAGAAAGGGCTTCCAAGACGATAATGATGAGCGTATACCAGCTGAAAGATCACTGACCACACCCCTGGACTGACAGTGATCTTACCGGTCGTGCGCTGTATCATCGAGCTATTCAACGGAGCTGACCGGATATGCGAAGATGGCAATTATATGCTTCACTTTATATGCCCATTTGAAAAAGCGAAACTGCCAGTGAGATGAATAGTCTTCGAGAGGGGAATCGTTCCGGGTTGGGAAACGAGGCGGATTCAGGGTGAAGTGCGTGTTGAGATAATTTTTAAGAAAATACCAAACTCCCACCACTAGCAAACCCAATCTCGACTCGTGCCTAATCTTGGCTAGTGCGTATATGGAAAGCGAAATTCTCGAACGAAAAAAAATCCGCGACCTTTTTTTTTCATGCTTTTGGATGTGGGGCCGCCACAAAAGGGTAACCAATAATAATTTCTTGTACCACGGTAGTACAATAGCGATTTATCGAGGGCTTTTCTCTGTAAATCACTGTTTAGCACTTTTTACCATATTAAAAACTTCTACGGGTTGTGAACGAATGAGAGTAGGCATTTTTCATCAGTATGGGTTTGAAAACAGTCGTATTCTCAGAAATTTCCCTCAAAGACAGTGGTGGGGTGGGTGGTTCTTTCTCATAAGCCATTCCAATATTCGATACTGACCGGTGGACGTTTTCACCACGGAGGCAAAGCGTCAATTACCACGCGATACTTTGCTATCATTCTTGTTACTCTATACCTGTCAGACAGAGTCGATCCTGAGGCGGACTCTGTTGCGAAAGGAGGAGCCTTTCAGACGAGACGTCTCCTCTGAAGCTCAGTGGCGCTTCTTCTACCGGGGATTTCGCCATATATAAATTTCTTAGATTCCCAATTTCCATTCGAATGATTCATTTCAAAATATCCTCATCACACACATTACCCTTCCCACTGTCTTTAGTGCCGTGCTTGATCCTGGCTGTGACACAGAGGTGATGGGCTGACTACGCAGGTACTTGTTAAATTGCTCCATTAACACGTTCCACTAAAGGCCCATCGTAGCCATCGCATTCAAACACGAGAACTGCCCAAAACGGCTATCATGACGATTTGCTATGCTGGCGCTGCAGTGAAAACCATTTACCATGAAAGAGACAGTGTAAAGAAATGACAGCCAACACTTAAATTTCAAAGTGAAATGCTTTTGCGTGATGGGATCTGACGGTGCGAACATTAAGCCGAGCAGAATGCAAGGCCCTTTCCCAGAAAATTAAGCGAAAATGTTATTAAAACGAAATTGCAAGTGAGTCTCCTCGTGCAATTATGCTGAATTTCGCAATAGCAATAGCTTAAACACTACATATAAGCATTCTGAAGAGAACATTGAGGGTCAATCTGCACACTCAGGCGTATATTTTTGTCTAAGCCTTAGTGGATGATAGAAGACGTTCCTGTTCCCTTCTAAGCTTATGTGAAAATAATGTCCATAAAGAGATTCCCACTTCCCTCCACTGCGATAGCACTCAACGGAACACACCACTTAATGTCTCTCAAACCCGAATCGAGGTCTATCTAACACCGTTCAATGGACAAGTAGCGCCAGCATCGAAAGACACCACTAAGGGAAGTCTGGTCGATCATCTTATGTGAAAGTGGAGATGCCAAGTGGTGCAAGTATAGCAAAAGGACGGAATAAAAGTGTCAAAATCCCGGGGAATACTTCCCACTACGCATCGCCATAGAAAGTGCGCTGCCGCACTCTCTGCGTGACAGTTGATGCAGACGGCGAGGCATCAGACTAAGGCTCTTCATACCTTAGGCACCCACGCCGACACGGACGGCGATGACTGTAAAACCATGTGTCCGCTGCCGACCATGGCGGCACTCCCGTGACGCGCTCCGTTTTTAGAACGCTTGACCCAACCACATCGCAGTATGATGATCGTGGAGGGACTCCACGAATTCAAATCCATTTGGCATAGTGCCAAGCTTTTCGAATTTCGCATTTAAGTTCTTAGGCTCTTGCCACGATATCATACCGTGTGTAATTGGATAGAGCGTTCTACAAACGGGGCGCGCTACTAGAGTGCCGCCATAGTCAGCGATGAGCACGTGATTTTGCCGCCGTCGCCGCATGCGTCAGCGCCAGTGCGTAAAGCATGAACGCGCCCCACCCCGCAAGCCACGGCTACATAGCAGTCTACTTCCATCGCATCGAAACGCACCCAAGCCAAACAGCGACAAAGACTTTGAATTGCGCTCTTTGACGCGAGTTTTGCCACAGATCCGCTCTTTGAAACCTGCCATTCCTTTCACAAAGAACGCCTCCCGATTCTGATTTCTTTTATCGCCCCTCATGGTGCCCTGAAAAAGCACAAGCTTGTGTCAATATCAAGTTAAAGTTCTGATGATGAATAGCTGAAAAGCATAATATCCACGTGTTTTCATGAGAGATGAATGAGAGCATAGTTGATAATGGTGCGTGGGGCTCCGCTCTGGTAGCTATGTATAATAGAATGTCACTGGCCCACTGTCTATCTGTATAACACACTTATCTTATGTCTCTTTTTGAGTGTTGGGGCACGACCGTCCAGGGGTGAGATGAATTTCGAAGATAGCATCCGATTACCGAGACAAGCACATATCCCGCAGCTCCTGAACAGCCATGGGTGCATATAACTGGTACTTGTACCGTTCCATTACATAAAGTATCACCTCCTTTTTAATCCAATTATCGAGCGATTATTTAAGCAATGTATGGAACAGTGCCAGACAACATGACAGAGTACTAGAATCTACTACAATAGACTCTAGGCTAAAATCAAAGAGGGAGATGGGTGTTGGCAACCTACTATTAGTATAATGTGTGACTGTGAATTACTATACAACGGTGATGACAAAGTGACGGTGCTGTTAGTGGCGACATCGCGGGAATTCACTTGCGATTGAGGTACACTCATTTCTGTTGTTCATTAAGATTCCTGACGGATATTCAAAACGCTTCTAATGCCTTCCTAGATGAAATCTCTGCCTCATAAGACAGAATTTTGCACTTCACGTGGGTGACGGTTGGGACACATGGCAGTAGGGCAACAAGTCACGGGGTGACCATGCACGTCCCTTAAACCCGTTCTCTAAAACTGTTTTCTCTAGAGACGACAATGGAACAAATTTTCAAGAAGGATAGGATTTATATGAACTAATTGTCTGAGTGATTTATGTCACACGGCAAAGGCCACAGGCTCTCACAGGGTCGCAGGCCTAGGTGAAACCGTGTGACCCAACCTACACCCGCATTTCACGATTTCTAATTATGCGACTACTACTTTCATACAGCCCCTATCTCA
Organism: Trichostrongylus colubriformis; assembly: GCA_963978905.1. Classification (NCBI taxonomy): domain Eukaryota; kingdom Metazoa; phylum Nematoda; class Chromadorea; order Rhabditida; family Trichostrongylidae; genus Trichostrongylus; species Trichostrongylus colubriformis. The sequence continues at coordinate 24,401,711 of OZ022260.1, forward strand.
AACCAAGACAGACTCATAGAAAGAACCTCATCTAAATGGATAACCGTAACACATACATATATAGATCAGTCGCAAGCTATGCAATAGAATCGACCGTGCAATAGAATCGATCAAACTTAAGACATTTGGGGTTGCTGTTTTTCTAGCATTCATGGCGACAGCTCCCCTACCACTTTCCTATGTATGAGCAGTTCGAGCACAAACAGCACAAAACGTTCAATGACTTGCGTGAAGCAAACGATGTTCACTCCACACATTCTTCAAAAACACTTGTCAGATCGATGAAGGTCAACCTAACATCATCAAACAACAGCATCCTGTGATCTTACGACAGCTCATCATGACTAGGAAAGTGGTTGAGCATGGCAGATATCTCGGCAGCCTTAGAACTCGGTGAAAACCACTCCCTGCGGTACACTGTGACTTTTATGGAAAGAGGGAAAATCGTTGGAATGACACCGCCCTGTTTTGGTTGGTAGCTAGCATTCCCATCAACCGAATATTTCAATAAAAAGTCCAATATCTAGTACAGGTTCGCGTATAGTGTGACCATACTGTTTCCATCACTGAATAACATGATGGAGTACGTAAGAAATGAAAATTTCGAGGCTCGGACAGCAACTAGTGCAACAAGCTCAAAAGCTTCAAAATTGTTGGGATAAAGTAATTTGGAGGCAGTGCAGCAATTGGCAGCAACGTAGGACTAAATGCATCGTGAACGGAGATCACATCACCCTATACTCTTGAAGGATATAATGAAGAATACAGGACAAAGCTTTTGGCGTTAATCGACCCCTTTTTGGGATGCGCCATATATTCTAATTCCAATCAGAATCGTAGTGGCAGGGAAATGCGATTTCGCTCAATATAAAATGAATTGAGGAAGCCAGCCGCAGGGTAAGCCAGTCCTCTTAGCCTCCCAGACGAGCCCGATACCAGTTCAGCCATCCCGGAGGAGTGGAAGCTTGAATGGCACGGACGGACATTGATGCGGGATTCGATCACCGCCTAGTGAGAGTGGAAGTGCGCGCCATCTGTCACTGCCGCCTTGGAAGATATAGTATACGCCGTATTTCACAGAAACCACAAAAAGCGAAAAATTTGCGATTCTGAAGAAAATCTGAAGAAAACACATGAAATATGGTAAGTGGAAATTCGTCCTAACTCTGTCTGTAAAACTTTCACAATCACTCCCGCGGGAACGGGTAGCAGAGCTACATTTTGTGGACCGTTGCGCAAACTAATTTCGAGGAGCTACTCCAGCATTCGTCTGAGCGCTTCATCCATGGATCAGTTTCTCACCTCTCCTCGTTCAGAAACATTCTGCAAAGTGCGGTTTCTTCCCGATATTCATTTTCACATGAAGCTCCTCATATACCGTCTTCGGTAGCTATATGCAACTATTTGCTGAACAAAGTAAAGCAGCATCTTTCGCTCACGATCTTTCATCGTTTAAGCTCTAGTAGGCTTGACGATTCTTGGAAATATTATTCTTATCAGGTTTCTCGACTTTAATTACTTTTCGTTCATCTCAAAAACCTCTTGTGTGCGCACTCGCGACGCCGCTCCAGCACTACTTGCTGTACAGTTGTCAGTCATTACAAACAGCTAACCGAGCTTTATTAGAACGCTGTTGAGACGTGTACTTTGCCACATGAAATTGGCATTTGTTTATTAACTTAAGAACCTGTATCATTGAGAAAGGTTCACGGAAGTTCCGTGACAGTTGCATGAGTCACACCGATTGTGAGGGAGGAAGATTATCATCTAGTAGTAGCAGGACAGAGATGTCAATAGCTGATAGTTAATAGGATAAGATGGGGTGCACAGAGATGCACAAGAGGGAAACAGTTGACGTGGGAGGAGCCGAGTAGTATCGCCCCAGGATGACGAAAAGCTGAGGGCGTATGTAGTGGTCATTGAATAGAAACGACGGTGGGAAAACTTCACCTGCTACTGATCATTCTTAATGAAAACCGTAGAAGTCATTAGTTTCCAAAGCAAAAGCACAAACTAATTTTGTGTGAGAGCTCCGCCTCCTGCAAAACCTTCTGACATACATGTGCACCCGAGCCGCCGATAAGGAAAACACGAAAATCAAGAGAAATGACTAAAAATATTCAGAAATAAAGTGACGTAAGTAAAGAGCTCATCTTAGCGAGCACCAAATTCCAATTTCTCTTCATCACAATAGTATTAGATTCTTTGATAAAGCGTGCGAAAAAGGATGCAAAAAAGCAGCAATAGCTGTACATCAACCCATTGATTGAGGGTGAAGCTCGAGGTAACCCGGGACAGAATTTATCCGTTTATCGGTGAATCCTCCCGAAACTTATTCTCCGACTATTAACCTCCGATCAATACAGAAAAGTCGTCTCACATCGAAGCTCAGAAGTTCGCCGTTCATGCATATTTTCTGCAGTCGAGGCGTTTTACCAGTTATAGAGCTGAAAATGCCTACTATTCGTCTCTCACAGAATACATTAATATCGAGAATGTTTTCTTATAAGTAATGCATACATGCTCTCTACGGTCTCTTGTCTTTCAAAACTCATTTCATGTGGAAGTAAAGGGGAGATAGTGCCCCGTCGTTTTGTCTCGTTCATTTAGGACTGGAGTAAGTACGACCAAAGACGTTACGCTACCGCCTTCTTGAAGCCAATTATGATTTAAATCAGTTTCTGCCCAGCCAGCCGAGCCCCGCCGTATATAGTAAACCACCAATTATAGAATACCCGTGGTTCACGTGAACCATTTCGAATCTACTGCCACATGCGCGGCTTGAAGAAAATAATCGAATGTTATCCCTATAGCTTCCATATGCAGTATGTCAGTTGATATAGCAGAACTACGTGAAGAACATGGGAACAGGCACAATCACATATTCAGAAGCAAAAATAAGAGTAAGGCTTCACGAAGGCGTGGGTGCATACATGAGTCGAAGAGTCTTCGAGGGGGGGGGGTCGTATTTTGGGATAAAAACGAACGAGGGGTCGTAGATTAGAATTGACCCAAAGATTCTTCGACAATCTCCGCTCTGAATTAGATTTCGACTCGATCAGGCGGTCTTGAAAGAAGGTAGTCAACCGATAATTATATTTCGGACGGGGTAATATATTTTCCAAAAATTTTCCTCGGCAGCAGCATTGATCTTGGGTCACGCACATTGATGCCAGTTCGACAGCAGTGGGTTTGAGAACGGCGGTTCCAAAGAAAAGGGGCCAGCACAGGAGAATCCCGTCACTAAGCACGATTTCATACGATACTGTAGTAGAGGGAGGAGGCACGCCGTTCAAATCTTAAAATATGTAGATGACGCGATCCCTCCCACCTCTTCTGATGTTTGTATTTCGGAAGCACTTCAAGATTTCCTCGAAATGAACGTACTCGGTCGTGGAATGATAGGGCTTAAACAGAAGCCATGCCATGTCGTGTAAAGGATGAAGCTATTCCTAGGCACGTGGCTATATGTACGTGGGCGACAGTGTATCAGCCATTTTACACTGTCATCCACATATAGCCATAATCACATCATAATAATTATATTCGACTGAATATTGAATCAAAATTGCATTTAATATGCTACTACGTCGTAGTTGTTATGCGGAAGTGGCCTATGCAGTAGCTGGCGGAATGATTAGACGCCGTCAAGATTAGACTGAATAGAATTACCATTATGAAACTATCCCTCCATTATAAACCGCACTGACTCTGTGTACCTGTTTGACGGTAAGCCGGTATGCTGGCACGTCTGTATGTCCGAGTGTCTGTCCGTCTGCATTAGTCGATAGAACAAAGCAACGCTTGAAGAAGGGAAAAATGATGGGTGTTGGTATATTAGTGGAGGACCCCATTACCGTAGTGACAGCATCTTCCACATGTACAGCACCTGTGCCTCTCACGCGGTGTGCTGATATGTCAGGTTGTCGTTGGTACAGTGCCATTTGGACATGACCGATCAAAGAGTGGTCTAGTGAGTAACTGAAAACTACTGCAATCTTTTTAACAAGTCATGATCGAATCAACCAGCTATCATAATGCGCGAAGATTGGCAGAAACAGATAATGGGCCTTAGCAACATAGGTAAAGTAGCACAACTCGGATTTCTATGATCAAATGGTGGCACCAATGGATGTGTGGGATGAGAGTGAATTGAAAAAATTATACGCTATCTTCACAAATCCACATGAGCGGTTTGCAAGCTTAAAGAAAGTCTTGCTCATGGCTCCGCTCACAATTCTTGAAATTGGCGATTACGCTGCGAAATGCTTCATTGGATATGCAGCACTAAGCCTAACGTATTAGCCCGCTTACACCGATTTCGCTGTCACACTTCGGTACTTTTGCTTCTCAATTATGGACGAGTAGCTGTTTGAGTTCCCAAGTAATCACTTTTTACAAGACAACTTGCTTATTGAGGTATATGTACTACATGGCATTTGATCATCTTTGCAAATGACAGCAATAACAACCGAGTTAAATGAAAATATCAGAACTCAACTTGCGTTCTCGTTAAAGGTATTCGTTAGAGTAAGAATTGACAAGCTGGGCCGAACACCAGAGCTCGAGCTGGCAGTGTACGGTCTATATACGCTTGAAGCTGCCTATGAGGTTGGTAAGGAAACGTAGGAGTTGAAACTCTTGTACTCGCTTCCTAATATGATGCAGGTTGAAAAATGGCGTTGAACCTCACGAGTCCCATCCCTCTATTATATGAACCACTAACTGTGTATCGGTTCTTCGGTATGTCCCTCGCATGTCTGTATTTCTGTCCATCCGCGACTAAGTGATCACAATAAGGACTTCGATAGAAAAAGCAGCCACTCATGCAGGTGAGCAGTTGAGGCAGCGCTCATAGTTCTGGGATTCGCAGAATTGCGGAGTTGCGGAATTCACGGAAAAGCTTCAGATGGTTATCGCTTGGGCGAATTGAGTGATTCGCGGAGTTGTGGAATCGATACGCAGTGATCAGGAGAATTGTGGAAATGCGAAATTGTGGAATTTGAGGGAACGAAGACACTTCCAACTTCTCAGTTTCTCTGATCCCGACGTCTCTTCGTAGCATGGTCATCAATAAGTATCTAATGCTTATCTCCGAATTCCACAACTCTGCATATCCACAAAATCTCAAATTCCGCAATTCTTCCAATCCATATGTATCTTATTCCTTTCCGCACATTCCGCAATTCTGCATACTACGCAATGTCGCATTTCTACAGAAAGCAAATTTCATAATCCGATACTTTAAGTTCTCTAGTCCTCCCAGCTCTTTGTAGCATGGAAATAAATACTTACACAATGCTTTTCCGCAAAGTCCACAATTCTGCATTTACACGATTCCTCAAATTCCGCAATGCTCCCAATCATTGCGTATCTTTATCGCTTTTCACAGATTCCACAATGCTTCAACTCCGCAAATTTCAATACTACGAACCCTGCTTGATTGGTCCCGTAGTATTTATCTTATGCATTGATAGCACCTTTTTATATGAACCTACTTAATATTAATACACTCGCAATCGTTCTGCGGTGTGCTGGAGCCGCACTAGGTGTCAACACAGAAGAAAGATGCGCAGAGGAGCAGTACGATGTAGACCAGGTCACTTAAAGGAAATCGAGGAAATGAAAGCGATTGAAAGCCTTTCATCAAGTCATGGTTAGCTTGCTCTGTCGTCAGATTGCGGCAGAGAGACGAAAATGGGTAGTGGACCACATCAGCAAATGAGCAGCAGCAAACTCTGTTATACTGGTGGCCAGCACCTGTGGATGGGTCCACTCGCACGATTTTGAGTTTAATGAGCTTGTACCCAACATTTGCTTATACACATCTATGAGCAAAACTTTTCAAATTTTTTTATGCGTAGTCCGCTCTTAGCAGTGCTGAGCGACGCGCGAGAAACATCAAATCAGGACAGTTAAAGTGACAGATTATGTACCACAACCAGTCTTGAGATGTGAGTGTTTCGCTAAGCTAATTGTCGACACTGAGGAGTTGATTGTCCTGCTTACTCTATTTTATTCCGAATAGGAGACTCTCTATCACCTTTCTGCCGCCTTTAGCTGATAATAATTTTGCATGAGGGATGGTTTCTCATGGAACTCATGGTTTCTGACATCCAACGCTTGTTAAATTACGCTAAGCCGAGCTTAATCGATAGTCAAATTAAGCTTTTGGACTATGGACTCGATTGCTCACACTCTGTCTATCGCACAGACTCTGACAGGGCGCAATGGGAGTGGACGATATATCCAAGTACCTTCAGGAAAAAAATGTTGAAAACCATTCGAGCTCAAAAATACTTATTGCCCCTAGCTCAGCATCCTGGTAGTAATATTCGAAGGCCGCGCAGATTAGATTAGAGCAAACTCAACCGTATATGAAGAGATTTATTTCGTCAGAAGTAGCGAGATTCAGCTGATCGCCGACGACTGCTATAACAGCCTCCGCGGACGATTTGCATGGACATTGAGATAGCACACCATTTCATTTGGCATTAACGGCTCGTAGGCAGCTGATTGTGGATGTTTCCCTTTGCTCATTTCAGAGAACGATATTTATTGCCTTGAGCTTTAATCTCATAAATTATATATGAGTGGAACAAATTAAAAAATGCCACCATTATGACAAGTATCAATCATCCGAACAGCTACCCTGAAAGATCATATTGAAGGCATCTATAGAATGGACAGAGAACATCAACAACTAATGTTCCTTATGAAAAAATGGGCGTTGAAAATGTACACCAGCGGCAATTAACAGGTTTGGCCTTATGGATCTCCAAGAACTTGCGAAATGAAAACTCGAATAAAGTTATTCGAATATGCTTAGGTACATATTTGTTGAGTTTAAGTTCCATGAAAAAGAGATAGTTCGGGCGAAGCAAAGCCTTACGGCTCAGGCTGGGAGGTGAAACGAAAAAGCCAGAAAAAATCTGCCGTATTAGCTTGTAAGAGAGTGTTCTGGCCGGTTTCGAGCGTTCACAAGATAATTCCAGATCTGAAACCATGTCAACACGATATAACTCACGTATTTTGTTCCTTGTATAGATAGTAAGTTGCTCTTTCTGAATATATTAGGTTGTTCCAAAAGTCTTGTAGTATTTTTCGAAAAAAAAATCAGTAATTCTTGTTCACTTCGAGGCAGGTCCAGGCGGTTCAGGAATATGGTAGAACGTTCCCTAAGCTTTCTAGGAAAATATATATTGACCCACTAGATCCCGTGGAGAGAGCTACAATGCCCGTTGTCGATACCCACCCAACTGGCGGTGTCATCTATTATGAGCGGTCTTGCGGCACCAAAACGACGGAAGCTTGCCACTCCATCAGCGCTGCATTGGGCAAGGGATGTGTGAGCTACGTGACCGTGCGCCGCTGGTTCATCAGTTTCAGCAACGGCGAGATTGACATGAAGGACAAACCACGCTTGGGACTGTGCTGGTTCTGGGACGCGGAAGGAATGCTTTCCGCGAGGTGCTGGTACAAAGCGAGACAGTCACCGCTGCCGTATGCACCCACCAGCTCCAGCAGCTCGCCGTCGCTGTTCGAGAAAAGTGCCGGAAAAGGTCCGCGGTCACCCTTCTTATGACGACGCCCGCTCCCATTTCGCTCCCATTTCGCGAAAAGTACCCAGGCTAAGTTATAGGAGCTCGGCTGGGATGTGCTGCCCCCCCCCCCCGCCATACTCTCCAGACATTGCCCCTTCTGGCTATCACCTTACCCATCCTCTCGAATCCTTCCTGGCCAAGAGAAAATTCGTTGATTATGACTTGTTTGCGAAGGCGATCGCTGACTTCTTCGACTCTCAGAACCCAGAGTTCTGGGAAAAGGGAATCAACGATTTTCCTATAAAGTGGCAGAGGGTTGCCGATAACAATGGTCAATACGTTGCTGCCTACTTGTTATTTGTTGGACGAAAAAAAAATAAAAAGTGATGATCGAAAAAATATTACAAGACTGTTGGAACAACCTAATATATGCTCTCCTTGGAATGCCACAAGGTTTTCGAATTACTAGGGAGATTCTGAAGTACTGCGAAAATGGCACTTTTCGGATGACTTCACTTCAGTTCTCATTTAGTCGAGTGGCAGCAAGGGCAACCACAAATGTGAATACTGTAAGAGGAGGGGGTGAAGCACTGGATGGAAGACTTTGTCCTTGCTTTCAGAAGTGCAGAAATGAGAACGGGTTGCTCAAATTTTTGCCGCGCGCCCTTCGGAGCAGCCATACGAAAACGCGTTTTCCACAAATCGTCCGAAACAACTTTCCTCACCTTGTAGTAGGATAGCTCAAGTGTACCTTGAGATATTCAATGGTGATAGAGGACCGTGAGCTATAGTCTTCTCTTTGAGCTCCGGAAAGGGCAACCGAGCATTGACGGCCAGATGTCTGTGACTACTTCTGAGAGCACGTACGCAAACACCATCGTTGAGGACACCGTAAAGAAAGAAATAGGAGCTTGGAAGGCTTGGTCCATTTACATGGTAGAGCGGACTCCAAAATGATGATGTGTGGTGAAAACTCGTCGTAAGATGTACCTCAAGTTCCTCAACGCCGCCTGGATGCGTTTCGGTGAAGTGGGTACCGATAGTGGAATAGTCGGGGAGGGTAAGTAGCTCTGGCAATTCTGCCTCAGGTGGTAGCGCCGTCTGCACCAGCAGACGGACTTCCGCAGTGCACCTCTCCCTTTTCACATCAGCAGCTCGCAATATGGTGCAAATGGCGAGAAACCATCCGTGACGGATAAGCACTCATTATGGTTGTTCATACATGGACTTTTTACTCAGATCGTTTGAAACGTTTCAAGGCTCTTCTGGCAGAAATGCCGGTCTTGTATGCCAAATTCTTCGTTTTCTCCACACTCCTCACTCACAAGCTACAGAGCCGCTGAGGATTTTTGCCGGTATAGTGGACAAAATCCTAAATTTCGAGGCACGTTTAAGCCTTCGAGAGAGAAGATTTGGTCGAAACGTCAGGCCATCGACAAAAACCTGTTTTTCCTAACAACCTCGTTAGCATGACAGGAAAAGATACAAACTAAAATTGAGCCGATGTTCTATGTAGAAGGAAGGAAATCGCAAAGGAAGGGCTAGCACGGCTCAAGATATTAACAAGATGCATCTCAACATACATGTAAGTAAAGCATGCTCCATACATGTCCCCACCTAAGTAAAGACATTGAATTATCTTTGTATCACGTCGGCGAACTCACGAGTACCTGCGATAGTTTCGGTGGCCTGAGGCACTTTCGTAATTCCCTTAGCTCCACATTGGCCTAACGATGAGAGCCCTGGAGCTCACTCAACGGGTTTTAAAGAGACAAGGATTCTGCGGGAAGAAGACGTAAAGGTGGCATCGCAATGAGGGGTGAGGGGCATCTTATAGAAAGTTGCTTATCTAAGCATCTCGGAGGAATGTTTCAGGGTCAACCTGCATATTCATACGTATATTTTTGCCTAAGCCTTGATGGAGGAAAGAGGGGATTCCTTTCCCTCTCTAGGGTAGGTAGAAATAGAGTCCAGTAGCGGCATGCCCCTCCCCCTCATTGCGATAGCACCGACGTAAACATGTTGACATAATTTAACACGGCGTTATTGCTGAAGTGGTTTGAAATCGAGAGAGAGAGAGAGAGGGAGAGAGAGAAGGAGAGAGGAAACAGAGGGAACCTTTTTGCGCCGCCCAATGTGCAAGTCTGGAAGACAAGCCAGGGAACACATTCTTGATTGATTTGAACGTTTTGATATTTGATAACTGCCGATTTTCGTGCAGCTCACGATGCCAAAGTTGTTACAAGGATGCTGACAATGAGTCAACACGCTACGCTAAGCGTGAGTGCTGACGAGCAGTGGTAAGTATGAAAGGGGCGTCGGTAGTGTGATGGATCAGCTCATACGTTCGTAAAAGACGCAATGTGGGTTGAAATTCCGTGAGATCAAAGCTTTCGCCCTCGGTTCAGCATCCTTGTAACAAATTTCGTATTATTGCATGGAGCGGTGGATCTTTTGATACACCTGTAATGGAAGTTTACTCGACAGGAGGGTCGCATTTGACCGGACAGAAAGGGGTATAGTATGTGCAGAGATCGGCAATAAGCACTAGAATTTATGCTTAAAATAAGCAGATAAGAAGCGAAGGGTATTTCATCCAATCCATGCGAGAAAATGTAAAATAAATCTTTTTGCTGCAGGTAAGAACACGTAACAATAAAACGCTTTGCAACAATGCAATCCGGCCTTACTGGTATTGTAGAAACGAAAAAAGGGGTCGTATTTGATCCCCATCGAAGTGGGTTGTACTGGAGCTGCTATTTTCCCCAGCACCTAGGAGTTAGGGCCCCTCATGGCATAGCTGCTTGCAGGTGAAGCATTTCCCTAACTGTGTCCAAATATGTGCGAAAGGAGGATGACGAACGGCAAGAATCAGGCTCTAGTACATAGACACACACCAACCCACACAACAACAGCAAAAACAAAAGACTCATGGATCCGCTCGGTCTTAGTATGAAGCTGTCACAAACTGCCACCAGCCGTTTGAACACAGCACAGGCTATGAATGGTGGCATGGAAGGTTGAGAGTCGCGCATCCCGACTGTAACGCTTTTTGTCAAGAAAGTGTTCACTGGGATTCTGCTCTTTCAGAATCACTCTAGGAGCACGAACAGAATCCACTCATTCCAGGGACTCGTGTGAGTCTGGGACGTGTCGTCAAGGAGCACTTTTCCTATCTTCTTGTGGTCAAATGCGTCGTTCACAACAATATTCTGTAGAGTTAAGAGCGACTTTTCTACAGTGAAGAAGTCTGTAGAAAAGTCGCTCTTAACTCTACGGACTTCTTCACTCTAGTACCATCTAGGACCAGGGGTAGTGCCATTAAAATAAGATGCCCTGTGGTGAGATCTCAGGCCAGAGCGAATTTCTTAGCAATCAGAGTGTTGCCCTATTTAAATAAAAGATTCAATCAACATACGTTACACTTGTCCCTTGGTTCATTCCGTAGAAAAGCCATTGAGTTAATCAATGCGGAAGTTTCTTACAAAACAATGCATGGTTTGGATTTGCTCCCATCAAGTACTGGTCTTGTTCAGATGTACCTAATCCGATTCACATCAGTATCGTACCTATGTTTATATTTCCTCTGTCGGATTAATCATCATTCGCAATCTACTTCTATTTATTGTAATATCCACGCAGATATTCTGCGTCTATGAATAAATAAATAAATAAATAAATAAATAAATAAATAAATATTCCACGTGTCAGTCAAAAGCAGACGTAAGGGATTGTACATGGTTTCCGTAATTCTTATTCCCTCGAAATCATTATGTTAGATAGTGTAGGTTACTTCAAGAGTATCAGTATCACAAAGGGAATGACAAAAGACCTAGGTTAAACATAAAAATCTCAAAGCTACAATCTATCTCCGCCGAATAACACTTCAGCAGTTTTCGGCGAAGTGTTTACCGTCGAACGAGAATTAGAAGTGGTTCATCACCCCAGAGCTTCCTTCCTTGTGGGTTCCTTCAGTTCCCATCATCAGTTCCTTGTGGGTTGGGGTGAAATCCATAGAGCATGGCTTACAATTTTTGGCTCCTCGCATCTTCTCTCCACATTTCTTGGCTTGGCTATGATCATAGGTTTGAATTTAGTGGAATATGCTCGAAGTCTTAATCTGAAATGATTGCCATTCCTGTATCCACAGGGCACACATTTCTGCAATCTCATAATCCTTTTGAAAGGCAACCCTTCTGTGGTCTTTACAAACTGGAAATCTGAGCGATCCATATGTAGGATAGATGATGTGCGGTGTCACCATTCTCAAGCATGGGTCGAAAATCCTCGAGGGGATCGTATTTCCAACGAGAAATCCTCCACGACCCTCCCATCACGAGTGATTTTTGAACCGATGAGGGCATCTTTAAAAAAGGTATTAGATAGCAATGCTATGATCATAGAAGACACCTTATGTAGAAACAGAAAGCAGAAACAGAAAGCCTCGGCGAAAGCGTCGACCGGGGCCGGATGTATCGTGTTTTTCGTGAATTTTTCCTCCATACTTAGCTTGACCCTGCGTGTGTCAGTGGTGACGCTCAAAAGAACTAGGAAGCTACTAAATGTGCTCCAAGTGTGACACGACGCTGGAATGCTTCAACCATCTCACATGACCACGGAAGAGTAGTGACTGTTTCATGCTGCTATGCTAAAGGTAAGGATGATAGAGGTAAAATATTGTTGTTTGTTGCATTTTATAAAGTACCATGCCGCGAAAACTAGGCCAGGCATCCAGCGATCATGATAACTTTTGGATCCAAGTTCATGAGACTTTTGCAGATTTTTGACGAGTTCCTTGTTCCGCTTTGAAGTCCCCATTGACCACAACACCTACACCTAGAACACCGTGAAACCTCTCTTTAAATTTGCCCATTACCTGCAGGAAGTAATTACTATTCAAACTGATGGTACATAACCCTCGCAAACTCTGCTCGTCGCTGGGAACCTTTGCAATGCGATGTCTGCGTATGTCATTACGAGGTGAGCACTTGCACAGCACTGCTAGTGACAGGCAATCAAAGGGTCAATCCTCCACTCAATGGTTAGCAGCTCAGGGCTAACCGGGGGAACGTGTTCGCCTTTTCTTCTCCCAATGACTGACATCAGGTCGTCCCTTTACTGAACGTATCCTGCGCCTAATAAGCCACGAGCGTGTCCTTCATTACAAACATAAATAAGTGCCTTCGCATTTATAAAGGCGAAGTTAAGGTGACGGCTTGAATAAGTTGTGGGTCTTACAAGGGAAGGTATTTTACTTCCCATGGAACTTTGAAATGAGACCCGGGGGGATCGATAGAGCTTCGAACGTTTACTATAACTGTGAAAACCAAAATTGCTACCTGGCATTCTGAAGCGAGTTACGATGGGCCAAAGTTTGCCTGTGACACCTTATTGGAGAGGCACTTTGCCACTAGCAAGGCCGTTGCTAACAAGGGAAGGATTCTAGGTCGAAGTAGCCATTCGGAATGGGATACATATGGTCTGACGTATTTTCGGACGCTGATCTCGAACCTGCATTCCAAATTTGCTGTACGATTCTCTGAACGGAGTTATGGAGGTTTTTTTGAAAAAACAATGCTATTACATGGTAGGTTTGGAAGCCCGTAGCACGCGAGCCAGACGTTCTCGCGCAAAACTAGTGCGATTTTCTTGTTCAGGGGACCAAACTGCCCTATGGAACATGTTTTTAGCCAATTCGAGGCCTATTGGGTAGGCCAAGAGTTTTTCCGAAATTCGGTCAAATTCTCGAAATGGCTAAAAACATGTTCCATAGGGCAGTTCGGTCCCCTGAACACGAAAATCGCACTAGTTTTGCGCGAGAACGTCTGGCTCGCGTGCTACGGGCTTCCAAACCTACCATATGATAGCATTGTTTTTTCAAAAAAAAACCTCCATAACTCCGCTCAGAGAATCGGACAGCAAATTTGGAATGCAGGTTCGAGATCAACGTCCGAAAATACGTCAGTTGATATGTATCCAATTCCGAATGGCCACTTCGACTTAGAATCCTTCCCTTGTAAGCCCAGTCACCCACGAACCCAAACCCGCAGATCTGGAACACTACCAGTAAGCCACTGTGGTCAATTCTAGCTATCCAACGGCCTTGCTGATGGCAAAGTGCCTCGCCAATGAGATGTCACAGGCAAGTCACAGGCAAACTTTGACCCATCGTAACTCGCTTCAGAAGGCCAGGTAGCAATTTTGGTTTTCACAGTTGTAATCAGCGTTCGATGCTCTATCGATCCCCCCGGGTCTCATTTCAAAGTTCCATGGGAAGTGAAATACCTTCCCTTAATAGAGCCAAAGTCACGTGAGCCATCATATTTTCCGGATAGTATCTATATAAGGTTTTCATAAATGTGTTCTGATCAGGAAAGGTACGTAACAAGAAATATTCGCTTCCTTGTCGATATCAAAAGATTCAAAGGATAGAGTTTTCTTGGTATTACAGTATCACTAGGCTACTCGTGGAAGCCCTGTGGTTTAGAAGCCGTGCGCGAGTGGCTTTGTGCAGGGGGGACCGGTGCGCCGCTGAATTTTCCTGGGCGCCGCTCACGACGAAGTATTGCTCGCATCCGTTTTCATGTTCTGAACCGATTTTAAATTTAAATGTTCTGCTGGATTCAGTTCAGCCCAGAGCCGGGAGAGTTAACACGAGTGCCGAATCCTCGTTCCCGCTTTATGCAAGTACAGCTCATGTAAACCCTAAGAGGAACACCGATTATCATATCATTCACAACCAAGTTTGGATTGTCTTGTCTTCACTTTCCAACCCTCGCTCGCCTTCAGAGACCCGATTGAATAATGAAAATGTGGATTCAAAGAGGGTACTGTATTGGCAATGGAGTTCAGAGGGTGGGTTTACTGATCTTCACAGGTCTGGGGCGAGGGAATGCGCGCGAAAACAGTGGCGCTGCGTTGAGTTTCAAGCCAATCTCATCTCGGAGCGCGCCTGAAGCATCCGCCTTCTCTCTTATCATCCCCCCCCCCTCGTTGCCTCTCCTACCCCCATATTGTACGATTCGCCTTCGAAATAGGTAACTCCTGCCATCTGTCAGGTTTGTTCCTCGGTCTGTCTTCAAATCTTGTTGTATTGTATTTCTCCAATCTGACGGAGCGACCCTAGCCCGGATTCCATCACTGGTGAGGTTCGTCTTCCGGTGCATCTGCGTTAGTGTTGCAAGAATGGCTCGAAGGTCTCGGATACTTGGATGTTCGCCTAGCAGTAGGCATGACACCGCGAGGGCACAACTAAGGTGCAAACATTTGCGGTTGGACTGAGGAGGCGAAGAACGCGTAGCTGATTTTCGGCTTCATTGCTCCGTTTATCGACGTCAAGTGGTTGGAAAAGGACGCGCCTGCCCAAGAGCATGATAGCCCCCATGTGATGCCTCGGAAGTGATCCGTACGATGACAAAGGAATAGTTAGAAGGTTCAATACGCGATTGTGGTGTGAAAAAATGCGTCCGCATTGGATCCTAATGTGATCAGAAGCAAAGTCGGGCGAGATAAAGCAGAACAGAAAGACAGGAGCGAATGCGGAATTAGGACCCGGTCGCCATGGATAGATATCTAAGCGTGCGCGATATGTGAGAGATCGTCACTAGTCATGTAAGTTTCAGTTCCGACAAGAACGGACCAAAAAAGAAATTTTCTGCTTGGGATAGACTCCGGGTGATGAGACCACTCTTTTCAACGCCCCGGGGATGTAAACAGGGTACTGCATTGACAATGGAGGTCAAAGAGTGAGTTCTATTAGTCTTAACAGATCTGGCGCGAAGGAATGCGCGCGAAAACAACGGCGCTGCTTTTAGCAGACTTTCAAGCCACTCTCGTATAGGAGCGAGCCCGGAGCCCCCGCCTCCTCCATAACCTCCCCCCCCCCGTCGTTGCCTCTCCTACCCCTATGTTGGTCGACTCGCTTTCCGTATTTGGTAACTCGTGTTATCTGTCAAGTTAAGTCCTCGGCCTCTCTTCAAACGTTGTTGTGTTGTATTTCTCCAATCTGAAGAAGTGATCTTAGTACGGATTTTATCATCGAACAGGTTTGTACCGCGGTTCATCGCATATTTTGTTGTATCGTATCTCTCCATCTGAAGAGACGACCCTCGGTCGCATTTTTACTATCCGTCAGGTTTGTCCCCCTATTCATTTTGAATTCTGTTGTGTCATATTTCTCTATCTGAAGAGGTTACCCTCGGTGGCATTACTGCTTTGTCAGGTTGATCCTCAAGTCTTGCTGAGCTCTGAACGAAGCCACTTCGCGTAGAGTTTCCTACGTGCTGATTGACGATCACCACATTGTGTCATTGCTTGATTCGAGCATGACGCATAGTCGGTATTGCATAATTGACATCTTGTAGGCAGGTGCAATGAAAAGCAGTGGGCAAGCTCAAGATCAAGAGCCGCAGGCAAGCAGCCAGCCGCAGTGGCTCGAGCAATAGGACCCCTGGAAACAAATTGAAGGTCAGTAGAATTAACGCGCTGGTGAAGCAGGCTCGTAAAGAAGTTAAGCAGTGATTACGAACGCTGATATGACAATAGCGCACCTTTTCACAACGCTCGATGTATGGCCTACTGTTATGTTGAATGCAATCAGTTGGAACAAGAGTAGTCCTGGAGCTACTGGATCAAATAAGTGGAGCAAATGCATCCAACACGACAGTAAAGCAAGGTGACCGTCGCGACAAATTGGCGACCCTTTCACCTCTTAACAATAATCGAAGATGACCGCGCTAATGGAATGCAAGGATTTCAATTCCGGCGAAGAACTTGGCGCCAACGCCGCAAAGAATTCGACCCTCCGCGAAGTCTTTGGCGTCAACGGACACTGATCCTCCATCGACATGGATAGTGTTAGACTACTTTGTTACTGTTGTTCCTTTTCTAACCTCTCTTCCAAACTGACTTGTTTCTTACCTAGTTCTCTAACCTGTGTAGTTCTGATGTTCCTTCGTTTTTTGCTGACACGAACCAAACTTCTTTGTTTGTTTAGTTACCCAAAATTGTGGTACCGACGGAATGAATCGTTGCCAAACTCTTGGCGCGTCGACATCATCCATAAAAACAGTAGGACAATATCATCTGTAATGACATTGTACACATATTATGCAATGGCATTTTGCAAATTATGCATTTTATTCCCGCTCAGTACCGTCCGTGAGCGGTCGGGTCTGTATTCCGCTCTCGTCCTACTGTCCGACTGATCCTGCTCTTACTAAATCCTTGGAGATCCTACTAACTAAATCCTACTAAATCCTCCCCGCTATACCCCATACTTAAATTTCTGCTTACTCCGCCCTCTTAAACGCTAACTGCTATTATTGGGGCTACTACTTTAACTTCAAGTGGAGGTTGTGTCGGTCTCATGAAAGTGATATTCTCTCTGCTCCGACGTATTAGCGTGATCACTGGCGACCAGTTGATCGATTGTCTTGGCTGTGGGTCGCCTTATCAGATCTTTTTTTCATATTTTGCTTCAACCTATTCATTGTTCTTAATCATAGACACCCCAATCCGAACCGCCTTTGAAAGAATAAGAGGTCAAGTCCGGCTACCTCACCCTGGTCTCCCACGTCGCAGTCGTCTTTTTTGAAGGATGTTATACGGGATGTCAGTGCTTCTACTGTCGCTCCTGTCTGTGTCAAGACGGCTTTCGTGGCTCTCACCAAAGAGTTAGATGATGTCAGGCGTGAGAGGGATCAACTTCTTCGCGAAAATTCCATACTACGCCAAAAGTTGGTTATTTCTTCCGATGCTCCCCTCAGCGATATCGATAATATCGTAGATCACTCTGCGGACATGGCCCCCTCCAAATCTGTTGATTGTCAATAAACCGAGCGCCTGAGATTGATTGTCATTGCTGGCGTTCCGGGGCTTCAAAAAGTGGTGTAACAGTTAAATTGTTGTATGATTTTAATAGTGTATCGATGTCTTGTGCATCTGGACGTGGAGTGTCTCCAGGTCGCTGTCTATAGAATAGGCTGGCCCGCTTCAGGTAAAGATAGAATACTGAAAGTTGTGCTACCTCCTTCCTACTTTAAATATTTGGCCATCCGGCCAGTTTTGCCCAGGGAAGGGCGTCGGATCCGATCTCGTAGCCTTCGGAGGGGGCTCCCTGAGGAAGTTCCCTTCCTTAGGAAGTCCTCTTCCCCTCCGAAGACTATGAGATCGGATTCGAGAAGAGCGTGCTCATCTAGGTAACGCCATTGTATCGCATAATAGTTTTGTTCACACTGATGTTGTTCCAAATGCTAATGATTACCAACCGGGAAACTGTTAGATCCTCCCCGGTGTTTCGTTTATAATTGTTGCACCTTCTATTCTAACATTTCGGTGCTATACTAAAATCTTAGCTCTTTATCTAAGAATAGTATATATTTGGATTTTGTAGAGGATGCGAAGTGTGACCTCTACCTCTTCACTGAAACGTGGTTCAAATATCCACCATCCGTAGGTTTAGCTATTACTGTTCAACTGATTAAAGTCATCAGCGACTTGACGGAATGCGCAGCCCATTAACTGTCGTGGGTGATTTCAGTGTCCCAGAAATTAAATGGGCGCAGTGAAACATCACCAAAGATGATACTCACCCACTTTCTGACACATTACCTTCTCACGGTTTTACTCAGTACATCAATATACCTACCAGGGGACTCAGTTACCTTGACCTCTTATTCTGCAACGACACCGGACTTGTAAAGAATGTTTCCGTCAAGATACCAGTAGGTGTCAGAGATCACTACACTTTCTCTCCTGACATTACCAGCACCGGCCCACCTTGCCAGCCAGTCTTTAAAAGATTTTTTTTGCTAAATGTGAGTATACCCTTGTCACAGAATACCTTTCAAGTGTATTCACTGCAGTAGAACGAGAGGAGTCTAAAACGGAATAAACTCATATCAGCAAAGCTATTTACAACGCAAAATATAAAATGGAACACATATCCCTTCTGAGTTCCAGCAAGACTAATACGATAAGTTCAAACAAACGGATATAGTAACTGGTAGAACTAAGACAGAACAATCTGAATAGGAACCGATAAAAGAGCTAAAGGCTTTATAAACATATCGTATATTTATGGATGTAACGGCATTACAAGGTAAAAGCATTTAAATGTTCGTATGCGGTCACTTCTTACGCCATTCTGCCGTTTAACCAACTTGAAAAGTTAGCATATCGCGCATGATGTTACTTTGAGAAACGACACAAGCTCTCTAATCAGCATCACGCATAGAACAGTTCGCCTAAAATTGTCAGCTGAGCGTTCATGAACTTCTTGTTGGGGATACACCTCGCTTGCTCGTCGCCAAAGTAGGATTTCAACGGCATCATGAATTCTAGGAAGCAGAGTTCGGTGTCAATGGCCGCATAGGATCTTAAACCAACCACCCGTGTGTGAGAGCGTTGACAGAACTAAAACCAGCATAAGTCGAATGCAAGTGTAACACATTTTATAAAGTTCTGCTCATATTAGAACTTGACCACAACACATTGTATAAATATTGTTTGGAATGACTTGTATGACGAGTTCTTCTGTCAATCTTCTGAAAGCGTTAAGTGAAGCCCTAGCCATCGTGAAACACAAAATGCAAAATTAAACCACGATTTGGCTCGGACTTTTTTGGAAAACACACATATCTTACAAATTCTACAGGAACCGCTGATCATATTAGTATTGTTTGGTGTTTACACAGCGTCGTACTCTTTTGCGAGCAGGCCCTTTGCTTGAATTGCTCATGTTTTCTTCATCCATATCTAAGGTAGCAGACAGAACAGCTTCCAATAGCTCGTTTGCCAACTCATAGCGATCCTTTTTCATCGCCCTCCATTCTGGTGTGCGGATGATATTTTTATGATGAGCAGTAAGACATTCTATGACAGCCTGTTTAAGCAGTGTGGCTGTATAAGTATCCGCAAAGACTGCTATTGAAGTAATATTTTTCTGCGTTATTGTGTTCGAAATAATCCGATCAGATTGCTCTTTAAGAGGTAGGACCTCGTATTTGTCAACTATCGCCAGAACTTTGTCGACAGAATTAGAATCCATGGTATCCGTAGATCCAGTGTACATGAATTCCACCATTGCTCTAACCGATTCGTATTTTGCGTCCTGTATGTCAATGATGCCTTCTTTAGCCTCAATCATTGACTCATTATTGAACATCGAACGGAAAACAGGCGAGTGTTGCTCCAGAATACACCGACGAGCCTTTATTTCTTTACTGCCGACCTTGACCACATAATCTGAGAACTGTTCCGATTCCCACATTTCACGATTACTCTCACGTATGCTCTGTTCCACCTTTCCATCAACATCCTCTAGTGTGCACTCCTCATCATCAGCGGATTCAACAGAAATCTTCGAGCCAGGGGTGAGGTATTCCACCTCGCATATCAACAGCAGCGATCCATCAGCTCGCAGGGCACCTGCCATTTTATTTCGCGATACCTGGAATTTCCCACGACCCTGTTGATTTGTAAAATCCTTTGTATCGCGACATACGCTAACCCGATGAGAGCTCACATCTAGCGCATATATTTGAAATTCCGTCATTATGGGCTTCACCACGCTGCAATCCGACCTGACGTAGGAAGAAAGGAACATTATTCATATCCACCTCACGTTTCTCATTGAGGTATACATGGAGTTCCCAACATACAGTTGGAGCTTGCGGCACACCAAATTGTCTACTACAGATTCTGACCATTCTTGAACAGTTTCATCAACTTTTCGAACTGGTCAGTCTTCCATTCCAGCTTGGTTGACAATGCGGTGACCTTCGTTGCTTGTTTAGAAACAACTTCCAACTTTTATGGTTGAGATGCAGCGGCATCATCGGATCGAAGTGATGAGACACGGATGGCAGATGGGGGAGGGATACTCGCAGTTGGTGGGGCTAGAGATAGAGCAATAGCTACTTGACCACCATTGATGGGTAGCCGTGGTGAACTCATACCCTCACACAAGCTCCTACGCACTGCTTCACGGAACTCGGAACGTGTACTCTATGTGACGACGGTACCAATCGATTTTTCGATTCCTTCGACTATCTAATATTTATGAGGTTTGGAAATGAAGTACGCCGAAGGCAGAAAATTAGCACTTGCGCACCTCATCTTTCTCGTCTGCCGTTGAGACCAAAAAATGTATGTGTACATGATTCGATAGAGCTTTTCAGCTCTACAGAATGGTACTACATTTTATTCTAATAGCTCAACTTTTTGCTTTTTAAGACTCACAAATGCAGTACTCGCAAAAGTAAGCACTTTTGTTATCTCCTCTTCCTCGCCTACCATCGAGATTGGAGAGGATGTGCATATATGCATTCGATGGAGCTTTTCTTGCTCTACAAGATGATACCAGTCTTCTTCTGTATCCTCTCATATTTTAGCATGTAAGAATGAGTTTCCACCATTTTTCAACTCGAAATTACGTAATAAAAATAAATACTTTCGGCACATTGTTTGGTACTATTCGATAGAGCTCCTTTCGCTCTACAAGATTATGTTCACGTTTTTTGTTAAAATCAATTTTGCTATTTTTTAGGTCATTTAAAAGAAGTGCCAAGTCGACGAAATGGAGCCTTTTTGTGTCGATCAGGCTCGATTTCGTCGACTTGGCACTTCTTTTAAATGACCTAAAAATAGCAAAAGTTAATTTTAACAAGAGTTGTAAACACTATCTCGAGCGAAAAGAGCTCTATCGAATAGTACAAGACATTGTGTCGAAAGAATTTATTTTTATCACGTAATTTTAAGCTGGAAAAAAAGGTGGAAACTCATTCTTACATGCTAAAATATGGGAGGATACAAAGTATCGTGGTACCCTCTTGTAGAGCAAAAAGAGCTCTATCGAATACACATATGCACATTCTCTCAAATCTCGATGGTAGGCGAGGAAGAGGAGATAAGGAAAGCACACTTTTGCGAGTACTACATTTG
This sequence comes from Trichostrongylus colubriformis, assembly GCA_963978905.1. NCBI lineage: Eukaryota > Metazoa > Nematoda > Chromadorea > Rhabditida > Trichostrongylidae > Trichostrongylus > Trichostrongylus colubriformis. The sequence continues at coordinate 24,423,199 of OZ022260.1, forward strand.
TGAGTCTTAAAAACAGCAAAAAGTTGAGCTATTTGAATAAAAAGTAGTACCATTCTGTAAAGCTGAAAAAGCTCTATCGAATCATGTACACATACATTTTTTGGTCTCAACGGCAGACGAGGAAGATGAGGTGCGCAAGTGCTAATTTTCTGCCTTTAGCGTGCTTCATTTCCAAACCTCATAAATATTAGATAATCGGAGGAATCGAAAAATCGATAGTAGCTTCTTGTAGAGCAAAAAAAGCTCTATCGAAAACATATATAAGCTTTGTCAAAAGATGAAGGAAACGATGTGAAAAACGGGGTTGAAAGAAACGGCGGGGACTTATTCCCCAACCCAATAAAATTAGCGGGCATTGGTCAAAATTCAAAGCTTTCTCGTGCGATCCAGGTATCGAGAAAAAACCCTTTTTTCTGATTTGAGGTATAAAGGACAACTCTTGCTAGATGACAAGAATGAAGCCAATGCTTTGTGAAAAAACGTTGCTCATGCTATTGCTTACCCCCTCTCGTATTAGTACAACCAGTCTTATGTATTCCTAAGTCCCTCTACTATGAAAACATTATTATAAGACTCCAATCAAAAATTATTCGCCTACTTCGGATATTTCTAATTACAGCCTATTGGTATTACCTCATACTTTTTAAGACTTTGAAAAACTGCTGTAGTTACGAATTTGCTGGAATCGTTAAACGATTTAACCATGGCACTAGACAACGAGAAGTGTGTGTGAACCTAATATTCTTTGACTTTACCAAGGCCTTTGACAAAGTTAGCCACCAAAAGCTTCTATACAAACTGGGCAAGCTGGGTATGCATGAGAAAGTTAGCAAGTGGGTACAGAAATTTATCTGTGGCAGGACATTCCAAGTACATGTTAACTCATCTTACTCGGACGTTTTTGATGTTGCGAGCGGTGTTCCTTAAGGGGGAGTATAACCACCTAAATTTTCGCTATTTACTCGTCAGATTTAGAAAACACTGCCTTTAATAACGAAGTCGCCTATAAGCAGTTCGCCGATGATCTGAAGTTTTATAAAGTGATCAATACGCCCCAAGAAACCACTGAATTACAGAAATGAATTGATGAACTTGTCTAATGGTCACTTGAATGGCAGCTTCCACTATCCTCAATCAAAACAGTACACATGCAAATTGGACCTTTGACTTCGGTGAACAGATCTTACTCAATGAATGGTTTGGAAATTTGCAAGGTCAAAGAGGTTAAAGACTTAGGATTTCGCTATGACTCTCAGCTTTTCAAATCTCATTATAAACGAATACATAAGAAGGCACTTAATCGAACTTACCACATTTTCAAAGCATTGGCGACAAAGGGCACCAAAATCCTTATGCAGGCCTACAAAACTTATGTGCGTTCGATGGTGAAAATAGGGCAGTTATATTTCCCCCCATAAAAAAGACATCACGTCAATTGAGAGAGTACAAAACAATTTTACTAGGGAAGTCCTAATTCGTCATGGAGGATTCCTATACTCCAGAATCCCTAATGGAGTTATGAGAAATAAGTATTTTGATCTGCCATCCCTTCAAGCTGGGCGCTACCTCTTTGACCTGTGTATGTTATATAAAATCTTGTCAGGCAAGTCTTCGGCTAATGTTTCCAAATTCTACAATTGTGACCAGAGGTGATCAGCATGAAATCTCCTCCCCTAGACCAAAAGCAGCACTTAGACGAAATTTTTTCACAGTTAGAGCTGGTCTTGCGTTTCTACGGGTTACAAAACCTTCCGTCAACTGCAGCTCGCTGGCGTCTTTCAGGCGCATGATTGCGAAACAAGTTCTCCAAGAATAGTTGTCGCGGCAATACAAACTCAAGGGGCAGGTCTTCCCCTTGAGTTTGTATTGTTGTGTTTGTTTTGTTGGTTCTGTTGCATTATTTCTAACGCTGTCTTACACAACGGTTTTAATAAAGATAAAGATAATTATAGTACTACTGAATGCATGCTTAGTGATCTTTTTCGCATAACGATAGTTAGTAATACTAAATTAGGAAAACGAGAAATTAAGAAAACGAAAACGCAAGGCTGTGTAAGAAGCAGCTGGAGAAATGTCGTGGAGAATTATATGGAGCCACGAAATCACGCATGGATGGTTAATCCCATTCCCGTGGTAAGCAAGCAGACACACGTGAAAGTGATCATGAGGAGGAAACTATTCCATTGCAGTCGATGAAAAGGTCGATGCGTTGGAAACAAGGGACGACCCGATGTTTATGGAATGGGCGAGCAGGTACGTCTAGCGAAGAATCTGATGATAAATTTTGTAGTACTGCTCGAAATAGAGGTAGTTTGCGTGAAATACGGGAGAGAATGTGACTATGAAGTAGTGTTTCCGTTCGATTGCGATTTCCTACATCAAAATGTTCTGTAATGAGAATATTCAATAATTTAAGACTTCATAAGAGCCTTCAAGCTGAGGTATCCAGAAAGGACCTATACCGAAAGAGATCGGGCGAAATTTCTAGCAGGATATCTAGGGGCGAAGTCACACTACACCTCAGTACGTGACCTAATGCTGTAAAAAACAGTTCTTCTGAAACAACAGTCAGGAAGCTCAAGGAGGGTATGCGTGCCTAGAGTCAGGAAACACAATCGGAAGTGCTAAGAGAAATGCGCATGATCAGAGAAAGGGAAAATTAAATGTTAGGGCAGTTCTGCCTCGAGTTGGAACTGCCATACCCAAAAGGCATATCCAAGGGTGATGTGGCCACTCTAGCGCTGATCCAGAAGTGCTACACGAACAGCTTCGTGACTGGGAAGTATAACATTTGTCGGAGCTTCGATAACGAGGACATGCGGTCGGTGTACGAGCGTATGAAGGATGCAGCTGTGTACATTGAATACTTACGCAAGCAGTGACGTGATATCAACAGATGCAGATCCGAAGGGCAGGAAAGATATCGAGGAAGACCAAAACAGCTTCCAGTGGTAGAGACATTCATCTACGATGACGAGAGACGCGAAAACGAGGATTCCGATGCAGATCAGAATGGTAATCTCGAGAGGCGGTAACAAAAGGAGGAATCTGAAACGAAACGGAACTCGAACAACAAATGGGGGTTGTGGCAAGTAAAGCCGCAACACCGAAGAGTGCTGGTCGAAAAGGAGGAGAAAGACCGTAACATCATTTAGCGCTACTCTAAGAGGATGTTCGTGCAAAAAAGCTGTGCCGCTACTCAAGTAAGTAGCCTAGTAGGCCCAAAACATATGGCTGCAGTGTCTGGGATTGGAGATACCCGTAATGATCGCCACTGGGTCACAGCTTACCATTATGTCACTTAGCTACCTGCTCAGAGCTAGGAAAGCTGGCACCGATATGGATGCACTCTGTGGAGAGGTGAAAGCGGGACAGCTGGAAATTTCGATACATCAGAAAGTTGGATTTTCTTTGATGCATGAAAACAGAAATAAAGCCCATGAGAGGAAACCGAGGCACAGTGCATGTCAAACGACTTGAAGACGAAGTCGTGACCCTAGTAACAGACGCGTTAGACGTGTCAGGAGAGAAGTACTTGTTTCTAGCAACACTGAAACTTCAATTCACGCTCCCAGAGCAAGAGGCGTTTAAGAGGATAACCACTTCGAGCAAAGAAGGGAAATCTTACTAGCAACGTCCATGGCTCTCCTAGGGAAGATCATATATAAACCACGGAACTGTGGCATAATCCATTTGCGGTGCAGTCTCGGGAGGCTGTGCTGTGGTCGCACAACGATCGGATACAAAGCGGAGAGTGCGTAATATAGGACGAAGGGATGGCCAAAGTGCTTGTGTTGAACAACTCCAGAGGACCAATGATCTTCAAAGAAGGAAAAGAACTGGTAAGTGATCGCGGTACGACTGTGTGACCAACGGCTAATAGATTACAAATCAGACATGGTGGAAGTATCTGAGAGGAATGGTACTGAGTCTAAACTGGAAACACTGCTGAAGCAGTTATGGGCGAGCAGAAGATCTGGAGAGGTCCCGCAGCGGCTGAGAAAGCTAATCCCACCAACAAGCAGGAATAGACCTGGTGCAACATGACATAGATACTGGCGACGCAAGGTCGATAAAATAGAAATTCTGACCAGTACCACGACGTGTTCAACCAGAGTTCAGGGCAATACTAAATGACTCGGAGGCTACAGGTTTTATCGCAAAGTCGTCAACGGGCTGGGCATCCCCTGTCTTCCTAATACAAAAAAGACAAAACATTGAGATTCTGCGTTGACTGCAGAGCTCTCAACAAACATACACGACAAGACTCATACCCGTTGCCGACTATCGATACGGTACTACAAAGCCTGACCGGTAAGACGTATTTCAGTACACTAGATATGGCATCCGGATATTGGCAAGTGAAGTCTTACCCTTTGAACCGAGTGTATCCCCAGTCAGGTTTCAGAGGTTAATGGACGTGATTTAAGGGCACATTACGCGATAATCAGATGGGTCGATTCACCTTCTTAGAACAGCAGACCCTCGTGTAACTATTCAGGACGCTATCCCGGCGCTACACCTGGTTGAACCCACTGCGACGCCGCCCATTTTGCTCAGTTGACCAATAGGGGAGCTCAAGTGGGTGGCGTCGCAGTGGGTTCGACGAGGTGTAGCGCCGTGATAGCGCACACTGGGGACGCGAAAAGGTGCAGCCTGGCTAGTTACCCGGGGATCCACTGTTCTAAAAAGGTAAATTGACCCATCCGATTATCGCGAAATGTGCCTTTGAGCTGAATTAGAAGATGATGAAGTTTTGTATACATCAACGATATACTGGAGGCAACCGAAGACGAGGAAAGACACTTGGAAGTGCTCAGGAAGGTATTTCTAGCTTTTCGAAAAGTCAACTTGAGACTGGAGTCCAAGAAGTGCCCACTACTCGAAAACAAGGTAGTATTTCTAGCACATGTTGTGGATGGAGCAAATCTCAAAGTTGACCCTGAGAAAGTCAAAAAGATCGAGAACTACCCGCGAGCGACCAGTATCGCACAACTGCGAGCTTTTCTTGGCATGTGCGGCTATGACAGGAAGGTTACCTGAATTACTCGAAAATTGCAAAGAGCCTCTCAGAACTTACGAGCTCGCGAGTACCCTCAAAATGGCACAGTGGAAGCGACAGTGCAATCGTTGACTCGAAAACTGCAGTGATGAAAACACCAGTGCTAAGGCAGCCGGATGCTCACGCGGCCCGATCATGTGAGAAGCCCTACATCATACACACGGATGCCACTATGCCTGGATTGGGTGCTGTCCTATGCCAGGAGGGTAATGACAAATTGATCCATCAGCTGTTCTTCACATCGAAAAGGCTGTCCAAAGCGGAACAGCGGTAACATGTGACCAGCCTCGAAGCATTGGCAATAGTCGTCGCATCGAAGAAATTTCATTTTTTCATGTTTGAAGTCAGAACATAGTGAGGACTGACCACCAACCGCTCCACACCCCAGTCAGGCGAGCCAATGTATCGGCAAGAGAAGTACGCTGGGCTTTCGAGATACATACAGTCATTCCAACTCGAAATCGAGTACATGAAAGGCGTAGTAAAGCAAGAAGGGTAGCTGATGCCTTGTCAGGGGGAACTAACGGAGCGCGCTCAGCACAGCAGGGCAACGCTGATTATGTAAAAGTCGTGAATACGGTGCAAATCGGGAAAACGCGATTAGAAGAACTTGAACAAGACTCGGAATACGAATATATCATATCCAAATGGAGAGAGACAAATCTGCCGAATAAGTGAGACTCTCACGACAGGATAAAACTCTTCGAATTGCTGACTTCTGTATGGAACAGAACCGATCATGTTTGATTCTCGATGATGGCACGATAGCAAAAGTGGTGCCATGGTTTTGAAGATATGCAGTTTTTGAGAAAGCTCATGCTGGAACGCTAGCAAGCATTTCAATTTTTTCAATTTCACGCCCGCAAAATCGTCCAAAGTCTCAAGAAAATAGCCCTCCGGGGAGGAATGCGCCAGAACAGCTTGCAAGCAGTGCTGCCATTGCTCCCTAACAAACAATCCAAAGGACTGCACACCCTCTTCACCATGCTGAAACCACTCCATGTAGTGAAACCATTAAAGGTGGTACGAGTAGATGTACTGGAGTTAGGATTATCGACAAGTGGAAACAGATAGTACACCACGTCGCGACACTTTTCAAAGTAGCTGGCACCCGAGCCCCACGAAAACGGTGGGAATAGCGCGATCACTATTCGGTATATGGATCTGCGAAGGAGACAGATGGTTCATATTGTTATACCACATTGTTGGACCACGGGAAAGAGTGTGAAAACAAAGTGATGAAAGCCCTCTGCGAAGTCGCTGGAATATCCCGAACCTTCACGAAGGGATATAACTTTCCCTAAAACGGCATTACACAGGGAGTCAACCAGGCACTGCTACGATTGCTTTAGAAAAGAGGAGGTATAACGGCGGAATGGGATAAACTAGTGCCGAAAGGTACGTACGCATACAATGTCAGTCCTCACACGGCCACAGAAGAAAGCCCTTTCACTGTGTACGGGTTTGATCCCGTCTGCACATACAATGTGATACCTACCAGCGAGATATCACAATACCAAATAGATGTGTATGACTGCAAACCAGAACTGATGTCTGTAGAGAAACTTATGCAAGATGCCATAATAGAAATTGCTCAAAATCATAGAGACAGCATGACAAAACAGCACGATAAAAGACAAGATGTTAACCCAGACAAGCTTACCAAACTAGGAGAGAGGGTTTTCTTGAGAATGCCTGCGAAAAAGGCGAATCAGAACAGCCGAAACTGACGCATGATTGGGTAGCCCGTACCGCGTCGTAGTGGTCAGCGACAACTGAGCCGTAATGACAGAAATAGGCAAGAAGTCGGAACTTAAGGTTCAACATGACCTACTCCTTAGAATACCGTCTCATATAGAGGACACATCAATCTAAACTAAAAGTAAGAGAAGAAAGGAAATAACAGAGTTGTGCATAGCATTACAACTAATGAGAGACTCCTTTTCAGGAGCCACCTAAAGCAGCTCATCATGATGGATGACGTGTCGCACCCTTTGCACGTCCTCTTCGCCTGCAACGACAAGGCACATGCAAAACCGCCTGGTGATCTCAGAGGAATTCGGCTTTCAGTGCCTTGTTCCCTCGCGGATCATGAAGCCACGTGACTCAAAGAACCTACCTGTGCACGTGCAGGACATTAGATTCGAAAGCGTTAATCGATTGGCTCAGCTGATAGAGATCTGGTTAGAAGAAGGCCCGTTCGAGAGAGAAAAACTGGTACAGATGACGAAGAACCTGAACGACTTTTAGCAGAGGCACTATTCCCAGCAGAGGCTTCAGCGGTAGCACCTCTATACTACCGTAAAAATTGTCTCCAATTCCAGCCCAGCGAAGTAAAACTGAGGCCCGCCGAATTCCATCATGAACATATTCGCATAGACTCTTCGTGCAAGAGAATCAGGACGATATTTCAGATACCTTGAGCACCACTGAAGTAAACAATTGTAGTGGTTCATGGGAAAAGCCGAAACCATTTAGCCCTCTACGTCGCGGGAAACATGGACAACTTCGGTGTATGAATTCCGTAAAGAATGCAAATGGCAGTGTATGCGAGCAACGCACTCCTCACGCCCACCGCTCAAAGTGATGTACTCCTCAGCCTCGGAAAGGACGTTGCAATAATGGTTCGAAGGTCTCGGACTTTGCCTAGCAGTAGGTATGGCACCGCGAGTAGGGGAGGACGCGCCTGCCCAAGAGCACGATGATCCTCGTGTGATGCCTCGGAAGTGATCCGTACGATGATAACGGAATGGTTAGAAGGTTCAGTACGCGATTAAGGTATGAAAAAATGCGTCAGTATTGAATCCTCATGTGGCCAGAAGCAAAGCCTGGCGAGACAAAGCGGAACAGAAAGACAGGAGCGACTGCGAAGCCAGGACCTGGCCGCCATGGATAAATATCTAAGCGTGCGCGATACGCGAGAGATCGTCACTAGTCTACGGGTGATGAGACCACTCTTTTCAATGCCCCGGGGATGTAAACAGGGCACTGTATTGACAATGGAGTTTATAAAGTGAGTTCTATCGGTCTTAACTAAGCTGGCGCGAAGGAATGCGCGCTAAAACAGCGGCGCTGCGTGGAGCGTATTTTTCAAGCCACTCTCATCTTGGAGCGCATTCGGAGCGCCCGTCTTCTCTGTTATCATCCCCCCCCCCCCCCCACCTCGTTGCCTCTCCTACCCCCATATTGAACGACTCGCCTTCCGTGTTAGGTAACTCTCGTCATCTGTCAGGTTTATTCCTCAGTCTGTCTCCAAATCTCGTAAATCTTGTTATATTGTTTTTCTCCAATCTGAAGAAGCGATCCTAGGTCGGATTTCATCATCGATCAGGTTTGTACCCCGGTTCATCGCATATTTTGTTGTATCTTATCTCTCCATCTGAAGAGACTACCCTCGGTCGCATTTTTACTATCCGTCAGGTTTGTCCCCCTATCCATTTTGAATTCTGTTGTGTAATATTTCTCCATCTGAAGAGGTGACCTTCTGTGGCATTACGTGATTTGTTAGGCTGATCTTCAGGTTTTGTTGCATCGACTTCCTCAGTCTGAAGAAGCGGCTTTAAGTGGGATTTTTGTGCTGTTCCTTTTAGCTAGCCCTTGTTCGTTGTTGCTGGATTATTCCGTTTCGACTGTTTCTTTCTCTGTTTTGTTGTCGATCGTTCCCTTGTGTGTGTGCCAGCGGAAATAAAACTGGTGCTCGGTGACAGGGCCTTTCGAAGGGGATCGGTGATTCACACCGCCATACTGGAAAGTCTGCACTCATAATAACAAAGGTCCGGAAGTTTGCTACCCCAGACCCTCACTGAATTCACTATTGCTGAAGGCGAACGAGGGCACTGCTTTTTTAATGAAAAATTTATGCCTATGTAAGATGGGCACATAATTTTCGAAAAATCGACCAACAGTACAGTTTGAAAAGAGTTTGTAAGAGAAATGTGAGGCACGGTGGTCAACGTGTTAAAAGCACCGGGAAGGGTAAGGAGAATGGCAGAAATGGGAATACATGCTCTCTGAAAACAACCCTTCCGCTCCAGGAAAGCCTATGTGTAATGGAACACGCATTAAAAAGGCGTAGCTTGAGGTCTCACCACGATTCCGCAGCACAGCGTGTCGTTCTGCAGTTCATCAGCCGAGCGAGTTGCCGGCAAGGTCGGGACAACGTTCGCGGCCGGCTGATTCAGCCTCTCCGACCGTCTGCAGTGTACGCTGGCTAGTGACGCAGAGGGGCGTGAAAGAGAAGTAGGGTTTTCGAGTTCCTTTTTCTTATTTCCCTCCGTTTTATTTTGTTCTTTCTCTACTGTTACACTGCTGAACCCTACTTCAATATTCCACAATCTGCCGAATTTACCTCTTTTTGTCTTTGAAGGCATGTTCTCTTACTGTTGCACCCATCCTCCAACCCCCTCCTTACCCCGTAGAAAGACAGAAGTTAATGTTTCATGTAGGGCTCAAAATAGTGATGTCGGTGATAATATGAGTGATGATAATGCAAATAAATTATAGGCGTTAATTCTGACTAATTCGTTGCTAACGAAATGCTGCTGGTGGGTCGACTAGGCCAAGAGAAAGCAAATACTATGTGTAGGGTTTTTGTGTGTGAAGAATGTGGTAGTGGACTGATCTTACCGAATGGAGGGACAGTTACAAGGTGCAAATCAGAAAATGGGAACAAGGAAAACATTTTTCTTTAAATAGAGTACGAATTTGAAAGAGGTAATCAGCGGTGGCTTTCGTCGAAAAGCGTTACTTGGAGCTTTACGTTGATGTGTTTCGGGCTTCGCGCTGGACCAGGCACAGTTACACGAGCACGGGGCGAGGTTCGGGGTGAGCAGGCTCATCCTTTTGCCATCTGCGCCCACCCTTCGCGACTAATACGCAAAGAAGGGGAAAGATGATGTAGTGGAAAAGGAGCCTATTCACAGCTTTTTGACCGTTTCATTCAGTTTTTCTTTGCTGTTGCACTACTGAGCTCCATGATTTTCATATTCTACAGCCATCCCACCGTCGCCGAAATTACCGCTACTGGTGTCTTTGACTGCAGAAAAGCCAAACCCACCATGCATTCGGTAGTCAAGGGCGGATGCAGAAGTGTAATACTTGGCAGTGATAGTATATAGACAATCAGCACTTTCAGCTGTTCATAAGAAGCTGAGCGCTATGTCAGACTTTTACCCCTCATGAAAAAAAACGAGAAAGATAACACGGAAGGACGACACACTAAAGAAGTAAGAACAACATTAGTGATCAGCGGATTGTCCTTAAAGAGACCGGAAGGAGTCCGAAGAAAGAAGAAGATGCAAAGAAATGCTCAAAAGCGCGACGCTGTGGTGTGTATTCGCATCACATTCGCATCACTTCGAACTGCACACACTGACTTTCCCAGTTGTCCGCTGTGGAGACGTCATTTGTTATCTCGTAGGGTGTATTCCATTCATTCGTGATGATGCGAGATAAGTGACAACACACAGCAACAAACAAGCAAAACAATTAGATGAAGAATGAGCAAAAGCGTAAGAAAAAAATGTGATTACGATTAACAACTAATGAATTCACATTCGACGTCTTGCCAAGGTGTCGTGTGTGCATTGCGGCAGCTGTAAGCCACCCTAATCCATACCGTGAACCGGAATAGCCCTCCTCCCTGTGCCTTTGAATGATCCGCCCTGGTGTGTCTGTTGCCAATCAACATTTTTCTTTTGCAAAGCGATGATCTCAAAACGTAGCGTTTCAATCGCAAAACAATGGCACAAAGAGAGGGGTCAATGACGACCAACTAGGAACATCAACATACACTTTTATAGAAATTTTCCTTCGCTGAGTGTAGGTCGATTCCAAGCACACGTTCAGGTTATGGTGCAAGACAAGACGTCACTGGGGTCGTATTTTGGAATGACGGATACTGCTTATGGTGACGTCAGAAAACTATCCTACACGCTCGGCTGCCTCCCTCCTCACACTTCACCTGAACTTGCGTGATATTCGTAAGATTATTTCCAAAATGTTGAAAGTTTGATTGCCCACACAAGCCAGTTGGCTTGTATCACTTTCTTTTGCAAACAGTCTATACCATGCAATCTATTGCTATTGGGTCATTCCATAAGAAGTGTCCATTTTTCCAACAAAAATTTTCCCTGTAAAATTACACGTTTTGCAGCAGTTCACATATCATTTTGAAAAAATTTTTCTTTCCTATAAAAATTGATGTTTAGTTTTCGAGGGGAATGGGGTCGACATTCAGGCTGTCGAAGAGATAGGTTCAGCCTACGAAAATTGGCTAAACCGGCAATCAATTTAAACACTATAACTCACTTCAAGAAAATCAACCAGTTATTTGTCCGGTACTTATTCCCGACCTTTTCTGCAATTTCCAATATTTGGTGGTGAGAAGCCGCGTCGCTCCTTTATTAATCCCTTTCCCGAAAGCACTCACGTTAAATTGGAGTGAAAATTTCCCTTCCAAACCCCTCGCTGAGCATTGCTTTATGAAAAATTCAGAAGGATTTTTCTGATCTATGAAATAAATGTTTCATTTTTGTTTTGGCTGCTATTCATATTGAATTATAAAACTGTGTGGTAGCGTCCCAGTTGACTATATTGCGCAATTTATTTTTCAGCAGAAGCTCAAGAAATCCGGTCAGTAATGTTTTCCCGTCCTTACTCATCACCTGTACTTGACGTTTCACCACTCTTTCAACTGATTGGTTGTAAAAAAAATTCTTGCCTTGGTTCGGAGAAATTGCCAAAAATCACCTAGCGGAAAAACCAGATGTGGAAAAGACTTGTGACTGTCTAAGCAATCAATTGGTGGAATTTGCAGAAGAGGACCGGGCTATGTACGGGACACATGATTGGTTAGTTTTCCTAAAGTGAAATATAGTGTTTTAACTAGTTGCCGGTTTGGTAAATTTTTGTGGACTGAACCAACCACTTCGTCAGTCTGAAAGTCGGCCTCAATCTGAAATACTCAAAAAACATCGGTAATCCCTTCTGAATGATACATGACGTGCTGCAAAAACCTGTGACTTTATAGGAAAAAGTTTCTGAAAAAAACGACTCTACTTGTGGAATGATCCAATAATTATGGTTATCGTAGCCGAGATATCCCCACACCGAAGCTTGGTTTTCTTCCTCACGATTGCATGAATAGAGAACATGTATTTTTTCAATGAAAATAGGCCAATATTTCTAGAAAGCTCTACTGAAAGAAATGCGAGGCTGAAAATAGTAGTGGGCAGCTAAAAAAAGAGCTATAGTCGCTCACTGAGACTACTACTAACACAAAAAATCGAGTCGAAGGATGCGCACATTTTTCCCGCCCCTTCCTCGCAGCCATTGGTGTTGGCAAAACCACTTTCCCAGTGGTCGATCACTAGTAACCTTACAGCGCAGCCTCCCCCCCCCCCCTCTCTCTCTCTCTCCCCCTCCCTCCTAGCAAGCGAAGATACCTTTACGACACTATTGGAATTGTCGAGTCAATCAAAAGAATGACGGTCTTCGAGTTGGACGCAACTCGAAGAAGCGTCATTCTTTTGGTCGGCGTAAAGATTGGAATAATTCAAGCAAACTGTAATTGTACTGGTATGAATCTTTTCATGTAGGAGTGATGGTGTACTGACTGCCAGAGCAATTTCCTATCACGCCTTAAGCCCGCCCGGATCGAAGGAAGGTGCTAGAATGGTACCAATTGTTAATAGTGCCAATCAAGGGATTCAGCAATTCAAACCACTAATAGTGCTGAGGCGCCATCTTTCTTTACACTGCTACTCATTTTCTGCGCATGCCGCTTTTTCGCCTTTCTCACATAGATGTGGTATCAGGATTATTTTACACACTCAACAACCAAGCTCAGCGTAGGAAATGTTAACTCAAGACAACTGGCAGATGAATTTGCTGTTTTTCGCTCGTGATCAACAGATTTGTAAGAGCGCGGTGTGCTCCGGAGCTTAATGAGAACCCATATTTTATCCTGAGAAAAGTTGAAGAGTTCACTGCCGAGACGTCACTTTTATTCGTCTATGTATAATTTAAATATGCAGTGGTACTTCGCGGAGATCATGAAGTGAAGTTGGTCGCATGGCGCGCCTCAGTGGGATCAGTCGACCGAGCGGCTTACCTTGTCATTGTATAAAAATATGGGTAAGAAATAAAAAACTAAAATGAAAAAGAAACAAGAGTGTCATAATCGTCATCCATACCTACTGAACAGATTCCCTTACACCTGGAACGATTTCGCCATGAAATAAAGAATTTACTCAAAAGGAAATTTTATCCCTGTATTGGCAGCCATGAAATTGAACGGTCAGGTCAGTGGCATGGCACCTATTCGAGAATTCTGCACTTGCCATACACTAATTTCCAGCGTCTGGTCCTGTTAACCAGCCACATGGAATGGGGTAATTCGAAGGTGCATACTTAAGCCATAAAGACCCGTTTAATCAGTTTCCGGCTAAAAATGAGTTGTTTGTGAACAAATGGGCGAAGAATAACAGCGTCAGCGCCCCAAAACACCAAAACAGAAGTGTTCGGAATAGCTTTCCACGTTGTGCATTGCCTTATACAAAGCTAGCGAAAGAGTTACACATATTCGTTGAAATTCGAAATGTACCCGCTAGCCCTGGTAGTTTTGAGGGACATTCGCTTTCACTTTCACGATTCTGAATGAAGCAAGTATGCAAAGCACATTTCAAAGAGGGATTCGTGAATGTTGAAAGTCCAGCTGTTCAATAACTAGCTCATGAGAACGCTAACAGCCTGAAGAGCAATGCAAGAAGCACTACGTTCGTCCCATCCATTTCATTTTTCTCAGTTTTAAGGCGTTCTCGTTGTACGTCGAAGTCCGCGCCGCATGCCGCATCTCGAACGCGAATTTTCAACCAAGAAAACTCATTTTTCATTAGTGGACAACACACTGAATCTTGGCCATTTCAGTATGGCAGAAGATGTGTGATATGCATTAGCATCGCATCTAACACAGCTACGATTGCCAATGGAACTGAGAGCACACATCCAATTCGCAGGAACAACCCCGAAGAAAATGACTGAGCTGGGTTAGTCCACTTTCATACTTCGCGCCGGCAGCGCGTGGCGGCGTTCGCAGGCAGCGAGGCAGGGTGGCACGGGAGAGGTGAAAAGGCAGCACAGGCAGGAACATAAGATGGCACAGGAGGAGACGCAGAAACACGCAGCTACGCCCTGCTGCCGGCTCCGCAAAGTATGAGTGCGACCTCACGAAACTTTGCTGGATTCATCGCACTCTTCTGACCTGGCCTCACTAATTGCCATCTTTTGTCTGGTCTGCACATCATTTTGGGAAATTCGTTCGAGCCCAAACAAAGCGCCGGAGCAACCTCCAGAAAAATTACCGTCACGTTTGAGCCACCCGGAGTAATTAGACCTGGATCTTGTTGGCAAACATCTGTTGATTGTTATGGATCATATCACAATCCATAATATTTTGTGTGAGTCTAGCCGGAATTGGAGGTCAAATACCGTAAGAACTTCCCGACCTGATCTACCACATTTACTGGTTGCTAACCGTGTGACTTTGACACCTTTGTTCAATCGAACCACCCAAGTATGAAAAGTCTGGGGTGTCGCCGATACCGCTGGGTGATAAAATGCTGTTGCGATATCGTAAACTGGCAAGAGAGAAGGGAGCTATATTCAGATCGGTATCTTTCGGAAGAATTTACTTACCGGACTGTTTTCTATTTTTCCGAAACGGATTTTCGATAAATGAAGGGAATCTCTCCAGTAGCAAACAAAAGCTAACCTCCCTTTTTCAATTACTCTTATCAGGAGCTCCACTAACCAATTATTCGCCTCAAATTCGAAAGCATAGTAGCAAAAATGAGAACACGTATAGCCAAGATTTTCTTCTCTAAACAGCCACGATGGGTACTGGTTGCATCTCGGACAGAATTTTAAGGTTCGGATAGCGTTTAGAGCTTCACTCATTACGTAATCCAGCTCCTCCTCGAATTTTTGGAAATTCATTGCCGCTGCACTTTCGAAAGATATGTGAAATCAGTGCTCGCTAACGCCGCGCGTTTTCAAGCACGCCAGAAAGTCCCGGGACATGACCACTCAATGACGTAAGATGTCAACGTATTTTGAAAATGATACTGAGCCCGACCATTACATTGCCTGTTTCGCATATTTCAGTATATACAGTAAGTCTTCGACCAAAACTTTTTAGCTATAACTTTTTTCTACATGACCAAATTTGACAAAATTTTAATATGTGGTGCCTGAACCTATTGCCAACATTTCCTTCTACTCGAGTGCCGCTTGACACTTTTCATTGTTTTTTACAAGAATTTACTACAAGACCACCGAAAAAAAAGAAAGAGGCATGATCAAGAAAAACGGCTTTCTTTACAAAAACAAAACGAGCAAGCCTCAGAGAACATCAATATTTTGTAGAAAGACCACGACTTTTGATGACAGCGGCGCAGCGGGACGGCATAACGATGGCACTCCATAAACAAAAAATTTCATATAACCACGTACTCACTCATCTCGGAACCATTTCCTCTATCCTGACTGTAGGCTCTTTCATACCCTTCGTCCCATTTCTTTACATCAGTGCTTAATAAAACCTCTGTCAAACTCTGGTGAAAGGCTGCCTAGGAGCTGCTATGGCGAGCATTGTCCAGAAAGAGTATAGTTACAGAAACTACCTCCCTTGCAGGGATGCTGAACGGGGTCTGTTCACGGTGAGAGGTGTTGGTGTGGTGCAGGGTGAATAACCACGTAACCTACACCGTTGAGTGCCAAAATAGTATTATGTATGCAGTGTCTCCAAGTACAACATGCTAAAATTTCTCTCGGATCGGTGCAGTTGCAAAAAAGTTACAAGGGAAAAACCATTCGGCCGAAGACTTTTGAGCGCTACTGTACAGTCCATATCCCGACCACTGGCAGGGCGTGGCCCTACGGACTTGAGTGAGAGAGCACGTGGCGAGAGCGAGAGTGTGTGTCGGGGTGAAAGAGATCGATACACTTTCATCCAAGTCCGTAGGCCTCGCCCTGCCACGCTTCGGGAAATGGATTGTATACAATGAGCTTAAATAGTGGTTGCGAAACTATTACATGATGTGCTCGCAAGAACTTTCACATCTTGGCTTCGCCACACCTTTCCGCATATCCTAACGAGGAATGGCTTCCGTTATTTTTGTAACTCTCATTCAAAGTTCGAGGAATCGATTCGTTTGTGTGGCGGCACGGTTCCAAAGGAGTGTAAGGAAAAAGCGCAATCACAAAAATGCATACTCGCATACTGCTGGTTCTATGACAATCTGCATATCCCAGAACAACTGACAGTGGATTATAGATCGAAGAGTTCCTTCTCCTGACTATGGAAAACGTGCGCAGGAAAGATCAGTGACTGGGTCAAGAGAATAGACGTTAGAGCAGCTCAAGTGGTTATATTATACTTCACTGGACTAGTTTTCCTCCGGCTGCATAAGAGATCTTGTAGGCGGCATTTACCTTCCTACAAGGAAAGGCTGCAGTGGCTTGGGCTGAGATCTTTGCGATATCGAGGAGTAGTCTCTGATCTTGTTTTCGGGTTTCAGTTACCTCGGAAGGAATTTAAACTGGCTCCAAGTAAGTATTGTGTGTTCAGGCCAGGTATTGAGCGAGGTAATGGATTGGATTTGCACTATGCCAAAATTCAGAATAGAAGTGCTAGTCGACTAATCGATTTCTTTATTTATCGTGTTGCACGATGGTTTCAGCTACTTCCTAGAGAAGTTATGGGTGCTAGGAATAGTCATGTATCCGAACAGAGAATAAATAAGATTGATTCGCTTCAGATTTTAAACCTTGAAGATGTCTGTTAAGATGATTTCTCATTGCAGTGCTTCCATACTTGTTGCAGAGGAACAGATGTGGTGGTCTGTGGTTCAGCTATAAACCTTGAATTCGCTTACAATGTGCGACTTTTGTGCTACGATCATCATCGCAACAACTTCTGATGGATCATCGACTTAACGTCGTCAATCATCATCGATCTGTCTCAGCGTGCGACTGGATTATCACCCACTCGCTAGAGCCTCTATAAATGCAACTGCAGCAAGGATCTTCTGATTGGCTGGCACCTCTATTGAAGAGCTCGGATGATTATTTTCGAGCTTAATCTCTTGAATTCGCTTACAAAGTGCGACTTGTGTGCTACGATTGTCATCGCAACACCTTCTGATGGACCGTCGACTATTAACAGGCAAATATGGTTCACATCCTAATTTACTGCCTTGCTATTTTATAGTCCTACATCACGTTTTCCTGCGCTGTTTCCATTTTCTGTTTTCGATGTAGTTTTCCTTTTCTGTCATGGCCTGCTCTTACTACTACTACTGGTGTGCTGCTATTCTTGATCACTGCTTTTTTTTGCTTCACTGATACTGTGAGGTCTGGCTGCCTTACAGCTTCGATTTGATTGCTTTTGGTTTTGATTACTCCTACTATGGCTTGCACGCATGCCCACTGCTTTCCTCATAATTTTTAGTGGTGGGCCTGGAATCGGATTGTTAGGGGTAGGGAATGCCTAACAGCCGAAACTGGTTCTGTGGTTCGACTTGCATGCCTAAGTGCTCTTACCAGTTCGTGTTATCCCTAGCACCATTCACCCTGTCATTTCGCAAATGACCATGTTATACATGCAAGCGGGAGTGCATTGCAGGGTATTCTCGTGGACACGGGATTTTCAATGTTTATGTACTATGTTGATTACTTTGGTCTTGGAAGGAACCTACCTCCAGTAGCTGTGGGTCAAATTCTGTTTCCTTTATCTTGTCTATCTCATGGGGCCAATGGGCACTTTCCTATCCTTTCTTTCTCTCCTTGCGCTTTCTTGTGATCGTTTTGAGTCCTTAGTTTATTTTCTTTTCTTTAGTCTTGTTTTGTATTAAGCTTCGTCCATTTGTTGTCTGCTATGTTGCATTTGACAATGCCATCTTCCCTTATTTGCACACTCGTGTGAGTGTATTTCAAATAAATGAATAAGTATTTTCCGCACGAAAAGGAACTACGATACGGTCTGCGTTGGGTGTAAGGTACTCATACACAGCCCCAATTCGTCGTTCAGGGATTGCTTTTCGAGTGAATGTGATTAAGGTAACGTAATAGAGCATGATAAGACGCAGTATCTTAAGCCTAGAAAGGGAAAAAGTTTCGAGGTGATTGGAAGGTTCTCCCTGTGCAGAAGAAGTTCTTACTTGCAATGGGAAACAGTTCACGGGTGTGTGCCATTAGGACAGAAAATTCGAGTGGCCGGGCTTGGTGCGCGACGAGATGGTGCGAGATAGGGGCGCCGCATTAGTTGAGTCCCGAAGCGATTATACTAGAATAAGGCGTAAAACACAGTCATCGTTTCACGACCCATCCGGTAAGGCACGCATAGTTCGCACCGTCGCGTCGCGCGCCGGACGCCGCAACGCGGATTTTTTGTCCTGATAGCACCTAGCCGGCAGCTCACCCATCTCGGAACCATTTCCTCTCTCCTGACTGTAGGCTCTTTCCTTCCCTTCCTCCCATTTCTTTACAACAGTGTTTAATAAGACCTCTGTCAAACCCTGGTGAAAGGCTGCTTAGGAGCTGCTATGGCGAGCATTGTCCAGAGAGAGTATAGTTACAGAAACTACCTCCCTTCCAGGGATGCTGAACGGGGTCTGTTCACGGTGAGAGGTGTTGGTGTGGTGCAGGGTGAATAATGCTCAATTGAATAATATCCGCTGCGAAGATTTATTCTCAGTTAAAAACCATTGTACTGTACTAGTTCAGGCATTCGTCATTCATGGAAAGCATGATCATTACATCATCGCGGTGATCGCAGCACCATTGCGGTCTGTTTTGAAACTCATATGAACACGACTTTCCTATTCCTGAGCTCGGAACTGATATCGAAAAATGGAATGTAGGCCTGGACACTCAAAATGGGTCAAGGTCGCCCTCCTCGCCGCGGCCACGTATGATCACAGGCGGCCTTTTTTTACAACGGAAGCAACAAAGAGATCTTTGTTCGTGATAACCTGTTTTGTGTGTACTGAGCTAACCCTAAGAATTTGACTTTAATTGAGCCATTCACAGCAGTCCCCCTTGATCTTTCACTGCCGTTTCATTTAACATCTCGTCTCCTATATTTTCATCCCTTACTGCGAGACGTCCTTCCAGACTGACTAGACTTAGTGCTCTGTCCCTGCAGTGCTCACTGAGTTTTCCTGAATGATTTTTGGGCTTTCGGGTGGCCTCTCAACCCATAGCCACTGCATTTGTAACTTTCTGAACACTTGTAACTCACGGGAAACTGACGTGTACAAAACACTACCACTTCATACAAATACACTCCAAAAGGAGTATAGACTTCTGTAGAGTGCGCCTTTTCAAGTGGCACAGGATTCAGTAGTTATGGGAACCGTGGCTGTGGCTTTGATTTGGTATGTTTCCAAATACGAGATGCCTTTTATATTCTGCACCATTCGTTCCCTGTTTATGTATTCCATGCGTGTAGTGCACTTCTCTAATCGTTGGTAGAAAATGATTCCAGTCATCATGTATTCGAACGTGGGTTTTTGCACACACAAATGAAATTGCCTGACAAATTTGATGATAGAAAACAGTGCTCAGTTTGAGGACACATGACGCACACGTCACTCCTTCTGGTGAGCGTCAGAGATAACAGCGCCATCGCATTTCCTGACAGGGAGCTCGCCTTTCCACTGATTCTTGCTCCCCAGATGATTGGGACTTCTGTCCCTACAATAGAGGCAGTGTTTGAAACGTATTAGGTTAGTCCATAAATTTTGCGGCATTTCCAAACTTTCATGTGTTTCCGCTGTTTTTGAACTTTGTCAGGTTTCAACTGTCATAGTGAATTAGAGTGCTCCGATCATTTTCTCACAATGTGGACGAAATGGCATCACTACTTTGTAACAAGAATCGGCTCGAACTCATAACCCCATATCTGAATCCATAATTTATAATATGTGTCGTCAGGATCCCTAGTTGGGAAACAATCTGCTGTTGTATGTGCTGCACCTACTCCACAGTGTCCCACTGCTTCATCGCTTCTGAATTGGAAAATGCGAATCTCGTTGTGCACATACAAGCAACTGGGTGGACGCCCACTGGACAGAATGATGTATTCGGTTTTTGAAAGCGAGTGCAAAGGTTATAAGTAAGAACAGCATTTATACTACTCGAGAGACAATTGGCAGTCTATCAGGTGCATAGCCTTCGAGAAACTGTTGGCAGCTGGGATACCTCACTAACTCAGTGAATCAGGCAGAGCTGCACCATGGGTAGTCAGTATCTTAGCTGAAAAGGGCGGTCCCGTCGAAAAATAACCGATGTAAATTTCAGTTGATACGACTCTCCACCAGCTCCAAATGCTATCCCCACCGTTCTGCCCTAAATAGACTCCTCCATTGAAGGAACTGGAAGGGGTCCGGAACAAGAGCAAGATGCAAAGAAATGAGCATTTTGTAACGAGCACTCACGATTAGAAGCGGTAATAGGCGAAACAACCCGGACTCAAAAGCGCGACGCTGCGGTGTGTATTCGCATCCCATTCGCATCAACACACTGACTTTCCGAGTTGTCCGCTGTAGGAGACGGGCCGCGGGCCAACGTTAGTTGTAGCACCTGACTCCCAGCGCAGTGGAGTGGCCATTCCCGACTACATTAGCATTCATGTAAGTAAATCTAGAAACACTATATGAAAGAACCAAGTAAAAAGTATAAGGAAAAACAAATTTACAACAGAAACATTTCCTTTTAGCATCATGCCAAGGTGTCAAATGCCAAGGCATCAAATTGGCGAGTTTGTGCAATGGCGGCCACTTAAACTCGTTCACACTATGTCTGTTCTACCATAAGCCAAAATTACCCCCTTCCGGTGTCTTAAAGAAATCCTCGAGTGAGCCCTCAACCAGGATGCTGTAAGCCTCGGAAGCCAGGCCTCGGAAGCCAGAAAGGTTCACTGGACTACTCTGCATCGCGAGAGGGATGAATGGAGATGTTGCTGGCTATTTCTCGACTGCAGGGCGATAGATGACGGGATGCCTTTGGAGAATCTCATCGCCCCATGGCCCGAATCTTTGAACGGCGACACTTTCTCCAACCGAAATTACGAAGTCTTGCTTGTTATTTTCCTTAACTTCAAGTGAAGAGAAGATGATTCAGTCTACCTTTGGTTTACCCTCTTTAGAGTACTTCATATTCAAACCATCAAAGAATTCTGTTGTTGATTTGTAGATGGAAAACTTCATGGAAGCCCAGTTCACAAAACATTATGTTCTGCTCATGAGGAAGTCTGGAGTGAGAGGTACAACATGCTTTCATTGAAAAAAAGGTACAAGCCTGACAGAGATGAAAATCCGATCTGACCAAAGTTTTTATTACAAGAATACTCATTTTGACCTCCCGTTTTGGAAATTCGTATGGAAGCACCACGGCTCTACCATTGAGGGTTTCGGAGGTCATAACAAGATCATTAATTCTACTAACCAAAATTGGAGTGGTATTGGGTTGAGCAGAAAGTCCTGACCGGTTTTTTCTACACTCTCTCCAAATTCTTAGAGGCGATGTGGGGATGCAGCAGCACCAAGGTCCGATAGAAGGTTCTCGAAGCTTCACCTGAAGACCTATATAAACGCATGCGTACTGCTATGAAATAAACATGATCTCAGTCGATCGAAGCCATCTGCGAGCGATTGTCTACTACGAGTTCCTGCAATACCACGGATCGACGACTGCTACTGCCATTATCTGCGCTGCATTCAAGAGGAACATCATCTCCGAATCAACGGGTCGCCGTTTGTACCAGCGCTTCCGAAGAGGAGATATCTCCTCCGAAAACCAACCTCGTTCCGGACGCCCTACTGTCGTGGACGATGAAACCCTACGCAGTGTCTTAGAAGAGGAGCCGTATGCTACAACTCGGGAATTATCGACGACACTCGGATGCAGCCAAAGGACCGTCATAGACCGCCTTCACCGCTTCGGTTATCGCAATGTACTTTCGAGATGGATCTCACACGATCTGCATCAATCGGACAGAGCGTCGAGAATCAGCGCCCAACATCTGAAACAGAGCTGCCAGAAAATTACAGAACTTGGATGGGAAGGTTTACCACACCCTCCTTATTCTTCAGAATTGGCTTCATCCGACTACCACCTGTTTCGCGACTTGAAGCTTCATCTTCGCGACAAGCAATTCAATGAGCAGGAACCGAAACTGAAATCGGTCACTTTCTCGAGTCGCAGTCGTCGTAGTTCTGGGTCAAGAGGATCGAAAAGCTGCCCCATCGCTGGACATATGTTCTAGACAATGATGGAGGCTATGTAGTTCATTGAGCTTATACTATTGTACAACTACGACTTTTTGAAATTAAAAGTGAGATACCGGTCAAGACTTTCTGCTCAACCTGATATATAAATGGTCTATAGACTCCGCTTGATGAAAGTTCATAAATCAGCCCACAGCAACCCAGGCAAAGAAATAGTTTGCAGGTGTGCGTCTTGCACGCAGACCAGAATCCTTCTTTTTGTATGGGAAAATATTCTGGTGCCCGATTCTACTATCACCCTTACAAAACGTTTATTAGAGTTACAAAATGTTTTGTCCTAGTGCTTCGGAATACTGTAGATCCCTTAGTTTACAGTCCATTTCAATTACGGCTGGCAGGGCGAGGCCTACGGACTTGTATCGATCTCTCTCACCCCGCCACACACTCTCACCCAACTCTGTGGGCCACGCCCCGTCAGCCTACGGGAACTGGACTGTATCCATAGCCAGATGCGCCAAATACTTAGATCACCGAGAAATATGACCGATGGCTGCCTGCAGTTATCACATACAGAAGTTAATATAGTTACTGTTGTAGATCTAGCACCTTCCAACTTGAAGCATAATCGACTCTACGACTTGGTACGACCCCGCATTGTGTGGTGTGTCCCACGAGAAGGGAAGGTGACTGCAACATCGCAGATGCAGTCTATAGAATTACTCGCAACAGTTCACAGTAATTTGATGACTATCATATGGCCGAAGATAGCATCATCTTTATACGAGATCAAATCATACATGCAATGATTGTTTGACCCATAGGAACCTCCCTTTCTCGTGATTATCATACATCCGAAACAGTTAAGCGATCTTTCGTCAGCCGTCTCCTTCGGCCATATCCATGGGTTCATTTTCATCTCGCTGATCAAAGTACCCTAAGAAATCATATATCACTGGGCTGTTGTACGACATCATAAGAAATGATTTCACACTTCTAGTAGCATCGCAGCTGTGCAGAGGCGCCAAAACAAACAGTGCTTGGCGATCTGATGGAAATGAAGAAGCTTCAGCGAACGTCCAAGCAAAATGGACAGATTGTTTTAAAATAATACTCGAAAGAGCGCGAATGCCCATTGGCAAGACGTTAGTGCATTATGAAGTGGAAGGCTGCCCACTTTGGGGCTTAGATGAGAACCTCGGGCACTATTTACCAAAAGAAACCCCACCACCCGTACACCAATGCGGTCGAGGTGATTCTCGGAGAGCCTCTCGATTTGACTGTAATCCACTACCCTGTGGTAGTTCGACCCATAGAACACAAATGTGATATTGTTTAGCACGAAACCGCACCACAGCGCCGATGTCAGATTGGAGTGGTTCATCAAACTCGCTTCAAACTTGTCCCAAGTGGTAGCTCAATCTCCTGGGTTCGACTATGCCACTCACTTTGCATGAAGAACATATTCAGAATCCTTTGAGAGAGTATAGCCTATGTTCTTCGGAAATATGCGTGCTTTATCAGCATCCCAACGGGCGCCAGACCGTTTCGCGCCATACATTCGCTATTTTTATAATTAACGGGTGAAACTACCCCTTGGAGCAAGTTTGGGCGAGTTTGATCACACCATTTTCGCGTCAAGGCCTGTGGTGCGGGCGCCAGGCTGCTTCGTGACGAGCAAGTGTCAAGTTTTTGTTCTACAGGCAGAACTACCCTAGGGTAGAAATTTGCAGCCAAATCGAAATTTCAACAATCACCTCGTCTACCGCATCGGCTGGCGGTAATGAGGTTATTTTGGGTGAATAGTTTCGAGAACTGTTCAGACCTCGACCTTCGATCTCACTTTTGAAAAAACCATGGGCTCACTATCGCCCTGCCAAAGCTCAAACGAAGCAGAGGAAGAGCACAAGCATGAAAATAAGTGAAAAAGAGCACAAACATGAGCATAAGTGAAAACGATAGAGGGGATTCTTCCGCTTTTCACTGCATTATAGAAACTTTTCACCATTCTGGGTTTGAGTGTGCTAAGCAAAACTCGCTCCTACAGAAAACCTACCCATGTTATCGTCTTCCCGTTCGATATTGCCTGGAGACGTCATACCAGCTTGGGGAATACGATAACATGCCACAACGCCATCTTCGCCTCCCGAAATAAGATGACGTCCAGTTGGTAGAAACGACACCGTCGTCACCTGAATAAACTCTAGATGTTATCACCACAAAATTTGAATTCAAATTTTTTTTGAAAAATTAGAAGATAGCACAAATTGAGCAATACTCACTGCTCCTGCATGGGGGCTCGGCAATCGTTGAAGGGCAGTAGGTTGTTCAATATGCCAGAGCAAGATCTGAAAAAAATTGGCAAATCAACATAAAAGAATGGAGGGATTCATTCATAAACGAAATTTAAGAACATTAGATGTCGATCGGAACCCTGACCGAAACGCCTTCCACCCACCTCACCACCACCTACTGATTGGCATAATTACGTGGTGCTGGTGTATACTGCGGCATTATGCCCAAATGTGAGTACAAGCTCAGCAGATCATTTATGCTATCCAAATCATTTTTGTGAGAAAAACCTTTCAAATCATTTTTCCAGATGAAGTTTCCGAGGCTGTTACAGAAAAAGGCCTTTGCATTATTCCCCTGTAGACAAAAATTAGCTTCAGTACCACTAGAGGATACAGGTTTTCGGAAAATTGAGTACAAGTACTGGAATTCAATCCAAATTCATTTTGAGTTCCAAGACAAATAGGCTGCAAATTCTCTACTGATCCGACATTCATTGAAGAGCGGGCCTGTTTCCGGATCAGAATAGAAAATAAGTTTCAACTGGGATGTAACTGCTTGAAAGTGACAACTAAAACGAGGAAAGAAGACTAAAAATGAATTCACTGTCAGAAGTGGCGTGACCACATCACGCTTGAAGACAGCATTAGTGGTAATGTGGTTATTCAGAAATCCCTAAGAGAAGTCACTTACATGAAAACTATGGGCCTAAGAAGGCTATCTGCGGCGAAATGCCGGTGAAAAAGCACTCCTCCGAGCTGTAAAAACGGCGTAACGGACAACAGCTGACGCCTTTGGATGACCGACCCCGCCTCCAAGGTACGTGATTCCTGGGGCTACGATGAGAGGGATATGCGGCGAGATCGAAGGTATTGCAGCGCGTTTTCGCAGTTTTAGCCTGAGGCTCACTCCAGAAAATGAATGTTGTCGTATTTCCAAACACTCTCTAGTGTTTACTTGGCAACATGCCAATGGAAACTTCTTTAGAACTGCCGCATTTGGACAGAAAGGTCGTCCGCATTGAGGATCAACGAGAGAAGAGTGGTCCTACTTCTCCGGTTTGTGGCCAATTCCATCCGTTTTCTCTCCACTGTTCTGTTATTAGGCATCTCGACTTTTTTATTCGCTTCTTCTTTTACTTTTCGTCCGAATCGCCCCCACTGCTGCCTTTAAGGGGAGGTGAAGTAAAGTATTAGGACTAAAGCAACGTGAAACAACACCTAACCACAACATTAACAGAAGGCGTGATTCACATCATATCCTCCGCATCCTACGACAACTGACGAATCACAGCAGTCCCAGGAGCAGTCAAGCATGCACAACGAACTGGGTGTGAGAAGGTTCAGACACTTGTCTGAAGGCTCTTACGAGAATAACCATAAGACATCTTCTAGAAATATGAGCGTGCTCCCCGCAGCAGGCTTTTGACTGCTTTGTACCTCCGAGCAATAAATCCGTAATTGAAAACAGAATTAAAGGAGCTGCTAACTGCCACACCTGTCCGTCAAGGCTACTACTCGCAAATCGAGTTCCATCAGCTCGATCGTCAACCGATAGCGATAAGACGGAGCTTCGGTGTCCACAGTAGATCCGTTCAACCTTCGGTCGCTCGCCTCCCCTGTAATCTTAGCATAACCATGACGCTTATCATGACATACTAGAGATAGTGAAAGGAAACCTCCACCCTAATCAGAGGGAATCCGCCATTTGAAGATCACTAGTAAAGACTGGACTATTATTAAATGAATTACGAATTTGCTGAGTGTGTACAATGACTTCATGTCGTTGTCAACAGTATTCCTAGACGGTCAACGACACAGTAATTACACTAGATTTAGTTAGTTGGCATCCAATACAACAAAAAGGAGGGAAGGCCCACCTGGATGCACCTACTTCACTGTCTTTCTTTGAGGCAAGAAATAGTCAAATAATCTAGTATTTGTTCAAAATATGATACCCCAGGCTGACTTCGTAGATTTCACGATCGCACATTCACGTTTAGGAGCACACATGTGTCGTCATGCGCGCTGCTGTATGTTGTTAGGCACGGCCCCTTGTGGCTAATTTTCAAAGGGACGCATGGGTCATAGCTGGCACCCTATCGGCGCATCTTCAACGTCGCACAACACTTTCACATCACCGAACCCTCGGATTTCCGTAACCGATAACTACATGAAGGACCTTGTTGAGCAAGCAATGCAAATTACTGAGAAGTAGACTGTATCACTACTCTGAAACAATTGCAATACAGCCCTCCACCTCCCATCCGAAGTAAACGAGCAGTGTTTTCTGCTGAAGAGAAGTTAGAGTTAGAGAGAATCAGGTCCGCAAAAAGTCGTTCGTTATGGATCACCGGACGCCGATCAACTACGAGCTGCAAGGAGGCGCGCTTAATGACGTATCCCACGAATGTGCTCTTATCATCATTCATGGTCTCTTAGGTCTCGTTCATAGCCATCGTTAATGGCGCATCTGTGCATTGGCGCATCAGCGAATAAGCTCAAGATACATGCTGATCACAATGCCGTGCCGTGCGTTGCGACGCGCCCGGTTTCAGTGACTTGCGAGGACGCTGGAGCCCGACCCGCCAATGCGCCAATGGCGATTGCTATGAACGCGGCCATACAATGCACTGTTCAAGCGGAGAAAAAGTAGCACACTCGAGTGATAGTGCACCCGACGACATTGCACGAGCTATAGGTTCGGCTTTGGGCAGGAAAATGCTTACAAGAAAGTCGAATTTTTACACAAAACCTTACACTGAATGAAGTTTTATGGTCTTGTCGTCGGATCCAGTCAGTATATCATCATCTCCAGGCAGAAAAGCCAAAGCACGGATCCGCTTCGAGTGCGCTGCAAATCTTGGCTTTTTGTAATAATAAAACCAATCAACGATTCAGATTCACCTTCTATGGTAGTTTCCGATTTCAGCGTTGCAACATCAAATATATGTAATACACCTTCAAAAGTTGATACAGCAAGGCGACGATTGCTACTGCCCTGAAACAAAAAAATACTAAAAAGTGAATAAACAGCAAATCTCATGAGATAAGCGATAGTGATTCAACAAAACTTACGTATGCCAGAGTACCGACAGTTTTTGCAGAGGGAAACGGTTCTTGACGGGAAACTTTTCCACTGAGATCGATCTCCTTCAAAAAACCAGAAAACGCAGCTGGAACAAGAGGGCATCGTATCCGGAAAGGTTAGCAAGGGCACAAGACTACGCACTTATAATATAGTTCGATTTACTCTTCGCGATTCGTACATGCCACGCTTCCATGACACCGAAATCGTGTGGCATCACGACAGGACCCTCGTCCCCAAGGATAATTTCGTAGAACATCGAATCACAAGTTACAAGACAGATACCTGTGTGCATTGGTGATCGATTGGAATGGCATGAGAGAATGTAAACAGGAACTCACATTTGCCATCATTGGTGACATCAGCAGATTGGATAGCGGTTCGCCATTCTCGTATTTCAACTTTACTGGTAAGTGTAACCGCCCCGTTGGCTGTTTCGTCCCTTAATTCAATGAGTCCTCACAAGTAGAAATGCATAAAGTAATGAATATAGAACTTACATTCGCCAAAGTTTCACAGAATCATGTCCGACTGTGACTAGACCGACAACTCCATTTCCAACACGAAATGACCAGACACCAACCAAGCCACGAGTGTGCGCTGGAAGAGAACATCCATGAGAAAAATTGTGATCAAATTTCGTCAGAATCAAGTATGATCAAAAGGCAGTGTCATCATCATGAACTTAGCAAGATCCCATTTCTGCAATACGAGAAAAAGACAAAAGCAACGAACACTGTTTCCAGTGGTGTTCATGAATACAAAAGCAATGAACACCGAGTTTAGTGATAATGTTAGGGGTCAATTAAAGTGGGGGGGGGGGACGGAAACGCTAAATTTTCACCGACGTCGAAGCTCCCTTCCCTTTCTCGGCTTGCGCGAAAGCAGATGACACACATGCTTTGGCGGATGCTTCTTCATATAGGAGAGGATGTGAATTTTAGTCTGAGCCCAGGGAGGAAATGAGCTTTGACGTCGATGAAAAGATGCGTCCCCCCTCCCCCACTTCAATTGACCCAATATTAGCGTCTTTGAAATGGGCCACTACGGCTCATTGGAGCTCAAAAACGATAAGATCAAGAGCTTTCGAATTTGACAATATTCCTACGCGTTCTATTGAAATAGCCCTGGAAAGCTGCGCGGCTTACTCTGCTCCAAAAACGCAGCCATATTCTGTGCACGTGAACATGGGCGCCCGATGAGTTATGTGTAATTCAGCTGAGGGTATGGAACGAAGGCCAGCGAGTCATCCAGAGACATATCGTACCTCACCAATCTCACTATCCAGGGCTCCATACCAACATTGGTGTAGTTTCGCATACCTGCACCTAATCGGGGAGCAGGTTGAAGAAATACCAACTCACTAAAATGAAGATTGATGCCACCTGCAGCTGCAGATCAAATACCAGGGACGCTCTTCAGTTGGAGGCACTCTCATGAACTCAGGCAATTTATTACGCTTATCATTGAATACCTATCAAACTCAATAAATGCTCTTGCTCAAGGAGGAATGGGTGATTCCCAGTTCAATAGCATGCTACAACTGCTTGCCACCTAAAAGACCCTTGTTTCCCGATCCTTCTCGAAATGGTGACAGGAAGATCACATGAATAATATCTATTGTATCTGAGCTTGAAATGGTGGCCATACCTCGGAGATGCAGGTAGGAAACGTCAACTGGAGTAATTTCTTGTTCAGAGCTCGGCCTCTTTTAACGGTTAATTTCTCTACATCTGAGCATGCTCTTATGTGAACAAAAGTGATAGCAACTCACTATTACACACCATCACTACTACGAGTAGGCTAACATTCTTATGTGTATTTCACTCGCTGGACTACAAAAGCTGGCCTAGAAAGTGAAAGAAAACTCGGAGCTCTAGATGTTCTGAAATTCCATCACACCGATCGCCACTCTCTCACATTTGTTCCTCGGTTTGTCATATAATGAGCATAACAAGCAGATTATCACTTGCACTTATCTTCTTTCATACACCTGGCGTCTGGCCTCAAGTAAAGCTTAGAGACACACAAAAAATCCTACCTTGGATTTATTTATTTATTGAATGATCAGCACTCTATCACTGACTGTTTTACACTCAGCCAATGAACCTTTAACTACGTCCTACACATTTCTGGTGCTTCGGCCGAATTCTATCACTGACTGTATTACACTCAACAATCAACTTCTAACAACGATCTAAACATTTCTGGTGCTCCGGCCGAGAACGAATTTGGGGTCCAAGTAGTGAGAACTTGCTTTTGTTGGGAAAAGTAGTCGGTGTTACTGAGATAGAAACCAAAACGAAAAACTGGGTTCATGGAAAACCACTAAGTTCAAAATTTTCAGAAAAATTTAACTTTGATTAGACTAAACGAAATGAGATCGAGCATAACTAGCGTATAGTCAGCAACTCAGAAAAAAATGTGAAAAAAATGAAAACAATGTATTCAGAATAAAGATAAGAATGACTAACCGTTTTTCTGTTTGCAGATGACAGTATAGTCGTCCACTTCGTCCGCGTCGATCATCGCAACCATGGCCACAGATGCAGCTTAAAAAATATTTCTGGAAACATAGCTTTTCTGTTGTTGCGTGGAAAGAAAAAACGTGATTTCGTCTCAGATCATATCTGATGAAGATAGTTATCCGGAAAGTCAATGAAGAGAAACATGAAGACAAAGCCCTCCATCGCCAGGCATCCATATCTGTTCGAAATCCCCAAGCGGTCACACAGCATTGAGTTCCAACGTAAAATCAAAGACGAAGACGAGCTCAGCAGAGCAGGAAATGTCCATAAACAGAAAACTGCCGCCTAAATCTACACCACGAAAAAATGCAGTGCGAGTTTTCCGGGAAAATCTCGTCCGTTTCACTACCGTATACAATCCAGCGTTGCAGGACCAACTCAGCATTGACTGATTGCGCGCAGGAGAGTTTTTCTTTGTTAATCATCTTCTTTGCTTTCCGAGGTCGCGCTTGTCCATTTTCTTCCGTTCTTTTTGTGTACCTACTTATTTTTGTTGCGCGCTTTCCAAACAGATGTGTTTTCTTGTGAATTAGTCCCGTATGTGCTTTGTGTGTCCACTTCTTTCGGTTTTTTTGTCTATTTCATGTAATTTAGTTTCTATTTTTTCTTCCAGATATGTTCCGCTGCGACTTCAATTAACGGGGATAACAATTTTCATCCGCAACTGCTACTCGATTATGGACCACCTGAATTTCCAATGTCGTGAGTTCTTTTTTTAAGCAGTGATTCACCTTCATCTTTCTTCCCTTGTTCCATCCAACGGAGACTGAGGGTATTGAAGGGAAGGGGGAATTAGCGACTTTTTCATTGTTGTTCTCATTTTCCTGGGGATGAGAAATGTTTCGCGATCTCGAATATTTTTGGTTAGCCGAGGGAAGAGCTTTGATTCGCTGTTTTATGTATGCCGCGCGTGCTTACATGCTATAATCTGTTTTTCTTTTCAGTTTTCTCTGTTTTGCTGCTGGTCAGACTAGACTACGTCAACTATGAGTTTTGAGTGTGTTACCTGTCGCCTCTGTTTCGTATTGTAGCTGCGCTCCGTGCACAGTGAAGGGTAAGTCCTTTTGGGTCAAATAAAGTCGGGCGGGAGACGCAACTTTGCGTCGACGTCGAAGCTCCTTTACCTCCTTAGGCTAAGGCTAAAATTGATTCCTCTCCTCCCACATGAAAAAGCATCTGTCAAAGCATAGGTCTCATTTGTTTTAGCCTAAGCCTAGGGAGGGAAAGAAGCTTTGACGTGGGTGAAAATTTTACATCTTCTGCTACCCCCCCCCCCCTCCCGACTTTAATTGACCCGTCCTTTTCATGCTTTCAAATTATATTTTTTGTTCTGATGTTCCCATTTTCCTAATAGCACTATGTAGCCTGAGTGGGGTGTCAGTTTTGGCGCTATGATTACTTGCTGTCCTTGTGCTCAACGATGCAAAGAACCTTGTGGGAGCCATAGATGTGTATTATTGCCAATGCCCAGGAGGGGAAAGCTTGCTTCATTCTGTGTTTATTCTTGTATTCCTAAGGTTTCCATGTTGACGTTTCCATCTGTTTTCTTTTTCAGATTTTCAAGCTGGCCCGATACACCTCCATTATCCTCGTCGATTGTCGAAGTATTCCGGTTGGGATGTTGTGGCTACTGTCCTTTACTTCTGCTTCAACTACATTTGATCGTGTTATGTTAATTGGTGATTGAAATGCACAGTTAATTGTTCTCGATCGTTGTTATAAATAAAAAACCTCAATGCGAAGCTGTCACACATTACCAGTTGTGAGAATTTTCGAGGGAACAAGCCAGTTTATCTATTGACTTTGAAATGAAATAATTGAAGGATACCGTGGTGGTTGCTTCGCGCATCACGACTTCCTTATTTCCGCACTCGCTGTTCTTTCGTAAGGAAAGCCGTAAATTTCCGAAAGGAGTGGTTTTCCATATCAGGTTGGGAAAACGCCCAAAAAGCCACCAAATTTGTCAGCCTTGCAGATGAACGAAAGCTAGTCATTACACCCAGCACTTCAAAGAGAATCTGGAATAGTAGGGTAGGGGCATAGCACTAATTACGACATCTCACACCGATACCAAGGATACAGTTTAACATAGGACCTTCATTTTCTGATCTAGCACAACTTCACAACAAACAATAGCTAATGGCAAGTTTAACATGAGATCTTTCTTCTCTAGTAATGTACAACTTTTCAACAATTGATCATAACAACACCAACAACTATACACATCTTTTCAACAACAAATATCAGCAGCTATACAATTTATCCAACAACTATACAAAACCATGTACAACTTCTCTTGAAGAAACGATAACAGATATGCGATAGGAAAAATATCCATCTATGTATTATATATAACCTTTCATCATCAAATAACAAAATATATAAGTGAAGATGGTACCCTATTCACACTACTCCTATTCAGGATGCAATGCGCAGCTACAAACAAAACAGCAACGACGGATAACACACACCACTCACAGGTAGTTTCACCAGCAGCAAAACAGAGAAAACTGAAAAGAAAAGCAGATTCCGTCATGTGAGCACGCGCAACATACATAGAACAGCGATTAGGCGCTCTTCTCCCGGCTATCCAAAAATAAATATCGCTGAAGATTTGTTGCCCCGAGAAAAAAGGTAACAACAATAAAAAGGTCGCCAATTTCCTCTTCCCTTCAATACAAACAGTCTCATTATTGGGATGGAAACAAGGGAAGAAAAATAAGTTGAATCACTGCCCATAAAAAACTCACGAGCATCGAAATTCAGCTGGTGCATTATTTAGCAGTAGTTGCGGATGAAAGTTGTTGTACTCACGAGCTAAAGTCGCAGCGAAACATATCTGAAAGCAAAAATAGGCAGGCAAACTAAATCACATTAGAGAAACAAAAAAACGGAAAGAAGTGGTCACACAAAGCACGTACGAGACTAATTCACAAGAAAACACATCTGTTTGGAAAGCGCGCAACAAAAATAAGTAGGTACACAAAAAGAACGAAAGCAAAGAAGATGATTAACAAAGAGACTCTCCTGTGCGCAATCAGTCAATGCCGAGTTGGTCCTGCAACGCTGGATTGTATACGGTGGTGAAGCGGACGAGATTTTCCCGGAAAACTCGCACTGCATTTTTTCGTGGTGTAGATTTAGGCGGCAGTAAACAGAAAACATTGAAACCAGCAAATTTTAAAACACCAGAAAATTCATATGCAATTGTTAAAGAATACAGCTCCCTGTCAAATAGGCGCTGCGTCTCTGCCTTAAAATGCACAGAGTCAGAGCGAAGCATATAGCCACCGCCATTTTAAGGTCGCGCTACTCAGCCGTAACTGAATCCCATTCGCCGGCTGCCGTGCATTTGCGTATTAGCAGTACCGTAATCTTAGGCCTAGTTATATTCGCCCTGGTGTACAGCTCGCCCTAACCACTGCACAACACTGTTCTAGGTTCCCGCTTGTTGTGATCTTGCACTGCTGGGGTCTACTAGATCAAAGTAATTTTTCGCACCATTCGAGGCTGCAACGGCACCTCAGGTTTACGCTTTCAAGGTTTATGCTACGGATCAACAAACATCACATCACAAAACTCGTCAGAGCACCTAGCTGATCTTTCCGTGCTTGACATTTTTCCTACTATGAATGATTCCGTGTGGGTTCAGGCTGATGACCTACTTTCTATTTTGCTGAGCTGGCCTTCGTCCTACTCCCTTACTCCTGATGAAATACCGTTACCTTTCATTAAGAATGTTGCTCATGTCATCGTTGGGCCGCTTCAGTACATCTTTAATCTTAGCTTGATAAGAGCAGAAGTTCCCTCTAGATGGAAAATGGCCTATGTTACTCCTTTACCTAAAAAGTCGCCCTATGACTGTCCTGACAACTGTCGTCCCATCACTATCACATCAATCTTTGCTCGTGCTTTTGAAAAAATTGTGAAGAAGAGAATAGAGGCACATATTGAGGAACACTATAATTTCACCTTTCCAGCACGGATTTCAGAAAGGCAAGTCCACCAGTACCGCATTACTGCAGTCGCTCAACGATTGGACCGCTTCCCTGGATGAAGGAGCTAGTGTTGATGTTATATACTTAGACTTTTCCAAAGCTTTCGACCGTGTCGATCACCAAAAGCTGATCACCAAGCTTTCCCTGATTGGAGTTCATATCCGAATTATTTCTTGGATCCGTGCCTTTTTGAGTGACCGTCAGTTAGTAGTTCGAGTCAACGATACCTTTTCTTGTCCGCGAAAGGTGCCTAGCGGGGTACCTCAGGGTAGCGTCCTTTCCCCTCTACTCTTCAATATTTTCACGGTTGAACTGCCACGTCTCATCACCAACTGTGGCGGTTTATGCACAGCATTTCCCGATGACGTGAAATTGTACTGTTCAGTGCGCACGGTGGAAGACTGCTCACGCCTTCAGAAGTCTATTGACGCTGTTAGCAGATGGTCTAGGAAGTGGGGTCTACCCCTATCAAAAGAGAAAACTTGCGCTTTACACCTTTCATGGAAAAATGATCAATTCACCTACACCATAGATGGCGTACGTATCAGCAAAGTGGAGCAACAGAGAGACTTGGGCTTCCTCATCACTAGGAATCTCTCCTTCGATGCTCACTGCGAGACATTGCTCGAAAGGCCACCATGCTGGTTTATAAGTTGTTCAGAGTCCTCACTACGGAGAATACTGCTGTCCTATTACGCGCTTTCAAAACCTACGTCAGACCAATTCTGGAGTACGGCACGCCTGTTTTTAATCCATATAAAGCTAAATCCATCGCAGCACTTGAGCGAGTGCAGAACACATTCACGCGAAAACTGATGATAAGGGTCCTGTTTTCTTTATGATTGTATACCTCCTAGTATGGAAAGGAACAAGAATTTTAAGCTGCACACTCTTTCGCACAGGCGAAGGAAGCTTGATCTCATTCTATTTCACAAAATTATTCACGGTTATTGCGGTCTCAATCCTGATCAGTTTTGCACTGCACGGTTCACTGCTACCAGAGGTGATCCCATTAAACGTCTAATTCCGCGAGCTAAACGCAATTTAAGGTACCATTTATTTACATTAAGAGCTGGCAGGGACTATTTTAAACTTGCTAGATCTGTAGCCCTTCCAGTGAGTGTACAAGCTTTCGAAAATTCAGTCGACCGTCACTTGGTTCCGTAGAGTATTTTGTTATGCTACCTTGATTCAGCTCTAAGTTTCTACCTGTTTTTTTCTTTTTTTTTCTCGCAGTTCTCATTTCCTTTGTGATTGCAATGTTCCTTTTTTTCTGTCTTTCTTTGTTCTACATAGAAGGTTTTTTTTCGGTTATTCATTGGTTAGTTAATATTACGGTTCTGTTTAATTCACATCACACATGAGCTCTACCTCGTGTAATAAATATATATAAGTAGGTGACATGCACTTCTTGCCACCTGCATGGCAGCGCAACTACTTGAGCGAACTTCTCCCGTGAAGTAAACTTCATCAAGGTGCACCGTAGATGCAAGATAGAGGTGCTACAGTCCATTTCGGAGCGCCTGACAAGGCGTGGCCCACGGACTTGGGTGAGTGACGTCCGTAGGCCACGCCCTGTAAGGCGCTCCGAAATGGACTTTACGTAGGGTTATGGGAGCTAATTAATCGGGGATAGCACTCATTTTTGCGCTGTCCCTCTACTGTGCATCCTACAAGGATCACTTTGCACACCCCACAGTTAAGGCTGGAATTCTTGAAGACCACAAAAGACTCTGTTTTTGTACACTCAAATGTAGATTTTTACCTAAGCCTTATTTTAGGGAGGTACGAGCTTCCCCTAAACTAAGGCTTAGCTGGAGACCTAGCTAAAAATAGCGCCGAACGCCGAGCTCAGTCTAGTGGCCCTCCCTCACAACTACATTAGCACATAAAAGTGTTAGGATATGAAAAAAAATATAAAAAGGTCATGATAAGGATAAACGGCTGCTTCTACAATGAAGCAAAAGGTGTAAACGGTCGATTAATGCGCGAACGACGCGGGCGCGACGCGTCATCGCGATTTTCTGTCCTTGCGACATACACTCATGCAACCAGAATCGATAGACTCCCTTTGGCTTGGGCACAATGATGAAGAGGGCGAGGAAACGCAACTGCCGTGGGTAGAACGTGATCACCACAGAAATCGTTCCATGCTCTCGTAGGAGTGCTCTTGAATGCAGCGAGTAAATCGTGAGGAGCAGCGCAGGCTTTGCGCTACAGAATG
The DNA here is from genome assembly GCA_963978905.1 of Trichostrongylus colubriformis. NCBI lineage: Eukaryota > Metazoa > Nematoda > Chromadorea > Rhabditida > Trichostrongylidae > Trichostrongylus > Trichostrongylus colubriformis. Next base: position 24,459,678 of record OZ022260.1, read on the forward strand.
TTCATAACGGGACAATCGAATAAACGAATGCCCAGGGCATCTGGAGAGGCGCTTCTGCAAGAGTAATGCGTTATAATCCTTTTGCGTAATAACGGAATTCCACAAGTTCGGCGGTCTGGTTGAAATGGTAAGACTTTGCCAAGCAGTCTATACTTTTGCCGCACCCTGTATGTAATTGGGAAAACCTCCTGTCAATCAATTACAGAGACGAATTTGTTTATCGCTGGTTCTACAAGGATCTTCAGTCTTCTTTTTCGAGGTGAAGCTTTGCTTGGTCTGGGAATATAGGCCGACGACAACCGTATGTACTCGTTGAGAACATCCGTTATGAGAACTTTCTGGGCGACCTTTAGGCTTTTCAACCAAAGTTAGCGGCGTTTGTCTGGTAGCACATACCCCACTCTTAAATCATCTATATTCACTGCCAAGCACCTATGTGTTCTCATTGTCGAACTCGTCTTCTTCCGAGAACAGATTTTCGATCATTAAAGGTGGGGTGTAATGAGTGCCACTGAGGTGCCATCTCCACAACGTACGTGCCGTCGAACTGAGCCTCCTGCCGAAAGCGATCATATCATATTGGTCATGCGCTTATTCTGCAGTCGCGACCCACAAACAAAAATAAAATTTGGAGGTTCGTCGCTTCTAAGTTTGTTGCAATTTCTGTAGCAAGATTAACACAGGATTACGCTTCTACCGCGTTTATGGTGCCACTCTGGAAAAGTACGCAGTACGCTACAGCAAATGTATTTCTATAGGCTTGGCCCTGTCTGATGGATATCACTTCTCTGTTCCTGAATTATCCATTCGCTTACAATGAGCTGGCTCGTCTGCATCACTCACCTGCTTTTAGCCTTACTTATAGGTTCCTATTCCTAGTGAAAACAGATCTATCTTATTGGGTCATTCCATTAGTAATGTCGTTTTTTTTTCAGTAAAAGTTTTTGCCATAAAATCACAAGTTTTTGCAGCATACCATATATCTCGGAAGTAAATTTCCTGCTCTACAAAATGACATGCTCAGTTTTCGAGTATGTCACAATGGCGCCGAAATCTAGTCTGGCGAAGAGGTAGGTCCAGCAGTCGAAAATTGGCCAAATCGGCAAACAATTAAAACACTATATTTTGCTTGAGGAAAACTAACCAACCATGTGTTCTGTACCTAGCCCCGACCTCTCCTGCAAGTTCCACCTGTCAGCTAAAAATGTCCCGTCGCTCTTTTTCCACATTTATTTTTTCCGCCATAACTCGGTGATTTCAGACAATTTTTTTGAACCAAGGCAAGAAAATTTTCTCAACCAATCAGTTGAACGAGTGGTGAAATATTAAGAACAAGTGGTGGGTAGGAACAGGGGAATACCATTGAGCGGATTCCTTACCATTCTCATGGAAAAAATGAATCGTGAAAAATGTCAAGTGGACCCCTATCACATGGTATTAAAACTCAGTCTGAATCGCAGCCAAAACAAGCTAGAAAGATATTTTCGATATAGCAGAAAAAGTTCTCCAAAGTGGTCCACAATACAACTCTAAGCAAGGGATTCGGAAGAAAAAATTTCATTTTGAATAGGTGTGAGTGCTTTCGAAAAAAAAGATTTTAGAAAAAGAAGGACAGGACTTCTTCATCAACCAAATATTGGAAATTGTAGAAGAGGTCACTACCAAGTACGCGACACATGACTGGTTGGTTTTCCTAAAGTGAAATGTAGTGTTTCAATTGATTGCCGGTTCGGCCAATTTCTGCCGGCTGGACCTACCTCTTCTCCAGCCTAAATGTCGGCCCCATTCTAATAAACTCAGAAACTGAACATGGCATTTTGTAGAGCAGGAAATTTACTTCCGAATGATATATGCTATGTTGCGCAAACTTGTGATTTTATGGCAAAAATTTTTGCTGCAAAAAAACGACATTACTTATGGAACGACCCAATATTTATGCTACTGCAGAAGGTTCCCTCAAGGGAGGCACGAGAATATTTCTAGGAAGCATTTCCTGCCATGTAACTCTGCAAAAAATTAGCATTGTGGAATACGAGAGTTTTCGAAAGGTTGACAGGAAGCACCCAAGTTGATTTCCCACTTCGTCATGCTTATAATAGGTTATGATAAGGAATCATGCAGGTCTGTTCATCTTCATTGCCATAGGCACTGTATGCCTTGAAGTCATCTGCATAAAGTTGATCTTTTGTTGATGAATGTGCTTTCTTTTAGCAGTAGATCGTGGGTTTAAGAGCACATCTCGAAATAATCAAATGAGCCAACTTACCCCCTTTGGGCACCAGATCCCTGGGTAACTATTCAAGCGGGTGGGGGTCTTTAGTTCCAATAGTGTACTGTAGGTGTACGGTAGTATAATTACAAGATTACTCAGGTACATTATTGGAACTAAAGGTGCACACCCCCCTGTAGAGTACCATCGCCCGTGTAGAACCCGTGTCGTCTCAGACAACGAGACAGCTGACTGGCATCGTTGTGATAGACGACGATGATACCAGTGCGCAGTACTCATAAAGTGACTCATGTAAGGACGATATCAATCGAACAGCTATTTAGACAGTCTTTCATCCCGATATTGTGTGGCATGAGTAGCATGAATCAACCAGCACCTGGCAGTTGATTGCTCTGAACGACTGCCTCTCATTGCAATGACCCAGTTCGCCTGAATCGGTATGCATCCGCTTCGATCTGCACTAGAGAGGAAAATTTGTCTTCCTCCGGGAAGGACAAGCAACGAGGGGCGCGCAAAAGGGCGGTGGGATGAGATCGAGGTCATGCGTGGGACGACACCGGGTTTCACTTGTTCACACTCGAGCAATGCGCATCACTGTACTCGCACTTCTTCTCGTTATTGGTTCTGCTTTTGCTGAGAGGTACGGTATCGATCTTCCACGGTTCATTTGCTTTGATTTTGCATAACTTATCTAAAGATTTCTTAATTTTCTGATTTTTGAGTGGATTTTTTCCTTCCTTGTTCTCCTCTGACAACTTGCCGAGGTACTATGGAGATTGAGGAAACCTTCCCTTTTAAAAAGTACTTTGCTCAAACTCGGCTTCTTTTTGACGTTGGGATCGAAAATAAGATGAATTAAGGAAGAGATAGACAGGGTAAAGAACTTCGGACCCTATGAATTTTTTCACTTCTAACATTCTCCGTAATAGATCTGTTGTTGATGTGGTCATTTGAGACGGAAGGGATTAGAGACAACCATCTTACGGTACTTACACAGGAACCACTCCACCGACAGCGATCGTAAACAGTCATGAAACTGTGGACAGACATCCTCAAGATGTCGGGAGGATGTCTGTCCACATTTTCATGACTGTTTACGTGACGTGAGATGTCCACAATCTCAATGCTAAAGGGCTGTCCAAGCATCGTCACTTGCCGCAATCCTTTTTCATTCGTTGTCGGATCAGATTAAAGCGTCTTTGGAGATGAAGAGTGTGCAATCTGGCTTTTGCATAGTGAAGTGACCCAGATTCAAAGCAAAAATCGTGACGGATGTTTCATTAAGATCCGTAAAGGTGCTTTTACGACGCTAGCCGCTCCCAGAATCCGAAAAGGTGGCTGATTACTTTCGAAGACGTAAACAGTTTGCATGTGAGGGAATATGAAAATAAATCAGGAGGCTACCGATATCAAATAACACTGATATCTCGAATAAAAGAAGAATCAGTAGCATATTGAAAAACATTGATTAACGTAGAGTGCTCATTCAGCTCATGACTGTTGGCTGATTCTAGCTGCAAAGCTTTACTGCTTTTGAGTTAGGGCATTTAGGAGCAGTGGGGCAAATCGACGACAGGGAAAACTTTCCTGACTTCCTTGGCAATGGTTTAATCTAAATTTCTAGGCTAAGATACGCACTGACCAAAATTTGGGAAAAACTGCGTCAGCCCACGCGGCCCTTGGATAGCTCACCTGTAGGTTAGAATCCGTACGCGTTACTCAGCGTTTTACAAGATTATGTGTCTGGATGTGATATTCAAGGTTATTTTGAGTTCATATCAAAAAGTGCATCGACATCAATGTAAAAACGCCGATCAAGGCAATCAAAATCCCATCGCCTTTCGCGTTGATCCAAGAGCGCTGACACTCATGGGTGTTTAGCTGAGTGGGATGGGGACATTCATAAGTGGGTGACCCAAACTGATAATGGTTGATAAGATTCGATTAGGAGCGTGAGAAGGAAAATGTCACCAAGGCCGGTACGCTTTTGCGGCTAAAAGTGGACATCCGCAGGTACTGCAGGGTAGGGGGACCTCAATGGTATTGTTGGGTACAGGGGCCTCAGTGAAATTGATAACGACTTACAGAGGCTGATAAGAACCGTTAGGAATTGAATGTGATGAAATCCTCTACATCGCTTGATACTACTGTACGACCGCTCTAGCAAAAGCGTCTGATGCTCAAGTGCCATTGGGTGAACATATTTTGTTCGTTCTGATATCACTGGCCGATGTATCGACCGCTGAATTGCCTAGCGTTCCAGAAAATGGTCATTTCTCTTGATACTGCGATCTATTAGGTTGATTCATAATAAATCGGACAAATGGTAGTGATGATTTCTAGAGATCATAACTCAGTAACGAATTAACGAAAATGGACGCGCGAGGTACCGTTGGAATGAGTATGAAAAGCTCTTCAAAGTACCGCAAAATAATCACTCCAAAGTAAATTCATTCCGCCACAATGCCGCACGATTTCAAGCGGTCCAGAGACCACATCCGCAACGTCATACTATTTATATCGCTATCTGGCCAGGAACCCGCGGATATCGGCAGACGTCTGATAGAAGTTCACAAGGAGCATGCCCCCGGCAGAAGTACACTGTAGTTGTAGCATTCGAAGTTTGCGTCAGGCGACTATTCCCGTACACGGCGTAGAGTACTGGGAGCTGCTCGATGAAGGTACCACAGTATCCGCCGACGTCTACGTTCGTCAATTACGAGAATTGAAGGCCAATGTCCAAAGTTCGCTACGGCGGCGGTCACATGTCTACTTCCAGCACGACAACGTGTCTACTTCCACAGACCGCTCTTCGCAAGATCGACCAAGGCCGAGCTGCTGTCGTACAGTTGAACCGTACTTCTATACCCACCTTACTCCCCAGACCTGGCCCCTTCAGATTTCCACCTTTTCTCCCACAGCCAACGCCACCTGAACGGCCAAGACTTCAAAACTCGCGACGAGGTCAAGGCGGCACTCGGCAACTTCTTCGAGCTCCAGCTTCCGGCCTTCTGGAGCAAGGGCATCCATGATCTGCCTATACCGTGGCAGAAGGTCATCGATAAAGATGGAGTATATTTCAAGTGAATCCCTGTTTTCGTAAAAAAGTTGTACGACAATGATTAAAATTGGTCAATTTGTCCGATTTATTATGAATCAACCTAATACATTGATAACCATGATGTAACCTATATTTGTGATAACAAAGCAAACCTTCCGCTCTGAATCATTTCTAATGCGGTACTGGCAGCAACACTGAGTATCGACCGCTAAACTGCGCAAAATACCAAATAGTGAAGCATGTTTACGAAAACGATATACGTCGATAATTGGGATTTGGATCTACTATCGATGTGTAGGAATTAGATGCTCAGCAAATGAACAAATTGTTACCAATCGATGCAACCGAATATAAAACTATCGATGTCTAAACTATTCAGACTCCCAATGATGACCTAATCCAGCTGGCTCGCGCACACTACTGCGCGTGATTTGTGTCCATGACGTGTAAAACGGGTTCGATGCAAAGCGACTGAAGTATGATTACACCGAAGTGCTTTTTTTATCCATCTTCTCTGCTTTTATCCAAACATCTCTGCTTTTATCCAAATAAATAAATCAGCTGAAAGCTGAGGAAAGAAGTTTCCACTTAACTCCATATAAAATTTGGTCGTGCCGATCAAACCCATTTTGCACAGCATCGCCATGAATCGCGCGCAGTAGTGTGCGCCAGCCAGCTGGTTAAATATAAGCCACATGGCAATTTTTTTGGTTTCTGTAACTTTGCCGTGAAAGTTGGACTGAGCATGTTGAAGGGCACACCTTGCGATGAATTGTGAGCGTTATCGTACCCACCACTGAAAGAAGAGGTACTGATTCAATTAACAGTGAGGAAGAATCGGAAGAAAACTCCAGAAGCATAAAAAATAGCACCGTTCGTTAACAGTCCTCGTATGGGAGCTGTACCCTAGAAAAGGAACTTTTCTTGATGGTTTCGCGCAAAGCTCAGCCCTGTCTCTTGTTTCTCCCTGCTAACGCTTTTTGTCATCAGTAATTCGGTATTATATTATTTTATCATGATGGTTCCCTCGTCACATAAGCGCCACAATGGAAAGTTGTACGTCCAATGTCAGGTGCCATTTGATTGGATGGGACGGCTTGACTGATACAGAGGACATGGCGCTTTGACACAGCAATTATAGGGTGCAATGTAAACATTTATGCAAGGATCTACTTCCTCAATACTACGGTAAGCCACCAATTTGATTATAGCGTGGTGTGCCTTTGAAGGGTTCTTATTAAACGGTATCGTAGAGAAGTGCCACCGATTCAAAAATGCTCACTAGCTCACTAAGTTTAATCAAAACAATGCAAGCCTATGTGATGATAAGCTTGAAGTCAAGAATATGGTTCCAAGAGAGCTTACAAATCTACGTAGAACTGAAGAGTGGAGAGAGACACGATAACACGTCACGGAGAGAGTTCCATAGAGATTCAAACCTGCCTACTTTCAACTTGTCATGAAATCTTTGCAGATGTCCACCGGTGTTTGGAGAGTTCGAGTGCCCAATCGGGTTTGCCTGTACTGATGGTCAGTGCCTAGGACGGGACGGTCGATCATCCATATCGTGTGGATTTGAGGTAGGTTTTTGCGGGTTTTCCTTTGCTCTGAAAATTGTGCAAGGACAACGATTCTGGCGAGAGGCCACACAAAAAAAAGTTGCGAGCATCTCGGAGAGATCCTTGATGGATCAATCTGCACACTTAAGCGTACATTTTCACTTGAGCATTGAAGCTTGAACGGAGGAGTTCTTTTTCCCTTCTAGGCTCAGGTAAAAATAGGCTACATTGTGAGATGCCACCCCTCATTACAATAACGCCATCCTCACATTTACCCACCCACCTACCTTGACGAACTCATGTGGCACGAGCAGCATTGCACATGAGAACTCGTTTTTGTTGAAAAGAAGGAACAGGATATTTTGGTCGGTGGTGGAATGTGGAAGCAAGCGCGTTAAGAAGTACAACAGTAGAAAAATGCGGAACGCAACGGTCAAACACACGAGGGATATGACGCAACCTCGCTTCTGCTCATCATTCAGGACGTGCTTACGCATCCGAGGGGTGACGTAGACAGCAAGGCCAAGCAAGTTAAAGACACCGGGAAGGGGCAATTTAGGTCTACAGTGCACGCTTGCAGCTCGTTCATTTGCACAATCGACGCTTTGCCAACGTCGAATGTGAATTGATTGGATTTTTATCATAAACACCTTTTTTCCTGCCATTCCGCATACTTCCATTCATTGTTTCACTTGCTTCGAATCATCGTGAATGAATGAAATGCACCTTACGAGACAACAAGTGACATCTACCAAAGCGAGTAATTCGGAAAAATGAAGTGTTTAGTTCGCAATGATACATGGGAGATCGCGAATAAGGATACACGACTGCCTCTATTGATTACCTCTCCCGCCCTCGAGGATTCTCTTGAGGACGAACATTTTTTCCTGCTTCCCATTTCCCCCTACCTTTCCCATTGCTTTTTAACCGATGATGTGGTCCCGCCCTCCACGGCTACCCACCGTAGGCACCCACACTGGCGCGTCGCACCATGGCGATGTGCGTGGTGAGGCAAATGTATGGGTCGCTTGACAAAACCTTATTATACCAAGAACAACAGGAACACCTGTACCACCTGCCGTCCCGCTGTTCACCAAGAGTCTGGAGCGGGCGCTAGCAACGGCTCCATTCATCCCTTTTGCGAGCAAGCGTAGTCCAGTGAACTCTTCTGGCTTCAGAGACCCGCAGCCTCTCGTTTACTTCGCAGAGCTTTCGTGAAGAAGTCTGACCGTCCGGCCAGTAGTCGTCCAGGTGTTTGTTTGGCGCTCCGAGAGCTCCCGTCCGTAACCGCTCTTGTTCAACGGTAATCGCTATGTCGTATGAGGGTCCGGCCCATCTAATCTTCGATTCATTGGCAAATACGACGGCGTCCCTGATCTTCGATCGTCGACGGAGTTCGGAACGTAGAATGCTACTCTAAACTTGTGCGTAATGGTACTCCGAGAAACGTCCTTTCGATGGTGCGTTGGGCCTTCGAACCGCCGATGTGAAACATAACGGTATCTTGTACTCTCGCAACACTGAAATGTATCTAGTGACGTGTGGATGCTACTGATTGTATTAAACCTCTTCGAAAATCCTTCTTGCTCGCATGGCTGTTCTCCGTCCATTGTTCTGCCACCTATTCAAAACGACTCGAGTGAAAAGCTTGTAGACTACAAACAGAAGGAGCAATGTCATGTGGATCTCCTTACAGCAACAAGGTCCTGCTGGTTTTCCACGAGGCGGTAATCTTGCCTTTCGACAGGTAGCATGTGGAGTCGGCCCGAAGTTTTGACGAAGATTGGCGTAGATTTTTCGAATGTTCTGGTCTGATACTGTCGCCAATAAAATGACTTGTTGGATTTCGCTAAGGAGGACTGAAGGAACGAGATATTCAATTTGCTTAAAACTGCTCCTAAGCAGGTGGACATGGCTACCGAAGAGATTCGGATGGAGTCGTAAACGACCTTCTCCTCCCCTTTGGAAAGCAGTGACTGTGTCGTTCGGAGCTCGGATACAAGTCATTTCGGTCCCATAACCATCGAAACTCCAGCGGACATTGCGAATGCTCCTCCGCCTCTGCTGCTTCAGCCGGCGCGCTGCTTTTACCTCTTTGGGATATTCTTTGTCGCCTCTTTGCATTGCATCGCAAGCTAGTAGGTCACTTGATAATCACCTGCGGCTCCCAGTTGGCAAACCAGCTTGTGAGTTTCCAAAGAGGGGCTTCTCTTGGTGACTTTTCAGCTCTCTGCCCATCTGGCACTATCGTGAAGATAATCAACGAGCCGCTTGTACTCATCATTGTTTTCGATAACGGAATCCTCCCATAGACCAGCGAGGAAAGCGAAGTGATCCTAGCTGATGACCGTTTTGAGTCTTCGCTTCCTGAATTTCGCGGCTATCTCTTCGGCTCTGTATCGAAAAGAGCAATCTTGCGCGCATGAGTCGATGTCAGATCCCGTATGAAACTTCGAAACAACAGCGACGTCGGTCAAGCAAAACCTTCAAAGGAAGAGTATGCGAACGGTCGTGTTGGAGAATTGTCCTCGACTCACAGATCCATCGTAGATGGTAGTTCTTCTGGAACTGTGAGCCATCACGAATGGAGGTGATCGATACAATGAACCCGACAGTCTTCCATCCTGCTCATTCCATGCCGTTCCGTGACTCCCGATTGAAGTTCGTTGCCGTTAGTTCAGCCTGGAATAACCGACGATGAACTTGAATTAGGTATGGTCTCTCTCAGAGAACTTTTCCAAGTCCACATAAATTGCTTCGAGGTCGTCCTGGTCGTAGCTTCATGTTGATGCGTAGGCGGCGAACATGGTTGAAATCGAAGTTGAACCACATCTTATCAATCTCAAACGTTCGATCTATGTTGTCAGATTTCCGTGCGAATCTATGTTCACGTCCAAGTGCGTGATGACGAGAACGCTTACACCGCAAGGGCCTCTCCCATCGCATGTTCCAGGAGATAGCTCTTCTTCGATCTCGTGAACGGTGTGCAGATGGCGATGCTTCCTCGTCTCGATCAGTTCGATGATATCGTACGTGGTCTTCTTGGCTTGCATCCCTGATACACGCTGCGATGCAAGGGTTCGCGCATTGGAAGTACAGGTCGCCATCTTAGTCCTTTTCGATTTGGCAGCTTGTATGGTCCTGAGATCCTCTCCCGAACGGCCCCACCTAAGGATCCCATATCGAGGGCTTCGTCAGACTCAGGGAGACGCGGCCCATTCTAATTGCTATTTTCGCCGGATGAAAAACCCTGAGTGGCTTCTCGCGTTGTGGCAGGGCCTGGGCACACTATGGGTAACAAGTCAGGCTATCCCAAAGTAGTCCTGGGGCTTATTTATGGGGATTGATCCCAGACCGCCTCCCTTCACCTTCCAGTCGGTGAAATGCGAGCTTTTCGCTGTATCATCAACTGCATCATACGGAACGGTCCCACACGCAAGAAATATGTGCATGGATTCAGAGGAATAAACCAGTCCAGCACATCAGAAACAGGAATCCCATCCTCTGAATCTACCTTCGTCTCGGGACAAGTGACTGAAGGCTTTGACCTGCGATTAGCCTACTGGCCCGCTGGGGCCGTGCCACGTGCCGCGTCACCTGACGAATCGAGATCGCCGCGTAGCCTCACCACCTGACGCCTCGAGATTCTTCGTCGAGGAGTCTCTCAGTGAAGGAAGTTTGCTGAAGAACAACGTAGTTACCTCCACAAATATTCTCGTAGTATAGAGGATCATCACGCATCTCATGATGTGACCCGATAATTTAATATGGTTGTTTCGCCTTACACGAGGGAGGGCATGTGCCACCGGTCGCATCTGATGGCGGTGCAAATCGACCTAGACCATCGTCAGAACAGACTTTAGAGAATCGAATAAATTGTGACGATTAGTGCACGCATTGCTTCCCAAGACTCACGAGGGAGTGCCGAGCGGGTTACATTTCGTGTTGGCTGGTGGCCATTGCTGAAGTGTTGATCGCAGAGGCTGCTATGAGTCCACTATGTCCCCGATTGCCTTGTGCGTCGGAGCTGCATTCTCCGGAAGTCGGTCAAACTGGATAAGGTGTCAAGCATTATGTAGAAAGACAGGACCTTTTGATGACAGCGTTGAGTTGATTCTACTGCTTGCTTCTGACTCTGCTATTGTCGGAATTGAGGAATCTAGGACCTCTGCCGCATCGTCTTGTCACAACGCCTCTTCAGAGTGTTTGAAACTCAGTCTGCTGGACTATTACATTACAAGTACCTTGAAGCGACACGCCCGCTTTACTCCTCACAACACAATCGCTTCTATTAGGACTACCTTTACTTAAAGGAATCGTCCACGGAAAATGCGTTCTTGTGTTACCCATACGTTTATGTTGTATTTGCCTAATGTGGGCCTCATGCAAAATTTCACGCGAAAAAATGCGAATCTGGCTGAGATACAGCACCACAAAGTGCGGTCCCAGTGGGCGGGGCCAAAGAGAAAAGCCTCGTTCCGTCGTCCGCCGTGGTCGGAGACGCATTGTAGGAACAGAAAGTTTCGTAAACAGTCCCACTCTGCGTTCCCAACGGCGGCGGACCACGGGACGAGGCTTTTACTCTTAGGCCCCGCCCACTGGGACCGCACTTTGTGGTGATTTTCGATTCGCATTTTTCGCGTGAAATTTTGCATGAGGCCCACATTAGGCAAATACAACATAAACGTATGGGTAACACAAAAACGCATTTTCCGTGGACAATTCGCGAGAAGATCACTTGTCACTCGCGAAGAATGCTTTTCTTGTCATCCTCATCGTTTTATATCACCCAAAGAATATCGTATTGAATGCTGAGAGATTCTATGGAAAATTTCGTTGACACATAAGGATGAAGGATAAAGTTTTTGGCGTTAATCAATCCCTTCCTGGGATGCGCCGCACATTCTAGTTCCATTCAGAATCGTGACGGCAGGTGAATGTGATGTGGCCTATGCAATGACTTGCGGTGGCCAGCCGATGTACAAGTCAGTGCTTTTATGCTCCCAGACGATCCTGGTACCAATTTGCCGACCCCGGAAGGATGGAAGGCTTGGTTGGCCTGGGCGGGCGTTGATGCGGGATTTGATCCCCGCACCATGAGAGTGGGGGGCGCGCCACCTGTTACTACACCACCTCCGCCCTTCGTTGACACATAACCAATGAAATTCATGTTGGTATCCCTTTCCCACTTAGCATGTCAAAGCTTACTCAATCGGTCAATAATGCTCACTCTGTGGAACTTAGTACGCACCTTTCGAAGCGAAATTCGCCGTAGATCGACTTTTTGAAACTCGTCTGACTACTTACAAGGTACGCTCTCAAGGTACAGTCACCTTTATATGCCTAAAGATGGCTTCAGTATAGTCTTGCTGGTGAGACCTTTGGCGAACTACCGCTGACGTTTTTAGGGACCACGGAAGCGTGCTGGAAAATTGATCTGTAGTGTACGCTTGAGGTTGCCTCAACAGAAGAGCAATAGATAATGTGTATATACTCGGATGTTATGTACATCTGATAATGACACAACTGCTACTGAATAAGACAAACGCTTTGAAGTTTTCGCAGACTGAACTGGTGAAGTTTGAAGTAACTCCCATATCCTTCTAACCATAAGTTCTCTAATCTCCCACCATATCAATCATATGTTCTTTTAAATGAATGTGATATTTCTTTATTTGCAGACGGAATGCTCTGAAGCAACTCTCTGCGTCGAAGGGAAGTGTTATCCGCATTCGTCTATAAAATGCAACAGGTGATTGAATATTCATGTACATATGCTTACAATAAGATTGACGTGGAGCAGCAAAACCTTCACGTTCACACTCTTTTGACCAAACCAGAGTTTGTTACTGAAGCCGTTTGTAGGAATGATTACATTCTAGCAAGAACAGCTTATGAATAGGGGATATATTCGGGAATCAGCCCACCTTTTTGGTTATGATTTACTGATGATGAAGCATAATTTCGTGGGAAATAATGTTGTCGAACATGGATCATGAGTGTAACCAGTGGGACTAGCTAGACACCTGGATATTTTTACACTAATCCTGATTATTCGGCCCATCATTTCCATAGTAAATTTTCAGTTCCCTCAACTTTGTGATCAACCAGTTTTACCTCGGGTACACTTACATATTGCAGACACGTGCTTACAGCAGATGGGCAAGCCCGTAGCATAGTTTCCGATTGTGGCAAGAAGGGAAAATGCTTGAATGGGCAATGTGCTTACGACCGTAAGTCTACGTTTTCATTTTGCGGTCTGACACAGTCACTATCTCAAATCATTTCCCACCTAAATTATGGTTACAAAATGAAAAGGAAATTGAAAGTAATTGTACATCATAATGAACTGCAGTGGAGAGTACACGTAGATGTACACCATGATGAAAGACAGTGGAGAGTACTATTAGGTTGTAAGGAAAGTTCTGGCCGCTTTTTCGCAATCACAAGATAAATTTAAATATCAGAGCGCGTCAACATGAATCAGCTGACATATTGTGCTCGTTAGATAGAGAAAAAGTTGCTCTTTCAGAATATATGTTTTATTTGGAATGCCACAAGGTTTTCAATTTATTAGGGAAGTTTTAAAGTGCTGCGAAAATGGCACTTTTAAGATGACTTCACTTCAAGAGTTCTTGTTTAGCCGAGTCCCAGCGAAGGTGACCACAAATGTGAATACTGCAAGAGGAGGGGGTGTATCACTGGATGGAACACATTGTCTCCGGTTTCAGAAGTGCAGAAATGAGGACGAGCTGCTCGAATTTTCAATTGATCAAATCGCTTTAACTAAAACGGCAGAAGGCGATGAGCGTCCATATTTGCAGGGGATATCCACAAGTATTGGCCCTCAACAAGCAACCTCAGCTGACCACCTCAAGTGGCTTTGATTTGGAAAAATCTAAAAAAATGGGTGCCGCGGGACCCCCCACGGCAGTCATGCGCAAGCGCATTTTTCACAAATCCTCTTCCACTAATTGAAGCAGTTGCAGGGTGAGGCCCTTACTCGTCTATCATGTTCATCAGATCTAGCGCTAACTATGCCCCACTTCCCAAAACATCTGGCCAGCTCCTTCAGTAGCAGTGTGTTCAGAAAGAGTGGCGATTTGAAGTCGACTTTTTTTCATTTCGCGCAATATAAATTATCAGCCCTTTATCAAATTTAGATGTGTAGGTATGCATAGTGTTGCCAAGAGTGTGGCGAATCTAATGGTGCTCACTCTGTGAGAAAAGATGCACTCTGAGCCGAGTTATGATCTCTCGAAGTTGAAATTTCAAAAACCGGCCAAAACTTTCCTTACAACCTAATAGTATCAAGTTGCCTCCGTCAGAACGTTATCCTCTGAGGGCAGTGATCGAGGCAGGTGAAGCAAAAACTAGAAAATACAGGCCAGAACACTCAAATTCTACCCCGCCAAATGCATCAATGCGCTTAAGTCCCCTGCTAGTTCCATCGTAGATGGGCAGTGTTGAGGGAATCACGGCCGGGAGCTCCGACGACCTGTTAGAGTTCGAGTGCCTTGGCCACCACTCAAGATTCGGGTATTTGTGAGAACATTTCCGCTATATATGAGCACTAGGTCTCGTTTGCCAATTAAATGGTCCTTGAATAGACGTCGCGGGGTCCACGTAGCCACCTCCAAGCAATCGTGCCATGTGCTGAATATGTCTTGCATATCAAACTGACCCCAATCGACACGTCATAGAAGCGGGGTGCAGGGATTGTGTCCACGGAGAAAGGAGAAATCGTGCAGGTGAAATGAGGTCCACCTCTCGGGTATTTTAAATGTTTACCTCATTTTTACCCTTCGTGGCATCACCCAACACTTACATTTTCATTCCCAGCAGATAAGGTTGAGTGGTCGCATCTATTGCATTCGAGCAGTACTTGACTGTGAGACGGCTCAAGACATTCCCTGATTGGCTGGTTCAAATACTTCACAGTATTAAAGAGCTTATGAGAGCAACGGACGCCCGAGTGGTTAAGAGTGCAGGCTCATGTCTGCCCTCTCGAGGCCGCGAGGCTCGATCTGTGCAGAGGCACAAACTATGTCTAGCAGAATAGTGCAAAAATGGTGACGTTACCAGCGTCAGGCCCTGGTTGGCAGTCGACTGATGGAGAAATCTAGTTACAAAATCATGAGGGTGAACGACCTCAGCCGAAAAGTCGAGTAGGTACACTGAACCTAGCTAGGATCGCTGACCGGAAAGTCTCGAGAGATTGCTGATCTGATCGTCGAACATACAAGCCCTAAATGACAAGGGACTTTCACAGAATATGGGAAGGCACCAACGCAAAGAGTTTGGAGGGGCATTCAAACTCATTTACACCGACAAAGACTAAACGGAACGGCTTGGCCATCGCGGTAGCGGATTCCATCATAACTGCGTCTTTCCAAAAACGGAATCAGTAACCGAATCATGGCGGTATAGACAAGTGGGAGAGATACTCGGTAATAAGTATGTACTCTTATGTCAGAATTTCGCCGCATGACGAGCGACGTTCGACGCAGTGTATTTGAGCTATGCGCATCGCTTTAGTTGAGTCTTAGGTCGCGGTCATACTCACCACCGGCAGAGGGTGGCTGCGCTCACAGGCAGCGAGAGAGTGGAACGGGGGAGGTGTAGAGATACCGCAGGCAACGAGGCAGGGTGGCATAGGCGGAGACGCAGAGATTCGCAGCCACGCCCTGTCGCCGGCACCGCAAAGTATGACCGCGGCCTTGGAGAGATTACACGGTAATGCTAGGGGCGTCATAAACTTTTGACTTACAATCGCCTTGGGACCCAACAACACGGCGGCTTTAAATCGTCCGTACCGCTTGCCCCACGCCGCGGTGCGAAATCCTGACATAAGGGTACAATAGGATAATACTGGTAGTATTCGTGTACACAGTTTAAGCCGATTGCTCCGAATACGAGAGAAGTGAGTTCTATCCGGAATTCAACGAAGTCATCAGGTCAGTTCCGCGGAGCGATTACCTTACCGTAGCAGGTGATCTCAACGGTCAGGACGGCCGAGACAGGAGAGGCATAAAAAGGGTAAAGGAGGGCGTAGGAAACGCTGTGGGAGTAGGGATACTAGGTTTAGGCACAGCCCACCACTTGGCAGTCTGCAGCCAAACATCGAGCCAATCAGGACATCAGGGGGAAAGACAATAACGAGCAGCGAGGGTGCCGTTTTGAGAAAAATGCCGAGGTTAAAGAAAGGGGTGGGGTACTTCCATGGACTTCTACACGAAAAGTTTCCTCGTAGACAGGGGCACATGACAACACAGGCGATAGTGAGATTGTGGAATCCTGCGGATCCGCAGGATAGCTGAATCACAGATCGCTACGCTCCTAATCTTCAGTCGAATTGTAAACGGATCACGTGGTATAATTTCAGCCTATGCTGGGTGCTGATTTAGTGCAGGACCAGTCCTTCCGAAAAGCAAGGAAAGCGCTCTAGAAACGGTGGAGTTCTACTTTCAGATTCATCAATTCTCCTGGAGCCTGAGAGGGAAATTAGCAGCAAGCGGAAACTCACTCCCTACGCCTTCGTCTGTCTGCACGTCTGTTCGTCCCTCTCTCCGTCCGTCCGCCCCTCTCTCCGTCTGTCACGAAATGAGGCATTACAGGAAGAACAATCCCTACTATATGAAGCGCTTTGTCTGTCTGTACGTCCGTCCGTCCCTCCCTTTGGGGGGAGAGCGTGCACTGAAATGTTCCTTTTTCAGACCGAAAATTGTTAATCGTGTTTCCATATGACCCAAACGTAGGGGAGAAATGCATTGTGTTAGCGATGACTTTTTGAAGGTCGCGAAGGAAAGCCAGACACAGTGGGCGGAGCATTTGAGATGGTGGGCGGAGCTTGGACGTTACTAGAAAAATAACCTGTGGAAATGGGAACAAGTTCGGGATAGGTAGGGCATGGTAAAGAAGTAAAGAGCACACATGGACCGAGTTAAGCTCCGCCCAGTTCGTGAATGTCATGAAAGAGGCTTGGAAGCAGGGGTAGAGCGCAGCTTGAGTGGGCGGAGGAAAAAATCGGTAGATTTTACCAATGTCAAAGCTATCTTCAATACACTTAAAATGATCAAAAACCCGCCCACAATGGGCGGAACGTGATGTGATAATGGGTACAGAGTTAATTTATAGAAAATAGCAAATCCAGTTGACACCCATGAAGTTTCGCGCGCAGTAGCGTGCGCTAGCCCGACTGATATTCTTATATTTTCTTTGTGGGATGTTGAAGCATAACAGCAGCATTCCATGCCAATACTCGGTTCTTCTCGAAAAGGTGATGCATAAACAAATACTGTGGAACTGGCGAGAAGTTCTTACTTTTTCATCACTAGACGTTAAAGCAGCTGTTTCTCGGCCAAGCCTCTCAAAATGCTTCCGTATTTGACTGCTCTTGGGCATCTTTGATACTGTTTTTTTTTACTAATTTCTTTTTAAAAATTTTTACGATTTTCGTTTATAAAGTATGCACCGGTTTTCGCTTCCTTTGTTCCTTTTCTTCCACTACTACTTCTTGCCCATAAAGTTTTTTTTTTTTCGATTTCTCTACAAGTTCTTGGAGATCTTGTTATTTCAGGATGCCTCGGTATTATGTGTCGGGAGGGTGAAATGTGCCGAGATGGAGAATGCGTGAAGGTAAGAACTGACATTTCTGAAATGCTTCAGTGAATGTACCTTTCAGGTTGTTGACACATTCTGTTTGAGTCACGTGGATTGCGGACCGGATATGGACTGCCATTCAAACCATTGCCGCATCAGGTATGTAGGGCGGAGGATTGGCACCTCAGCCTTGCGACCTCTTTATGAAAATGGTGAAATGCTCAATGGTTTGTAGCAATGACCCAATCTTTCACGGAACGTGCCACGCATTGTCGAAATTATAAAGGTATTTGAATGTATTAGGCAGGAGGTGAGGGATAAATCACGCGACATAACGCTCCAGGTCTCCAAAACGGGTTCGCAATCTCACACATTCCGCCGAAAGATTCTTCGCGCCGCCGATGATGGGTTAGATCCCACTGAGTGCGCGATGTTGTGCCGGAAGCTAGTGTGTGGGTGTATGGGGGGGGGGTGTATATCATTAGGACAGAAACGTCGCGTGGCCGCGTTCGGCGCGCGACGCTATGGTGCGAGCTATGCGCGCCGTATTATTTGAGTCCTGAAGCGATATCGCCTAGATTAAAGGAATCGTCCACGGAAAATGCGTTTTTGTGTTACCCATACGTTTATGTTGTATTTGCCTAATGTGGGCCTCATGCAAAATTTCACGCGAAAAAATGCGAATCTGGCTGAGATACAGCACCACAAAGTGCGGTCCCAGTGGGCGGGGCCTAAGAGTAAAAGCCTTGTCCCCTGGTCCGCTGCCGTTGGGAACGGAGAGTGGGACTGTTTACGAAACTTTCGGCTCCTACAATGCGTCTCCGACCACGGCGGACGACGGAACGAGGCTTTTCTCTTGAGCCCCGCCCACTGGGACCGCACTTTGTAGTGCTGTAACTCAGCCAGATTCGCATTTTTTCGCGTGAATTTTTGCATGAGGCCTACATTAGGCAAATACAACATAAACGTATGGGTAACGCAAAAACTCATTTTCCGTGGACGATTCCTTTAAGGCCTAGAGCATCGTCATCGCTTCTTGACCCTTCCAATACGGCGCGCATAGCTCGCACCATCCCGTCGCACACCGATTGCCGCAAAGCGGTTTTTCTGTTCTAATTACATACACCTGCTAGTGTGTTACCCCGATATAACCTATTGCACGCACTGAACGCCGGCCGTGATTGCGTAACCCTGCGTCTATGTCGTCCTTCGCCGTCTGGGTCTCTCGGATTTGCCTGAGCCTTTTCAGTGAGGGAGCTTTGGCGTCGCGCACTCTGGCCTGTCTGGTGTCTGACCTCGCGGCGGGAAGCGTGTTGCCGAAGAAAGCCAGCTGTCTTCAAGCCGGTACGCAATCACGGCCGGCAGAGTGTGCGTCGAGTAGTTTATATCGTGTTACCCCTGCCGGGTCAATTCAAGCCGGGGGGGGGGGGGAGACGCAATTTTGCGTCAAGGTCGAAGCTCCTTTCCCTCCCTAGGCTTAGGCTAAAGTTGATATCCTCTCCTTCCACATGAAAAAGCATCTGTCAAAGCATAGGTTTCATCTGCTTTAGCCTAAGCCTAGGGAGGGCAAGAAGCTCGACGTCGATGAAAATTTGACGCAAAGTTGCGTCTCCCCCCCGACTTGAATTGACCACCCCTGCCTTTAAGCTTGCAGTTAGCCGAACAATGGTTCAAGAAAAAAGTAAGTGAGTAGACATCAGTGAACTCATTGAATAGTGAGGTTTTCTGTGTTTTTCTCGGTCCTCATTTCCAAAGATGATACGCAGTTCTCGTGAAGAGCCTTGTTTTAGGCCACCGCAACCACTTTGCAATTGCCAGCCTTATGAAATTTGTCACCATGGGCAGTGCTATCCTAATCCGCGTATGTTATTCGCCGATATTCACTTTGGAATCAGTTTTAGTACAGCCAGTATCTATGCATTTACAGAGTGCACGTCAGTCTATTGTGGCAAAGGCTCCTATTGTGTCGACGGCAAATGTGTCAACGGTTCATCTCAAAACTTCATGCCTTGACGTATAAACCATAAACTGAGGAGAATTTTTTCAGCCATCGGCATCGATTGTAGCAACGACATCTGCCGTGGTGGTACCGTCTGCGTGAACTCTGTTTGTGTCATGGATCCATGTCCAGGGAGGTATGAAACACACAAATTTTGCGTCGTATCCGAGTTTTTTTTTCTTGCATGAGCCCTACATCTCATTTCAGTAACACCTCTATAAGTCTCTACGTATACTAGATCCTACTGATCGCAGCGATTAATGAAAAAAGGCTTGTTCGTGGCGCTGAATGGCGCAGGCAAACTCTTGTACACATCACATTTAGTTAAAATGCTCGAGCTCACTTATTTGCTTAACGGAAAAGTTAGTAGCAACGGTCCACGCGAGAAAATCCAATACCGTTTTTCACCGTGATAGACGGGTCACCATGTGGGGATGCAGTTCGATAATAAAAACATCTTAAACATATTCTAAATATCCAACTATCACACTCTAACCAGAAAAATCCATAATATTCAAAACCTCGAAGGGCGGGCTTCAGCGACACATGGCGCAAGGCTGACACCCAGGTTTATTTCTACGATTTTCAATGTAAACTTCGTTCAAGAGATAAATGATGATCCGGACCATGAATCTGACGCCCATTTTTCAGCAACAGCGTCATGTGGCGCCAGCTTGACCAGTCAGTTGGCACAATCCCCGTTCCTGGCACGGTGCCAAAAACGGTCGCTGTGTTGTGATTGATCAGTAATGTCAATTACCTCTGCTTGTGGGCTTACACAACACAGATATTGGTCGAACAAAGAGTAATTGAGCCAACCGACGTCTCTTTGAATGCTAGGAGTGTGGCGGTAACGCACCCAGTGTCCTTCCTACTAGCTGTGGTGATTCAGTAGACGCTCTCTACCCGAATTACGTAAAATTCGTTGAAGCTTTTCGGAGGGCCTATGTGAGGCACCTAAGGAACTTTGCTAAACCTGCAACTGGCAAGGGAGGTCGTTAAAGTCATGGCGCACTTTTTGAAAAGGTTCTTCCACCATATGGGCTACCTGTATGAAGCATACAACTGTTGTCCATTTTCGCTTAGCGGCCCCACGTGTGCCAAAAGAGAAGTAAAAAAATTTGTTTTAAAAGAGCGACTTTGACTCACTTACTGCAACGCATTCTCTTTGTGCTTTTGAGCTGTGCAGATTCAGAGGTGTTCTGCTATTGCTCCCAAAACAAGGCGAAATACAGAAAGAAAAAGTCTTACCTGAAGAAAGTACTGAAAGTGCGTAGCAGTCCCTAACCGTTCCCTAAGGTACATAAAGATGCTGCAGCGATCGGTTTTCCTACTGGGTGTGATGGTGGACTCTCAAGGAGATGTTATGGATGGATTTGAGTTTTGGATTTTGCCGCTTGCACACTTTTGCATCTTTTCTTTCAATTTTTCATCTTCATATGGCGCCCTTAGTATTTGTAGAAGGGAATAACCAACAAAATCGATGAAAATCAATGGAGTATGCACAGCACGAATATATGACGCTAAAGCTTCTCCCACCAAGCACCAAAAACGAGGGTATTCAGTATTTCCTGACATGTGATAACATCGTCCCCTTCGTCAAAGGTGCAGTCGAAGCTATACCAATGTTCAGCTCAAATTTTCACAAGATTGGGTCACAATCTTGATTGGGCTGGGAACCTACCCTCTGAGGTATGTAGTTCGACCCGATGAGCACGACGGATTTCAAAACCGCTTCGCGCAAAAATGCCTCACTCGTGCGCTATGGAGGCTGGCAGGCTAAAAAAAATTGGTCTATAAGATTCGCTGAAAATGGTAATGCGGAGTGGCCCGGCACTCTTAAAAGGAAGAGTGCACTTATTTTCCAAATGCAAATGTTTACGAACCCAGAAACAAAAAATCAAAATTTTGCTGAAATCTTTCCTCAGTGTGGATCGAACCACCAACCCCTTTCTGGCATTGGTAGGACCGTTCAGCAAAAATTGACATCAGTTACATGTTTCATTCATGTACCCCCACACGAGTGAAAAACCGATTTCAAAAAGCTCTCTCCTGTGAGACTAGCGAAAGCGTTCCACCTTATTTTCCTTTCCAATTTCAAGGATATGCGTTGCCGTGACGATTCACTTCAGAATGTAGAAATCGTCACCCATTGTAGATGTCCAGTGGATCAGTCCTGTCGCCTTGGCGAGTGCCGCATAATAGACGGAATACCTTGTGTGGCAGAATGTAGCGGTCCGTACTCCTGTATTGATGGACGATGCAGAAGAAACGGTAAGCCCTTAACATCATCAATAAACAAACATGAGCCCAATTAGGCGAACAATGGATTTCCACAGCGCTGGTAGTACTTTCAGATTGTGGGAATCGTGTCTGCCAGCTCGGTGAAGCTTGTGAGGGTGGACAGTGTACTCGCGTGGCTGGTCGTTTCTGCAGGTGGGCACCAGTGGATTGCGGACAAGCATTCACATGCAAGGACAGTGTTTGCGTCGATCTGCTCACTCCGGTCACTACACTTCTGCCACAACAAGATAATCGTTTGCCCAATTAATGATCTCTGATATCGCTATTCACGTGTTTCTCGTAATCCTCGCTGTGCTGTCATCGTTTATGAGGAGTAAAGTACTCAGTATTGATGCAACTTTCCTTATCCTGAGCTTAACGGAGAAGGCACTCCCTCCTGTTACCCCCCTCCCGCATAAAATCGCGTATAGGCATGTAACTTTCAAAATTCAAGTGAGGCGTTTTCCAGAGTGCGCCATTAAGGTTATTAGTCGACCGGCCGACATGCGAGAGATACGTCCCCACCACCCTGCATCCAAATACATTTGGTTCAGTACTCATAATGAGCCACAACATGGATTTCTTCTGTGTCCATCACAACACTTACTAGACTATATACTTCTCTGATCACACCAATGAGTAATGAATGTGCACAGCACCCAGTGTCAGCTTTTCTGGAATTAATCTGATGGACTATATTTATTTACACAAATCAGAGGGGTCTACACCCATGACAATACCATCAACTAGAGTAGATTGAACTGATCAGAAAACACGATAGCAAACGGGAACTGCACTTAATTCTCGAATCACAAGCTGCACTATGTGCCCTATGTGAGGGCGTCTTCAAATAAAGCGCCACTGCGAAACACAAATGAAAATCAAGAACACGAGTTTTATATTTCCATACTATATAATATTGTTACCCATAATCTATACGCGACCTCAAAAGAAAAAACGTGAATATAACGCGTCGTTAGACTAAGATTAGTGTACCGAAAGAAACACGAAGTAACATGGGAGCAACTCAGGTAGAAACTAACACAATATGAGGCGCATGCAATAATTCCAATCACCGCAGCCCCGTTTCGAAAACTGCCAAGCTTTGTAATTCTAGGAGAAAGGTATTTACATATAAAAGAGCACAATTATTAATGATCGATTACACAAGATTGTTCTACTTGAGAGGTTTGACAAAGAACTTCAAAAGTGACCCCAATCATACTGCATATTGCGATGATCAATTTCGTATTGATTGACAACTTCTTCTGCGATACCCTGTTGAAGCCATAGCTGCCGTAATTTATGGTAGAGTTCTTCATTAAGGTGTAGAGGATTACCCCGTCTATAAAAAAATGACTGAGGAGATGAACGCCGGGGGGAAAAATGTCCTACCTGAAACCTTGATCAGCTTCACCAAACTCGTCAACATAGGGTGCTGGACGGAAGCAGCCACGATTCCGAGTAGTCATCAGTACTATGGCACAATCGCGAATTCTGAAGAGCAAAACAATTGATTTCTAACATTGTTTGGAGAAGCAAATGCAAAGAGACATGTACGATTTCAGACGAGGCACCAACCAACCTTAGGAAAACTCCCATAGGTCCAGAGCAGAGCTGCATATGATATCTACACGCCCCTGTACTTTCTTTGCCAACCTGAAGGGAGAGTAATTGAGCAAGATAAATGGATTATAAAAACAACTTTGTCTTGCCTACTTGAAGAAACTTCCATACCTGCTTTTGACAACAGTAGCTTTGAGAGCAGAGGATCTGACCACAAACGAGACACATGGTGGGGACGTTGGCCGCATTTTCATCTAATGGAATTGACGGACACCTGAAGTCACGGTTAATATAATGAAGAATCCCACTGCGAAGTTGGCATGACATACTTGAACGCTGAGGCTAAGTGGATGACGTCACTAAAATCATAAGGAAGGTCTACGAGCTGTGTAGCTCGAATAGGCTGACGCACAATCGAATGTGGGAAGGCAGGCATCGCGGCAGACCACCTGAATGGTGCGGATTGAGAGATTAAAAAATTAACCTTATTACACCTGAGGTTTCAAAAAAATTAACTTTGTTACTGTAACTCACATATCGAACAGCTGCTCTATAGCGAGCCCATCAAGAAGTTCGACAAGATGGAATGGAAGCCCCATGTATCTACATAGCGGCTCGAATTCGTCAACGGATGGATCTTAACCGTAATTCAATTGAGACACCCACCGAACACTAAGTAACTAGTCAATAAATTTGAAAAATTCTACCTTTCAGTGCTTCCGGAGGGTTGACCAAAGTGAGAGCGTGATAGAAAAGAGCAAGTGGGCGCAGCAGCGACAACGTTGCTTCGATGAGTGTCTGGAATTTAGCAACGAATTCGTAACCACTGAAAATACTGTATCCAAAAACATGAAATACTCACTGAGCGAAGACGGGCGACATCTCTGAGAGCAGCATCAGAAGGTCTCACAATTGACCACAGTAGTTGAAGACGTGTCGTCAATACCTCATCTACATTTTCATTGCCATCAGCGTCCGACATCTCACTGTCCTCGAATGTGGCGTAGACCTACAATAGGCGAAGTTTTCAATGACTGAAGCATGAGATGAGAGCAGCAAAATAATGAAGTAGTAGCAAAATACCGGAATAGATTATGACATAACAGCAGAATGACAAAGTCAACAATGCAAAACAATAATATGAAGCTCGAATGTTAGATAAACCGTCAAACGTTGACCACTAACGTCTTTTTAATGGGCTGCGCTCACGGATCATTTAGCAGCGCAACCACTTTGAAGCGTACCATCCTACAGTGACTTGCACGATCCAGCCAATATTTACATAGGCTTCACTCTAGCGAATGAGCCGGCTACCTATTAACGGAAGTTGGAAAAAAGCTGTATGTAAGTAAAGCCTATACATCTGGGCGAATAGTACACGATTTGATAACCAAACACCTCGATTTGATAACCAAACACCTGGCGCTTTCTGACACTACAGTCACTTTTCTCTTCATTCCCTTTCCCTGTGATATTCAAAATGTTACAGTAAAAGTAAAAAAATATGGCATCACTTCAACTTGTACTATTTGACGATACCTGGAAGAAAAGTCCATTGAGACAGAGACGCAAAACGTGCAGCTCATCTTGGGAGCCGTCCGGCAACATCTCACGAAGTTGTCGAGTGGTTTTTAGCGACTGCACGCCATCATGCCAGGTCCATCCAACTGACATCATCAGTGATATCTGTATTCAGGCTCTTACTTACGAAGTTGTTCGAAGAAATGTGCACATTCTAACAATAAGCGCAATACAGCGTAAAACTTCAAAAGATACTAACAGCTAGACTAAGCATGTCCACATGAAGCAGGTTCACATTTACATCCTTTTTGCTTGAAAATAGCTGTGCAAATGTGGATGACAACAGTTTTGCCGGCGAATCTGCCGACGAGGACAATGGGCTGAAAGCATGAACAATTCTTATTCACTGTTCACGAAATAGGACGAGATTTCAAATTATAGAATAGAACGAAATAGAACGGATGATGAAAAAAAGAATGATTGAGAGGTCTTAACACCTTTGTCACAAAGAAATATTTCCTCATTGCAATGGTGAGTAACATAGCTTCGAGAAAACAGTGTCATATGGAATATTGTCTTTTTCATGCTCAGTTCTACCCAAATTGAAAAGGAAATAATTTGAAGGTGTAGCAAAAGCCCAAAAAGACAGCTGTATATGGACAATCTTAATGGATTCAAAACATCCGATCATCAACGTATAGCTAAAACAGAAGCATTGTCTATACCTGGCATTCGTGAAGCTATGAACAGGACTGGTAGCAGTGTGGTATTCGGGCGATCGTGGGCTGACTGGGGCTGCACCTGAGCTATTTGCCAACGGAGGTGGTGAAAGAAGAACACGCAGCATGTTTGCGATGAAGTCCGGAAGAAGCTGGATACAGAAGGACAGCACTGCAGAAAGACGCGCCATTGCGAGGAGACAGTCACGCTGTAAATGACTTTATTTAGAGTGATCCAGCATTGCTGCTAAAAATCAGAGATTGTAAAACAATGTGCACGTATTATAAAAGTGGGCAATGTCACACCTGCAAAATGAAACCCATTTTTGAAATTTTGTATCGAATGTACACTTTTCATCACCAAACCAGATAATGAAAAGAAACACATTTAGGTCAACAAAGAAAGACATAAATAACAGCCGACCTGACGTGTATTCATTGCGCAGAAGAGAGGTTTCCGCTCGTACGCTAATACAGCGGCTGTTGTTCTAGCCACATGAGCAGCACTTTTCCAAACCGCCAATGCGGCTGGTGGACTGTGAACATCGTCATGTGTATCACGAGCCTTTATTTCATCCGCACCACGTATCCGTCCCTTAATTATTCACAATGAATACTCCACCATTATAATAATATACTAGAGACAAAGTAGAAAGACTGATTTTGCGAGTAATGCAGCAGTTTTGCCAGAAAAAGTATGTCAGCACCCAAGATGATAGCAACATTCACAACAAAGAACAAGCCTCTACAGAAATCCCTTCCTTAATTGAATAGCTAGATACCGACCTTATTGAGTAACACGCTGCTGAAAACCTTCACCATTTCTTCGTAACGCTCATACGACGGACCTACGCTAAAATGGAGTACTTCATAAATTGTCCTTGAACTAGAACATTCTCAGGATACCTACATTTTTCGTAAAAGCTTTAACAACACAGCTACTCCTGCGGTTGGTAAACCTTTGATTATGCCACCAAGAAAACCGAAGCGTGCACCAGAGCTGTCACTTCGTCTTTCGCGGCGTGCCCCTGTCAAGTCCGAAGAGGAAGCCGTCTCAAAAGCCGGTGAGGTTGGCTGAATTCATTCCTTATAGAAGACGAGAAATGAAATAGATCTAAAAGAATAAACGGGCACGTTACCTCAGCATCCGTTCTGCCCTCGGAGTTTTGAACACGCATAATTTCGGTCATCTCACGGAATAGATCTACAGCTCTTTGAGGATCTTCTTCGACATCTACCTCTTAACATTAGAGAATGAATGAAAAACTCGTTTTCAGAGGCGCACAGTGCGTGAAATAAGAAAAGAGACAAGGAACGTGTAGTAAATCGCGGTTCCTAATGAAAACATCGGTAGCATTTACCCATTGCATTGCAAGAAGTGCTTGAGGCAGCTTGAGAGACCATCTTAGCAGGAGTGTTCTGGCCTAGCAACAGCGACATAGTCGAAGCGGATGGTACCGATGTTGAGAGCGAGTTATCCAGAGGCATTGCGGAGAGCTCATCTCCTTGTTTGGCAAGTTCCAGCAGCGAGCGCTCAGAGTGAGATCTAAACATAACAATAAAAATGAAGTCTGATAGTCGTCGCTCATAATCATTCAACACTTGACTTGCTCAACACAAGAAATTGGTAAATGCTTTGAGTTAGGCCGCTTTCATACTTTGCGCACCGACGCCGTCACGCGCGTGACGGCGTCGGTGCGCAAAGTATGAAAGCGGCCTTACTGCATATCCAAAGAAAGAAGGCATCTCGAACTGCCACACCTCTTCCTGCTATGTGATTTCGGTTTCTGCGTTGGAGTTTGTCGAACAAGGGGAGTGTCCAAAAGGCTTTTCACTCGGGTAACCCAATTATCGAAATTTTCAGGTGCATCGCTGCTCGCCGTGGAAAACCTTCAAATGAATGATGGACGCATTGTTTAGAAAACGTTAAAATCTTGCCTTATAAATCAACTACAAACCCATCGATGTCCATCAGTTGTAATGGTGGCAGTAAAGGCATTGCTGTATTCGAAAGACGCTTGCAGAGCGGACACAGGTACTCTCCCACCTGAAATCTTAGCTAAAGACTAGCACAGGGACAAATGCGAAGACTGCACGAATTGAAACCTCCGGATCGACCATTTTCTGGTTCAGAGCCATTTGCTGACGAGGACGTTGACGCTCCCTGCTCAAAAGGGTTTCCGAAAGGCTGAAATAAGGAAAGAGCTAGAAACAAACTAAAATTAGTGGCATGTGTAAGCGTACCCAAATATCTATCACAAAATTCATTGAACAAACTGAGCTGTACCTGTGGAAGCAATCATAATGCATAGTGTGTGAGCATGTTGAAGCGTCAATGCCGAAGAGTAGGTTAGCAGGTGCCAAATCTCGCAACTTGGCATCAGTTTCAGGTTCTCCCTGCTGTGCAAAAAGTAACGATCTGAAAATGTCGAGCCATCACAGATAAGAATGTTTGGGCAAGAAAAAATACAAAATTTGTATGATAGACTAAATCAAATTGCATCTGCAAAGAGAGCCGGAACATACTTTTGAACATAGGCAGCACAGACAAATGCTTTCCCATTTTCAGGAGAGAGCGTCTCTTCTTCTTGACAAAGTATGCAGGTCACCTTTCGTGGCAATACTTCCTCCACACGACTTCGCTGTGGCCCCAAACAGACAGGAAAGCCATGGTCTTGTTGCTTGCTGAACGTTGAACAATCAAACCCAAATTGCCATGGGGAACATCGCAGTCGAAAACGCAGTGCTAGCTGCTGCCATAAACATGACAGTCTTCATAGCAGCTGACAACTTAACGCGCGTTCAACGAGCCTTGTCCTTGACTGTGCATTGGATACAGCAGGTTTCAAAGCAAAAATGAGCGCTTCAGACCGCAGCAGCACATTTACCCATAACAGCTGTGAATGTTATTTTTTCAACAGCTTCGCCACATTCTAATACAAAAAAGCTGACCTCACGAAATCTTCGTCATCATCGCCACGAAGCTCGGCCAAGCCTTGCGTAATTGGCTCCGTCGAGGCTGGATTCTCTGCTTCCAAGACTTTCAAGAAAGACTTTTGCATTACTGACATCTGAAGAAGTGGAGGATTTACACTGCCACAAAAACCAGAAACTAGAACCAAAACCTTTAACATCGCTTGTTCACGCATCTTTGCAGCCCTCGCAGCTCGCTTAGCCTTTGCATCATTGGGATTTTCTTGGTTATCTATCAGCTCTCCACGCCTCTCAGTAGTGTGTCCAGTTGTGGACAAACGTTGAACCTCTTTATACCTCTGGAACCATTTCGAAGCGGAAATCACCTCAGTTGCACTGGAAAGCAGACTTCTTCAGTTTACCTGTATCGTCCACCAAAGTAAGTCTGCATGAGTGGCAACTTCCGCAGAACCAGAAAGAGCCTCCAAAGAATGCAGGATTTCTTCTTTTTCTGCAACTTCCGTAAAGGCAAAACGATTAGGATCCCGAGCTTGTTCTTGCAGAGCCATACCAATCAAAAACAGGGCCTGAAAATCTCATGTAACAGAAGTGCGGATTTTCTATTCTGCAGATTTTTGGTTTTCAATTAGCATTAGGACACTTTCATGTGAGAAACCTACAAAGAGTTATTAACGCTTAAGAACGGTGCTTACATTTAAATTTGAGCTTACGAATTACTATGGTTCATACGGAAAATACAAATTTGAGCTTACGAATTACTATGGTTCATACGGAAAATTAATCGGAGCGAAGTCGTTCTTTTGCGAAAGGACTTGAATTAAAAGCACCCCCTTCCGACTCCAGTAATGATCAAATTTACATACCCGATGAAAAAGACGATCACTGGAGAAACGACTTCGCTTTCCTGTCCTATCCAAGACTAGCTTGAGAATTCTGATGAGACACGGAGTCTTCAGGATATTTCGAACTGGAGCGAAGAATGGTTCGAATTCAACAGGTACAGGGGGTGGACACGCTTGCAGCTTCCTAGAAACTACTTTCATACTTAATCTGTTAAGAAACTTGTCGTTCTTCCATCGTGAGCCACGAATCACTGAAGAAGCTCACCGGTCGAGCTTTGAGCGGATTTTCTGTTGGTACTGTTCAGCTTGCGATAAGTCGCTCTTCGAGTAGTGGTAGAAGAAAGGGTTGTATTCAGTGAGTAACGAATCCTTCAGATGGAATTGTCCAGCTGAGGTTGTTGTCGGCTTGCTGCATTTTAACAAATTACTCAAAGGAAACAACAGATCCTCGAGTAGTAATGTTTCTGGTGCTACTGAGTGTGCATATTCAACCCTCCAAGATCCCACCGAAACGCTCAGATGCGTACCTTTTTATAGGGCTCCCTCATTGCGATAGCACCATTTTCTTATGAAAATGCTGCGATAAAAATGCGCACTGAACTCACACAAAGTTGGCAACACTGTTGACGACCTCATGCAAAGATATGCGTTCCACCATTGGATCATGAGACATGCGCTTTTGGATCTGCAAAGAATGTGTTACGTGATGCGTATGAGAAAGGTTAATCAGAGCACGAACATGGCTGAAGGGCTGCGGTCCCGTACAGAGCACATGGATGACTTCGCGCTGTACTTGCTCCGTAAACGTGCACTTTCCGACTCCAGGATGGTATCTCTCTCCTGAGTTCAAATCGATAATTCAGATACACCAGGACATTGAAAATTGAGGCAGAATAAGCAATGCTGACCAAGTATCATAATCAGTAAGTGAAGCATTTCTTCTGCTAGAATGACTATGATCTTCCCAGTTTCTTCGGGTTCCATTTTTCCAAAAGGAGTTGAATGCTTCGATGCTCCATCACCAGACTGGTCAGCCCACTGGACAAGACGGAAGCGGCATATGATGTGCAACAGGAAATCCGTAGGAGGACGGATAGCCGCTCCAACCTGAAGGTAAAGGTAGGAAATCTCTTTAATACATTTCACTACTTTAGTAAACTTTCTGTAAACGCGTTTGCAGAAAAAGTGCGGCATAACTATAAGTTCTCGACCGAAATACCAGTACTTTGTGACCACGAGGATGTGGCTATTAAATCTTAACCCATAACGGACGGCTGCGCCACATGGTTACTCCTGACATTTGAAATTATTTTTCTCCTAGTTTTGTAATATTTGCAAATAACCAATTATACACGCATACACTACAAGTATTGAGGAATAACATATGTTCCCAAGACCGGTACAGCGTAAATCTTCAACAAACATTATGCGAGTAACTTCAAATGCGATCCTTTCTAGTTGTGCAAACAAATGACAACAATTGTTTTTAGTTACAATCAACAATCCATTAGAATCCATAGGGTCCGATTTTGTTACACTTCTTTCCCATCTGAAAAACCTCGCGCTCATCTTATTACTCGAAATGCGTGACTTTTCTGCAGTAGTATGTAGGTAGAGAGAAGTACCGCGTACAACAGCATGAGGCGATACCACAACACAGCGATGACCTCTTTATCAGTAGCAACCGCACAAAAAGTCACAAAAATGACTAAATTGATAAGAATCGAAAAAAGATTTGATAAAAACGCGCTCGCCCACCGGCAATCCCGTCAAAAACGCCGCCGTCCGTTATGGGTTGCGTGACCATGTGGCGCACCCGTCCGTTATGGGTTAATCGAGGTGTGTAACACCAGTAAGTACTGACTGAGCATCTTTCATCACCAAATCCCTGGGAAGAACAAATCAAATTTCAGCGCTATATCCAATCCATCAAGAACACTAGGTGCTTTTTGTGCTGAATAGCACAAAAATGAAAAACAAAAGCAAAATAAGACTAAATGCCAAAAGCTTATTTTTAATAAGAGAGATAGACAAAACCACAGCTCCTTACACCTAACGTGGAGACATACACCGCCTCTGATAATTATGCACCGACTTAAGCGACCGGAAAGGATCTAGAAGTGACACTGCTTCTTCGCCAAGTCTTGCGCGATTCTAATGACTCCATATTATCTACAACACACTGCGCTCAGTTCTTAACTAAGGTTCACAAAGTGTAAGGATAGACGCTCATTCGACTTTTGTTGTGAATCTCGGTGGCTTTTCAATTCGTACTACTTCTGATGAGAAGCTGGTCGTATTGGTGTAAATGTAAACGTTAATATCCATTTAGTCGAACTCGCACAAATGGATTACTGGATAGTCGCGAGCGAGAAACTCTGCATTTGATCAACGGCGATACCTATGGTGGAGGAAGAGGAACGGAAGACACTGCCACTGCCCTTCCCCCCCCCCCTCTCTTGCTTACGTTACACAATTACGTTACACAACTAAAAGGACTAGGATTTAAACATAAACAGCTATTTCAACATAACCGAACCTGCATCATAAGCAAGTCGCGATCAAACATTTCCGTGCGACAAAGGGGTGAGTAATAGTTGTGAATTTGATTCACCAAAGAAAAACCATTGCGACGCCACAACTGGGCAGAAGCCTGAGCGCACAACACGAGAGCCCTGAAAATCGTTTTAGACCCCATGTGAAATGAGAACAACCAAACACGGCCTTACCTAAGAGGCATCTCATACAGAATAGTTGCCATCTTCCTCATATGCGCACGAATGTATCTCTCATCGTCCGTGAAATCACTAGATTCAGGAAGCAATAGGAATTGTAATAGATCACTACTGGCAGTGAACAACCCTGCAGTCAGTCGCCACAGCGGTTGGTGAATAGAGACCGCACCACGTAAAACGTCAAACGGACTTATAACCGTCGATTCTCCATTGACTAAAAATGCGTATAGAAAGGACGTGAGAAATATAAAAGATGAATATAAAAAATACCATCAACGACAGTGTGAGTAGCCCCAGCCGGTTCTTCCAAGCAAGAAGGAGGATGAAGTTTGAGCGCATCAAGGCAGAGACGTAAGAATGCGCGATGAGTTGCGCGCTGAAAGGGTAACCGTTTTCTGACTCACTGAGAAAACCGAATAGAGAGCTTTTCATGTAGATATAACCACATTGCTCACATCAGATCCTGCCCAAGCTATGACGAATCCGAGACTATCCTGTATGCGAAGCTGGATATTGAATGCAGTCTCCCACTCTAGTTCCCACACCTGATGCTCGACAGAGAGACGCTTCACTTCATCCATACCCTACAATTGACAACTGCAAGAAACCAAAAGCTAATAGGCTAAACTCAAACGACAAAAGAGACAGACGCTTAGGAACACCGCAGAAGCTTTGTCATTTTCAGGCACGCTCCACCTCCCGACATATCGATGGTTGTTGGCTTAGCTTTTCGAACTCGAAGACGTTTTGCGAAGAGATGTTAATTAAGGGAAACCCAAGTAATGGAAGGTCATCAAGGAAACACAATCTCAAAAATATGGAACCCAAAGATTTTTTTCTTCGTCGCACATGAGAGGGGAAGCAAAGTGCACCACTATCGTAGTTTTATCGAGTCTCATCACTAGAGCTTATTGGAATGTGGCAGGTTTCCCGAATTCTTTTCATACAGAGCGCCTTGGTAATGGAAGAATGCGCAGAATTCGCAAGCATCTAGACAGATGGACTTTCTTGAAGTTCTGAATGCAGGGCAAGTCACTAGGATCATGAAGAGTTATCTCCTATCATAGTGCTGCTCCATGCAGTTCTCAACTCAGTGAGAATCGGTACTTATGAGCCCACTGGATATGTACCCTAATGTCAGGATGCCGCACGATGGTGAGCGGCGTGCGACACAGTGTGTGCGAGCTATGCGCGTCACGGTAGTTGGGTCTCAAAGCGATTACAACGTAATGCTAGGAGTGCGATACGCAGTTGACTTCTAATCGCTTCGGGACCCAACAATTAAGCTCGTCCGCATTGCTTCGCTTGCGTCATTCCGCAGTGCGGCATCCTGACATTAAGGTACACATCCGAGCCCACTTGGCTGCTTTGTAAGCACCACCCTGCCAGCGAGTCCGGTCCGTGTTTATGTCGATGAGGTGCTTACCTGCACCCGCCCAACGTCCTGCGGCCTCGGGTTTGGTGATCTTCAAAACATTCAACTGGGCTGCCCAGATTCTACCCTTCCCGCAATTTTCTTATTACTGTCTACTTACGTGTTCCAAAACAGGCTGTACTCACTTGAACACCATTCTCTGCTGAGGAACTATTACTCCTATGTTCTCAAAAGCCTCTTTCTGTTATCCTTCTGTTGCCCCCGATAATTCGCAAGCTAAAATCAATTCGAGTGGACTAATCATATGTCTCATCTAACTTCTATTTCGTTCTGGTGTACCGTGTCGTGCAAGGAAATAAATAAATAAAATAAATGAAGGGCTGCAACCATTGATAGGCTTCCCAGTGCATCTATGGAATGAATAAAATCGAAAAGGATGCTTGGCAAGTAGGGCAACATCGAATACGTAATCCAAGACACATGAAATACACAAAAATACCTGCATGCGATGCAAGAACTGTATCAGTGATTGACAACCTTCCAAAAACCGTTCCCTCAATTGCTCGTTCCAATCTGCCTTCGAAGGTACACATGTTAGAATGTATCTAAACTGACCGCTAATAAATCACTGCAATAAGACTGTATATGGTGAATATTTGAAAAAAAAAACTAATAACCATAAACAAAAGAAAGGATTATAAAAAGCTGATCCTGCATACAACTCACGCAAGATCACGCATCATGTGGATTCCCCTTCGAACAGTGACGGGAAACGAGTGCTTAGCAAAGTCGAAACGTGACAAATCGTTCGCGGCTTCTAAACGTCAAATATGCAAACACACAAAAAATTACTCCTAATGCGATACTGCATTGAAAGAAACCCTTAGTGAATTTATCGGTATGTTTCATGAGCGTTGTGAACACTGTCCGTATGGCACCATCTTCAGCAATCAAACGCCTAAATCACTTGCAATAAAGGAAGAAACCAAACAGAAAAGACACTCCAACAACCTCGCAATACTGGGAACCGTCAAAAATTGCACGGTAAGGCTGACTACTGAAATATCGATGTCGTGGTCGTCATCAATGAATTCCGCGTAAATGTCATCATAATGCTGAAAAGAACATCTCGAAAGAGAGACCCGATGAAAAAAAAAATGAGTAACTTACCTCAAGGAACGTTTTTGAAAAGAACACCTTCTGTTCAAAATTCATGAGTACTGTCTTCATCAGCATCTGGTGAGTATTAGCCCGCGCAGCTGCAATGTCACTCTTTTCGGATTGGGTAAAGGACATGCAACGATCAGTGTTGGATTGAATCGATGACGACTCATAGAGGCAGCTTTAATTTGAATTCGTGTGCATCACTAAGCACATCGACGCTTACTGATTTTTTTATCACGTAATACATAAACCTCTATAAGTGTAGCAATGAAGTAACAGAATGGATAGATGACCAACATTTCCACATCTTTTTGTCAAACCGCAGTAGCCGAACGAGTATGGTTTCCTGAGATTCCAACTCATCGTCGTCTTTCTCTACCATTGTATTCAGTAAAATATCTCCCACGATGGAACCGAGAATCGCTGAAAGATTGATATGACTTTTTCTGCTGTAAAACGACTGGAGCCTCCAACACAGCTGCTTTTAAGCAAACGGAGTTAATGAGCCATGACGTCGTATTGAATTTTGCAAGGATTTTGATAGCTGTTTCATAGGAGCGTTTATCAAGCAAATCTTCTTCGACCGTTCCACATAATTTCTTCGAATACTGTGTTTAAGCAGTGCTCAGTTGGAAAGATTTGATGCAATCATGAAAGAGGTTCAGAGCACTTACGGAAAG
The DNA here is from genome assembly GCA_963978905.1 of Trichostrongylus colubriformis. NCBI lineage: Eukaryota > Metazoa > Nematoda > Chromadorea > Rhabditida > Trichostrongylidae > Trichostrongylus > Trichostrongylus colubriformis. Next base: position 24,494,948 of record OZ022260.1, read on the forward strand.
AGTCTATCTGCGAGTTCAGCCAAGCGAGCAGTGCAATAGCGTGATTTTGGTGGGCTACTAATGCTCCGTCCATTACTTTCACATCAAGTGGACCAGCCTTCTCAGTCCGCCTGTTTACATCGCGAAGAGTGCGCCGCTAAACGAAGATGAATATATACTGCACTGAGATTGAAAAACACTGAGTAAGCAGTTCTCCTTAACTGACCTGAATATCGGATTTAACACGCTCACAGTCTGGTTTTGGTCCAACCTTGACCGAACTTCGACCTTCACGATCAACTATTGTGGCGATCAACATTGCCTGATCCTTAGTACAATTTATGAACAATTCCAACGCTCGAATCACCTGTAAATTGTATACCGAAACTTCGATCATATCAATCTCGAACATTACTCATGCTCACCGTTTCATATGTATGCGTTTCGTCGTTATACAGGACGGTAACATAGGGAGCGATACTTGGCACCTCAGGCTTTTCCATTGGGGTTCTGCGATTGGTACTATGGGTAAAGTTGCAAGGAAATAATAACTGAGGAGGATAAGCAAAAATGCCTACACAGTCAGATTTATTGGAAGAACATCAGTTTTTTCCCAACATATCAATTTTGTAGAATACTGGAGAATGAGACAAGCCAATCCTCGGAGTCTCATTTCGAGAGACTCCGGCAGTGAAAATGGAACAACGCTGAAATATACGACAGTTACTGAAAGTTTGAAGAATATTCTGAAGCAAAGATATTCAGGAGACCTACTCGCTTTCGTTCTTTTCATGTAATTTGCAAGCGTAGCCGCTTCTCCACGCATCTTTGTCGCCACAGTCACAATAGCCTGCACCCGTAGATGTGTGCATCTTAACTACGGTTTTGAATTTGTATAAAAAGAATCAAAAATATAAGAAGCAATCAAAAGGAAGAATGGAAGCGATGACTTCATTGCTCAATATCACCTAGTACGCGGTAGTTCTGCAACAAAAAAGTGATTTACTGACGGAAACTACTTAGACTGCCCTCCAGGAAAGAGATGATGGTTATTCTTAGGCATCAAAAGCTATCTTACACATTATATCAAAAAGTATCATGCCTCAACCTGATATATAAGAGCATTAAAGAAAAAAACTACGAAAGATATTATAAACCCTGAACAACCTTGTATTTATGTGCCTTGTGTTCTGATAAATGAAAGCATTCGTGACACATGACGCATGTAGCATCTGTAGCGCAATCCCTAAAAGGTTTGTATGAAAGAATGGGTCTAACAATCTTTAAACGCGAAGAAGCCACAAGCTTAAGCGCTCCTATCACTACTAGCATATGAAGCACATACTTGCAACTGTACGTGAGTTCGCCACTCTTGAAAACATGGCCACATATTTGACCTGGTCGACGCCTTTCAGAAGATAGACCGGCTTGTTCTATTAACGGACGAAGGGAAGAATCTGTGACCGAGGAGTCGGCACAAAAAGCACCAGCCAGTGGTACGAAAAGAGCCGAATCTAAAAGTACGAAATCTAAAAGCAATCTACAAAGTACAGCGACCAAAATACAACTCCTTGAATGAAACACTCGAAGTCGCCAAAAAGGAGACACACAGGCGCTATCAACTCACTGATATCCTTGTCGTCTTGTGCTGCTTCCCAAGGATGTTCGGGATTAGGCGCGTAGAGTTTTGGACATTCCGAACCCCAATGATGGTAGAGGAGTTCGCGAGCACGATCCCAGTCTGCTTGACGAGCTGCGCTTACCAAATCCACAATCATTCCAGCACCTAGTCTTCGTCAGCAAATTAACACAGCATAGACGGAATATAGACTGATCCTTTAAAAAATTTTGTTGGTTAGGTTGAACACTCAATGCGATCGCCATACGACGAGTCAAAGAGGAGAAAAAGCGAACTTCGTTGTAAAGACCAGTCCTCGCAAACGCAGAGCAATTGAACGACCCACCCCACTGATGAACAATGCAAAGCACATTATCACTGGCAAATACTCTTGATTAACCAAAAAACTGCGAAGCAGATCAGACTATAAATAAGGGATGACATAAACGGAACTAAAGAAAGAAATCGTTGAGTCCAGTATTAATATCGAGTCAAATAAAGTCGGGGGGAGACGCAATTTTGCGTTGACGTTTCACCCACATCAAAGCTTCTTTCCCTCCCTAGGCTTAGGCTAAAGCAGATGAGACCTATGCTTTGACTTATGCTTTTTTAAGTGGAAGGAGAAGTTATGAATTTTAGCCTAAGCCTAGGGAGGGAAAAGAGTTTCGACGTCGACGCAAGGTTGCGTTCGTACCAAACAACCTCACCTAAATGCATATTGAATCGACATAAGTACTTCTAAACACTTTTATATTGTTATCGACGTCACAAATGAGAAGTTTGTATGAAGCAACTGTACTTCCCTTTCGAATCACGGATACGGACTGACATACATGCGCTCTGATCCAAGTGTATTTGAAAGTCTCATGGCTAAGAGTGCTTCTACGAAGTTATGCATTAAAGGTACGTTTGAAAACTAAAGGGCAAAGTGTACCCCACAGCCTTCTCGAAAGCGATGTCGATCAGACAGCCGGCTGGCACCAAGCTGCGATTGCACGCCGCACAGTTCCCCCGCTACAGTAAGCCAGAATTCGTCAAAATAACGCCGTGTTCATACTCTGCAGTGTCGGCGGCAAGCGTCGCTGCGTGTCTCTGCGTAACCGCGTCTCTGCACCACTTCTGTGCCACTCCTTCTCGCTGCCTGTGAATGCAGCCACGCTCAGCCAACGCTGAGTAGAAACGCGGCCGGAAGCTCCATGAAAGCGTACAAGGGTTCAGCATTAATCTCGCATTTGTCTAATACGCCTCGCATTCAACTCCCATTTAGAATCGGTGGGAACCTTGAATGGATCTGAGCGAGCGGAACGCCAATATTCTTCGTTGTTGTTTTTTTTGGAAATGCGGGGTTACGTATTTTTTTGGAAGTGCGGGGTCCAGATACGTAGTAGGCATCACGCGATACGCCCTCCTGGGTGCTCTGCAATAGGACCCCTTGCAACTCATTTGAAAGTTGTGTCTCACGAGGTAAGAGAGGTAAACTCTTTCTATCAACTACTTCTTTATTTTTTTGAGGTAAACTCTTTCTATCAACTACTTCTTTATTTTTTTATGTCATATGATTGAACAGGGCACCTGCTCCATGAAGTCACTGAAAATAACGACAAGACACGTCATCAAATACAATCCCATCCCCTAATAGTCGTTGTGACTACACAAGAACATGCACAGATAAAACGACTACCAAGGGGAACGCGTAAGCAGACAACTCACAGACATCTTCATCCGATTGTTTTTTTTTTCGAACATAACAATTTTTGGAGAAAAAAGGGTGTGCTTCTGCCCAAAATCTAATCCGTCATACGGTTTCACTTCGGGTCTCCTGTACATGGAATTCTAGGGAACAGGCCTAATTATTGCTGTGGTCGCAGAACATTTTGAAACGAAAAATCCGTCTCAATGGCTCACGATGTTTTTCCTTGTCAGTGATGATGGCTAAAAGCTATCGCCTGAAAGCGACTCAGAGCACATTTCTTCTGCTGCAACGCGCAAACGAAAAACAGAAATCTTCCGCTGAAAGAATGGATCGATGGGGAAACGTGCACGAGCAGTGTTTTATGGCCTCCATTTTTGGCAATGATTGTTGTGCATGCATGTGTCTTCATGATATATACTATGTCCCACCACATGTTCTATTCACAAGACAACGGTTTCTTTGTTGTGCTATTCATGAGATTGTTTTTGTTATTGATTCTGTTGAATGCAAGTGACATCAGGAATGTGTTAAAGGCACAGGGGTAAGGGAAAACTGAGATCTGGGAGTACATGTTCTCTGAAACAAACCTTCTATTTTAGAAGAGGTCACATGTGGTAAAAATCGCCCAAAAAAGACGCCGCTTGGGGTCTTATGGCGACCCCGCAGCTCGTCATGCCATTATGCGGCCGGGGGAGTCGCCGTGTAGGGGCGGGACAACGATCGCGCCCGGTTGGTTCAGACTCTGGCCTGTCTTCAGGCCCGAGTCTGAACCAGCCGGGCGCGATTATGTTGCTGAGCACCTTCAGTCCATTCCGGCTAGTGACGCAGAGGACGAGAGAAAAGGAGGATTTTCGGGTTCCTATTCCTCGGTTTTTTCGCCGTTTTATGTCGTTCTTTCTCTACTGTTATGTTGCAGAGCACCTCTACTTTCATAATCTCCCCATTTGCCAAATTTACCCCTCCCGGTGTCTTTAAATGGGAGAACTGCTACATGGGACCAACGAAAAGGAAAATGAGCCTTGTTGAGAATAAAATAAGAGTCTTAACAAAACCCACACGACTCCCATTCTGCTGAAGAAGACGCCCCTCCTTCCGTGACAGCTATGTACTATCGGAGGGTATAACAAAGGTTTTTGCTTAAAAGGACATTAATGGATAATCTGGATAATCATAGTATTTTATCTCAGTGTGGAGCACGTTCATGAGTTGACGATCTTCTTTCAGGTTTTAGAGACCATTTCATCATGCCCGAAACCTGAACAAATAGGTAGTTGTGAATTTCTCAACAAATTTGAGAGAAAAAAAGAACTCTTTTTGAACCAATGTTGTATCCCTCCAGTCACATGTGTATCAAATGTTGTTTTCAAAACAAGTCGGTTATATAAGCCTCCAGAATGGAGTAAGGTTCAGTTCATTGTCCTGTCGTCTCCGAACTCAATAAAGCAGTCCACACAGCACTGCGTACACAACAGTGGCGATCAGGATGACTACCAGGACCGAGCAGCAGTTCCAGCAGCTCTTAGTGGCATTAACGGAAGCACTGAAGCAGGCACAGCAAGGAACCTCAGCAACAGCCGATCCAAGCAGAACTTTCGACATGCTCGCAGGACGAATCACTGAGTTCACATATGATCCCGATGCGGACCTCACTTTCGAGGCATGGTACCGCAGGCACCTGGACACCTTCACAGTGGAAGCGCAAGTACTCGATGAACCAGCACGGGTTCGCCTTCTCCTGCACAAGTTAAATCCTGCAGCCTATGAGAAGTATGAACTACATTTTGCCGAAGACACCAAGGGATATCAAATTCGATGAAGCTGTCTCCACTCTAACGGATCTGTTCGGACCACAGCAGTCGCTGTTCAGCCGTCGCTACGCCTGCATGAAGCTAGCCAAGGATCCAAGTGACGACTTCATCACCTACGCCGGACGTGTCAATCGTGAATGTGAAAAATTCAAGCTATCCGAATGTGATGACAACCAGTTCATGTGCCTCATCTTCGTGAGTGGTTTACAATCTAGTGATGATGCTTTTATACGGCTAAAATTACTCGATAAGATCGAAGCCAACCCCAAGTGCACGGTTCAGTCACTCACAGAAGAATGCAAGCGCCTCGTAAACCTGAAGCAGGACACCAAAATGGTCGAGGACGGAAGAGCCAATGTGCATGCAGTCAATCATTTCAACCCAAGACGCCAACACAAGCAACCTCAATCGAGTAAACCCTCTCGTTTAGCCCACAACAAGAACGAATACCGTTGGAGTTTCTCATCGAAACCCCCTCCCTCTCCATGCTGGCTTTGCGGAGCAATGCATTTCGTGCGACACTGCTCATATAGACGACACAAGTGCTCCGAATGTCAGAAGATAGGTCACAAAGATGGATTTTGTCAATCCAGAATTCATCTTCAAAGTGTCAAAGATAGATTGCTCATATCGGCGATTCGCAACAATCCTGGTGGATGACAAGCCTATCCATTTCCAAGTAGACACCGCAGCGGACGTCACAATCATCAATGAATCGACATGGAAATCTATGGGCAGGCCTCAGCTACAGCCTGCAACACTGATAGCCCACAGTGCAGTCGCATTCACTTTCTTTGTCAGCGTAAATGCACTTACAGTTTCAATTCTGCATCAGCTCAAGGTGTATTTTACGTCGGACGCACTCAGCCAAATCTACTAGGCTCAGAATGGATTTCCAAGATGGGAATATACAGCATTATGGATTCTCTTCCCCGCACGGATCCAGAAGCATCCGCCGCCATCAACTTCAATAGCTCGTGCTTAAACGGCGACAAGATAGCTGGAAAACTGAGGATCGATCTTTCTCTACTTAAGCCAACCCCACAGAGAAAATCCAGACCAAACACATCAATGGAATCGCAGTTCAACAAGCAGTACGGCGCCAGAAAACGCACATTCAATCCAGGAGATCCAGTTTGGGTACGCCAGTACGAAGGAAATCAGTCAAATTGGTGCAACGGAAAGGTACTCAGACGGATAGGACGAGTACTCTACAAAGTTCTTCTCGGAAATACAACATGGATCAGACACGCCAATCAACTTCGGCTGCGTTACCACGATGACACTAAGGTGCAAGTCCAAGACACGGATGCAATCATGGAAACTTTCCACCCACAGCAGCAATCATCAGCTGCTCTCCAAGCTTCAGAGGAGGCCGACGAACAAGCAACACATCCAACCATCAGGAATGAACCACGAAGATCGACACGCATGCGGAGACCTCCAGAACAACTTCAAATAGATCCACGCCGGAAGACGTATCGTCAGCGTGATACCATGTGATCAATAAGACTTGTTGTTGTTTGTTAAAAAAAAGGGAGGTGTTGTATCCCTCCAGTATCACATGTTATCGTCGTCGAAACGATCCCTCGTCGTCTCACTGTCTGAGACGACGTTCTCTAACGGCGTCCCCTACTCAATGATACGGGGTCAAGCGGACCCACAGAAGAAATGGTCCGCACTCTTCGATTTCGACGTCGCAACAAGACGTTGACTCTCTCTTACTCTCATACAATAAACATATTGCTTACTCCCTCTTTCTTACGCCTCGCATTCGTTACATAAAAACCACTGAACCACCATATTTTGGTGCATCAGCCTAAAGTGCTAAATTTCTTTCATTCGCTTGATTCTCCTTTTATTACGCTTGCTTCATCGGACTCATTTTCTTCAAAGCCTTGATATTGTAGAATCGAACGTGATTCTACATAATTAATCGATTTCATTACATCGCATTCGCATTCATTGATTTTATTATTATCTAATCAATTTTATTATCACCAAGCAAAAATGTCACTTTATTTCCATAAAAAACCAATAATATCTAGCGCAGTCACCCTAAAAAATTTGGTAACTCGTTATAGGGAATACACGGCCAAAGTAGATTACCCTACGGCCAATGAGGAATCCTACGAAAAATGTAGGTCCGCTATCGCGCTACTCAAGAGCAGCGTAAGGCAAATAAAAGAGGGAAGGGAAAACCTTCAAAAACTTTATGAGGAAGTAAGGGAGGAATATAGAACGTGCAAGAGTAAGTCCGATAGGAAGGACATTATACTCGAAATTGAGCAGATAGAAGAAGAGTCAAACTATCACTCAATAATGGCCGATGCGGACGAGCTCGGCTTCATGCTCAGTGCCCGCTTAGATGAGGCGACATGTGCACGCGATAGAATGGACGTGAAACTGGGATATATAACCCAAAAAGCCCAAAGAGCGCTCACATTAGAATCGGAAGATCGCGGGTCGCCACTCAGTCCGGCGAGGACGAGGAGCGAAATAGCACGCAAGCGGTGACAACCGACGCCTCAAGCGGGGTAACAGTAATTGAGGGCAGAGAGCGTACAAAGCCTCAAAGAGGTTGTCGCTCGATAAAGCCACCTCAAGCCTCACTACCCAAATTCTATGGGAAGGCTGGGGAATTTACCGAATTTTGGGCCATTTATAAGACCCTAGTGCACGAGTGCGATGAGCTCGAAACCATCGAGAAGCTCATTCTTTTGAGGGAGTGCCTCGAAGGTAGGGCAAAAACAATCATACAGGGGATCCAACCCTTACCTGAAAATTACGACTGGATGATAGAAACTCTCCAGGAGACTTATTGCGATCACAGCGCCAATAGGTCTCAAATCATACAAAGTTTAACAGCACTAACTCCAGCTAAAGATCAGGCAGAAAGTTGCTCGATCACATTCGATAAGATCCAAGTCCTCGTGAACCAAATGGTATCCGCAGGATATGATGTAAGAAAAACTTGCGACCCAATGTGGTGCGAGACCATTCTAGCCAAGTTCCCACGAGAAATAGTCAAGCCGGTACTCATAGCGAGTCAGGCGATGGCCGATCAATCTATTAAGGATCTCATGGGTCATCTCAAGAAAGAAATAGCCGCTAAGTGCTATGTGGAGAATAGGCTCGGTCATGCTGAGCGCAGATCAGGCTATGAACCCACTAACAAAGCGAACCTCTCAAGCCATCGGCATAATTTGCGCCCCATTCCCAACGAGGTCTGCTTATTTTGCCACCGGCAAAATCATGTGTCCACGACATGTCGAACGGTCACAGACCCGAGCAGCCGTCGTCAAACAATGAAAGACGGAAATCGCTGCTGGAAATGCTTCTCCGCGAAACACAATAGTTTCGACTGCCAAAAGGCAGACTGCATTCGATGCGGGCAGAAGCATCACGTGTCGTTGTGCCTTAAAAAGGAACAAAACGACACACAGAGACAAAATAACTCTCGCAATACCAACTTTAGGTATAACAGAGAGGAAGCGAATGCTCGACGTTCCGATCAGGGGAACACCAGAGCACAACAACCGTTCATACCCCAGCGCAACCAAAGGGTTAGCGGTGGTGTAGGGTCGTCTAACGACCTCAACAACCGGAGAAATTTCTCCAGCAATACCCATACGAGATTAGACCGTGAGTCACCTCAAATCAGTGGAGAGCACCAAGGTACCTATCAGCTAGTTCTAATGACTGCTGAAGGCAATCTATGGAACCACAACAAACAGCAGTACGATGAGGTACTCTTTTTCTTTGACTCTGGGGCCCAAAAAACCGTCATAGAGGAAAAGGTAGCGGAACAATTCGGCCTTCCTAAAAGCACGACGGAAATCTGTACCATGTCTGGTATAGGGGGCCACGTCGAAAACTTTAGAAGCCACGTAGTAACGACAAAAATAAGTACTGCATATGGCGAAGAAATCGAACTGACAATTCAGACGAAACCCATACTTACAAGTAGTTTCCCTGGTGTAAAACTCACAGGCAGAGATATTGTTTTTCTGAAAGAGAACCATATTTGTCTAGCCAATTCGAAGCTCAGAGGAGAACCTCAAACTCCTCACGTCCTCGTGGGTCTCGATTACTATCATGAGCTGGTCTCCGGACCAAACCACATGGTCAAAACTCCGTCTGGTTTGCATATAGCAAGAACCATATTCGGCCCTACTGTATACGGTAAGGGACTGATGAATGCAGACAATATATCTAGTAATTGTCACCACAGCATGACTGCACTAAGGGAGCCCAGCGAACAAAAAATGCTACGCAATATGTTCGAGCTTGAAGGGCTAGGAATATCGGAAGAAGAGTGTCACAACGATGATAAAACTCTCAGGTATCTGGAAGAATATTCCAAGAAGATTTCCTTCGATAATGGGCATATAACTGCACCGTTTCCTTTGAAAGATAACATCTCTCAACTGGGAGATAATTATGGCGTTGCAATCCGACGCCTCGAGTCCCTACAAAAAACCCTGCAGCTATCCCCAAATCAGCGTGACTGGTATTCAAAAATACTAGACAAGTACGCAGAAGATAGCACAATAGAAATATTTTCCGAAGCTGATTCTGAAGCCGTTGTTACGTACTATATGCCTCACTCCGGCGTGTGGAAGCCAAACAAAAAGGTTCCACTCAGAATAGTATTTGACGCATCCTCAAAAAGAAGAGATGCACTTTTGCTTAATGACGTCATCCATAAAGGAGAGTCATTCATCAACAAAATACATGACATATTGATATCCTCACGGAAAGGAAACATCATTCTCATGTGTGATATCGAAGCGGCCTTCACGCAAATACGTTTGGTCAATTCGCATAAGGATCTCTGTAGATTTTTGTGGGTGAAGAACATAGATCTGCCACCCACAAGAGACAACCTGATCCACTACCGTTTCCGAAGGCTACCGTTCGGAATAACGGCTTCTCCGAGCATACTAAACATGGCACTCACGTCTTACTTGGACAGCCTCACTTCTCCTCTAGCTGAAGAAATAGCGAAAAGCCTTTACGTAGACAATGTAATGATGCTAGCTAGTACCACAGAAGAGGCCTTGATGAAATATCATCAGTCAAAAGAGCTATTTGCTAGAATTGGCATGAACCTGCGAGAATACATCTCAAATTCACCTCATGTCAACTCAAGAATACCACTGAAAGACAGATTGGAATCCGACTGTCTAAAAGTATTGGGCGTTCGTTACAGTATAGCGGACGATGCCTTCAAAGTAGTAACAAACTTCCATACTGCAACAAAACTGACAAAAAGAGACATTATGAGTCAAATAAACTCAGTCTATGACCCAATAGGTCTAGCAGGTCCCCTACTGGTCCATCTCAAATCAATGATGAGAGAAGTATTTGACTTGGGAGTAGATTGGAAAACCCATCTCGACTCCGCATCATGTCAAAAGTGGAACCGATTATGCAGCGAGGTTAGCAACGCGAACATAACGGTATCACGACCTCTGAATCGTCCAATTGGTGCAAAACTGCGCCTTTGGGTATTTGCGGACGCTAGTAAGGCCGCCATCGCGACTTGCGCCTACGGGCAGAACATAGAGACGAGGTCTATTTCGGGGCTGATCAGTGGAAAAACGCGAATGACCCCAAAGAAATGCCACCAAACAATTCCTCGCTTGGAACTTCTTGGTCTCCTTATGGCTACGCGTCTTTGCAATTCCATCCTTACAAACATGCGGGATTTAGTACATTCAATCTCGTTGGTCACAGATAGTGAAATCGCCCTGTGGTGGCTGAAGTCTCCAAAGAAACTACCCGTGTTCGTAGTTAATCTGAGACAGCGCATAAAGGATATTACGAATATCATAGAATCAAAAGGCATTCCTATATCATTTTTACACGTCCAGAACTCCCACAATCCAGCAGACGCCGGTACAAAGGGGTTAACAGCGCAAGGCATTATCAACCACGACTGGGTCCAAGGACCTCGCTGGCTTGAAGCCGAACCTAGCAAGTGGCCCATTAAATCAATGGAGTCCATCGTGGAGTTACCTTTTGATGAAGGCCACAAGGAGTCATTGACCCTAGCAGAAACATCTGTAGAGCCAAGCAAAAAAGCAGTTGACCTCATAGATCTCGCACGTTTTTCAAAGCTCAAAAAAGCATTGCGTGTAGTAGCTCTTGTAGGGAAAACTGCAAAGTGCTGGGTAGAATCCACTAACAAGAATCGCTCATTAAATATAAAGCTAGTCAAAATCTGTCAATTTACGACAACGAGGGAAATAACTTCAGTCGATATAGAACGAGCTGAACAAGTTATCCTCATCCAAGAGCAAAGTCTCGAAGATCTTAAGTCACTGCAAAAAAGATTCTCTGACAAAAAGATCATACGTGACCCTGAAGGGATCATAAGACACGAGTCTCGGCTGCAAAACGCAGTTCTTCCACGAGACACGAAGTCACCTATCTACATTCCTCCCAAATCCGAACTCACCCGTTTGCTCGTGAGACAAATCCACTATGAGAATGCGCACTGTGGGAAAGAGCACACTCTCACCATAGCACGCCAAAGGTTCTGGATTCCTCGGGCATCCAATGCGTTCAAAGCATTTTTGAAGAACTGTGCTACATGCAAGAAGTATCAAGGTCTACCTTTAGGAGCTCCTTTGATGCCATCTCTTCCGTCAGATCGGGTTGTAGAGACCAAGCCCTTTCAAAACACCGGGTGCGACTTTCTGGGCCCATTTGTGGCAAAAACCCAGGAGAAGATGTATGTAGCGTTATACACCTGTCTCACCACTCGCGCAGTCCATTTAGAGGTCGTCGAAAATATGTCGACGGGAGCCTTCTTGAATAGTTTCATACGCTTCATCTCCAGAAGAGGCACCCCAAAAATAATGAGAACCGACTGCGGAACAAACTTCAAGCAAGGGGAGCAAATAATAGCTACAATGTTCGAAAAAGATGGATCGACAGGACAGTCTTTAATGACCTACTGTGCATCCGAACGAATAAAATGGCTGTTTAATCCTCCTGCATCACCCTGGATGGGAGGAGTTTGGGAAAGGCTGGTAGCGTCAGTCAAAAAGGGGTTCAATAAAGCTGTCGGCCGCAAAAAACTAAGCTTCACAGAAATGTGCACAATAATAGCAAGAATAGAGGCGATATTAAACACTAGACCGCTAACAAAAGTCTGTCTAGGGGATATAACAAAAATCCCTCTCCGCCCAATTGATTTCCTACAAGGAAACGTCAAATTCTCCCTTCCAGAAGGAGGGAATAGAGAAGACGAAGACGATCCGTCATATGACCCCGAGCTCATCCAATCACGGAGACAAGCTCAAGAGGCTATTCGTTTTTCGGAGAACGTAGCTAATAAGTTCTGGGACTGTTGGAAGCATGAGTGCTTAGTGTCACTGAGGGATATGCAAAAACAACATCTAAAACAACCCAGACACCTTCAGAGGTTAACTCCAGAAATAGGCGAGATCGTCCTAATTGAACAGGATCAAATCCCACGAGGGGCTTGGCCTTACGGCAAAGTAACGGATATCATTCCGTCCGCCGATGGTCTGGTAAGGTCAGTAAAGATCCTTACGCCCAACCACAAAATAATTCACCGCCCCTCAATCGTGTCCAGCCACAGCCCTCAATCGCGGCAGCCAACGAACGCCGTCCAGTCAACGCCAACAATCGCGGCAGCCAGCGAACGCCGTCCAGCCTCTATTCCATCACTCCACAAATAAGAAGAAGATACAACAACTGTACATTTTGAAACTCCGTTGCCGGCGGAGTATCGTCGTCGACGACGATCCCTCGTCGTCTCACTGTCTGAGACGACGTTCTCTAACGGCGTCCCCTACTCAATGATACGGGGTCAAGCGGACCCACAGAAGAAATGGTCCGCACTCTTCGATTTCGACGTCGCAACAAGACGTTGACTCTCTCTTACTCTCATACAATAAACATATTGCTTACTCCCTCTTTCTTACGCCTCGCATTCGTTACATAAAAACCACTGAACCACCATACATGTGTATCAAATGTTGTTTTCAAAACAAGTCGGTCATATAAGCCTCCAGAATGGAATAAGGTTCAGTTCATTGTCCTGTCGTCTCCGAACTCAATAAAGCAGTCCACACAGTACTGCGTACACAACAACCAAGAAGCGACTCTTTTGGATCGCTTCGATCTCCACATACAGTTTTGACGATCATCACCGAAGGCTATCTCGAACATACCTTTTAAGGGCAGTCAGAACGATAACGTATTCTGGGCATGCTGCAATGGGTTTCGTTGCTCCTCTCTTTCTTTCTTGCAGTAGACTACTTCAGAGTAATGCAGAAGTGAACACCGAAAATGTAAATGTCCGTTCCTTGAGTGAGAACGTTCATTTCTTGACTTATTGGTTAACTTTAACAGCGAGCACAAAAGGTAGTATACCACGATGCTCGAATTGGGTCATCACGCGTAACAAGTTTTTCCTTTGTTCCATTGCGAATTAGCAGCACGCTAAGGTGCACGACAGCTTCCTCATCGCGTAATCTGACCCAGTTCGAGTGTTGTATCGCACGCTGGGGACAGCGACTGCCGGTGATATGTATGTGTGCCACAAATGCTTGACCCTGATATAAAGAAACCTTGATTGACCGTAAGACGATATGCGGTGAATAATCCTGACTCCGAATGTACGAAGAAGAGGGGTTAGAGTAGCTTTCTCACACCACTTTGAGCTACCTTTTAGTGCGGTCGAAGTCGACCAATTCTGCACATCAGAGAATGTAACCTTTGTGCTTTATGGCCTGCCCGACAACATGGACGACTTCATCCATTACAGATCTCTGGGGAGAGATGCCTCTTAAACACGTCTAGCGACAAACGAACTCAGAAATTCTTCTCATTTACCCCCATCCTCATTGATTAGCACGCTTGGCAGGAGGGTTATCGTACTAAAAGAACATTCAATTTATTAATATGCATTTTTTTTATGCATGAACTGAGATTTCGAGCATCTAGTCCCTTGTGTGGGAATGATTTTCTTCAAAAAAAAAACTTCTACTTTGCTAATAGAATACACTCCTAATACGCGAATGTTGAAAATCTGTTTCTTTTCCCCTCCACTGTAAATGTTTGCCTGAATCGCAAAATATTGCTTCGGGAAGCAGTGATCTCTATGCAGCCACATCCTTGTACTTGACTGGTTTTAGCAGTTACAAATAGGGTGTGTAGCTACACATCTAGCTGCCCTCCCTTCCGCCAGCCTTTCTTTTGTACGAATTCAATAATAAAACTTTCAGTTTCTCAGCGTTTGACACCTGCTGCACACAAGGACATGTAAAATTCAGAATGGGTCTCTATGAGGGTCGCCGATCCATTGAACATGACTCACTCCCTTTTCGATGAAGGCCAAAAAGTTCGTTATTACCTAAATAGTGTTTTTACAAATAATCGATCATAAGATATTTATATCACAGGAAATAGTTTACATAACAACAGATATTCATAAATGCTATTAAGTAAATGCCTTCTTTCTCTTCAAAACGACCTGAAAACATGTGATCTTCCTCACATATGAATCAATGTGTACAAATTAGTGATAGTAAAAACAAAAAACATTTGGAGTTAAACACGAAAAACGATCCACATTTACATTGTGTGACACCCGGACGAGCAAAGTTACCAACAAGGCTGTCATAAGGTTAGATGCGGTATGTTGCCAAACTGGGTGCATGTTACAAAGACAAGTACGGCTTTCACGATAATGAAAAAATGATGCAGAAAAGCAAATAATAACCGAGTGTCTTCGCCACATTATGAGCCACGTGATATATTATCATTTAATGGAATCGATGGCTGCGGTTAGTGCTTTTCCAAATGTCGATTCAATGCATGGCGACTTAGTGCTTAATTTCACATGAGGTTACAAGATCGATCTGCGAAAAGTTGCAAAACCATTCTTGATCACAATGTTCATCTGAAGAAAAAACCGCTGCTTCGTTGTTTCTCATACTGTGAGTTCCTGTAGTTCCATGGAAGAATGCCCTCGAAACCTTAACAAAAATTTTCAGGATCCTACTATATAAAATTCGCTTAGTATGTCTGTGGATGTGTGTGTCTGTATGTGTTTCCGTCTGTCTGTACGAAATTCATATCTCGCGTAGCTGTAAAGCTAGGACTCTGAATTTTACAAGTGATGTAGGGGGTGGCAAGGGGACACTATTGGTGGTGGACCGAAAGTGACAGCGACTGATGAGGGCTGATAAGGGGCCTTGGAAGACAAATGTCGTCAAATTCGTTTGGCCTTTCGCGTTGATCCGGGAGCGCTAACACTGATAGGTGTTTAGCAGGGTGGGACGGGGACATTAATAGTAGGTGATGCAAACTGATAACGGTTGTTGAGATTCGATAAGGAGCGTGAGAAGGAAATTGTCACCAAGGCCGGTACGCTTTTGCGGCTAACAGTGGAACGTTCACATTCGTAGGTATTGTAGGGTACGGGGACCTCAATGGTATTGTTGGGTACAAGGGCCTTAGTGATAACGGCTTACGGTGGCTGACAAGAACCGTCAGGAATCGGATGGGATGAAATCCTTTACATCGCTTGATATTACTATACGACCGCTTTAGCAAAACCGTCTGATGCTCATTGCCACTGAGTGCACATATTTTGTTTGTTCTGATATCACTGGCCGATGTACCGACCGCCAAATTGCCCAGCGTTCGAAAAGATGGTGCATTTCTCTTGATACTGCGATCTACATTGATAATCGTCATACAACCTATATTTGTGGTGGCAAGGCAAGCGGTTCACTCGAATTTTTTTCTAAGGCGGGCGGTACTGGCAGCAACACTGGGTATCGATCGCTAGACTATGTATTATTCCAAGTAGTGAAGCATGTTCATGAAAACGATAAACATCGACAAGTGAGATTTGGATCTACCATTAATGTGTAGGGGTTAGATGCTCAGCAAGCAGACAATTTGTTACCAATCGATGCAATCGAATACAAAACTATTCATCCCTAAACTACCCAAACCCCTTAAGCTAATTGCTGGCGCACACTACTGCGCGCGATTCATGTCGATGACGTGCAAAATGGGTGCGATGCAAAGCGACTGAAGTATATTAATACCGGAATGCTTTTTTATCACGCCATCTTCTCTGCTTTTTAACGAATTACGAGCTCAGCTGGAAACAGAGGAAAGGAAATTTCCGCTCAATTTCATACACAACTGTGGTCGGGCCGATCAAACCCATTTTTTCCAACATCGCCATGAATCGCGCGCAGTAGTGTGCGCCCGTCAAATTGTTTCTTAGTAACACTTAAGTATAAGAATGTTCCTTAGTAACACTTAAGTATAAGAACTTGCGAGGCTTTTCTGATCCAATTTTCGAAAAAGTTAGTATTTGTCTCTGGCGCTTTCCAAGCATTTCTGAGATACCAAACCGATTTTCACTGAGGTTATCGAAATTCGATGGTGGCCAATGGATGCTTCGAATTCCTAATCCGGCATCAAAATCATCTCAGCTTTAGCTCCCGAAAGAGTCTGCACACAACGAATTAATTCCCCAAAAAAGTAACGTTGATAGTGCCGCTCGAGTGCAGTGACAGACAAAAGGGTTAACGACAGAAAGTTGCCATCAAGTCAAAGCACTTTGGTGATATTCTCGTACATGAGGAGAAAATAATAGATGGCCAGACCTCTTGACAGAAAAACGTGTAGGAAACCCTTGCAAAATTTAAGGGCGTTAAGCTCCTCGTTTGCAAAAATATGTGCGAAAGTCAAGTATAAAGAACAAATTACCGGTGCTCATTGTTTGTACGTAAGAAGATCGAGTATTAGGATATTCTGGCCTGAAAAACGACCGTACAGAGGTCGAAACTGCGCTACGAAACCTCGAGAAATGGACTCAAAATAAAAAATAGCCAACCCAGTGCAGGCAGAATGCTCGAGATCAGAAAGAGTGAAGTAATGGAAGTGTGGCTGATTTTGCTGCTCCACTTCTTGACAAGAATTATGCTGAATTCCGTTGTTATCTAGGAAAATATCATTTGGACAGCGATGAAGCTCACGTTCTTGCCCTTTAGGAATTCCTTTAACATTCCTACGCGAGCTCTCTGAAATGTCATCGTTATGAAAGCTGATACTACGTAAATTAAATTGAGAAAAGGGATTTCCTACCAATTACTTTCTTAAGATCCTGGTGGAACGACGTGACATATCTTATGTGAGGACGAAGGGCGTAGGTCTGGAAGTGAACGATGACTTCAGGAAAAGATTAAAAACTGAGAAACGAATCACAAGCAGAACCTTTTTATTCTTCGAGCTAAGATTATCCACTATTTGACGAATGGCATGCAGATGTCGGTGTAGACGTTCAAGTTTCGAACCCAATTCAAAGATACTAACATTGGGAGCAGCATTTCTGCAAAAGGACTTTTCGCTCTGATTGCAGCCGTCTGTAAGTTAAACAGTCAACGAGTGACAAGAACGATTATTCAGGCCGATCACCCATTTCCCGCCGTCAAATAAAATGTCTGTGGTGCAGTGCCGTTGCTCTAGCCGTCTGGGGCTCTCCTAGATTTGCCTGAGCTTTTCAGAGGGGAGCCTTGTCAACAAGATCGATACTTCGGGACGGTCACCCGCAGAAGAACTTAAACGGCAAAATGTGACATTGCTCTCCCCGGTGCGGTCGCGTCGCGGCTTTCGTACTGGAGCATATTATCTCCCCAAGCGCGCTAATCTTCCATCTTCCATGCCATGTGGTTCTGCTTGAGGTAGAATGTCTTCGGAATCGTCGTTCAACACCCATTATTGCTATAGTCAACACTGTTCGGGTCAAATAATGTCGGGGGGGGGGGGGGGGGGGGGGGAAACGCAACCTTGCGTTAACGTCGAAGTTCCTTTCCCTCCCTAGGCTTAGGCTAAAATTGATATCCCCTCCCCTCACATGAAAAAGGATCTGTCAAAGCACAGGTTTCATCTGCTTCAGCCTAAGCCTAGGGAAGCTTTGAGGTGGGTGGAAATTTTGCGTCTCTCCCTCCCCCTCCCCCCACCCGACTTTATTTGACCCCACTGTTCATCAAGAAACGTGTTCAACAAATCAAATCAATTCAACAAATATCACATAAAAAAATATCACATAAAAAACCACTCTACAGCTTCAGTTCTGAAAAACCTGGAAATCTATGCTAGTTCCGATAACTTGAATTAAAGCAACAACAATATGAAGCATATCAGAAAACTAATACCGCTCAACATAACAGGTCTTAAGACTCAGAGGACCCTTGGCATAAAAGATTTTCTAAAAGCATTTTGATAGCGCACGCGCAGTCAATGAAAACAACGCAAGGGGTAGTGAAAACAATTCACATCTTCATAGAAAAGTGGCAAATCCTGCACTATACACTATAAAGACAGTGCACGTTTTAGATAAAGTACACTTCAGAGAAAAGATATTACCACAATGAGCAGCAAATGGAAAGGTAACGAGGAAAACTACCACTCCCAGTTAAAAGCAGATTAACGGCATGGAGATTAGCGCTCAGAGGAGATAATATGCTCCAGTACGAAAGCCGCGACGCAACCGCACTGGGGA
This sequence comes from Trichostrongylus colubriformis, assembly GCA_963978905.1. NCBI lineage: Eukaryota > Metazoa > Nematoda > Chromadorea > Rhabditida > Trichostrongylidae > Trichostrongylus > Trichostrongylus colubriformis. The sequence continues at coordinate 24,513,619 of OZ022260.1, forward strand.
GAGCAATGTCACATTTTGCCGTTTAAGTTCTTCTGTCACCCGCTTCCCTGACGTCAAACAGAATGTAGTTTGGGAGAGTCCCAGACGGCTAGAGGACATGCTACTTCCCTGAAAGACTCAGGCAAATCTAGGAGAGCCCCAGACGCTGAGTAACGGCACTGCACCACAGACATTTTATTTGACGGCGGGAAATGGGTGATCGGCCTGAATAATCGTTCTTGTCAACGAGTGGACAAGTCAGTGATGCACAAGTGTTAAGCATTCAACAGAATGTCCATCCCCACGAGGATAGCATCTTTGGGCCGCCGTCACACTTCGCGATTTTAAATGAAAAACGCGAAATCGCAAAATCGGCTGCCTATACCGCAGTTGGGTGTATATCACTAGGACAAAACCGTCGCGTGGCCGTGTTCGGCACGCGACGGGATGGTGCGAGCTATGCGCGCCGTATTAGTTGAGTCCTGAAGCGATTACGCATAGAATGAGGCGTAGAGCACTGTCATCGCTTCAAGACCCATCCAATACGGCGCGCATAACTCGCACTATCCCGTCGCGTGCCGAACACGGCCACGCGACGGTTTTGTCCTAGTGATATACACCCTACCGCAGTTACACTTGCAAACAAACCCTTTAAAGTTCAGGTGGAGATAAGATCCAATCAACTAAATTTCTGTGGTTCTACAGGATCGATAGCGGCTGGATCTCCACGAAAATGATAGAGAAAAGGTTGACTTCAAGCAAAAATACTCACTCATCAAGAAGACTATTTCTTTCCGTAAGCCGTATATCACATTTCCTGCTTTGTCCACTGCGCCGTCCTCCTTTTCGTTTCTTCTTCTTGTTGTTCTTCTTTGCCGTTTTCTCTCCATTATGTCGAGTAGCTGCCCCACCACTTTCCTTTGTGGTCTGCGATCCTCCATTACTGCTTTGGCAATGTAACGGTTGCTCAGTGTTATGTTCATTCTGTTCAAAGTTTCAGAACAATTCGACCATGTACAGAGAAATGACAAATCAACAACACTAACTTCATGAATGTAATGTGGTCGCTGACGGCTCAACAATGTTCCATCCGATCCGTCATGACGTTTAGCTTGACACCGAGAATTTCGACCCATGTAATCCAGCACTAGTATTGATTCGTCGATAAGACTATTTCTTATTTCCACGCACCTTCTGCTAAAACGTATGGAGTAAAGCATTCAACCGCTCAGACCCTCGTTGAATTGGTAGAAAGAAATTGCATTTTAGGCCAATAAATCCACATTTCAGACCAGCTTAATCAAAACAATTCAACTAAATGTGGGGTGGGGGGACGGGAGTGAACAACACGAAGTGATGGTTATAATTTAGGGTGTGCTCTACGTGCATTTAGTAAGATAAGGATCTCTGAGATGAGTGAACCACTTCGGCTCCACTCCCGCATACCTACTTGTGCAGAACATCACATAAAAATCGACAAATTAGTAAAAATACCTACAGGGATCGATTACTTCCGGGGATCTTCTTCGGAAGAATTTGTATGTCCCGCCCTTGCACGTATGAAAATTCGCGGCTACCGTACGATTGCGTTGACGATATTTCCACTCCCACCAGCCTTGTGCACTCGGTTGGACAACGATGTATTTAATGAACGGACATATGAGAGTTCATCTCATTAACAAAGGGAACCTTAGCATGAAAGAAACCATATCTCGTTTGTTCATGCACACAACATAGTACGAAAGTCTGACTGGTAGTACCTCGGACACTTGTGTGTCCTACGAGACTCCGAGGGAATGGTAGCTTCCGAATCTACTGACTACAGATGCACGCTTCATCTTCATTATCTCGCTGCAAAGAAAGCTCAACTGTAGACCACTTGCTGCTTAAAAGTCGTGCACGAAGAAAGAGCTTCTCTGTTACCCATACACAATTTATGTTACTTGCTTAATGAGGGCCTCGCAAAGTTTCACGCAAAAAAAGTGAAAAGCCCTCCAAGATACAGCTCCTGAAGGTGTAGGACGACTGGGCGGGGCCTCCGAGTGGGTGCGCCGCCGAGGTTGGAGACGGAGAGTGGGGCTGTTTACGTAACTTTTTGTTCTCACTACACGTCTCCGACCACAGCGGAGACGGGGCATCACCTGCCGCACTCCAGTGTGCTTGACGGACCCGCCCCGCCGTCCGCTACTTTGAGCTGTATCTTAAGCAGATCATCACTCTTTCGCTTGAAAGTTTGCATACGGCCCTCATTGAGCGAATAGAACATAGATGGGTGACAGAAAAACTTTTTTTTACCGTGCACGATCCCCCTAACCTTAGGTGTAAATCATAGAGCTTCCGAAAAAAAAAGCCAGCGAGCGCTTTGAAAGACCAAAAATTCAGTTTCTCAAGCTTGCATTAACATTCCACGATTGCTAGCGATTACTGCTCGGCGGATAAAACGCTATGCACCTGCAGGCAGGCGCCCCGAAGAATACGGTGGGACATAACGTATCGTTTTTGGGGCGTGCATTGTGTCAAGCGCCTTTGAGGAGTAGGGATGCGGTATAAGCACTTCGCGACAATTTCAAATACAAAGGACAATTTCAAATACAAAGTATCGAAAATATGCACCATACAATTAACTGTTTATGCAGCTATCAGCTCCACTTGTGTGGAAGATAATGGGTAGAAATAGTTAAGGATTGAAAACCTGGATCTCAATAGATCATTACAACAGCAATAAAAACATGTGAAAAAATCCTTAATGGTTATAATAAGTCAAACTCCTACATCAAATGCATGGAACATCAAGTTTTGAACTAATCTAAGAATTACGGTCAAGGATCTCAGGCTTAGAAACCTGGAGGTCATCAGAAACACATCTCCTGCGCTTTCGGAGCAACTCGACAACCTGAAACTACTGAGGTGATACGGTGACTTACCTTGAAATTTAAATGTGAACAACTGAGAGACACAAGCTGCTTTCAGTCTTATGAGTGCTTGAAAACTATTCAAAAATGGAAGAAAACTGTTCACCTGGCGGCATACTGTATGCACTTCGGCTGGTTCCAAATAGGGGAGTTTCCCGCCTTTCATAGGTAGCACAAAAGTCGTAGCAGCAAGAAGATGGTGATTTAATGCAGTAGTAATCTTCAACGTGTGAACCGTGAAGGCGAGTCATGTCTAGAGATGGGGAAGTGTAAAAACTACAAAGAATTCACACACTTTAATTGTGGTCGTTTAACGATGTTGCTTCGTAACAGTAGTTATTGCAAAAAATGCGGAAAATGCTACGCCTATTCGGGATCTTTATAATCAAATGAAACATCAGTTGAATTATGGTTCCAGACTATTGCAGAGTGGTTTGCAGAAAATAGCTATTTAAAACACTAACTTGAGCACGAAAAAAGCCTGAACCGCGATTCCATTACGCAGAAAAACGAATTCTAATTCTAATTTTTTACTAATTCTCACTCGAATTGATTATCTAATGTAAATTAATACAGAGCAACACTGAGAAAATAAATGTGTTTGGAATTAACATCTACATGAAACAAGAGCGAGCGGCATTCAGTAGTAAGTTAATCTGCTTTATCTAAAAGCTGCTGTGACAATCCGCTATGAGAAAAAGGAGCAAGGAACTTACACTTACTCGATCCCTCGATGAAGTCACTGCTGGGATCGCGGCTCCTACGACACCTGAAATATTATAAACCACGTGAGACAGCTTGGCATTAAAAGTTTACGACCGATCAACAAATATTGCTGCAGCACTGCGAAGTGGTTCCACAATACCGCCAAAAAAACCATATATTAATGCCTGACTTCAGAGCTGCCAATCCACTTCATAAAAACTACCCTTCTCCTGCGATGTTCCCATGAGAAGTGAAATCGTCACAGGTGCTGCCGTAATGAACAGAGCAATAGTACGGTGACTCATATCTAAAACTACAAAAGTAGCCGTTATTGTCTATTGGGACGCCTTCTAAAACCGTTCTCAACGTAATGGCCAAGGAAGTGGCTTACCTGTACCTGGTAGTTGATGAGGGATGAGATCTCCCTTGTTTCATAGAAGCTGTTTGCGCATCGACAATTTCCCATTTGCGACGCTGTAGTTGGATTTGGCGACGCTCTTTCTCCAGTCGTAGGCGATCAAGCCGAAGAATTTCACGCTCCCTCTCCAAAGCTTTCTTTTCTTCATAGAGTAGCTCGCTGCTACTATACTCTTCAACACCTCGTTCCGCACCCACCATCGGTCGTGGCTCCCACTGCTCACGCTCATCCTGGCAGCTACGGTTTTCGCATATACGCGAAAGCCGAGAAAGTAGTGTGGGCGACCTTATCCCTATTACACTAGGCGACTCATGAAAGCAACGTACTTCAACCCGTTGCGGGAAATCATCAATTTCAGACGACTGTGCCCTTGACTGTCCTAAATTGTGACTTCTGAAATCTCCTTTCTCAAAACTGATATCAACAGCAGTCTTTGAAGTTCTGTACAACTTCAGTATTCAAGTGAAATTCATGGACAAAAAAAAAACGCATTCACCGCTTCTACTCGACTCCCTTGTTGTATCCACAGCTGCACGCCTTAATTTCTTCGTTAACAACTTCGTATCTGCAGAAACCTGTTCCAGTTCAGGAGTCTCTTTCACAGTGACTTTTTTCGTAAGGCTACTGGATAGAACGTTACCGCTACTTTCAACAGCACTTGCTTCTAGTTCTGATCTAATCTTTCCAAAGTGTCGTTCAGAATGTGCCTAAACACTGGTTATTCTGTTTGGAAAAACAAAAAGCCCCTAAATGGATCGCGAGTAAAGCGACGTTTTGTGTGAGCTACTTCAAAGAAATGTAAAATTGATCACATACCAACACCACTTTCGGGTGTGGCGTAACTTCTTGGAAAATGCCGTTTGTGTTCTTGAACTGAGCCAGTTGCCCTTCTAACTCTAAAAGAAGCGTTCAAAAAAAGTGACACGATACGAACATGTTCGACTGACTGGTTATCCTTTTTAGAAGTAAGCGAAGTCTAGCCGCAGCGTGATGATTTCCCTAAATAGAAGGTCGCGAGTAACAAGTTCATTAAACTAAAGACATCAAAACAACCTTGTTGAGCAACTGATGCTTACGTTGAAGCTTAAGTACTTGCATTTTCAATGATACGTTTCTAAAATCAGAGATATCAAAACCAGCATTACAAGAATTCTGAGATATGTTTCTGTGATTGTGCTAGCTTATGCTAATTGTACCAAGAAGTAAACCTCCAAAACAGGTCAAAACAAAAAAAAAGATACAAAAACATACTCTCTGGCAAGCTGATTACATTCTCGCACCCGTTTGAGGAATTCTTTCCGATACTTTCGCGTCCCTTTAGGTTCTTCCAATGTTTCCATCACCTCCATAGAGTTGAGTGATTGGTCAGAGACGAAGGTTCCGAAAGTTTCTCCATCACGGTCCAGGATATAGACTATTGCACGCACCGTTGGCCGGCCGTGATTGCGTAGCGGCTTGAGGACAGCTGACTTTTTTCGGCAACACGCTTCCTGCCGCGAGGTCAGACACCAGACAGGCAGAGTACGCGAGGTCAGACACCAGACAGGCTAGAGTACGCGACGCCAAAGCTCCTTCCCTGAAAAGGCTCAGGCAAATCCGAGAGACCCAGACGGCGAAGGACGACATAGACGCAGGGTTACGCAATCACGGCCGGCCAACGGTGCGTGCAATAGTCGATATCCACGGTCCAGGTCCTTGAAATAACATTCAACAAACTTATACTGGACAATTTATGTACCCAAACTAACAATATCCAAAGACAGTAAGCTCGGAATTCTTTTGCGACGAGCACCGTTTCTTTTCTTCACCATATCCACTTTTTGCTGCAATCAGAAAGAATCCTGAAGGCATAAAATTAGTTGTGTTATTATTGCATATAAATAATATAAAGAGAATAGCATTCTTGGTAAGCAGTTCGGCGCATAAGATTTCTGTTTACACCTCTACTTCACATTAACTGCTGGTTCACCTACCCCTTAGGGAACATTACGACCCTGAAAATAGGTGACAAAGGGACCTGTGCATCGAGAAAAATTTACATCTACCCCCCCCCCCCCCCCTCCGACATTCATCCACCCCTCCAGAGATGAAAAGGCTACAAGGGTGGCGGGTGGCGCGTACGATTGAACCCATCGGTAGCGTCAAATTAACGGGTCCTTGACACGTCAGTTATGTGTAGACATGTTACTGTCAGTCGTGTACCCCCTTCCTTATTTCCACGTTGCGCCTATTAACTCGAAGCCTGCTGGCACTAATTAAGAACAATATGGGATATACATCATTTGAAAAGTCTTTTCGGTGCTACAGCAATGAGAGGGGGGGGGGGTATACCACTGTAGACCCTATTTCTGCCGAAGCCTGGCTGTAAAGGAAAAGAAGCACTTTTTTCCCTCTACTAAATTTTAGGCAAAAATATACGTTTGAGTGTGCAGGCGGACCACTCAGAGATGGTTATATGTGCAGTTCCTCATAACATGCCCCCCCCCCTCCCCTTTCATTGCACGCTGAACTCTATCTCTATGAAAATAAGGAACACCTTTATCCTCAGCAGCGTTGCAGCATTGCCAATCGGTGGAAAGACAAGTGAGCGAATAGGCGAATGACCTTAATACGTACCTTATCTTTTTCGCCTACACGTCTATGCCTGCGTAGAGCGGAGACAGCAAAATCAATACGTATCCTAGGCCTTACGCCTCGGCCGCCGTCAGATTTTGCGATACTGCGATTTTGCGGTATCGCCGTTCCACACGCGAAGTTGCGGCATTGCACAATCTTCAGATCGTAGTATCGCGAAAGTCCAGAGTTGCAAAATCGCGAAATGGCAAAAACGCAAAATCACAAAGTTTGGCTGCGGTTTTAGGTCGCGTCAGACTTCGGGATTTTGCGACGGCGCACTCTCGCACGCGATACATAGACTTTGAGATTTTGCATTGCCGCAACTCGGCGTTTGGGACCGCGACATCGCGAACTCTGAAAATCGCGAACTTTGACGGCGGCCTTGCACGGTTATTCGCATAATTGCCAACTATTATTGCAGGAACCGCAAATTGGGCAAAAAGTGATTTTCACTGAAACCTCGCGTATAACTGTTATCCGTGTGAAGGCCTGATCATGACCTCCATTCCGGCCTTTGGCACCATTTGCACCACACCTTCTTGGCGTGAGCTTCTATATGATGGTTATCCAGTATGCTGATCACGAATATGACATTTTAGGTATCAAAGCGGTATGGCTCAAAGACGGCGTCACTTCATTCATTGGTGGCTATAATGGAGCTAAAGCTGTGCATAACATGAATTTCATGATTGTGAGTGGCGTCCGAATTTGCGGGATTTACAAAAAATTCTATGAAAAACGTCAGGTCCAAGTGGTGCAGATGCGTCAGAAATGAAAATCATATTCATTCACAACCCCATCAACTATTACGGGCGAAGCTATAACGAAAATTATTTTCTGGCGCAATTCGTAGTTTTTGGAGCAATGGTAGTCGATTAGTGCCAAACTCATAATCAGATACTGGCAAAGGAGAGTACGATTGTCACTGTGATTATCGAACCGAGAGATCAAGCATTTGCTCGAGGACCATTCCCGCAATATTTCGTTGGAAATCGAGCGTGCTGACGTTAACACATGCTTATCATCTGATATATTACTTTATCTTCAATTTGATCCTGCTGAATATTTTCTCTACGCGATGCACGGCATTAGCCATCGGTCAAATTGTTTATGAACATCTGCTGTTCCAAATTATACTCACAGTTAAAAAAACTGTGAGTAAGAAACTTTTCAGAACTGCGCTATTTTAGTTGACTTCTATACTTGAAACATGTTGGTTTTTCTTCATTAAAATGCTACACCGAAGTGTATTTGACTTTATCCTCTTCGATCTCTTTGCAGGTTCATCCGACGGTGTACAGTCTGATCCATCCCATGGATCATACTTCAATGATGGCTACATAATAAGAAGCTATGTTGACCATCCTTACTATGTATATATCAAAGCTTCGTCTGTATGTACGTCGCTACGTCGGTCCCTCCGCCACTTCATTCATCCCTTTGGAAATGGGGACAAGTGTGATGTGGCTAGGGCATGGGACAAGAAGTAAAGACCACACAAAGACCAAGTTAAGCTCTGCCCACGGTGGGCGGTTTTTTGAAGTCATGAAAGAGGCGCGGACATGTGGGCGGGGCATTTGCAGTGGTGGGCGGAGCTTGGACGTCACGTGAAAATCGACCCGTGGAAATAGGTTAGGGCATGGGACAAGAAGTAGAAACCATACATGGACGAAGCTAGGCTCCGCTCAAGATGCAAGGCGTGTACTGAAATACTCTGTCCTTAATATTGACATTTTAATCGAAAATAGCAATTTCGATTGACTTACTGACGCATATGGTGCTTCGCGCACAGTAATGTGCTCCAGCCAACTGGTATTTATATAACTACTTTTTTATCCATGCTTCACCTTTCATAGTACTTTACCCCAGTTGACTACCTAGGGGGGCCGAGGGGAGTAGGCAACATCATGCATATCGCACCAATGCAGCACACACCTCTGAAAGCATGCGCAGAACGCTTCCACAACTTCTTCACTATACCACATAACGGTAGTGGGGTCACTTAAAGACACCGTAAGGGAGTAATTTTGGCTTACGGTAGAACAGACGTAGTGTGGACGAGTTCAAGTGGCCGCCATTGCACAAACTCGCCAATTTGGCGCCTTGGCATGGTGCCAAGAGAAGATGTTTCCATTATAAAGTTGTTCATTCCTTTTACCTTCTCCTTTGTTCTTTCTTATATTGTTTCTAGATGTACTTACATGAATGTTAATGTAGTTGGGAATGGCCGCTCCACTACGCTGGGAGTCAGGTGCTACAACTAAAGTTGGCCCGCGGCCGTCTCCTACAGCGGACAACTCGGAACGCCAGTGCGATGATGCGAATGAGGCGCGAATACACACCGCAGCGATGCACTTTTGAGTTCGGGTTTTTTCACCGATTATCGCTTCTAACCTTCTGCGTTCGTTACGAAATGCTCATTTCTTTGCATGTTTCTCTTGTTTCGGACCCCCTGCCGGTTCCTTTAACGATTCATGCTCATTTCGACAGAAGTAGGTTTCAGACGTGCTAGTGTTCCGACAAGTCAGATCACCAGTGCTGTGGCGGCTGTCCATCATGGGAACAACTAAATTAATAACTTGGCTAACATTATATGGAAGTGCAGTAACTGGCTGCTATTATTCTTACCTGCTTTGGGTCAATGTGACTCGGGAGGGGTGACGCTGCTTGCCGTTACGCTTGCGGAGATTGCTGACGACGCTGCCAACCTCCTTCACCAAAAAGGCTCAGGCGGCTGAGTCAAATCTGGGAGAGCTCATGCGGCTAGAGGGCACGCCCCGTGGTGCAAGGACGATGCTTTCGGCACAAAAGTTGCGTCTTCCTCTCCGCCCGCCCCATCCTTCGGGACCCAGAGCCACTTGACCCTTTGTGTTGTGGTATTCCATCAGAAACAACCGCACCCTCTCAAGAATCCTTCTATATATAATCCGTTTGTCTGTGTGTCCGTGTGTGTGTCCGTCTGTTTGTAATGAAATTCATATCTCGCGTCACAGTAAAGCTGGGACCCTGAGTTTTACTAGTGATATATGGGGTGCTAAGGGAACCGCAGAGGTGGCAGACCAAAAATGATAGCAGCTGATAAGGGCTGATAAGGAGAGTCTAAAAGCATTTCGCAGTAAAGTCATTTCGCATTTCGAGTTGCGCCGACCCTCATAGGTGTTTTGGTGTCGGGTCGGACACATCAACGGTGGGTGATCCAAAGTGGTCTATCTATAAGTTACCTTCGGCACATAACACACAGATTATGTGCACATGATCATCTCACCTACACCTGGGGTATGACCTCATTTGAGACTTCGAGTCAGGCGTAGATTCCTCACTCGGACTGATTAGCATTCTACTACCGACACCAACGGTACTAGACGTACCAATAAACTTCCGACAACTACGAGTCTTACAGACAATGTTTTTATTTGGAAATTGTATTTACTAGAAGATGTCACAACTTTATTTCTTATATTCTATCAGCTGTAGTATGCCATGTACCTCGCGTGTCGGTGGGCACCGAGCGGAGCAGGCGACGCATAGGATAATTGAACAAGAGTTGCTCAGCATGTACAGTCTCTAGCCCTGTGCCAACTGAGCTATGGCCCACTGGAAGACTTGCAAACGCTTTCATTTGCTCAGTTGCCTGTAACTGACCTAGCCTAAACCGTTCTTCTTTCCTTCATCACATCTGCGCGCTTTCTGCTGTGCTGAAACCCAGTGCGGCGTCAGCACACCGCAGAATGACTGCCAGTGTACTAACAAGGGAGGGATCCGTGGTCGAAGTGAGTGGCCTTTCGGAATGGGATACATATGGTCCGACGTATTTTCGGACGCTAATCTCGTACCTGCACTCCAAATTTGCAGTACGATTCTCTGAGCGTAGTTATGGAGGCTTTATTGAAAAACAGTGCTATTGTATGGTAGGTTTGGAAGCCCGTAGCACGCGAGCCAGACGTTCTCGCACGAAACCAGTGCAATTTTTGTGTTCAGGGGGTCAAACTACACCATGGAACATGTCTTCAGCCATTTCGAGAATTTGACCAAACTTTGGAAAATTCTTGGCCTACCCAGTAGGCCTCGAATTGGATGAAAACATGCCCCAAAGGGTAGTTCGGTCCCCTGAGCACAGAAATTGCACTGGTTTTGTGCGAAAACGTCTGGCTGGCGTGCTACGAGCCTCCAAACCTACCATATATTAGCATTGTTCTTTCAAAAGAACCTCCACAACTCTGCTCAGAGAATCGTTCTGCAAATTTGGAATGCAGATTCGAGATCAGCGTCTGAAAATACGTCGGGACATAATTATCTCACTCCGAACGGCCATCTCGACCTCGGGACTTTCCCTTGCAAGCAGGAGTTCAAATAGGTGATTGGTGCTATCAAAGTCTCAGATTAACACTGCAAGACGATTCAGTTGCTCTCCTCTGAATGGTCGTTTTTCTCTGGCAACTCCCTTAAAGGCACAGTTCACGATAATTTTCATGCGTCTTCGCGTTCCGTTAAGATGCTGAGGGTGCTGGAGAACACATTAGCTGAGAAGCAGCCGAAGAAACTTCCGAAAATGCTCGAAATTGGGAGTTTCCGACCTTTTGCTTCGTCGAGTTTTCAACTTAAAAGCAAGCACTTGAACAAGTTTTCGCGTGTTAATATCATTCGATAAGGTTGCTATTACTATGAGAATCCTCACTATCCTATCTTATCGCAGTCCATATCATGCCTCTTATCCACGTAGACGCCACCGCTGCTCTGCTGGCTAAGTCGTAGAACGGGTGTGGGCCATCTTGAGACGGTGGCCGCCAGCTGATTTACGGGTTCTTTACGCGTTTGGCGCTCAAACTCACGCTGCGGTGATGGCACACGCTTTGCCATTGTGGTAGGGCCTATCTAATCGCGAATGGAACCAAGACACTCATATTATCGTGAATTGTCCCTTTAACACAACCATTCATTTGCAGACGACAGATATTCATACTTATATACCGACATACCGACCGACATGCCCGCAAACAGACCAGCATAGAGTTACTTTTTATTTAGTAAAATGATACATCCAACTATAGTACTTTTTTGATTTCAAATTCCGTTGCTTTTATCTTTAACATAAGTAGACCAGCTACGTAGCTAAAGTCTTGAAATCAGTGAATCAAAGGAATGGTGCACCAAAAGATGAGTTTCTTTGTTACCTAGATATTTATGCTGTATTTGCCAAATAAGGGCTGCATGCAAAGTTTCACGCGAAAAATTGATGGGAGGAGTCGCCGAGTTAAAGCTCTGTCCCGTCTTCCGCTGCGATTGGGAACGGAGAGGGGGACTGTATATGTACGTGACCTTCTGTTCCTACAAAAAGTCTCCGCCCGCGGCGGACAACGGGGTGGGGACCTGCTCGGCGGCTCGCCCTTCCGGCCGAGGCTTTGTAGTGCTGTATCATAGCTGAATTCATATTTTTTCGCGTGAAACTTTTCATACTGCAAATACAACATGAATATATGGGTAACAGGAAAACTCATTTTCCGTGCACGATTCCTTTATTCGTCTCGCGAAGCAAACACATTCATAGGCGACCTTACCCCACACCATTAATCGGAACACTTGCCACTGTGTTTCGAAACTTGGCCCAAGCACTGCGAACATTACCTCGTTCATCACAGTTACAGCACTAACGGACCGAAGCGGTTCTAAGCGAGGGTGTGTGACAAGTTTTCCAAATCTTCGAGACGCTTAGCTTTGAGCCGATGTTTGCAACGCCCACTCAAAGGGCACGAACGCAAGTTTTCGATGAAGATCAGTGGTAGCAACGCTCCGATTCTCGGGTTTCACCCTTTCATTCCTTGATTCCTCTTCGGCACCACCACAACTTCATTGCGGTACTCCATACTACATACTGTCCGGTAAATTTACAGGCAATGATGTCTTTACTTTCTGTTTTATTGCGTCACTGTTTTTGCTCAACTGGTTTACATATAGGTAATGGATCCTCAGGGCTCACATTCGTGACTGCAGCAGGGGAGGCAGCAGCAAAATGTAGCTTCGTCTTGATGCTCCTTTGCCACTCATGAATACATAATTAGGTAACAACACGTGCATAGCTTCCAACGCGTGATGTTTCAAATCCGTTTAACAGCGGACAAACAGACAATGGTCCTCATCAAGAGCTGTCGTAATAAAAAAAACCCAGAAAATCGTTCAAACTTCGGACTCGTGACTCTTTTCATCTTCTATACGCATTACTCGTGCAACGACCGCATATTACGTGCTGCACTCATTCGCTAATTTTTGGAGCAGAAAGGCCGTAGTAATTGCGGACACCTTCATCCCTTCTTCGCGTTAAAGGCAGTGCAGCTTTGGGAAGTGAGTATCCAGTCAATGATCAGTGAATGGAGGACCATTGAGGCAGCAACAGCACTTGCTATAGAGAACTTGATTATTGCTGTCAACAGCGACAACAGCTATGACACCACAACATAATGTATTAAAGAAAAATTTCCTGCACTATTTTTCGTAATATTCCTTCCATATTTTCCTTTTCCTTTCCATTTTACATCAGGAATTATAGCTTTATTCTTGAGAAGTAATTTTATTGTATGACTCCATAGATCGGGAATATTTCATATCTGAGAATTCGAAACACTCTTTCGGTATAAAAGTGAAAAAGTAAATCTGAAATCAGCTCATCATGATCTTGAAGGCACAGCCCACGATAGTATGTGTTGTTCGTTTCATCCTCGAATATATACACTGCGGTGCATAATGATAAAGCCACTCACAAATTGTTCATAAACTTTCATAGTAAGATGTTTCTGGGAAACCTCTCAGGTATAGATTGTAGCAAATTTGATCGCGCATCTACACATCAATACCAAACTTGAGCTTGAAATAACAGAACAAATTTATCTTCATTTTTTCAAAAAATGCAGCTTTTCCGATGGTGCAAAATGATAAAGCCAGTAAGGAATTTTAACAACTCGTAAACAACAGAGGGACAATACGCTACTCTAATAATCCGTTGGCCTTCCTTCTCTCCGAATAACCTGAAAAATCCGATTGTCTAGACTCATGTAAAGATTATTAATAAGATCTTGGTCCACTTGGTGCCACGCGTGGATTATAGCCTTTTTGAGCTCCTTAACTCCTTGGATTTCCCTGTTATCTGCATAAATCCGTCGCACCATGACGCGCCATACATTTTCCATCGGATTAAGGCCTGGGCTATTTGCCGGCCAGGGCAGGAGCCTTATTCAATGACGGCTGAACCATGCAATTGTGCTCTGGCTGTGCCCTTATCTTGCATGAAAACAAGATTTCAGCTTCGATTTTCACGCCAGAACGGGAGAAGTGCACGGCGCATGACCACTTGGTAACCGGGGGAACTCATCTTTTTAGGAACAAAACATAACTTCAGACGTTTCTTCGATGAAATGGCGGCCCACACCACAACGCCCCCTCCTTTGAAATTCCTTCTCAAAAATCGTAGCTTGTCCTTTCTTAGATCATGCCAGTAATATCGGAGTGTCTCCTTCAGCCTTACAAAACAATCTGGAGAGGAAAAACATCATATGAAAGCAAGAAGGATTCTACGACCTAATACCCTACCTTACTCCAGACCCTCGGCTGCATGTTTTGACGAACTGCACTCGATTTTTGCGGTGTTCTCGTGTCATGAATGGTGCTTTCCTCATTTTCTGTCGCGAGATAAACTTGCACTTTTTTTCAGAACCCGCAAAACAGTTGTTTTAGAGACGTTTAGCTCCAAAGAAGACCTGGTATCGGAGCTTGACTTGGTGAAATTCGATACTTTTTCTGAGAATGCGGCGCTTATCCTTCTCGGAAAGTGAAGGAGATCGCCCAGAACTCTTCTTAGTTCAGGATCCTTGAGAAAGTTGTCGACAACTGTGTGGCTGCGGTTAAATTCTTGCGCAATTGACGATTTGACTATCCCTCCGCTTTTTTTTGCGACAATTTGGCTTTTTTCGAAATCAGATAAGGGTTTTCCTTTCCCCATTACCTGAAAAAGAAAAACATTACCGCAGCAAAACGTTTCAGCAAATACAGATGAGAAGCGACGGAATAACTTAGGGTGGCTTTATCATTTTGCACCATCGGAAAAGCTGCATTTTTTTGAAAAAATGAAGATAAATTTGTTCTGTTATTTCAAGCTCAAGTTTGGTGTTATGTGTAGATGCGCGATTAAATTTGCTACAATCTATACCTGAGAAGTTTCCCAGAAACATCTTACTATGAAAGTTTATGAACAATTTATGAGTGGCTTTATCATTATGCACCGCAGTGTAGTTCCTTCCACAACAGCAGTGTGTGCTATCACCGCGACGCAAAGCTGAGTGATGAAGTGCGTAAAGAACCCGTAAATGACATGGCGGCCATCGCTTCAAGATAGCCTACACCCATCTACGATTGAGCCGGCGAGACAGCAGTGGTATCTACGTAGATAAGAGGCTTGATATCGACGGCGATGAGAAAGCAATGGAGATACTCCCACTGTAAAACCAACCTTATCGAATGATATTGATACGTGGAAACCAGTCGAAATGCTTGCTTCTATGCTGCCAACTCGTCGAAGTCGAAGGTCAGGGACACCTCACTTTCAAGGTTTCTGGAAGTTTTCCTTGTTTTTTTTTTTACATTTGTGGAGGAGGGTCGTATTTGGTCCACTGGGAGGGAGGAGGATCACACCTGGCCTTGGACGAACAAATTACAAACGTGGCTCTTACGTGGAGGAGGAAACTTGCGATAAGACAAGATAGACAGTGATTTCAATAGCGAAGGTAGCTTCAAAAGGGAAGAACAGGTAATATCGTAGCATTTTGCACGATATCATCTAGCAAAAACCCATTTCTTATCTCCAATACTCGTACGAGCACTGAATGCAGGGAGTTCTATTTTTGGTGGTTGTGAGGAGATTTGGTTCATTTTTCTTCACAGGTGGGTAAACCAGGATCTCTATTTCTTGTAATACGAGCGATATCTCTCACAACTTATTGCGAGGTGTGCCTTTAATTTAAAGTTCACTTTAAAAATCGGAGGAACAGTCAACGGCTTCCCACAAAACGAGTTTTTTTGTTACGGATATTTTATGCTGTACTTGCCTAATAAGGGCTGCATTCAAAGTTTCACGTGAAAAAGTGTGAATTCGTGAGTTCGGCTAAGATACAGCTCTCCAAATTCTTGGCCAGGTGAGCGGACATGAGAGTAAAAGCCTCGCTCCGTCGTCCGCCGCGGTCTGGAATGGAGAGACTGTTAACGCAACTTTCTGTTCCTACAATGCGTCTCCGAAAGCAACGGATGACGGGGTGGGCCTTGCTCTGAAGCCACGCCCACCCGACCGAGACTTTGTGGTGCTGTATCATTGCCGGATTCACTTTTTGAAACTTTGTATGCTGCCCACATAAGGCAAATACAACATAAATATATGGGTGATAAAAAGAAACTCACTCTCCCGAGAACCATTCCTTTGAAAGCAAATATTGTAGAGAGGAGAGCGCATGGATAACGCAAAGGATAAACAGAAGCAAAGGGCACGCTGTTCCCTTCGCCTTTATGGAACGAAGGACTGTGAACAAGGTGTCAAGCTTCTGCAACCAAAGGCGCTCAACTTACGCAGTGGTGCGACATCGATACTAGATGTCTTGTCCACACTTCAGACTCCAAGACGATTACGCTGTTAGTGTACCCTTTAATCCGATCTCATGCATGGCACGATTAACTACGATGTCTGCCAACGCCAATGCCCTTTCGCAAGACCGCTGGCTTAAACACGTACAGATAAACCTCCGGCATTCAGAGATTAGCCGTGGGAAGCGGTATCTATCCGGGCACCAAGAAGAAAGATATGGGATGAAAACGAAAAATCAGCCGATATGGACTTTTTTTCTATTCTACCACGATTCAAGTACTTGATCTGGTGACATGAGCCACTATACGCACCGGAAAAGCGTTTGTATTCACTGAGAATGCAAACGAATTCCTCGTGCATGGCGCATCAAAGCCAGCGAGGCCATCCATCCTCTCGTTGGTCTTTCGAGAACAAAAGACGCATACTGGACGCATACCAGACACAATGGATCATTTTCCCAGGAATCATGGGAAGATCTCGCCACTTCAACGCGAAACAATTTTTTTGACTGGTTTCCCTCGAAATAATCTTTCATTTCGAAGATATTATATAATTCAAGTACTCATTGGAAACAGACAGCCTCGCAGACTCCGCAGGTTATTATTTCTCACCGATATTTTTCTTTCGGAACATAATTACCGAGTTTTGTCAGGTTTTTATTTCTTCTAGACACTTTTGTTTCGCTATATAAGTACTGAGTTTTGTTAGGTTCTCTCATTTTGTCAGGAGTTCGGCCTCGGTGTTTTTTTTTTGACCTTGCCCAATTTCCTTGATGGATCGCATTGTTGGATGATCGCATTGTCTGGGTAGAAACCATAGAGACCACAGAGAAAGCGGAACCTCAAGAAAAAAGTGGGGTCGAGTGGAGGCCTTCTTTTGAGAGGGAAGGATAATGTTAATGCTAAAATTAATGGGTATCTAGAAAAGTTCGCGAAAGTTATTATTTTATTCATTCTTTTAGAATTTTCCTCGACGCTACGCTTGACCCTCACAAAAACTAACGTGAAGTGTGTCTTCAAAGGCACGGCTGCCTCGTTCGTTTTGAAGCCCTCGTGGTTCTCTTGAAGGTTTAGCAGCCGAACTACATCTATAGCAACCGCTGTTTTATCGCAAGCGCAGATATTACAAGCATTAAACTGAACCGTTCAGCAGTCCTAAGAGCCCTATTCATAAATTGCAGTTCTTATGAAGCCACTCGCAGAAAACCCACAGAACTACGGAAAAATATCGCAAGAATCCCCTCAAAACTCAATCAGCCTTTCCGCGTTCTCTAACGACATGCGACTTCTTGGCTCAAAGACACCGGAAGGGGGTAGACGTAGTTCGAACGAGTTTAAGTGGTCGCCATTGCACAAACTCGCCAATTTCAAGCATGGTGCCAAAAGGAGATGTTTCTATTAGGTCTATGCAGAATAAATGGCCAAAACGGACTACTTTTTTCAAAACGCCATAACTTCGCTCAGACACAACCTTATTTGTCGAACTAAAAACCATTCGAATCTACACAACCTTGCCAACGATCTGTTAAAGAAAATATGCCATCGTGATCAAATTCAGGATTGCGAAATTTAATGAAGTCAACGATGGCATTTTCAACATGCATCGTTTCGGCGAACTCCTTCTGACCCAGGTTTGCATCGAGAACCGGGAAAAAGTGGTAATTCGTCAGAGATAGGTCTGAGGAATAAGGGGGTGAGGGAGAGTCGCGATCAGTTTCTGCCGGGTGACTTGCGAACTGTGGGGTTTTGCGTTGTTTTGCGCACCCAGTAAAAAATGATGCAGTTAGGCATCGAGCCTCTCCCTCACCCCCCTTATTCCCCAGACCTATCCCTGACGGATTACCACTTTTTCCGGGTTCCCGATGCAAACCTGCGGCAGAAAAATTATGCACGGTAAAAATGCCATTCTTGACTTTATTGATTCTCGCAATCCAGAATTTGATCGTGACGGTATATTTTCCTTACCAGATCGTTGGCAAAATTCTGTAGATTCGAATGGTTTTTATTTCGACAAATAAAGTTGTGTCTGAGCGAAATATGGCCAATTACGTTTCGGCCATTCATTCTGCATAGACCTATTATAATAAAAGTGTTTTTTCCTTTTACTTGTTC
The DNA here is from genome assembly GCA_963978905.1 of Trichostrongylus colubriformis. NCBI lineage: Eukaryota > Metazoa > Nematoda > Chromadorea > Rhabditida > Trichostrongylidae > Trichostrongylus > Trichostrongylus colubriformis. Next base: position 24,531,976 of record OZ022260.1, read on the forward strand.
CTTTGTTTCTAGATGTACCTACATGAATGCTAATAAAGTTGGGAATGGCCACTCCACTGCGCTGGAAGCCAGGTGCTACGGCTAACGTTGACCCCTTCAGTGTTCGTTACAAAATGCTCATTTCATTGCATCTTCCTCTTGTTTTGGACCCTTCCGGTTCCTTCAATCTGCAGGTAATATATATCTACCGTATTTCACCATCGGTACACTTCATGCAGAAGTCAAACTCAGAATGTAAAACGTCTTATCCGAAAGTGCTAGAATATTTTATTTTTATGTGAATGTTGATCAGTTGCACATGTATACAGTCAGTGAAAGGCAAACATAAATTCTTACAAAAAAGAGATCATAATCGTCAATGGATGGGAGCTGAGCTGCAGGTTGAGGAGCAAGTTCAAAAGATACAACCAAGCTTGAGTCGAAACACTTGGTACGAAAAAGATCCATGTCGCCACAGCGTTTGAATCGTTACCTAACAAAAATCTCTCGAAACCTCGGTAAAAAATGATCTGGATCTAAATGTTTATTCTAAGGTTTCACCTCTCGTAGAGCTTGAGGGGATGAGGTGAAGGAATGGGTCCACCGAAGCTATAGAGGCGACACCTTCATATGAAGATCCTATCCATGGTTAAGTGCATGCGCGATGGGAGTCAGACTGAATGCGCCAAGGTGGGGTAAGAGAGTACAAGCTTGCTCTCTAACCCCACTCTAGCACGTTAGAACGCCGTGACGGCTAGCGGACGGAGCGGGATCTGTGCAGTGGCATGATATTGATGATTATCTGAACCATTATTGGCAATCGCCAAATTCTTAATATCATTTGTTATTCGAGTGTTAGTTACGTCATCATTACAAGGAATTACGTAAGCTATAAATAGATCGCTTCGCTAGGGCTTACTGATTTATGGACCTCCTGATTGAGATAGTGATTTATGGACTTTCTGATTGAGAATATCGCATTTGTTTGGTACGAAACGGTCACCTGCCGGTGCCAAAATGAGATAGATCATCAGACTCGTCTGAAACTTGTCCTAAGGGGTAGTTTACCTCTTGAATAAGGATATCACATTTGTTAGGCACGATCCGTCCGCCGCCCATGGGAACGCTGATAAAGCGCAGGAGGATCCAAAGAAACTTGCTGTAGTACCGCGAAGGATTTTAATTATGTTGTTCATGCAGAGTGGGTGCACTCCTCAGGAGTTTAAACTACCCCTTGGAACGAATTTGGAGCGGTTTGATGATCTATTCCACTTGGCGCCGACGCCTGTGGCGTGGGCACCCGACCGTTTCCCGCCAGACAAGTGCATTTGTATTCTATGGGTCAAGCTACCCATTCAAACAAGTTTTGAGCGAACACGACGATCTAGCCCATTTAGCGCCAGCGCCTATGGAGTGGACACCAAGCCTTTTCGCGCTATACGAGTGTCATGCTCGTGATCTACAGGTCGAACTATCCCTAGGTAAAAATTTGCAGACAAATCGAGAGATTCTCCAAAAAGCGCCTCCTCGAAAGTGGGATTGCTCTGGATAAATAGTGCCGAGTTGCTTATGAACAGTATTTTCTTTCAGGCTCCTATCATTCCAAGCCATCTGGTTGGGAACCACAAACTTAAAGACGCAGAAACTTCATGCCTTTAGATGACAGCAAAATCCAGACATCGCCACTCGTCACATTTTGTGGAACATCGAGGTCGAGGAGACGACCCGAAGTCCTCTTTTATAGGCTGTAGAGATGGTCATAAGGTCCAGCTCCATATGACAAATCGATTTCATGCTTACTTCATAAATCACCGCATTCATGGTCAACTGTAACTGCTTCGTAAAACTGTGTTTGATGCAAAAAATTGGGTTCACTAGAAATCTTGATCTCTCCAACAAAATCTCTAGCCATTTCGCTAGAATGCAAACGGATGAAGTCAACCAAGGTTGACTCAACGTTCCACTTTGGTAACCTTCTGAGGAGTGCAAATTAGAATACACGAATTGAACCTAGCCTCGTCAGGTTTTTCATGCACAGGCCATTTAGAACCGAAAAAGCAAGTCACTAGCCGTGTGCACTGAACGAATGCGGATGTCCTTCCTGATCTAATCCGAATCTCAAACCAAGGAGGAGATAGCTGGTCCGTTAGTGAAAAGCACTGCAGAAATGAATTCATTGTTCTTGTGTCAGATTTTGATGATTGCTACAATGCTCTCTTGGTAAGCTGGTTTTAGGGTGAACCTCATACATTTTGAAAATGCATGAGTAAAAAGTGGGTTAGGTTTACCGCGCGAACTGAATGTGAAAACATTGTTCAATTTGAAATTCGAGATGCTCAGTAGTATGAAAGTGAAGAAAAAGCTAAATGAAACGGTCAAAAACCCGAAAATGATGTCTTCCCTCCCCTCAGTGCTCAAAAGGGGCGGGCTGGGATAAAAATGTCGGCAACCGTTAAAAAGGACGCCTGCTCCAAAACTCAGAGGCCTCTCACCTGGGATTTCGCCACATAGAGTCTTCCCAGACCCGTATATTTCATTTGGGCTACTTACATCAAGAGTTTTCATTACCCACATTGGCTCTATCAATGAGTTTAGAGAAACGGCAAGAAACAGTGAAAGCGATGCTACCAAGGCCTTCCATACCATCCAGGCGAAATTCCGGCGTACGTGCAGTCTTTTCAATCGGAATAGGGCTGGACAGAAAACTTGAAACAATTAACTGAGGGGAAACGAGATTGGTATAACACCTTGTCCGCCTGAAACGACTGCCCATAACAACCGCATGATGGATGTTTTGAAGCTTCTCGAATATCTGTCGATGGCGCTCCCAGAACTGCTTAAAGGATTCAAAGCCTTCCAGTGTTCACTACGCGATTCCACGTCTGACTGTCGTGCTGACATCGATTGAATTGGATCCGCCTTAGATTTCCTGCAGCTTCTCGTACGCCTCGCGACTGCAATTTCCCCTTGGTGCCTTTTTTCCTTGCTGTGCGCAGCTGCGGGCTCCAAGCTTTCCTAGCGCTGTCCACGAAGGAACGCTATACCAGCGTTGTACACGCGACGAGCCAGCACTGCACATATCGCAACGAAATTTCACGATGGCTGCTGCCCCAGCAGCGTTCAGTTGCATTCCACTTAGCTTATGACCACAATGTGGGCAGTATTCGAACAGCTGTACCAATGAACTCCCTTTGACGAAGTAGTACTGCTGTAACGCCGTAGGTTTGGACTCCTCTACGGATGTTTTCCACGATATTGAAGAGTCATCTGACATGTCGTCACTTTCTGACTCATCTGCTATCTGCAGCTGAAACCATTTCAGAGCTATTCATTCCTGTAAAATCAACCACTTCAGAACTAACCGAGCACCGCTCCTCCTCATTTGTCATCAACTCCTGTTTCACCTCGGGTTCCGCTGCCTTGCCAGCAACACTTTTACGCTCAGTCACTTTTGGCACGCTCCCTACGTCTTCGGTGACATGGATCTGAATAGGAGCTGTTACCGTCTTCATAACGGATCAAAAATTATATGTCCACTTCACCTCGTCCTTAACTGGCCATAAAGAAGTCCCATAGTAACGCTTAAAAGCATCATTGATGAAGCTACTCACATCGCGAGATGTTATTAACACACGATTCTGAACAAAATGCGGCATTCAATGTCATCACGTGATTAAGAAACCTTTCATAAGTCGTACTTCGGCACTCCTGTTCAAGGCACAGACCAGACTCAAAGGAATGTCTCCATCAGTTACATACGCCGTACGCCCGCGAGCTTTCGGATCCTCGAAGTGTGATATTTCGTTCCCCGCCGTGATCGTTTCAGCTAGCAAATACTGAGCCTGTACAGAAACAATTATTTTCGCACACAAGACCAAACAGATAATATCTGTGGCATACTTACCGCATGCACTACGTGTATATGGCAGAATTTGCGCGAACAACGTGATAGAGCCTCAACTTTCGTACGTGCGACTTTTTCTTCGAATTGCCCAGCCAACGAAATGGACATCATCAGGATATAGCGGTTTTGGATTTTTGAAGACGATCTCCTTAGGCTAGCTTCGGCCTTCTTCTTACAACACACAGCACAAGTCCTTCGTGAGCAAAGCTAAAAGAACCCCCCCTATGTTAACCTAACAGCGACAAAGAACTGCTGAGAAGTAAGTACAAGAGGCGTGGCACAAGGGGGGTTGCACTCAGATACAGAACTAAGGGCGAAGAGGATTTTCAAATGCCCTTAGGAAGTAGGAAGCTCTTGAGAGTGTGCATCATTACAAAAAAAAAAAATACCAGCAGCTTTTTCACACCAGGATTCTTCCTCCACTTCGGAGCTTCTTTCTCCCACACCGATCTAGATTCCCTTCCTCTAGCTTTCTATAGCATCTAGCACATCAGTATATAATGTCGAGAATTGAACCGTAAAATTAACAAGTAAAAACTAATCAAGGTGCAATATAGGCCTTTATTCACAACCGACACCACTGCCACTCTTTGAATCATGTTAGAACCTGCCAGTGCCCTCTTGACATGGAGTTTGGAAGTGACAAAATGATATGGTGTCGCTTTTGGACTAATTATTCGTTTCGGAATATAGGAACGAATTCTTGAGATTTTTCAGAGTACACTCAACTTCAGCATTAGCGATAGGATTGGCACAGCCTCTAGCTACTTCGGACAGAAGCTCCTCCTCCTCTCTCTCCCGCCCCCCCCCCCCCCCCCAAATGCAACCTTTTGTAGTTCTACCACTGAATGGACCGCTGTTTTCCATTGTGATCTTTCCATTCCCACATCGCATAATTCTACTATCCTATTCGCGCAGTACTATGCAATGCGCCCAACTGGTTCAAGGATAAAGAACCAACCGTCTCTAACTCCTCCTCATCTGCCAAAGAATCCTGCTCATCATCAGCCATCGACATCATTTCCTCCTCAACTGCGACCCCCTGGTCATTACCACTCATACACACTTTTGGCACGCTCTCCGACTGCTCTGCGTCTCCAGTAAGATATGTCTGAATTGGCAACTCATTATTCACACATTGACGATCAAGACTAATTAATCACTTCACCTCGTCCCTGACAGGCCATAATACCGTCTCGTAGTAGCGCTTGAAAGCATCATTGATGAAGCTACTCACATCGCGAGATGTTATCAACACACGATTCTGAACGAAATAACGGCATTCCATGTTACCACCCTTCAAGACTATAAGTCGTACTTCAGCACTCCTGTTCAAAGCAGAAACTAGATGTGGAGGTATGTCTCCATCAGTTATATATGCAGTACGCCCGCGAGCTTTCGGATCTTTGAAGTGAGAGATTTCGTTCCCCGCAGTGACCGTTTCAGCTAGCAAATACTGAGCCTGCACAGAAACACTAAACTTCATATAAAAGACCAAATATACAGTATCTGTGTCATACTCACCGCATGCACTACGTGTATATGGCAGAATTTGCGTGAACCTCGTGCTAGCCCCATAGCTCTCGTACGTGCGATTTTTTCTTCGATTTGCCCGGACAACGAAATAGACATCATCAGGATATAGTGGTTTTGGCTTTTTGAAGACGATCTCCTTAGGGTAGCATCGGCCATCTTCTCACCACACACAGCACAAGTCCTCGTTCTCTTTCGCGAGCAAAGCTGAAAGAACACATAGCATCCCAAATTATAATAACAGCAGCAAAAACTGCAGAGAAGTAAGCACAAGACTTTGTAGCATAAAGGCTACAGTGGATTGCAGCGTCAACAAAGCAACAGTGATAAATACATCGCGCCATGGACCACATACAAGAACGGAGAAGCAATTAAACCACTAGCAAACAAAACGTAAAGTCTTTGATAATTCTGTTTCTTAATAGCTGCCGATTATCGCCGCAGTGCGCGATGCTAAAGTTACTTAAAGGATGCTGAGTTATGGGCAAAAGCTTCGGTGTCGGACGTGACTCGAACCCGCACTCCATGCATTAGTGAGAGAGTGTGCGGCTGATTTACGGTAATGCCAGAACACGCAGGTAAGACGGATTTCTGCCCGAGCTGCAAGTCATAATTCCTTGAAGTTTTCGCAACACAGTGGTAAAATCCTCGATTGGAGTGAACGGGTTTGCGCTTGTCACTCACTATTGCTGATCTTTTTCGCGCAAATTCCTTTTTTGGTTTTTTCTTTAGTGTCCAAAGAATCATCAGTATTCTGCCCATCCCGACCTTGAGTGCAGAGCAGTAATTTAAAGGAACCGGAAGGGGGTCCGAAACAAGAGGAAGATGCAAAGAAATGAGCATTTTGTAACGAACACTCAAGGTTAGAAGCGATAATAGGCGAAAAAACCCGGACTCAAAAGCGTGACGCTGCGGTGTGTATTTGCATCCCATTCGCATCAGCGCATCCATTCTGAGTTGTCCGCTGTAGGAGACGGGCCGTGGGCCAACGTTAGTTGTAGCACCTGACTCCCAGCGCAGTGGAGTAGCCATTCCCAACTACATTAGCATTCATGTAAGTACATCTAGAAACAATATAAGAAAGAACAAAGTAAAAAGTAAAGGAAAAAACAAAATTATAATAGAAACATCACTTTTGACACCATGCCAAGGCGTCAAATTGGCGAGTTTGTGCAATGGCGGCCACTTAAACTCGTCCACACTACGTCTGTTCTACCGTAAGCCAAAATTACCCCCTTCTGGTGTCTTTAACGCCAGGACTACTCCATTTTTACCGCGATTCTGATGCTTGTCCTGGATTCACCTACGACTTCTTGCGTGCAGAAATGTTCCAATAGATCAACATTTGGTTAAACAATGACAGTCACAGGATATTCTTTTCTGGGCCTTGTAAGTGTGAGCAGTGACTAGGAAGGGGGACATTTGCGTGGCAACCACATTTCTCCGTTTTGGACCTTCCTAACCTCCTAAACAATTCATAATACTCAGTATAGTAACTCCCAACTCGTTTTTAAGCCATATCCAACAATACGTGCACTTCACAAGCATTTTAAAATTTTAACCTGGCGTTGGCCTAAGTCTTCACTAGCCTCGAAACCATTACTTCTGAATCGCCATTACTGCTGAACATTGATAAAAAATCCTTAACTCCTTAAGCTCCCACTATAGTTTTATGAGATCCAAAAGATTTCATTTCCACGCAGCAAAAGAAATGGATGTCGAAATAGCAATTTCGTGTGCTTCATTCGTTGAACACTATTAAAAACAGGGTGGGTTGCAAGTGTTCCGTTTCTAGAGGTCGGCACCGAACTGGGTCACCGCCCTTCGCGTATTGTCCGAATGGTGGCGTGTCCTGCCGTCTGGGCTCTCCCAGATTTGCCTAAGCCTTTTTAGGGGAGAAGCTTTGGCAGCGTGTTTTTACCTGTCTATACCTGATTGCAATCCGCCGCGCAACCTGACCTGACCTCACCAGTCGGAACACTTGCACTCCACCCTTAAAAACAAACAAATCACCAAACATAGGTGAAAAGTGATATATGTATTTTGTGGGCAAAAGTCAAAACTGTCGAGACTGACAACACTCAGGAAACCTACACTTACTAACCTAGGTTTTATGTGAGTAAATGTCGCCGGCCAGAATTAAAGACACCGGGAGTGGTAAGATTTGCAAAATGTGGGATATGAAATTAGTAGTGCTCAGCACTGTAACAGTCGAGAAAGAATGGAGTAAAACGACGAAGAAACCGAGAATAGGAGCCCGAAAACCTCCTTCCCCTTCGCGGCACCCTGCGTCACCAGCGAAAGGTAGATTGCAGACGGACAAGAGGCTAAATCAGTTGGCCGCGGAGTGCGCGTTTCGCAACCCTCCCCGTGCCTTGCAATTTTAAACACCTAATTCTATGCATTTCTACACGTTTCGACAATTAGCCTTTGCAGAAAAAGAAGAAAAATGTTATCAGGTGGGTTTGAGTGGAAACTTAAAATTGGATTCATATTACCTACTACGTTTTTGTGTTAAAATAGGCCTGTGCAACGAACATATTTTCCGACAAAAAAAAAAGGTCAGAAGATAAAAGGGGAAAAGATAGAAGTAATCAAACATTGAAATTTTGTAACACGGAACTTGAGGAAAACAAATCTAACCTAATAACTTAACGTAGACTTCTGCTGTGTTTATGCAATTCAGACATAAAGTTGGTGTCAAAATGCGTATACCGCGTAACCAGAAGCTTGATATGTTGATAAAAATACTCCAACCTTTCTGTGGAATCCTTTCCATTTTCACTTCTGAGTATATTGTAGCATGCCTTTAAACCAATGGTTGGTTTAAAGGTATAGCAAACACAATGGACAGACAAATGAATCAAGCATGAAAGCAGGTTAACCTACTACCGCGAAAAAGGGCAGCTGCCGTAAAGCAGTATCCGTTCGTAAACAGAGAAGGCAGAAACGAGTGAACAGAAGTAGCTGAAGGAGGATTGCCTTGGAAATCGCTGCTGCTAATATTATCAAGAGGTGCTATCAAATTCAAAGAAATATAAAATGAAATGCATAATTCAAAAAACACGAAACAACTTAGTAGTTAACCCTACGAATGCACGAGACTTGATGGTGGTTCAAGTTAAAACATGAGCTCCCCTGGTTTTCGTCAGTAAGGGAAAAATGACTCTACGTAGCGAACTTGTTTGCCACGGGAAAATTTCAAAAAAGGGTAAAATGATAAAACCAAAATTTGTGAAATACATACCGGTCAACGAACAGTTATGCAATCAAACTCTAAGTTGGTGTTAAAAATGTGTATACTGTGTAACCAGAAACACTGTAAATACGAATCTTTCGATCTTTCAGAAGAACCCTTTCTATCTACACAATTCTGAGTATAATATAAAATACCTCATTTTACGTTAACTCAATCATTTCGAGATAAAGAACTAACCGACTCCTGCTCCTCCTCATCTACCACAGATTCCTGCTCCTCTTCATCAGCCACCGACATCAGTTCCTTCTCATCTGCCGCCACCTTGTCGCTAACACAACAACCTTAAGACACTTTCACGCGCTCCGACTGCTCTGCTTCTCCAGTGTTATGTATCTGAAATGGCTGATTATAACAACAAATCAAGATGCATGCGTGATGTGCAGCCAGAGACAGGGTCAAAGCTGATATAGTGGGTTGATCTTGAGCGACAAAAAGGTGAGAGCTGGAGCGATAGGTGGGAGCTAAACGACAAAAAATGCAAAAAAGCAGAGCTTTTGCTAAATTTCGATTGATTATGGGTTGGGTTAGAAAAGCGTGGAACGGTTTATGGTCATACTATTCCGTGATGTGCTCATAAAAGTTGAAATTCTACAGCGCCATGATGCACCAGTCGATGTCGACGGAAAATATCTTTCCAGTGGAAGACTGCAAACGGCTCTTGCGCATACTATTAGCGAGTGCACTCATGGAATTCACAAATTCACGGCATCACAAGCCATCGATCGATTACGACAAAACATCGGTCTCTAATAGGGAGCTAGAAATGACTTGCAAGCATTGTACTGAGTGCAGTCATAGTACTTAAAAAGGGTCAAATCGAGTCGGGGAGGAGACGCAACTTTGCGTCGACGTTTCACCCACTTCAAAGCTTCTTTCCCTCCCTAGGCTTAAGCTAAAGCAGATGAGACCTATGCTTTGACATATGCTTTTCTATGTAGAAAGGGGAGATATCAATTTTAGCCTAAGCCTAGGGAGGGAAAGGAGTTTCGACGTCGACGCAAAATTGCGTCTCCCCCCGACTTGATTTGACCCCTTAAGAAATATGCGGCACCGTGTGCTGCCGCAATATTGAACGAGAATATTGGTTTAGCAGCTAAGGAGCGTACAGGGCTATGGATCCCATCATTGAATGAGCAAGCAAATGGCGAGAAGGGAGATGTAAGAGGGCACCTGTCTTTCCATCAATATCATCAAAAACACACGACACTGAAGAGAAGTAGGCTCTATGCGTATTATGGAGCACTTGTCTATAAATCGATTGGGACACTTTGCAATGAATGCAGTGAATGGATAACATGATCGATAGAGTCTATCAACGCAGCGCAAAATTTTCCGAATTGAGGGTTATCGTTTCCAGACGACCGTTGTCTGGAAACGACAGCACTCACCCGTTGGCTAGCTGTGTTCAGGCTGATGACACAGTCTTTTCCTCACTAGTACCGTCTTTGCCTGACTCAAATTGCAGGGCTTAATTTGTGTGTATAAAAAAAACATTGAAAAACCCAGTATCCAAGCACTATGAACACACATTGTCTTGCAAATTACAAATGAACTCGAAAAAAAAAATAAAAAAAGATGCACACGAAATAGGGAGGCTATTCCAGCTTCTAGTTTTGGACAGCTTCACAGGTGAACCTACACAAAACATGCTACAGTAATCCAGACGTGAAATATATGTGTCCATCCGCACAAACTCTGCGCAGCACACCACATTCGGTGACCCTCTTCAGCTGTTGCGCACGTATTCATCATTTTTGTGAACTGTACAAAAGTGAAGAATGAAGTGGTTGAAGCAGTCTCACTACCCACACAACAAAAAAGCAGTGAGTCGGTGCGTACGTAGTTCAATCGAAACACTGTTCAAAACCTGAATAATCCAGCCGTTACGATAACCCACTGCTAGTGGATTAGATGGAACACCTCGTACTTGTATATAATATGAACCTATGCGGTGAATTTGGTTGAGCCACTCTACCGTTGTGGGCGTCCGGCGCAATTTTTGCCTCGGTTTTAAGCCTGAGTTTTACACAAGACGGATTCCGCAGGCCGTAAATTCGTTACACCGTAGCCCTGTTTGAAGACAGCATTAGGGGTAATGTGGTAATGAAGAAATCCCTACCAGAAGCCACTCACATGGTAGTCCTTGGCCTAGGAAGGCTATCTGTGGCGAAATCCCGGTGCAAAAGCGCCCCTTCGAGCTGTAGAAACGCGGCAAAACGCCGCAACCGCCCATCTGTCCCGCCTCTTGATAAGTCGATCCCGCCTCCGGGTGACGTAATTCCCGATTGACTGGGGTGGGAGCGGCCAAGGAGATGCGGCAGGATCGAAGGTTTTGCGGCGCGCTTTCGCATTTTTAGCATGAGACTCACTCTAAGAGAAAGATGTTGAATTCCAAACATTCCCTGGTGTTCACTTGGCAACATGTCAATGGAAACTATTTAGATCAGACTACTCCCCTCTTGACGGACAGGTCGTCCTCGTCGAGAATCAACAGTGGAAAGGGGGTCCTATTTCTCAGGTTTTTGGCCAATTCCATCCGTTGTTTCTTCACTGCCCTGTTACTAGGCATCTCGACTTTCACATTCACTACTTCTTTTACTTTTCGTTCGACTTTCCCCTAATGCTGCCTTTGAGGGATGCAACGCGTTCTTCAAAGAGCATGATACTAACGCAGTCCTTTAAACGCGATGAAAGTTGGGATATCGAAGACCCGAACTGTGTGAGGCAGTTGTTGCTGGCGATAATCCTGCTTCACGTATTCAATGGATGGGTGTGAGCCAGAATAAGTGGAAGATACTTTCGTGAGGCACATAAATATTCCATTTTAATAATTCGAACTCTTAAACAGTATGTTTGATCAGTACAATTTATAGATTAAGAGAAATCTTATCAAGTCCGGTAGCTAGGAATTTTTTTACATCTTTGGGGTGAAATAAAGTCGGGGTGGGGGAGATGCAAAATTTTCACCCACGTCAAACCTACCTAGGCTTAGGTGGCTTAGGTTGAAGCAGATGAGGCCTATACTTCGACAAATGTTTTTTCATGTGTGAGAATGTTTTTTCATGTGTGAGGAGAGGATATCAAATAAGCTTAGCCTAGGGAGGGAAAAAACTTCGACGTCGACGCAAAGTTGCGTCTCCCCCTCCCCCTCCCGACCTTATTTGACCCCATCTTTGGTATAAATCGTGAAGCTAATGAAGCTCGGCACTCTTTTGCGCGCTGCCTTCCCTCACATGAAGACATCCTATCGTCATTACATACTTTGCGAACTAAAGTGTGTATTTTCACCTAAGTCTTATTTAAGAGAGCGTGGTGGGGTAGGAGTTTTTCCATCAAGAAAGCCTCAGGGAAAAGCCCAGACAGAACTGCGCTGGACGCTGAACGCAGTAGGACTCCTCCACCAACTATTGGGTCATTCCTTAAGAAATGCCGTTTTTTTAAGCAAAAATTTAGCCTATGAAGTTACAAGTTTTTGTGGCGTATCATGTATCATTTGAAAGAGATTTTCCTGCTCTACAAGAATTGATGCATAGTTTTTGAGTTTATTAGAATGGGGCCGATATTCTGGCTGGCGAAGGGGTAGGTCCAGCTGACAAAAATTGGCTAGCCCGGCAATTAATTAAAACACTGTATTTCACTCCAGGAAAAGTACCCGGTCATATGTCCCGCACTTAGCCCCGACCTCTTCTGCAAGTTCCGAAACCTGTTTGATCAAGAAGTCGCGTCGTTCTTTTTCTAAACTTTTTCCGAAAGCACTCACGTTTATTCAGAATGAAATTTTCCCTTTCCATCCCTTGCTCAGTACTGCTTAATGAACCATTCGGAAGGATACTTTCTTCCCCATCAAAAAGATGTTTCGTTTTCGTTTTGGCTGTGATTCATATTGAATTTTAAAAATGTATGATAGCGACCCAGTAGAATTATTGCGCATTTTTTTTTCAACAGAAACTCGAGAAATCCGGTCAGTAATATTTCCTCGTCCCTACCCATTACCTGTACTTGACGTTTCACAACTCTTTTAACTGATTGGTTGAGAAAATTTTCTTGCCTTGGTTCGAAGAAATTGCCAAAAATCATTGAGTTGTGGCGGAAAAAATAAACGCGAAAAAAGATCGACCTGACTTTTCAAGCAACCAATTGATGGAACTTGCATTGGGTTGGGGAATAAGTCCCCGCCGTTTTTTTCAACCCCGCTTTTCACAATGTTCCCTCCATCTTTCGACAAAGCCAATATATGTTTTTGATAGAGGTTTTCTTGCTCTACAGAATGCTACTATCTGTTTTTTTTATTTCTTCGACAACCTAATATTTATGAGGTTTGGAAATGAAGTGAGCTGAAGGCAAAAAAGTGGCACTTGCGCACCTCATCTTTCTCGTCTGCCATCGAGACCAAAAAATGTATATGTATAAGTTTTCGATAGAGCTTTCTCAGCTCTACAAAATGGTACCACTCTTTATTCAAATCGTTCAAGTGTTTGCTGTTTTTAAGACTTACAAATGCAGTACTCGCAAAAGTGTGCTTTTTCGTTATCTCCTTTTCCTCGCCTACCATCGAGATTGGAGAGGGTGTGCATATATGCATTCGATAGAGCTTTCTTTGCTCTACAAGATCATACCACTCTTATTTTGTATCCTGTCAAATTTTAGCATGTGGGAGTAAGTCTCCACGTGTTTTTCTATTCAAAATTGCGTAATGAAAACAAATTTTTTGGCAGATTGTTTTGTATACTTCGATAGAGCTCTTTTCGCTCTACAAGATATTGATTACCCTTTTTGTTCAAACTGATTTTTAACATTTTTTAGATCATTTAAAAGTCGACGAAATCGGGCATTTTCGACACCATGTGACAAAAATGCTCGATTTCGTCGACTTTCAAATGATCTAAAAAATGTCAAAAATCAGTTTGAACAAAAAGGGTAATCAATATCTTGTAGAGCGAAAAGTGCTCTATCGAAGTATACAAAACAATCTGCCAAAAAATTTGTTTTCATTACGCAATTTTGAATAGAAAAACACGTGGAGACTTACTCCCACATGCTAAAATTTGACAGGATACAAAAGAAGAGTGGTATGGTCTTGTAGAGCAAAGAAAGCTCTATCGAATGCATATATGCACACCCTCTCCAATCTCGATGGTAGGCGAGGAAAAGGAGATAACGAAAAAGCACACTTTTGCGAGTACTGCATTTGTAAGTCTTAAAAACAGCAAACACTTGAACGATTTGAATAAAGAGTGGTAACATTTTGTAGAGCTGAGAAAGCTCTATCGAAAACTTATACATATACATTTTTTGGTCTCGATGGCAGACGAGAAAGATGAGGTGCGCAAGTGCCACTTTTTTGCCTTCAGCTCACTTCATTTCCAAACCTCATAAATATTAGGTTGTCGAAGAAATCAAAAAACAGATAGTAGCATTCTGTAGAGCAAGAATAGCTCTATCGAAAACATATATACGCTTTGTCGAAAGATGAAGGAAACAATGTGAAAAACGGAGTTGAAAAAAACGGCGGGGACTTATTCCCCAACCCAATAGAAGAGGTCGGGGCTAAGTACGGGACACACGATTGGTTGATTTCCCTAAAGCAAAATATAGTGCTCTAATCGATTGCCGGTTTGGTCGATTTTTGTCGACTGAACGAACCACTTCGCCAGCCTGAAAATCTTTCCAATTACGACGCTCACAGAGACCCAGCAAGTCAGTTTATAGAGCAGAAAAAAGTCTTCCGAATGATATATGACATGCTGCAGAAAATATGTAATTTTTTGGGAAAAATTTTTGTCTGAAAAAACGACACTACTTATGGAGTGACCCAATACATTAGCACCCAAATCAACTTCAGTTATGGCTCGCCGTAGCAGTTTGCGGTGCTTATGCAGTTTGGAGAGACACTCATTTTTTGTCTATTCTCAGTGGATTCCGTCCTATCCATAAATCTGTAGACACAAGTGAGGTGCCAATGTAGTGAAGAGGGGAACACTCCATGTGGTGGGAGTTTGACGCCATTATATGTCTGTTGTTTGAGTCTTAGTTGTGAACCCCTTTTCCTCAATCAAGGCTTGGGTAAAAACATACACTTAAGTGTTTAAATGATTTTAAATCAAATGACCGTAGGATGGTGTCATGTGGAAATGCTGTGGCGCAAAAGCGTGTGGTGCTTCCCAATAACACCTATGTTTTTGCCTGCTTAGACAGAAGTAGCACCGGATTCTAGGAAATCGGTGTACTCCTTCCCCAATGCAACACTGGCACCTGTCTTCGCTGTTGATTATAAGGTGTAAGAACTTGAAGAAACAAGTCACAGCGCCAAATAGCGCCGGTACCTAAATTACTATTTATCAGTATCTAGACCATTTTCCACACGTAAAGGAACTTTGAGCATAGACACCCTCTTCCTCAATTTACGGTTGGGTAGATTACTGCCAGCAACGATTGCGTCAAAACCACGAGCCTTCGACAGTCCTAACTTTCACCATGTTCAAAGGAATGTCATGATCTTAAAAGACGCCTTCAACTCCTTCAGACAGGGTTACGGGGGTAACAAATTTACGGCCTGCGAAATCCACCTTACAAACCTTGGTTTAGGGAAAATCCTTACCTCTCAAGCAAGGCTTCACTAAAAATATAACCTTGAGTATAAAAGCTGACCGTTATAGAAAGGTTTGAGTGTGCCCAAATACATTAGGACCGAGATCACTAATCACATGAAGAGTGATTTCAAAGCCACTTCCTGGGTTGGGGGTACTCATTTTCGCTGTTGTCGCTCTCCTAATACTGCCCTAAAATTACCTGTTTATACACTCAAATGTATATCTTAACCTAAACCCAGAATGATGGAGGTGAGGGTCTCTTAAAGTGAGGTTAGGCAAAATTGGGTTGTAATGTAGATGGAAGGCTCCTTCCGGCGTCCGACACTAATTTTGCGTGAGATTCGTCTAAGTCTGGTTGAAGAGGAATCTCTCAGTTCCTAGGTGAAAATATGCACCTGAGTGTGCGTTTTATAGTCAACTATACACTCGAAACACTACAAACAGGGGGGGTGTATGTCGTTTGGCGCGGCCCTTGCAGCTAATTTGCCAATGGGGCGCATGGGCCGTCTGGACTCTCCCAGATTTACCTAAGCCTTTTTAGGGGAGGAGCTTGGGCAGTGCCCCATTGGCAAATTAGCTCCAAGGGGCCGCGCCAAACGACCGTCTCCCCAAACAGGGGTGAAACTCTGTCGGACACTCCGCTCGGCAAGAAGCGACGTTGTTCGTAGTGCCTTTTGAAGCCTTCGTTATCTCGAAATTCATTTCAGAACTGAAGCTGAGTATGTGGATGACAAAATCTCTTCAGTTCCTTCATTCGACAAAGCACAGCACCACACTTTCATTGACTTCGAGGAAATCTTACAAAGGTAACAGCAAGCAACTAGAACTCCATGCTAAATTCTTTGCAACTCCTTTCAACAGCGTCACAGACGAATTCAATATGAATCGCAGCCAAAACGAATTACAACATTACATTTCATTATAGTTCTTATTAAAATAAAGTAATTGCATGCTGACACCCATCCGCAAATCTTATTCCCTCATTCAGCTCACAAAACTCGTGGGCAAGAACTGAAAAAAGTCGCCGGATGTGTGGTGTGAGAGTTTCTGCAGATGGGCACACATTATTTCACATCAGCATGTTTGCTTACAAGAAAAGTCTTCCAACTCATGATGCGCTTTTGGAAAACGGTTCTTCCGTTATATGGGGGTACCTACATGAAACACGCAACTGACTTCCATTTTTGCTGTGTGGCCCTACAGATGTTAAAAAAAGGGAGTAAAGAAAATTTTTTTCAAAAGGCGATTTTGACCCACTTATTGTAAGTATACTCCTTGTAGCTTTGACCATGTGATGATCCAAAGGTGCTCCTCTATTTCACTCTATATGACTTCAATCACGTCGCAGCAACGGTCATCCAACAGTATGAATCTTAACCTGCCCAATATTCCATCTGTCTTGAAGAACGAAGCCTGCACTACTCGCAATTTGTTCAATACTCAGAATTTCACTCTGTTGAAAATTCAGAAATGTGGACCGCGGTCGCCGTGTCCGTCGTACAAATCGTTAGGCCGCGGTCACACTTTGCGGTGCCAGCGGCTGGGCGTGGCTGCGTATCTCTGCTTCTCCGCCTACGCCATCCTGCCTCGTTGTCTGCGTCATCTCTACACCTTCCCGTGCTATTCCTCCTTGCTGCCTGTGAACCTGCCGGCCGAGTATAACCGCAGCCTTATACGACACACGTTCTCCCTCGCCGTCTTCGCGAGCAGGAATGGGCCAGAAGCGATCTCATGGACACATTATGAAATGTCTGTGGGTAATCTATACTTTGAGCCGAGTCCATGTTGATCTCTCTTCCTAGTTGTCAAGCTGCCATTGCTTTCGTCTCACCTTGTAGAATCAATTTTTGTACAGATTAAGAATCTGAAACACTCCCTGCCAAAGCGGCTTTGATTATGGTGACTGGTTTTCGCTTCATTCAAGTACAGTTCACATCCCTGTGCCGGTAAAAATAAAAAGAGTAGAATATGCTTGTAATATTATACCTCTGACGGTTCGGATACGGTAGCGGTCAAGTAGAAAAGAGCAGTAACAACCTAGGTTTTGCAAAGGAAACTGCTCGCAAAAAGTAGATAAGGGGAACCGGGAGGCTCTCCTTACTCTTGGGGTGAAAGCCTATCAATTCTGAGAGTAAGGAGAGCTATTTGACTCGTTTTATTACGCTAGAAACTATGACGTGAAGTGGGGTATAGGTTGGGACACACGGATTTTGAACTAGGCTTGTGACCCTGTGACAGCCTGTGGCATTAGCCCTGTGACATTAATTATTCAGACAATTTGTTCATGTAAATCCTATCTTTCTTGCAAAACTGTTCCGTTGTATTGATGCATGGGTGATACTACCGGACATAATAATTGAGAGAAAATGAATTTTCAAAGTGAGAGAAATCTATAATAAAGCCTTCCATACTTCGAAAAGATACAATTTGTTGAAGTCAACTGTCACCCCCATTTCTCACTTCAGTATTCGCACAATGCTCTACCCGCTTTCCAAAATATCTTTAAGAAAACCTGTTATGGAGAACAAGTTTGAGGGACGTGCATGGTCATCGCGTGACATGTGGCCCTACTGCCATGTGTCCCAACCGTCACCCACGTGAAGTGCAAAATTCTGTCACATGGGACAGAGATTTTATCTAGGAAGCCATTAGAAGCGTTTTGAATATCCGTCAGAAATCCTAATGAACAACAGAAATGAGTGCACCTCAATCACAAGTGAATTCCCGCCGTTTGTACCGCTCTGTGGGTTAGAATAATGTCGTCACTGACAGCACCGTCACTTTGTCATCACCACTGTATAGTAATTCCCAGTCGCGTATTATACTAAGAGTAGTCAGAGCGATGTCCTACCACTACGGTGGATCACCGTGTAATTTCAACTAGTTTCTTTCGTCTATTCGACGTCTCCATGGATTGATTGGGTAAGTCCGAAATGCTAAGGGCTTTTGGCGCTTGATCGGGTAAGTCAATGGTCAGCGAACTTCGAACCACTTTTTAGCTCTGAAGACGACGGAAGGATCGAAACGTCAGGCCGTTAATAGAATTGATCCACCTAAAAGCCTCGTTCGGCAAAATGCACACGCATAACCTATTATCACGATTTTGGTTAGTGGTATATCTACAGCCAACTATTTGCCGTCGCAGAGCTTCGCTGTTTCCGTTGTGAGAATTGCTAATTCAGAGATGAGGAGGTGGTAACGGTGGGCAATGATATATCAGAGATCGCTTCTAAACCTAAGGGCACATTTCGCAGTGAGCTCTCGCGTCCACTACACAAAGCAGAGCCCCCTATTTACAGGGTAGAAAAAAACGAACGAAAACTATGGCAACAGGCCTTCTGATTACAGATTTTGTACGAGAACTTTAGCATGGAAAGGAGCCTTTGTGTGATGGTATCTCTCACAATTTAATGATAACACCCGTTGCTCTGCTGACGTTGTCCCAAAAACACCGGGAGGGGTAAATTGGGCAGACTGTGACAGATGAAGGTAGGGGTGTTAGCAATGTAACAGTAGAGAAAGAACGATACAGAACTGCGAAAAAACCGAAAAGTAGGAACCCGATTATCCACCTTCCCTCTTGATCCCATCTGCGCATTAGACGGGGGTAGGCTGTAGACAGGCCAGATGCTTGATCAGCCGGCCGCAATCGTTGCCCCACCCCTCTCAGGTAACTAGCACGATTGCGGGACGACACGTCTTGTTGCGGAGTTTTGACAAGACCCCAAGCCGCTCGTTTTCAATGCGAGTCTTGCCCCACATCATCTCCTCTGAAACAGAAGGTTTGTTTTCATGGAACATGTACTCACAGTTCTCAGTTTTCCCTTACCCATTCTGGTGCGCTTGACCATAAAGACTTGTGGTTTATCTCGTCTTATCGCAACCACTGGCAATTCTCTTCTGCCACGTGAACGTCACGCTGAAAAATGCTCAATCCAAAGCCAGGTGTGGTCGTAGTGGATGAGCGCGATCTGAGAGGAAATTAAGCGGGCTTTACGCCGTGAGTAAGTGCAGTGGTAGAGCAGAGGGTGAAGCCTGGACAGTTTCCCGGGTACTTCTCTGCTCCTGCGCGTGAGGCAGCTAATGTGATTACCGCGGAGTGTGTCCTTAAAGGCACCGGGAGGGGGGCAAGGGCGAAATAACGTTTACAAAAACAGTGGCGTCGAAAACAAACATATGGGTTCGGTAGATACAATGTGTAACGAAACCGGCGTTGAAAAACGCGCCATAGGGCGCTAAGCCCCAGGGCGCGCTTCCGTCCGAACTGCAAGCTTCCATGGCCGAGCCACGCTTCGTTCATTTTAAAGCTTGTCTTCGGCCTGATGTAACCTTATTTTTGAATTATTAGGTTGTTCGGAAAGAAATGCGCGTTTTTTTTTTGTCCATCTATTTCTCTTCTACTACAGAAGATTTTGTAAAACAGTTTTGTCTGTTAGAAAGAGAATTTTATTGCGCATCTTTTGAAATACTTTTGTCTATATCTACTTGTTTTTTTTCGAAGAAAAAATTCAAAAAAGAATTTCAATTTTTTTTTCAAAATTTTGAAAAAAAAAATTTCAAAAAAATGCAAGATTCAATGCAATAAGCGGTAAATATTTGTCGCCATGCGTATAATGTTTGCAGAAAGATTTGGCTGTATAAAGTGTCGGGCAAAGTTCCAGCGTTTAAAAAACGGTAATGAAAGCTTGGATGACAAAGAACATGGAAGTCGGCCTCAAGTCGTTGAAACTTTTTTTTTCTTTGAAAAAAACCAAGTAGACATAGACAAAGATATATGAAAAGATGCACAATAAAAATCTCTTTCTAATAGATTGAATTGTTTCGAAGAATCTTTTATAGTAGGAGAGAAAAATGGACAAATTCAACGCGCATTTCTTTCCGAACAGCCTAATATTTCCTCTTTAGACTGTTTTCTAGTGACATATTTTACTTGTTTACTTATGGATCTTCTTAACTGTGCATTTCCATACCTGAAAATCTCAGAAGGGTCAAATAAAGTCGGGGGAGACGCAACTTTGCGTCGACGTCGAAGCTCCTTTCCCTTACTAGGCTTAGGCTAAAATTGATACCCCCTCCTCCCACATTAAAAAGCATCTGTCAAAGCATAGGTCTCGTCTGCTTTTGCCTAACCCCAGGAAGAGAAAGAAGCTTTGACGTGGGTGAAAATTTTGCGTCTCCCCCCCCCCCCCCGACTTTATTTGACCCGTAAGTACATCTAGAATATAAGAATACAATATAAGAAAGAACAAAGTAAAAACTAAAAGAAAAAAACAAATCTGTAATAGAACCATCTTCTTTCGGCAACATGCCAAGGCGTCAAATTGGCGAGTTTGTGGAATGGCGGCCACTCAAACTTGTCCACACTACGTCTGCTCTACAGTGAGCCAAAATTGGGTGTGTGGCCTTTGGCTCGTCCGGGCTGGCACGCGGCAATTTGCGCGGCGACGCGGCCGACCTCGGCGTCGTTGGTTGGGGCGCAAACATGTTATAACGGGTAAAGGCTAAGGTGGTCAGAAATTTTTTGGACACAAGCTTCTCCTTCTTTTCAGTAGTATTTATAGGATGAGCTTTTCTTGTGTAACACTTCTATTTGATTAATACCCTCATATTACCAGCAAATCACTTATTCTTCTTTTTGGGAGCATCGTTTTGAAAAGTTCGATGACAATGTGGTGAGATCCGCTTCTTTCCTATTTTTTGATGACATCACATGCAAGTATATTTGAACATACAAAGTGTTCATCACTTCAGCAACGGAAAAGAAATTAAGTAGATTGCATCATATGTATGGACATAATGATCGACAAAGTTACTTAGAATTGAGAGAGGTAGGGAATGAAGTAATCAAGCAACATTACATGCTTGTGAACAGTTTAGCACGGCTCTACTGCAAGTGCACTTTTTGATCAACACCAAAAGGAAAAAAGCAAGTTTTATCACATTGTCATCAAACTTTTCAATTCAAGTTTCTGATGAGAATAATCCAAGTGAGAATATAAGAACGTTACGAATACGAACATCACACTCGGGTGCTCAACTTACAAACACTGATGAGAGGAAGGAAAAGCCCTTTCTCGTCAAAACCCCGTTGGTATCTTGATCTCAATAAGCACGACTGAGAATTCACGCTCCAGTCAAAGACGCCGCGGAGAGACGCGGTGTCGCGCACTTTGCCGCGCAAATCGTCGCGTGCCAACCCGGACGAGCCAAACGCCCGTCTCCCGCCAAAATTACCCCCTCCTGGTGTTTTTAAGGGAGCGCGTGCGCTCCTTAGTATGAAGGTGACCAATGGTAATATAGGAAACAAAAGACTAGAATTCAGTAGATGTGACACATCGTTTAGGTGAAGATTTCCCAAATGTTCATCTGTGAACTGCGACGAGATTCACCCTGCAGTATATGTATAACAGTGTACCACATAACTTAATACGTCGACCAGGCTGACTTCAATCGTAAAGACAAATACTGCTTTTTGATATCCTTATTTATTTCAAATTGTATGGTAATAGAGAAAGTAAGTAGCCATCTCAAGAAGAGTCTGGTCAAGGATTAATCCCTTGTGATTATTGCCTGTGCTTCTTCTATCACCGTTTGAGAAATAGAACGGAATATGTCACTTTTCACGCAACAGGACATGGCAGGAAGTAGAAACGAAGTGAGAACTCGTGGTTGACGGGCAGATAAGTGACTGTCCTCGACGTGGAGGGTGAAGTTGGCCATTAAATAGGAAATGCTCCTAGGCAGAATCTTCTTTTCAGATGAGAGTTTTCGCCTAGAATTATTGAACTTACTCGCAGCTAGGCGTAATATCAAAAATACATTGGACACCGATCTGATTTGGGATGCACGGAAATTTTCGGCTGCTACGTATCAATGTTACATAGCTACTCTATGACCTTATTCTGCCTTGGTAGCACTTGTAGCACCCTTCGAGGGTTAGGGGCAGGGTCAAGCGTCCAGTTGAGGAAAATTTTCAAAAAATACGACCCCCCCCCAAAAAGGGGTCTCAATACGACCCCCCCCCTTTTTACGTCTGTTATTGTTAGTTTTCAATTTGCTACAATCTGTTGCATATCAATAAAGGTTTTTTTAATGTTAACACGGTTTTTAACAAAAAACAGCTTCGCGTGGCGAAGAGAACGCCCTCCCTCCCTCCTTCCCACCCCAAAAGAACTTTTTTCGATCGAAAGGTGGAGAACAAATGCCCTCGCTCCCTCCTTTTCCCTCCCACCCCAGGGGAAGAGATCCCATCCCATTCTCTCTTGCACAACGAAAGAGAATGGGATAGGGAAAAAACAAAAGATTGACAAACGGAAGAAAAACGGACGAGAATGAGATCCAGCTTTGAAGAACGCAGCTTCGCGGCGTCAAATTTTCACCAACGTCAAAACTTCTTCCCCTCCCTAGGCTTAGGCTAAAGCAGATGAGACCTATGCTTTGAGAGATGCTCTTTCATGTGGGAGGAGCGGATATCAATTTTAGCCTCACCCTAGGAAGGGAAAGGAGCCTCGATCTTGACGCAAAGTTGTGCCTCCCCCGACTTCATTTGACCCCAATACCGCTCAGTCCTACGAGAGAAAATTCAATACAGAAAGAGAGAACACAGGCATGTCAAATTTCGCGATTTGGGATGCAAAGTCACATGACTACAGAGTCGCAACATTACAGAATCGAGCGTTAGATCGCAAAAGAGCAATTTCGCAAAGTCTGGCACCAGCCTAGGAACTCCCTTCCAATAACCATGGAAACTGAATTGTCATCTCGAAACAAGAAATTTAAGCCAGAGAAAAAACTTGGCAAACCACTTGTTTGCCGAGTTTCGCGCGGACATTCCCACTTCTCAATTTTTATGAAATTTTGAGGCGAGATTGAGCGCACGAGATACGAGTCTAATTGTCTCCGACAATGACAGAGACTATTATAGATGGAAAAAACGTTCCAATGTCTTGTTTGAGGAAATTGGGACGTACATTTCTCCCTCCAAATGGGAGTTTTTAGCTTCATTTTTCTTGAGTTCCTAGGCTTGTGCCAGACTTTGCGATATTGCGCTTCGGTCATCTAGGGCGCGATCCTGCAATATTGCGATTCTGCAGTGATCTAGTAGAGCTTAAATGTCAACTATCCGGCATAAATTTATCTATTCAATATGAAGGTGTAAACGCACTTCGTGAAAAAAAAGCCCCTCAGGAAAAAGCAACACAATTATAGTGAGTAGCAATAAAGGACAACACCGTCGCTCATGAACAGCAGATACTCTACTACAAACTGCGAGTAACGCAACGCCTAAAGCGAGTTTTACAGTTTTACATGAAGAACTACGATAACTCGTTCACTTGAGGAAGAAACAGGTTGCATTACCTGAGTGTTTTGTCTCATTGGTTTAATGGCCACATTAACCGTTTACTTATAAGTATCCTAATCTCCAAACGTTGCGCACACGACTCTCAGAAACTAATGCACAACGTCTGCTGAATTACTCAGCCCAATTTCTCTTCCAGACGTCCAAACAGCTGCCAAGTCATAATTGGTAGTAATAAACACTAAACTCAACTGTACTGAAAAATGGATATGGAATCAATGAAATACGCTAGCCTCTGCCGGGAATACGTTCAAAATAATGCGAAATCAATTTCTATCAAATCAGAATTCCATAAAAATAGGAATAGGTTGACTAAATGTAGAGGGTGATTAACATCTCTCAAGGCTAATGATGTTGTGGCATTCAAATCGAAAGCACAGAGTGGTGTCATGCAAATGAGAGGATGGGCAGCTTCTTGAACTCGAGCAGTAACAAGTGCAGACATCTGAGGTAAATGGAACAGACCAAAGTAGATGGGGAAATGTCGCCGATGGGGCCATCAAACATCAATCACATCGGGAAATCGGCCTTTAATTTCGTTTCAGGCGACGTGCGACGCGGCGATCACGATGGAGCGCGGTATCTTCCTCATATCAAATTCCGACATTTTGGAAATACTTCAAACTTTACCTAGAGCCCGTCTTTCAAGCAGCTGTGACCTGTTTTCCTAATAACTCCCTAAGACCTATCTACTGACCGCTTGCTTTGCCCGATGGTTGCTTAGTTCCCGATATGGGCTTCCTGATGAGGATTTGATGAGCAAAATTTCGAAGTGTTTCACGGAAACGGCCATAACTTCCTTCAAACTTAACCGTATGAGTTCGTTTTGGTGAAGCAGGGTCCACTAGGTTGTCGCTTTCGAATGACTACCTGAGCTATACCATATCTTCAAAACGAAGGAAGTTATTTTGAGGGAAGGGTGATGAGGATTTGATGAGCAAAATTTTGAAGTGTTTCACGGAAATGGCCATAACTTCCTTCAAACTTAACCATATGAGCTCGTTTTGGTGAAGCAGGGTCTACTACGTTGTCGCTTTCGAATGACTACCCGGGCTATACCATATCTTCAAAACGAAGAAAGTTATTGTGAGGGAAGGGTGATGAGGAAGGCTTTTTTTCGTCGAATTTGCGAGATCTTCCCACGAATCTTCCCAAAAATCGATTCATTGTTTCTGAAATTTTTCCAGTATGCATCCTTCGCTCTCGGAGGCCTAGTGGGAGGGCGAGAAGCGTCGGTCAGCTTTTCTGTGGGATGCGCCATGCATGAGGATTTCATCCACATTCTCAATGAATACAAACGTTTTTCCGGTCCGCATAGTGGCCGCCAACACTAGATTACGTACTTGCGATCGTAGTAAGATATAGAAGAAGTCCACATCAGCTAATTTTCCGCTTTCATCCCATTGTTTCTGGAGTGTCCATCCACGGTGGTACCCGTTGATAGATATTGCTTTCCACGGCTTATCGGTGAATTCCGGAGGTGTCTCTGTGCGTGGTTTCGGTGTCAGCGGACCAACGAAAGAGTTATTGGTACTGGCCTGTTTCGTTGTGGATTGCGCCATGCATGAGGTTTCCATGATGATTAAGTTAAACTAGTTTTGGGTTCGAACCCATTTAGTCAATTTAATCGCTTCTCCCATTACACTTTAGACCCTGAGCCTGAGAAATTCTGCTGATCACTGCCTACCTCAACAATCACGACCCCCCCTCCTCCTAGGGGACCAAATACGACCCCCCTGTTGAGGATTCCTCAACGGAGGCTTGACCCTGGTTAGGGGCTAACGCCTACACGTAAGACCATCTTCATACACTGCGGTGATGCCAGCGTGCTTGTTGCACTGGAGCATGGTTGCGTTCACAGGCGACGAGGCAGAGTGATCCGGAAGGAGACAGAGAGACGACGCAGCGACGCCCCACCGATGGCGTGGCAAAGTATGAAGGCGGGCTAGAGAGCTCTCTAAAGGTAGGAGAAAGGAACGTTCGCATCTGCGTGCATTATGATGCGATGGCTTGAAGTAACGTTTTTGTAGTATTACATATACTTGTGGACGTCATGCAATTTTACTACCATGTATAGAAAGTCGATCGAAAATCGCTTGTTCAGTCCAGAAGTGTTCCACACGTGTAGAAAGGATGGCTCAAAGTCAGCCATCAGTTTCTGATAGTCATGAAAGAGGCTTGAGCATGGAGCGCACCTGGAGGACCGCACCAACAAAAATTCTTAAGTCGGTTCCAACGCAGCCTTGAATTCAGGAAAAAAATTGTTAGAAATGACCAACGTCGAAGCCATCTTAAACATTCATGGGGCGAGCGGGGACCCTACCGTTGTGGGTGGGGCGTGATGTGGTAATGTGTAGTGAGTATATTTATAGAAAAAACGATTCGGTTCGACCCACTGACGCCCACGATGTTGCGCGCGCGGTAGTGTGCGCTAACTCAACCGGTGTTCGTAAGTATCAAGGTCAAGCAATCAAAATAAACGAATGAATATAAATATCACAACTCAATAAACTGCCACATGCACTTCTGAATTCTGTACTGTACTTTTCATGCCTAGTAGTGAAGCATGAAGGACATTCAAGTATATAGGCTCACCCTGAGTTTCTGACTATGCCTTGAGAAATCACCGCATCGAAAATTGTTGGACAATGATATGAATTTCTGACTAGGTATTCGGATGTGATGAAGGGTTTCTTCTCATATGCAGCATGGGTCTTGCTATGTTGCTTACAATAACCTCATCCATTAAAAAAGAAGGAAATGAGGCGTGTGCTCTGCATGCATGACAATATTTACGAACCGACTTGTTGACATGCCTTACTTCCTTGTCAGGGGAACTGAGTGTTGCTGTGTGAGAAAACGTCGACATCGTTGCCGATGACGTCGAGCTCTCCCGGAGGCGCGGTCTGAGGCCTATCGATTCAAGCCTCACTACTCGCGACATGCAGGCCGGCCTGCTGCTTCTTCTGGGCCTATTCGCCGGCACTTTGGCAGCACCTAAGCCCCTACTTGATGATGAACCGCAAATGTACAACCTGCCCGAAGACGAAATGCAGTTTCTCGAAAATGATGAGCAGCTGCAGAACAATGAAGGTGAAGAGCAGAACGAGGTGAGTCCGTGTAGCAGTGGAGTGGTGACTACTTCAATGGTAGCTACAAAGTAACTCACAAATAAGTATACTTTCTCCTTTTTTCTCCCTTTGTCAGTCCCTAGCCCTAACTATAAGCTTGCCTTGAAAAGGCCGGAGTTTTCGGCGAGAGGAAATGCTCTCATTACCGATGGGAGGTGATATTATCTTCCCCTATCTTCCAAAGATCACAGCGATTACAATCAAGCAAATTGACTAGAATGCGTGCCTCATCGGGCTCATTTTGTTGTTGGCTGGAAAAGCTCGTAATGAAGAGCCACTTCGGCCAAGGAACACTCATGAAGTGCGCTAATGTGCACCTGCCAAGTACTCTGTAACGTCATGGGGGAAAAGGCAGCCGAAGAGCAGGGCCCAGTTTAACTTCACTTTTGGAACTGCCCTGCAATAAAGGCATTCTGTTTGTTGGAAAATCAGATTTATACATAGACTGTGTTATTAGGAATGACCACGGTTGAGCACAAGCAGTTGGCTCTCACGACGTATCTACCTCTACTTCCATTCCATTGTGCCATTTCAGAGGTTTCTAGAAAATTCATTTTTCTCCATGGTCAAGCCGCTGGGGGGCTCTAATCAGTAACATTCATGGTTCATTCAGAAGAGTGCCGTAGAGGAAATAGGTCCAGACAGTTACAAAAAAGGTAGAAGTGACTGGACTCGAAAATTCTCGAAGCTGAAGGTTCACGTTGGAAAATTCCGGTAAATTTGAGATTTCTTTCTCACTAGCAAATGGCCATTGAGCCACTTGGAATTTTGCGTTCCGCAAATATTCAGCCACAGGTATTCTCCCAGCGTTTTAGCACTTTTGGTGGGAGGATATTCTCCAAATTTGTGAAAACTCTTGAATTTACTCATATCCTCTTTTGCCATTCAAGCTGTGCTTCAAGAATCACACCAGTGTCTGCCCTCATTCATAGCCATAGCATCATGAAAATTACTCTCTCTACTCGCCCTTCTTTCACTCTTCCAGCGTACGATTAGCGGCCGAAGAGATATAGCGGTATATGCAGTAGTATCTCGCTCGCATGCTTCTTAATAGTTTGCTATGGTTTCAGGCGTTCATTTTGCCTGTGTCGAAACCTCTTGGAGAGATCTCTGGTCTAGCGATTGATTCCAAAGGACGTCTGGTAGCGTTCCATCGTGCCGATCGTGAATGGGACCAAAAGTAAGCTCTTTACGACTATGTCAGCTCCACATACTTCATGGAATGGTGGAAGCACTAAGGTTTAGTATGTATTCAATTTCAGTTAGATCCCCAAAGGAATTTGATTAAGCTGTTTTCTTCCGCCATGTCTACAATCTCTGTTTTTAATCATAGCTAGAGCTTAAAGACACACCACGCGATAATCAGATTAGTGGTTCACTTTTTTGGGGCAAGTGATCCCTCGGATAGTTGTTAAGACGGGACCTTATTTGCGGCTGCACGCTGCACCCTCACAGTGTTGTGCCTGCATGAACACAACCGAGCCACGCCCACACAACTAAATCAAACCTGGCCCTAGACGTATACTTTCCAATGTGAAAGCTGCTTTCATCATCGAAATGGCTGTTTCATCAAATCATCTGCAAGTTATTGCAAGTTTCCTTCACTACGTGAGCGCCATGTTGGAAATTTGTTCGTTTGAGACTGGGCGTAATTTGGATGGGTGGGCGTGGCTCGCCTGTGTTCAAGCAGGTACAACACCGTAAGGGAGCACCGCGCAACCGCAACGACGGGGCAGCGTGATGAGTTATCCAAGGATCCACTCGCCCCAAGAAGGTAAGCCACTAACCTTATTATCGCGTGGTGTGCCTTTAATGCACCTGATTCACGAGATTTAGCGATTTCGCGGTGGTGATATACATAGAGGAGTGAATGAACGGCAAACGCGCAAACCAAGCAAATGTGGAGCGCAATAGTATTTTTTTGATGCTTTATAGCACTCGCAATCCGTATTGAAGGCTCAGCGGAACCATAACATTTGCATGGCGATTATTTCAATGCTGAATTGTCCCAGGTCATACCCTGTCGTTAATTCTTAGTCATCACGCAGTTGGGTACTCGTTGGTGTCAGAAAGTTGTCCAAACAGAGTAAAAAATTGATTATTCCACTCAACCACATCACTTTTCAACATACATTCGTTCGCCTTTCAGTGGGTTGCTATATTCTATTTGTGCTACTGGGAGCACGCAACAATGCAAAAGTAACTCGCCGAGAGAATATTTTCGATTAATTGGGTGTGAAAATTATTGGAAGAATGGTGTGAACACTCAATTGTCAATTTTATTGGCTAAAGGCCTACCTGTTATTTTCCATGCTCAACTTTCCATGAACCTTGACATTGTTATAATAATCACTAATATTTTGAGTAAGTTTTACTGGCTCCGTTTTCAGCGGAGTCTAACAGGGAGAAATTTACGTTATGCAACTAAATATCATGAACACACTTTACTTTAATTTCGACGTCGGCTTGGATCACGCGGTAAACAGAAGAAGGACAGACCACACCTTTACTAGGTCTAACAAGGAAGGCCCTTCAGGTCATTGTGAGCTTTTTCAAAACGGTTTTTTGCATCTTATAGGGCCACATATATGAAGCGAAAAACCGGTCTCAAATTCGGCTATATGGTTTTGGGGGGCCCAGAAGATGTGTGGCAAAAATTGCTTAGAAGGAGGCAATTTTGACCAGTTTGCTGCAATGCTTTCCAGCTGCGGCCTTCACTATATGCATATCAGAAGACTGTCATCAAACCTACGCCAAAACTACTGTGAGCTGGTTCAAAAATGAAGAATCACTTATGGTAACTGCTCAATGAAGCAAAGAAAACTGATAGGGGATGCAGAGATCAGCCCGCTTGCAGTGGGTGAATGGTCGAATGGATAGGGGGATTGACTGGCATTGGCGCTGTGAAGGAAGCGTCTGTGGTTCAACTCCCCTCCACGTTTTCGCTTTTGCATTTTCTTAATTTTCTTTGCTCAGCGCTATACTATTTGCGTACATGCAAAATGACTGCGATTTCGTCGTTGGTGCGCGGAAGTGACCTCATTGACAAGTTTTCAGTGGTTAAAGTGTTTGGACCCTTCGGCGCCCCTAGCACGAGTGCCACGCGTTTTCGTGCGAAACTAGTGTGATATTCGTGCTCAGGAGACTCAATTAGCCCTAGATACAAAACATTGTACGAAATGAGATTTTGACCCAGACTCGAGACAGTGGGATGGACATGGGCTCATAGTCGTTGCTCTACTTGTACAAACGAACAACTAGCAGCATTGCTCAAATTCAGTGGAGCATGTGCGCATTCCAAGTGAACTGCACCTGGCAACATCAAGCGATGGCAAAAGATAGCAAATAATTCCTTATCTCGGCTAGCGACCTCCTTTCGTTGAGTGTTCTTGACTATGACAGTAGTAGTACTATTGGTCGCCCAATTTTCCGAGTTTGGGTCCAAATCACGATTAGGCTGAAAACTTGTCATCTAGAGTAGTTCGACCCCCTGAGCATGAATATCATACGTACTTTGCGGGAAAACGCCTACTTTTCCTGTTATGAGCGTTGGCAGGTCCAAACCAATCATTCGCTTAGCACGCAAAAATACTGAAGACGGCGTTCCCTGGTAGTATGAAAATTGATTTCGCACACATTTTGCACCTATGGTCATACCTGAGCACAAATGGATGAAAACTAGAAAAATGCAAAAATTTGTCCTCAGTGGGGATCGAACCATCAACTATTTTCTGGGCTCCCCAGAACCATTTAGCCGAATTTGAGACCAGTTTTTTGCTTCATGTATGTGACCCTATATAATGCAAAAAACCGTTTTAAAAAAGCTCACCATGACCTGATGGGCCTTCCGTGTAAGGGAGCGGTCACTAGTCAGGAGACCTTAGTTCGACTGAATTCAGGGCTCCTATCGAAATGCAAACCTTAAACATATAGGCCGCGGAATTTCGCCAAATTGACAGTCGTCCTATCCTAATAGTAGTAAGGTGCGTCCAGAGATATTAAAAGGGATGATCCGTAACTTGACTCCCCCTCTAGGTTGCGACACAGTAGAGTCTGCCCATTGCCTGTATTGAAACAGATGGATACACTGATGTCAATGAGATCGACTGTTCTTTTGAGGGACTATTTCTTGTGAACATTCGTCAAGTTCGGTTTCATCAGTTCACTCTCAGTGCAATGCCCAAACAATTGCGTCTTTTTTGTACCTGTTTCTTTAGTTTCGTTAGGGCACCCCAGGGGTGGTGCAAGCTTCATCATAATCGTTTCGAGATCCTACTACCTCTAGCTTGTATGCCATGCGTCATCACTTCAAGTTCCCATTCCGAAGGTAAACACTTGCTTGAGGGTCTGTATTATAACTTGTCAACTCT
This sequence comes from Trichostrongylus colubriformis, assembly GCA_963978905.1. Classification (NCBI taxonomy): domain Eukaryota; kingdom Metazoa; phylum Nematoda; class Chromadorea; order Rhabditida; family Trichostrongylidae; genus Trichostrongylus; species Trichostrongylus colubriformis. Next base: position 24,563,101 of record OZ022260.1, read on the forward strand.
CCGTCTTGTACCGCCTCTGAACTCCCTTTCAATGCACGACTTGTATAATAGTATTGCATGGATTACATTTTGGTCTGATCTCAGGTATCCAGACTATATGTATATAAGCTCTCCGTCTGTCTGTCGGTCCCTCTGTCCTTCCGTCCGTCCGTGTGTCACGAAATTAGGCATTGAAAAACAGCCTATGGAGATGAGGACAGGTTTGGGATGAGTAGGGCATGGACAGGAAGTAGGTAGTACTTATGAACCTACTAGCAAACCTCTGCCCACTGTGGGCGAAGCGTGCATTGAAACGTTCGGTCCTCGGACCCACAACTGTCGGTTCGGTTCCAAATGGTCCAAACATAGGAAAAAAGTTAAGGTCGGCCGTGAAAAACCTAGAGGTCCTGAAGTAGGCTTGGGCACAGTGGCGGGACGCATCCCGGATGGGAGATCTACACAACAGAACTTTATTACTCGCTCCCAAAGACAGAGAAACTAGGAGAAGTAGATGGCAGATATGACTAGTGTCCAAGCCATCCTTAACACAGTAAAAGTTAGCAGAGACCCGCCCAAAATGGGCGGAGCTTCCAACTGATTATGTGGTGCCGGGTGGCGTGCAAGTGTTCCGTCCAGTGTTCCAGGAGGTCAGGTCACCAGTGTTGTGTGGAGGGTAATTTGTTATAGAAACGACGAAATAACATCCTTGTGAGACTAAAGCATTGTATTATGGATTGTTATAGACCGTATTTGCTTTCAGTCAAAAATTGTATTCAATGGAAGCTGCCTTTACTTAATTGCTTAAGTAACAAATATCCAACATTACTACAAATGTACCTTCACAAATAGCTGCCTCTTTCCTTCGACTCTTATCTCTGGCATAAGTGGACGAGCTACGCAGTCAAGATCTTGAAATTAGTAGTAAATCGATCGTCTCGTAAAGTAAACCCACTCATGGGTGATCTGACCCCACACTAATCAATGGAACACTTGCAACACACCCTAAGGTGCCCACTGTAATATCTGCGATTTATTTCGAGTGATTAATGGACAAGGATTAAAAAGGAAGTGGTCGATAGTAGGCGGGGAAACGAAGGGAAGCAATTTTTAAAGGGGGTGGACATTCCGCGGTGGTGGTCGGAGCTTGGGCATTACTTGAGGAACGGCCTGTGGAGATGGGGTAAAGTTTGAGATAGGTAGGGATCGGACAAGAATCAAGGAGCACACATCAACCCAACTAGGGTCCGCACTGTAAGGGAGTGTGCGCTGCAACGTTCAGTTCTCAGGTCCGTCGTTCTTTCGATTCGAAAATAGCCAAACGTGGGGAAAAGATGGGTCAAGGTCGGCCATTAGCTTCTGAAAGTAATGAGAGGGGCCCAGGCACACTGGGCCGAGCACACCCTGGGTGGGCAGTCCGTACAACAAATATTCACCACTCGGTCCAAACACAGCCTTGAGACCGGAAAAAATAGATAGAAATGACCATTGTCGAAGCCATCTTGAATCTCGGAGCGAGCGGGAACCCGCCTAGAATCGGTGGGGAGCGATGTGCTAATGGGCAGTGAATAAAATAAGAGAAAAATGCAGTTCAGATAGTTCCACTGACGTCCGTGATGTTAACCGCACAGTAGTGTGCGTTAGCCCAACTGGCAAGTACCTAGTCAGCATGTTTTGGTACGCTTTAACCTATTAGTGCTCATGGTGAGCACCTCAACATTTCTCTCTCAAAGAAGATAGTATGCACTTCAACGCATTTTCTGATTTCGTCACCTTCAGATCTTTTGACGAGAAGGAGGTCTTCAACAAAAAACTCGGTCCCATCAAGAACGCCACGATTGCTGTGATCGACCCGAGCAATGGGAAAGTGAGTTCTTTGGATAATAGCGCACAAAGCTATAGAGATCGTAAAAATGGATAAAAAAAATAAGCCGAAGTAAATCGTAGTGCGCTTTTGGAGAGAGGAAAGCAAAAGGATACCTCCGGCACCGTACTCCAAGGAAGCACTCAAGTATATTTTAGTCTGGTTTTTGCTTTACTCACAAGGATTTTTCCCGTTCAGTTAATATGTGTTTATTGTGAAAGAAACCTATTTTGATAAGTGTTTTCGCTTCGAAAATTACTTCGAATTCAGGGAAAACCTTCTGAAATGCAGTTTATTACCGAAACTACTGTAGAGTATCCTAGTTTTGCAGATTATTGAAGAACACGGGCAGAACTTATTCTACATGCCGCACGGTATTACAATCGATGAGAAAGGAAACCACTGGGTAACTGATGTCGGCAGCCATCAGGTAAGGCCGCAACGCACAGTGCTGACGATCCGATTCCGAAGACACAATTCAGGTACACAAGCTGGACTCGTCATTCCGCCCTATCTTCTCACTTGGAGAGAAACTCGTCCCTGGCAGTGATGCTCACCACTTTTGTAAGCCGACCGACATCGCTGTAGCAAAGAATGGCTACTTCTTCGTCGCCGATGGATACTGTAATAGCCGAGTGCTCAAATTTGACCCCAAAGGAAAACTTGTCGACAGCTTCGGCGCTGCTGGTGGTGCGTGTTTTCCAATCAACTTTTTTAGCTTCAATACATAGACACGACTGTGTCGCTTTCACCATTCCCGTAAGGCAGAGTAATTTCTTCCTTCACTCACTGAACTATAAAAATGGACATGAGTTCTGTAATGGGGGAGATTATAGTGTTTCAACAAATCTCGGGATAATTTTCGTTGCCTCTGAATTGAAAATATGCCTCGAAACGGAAAATGGCGTGAGGTGGGACACCTTATGAATGGAGAAGAGGGGCTTTGACTCCTAATGAAGCCCGTGGGCCATGGGCATATGCATGTTGACTTCTTGACTTTCGTGACACCGCAGCTGTTTCTGTGTCACAACACATAGATAGAGAAACGTGCAGGGAGGATCCTCGTAATGAATCGAATTTATATGTCGGCACCAGCCCGTACGCAGTTAACCCTAAAGGCTGTGCGAGTCAAATGCAGCGTAGGGGGGAGTCAGAATTTCAGGGTTTTCTTAGTAAAATGCATAGGTAGGATGGAAGAAAATTATAAAGAGCTCCACAAGGGAAATCGTTTGTGCCTAGATGCACGCTCTGATTGAATTATGATTTCATGGCTTGGAATTATAATCGACTGATAACCTTTGAATATTTTAACATTTTGATGGGTCCAGAATCGTGACTATAATTAACTCGCATCAAGAGCTCATTGTCGTTTCTCATTGCGTTTGGGCACGAGTTGTTGCTTTGAGAGTTAGTGTACATATAGATGACGTCGGTGTGGGAAAACAGTGGGAAAAGTTGAACGGTAGTTTTGGCGAAATCCTCACTGCCCATTCCCGCCATACGTAACCACGATGGGTTAGGCAGCAAACCACGTTAATCCTTGATTATTTGATGGCTGATACACAGTGGTCCGAGTCATATGACAGCTTCCTATGGCTGTTTGTCTTCTTTCATTTCACTAGCAGGCTCCTAAAAAAAGATTACACGACAACCTTCATCGTCACTTCATATGTTTCGGAGTTGTCCTTTTTTGAAAATTGAATGGGATTTTATGGCCAACGACATACAAAGGGTTGGTAGCGAGATTAGCCAAATGATCAATGAGCACAGAGAAATGATGTTTGCGTTTACAGCGCCATTAAGCCGGAGTGGTTATCCTGCAGGGGAGCAGGAGGCTAATGATCCAGAAAAGTCGATAATTTGGAGTGGATAAGTAGATTAGCTGATACTGAATGTTACTGGGTGTTTATCTGTTTATGTTGTATCACTAGCATCTGCCTCACCACTGCGCTCGCATTGGGCTAATGAGCACACGTCTCTCCAGCGCGTTCCCGGCAATAATACATGTGTGAGTAACCGTTACCTGGAAAGGAGACGTAAAGATTTCTCTATGTCTTTCTTACTGCGACGCCCTTGAGACGCCCATTGCTTGAGCTTGACTCGAGAGAATAGGTGGCCAAACAGGGATGGGGGAGATGGGCGATAAACTGAAGGGATGTAAGGGTGCTGCCAAGGTTCCAATCGCATTCCGTCGCCTCAACACTCTTCTTTAGTTGGGTACGTGTGTGTAGGAGAGAGGAGGTTGCTAATGGGATTACGTTTCAGCCGAAGACGGACCATCGGAATTCGTCATTCCTCATTCACTGGCGCTCATCGAGGACATGAATCTGATCTGCGTCGCCGACAGGTCAGTGTTCGAATCGGGTCATCCATAACGGAATAACTGATAGAATAAAAGTAAAAAACTTTTTTCTGTGCGTCCATTTCGATATGCTATCCGGATAACGTATATTGTATACGTGCAGCATGTTCTGAGAAAATACAATGCATGGGATAAATAAATAATACATTGGCGCTCATCAGCCATGCGTACTTCTTGCATAGAGAATGGTTATATGTTTTGTGCTTTGACAGATACGGAAGGTTTCTTGTGCACTTGACTTCCTTAGTGAATATTGCTTCCCAAGGAATCATCAAATACCCCACACTAAATATGAGTGACAAAAAAAATTACCGCTCAAGTTACATTTTGCCTTACTGTAGATGGAAAGTGTATTGTTTCCAGTCTATTTCACAGCGCTAGATAGGGCGTGGCCTGAGAGGCGAGAGCGAGAGCGAGAAAGTTTGATACACTCTCACCCAAATCCGTAGGCGACGCCCTATCAAGCGCTCCGAAATGGACCGGTCAATTTCTTATCTAACGCCATGAAATGGACTGTAAACGGACTTCAAGCGGAGTGTTTAAAACCACCTTTGAGACTGGGTATTTTCCTGCAAATGGTCCAAAGTAATCCGATTTTGTTAGAGAATTTCCCGGAGAATCACAATAAACGACTGGTTCTCAGAAGGGCGTTATTCTTGTGGATTTTTGAACGGAGATTTTCGACAATCTATCGATAAACCCAGGTTTATATGTCCCACGGGAAGCTGAAATCTTTTCTTGATTAGGTGGATAATAGTAGAAAACATAAAATCTTCGCGTGTCCCTATGCTTCTAGTTCAATAGAATCGAAAGTTGTTTCGCCGTGAGATCCATTCTTGACCTTTTCGTTTAACACTTTTGAATTTTGCACCAAACAGGGGCATTTTATATATAGATCCTTATCCGATATTGAGATATTCTCAAGAAATTTAGGCATGCGCTTGAACCGCTTATGCGTGACGTATGCCAGCAATCATTAAAAAATTCCAGCGACACGCGAGATCTCTCAAATATACGTTCGCGTGCATTCATTATTTCCGTACACGAGAAACGCTCATGCACCCCAATAAGCTGTTGAGGAGGACCGATAGGGAATTGTGGGCAAGAAAATCAATCCTTTTTGCGTGTTTCACGCATCGTATTTACAAATATCATCGCACTCTAAGTGTATTAGAATGCATGCTTCACTATATACTATGTAGGACGCAATGCGACCAGCTGGTCCACATAGCGCTACATTATCCCCTTCGTTAGGTAACGTCCAATTATCCGATCAAAAATAATTTTAAAAAAATCCTTTGCGTTGTAGCTTCTTCGTTTTGACTGACCTTCTGAGACTTTTTATTGTATTCTTTAGCTCTTACTCACTTCCTAAAATCTCTTTTACAGAGAGAACGAGAGGGTTCAATGCTTCTCAGCTGGTCTCGCCGAGGGTCATCGAACGATTCCGGCCGGTATTCCTATTACAAGTGCCGAACATATCGGAAGGGTATACGCAATTAGAGAGAAGAGTGAGCTTCTTTGTCTCCGTTTGCACCTGTAGAGGAGGACATTGGACGCTGTTACAGAACATTACCTCATCGGAGTGACTGGTCGTGACGAAGAAGATCAACTGTCACCGCAGCTATTTGTAATGGATATGGCAACAGGCAAAGCCAATACTTTTATCAAGGTGTGCCATCCACCCAGTTTTTACATTAATCGCACCCCTCATGAATCCTCCTTTTATGAAAGAAAGCTTTCGTTTGCGGTCGTTCCTGTTATTTTCGTTGAGGGTTGGCGACTGTCTTTTGATAACCGTATAAATGGTTCATAGGCTAATTGCGGAATCGTTGAAGCGGGAAGTTTGAGTACGTATAGCGAAACCACGCCTATCCTCATGGTGGCCGGTTTTGCACCGTTTGCAAGGGTCCTAGATTTGTAAGAAGAATCTCACATAGCTCCTCTATCTCTTTGATGACGGCCAGCCTTACAATTACTTTCTACCTCCCTGTACGAAGTGGGAAGCAGGCTCAGGCTTCCGTCGAAGACTCCTCGACAGAGCATCGTATTTTGGGGTGGAGGATGAAGGGGTTCCACTTAATGCTGGAGGGGGTCGCAGTTCAAAATCTCCTTTGACAACTGGTTGACACCTACGCACCCGCAAGCAAAACCCATAATGAAGAGGGAAAGGTCGTCAGACAGTGGAAGGGTAGAGGTAGGTCGTATTTTTCAAAAAAAAAAAATTCACCACGCAGGGGTTGACCCTGTGGTACGCCAGTGCTTTTCTACCGTGGCTAGGAAGATAGTGGTAAGGTGAATCCACGTCTGCCTCCTGCAAATCAACACTCTTCGACATAATTTGGAGTGGCAGACTGTCAGCAGACCCATAATGAAGAGGAAGAGATGATTCAGTGGTTTCCAATCGATAGTTCAAGCAATGCTTACTCAAAACGCTTAGGTTTTTCACACTGCGCGAATAGAGCACTTCGAGACACTTCGAGAATAGAGCCTCTGCTTAGCACACTACCGAAATTCTAAAGTATAGGTGTTCAAATGAAAGCCTTACGGGGGTAGTGATGTTTCAAATAAAGCCTATAATTATGCCGTCACTCAACAAGTCAGTGTGGAAGGGTAATATAACTTCTGTATGCAATCTATACCATTCTGAGGCTTTTGTTTATAAATGAAGGCTAGTCCACTGCACTGGGCCAGCTATGTATATTTGGCATTAAAGGTTGTATTCAGGGAATCGAAAACGCTCACTCGTTGGCAATATCGGACGAAGGGACGGTGTTCATCTCGCAGATGCATCCTAATCAGATCGTCCAGATTTCGCTTCCTGATCAAGCTTGAAGCTTTGCCTAAACGTTCCTCTCCTCATGTACGCAGTAGCTCGTTTTCGCAACTCATCCACGGGCCAAGACTTCTATCGTTCACCATCTGCATATTCGGTCGACAATTTGATAAATGTGAATAGACAAACATTGTGATCAAGTAGCAACTCATTAAGAAAAACTACCACAGCTGCTTGAAAGCTTTTTCTGGCAACGAAAGAAGTAAAAAAAATTACCGTTGACGAAATGAGCAGGTTCGAATATGTAGCTGTCGAAGAGTGAGCCAAGGCGCATCTCGCGCCACCTATTGGAAGTAAGTGTTTGTGATTTTGATCATTAATTCCTCATACTACTGATGAGCTATTTCAGTGATGAGCGCTAGCCGTTCATAAGGTCAGAAATAGGAAAAAATAGGAAACTTTAAAAAATAGGAAATGCAACAATCGCTCAAAAACATTTGCGAGACCTTCGACCTCATTATGCTGTGGAATGAGGAGGGTGAGCCATGAATATGTTCTCAGAGAAAGATCATCGCTTCCCTGTACAAATGTGTCCTGAGACTGTCATCCGATTAGGTAAGTGGTGAGCTATGGAGAACTCACAAGTTTTGGGATATCATGCCACTCAAGTGAATATTTTTGCTTTCTTTATTTTTGCCTGAGCCTTAGTGCAGGAAAGTGATTCATTTTCCCTTCTAGACTAAGGTAATTAATGCCCATAGTAAAATGCCCCTGCGCTCTTCACCACAGTTCGATCTTGAGGTGAAATTCCATATCAACGATCCGTCCTCCGTCCATAGGTTCGTCGAAGTTACATGAGTTTATGTCGTAAAAATAGACGCTTTTCTAAACAGTTCTCGGGGTCAATCTCTCGCATCCTTACCACAGACCGCGCTTTTTGCGACTCATCTGCAGCTCTCCAACACATATAAGTGTAGTGAGAACTGGAACGTAAGTACAGGGTGGCTCCTAATTAGTTGCGCGTAGTATGGCGTAGTATATTACTAATAATTTCAACAAAAAACAACGCTTATACAATCTGATACAACTTCTATGTAGAGCAGTGCCTAGTAATCATTTACTCGAGAGGATGTTCCAAATGAGCTCCTTTTGCAGCAATACAGGCCTTCAGTCTATTCCCCACTCTCACCGCGCGACATCACTGTGGGCCGCAGGAAGGTGACGTCGATATTGTCCCACGCCTTCCGCTATATAAATCATCAGCCCTTCATTAAAATGAGATATGCAAATTTCCATGATATTGCCAGAAATCTAGCAAATCAAACGGTGCTTACTCTGCGAGAAAAGATGCAATCTGAGCCAAGTTATGATCTCCCGAATTTGAAGTTGCGAAATCAGCCAAAACGCTCCTTACAACCTAATAAAATCTTGTTCCTTGGGAAGATAGCACTCAAAGGCTCCCCTGAGTTGCTGAAAATTTTGTCAGTGGTCAATCGTGCTCCAACAGGACTGAGGACTTGCTCATTCTGCAAGATCTACACTGACATTCTGCGAGAGTCACTTTCCTGGCTATTGGACGAAGGACTTCTGGCCACCTAACTCGCCTAATCTGAATCCGATGGATTTCGCTGTGTGAGGCTACTTGCAGCAGAAGGTCTCCTCGAAAAGGCACCAAAGCTTGAGCGCTCTCAAAGCTTCACTTCAGAAGGCGTGGGAAGATATCGGCGCCACCTACCTGCGGCCCACAGTGATGTCGGTGGAGTAGAGACTGAAGGTCTGTATTGCTGCGATAGGAGCTCATTTCGAACATCTTCTCGACTGAGTGATTATTGGGCATTGCTCTACATAGAAGTTGTATTAGATTGTATAACCGTTGTTTTTTGTCGAAATTATTAGTAATAAACTACGCGCAAATAATTAGGAGTCACCCTGTAGAGGTAAGTGTAAATGCAGACTGCAAATACATTGTTTTCGCGCGCTCCTATGCTTGTTGGAACCGCGAGGAAGCGACGGCTACAGCCATAAAATTTGAGCACTATTTGACTGCCGCTTCGATTGTTGACCGCTCGGTGGACCTCTGGTTTTTTTTGCGATGGCACCGACACTAATATTATCGCCCATCATTTACTCTCCCAGATGGCTTCCGTGGCTACCAGCAGGGAAACGCGGTGAAAAGAGAGCGTATTTTGGTGAGAATTAGCCTGGTTTCGGAGACCATGTCCTGTGAAGTTTTGTGTTGCACAGCGTTCTTTCCACCCTTTTTCATAGCAAAAAGAAATTAATGCGTGACACTGGTGCTGCCCTGTAGGTTGTTGCAGCACGTAGTTGTCTACAAGGGAAAATCTTCCTTACATAGATGTATTGGCTTTGGGGACCGTATGGTAGCAAGATAAAACACGCCCATTTTTTCATTCGATATGGTAAAAAGATATGCAGAAAGGAAGGAAAAAGTAACAGCAAGAAATAGTTCTAAAAAGAAAGAGTCAAAACAGGAAGAAAGCACTCGCAATTTCCAACGAGCCGCGCCACAGGGCCTTCATTCGAAACACATATCAGTCAGCTATGGTTCCCTTCCCCGGATGACGGTACACACGGTCAACAGGGCGCCAGGTCGAGCGGTGAGAATGCCCGTCCTTTCGACGCTTTTTCAGTAACATTTTTTTTTGGAATACGAATACTCAAATGAGAAGTGCGTGTGATATTCGACCTTAACAAATTGTATGTTCTCAGAAGTAAAAAAGCTTTATTTTGGTTTTCTCTCAATTTGGAAATTCGCCTTTTTTCAAAAGTATTATGTCGTGGTAGCATCGCCAATTCACGAATACAGGAGAAAGATTTGTACGGAGAACGTACATGAACAAATTGCTAGAATAACCTATGTGAGAGGGCTAAAGGCTACAGGCTGCACAGGGTCGCAGGCCGAAGTCAAAAACCGTGTGTCCCAACCTCCAACCCCCCCCCCCCTTCCCCACAAGGGGTGACAGGAATTGATGCATCTCCAAAACACTATTATTACTTCAATCACTTGACGAAATCATAAGAGATAGGTTGAAGAGCTTAAGAATCAGTCTCCTGACTCCATCAGAAAGTTCACCTATCAAAGGGAATGATTCGAAGAGGGCATATTTCTAGAGCGTGTTTAAAAAAGCCACCTACGAAACAAACATCGAAGAACAGAAACACAGTAGGCCTTAAAGGGAAGAGGAGAGCATGCCTTAGCATAACCCGAATCATTTGGCAGAATCCTCTCATCACGGGAAGAATCGGAGTTGCGCGGTTGGGAGACTAAATCAGAGCGGAAAATGAGCTCAAGCAAAGAAACACAGAGAGTAGCTCCAAGTAAGCATGTGAAGCAAAAGGCACCCATCAAAAGTAGAGCAACGCTTGACATCCTCAGACCATCACTAATTCTGGTGTGTACCCTTATGTCAGGATTTCGCACGACGACGAGCGGCGTGCGACGCAGTGTGTGCGAGCTATGCGCGTCGCGGTACTTGGATGTTAGAACGATTACAACGTAATGCCAGGGGCGCGAACCGCAGTTGATTTTTAATCGCTTCAGGACCCAACAACATGGCGCGTTTAGCTCGGCTGCATTGCTTCGCTTGCGACATGCCGCAATGCGAAATTCTGACGTAAGGATACACACCCACTAATTCCATAACTGCACCGCTGAAACTACACAACACTGCTGTAGTTCGCTAGAGAAGGAGAAGATCTGTACGAAACAAAAACCGAACCTAAAGACATGTAGACTTTTCCAAATAGTGGACACATTAGATACAATCGTCACTGCCTAAGGCGCTAAGTAGATCGATTTGCGTTAGTATGGTTACGGAAGTCAGGTTATCATGGGCATTCATAACATTACCCGTAGGAGTTGGAACCAGCAGGCGACAGGTAAGCAAGGAAGGTATGAAGAAAAAGATTCATGACCCCACTTGTTTAATGATGCAGGGTGGAACCATCGCCTATTTCACTAAAGGTTCTGAACATCCAAAACCTACTCGGGTTCGATTATTCTTCCCACAAAGAGTACAGCATCACACTGTCACCGTAGTTGGGAGCGTCGAAATCACGGATGCTTTCGTTTATCCGGTAAAAACCAGCTTAGCCATAGGTCGAACTCACACAATCTTCATTCTGTAGTTTTAGCATTTTGGCTCCGCTTCACATTAGGGAGCACTATTAGAAGTGGGTCAAAAAGAGCTGTGACCGTTGAAAGGATTTCGGGCGAAGCACAAGGTGATCGTGAGAGATACAGGAAACGGGAGAGCATCTGGTCGACCTGGGTAGAAAATTTCAAACAGGAGTCACGATCAGACTTCAGGAACATCACATCCTTTTAAGGGGTTGATCTCATGATCGCGCACACCTTTTCCAAAGCGGAGCACACAACACTTATTACACTCACACCGGGGTCGAATTCAGGCATTAAAAAGGATATTTACTGAATGGAATCCTTCAGAGCATCGAATACCTTATCTTGGTAAACATCATCAGCTTAACAGATCGGGGGTTGGTGAAGGCAATGGTTCGAATGAGGTAAAGAGGCGAAATGAACCACTTCATTCATTTATTCTAATTTTTTACAGTTGTTTATTGACTACTCCTTAAATGACATCTTCAGCATGTAATTTGACTCTCTGAAATGTCTTGAGGTGATATTGCACATCAGCAATATAAAGTATGAACAGCACTGGGAGAGTGAACCTATCTGTGAACCCTTTGGTGCAGAAATGGTTGCTAAAGACATCATGCGCCACTTAGACTGCCTTATGACGGGCGCTTATATGAGACGAACCCGTAAGTTTCCGCCCATACCATGTTTTTCGACTTTCAACAGCAATTTATAATGATTAACCCTATCAAACGCCTCGAATAAGTCAACGTGGCTCACGTGAACCGATTTAGCTTGACTTGTACCCAGATTCCAGTCAAATAGGCTGTCCATAAAGTTGGTGTTGGTGCTTGCACCTGGTAGAAATCATACGGATTGAGTTGATTGGTTTTGAGTCTGCGGCACCATGGCAATAGCTTACCTCTTATCTTCGTCGCCATAATCTTGTTTGACGTGAGAGGGATACTTATCAATCCTAAAGGAGCAGTTTGTGACAATTTTCGTGCGCCATCGATCTTCTTAAAAAATCTGGAAGTAGTGAAGAATACATAAGTTAAGAAAGAACCAAAATGGACTTTCGAAAACCCGAAACGTTTTTGACTTTGGCTTCGTCGAGTTTGCAGCCTAGGATCAAGCTTTGGACAGGAACTCATGTGTTAATAAGTTTCCACGTGATAATATCATTCAATAAGGTTGCTGTTACCATGAGAAATTCGCTTATCCTATCTTATCGTAGTTGACATAAGTCCTCTTATCCACGTAGATGTCACCACTCCCCTGCTGGCTAAATTGTAGACTGGTGAACGCTATCATGGAGCTATGGCTTTAACACGGTGATAGCACACACTGCTGTTGTGGAAGGGGCCATCTCTTCGGGGATGGAACGAACATACTCACTTTATCGTATACTGTGCCTGCAATCCTCATATAGATCGAAATTCAGAAATTTCGGAGTAGTCCTACCTTGTGGAGCCTGTAGTGCCACCTTGTAGAGCTCGACGAGCTGATCCGAAAACATTTGTATGTTTAGTGAAAATAATCAATATTAATGATTTATGGCGAAAAAATTATAAAAAACGCGGAAACGTGTTTTCGCGCGATTTTTAACACTCTTACGGCACTAGGGATTAGATGCTCAGCAAGTGAACATTTTTTACCAATCGATGCAATCGAACACAAAATTATAGATCTCCAAACTATCCAAACTCCCAATGATGACCTAAACGAGTTGGCTGACGCACACTACTGCGCGCATTCATGTCGATGACGTGCAAATTGGGTTCGATGCAAAGCGACTGAAGTATATTGATACCGAAATGCTTCTTTATCACGCCATCCTCTCTGCTTTTTTCCAATTCAATATCCGAGCTGAAAGCAGAGAAAGGAAATTTCCGCTCAATTCCATACAGAACTGTGACCCATTTTGCACAACATCGCTATGAATCGCGCGTAGTAGTGTGGGCCAGCCAACTGGTAAGGTAATTTTTGAAGTATCATAAGTCCTTTAGCGTACAAAAAAGACCTTCCTTACTTCAATGTCAAGATTATTTTTATCGGAGAAAGAGGACCTACAAGAAAGAGAAAGAGAAGCGACCAGCGAGAAACAAATGGGAATTCAGAACATCTTCTATATTGCTACATAACACTTCAAGCTTCAAAACAATCAGAAAAGGACTATACAATTTAAATGAAAAGATTATCAAAGGTATAGTAATATGCTATTCGTAATCATTCCTGTTTAGTACTGCTAGCTTCAAAAATGGATTCTTTCGAGCTCACTCTGTGAATTTTATTCCAGTACACCGACTATTAAGAACAAAAACACCTCCTATTGCTACTCGCTTACCAAATTTATCCATAACATTTTAGATGCCAATATTAAAAGAATAATCAATTCAAGAGATATCAAAGAGATCAATCAAAGTAAATCTAGTATTGATTATATTTCTTTGAGGGTTGTATGCAAGTATGACGTTCCTGTTTCTTAATCAATATTCAGCTGTGATAAGAAGTCTAAAGACAGTGATAGGGGTAATGTGTGTAATAAGGACTCACTAAAAGCTGTCATTCACTCGAAAACTAGGGGTCAAGGAAGCCAATCTGCGGCGAAATTCCCCGCGAGAAAGGGTCCCTGGACCAGGGTATTCCTTGAGGGAGGGTCGTATTTGATAGGCGAAGAGGGGGTCGTAAATGCAGAGGTCAGCTCGGAACCTGGCATTAGCTAACACGTCTATGTAAAGAATACGACTGAATGCATTTTCATTTTAGGTTAGACCAGTCATCCTATCAACGGAGTCAAATGGAGACAAGCATTCCAGCAAAGTATGCTTGTTGCTCATGTTGTTGAATTGTTATGACTTTGTTGCAGTGGTGCACGTAAATGGTTTAATGTGCATTGTTCAAATAAAAATTGAAGCCCTATGAATTGTTTCTATCAATATTATCATTATCACGAAGAGCACCAGAAGAAAAGATCATTACTTTCGCTCATACAAGATCCTCTTTTAACAGCCGTAGGACGTGTGCATCCGGTCTGCTATTTAGCTTATGTGAGATCATGGAATGCTGGGCAGATAGCTTCACAAGATCTTGTGCAGCACTTGAAATCCTGAGCATCAACTATCATTGAAGAGGCATGTAGTGGAAAAAATACCTGAAACAATTGACATTTCCACATACTTCATAAACCTGTCAGCAGTTTCAAATGTCGATGAGTGGCCTAACCTACTGATTGGCGAGAGTTTCGTGCGCAACGATAAGTACACTAAATCCATCGTGTTGAACTCTGCAGTAAATTTTCGATATGGAGATAAGTGTTGGCAGTCAAATTAAATGCTGAAGTGCTGAAAGTTGGTAAAGCTGACCTCATCAGGCTTTGGTAAAACTGACCTCAGCAGGCTATCTAATGTTTTAGTCCCTAAAATGCTCCTTTCACCTCTTGTGAGCCTATTGGCTGTTGAAAAACTTCGTTCAAAATTAGCACTGCTGGCAGGAATGACGAGAACACACTTGATGTCTTACAAGGAAGATAATCAGTTTATGAAAGTATTACGAAAAAGTTGCAGTTCTCGTTGATCGGAGATAAACAAGAAGGAAAATTGTCTGAAAGTTTAGCTCCTCGCTAAATTGCTGTGACAACTCACTGAAGGAACGGGTTATACTCTCATCGCATGAGTGCACTCCTGGCCTGTTGCAGTTAGTTCACAAAACGTGAACACTTCGCCGTTTTTTGGCAAATGTCGTGAAATGTAAAGTCCATACATATATTTTCCCCTTGTAAACTGCCCACAAAGAAGAACTCTCCAATCCATTATAGGTTTCCGTGACCATTTCTGGTTATTACAGTCCACGAAACTTATCAAAGCAAAGTCACTGGGCTTGCCAGCCTGAAAATTAGACATTGTAACAAAACCGCTAGTGAGTTGACAGATAATGGTATCTCACCCAAATTGATTTAGTTTGCAGGACAAGTATTCCATAATCGCTGCGGTTCAGATTTCGAGTAGTGTCCCTGCTTCGGCATCCTTGGCTCAGCGCGAGCTTTACAAATTGTGTAGACCGAATAGTGGCAAAGCCCAGTATATGATATCTCATTGGAACTTGGGTGGCTTATTCACAGCGCATTCACATCCGCGGAGAAACAACGAAAAAAGAGAGAAACAAGATTGAGGCAATATAATTGCAATGTAGTTGAATATAATTGTTACTTTGTCCACTAGAACGTGCCCTAATGTGTTCACTGTTCACTAGAACATCAACATTCAGAGAGTATTCACTGATCACTCGCACCGTGCAACAATCTTTCAATGATATCTGCAATTTGTAGCGGGAGACCAGTTCATGGCGGATCCCGAAAGCGGAAACCAAAAGTATATATTCAATATATAATATATTCTATCTGATACACACAAGGTCATATCTTTAGGCCAACCATCTTCTAATTACATCTACTGCCCTTCCAATGTAAGAGGCATGGCGCATACCCAGAACGAGGATGGCGAATGCTGAAGTGTTGATTTTACAGCACTGCCAAGAGAAAAACTGTTTAGAAAGCATGGGGCTGCTTCTAAAGAGGTTTTGAACGCTCTCTGTGTGACGCTGTGACGCTCTTGATGGCAAAAAAAAATTTTTCTCGACATTTCCTCGACTCAAATATCTCACTAAGCAGCGTACAAAAAGTTTAAGAGCGCCTTAGAAAGAGCAAAGTCTCTAGTTTCAGGTTAGAAATCAAAAAACCCGCATGCAATCTCCATTTACCTCGACGAATCCTCCACTCGCGTATCTCTCGTATTTCTGAACATTTGGAGCTAAAAACTAAACTAAAAACTAAAATATCCATCAGAAAGAGCAAGCCTAGTTCTCTTCAAAAAACAAGTTCTGTCCCAAATGATGAACAATGAGGGAATTTATGATCGCTCAAACAGATCAAATTTTGCGATTTTCGGGCATTTTTGTCGGTTAGCGCGCTCCAGTTGACGCACCGCGACGCAGCCGTCGACTTGCTTTACTTTTTGAATGTTACCGCGATTTTCATGTTTTTGATTTTCTGGTCGATGTTTTCTTTGTTTTTTTTTATTTGAATTCGGTTTTTCGTTTTGTTTATGTGCTGTTTTCTGTTTGAGTGATGTTTATGTTTCTTTTATGTGTTTTTTTTTTAGGATAGCTGGTCGCAATTCTACTAAACTAACTGTAAACGAAGGTATGCTGTTTTTTCTAGTTTTGTGATGGATATCACCTGCTTTTTATTCAAATTTAGTTTTTCGCTTTGTTAGCCTTATTGTAGCCTAGTAGTGTAGATGTATATGTGCTTTTTTTAAGGAGCGCCGCAGTCACAGTCGAGAGAAGAAGAAAAGCTGTTTGGAAAAGAGGCCACAACGTAGTACACATGCTGATTGAAATGTGCTGTTTTTTGTTGTTTGAGCGATTTTGTTATTTTTTTGAATGTCGATTGATTTCGATTACCAGAGATGAAGATTGAAGAAAATAAAAATTTTTCAAAGATTTATTTGCAGAGGGCAATCAGTACAAACACACAAAAGCACGGCAATAACATACTAGAACCTACATATAAAACTACATATGGAACCTTATGGAGCTGTAGATGATAAAAGTGGGCGGGGGGGGGGGCGGCGTAATTGGGGACGCGAAGAGGGGGGGGGGTCGTACTGAAGCGGCCGTTTTCCTCGACACCTGGGAGTGCCCTGTCCTGGACTGTGGTGGAGGTGGCACCTCTGGCTCCAGCCGCCTTTCTCCCGGCCCCTGTCCTAGGGCTGACTTTGCCAAAGAATGACTGAGGTGTAGAGTAGTGAGCATGATAGCAGAATGACACTTATCGTATCGTATTAAAGCCGAATTGGCCGAAATGACCTGGTGCTTGACGTGTCAGCATTCGCGGTGAACACGTCCACCGGTCAATATCAAAAATTGGAAGGAATGAAAATGGAAGAATCGAATTACCCCTATCACTGCCTTTGAGAACTGAATTACAATGACCTAGTACAAATCTTAGAAATAGATGCATACGTGAAAGAAATGAGTATAAGGAATACGTAGGTAAGCATCACTATCATATAGTTATAGGTAATAGCGAAGTCATACACAACTTCCTAATTGAAAAAAAAAACTGAACAAAGGTTGTAAATGCAGAATAACTACTAAGATGCTTAAGGATACAGGTAGACAGTGGATTAACGCCGCAGCTGAAGAATATACAGAAAAAATATAAACTTAGAGATTACACAAGCCATTTTTGATATCTGAAAACCAAGGTATGCAAAGCACTCAAATCCAAACTTCATTCAGAATGGTTGAATGGCAATGTAGTGCTTAATTCCCAATTAATAAAAGAAGAAAAGAAATCAGAAAATAGATTCATTTTCTGTTCTTCAGACATAGCCAGCATCAATTACATGTATATACATGAATTATATGTAAAAATTTTTTACATTGCTATCATTATGAAGGAAATGAGTTTGAAACTTAGCGAGGACATCACGCTTTGTTTCCAGGATTGTGGAAATACCTACACCGTCTCTCCCAGTTGTGAAGAAAGGTGTTGTTGCTAAGCACTATGAGTTTAATAAAAATAACGGTTTCAAATATTTTGATAACATGACTACTCCTTTTATTTATGCAATTCCCAACCTACATATATCAGTTATCAAATTCAGATTCATTACAGGAGCAAAAGCAAACAGTTCGAAACCACTCACTTTAGAGGTAACTTGCCTACTCACTTTTATTAAAACACATTTCATCAATAATAATGTTTCATTTTTCATTCAGTATATGGCGAGTCTGCTCCTTTTTCAAAAAAACAGTGTAGTCTAGTTGAGGAATGTTTAATGATTTACAACTCGTAGTACATAGATATTAATAAAACTGTACTTAACATTGCTTGTTCTGTTTTGTAATTAGTTTATACTCAGTTTAACTCACTGATTGATATACATAAATAAATACTATCCAAAGCATGCCTGCCTTCGTTCCCTTTCTGATGAGCGCAGAGGGAAGTTATCTGAGTTTAATCAGTTACCTCAGAGTTATCTCTGAGTCTAAGGGCACGTGCAATACGGAGATCAAATTACTTCTTCGCTTCTCCTCCCTGAATCTTCTAAACATGATCTATTTGGTAATACCTATGGCAATAATTGATTATTTTTTTGTAAAGAACGCAACTACCGCCGGAAGGCGGGCCCCGATCGGAGCGGAACCGGCAGCGAATTGGACGACAGCCATGAGCTGTGCCAAGCGTCGGGGTCACGCTGCCCATCCAATGAGGAGCGTCCATCCCTCCATTCCTGCTTTCGTTTTCGCATTTTCGATCCTGCGTGATGAATTTTCTGTATCAAATTCACGGGTTTCGGTTATTCACTCCATGTTCTAAATTCAGGCAACTACTCGGTTGCTAAAACTGGTATACTACCCATCTTGCGCTCCTTATTTTACAAGTTAATTTGGCTTGGGACAGTACAATAATGAGCAGTCAGCTACCTCTTTTTTCACTCCTTTTCTCTATATGTATGCCTTTGAAACTCCGGCGGTTTTGCGGCATCCGTGTGCTTAACTTCACACCTTTTCATTAGTTTTTACTTCCCCTCTCAGTTTCTCGTTCTCCATATACGGACCGTCGCTATTTCGTGATACCCGCCGCTATTGCGAAACTTCTTTGCATAAGCATATCCAGTATTTCTGAGTACTGGTTTATTCGTAACTTATTAATCTCAATCATCTGCCATTGCAGGTCACTAAACCTTAGAATTGGCATACCATTACATATTCATCCTCTTATCGCTGGTATTTCGCAATACTTGTCCAGCGCCTATTCCACACACACTTTAGTTGTGGATTCCTGTGGCATCGAAGTTCATAGGAATAGTTTCTGTTGTAGTATATATTGCACATACCCGTCGGTTTGTAAATATCTTATCGTTGAGTCTCTTCATTGCGTTATTCAGTAACAAATGGTCCCGCTTTTGGCCAGACTTTGCATTATAAGCCTTAGCTCTTTTCTCCCGTAGAACCATATTGGATTTGTTTTTTTTTCTTTTCATAAGTGTTCGGTTGGGACACGTGTGAGCTAATTTCGCTTTTATGTGGTTCTTTCGCGTTTTAATTCGCGATATAGATTGCACATTTTCGGTTAGTTTCAGAGTCTGCAAACCCAATGTATGCTAACCCATAGAATTTAAGAGCTTTGTAGTTATAGCCATTGACATCCGTTGTCCTATTAGCCTCAGTCCGTAGTCCTTCATGAAGCAGCTCTCTATACGGCTGGCTCGGCGGAGTAACTATGACCCTCTTAATGTAGCCAAATGCCTTGGCAGTTACTACTGGCGTGTATGGGAACGATAGTCGTGTACCTCCACGTGGTGTTCCCGGGCAACGTTACAGAAGTAACGGCTAAACGCGATTGGCGCACAGAAAGCGAATAGTATGTTGAGTGGTATGGTCTAAATCGCTCTTACGAGCACCAAACGTTCTAATAGCTAACTTCTGACTGATATCAGAGAAAGGGCCACCCAAGTGCCCTCCTCAGGGCCATCCAATCTTACGGAAGCTGGTCTTGCTAAGGAGCGAACTGCTCAGGGAAAAGTGCTGTTTATTCTCGCGAGGGCCACTTGTCGACGATCCACAAATTGGAAAAGCTCACCAACCATGCCGAAAGGCATAGGAATGCAAGTGGTCGCGAACAATGGCGAAACCTCGCTACGAAGGAAAAAATCATATGGATCATTGAGATAGCGGTCTCGTGGTTCACGCGAATCTCTCAACAAGAACCGAAGAAGAACCGCAAATACGAAATGAACAGCTGCCAGCCAGAGGGCACTGGAGTGGAAGACTACTACTCCGAACACAATCTGAAAGAAGCGCTCCAAGCGGAGCGCGATGCGAGTAGAGCTGCATCGTAATCGGAGCATGCGGCGAGTGCACACCCATCTTACGATAGTATATTCGAACCGTTAAGCTTCCTGATACAACGAAAGCAGTCATGAAGATACTATAAAGGTGGCTGTACTTGGCACAAATGGTAATCAAATGCCATTTGTCCAACTGTGACATATAGGCAACACCAAAAGATCAGGTTATGTGCACAAGATCAAGGCACTACCTTGAACTTGCGTCGCAATTTATTCATGCGCGGTCACAAGCCGTAAATGAATATTAGCAGGATTGGATCTGCGTTCATATGCGGTCGTAGAGGAGCCACATGTCACTCCCTTGAGAGGGTGAGAGAGAACGACTCAGTGGGAAGATGACGCAGATGGCAAACATCAAGACCTGACGTACATGGGAACGATAATCGTGCACCTCACGTGGCGTTCCCGGACAACGTTGCAGAAGTAGCGGCTAAACACGATTGTCGCACACAAAGGCTCTGCCCTGGTTATATGTGCTTCGCTATCCGTATGTTCTACACAGAGCGCATCAGGCTAAAGCGTATTCCGAGCTCGAGCTAATTAGTGGTTACGAACTAAATACCATTCATAAACTGCATCCGGCCTGGGTTTGTTACTACTTTTTGAGTTAGTAACACTAAAACTAAACTAATAGTTCAGGGGGCCGAAGTTTTCGGTCAACAGGAAACGCTTGTTTTGTCTCATGGATGCTGCGCTGTCCAAAGGGCAAGCGAAGAGTGATCAACTCAAGAAGGAAAATAAGTGGCTTCGGGAAGAAATTCAGAAACTCAAGAGGGGGAAATGGTTGACGAATCTGCTTACGCTAAGCCAGGTCCTAGCAAATCGACTAGAAATGGGAGTAATGGAACCGAAGAGGTTCCAAAGAGGAAAGGCGATCGAACCCGGCCGCGAGCACTGCATCGAAATAGAAATTGATAGTTGTTTGATTTGTTGAATTGTTGGATTTAAATGTTATCATGTAACATGGTTTTACTGAGTGCTTGTATACACGATCTAAATAAAAATTAGTGAAAATTAGGGTGACTTGTGTAGTTGAAAGGGGTTTACCCCTGAATACTTACAGGTTGTTGAAGTAATTTAACTTTTGTTTATTGAATCGCTGGCTTCTTTGCGAATGCAAAGCGCGAAGACTTGGAGTGTTCTATAACTTCGGTTGTAATGACACGGACCAAGGGAGGGGATTGCACGGAATGCAACTAAAACAAAAACCTGGAGTGTTCTATAACTTCGGTTGTAAATAACACGGACCAAAAGAAGGGGTTGCACTTAAGTGCATCTCCTCTAGGACAGATCAGAAATCTGTCACTTATTGCATTGAAAATACAATATATAGATCCAGCATCAAGCTGGTGTTCACCACACTTGGAATAAGTGTCCCACAGTCCCATCCGTGGCCTCAAAGCGGTCTGGGGTGGCAACGGAGCTCCCGAGCTCCGGCAAACACGGAGGGGCTTCGCGTAGAGCCGGCCTTCCACGCGAAGCTACAACCGGCTTCTAACAGCATTACTTCCTGCCTCAGTACCCCGCACTCCGTCTCTGCTCTTGAGTACATGGCACTCATGTAGCACACCGAGGGAAGCGATCCAATTCGGGTGTTAATAGCAATAATGATAGCTTACATCCAAGGGGTGACTCTAATGGGCTGAACGAGCCAAGTGCTCAAAGCCAACAGACGTATCGTAGTAAGAGCGCTCCCTGGAGACAGCACGAGATTGATAAGTTGGTCTCCCTGGTCCAAAGACTCAGGACGGCCACAAGGCGCGTACGTTGGGTAGAGGTCGAAAAGGCCTTCTCTGACGCACGCCAGCATGATGACCCAATAAGGTCAGCAGAGTCGCTACAGAGAGAGATTAGAGGACTTTACACTGGAACGATCGAATTCTGACGAGAGAAGGTCTGCGGCATGACAGCCCTGACGACCGTGACGTCAGGGACACGAAGGAAAAAATCATATGGATCATTGAGATAGCGGTCTCGTGGTTCACACGAATCTCTCAACAAGAACCGAAGTAGATCTGCAAATACGAAATCAACAGCTGCCAGCCAGAGGGTACTGGAGTGGAGGACTACTTCTCCGAACCCAATCTGAAAGCAGCGCTCCAAGCGCCGCGCGATGCGAGTAGAGCTACTATCGTAATCGGAGCATGCGACGAGTGCACACCCAAATTACGATAGTATATTCGAACCGTTAAGCTTCCTGATACAACGGAAGTAGTCATGAAGAAACTACAAAGGTGTGCTTTACTTGGCACAAATGGAATAATCAAATGCCATTAGTCCAACTGTGACATATAGGCAACACCAAAAGATCAGGTTATGCGCACAAGGTTAGGGCACTACCTTGAAATTGCGACGCAATTTATTCATGCGCGGTCACAAGCCGTAAATGAATATTAGCAGGATTGGATCTGCGTTCAAATGCGGTCGTAGAGGAGCCACATGTCACTCCCTTGAGAGGGTGAGAGAGAACGGCTCAGTGGGAAGAGGACGCAGATGGCAAACATCAAGACCTGACGTACATGGGAACGATAATCGTGCACCTCACGTGGCGTTCCCGGACAACGTTTCAGAAGTAGCGGCTAAACACGATTGTCGCACACAAAGGCTCTGCCCTGGTTATGATGTGCTTCGCTATCCGTATGTTCTACACAGAGCGCATCGGCTAAAGCGTATTTCGAGCTCGAGCTAGTTACTGGTTACAAAATATACCCACGTGCGAGGGATGACTTCGAAGGAAAGCACGACCTTGTCGGTTCCCCACCTCCTGATTCCCAAGACCCTGGCAATGGGCACGACGCCCTACAAGCGAGGAAGACGAGAAAATTGTGGATCGCTTGTGACCTGCAGAGACTCTCCCAACTTGTTGATATTTATCGTCATGGAGGTAAAATCCAATGAACGGCTCAGATCTTAAACGAAAGCGAAGAAAAGCCAAAGGTAATTTTTGTCGATGCCAAGAGGTTTTTCACTATCGTTTGCGTTAATGCAGGCCGGGTTTCGCTCGAACGTGAGGAGCTCTTCTCGCTGATCGGTGTTGGAACTGCACACGTCACTGTGGAGGAATGGCAAACTACTTTGGTGCGACCTCAAAAAATCGAGGATGGCCTTAAGGCCTAAGCGACAGGGATAGCTCTCTTCCAGCTCGTCCGATAATGAGGAAAAGTCAGCGGACAAAGCAAAGAAACGCAAGCGTAGACCGATGCCTCATGATCACACACGTTGGATCGAATGGCAAAATTCAATTTGTTAAAAATTAATTTGTTAATTGATGGATTTCTGTTACGTTTTCGTTTTATGTAAAAATAAAAGGTTGATTCCAGAGTTGTGCTTACTGTGAACTCGGCGGTTATATACCGCGATCTGTTGAGGTCATCCTTTGATCGGTGTCTATTTTTTGCCTTTGGACGCAACATATTTTGATCGCCGAGTATGTTTTAGGCCTTAGGAAAATTTCATCAAATTATCCTAATCGTCAATAGGTGAACGTGAGCAGTTCTATCTCCAACGACACTGCGGAAGAACCGCTCAAGTGGTAGGAACAGTCGGGGCTGGCGACGGAAGAGTCCCTGCTATATGTACGTTACAGCTCGTAAATTTCCGATCAAAAGATAGTGAGCCTAATGTTGTCCTTGAACTCAAAGGACAATGCGTCGAGGCGATCGAAACAACCTGTAATTACAAAGAGAACAGCAACTGCTTACGACTGCAAGAACAGCTAATCCTGCTAGCAGGACTCTCGCGCTTTAAAAAGAAACTTGCTGTTTCGATCAACAGTGAGGCCAGTCCTACCCTAATCCCACGGCAGGGCAGTGCGTAGGCCACCATAAAGCAACTTCGGGTTGTGTTGCTGGCAGATTGCCGTAAGTCCCCACAAAGCATCTTCGGATGCAACGGGCAGCCATAAGAACCGTTTTCATCGTGGTTCGATGTTAACACATCACAGTCACGACACCGAAGTGCCAGGCGAAGTACAAGACAGCACAGTTAACGAAGTACCCGTATCCAAGGGTATACTCCATGGCTCCATTTAGCGGGTCCTCTTGTGGTCTGTGTCCTTATGGGTGTGGTTTGTGCGTAGACCTGGCAGCGCTGCTGTTTTCAACCCCGGGGATGCAGCTAATTACACCATAGGGGTCCCAAGCCCGTCTGAAAAAGGAGAAGTTGGAGGAGGGGCTAGCTCCTTCTACCGTAAAGAACCCCAATGCTGCAAAAAAGTTAATTAAAGAGTATTTGAACCGGGGCGACCTAGGAGATTCCTCTGGCGAACCCGAACTTAGACCCTCTTTAGGTCCCTTTTTGAACTTTTTCCTTCTTTTAACAATAATACGTAGGTCACTATTTATATTTCGGGAATAGGCAATATTGTTATCATGGAAGTAAATCTGATGGTTTCATCGTAAAGTTCGCCTTTTTTACCTATGTACCCCACCATTTAATTTGCCGCACGGCGTTTTTGTTTATTTTATATTCATCTGAAAATTTTGTTTTTTCAGGAAATGAAAATGAAATTTTTAAAAAAATTTTAAAAATTAGGCAATGAAGCTCCATCAAAGACCACAGTGTATCGTTGGTTTAGGGAATTCAATCGTTGTCGTAGTCCGCTGCCCGACGAGATTCGTGAAGGATGTCCGAAATTAGCAGTTGTTTCCGAAAACATCGATGCTGTGTGCAATATGATTAAGCAAGATCGCCATGTCACCCATCCTAAGATTGAAGCATCCCTAAACATTATTTCTACCAACAAACATACAATTTTACTTGAACACATGGATTTGCAAAAAAAATATTCTCCCGTTGGAACCCACACAATTTGACAAACGCACCAAAAAAAGGCTTGTGTCGACAAAATTTTTAAAAATTCATAAAATAGACAAATAGCGCCGTGCGGCAAATTGGATGATGGGGTATATAGTTTAAAAAGGCGAACTTTACGATGGAACCATCAGATTTACTCCCATGATAACAGTATTGCCTATTCCCGAAATATAAATAGTGACCCACGTAGTAATAACAATAATAACTTATACCCAAAGTGTGACTCTGATGGGCTGAACGCCAAGCGCTGAAGGCCAAGAGACTCATTGTAGTAAGAGCGTCTCCTGGAAGCAACACGAATTGATAAGTTGGTTTCCCTGGTCCTAAGACTCAGGACGGCCACGGTCATGAACGCGGAACTTCAAGTTCTCGTCAGACTGAGGAGCCTCCTGAAAAAGCTGGGCCGGAGACCAATCTTGAAATAGCAGAGGTTGCTGAGGAAGCCAAAGCCCCTTTACTAATCGCACGACAACGTCGCGATAGATCAGCAACCTTCTCCGGCCATCACAAGGGCAGCCTCTTGGGGTTCGGGTAGAGAAATCCCCCAAAACTCAGAGCAACACCGTGAAAGAGGCTTTCTTCGACCGGAAACCGAGTTCGTGAAATCAGAAAGTCCTGGTCCCAAGATTCAGGTAAGCGGATGGTCGAGTATCATGGGTTGAACAGGATTCTGCCACGGACAGTTCCAGAAGTGCAGACGAACCGCGTAGAACAGCAGCTTCTTCAAGGACTGCGTACGCGAAACTCGCCAAGCGACCTGAGCGAGTAGCGCAACGAGTGCCTACAGATGTGGCAGAGCAAGCAACACCCAGTCACGAAAATTGCTCGTTAACGAATGAGCGCGAAGTGACTGTCGAAGCTCAGCCAAATGACGGGGCAAACCTACTCAGCCACATGACGGGGGCAATGTTTATAGTCAAGCATCCGTCAGGCACGAATCGAGTACTTCTTGTCAGAGGCCCGGAGCCTTGACGGAACAAGTAGTACCAAGTCTCAGTGACAGCTCGCTATCGAGCAGCGTTGACTCTACTCTCGATATTCTGTCGAACCGGAGACCATGTAACATGGCCTCAAGTCGATTGTCCTCGGGACATTACAGAAGCAGCCGCTGAAATTCACGAAGAACAACGAGATACGAATTAGCGAGGAATGCTAGACCCCAGTGAGCACTCGCTATCGGGTGAATGTAGAGTTCCCGAAGCTCAAGCCACTGAGGCAAGCGTCTTAGGCGTCATGCCTCACATGTTGAGGTAGCTGAGCCTGCTCAGAACCTTAGAGTGCGGCGAAGCAAAGAGGTACTCTGGAGTGCTAGCGAACTAAACTTGCGGACTTGGTGGAACAGCACCGAGAAGCGGATGGTCGCATAAGATGGGCAGACCTGGACACAGCCTGGAAAATTCACGAAATGGCCATGAGCCGGAGTGATCTCTGGCAGCCCTAAAGAACGCATACGCCAAACTCGCACGGCCAAGCGAGCGAACTAGATCCCGCAGGGCCCCAAAATGGTAACACTAGGGAAACGCCAGCCCTGATGGAAACGCCCGCTATAAAGCTGAGTATTTAGGAAACCCAACGAACAGATAATACGCCAGGAAGTCCAGCTGAGTCAGGCACATCTGGTCTAACAGAAAGCTCCAATTCAAGCAATGCTGATAGGATCCTCGAAGCTCAGTTACGATAGCGACTCGACCAGTACTACAATGTAGCGATCGACTCGCGCGACAGGCACAGCATCAGGAGGTTCGAAGGTGAAATACCGCAGGGATTCTGCGACTAGGCAATCAGATTCTCTCTCTCAGAAAATGAGGCGCAGAAGCTCCACTAACAAGCGGACACTGACAGCCCCGCAGTTTACGCCATTGGGAAAGCCATCACATCCTTGTCGTTGGATGATGAACACGAGAAAGCGGGCAAGGCCTACCAGAAGCTGAGAGACACTTTAGAAGGTTTATTCTAAAAAACTCAAAAGTCTGCGAATGTAGAGTTTTCAAAATATATTGCAATATTTCGGTGTTTAGCACCTTCGTCAGGCCTGAAATGTGGCAGTCCTATAATGTAATATACAAGGTATATCACCGACTCTTGTGGTATTGTCCCGAAAAACTCCTGCGTGCACCTACCTTGCCAGAGACCTTGTGAAAATTGCCAACCTACCCCATGGCGCCCTTAAGTAGTATAGTGGGAACGGGCGTTCCAGCTCGATCGCTCAAACCCTGACCAAGATCCAATTGAACCATATAAATTGCGACATTCAGCCCATAATAGCAATCTGCGTAGACAGCTGCTTCATAAAGGACTACGGGTTTGGGCTGAAAGGACAACGCATGGTAATGCATATAATTGCAAAGCCCCTGAATTCTATATTAGATAGCCCTAAGATATAATAAAAATAACAAAATATGAAATATAAAATATCTTTATGGGCTCGGACGACAGATTACAACGTTGAAGCCTATAATCTCTAAAATGTGACGGCTCAATGATTTTGCGAATCAACGTCTTGCTCGTGACGTTGGAAAATAAGCGAATAAGGCCTACTATTTTGTGCGGCCATTAACCCAGTGGATCATAAGTACGGACGCCCATCCTTCTTATGATCCATTAGAGGTTAATGGCCGCGCAAGATAGTGTGCCTCACTCGCTTTTCCACCGTAACGAACAAGACGTTGGTCCGCTCTCCTTACTTGTCCACATCCGATAAATTTCCCCCTCAAAGGCTTAGGCAAAAGCCTAGGCAAAAATAGGCCACACGTCGATAGCACTGGAGTGGTTTCCTCACAACTCGATAAATATATCCAATTTCACCTATTCTGTAGCAAAAACCCACTGAACACTATATAAGAATTCCCCCGCCCCCTCAACCAAGGCTTAGGCAAAAGCCTAGGCAAAAATGGGCCAGACGTCGAAAGCACTAGAGTGTTTTCCTTACAACATTAGTACCCATGAAATTTCCTACGTGATTAGGACGAAGAACCCCACTCGTTAATCAATAATGAAGTGAATACGATACCCAGTTCTGCTCCGAGACGATTATAACCAGGCGTAAGGTTACGATAACTACCGCTTGTACGCAAATGCACGGCAACCAGTGCCGCAGATTTGGTGGGCGCCGCTGGGAGATGCGTTTTGTTGCTGTACTTTCTCATCTAAGACTGTGTAGAATAGCGCCAGTATTCATCTTTCTCTTTCTCTTTGATATCCTCCCTTGAATGACTGAATGGTTCTTTCTCAGTCACCGTCTCAGTTTTTTTTAGTTTGGAAACGAGTTATTCACCTCAATCTGCACCCCCGGATACTTCTTCGTTTGGGTCACTTAAAGTGGGGGGGGGGGGGACACGCAAGATTTTCACCGACTCGTTTCTCGAAGCTTATTTCGGGCCAAATAAAGTCCGGGGGGGGGGGGAGAGACGCAACTTTGCGTCGACGTTTCACCAACGTCAAAGCTTCTTTCCCTCCCTAGGCTCAGGCTAAAGCGGATGAGACCTATGCTTTAACATATGCCTTTTTATGTAGAAGGAGGAGATAACAATTTTAGCCTAAGCCTAGGCAGGTGGAGTTTCGACGTCGACGCAAACTTGCGTCTCCCCCCCCCCCCCCCCCCCCCCCGACTTTATTTGACCCCTTATTTCCCTTCCTAGGTTTAGGCTAAAGCCGATGAGATGGATGCTTTGGCAGATACTTCTTCATGTAAAAGCAGGGGCTATGATACTTAGCCTAAGCCTAGGGAGGGAAGGAGGTTCGACGTCGGTGAGAAGTTGTGTCATCTCCCCCCCCCCCCCACTTCAATTGACCCCTTTGTTTCCTAAAAAAGGTAGTCTACATGAACATAATTCCCCACTTGCAAGATCAAAACAGACCGTAGAGGGGGTGGGCATAGGAGATATGATTATGATTGTGAGCGAAGGGTACGGGTATGTTAAGGTATACTAGCCTGGTATGATAAGCGCCTGGCGGTGAATAATTTCTGCACCCCTTCCCCACTCTCTCCCCATTCTCACGTAACGCCCATAATTTTAGTAAGCATTTCGCACCCCTCTTCGGCCGATATCTGATTGGCTTATGGCAACGCTCGTAGTTCTGGAACTTGCGGAATCGCAGAATTGCGGGATTTTCGGAAAGGGATAAGATACGTATCGGTTGGGAGAACTGCGGAATTTGCATTTTATCGGAAATTTGGAATTGTGGGGTTCTGGAAAAGCATTATATACATATTGATTCTCATGCCATAAAGGTACGAGAGGATTAGAAAAATAAGAAGCGAGAAGTGTTTCAACTTCCGCAAATTCCACGAATCACATTTGCAATTCTCCCGATCGTCACGTATCTATTCTTCGTTCCAATTCCGCAAACTTCGCAGTTCTCCTAATCGACACCTGTCTAATCCCTTTCCGCAATTCCTGCTATTCCCCAAATGCCAAGGCTATGAACGCTACCCAAAAAAGAAATTAGTAGCTCCTCCGTACTGAGCATGGAATTCACGGTTAAATAATTACTGAACTACCGTGGAACATTTCGCACCCCACCTCGCTCCTAGCGCTGCCTGTAGGGCTACCCTATTTGTTTGCTTTCACCGACTATTGACTATCAAAATGCAAAAGGTACACGGGGAAAAGGTGAAACTGTACAAATAAAGTTCATTCGTACGTTCCAGTTTATAACATTTCGTTGATACTAACCGAACTCTCAAGTTTATTATCAGTGAATCATGATCGCACCTCACATGTGTGCCTAAAAATATTCTCTTTGTCCGCTGGTTAATGCTCTAGGGGTAAATGAACGTCTCACTCGCTTCCAGAGAAGCTAATAGTGCATGATGAGATGGGTGAGAGGAGGTGGAGGTGTAATTTATACAGGGGATTAGGAACTTCGCGAGTGATCACTAGGCGTAGGTGTTTGAGCAGGAGTTGAAATTGCGCGATGGTAGGCGATCAGTTTTGGAAGAAAGGTGGAAAATAGAGTTGAAGCTGCGGGATGCTAAGAATTCGATAGTGGAATGAGAGTAGGAACTGGAATTGAAGATGTGGGCCGCTGAGGGTTTAATGATGGTAGGAAAACAGGAGTTGAATGAAAAGGGAGCCCATAATGTGAAAAACGGGTTTTGTGATGATGCTAAAACCACATGTAACAGGATGTGCACATGCATGGGACCATAGTAAGATGAGAGAGGGAAGGCTCATGACCTGAAAACATGGGGGGGGAGCAAGTTGAGAGGTACTATAGTAGAATCCATGCACACGCGATCCACGACGAAAGCATGTGGTTGTGCTGGGGTGATGGGAGTGGCAGAATCTTGGATGAGAAAGTTGCAGTGTAAGCCTGGAAGAATCCTCATGCGAAACCAACATCTATTAAAAAGGACTAACTGTTCTCATCAAACCTATATAAATACCTCTTACATGTACTTTCACAAAGTATTAGGTAAATTAGCTGAGAAAAAGAATTCGCAGCCACACATGCGTGGTGCGATAATGCGTCATTGATATCAAATTTGAGGGTTTGTTCTGTATCTATGATGTATTACTGCAAACTATGAATAACTTATTTATTAACTAACTTATTTTACACTTTCACCTTTTCCTCGTGTACATGTGCATTACTTTTTGCATCTTGCTGGTCAACAGGTGGTAGAAACAAAAAATAGGATCATCTACGCTAGGTGGTGCGAGGTCAGATGCGAAGTAACCTACGGTAGTCCTTCAACTATCTTGCCGTATACTTTATGGACACACCCTTGTTCACAGCTATCTGTAATTCTATAACGTTGTTTTTATGTGCCGAAATGAGCAGCAAGAGCAAGAGGAAGTTGAAGAAGAGGAAGATAAGGGAACCAAGTGAGGAAATCACAGAAATTCCCTTTCATCGGCAAAAACTGGATTGTGGCGGAGAAGTCATGTCCACTGAGAGTGGCCACAACAAAGAAAACAGATCTGATCAAGAAGGTGGGCTCATATACTTTCTTATTGATTGCATCTTTTTTTTTAGCACACCTTCGAAGATTTTTTTAAGCCTCTCGCTCTAATTGTGAATCAGGGTCAATTAAATTCGGGGCAGGGAGAGGCGCAACTTTCCACCGCCGTCGAAGCTCCTCCCCCCCCCCCCCCCCCCACGGGCTCAGGCTGAAATGCGTATCGTATCCCTTTCTCCTACATGAAAAAGCATCCGATAAAAAGGTCTCATCTGCCTTAGCCTATGCCTAGGGAGGGTATGAGCTTTGACGTCGGTGAATTTTTGCGTCTCCCCCCCCCCCCCCTCTCGCCCGACTTTAATTGACTCCTGAATCATATTGATACTTTTGATTTTTGATAGCTGCTGATTATCGCCGCAGCCCGCGATGCGAATGTTACTACAAGAATGCTGAGTTATGGGCAAAAGCTTCGGTGTCGGACGGGACTCGAACCCGCACTTCATCCTTTCCGGGATGAAGAACGGGTTCGAGTCCCGTCCGACACCGAAGCTTTTGCCCATAACTCAGCATCCTTGTAGTAACTTTCCTGAATCATATTATTAACTTGAGTGATGAAATACTTCTCTAGAAATTACCCTCCTGCCTACTCGAGAATCTGCAGCCTGTCAGCTTATTGCTGCACTTCATGGGAAACACTTCGTAGTTGTTGAGGTGTGTTGCTATATTTCGGCGAAAATTCTGGTGTACAATTCATGTTTGTTATTTGCACGTGTTTACTTTTATCGAATTAGGGTCCCATTGGCAGCGGAAAAACGTTCCTCGCATCGCATGCAGCCAAAGAGCTTAGGTTACCATTGAAAACCATGCAAATGGGAGATCAACTAGACTCCAAGGTAAACTTTCTCTATGTTTGTGCTTTCGAATTTCTTGTGATTGGTGTGCTATATGATTGTGCATTTTGTTGTCATGCTCGGATCTCGGTTTGATCTGTTAATCACTGTTTTGTCACACACTACGTCGGTGATCCCAATAGATTTTTTTGCTTCACTTTGCGTTTTCTCTCCACCATCGAGAGGTAATAAGCACGTGTAAAAGTGTAGGTAACCACGACTAGCTTGGTTGTGTCATTCTGATGTCTGGAAATTAGATGCGGTTTATGAACGAACGAATTTTGAGGCCACCCAATACAAGAATAAAGTGTACTAGTCGCAATCCTGTTTCAATCGATAAAGCTGCAAACGACTCGCACTCGCGCGCCGCTCGCAGCTGGCGGCTGCGCGAAAATCCGACCAACCGACTCCCACCCAACCTTTCCATTTTCCGATCCTTCCCCTGTATCCGTGGCATTCCTCTTTCCTGCAGAATCGCGAGATCGGTTGGTCATTAAATTTCATCGTCACCGGGACTATACAGCAAATTACGAGGCATAATAGCCTCCTCAACATGTGCATTCTTTACTTTTCTCACACCAGGAACACTGGTCTCTTCATCGCATACGTCTCATACGCAATCCTGCCTTATTTTACAATCAAGGCTTGTGGTTCGGGGAGCATTTGGAAGATCAGATTGAAAGTAAAAACAATGATTGCCATAACATGGCCATGATTGGAATGAGTGCGATTTCAAGGGCACTCCAGCTTTGTGCAAATCTCTAATCTCCAACTTTCTCTTAAAAAATGATCAAGGGTGAGTATGATGTTCACGGATCACATCTACATGGTCAGTGATCTCGTGGATGCGAGTAGGGCTCTCAGACCGCACGATTTACATAGCCATCAAAGCGTGCCGTCAGGTGCAGGTGCTGGCTTGCACCAATGGGCTTCATAAAGCTGTATGCTCAAAATTCGACTATTCAGCTCATTGAGACGAGCAAGAACACTCAGCTTCTAGTTATGCTCATTGCAGGGCTTGTTTGGATCATATCACTGCACTGAAGTAGCTGGACAGTTCTTATGGAAGCCCTCCAGTTTTAGCGAAGTTTGTTCTTTTTCTTTTTGAAAAAAATGCAATTTTTCACGTAATTCTTTTCTTTTCAAGTGGCTTCAAGAAAGATGTGTAATTCTACTAGAGGACATCGACTTATCGAATAGTGATGTTATCTCGACAGTCATTCAATTAGTCTCCAAGAGGTCGACAATGCTACCTTGTGGAGTGGAGATCTCTTTGCATGAAGATGTTCGCATAATGGCAACGATAAGGTATGCCACGGCTATAGTCGTAAAATAGCCTACAGGTGAAGCTCACACTCAGCGAACTGTAACGATAAGACAGGGAAAGAAAGCAAGAAGTTGACGAAGAATTTCACTTCAAATTTGCACCGCATACTTGTTCTCTTATTAGGGAATTCATATATGCACGCTCCTGCTTGATTGTGCACGAGTATCGATCATGGTATTTTAAGCTTTGCTCAGGTAAACATCCGACATAGGAGTCGTCCCTGAAAAAATCTCTTCCAGTGAATTGTCCAGTCCAGTTATTGTCTAGTACAAGGATTCAGAAACGTTGTCATCAGATGATTGAGAATGCCTCTGCATATCTCAATAAAATCTCAAATATCTATAGGCGAAATTTTAACGATTCAAAGTGACTCAGTGAAAAGTTTAGGTCACGAAGCTTTCGCATAAGCCACTGTAACTATCTGTCTTTTTAGTGGTAAAGGGAAGAGGAGCAGTCTACTTGATGGAATACCCGTACGAGTCAAACTCGATCAGCTGACTGATGAAGAACTGAAGCGACTTATAACGAAAGTAACTCTTCGTTTCCATATTATATACAAGCGGTATATGTGGCGACATCATTCATAAGTGAATATTCTTCAAGGAATCACCACGAATAGCGCATCTAGCGAAGACATTGATATCCATATTTCGGTCATTGGAATGTGTCCCTCCAACATCGAACTCAAGGCAACTAACTTCATCGTGGGTAGATTTTCTGCCGTGATTATTTCAATAATGTATTCGAATTTCATTGTGCCCATGCATCCAGCGATCCTGTTTTGCTTTCGCTGCGTCCTTGGTACGAGAGCATGCACATTACAGTTTTCTACATGCTATGCATCTCAAATGTCTCTTCTGTAAAGATTACTCCGCACTCGTTGGGAAAGGGAATATCATAAAAATTCGTCGATGGTATTCCACCAGACGGTTTGAAATATTATTTGTTGACCCCTTAATCGCGAAAGAATGTGGTTTGGTATTTTCTTTTTGTACTCCTCACTCTATGGCATTGCTCACTGTTACCATCTGACCAATTAGGCCGCCGTCAGCCTTCGCGATTTTGCAGTGTCGCAGCTCCACACGAGAAGTTGCGGCAAGACAAAATCTCAAGATGGCATTATCGCTTGCAGAAGTGCGACATCACGAAATCGCTGAATGGCAGAATCGTGAAGCCTCAAAGGGCCTCAGAAATGTTCCGCAGTGCGGCGAACCCAAATTTTTGCACTGCAAACGTTCAGCGCAGATCAGAAAGTTATCATGCTAGAAATGTTCGCCCTCCCTGGGAATAGCAGCCCATTTGCGGGTGCTATTAAGCATTCTCCCAATTCTGTATAAGGCGCGTTGCCGTCGAAACTCGGCAACTATTGATTCATGAATAATAGAAACTAAGAAAAAGTGGAAACCGTGTCTTGTTCCTTATCATTATTGGTATTTATTATTATCATTGTTACTAATTACTATTACTGATCATTATTATAGAACTTATTATTAGTATTTCTTTCACAAGGCTAGAATGACGGAAATTAACTGAAGAAATCTCTAAGGGATCCGGTTAACAAAGGATGGTAATAGAAAAGAAGCTCTCTTCACTGGCGACATAGAACTAGAAGATTCGCGTAGCCTATCTCCTGGGGTCTCAAGGGTAATGTCCAAGAAAGATACTGCCACAGGTCATATAAGCAAGGGCTTTTCAAAAAATTGCGGAAATATACTCTTCTTGGGTTTCATAATATTTAACATCAGCACACCTGTATGGTGACTAATGTGTTAGTGAATTCAGTAAATGGTGCAGATGACAGAAGATGCAGCATTTAAGTCGCAGAAATGTGGCTTGGTGACCCTGGCAAATTGAACAAGAGAGTGGTAAGGCTAATGTGGGTAATGGTTACTCCTACAGTCAGACATCAGAATGAAAGCTACGGGTTCAGGAAAGCCATATGTGGCTGACTTTCCAATAAAAAGAAGCGCCTTCGGGCTTTATAGGCCATCTTCACCATTAGCTGCCACTTGTTTTAACAGTGCCAGCCCTTTTCGCTAACAGATTTCGCCTCCTACCAGAATCAACGTTGAGATAGGGGTTCTTATTGTCGGATTTTTACCCGTTCCATTCCGTTTTTCCTTCACTTTCGTACCAGTGAGGACCTGTACTTTCATGGTCAATAATCTGTTGATATTTTTAACCGTGACAGCCCTGACAACAGGCACCGGGAGGGGTAAAGGAAAACTGAGAACTGTGAATACTTGTTCTCTGAAAGCATACCTTCTACTCTCGCAGAGATGATGTGTGGTTGAACTCGCATGGAAAACGTGCGCCTTGGGATCTTATCACGAACCCGCAGCACGGCGTCCTGCAGCCGGGCGAGCTGTCGGCGAAGGCGGTACAACGCTCCACGCCCGCCTGCAGTCTACCCCGGCTAGTGCCAAGATGTCTCGGTTTTTCGGCGTTTTGTCTCGTTCTATTGAGTATGGTGGATTTGCCAAAGGGTGGTTCGATTGTCGGTTTTTTGAAGAGTGTGAATCTAGCTTGGTACAATCCGCTATCAGCCGTATGGGTAAATGCACCGACACACCTAGACGATAGTATGACGGAATTTGACTGTGGTCCGGTTTTTAATACCAGAGTTCGTGACCTTGACCTGTCTCAGGAAGCCTTTGTAATAAAACCGTACGAACGCAAAGCTGAAAAAGGCTCCTGATAACATTCTATCATATGCGTGACTATAAAGATTTTGCTATTTATTGTAATAAGTGACTTCCCTTTTTTCAGAGATTTACTCAGAGGTTGTGCACGCGTAAGCAAACTTAGTGATCTCTCACAAAATATAGCTATATTCACGGAGTTGGTGGATTGTTGGTGCCTCTCTGATCTCCCTGGTCGAGCCATGAAGTTGTGTGAGAAGGTGAGAATATCTCCATTGAAAGCGTGCCATTATAAGTCATCGTTACGAAAAAATATTCAGCACAGCGATACATCTGTTGTTTAATCAAGGTTTTTAGTAGCAAATAAAATTATTTCTCTAACTCGAGGAGCAGGGTTCTTGCACTATTCCGAGCGTGTACGACTTCTTAGATAGCGGCATCGTTGGTTGCCATTTTCTCTCCGGTTATTGGGAAGACCGCTAAGAATTCGCTTGTTACTATGTATGTACCATGCAACAGTGGAAGATCTTCGATAATTCACTCTTTGGAGTCGAAAGTGCTAGTTGGTCAACATCCCTCTAATGTAGGCGAAAAAAGGGAGCGAAATAGAAAATCCGTTTCTGCAATGGTAATGTTATAAACCAAAGATCAGAGTTTGACATTAATTCAAGGTAAACTGGCAATATACCCGCACTTTGATAACTCTGTGGATCTCATTCTAGGTCGCTGCTCCACTCTCAGTTACTGGCGATCAGATTTGCTTTCACCTTTTCCTTCGACAACCTACTTTTTCACATGATGACCGGTGGTGCACTATTGGACGGTGCCGGCTACCGAGTTCTCCTACTCTTCACAGCGCCCACGCCCACCGCTTAGGCCACACCCGGTAATTCCTGATTTGTATCGTATTGTAATGTACTGGTTAACTCTATTCAAATCTTTTAAGTGATGTGCTACAGCTCATGGAGCGCCTAGCCGTTTGTGTGCAAAACCGTGAACCAGTACTTTTGGTTGGGGAGACTGGTGTTGGAAAAACCTCCATAGTGCAATGTTTGGCGTCAGCGGTGAACACCGTTCTGAAAGTTGTGAATCTCAGTCCTTCATCGGATACCGATGAACTGATAAGCGGGCAAGTTTGGTTGCAGTGTCCCAAGAGATGATTTCGATTTTCTGCTTTTTCATCTTCAAAGTATAGCGTTTTTACTAACATCTTTATCTCTCTAAGCATTCATTTTAGATACAAACCGACTACAATTTCTCATGTTCTGACACCTTTTACACGCTTTTATCATGAAGTCTTCACTAGCACTTTCGATGTCACAAAAAACCAAAAATTTCTATCCCATCTAGAGGTATACCATTATTGTCAGAAAGTTCATTTCTTCTAAATGGTACATTTCTACAGGCCTGTTTATCAACGGGACGATACAGAGATTATCTCTCTGTAGCTATAGCAACAGCTGAGAAAGCACTTCTCAAGCAGACCAAGAAAAAGGTTTTTTGCCTCGTTTTCAAAACCTGTGCCTGTCCGTCATTGTTTATAGGTGATCTTTGTTCAGGATCCCCGATGGGCTTCTGTGATCGTTCGAGGGAGGCGTATACGAGAAAGTCTTGAAAATGGTGCTGCTTTTTTTGCAATAACTCGTGGAGCTGTGCTTGAAGCAGCACAGGAAGGGCACTGGCTTCTCATTGACGAGGTTCTTGTCCTACCCCACCTTGTCATGATCGTTCTCTTGAACTTTGTGCTTCATTGTTGTCAGTACGTGTTTACAGATCAACCTAGCTCCCCCGGAGAGTCTCGATGCGATTGTGCATGCCATTTTGGGTAAAGTTCATCCCAATTTCCGACTTTTCGCTTGTATGAATCCGGCAACTGATGCCGGTAAACGGAGACTTCCTGCTAGTGTTCGAACACGGTAGGTGTTATAGTGTGAGGTTGGCATCGCTGTCCATGCCGGTTTTCGAAGCCATACTTATACCACATCCTTGTAGAACCAAAGTAATGTTGCATCAAATTTTCGGTATTTCAGGTTCACTGAGTTTTACGTGCCAGAGATGACAGACCCTCATCAGCTAGCTCTAGTCGTCTCTGCTTACCTTCCTTCGATGAAGTCGGCCTCAGTTAGTACTCTGGTGAACTTCTATCTACAAGCAAAACAGCTATATCCAATGAGCTATAGGTGAAGTCCCGCAGCACTCAAGGCTTCCTTCTATTTCATTTATCCTTGCCTTAATATAGTCTGCGTACTCTGTGCCGTGCACTAGTGTTTGCTGCTGGAAATATGTTCGCGAGTGAAGATCGCTCCTTATACGAAGCGGCAAGTTTCACTTCTATCTTTCACAAATTGTATGACTAATGCTAGGGATCTTCAATAAGCGTGGATATTTCAGCTTTGTATGGCTTTTCTAACTAACCTAGATGCGGAAGCTAAAGAGAGAATGCGGATCAAAATTGCTCAAACTTTCCGAGCTGCGACAAGTGTGTCCGTTCGTCCTCCCAGTGGGAATTCTGAAGATTACGTTTTGGTCAGTTGCTTCCGTCTCGCAATATTGTTTTTGACTTTTAAACTTAGCACTATCAAATCGGTGCCACTGATCAATGATCATTATGACAGCCATAATAATCATGCTCATTTGAAGGTGGAAGGATACTGGATTGAACGTGGAACGGAGCTTCCGTGTGAGGATCGAAACTACATTGTTACAAAGACAGTGAAGCAAAATCTTGCCGAAATTGCTCGCATCACTTCTAGTGGAAGGTATGGGGCGATTTGCACATCAAATCTCTTCAGTTACATTTTCGGGTTCAGATTTCCCATTTTATTGGAAGGCGAAACTAGCTCAGGGAAGACCTCTATTGTTTTCCATCTTGCACGAATTACTGGCAATGCTGTTGTACGTATTAACAACCACGAACACACTGATGTGCAAGAGTACGCTATGTTCCTATCTATACACTGAATGATATCTTTCTCAGATCGAACCAAGATTCCTTTTTGCAGATACATGGGATCATATGTTGGTGATAGTAGTGGTCGCTTAGTGTTCCGTGAAGGTGCTCTGGTAAAAGCCGTGCGAAATGGTAGTTGGATCATCCTGGACGAATTGAATCTCGCTCCAACCGACATCATAGAGGCGTTGAATAGGGTCAGTTTAATTTTTAGTGTTCACTATACATATATTCATACATATCAGCTTCACTTTCAATTTGCTCTGGAACCAAGCAAAGTTTGCGATATGCTTTGCAGGACTTCCTTTTGTGGAGTAAACGGGTCCTAGATCAAACAGTACGACAGGAACGTTTTGAGTTACGTATTCCAGAGCGACTGAGAATTGAGAACTTGGTAGTAGTGCGTTGCGGTTGCGGCGTTGCGGAAATTAGCAGTAGCGTATCAAAACGTGAACGTTTCTCTGGGAATTCTTCCGGTGGAATTCAAGATCCTCTTGAAATCTGGTCTATCTCATTTACACTTCAGTCGTTTTTGGTTTTTTGCAGCTGCTAGACGACAATCGCGAACTGTACATTACTGAAACGAACGCAGTTGTCAAGGCTCATCCAAGATTCCGGTTGTTTGCAACTCAAAACCCTGCTGGAAGTTATGGCGGCCGAAAAAGGCTTTCACGAGCTCTAATGTCTCGGTTTGTTGTGCTTCGCTTCAGCAACATCCCTCTGGACGAACTCGCATCAATGGTAGCATCTTACTACAGAAGAAAGTGATATTTTCATAACTTCCTGTAACTTAAGGTGTGCGTCCGTTGTGGTATCCACGAGTCTGCGGCACTAAGAATGATCAGCGTGCTCTCAAAGTTACGGGTGAAACGATCTATCACTGGTGTATTCTCTGCTAAGGATGGTCGGTTTCTTTTCTATTGCTATGGTTCATTTCGCTAGGTGGGGTGGGGCGTTCTCTATTGGACATGAAGGTCACATCGAGGAGCATGGTGTACGCGAGTTTGCTTACGGGAAGATTAGAAGGCCTCGAATGTGCCTCGCTTACAGTACTTCTTCCGTGCTGGCCGAAAACTTTCCAGTAGCATGAAGAGAGGGGCGGGGGAAGCGTTGCGAGATGAAGTCTCATATAATCTGCAGCCTAGAATCTTGCTCATGTCGTTTGCGATAGAGCCATGTTTGAATGAAGTTGTGAAGCATGAGAGTGGTTGGAATGTAAGGATCATGATAGAAATTCACCCGTTGCCGTGGACTGTGTTCTGGTGGTTGCATATTTTCAATCACATGAGACCATTTAATCATAACTCAGGTCTCATGACACTTCGCGATCTATTTAAATGGGCGAGACGACTTTCAACGGACTCTTCCTGTGACGATTGGCTCCAGGTATTCCTCTATTCTCGTCAAATTTTGAAAGTGTTTTTTAATTGTTTCTTTTGTTAGGTACTCGCAAATCATGGATACTTCTTACTAGCTGGGCGTTGTCGCAACCAGAAAGATGTTGCTTCAGTGGTTGAGACTCTCGAATCGGAACTTAAAAGAAAAATAAATGTGCTGCTTGATATTTACTAGTTTTCATTCACACATCTTCTCTCGTATTTACCTTGATCATTGAGAACAGGAAGCAATTCTATCTTCCATGTTTTCAGCCCTCTGAATTATTCGCAATGAATTCACCATATATGCCGAAAGATGTGGATGTGAGTGGTATTGTTATGACGTTGGGAATGAGGAGAATGTTAGTCATGACTGAGCAGGTAAGCTACACCGAAATCACGATATCTGGCTAAAGTTGGTCGCCTGGGGATTTTACATGAAAAGTGCGGCCCACAGAAGGCTCACCTGTCCCATTTGCGTTAAGGCGTGGCTCCGCAACGAAGCTGTGCTCATGGTTGGCGAAACTGGTGGTGGTAAGACGAGCTTGGCACATGCTGTCGGCAGAGGCACACTACTTACAATAAATTGTCACGAAAGAACGGAAACTGCGGATCTGCTTGGAAGGCTGCGTCCGAGAGACAACGGAGGGTACGTTTCACTGTTTTGTATTTGAAAAATGGGAAAAGAAAATCTTTCTGGTTACGTATTGAACTCCTTTTCAGAATTCTGTATAGTGTAGGAATGCGAAATGACGAAAGTGTCTTTTCAGACAAGGCCAACCCCATGAGTGGCCCGAATGTAGTCAAAAGTTCCCATCTCATTTTTTTCTTTCTTAGAAAATTGTCTTCAGAGGAATAGTCCACGAAAAAATGAGTTTTTCTATTACCCATATCTTTATTTTGTATTTGTCTAATGTGGGCCTCACGCAAAGTTTCACGCGAGAAATTGTGAATGCGTCTAACAAGTGAAGGACCCGAGGTCGAAGTGGCCATTCGGAATGGGGTATGTATGGCCCGATGTATTTTCGGACGCTGATCTCGAATCTGCATCTCAAGTTTGCGAAACATACAGTAGCGGTCAAAAATATATGCGGTTTGGGATTTTGACCATAACTTTGTTCGGTGTTTGCATATCTCGCTCAATTTTTTTTTTGTGTTTTGAAGGCAACTGTTACTCAATGAAATAAAATATCTCAGCCGAGTAGGATGCAGTGTGAAGGTTGAAAAAATTATTTAACTGAAACCACTGAAAATGGTCAACTCTGTGCCTCAGTGCTGTTAGGATTTGAAATAGCGTGCAACAAAGTCCCAGCCTTATTCCGTAATATTTTCTGCCCACCTGCCCGTTTCGATGAGTTATAAGCTTTTTATGGCCAATTGAATTTTTTAAAAGGTTTGGTATTTTTAGAGTTTTTAGTTAAGTAAATTTTCCAATCTCAACACTACACCCTACTTTGCTTCACTGAGTACCAGCTGCCTTCAAAAAACAAAAAAAAAAAAATTGAATAAGAAATGTAAACTTCGACCAAAGTTATGGTTAGAAACCTAGACCGCATATATTTTTGACCGCTACTGTATCTCTGAGCGGAGTTACAAGGCCGTTTTTCGACGAAAGGCAGCTCAAATACAACACGTGCTAATGCACCGACAGCAGCCGGCTGGCCGAGAGGAGAGTGTCTTGCTCCACATACTGAAGATAGTTCGGATCCTCGAGGAGTCTTTGCTTTTGCAATTTGTTGAACTTCTTCTACCGACTACAGAAAACACTTCTACTTTGATATCACCTCATTTCCATGGACCTCTTGGCATCAGGACGCGGATGCAGCACCGCGATCCAACTTTTTTGATTGAGCAGACTCCCATAGCGTACTGATTGCGAATTTGACGTTATTTCGCAAAACGACAAATCAAGCGCCAAATAACAGCATTTGTTCAGCAAGGGTCAACGACTTCTCCTTTGTTGAATGGGTTGCCAGCCCATGAATTTTTTCCGAAATTTGGTCAAATTCTCGAATTGCCTGAAAACATGCCCCATGGGGTGGTTTGACCCCTGAACACGAAAATCGCACTGATTTTGGGCAAGAACGTCGGGAACCTACCATATAATAGTACTGTTTTTTCAAAAAAAAAACCCTCCATAACTTCGCTCAGAGAATTGTTTTGCAAATTAGGAATGCAGATTCGAGATCAGCGTTCGAAAATACGTCTGATCATA
The DNA here is from genome assembly GCA_963978905.1 of Trichostrongylus colubriformis. Taxonomy (NCBI): domain Eukaryota; kingdom Metazoa; phylum Nematoda; class Chromadorea; order Rhabditida; family Trichostrongylidae; genus Trichostrongylus; species Trichostrongylus colubriformis. Next base: position 24,605,240 of record OZ022260.1, read on the forward strand.
TGCATCTTTCCGAATGGCCACTTCGACCTAAAGACCTCCCCTTGTAAGATGCAGCACCACAAGGTCTCGGCCGGCTGAGCGGGGCCTCCGAGCATGTGCCCACCTCTCGTACGTCGCGATCGAAGACGCATTGTAGGAACAGAAAGTTGTGTTAACAGTCCCAATCTCCGTTTCCAACCGCGGCAGAGGACGGGACGGGGCTTTTGCTTGGAAGCCTCACCCACCCGGCCGAGACTTGGTGGTGCTGTATCTTAACTGAATTCTATGTTTTTCCCGTGAAACTTTGCGTGTTTCCCTTATTAGGTAAATGCACATAAGTATGTGGGTAAAAAGAAACTCATTTTTCGTGGACGATTCCTTTGAAGTGAATTTTGTTTTACTTTCGAAAAGTCTTGTTTCAACGTCGAATGGAATATATTTACTTTTCAATTCCGCATGTCCTATTGCACAATATTTCGTTATCTAAGATGGTCGTGTCTTGCCTAAAATCTCAATCGCTTTTCTACTGCCAGCTTGCAGATTCGCTTGGGCCGATGGCGTCGTGATTTCCGCGATGAGATCTGGAGTTCCACTGTTGATCGATGAGATTTCCTTGGCGGAAGACTCCGTTCTGGAGCGGCTCAACCCTCTGTTTGAAGATGTGAGTTCAGCTTTACACTGCGGACTCTCTCTCACTGCAATGTTTTTTTTTTCTGAAGGGTTTGCGTGTTTGACATACATTTGTATAGGACCGAACTTTATTGCTATCCGATGCGGGTGTAGAAGTCCACCCTGTCTCCGCTGGTGATGGCTTTCAAATAATTGCTACTATGAATCCTGGCGGAGATTATGGCAAGAAGGAGGTAATTCATCCAAACTAAGCACAGCTTGAAACTTCCAGTCTCTAACGTATCCTTCCAGTTATCAAAAGCTTTGCGAAATCGTTTCACGGAAGTATGGTCGAGTTGTGATTATGAAGGGAGTGAACTGCTTGCGATATTCAACTCAAGGCTGTCAAATAAAATTCATAAAGATGTGATTCCTTCTGTGATATCACCGGCAGAAGTAGTGATCAATTGGATTGCTGAGTTTTTCAAAAAGTACATGCACATATTTAGGTAAATTACGCAATTTAAGTATGAGGAGGATATTCGGGATTTCAATCATGACTCAATTTTGAATCAGGCACTCCCCTTCTGTACGAGATGTGGTTGCCTGCGCTGAAATCTACTCAGCTTGCGTCGTCAATGGATTGCCTCAGTATGCAGCCATCTACGAGGCCATTTCCGCTGTATTCTTGGACGCCTTGAATGGTCAACAAATGCGCATAGTTGTCGCCGTTGATGTGGTTCGCAGCGATGCGGAGCTTTTGGTAACAGACTTGCATATCTTTTTCAAACGTACTATCATTTTTCTATTATTTGCCCCTGCCACTTCTTTGTCAGGGTATGAAAGGGGCAACTTGACAGAGATGTGTGAGATGTGTACTTGCTTTCTTGGCAGCAGAAAAATGTACCAAAGTTATGATTTTGTGCATGCAGAACTATTTAATCGAGTTGCAAGGTATGTGTCACCACATTTGTATGTAAAGCATATAAGGGTGCTCTCTTTTAATGCTGTTCTGTGAGCATACATGGATCCTTCGATACATAGAAATCTATGTTCTCTTCATAGCTTGAACAGACTCAGCTGCAAAGGCACAGACTTTTTGGGCGTTGTTCCTTAACTTGCTTCAGAGAATAAGGAAGAAAAGGTAGCGAAGTGTTAAAACTGATACCAACAATCTACAGAAGGCTGGTTGTCCGGAAGGTGTGGGGCGTGTGGCGCTTCTCGTTCTGTTTCATATCAAGGGTGTGTTGCGGAACCAGAAATACCGTGTACGTTTTAGAGAAAGGTTCGAATTATGAAAATCAATGAAAAATCCTGGATCTGGGTGGACTTAACTTTGCTCCGAAGAGCAGAGGTTTTCCGAAAGGTAAAATTGGATAGACGAATTATGGAAGATGGAACAGGGTGGTTTCTATGGCACAAAATCATTTTTGCAGCAATCACTAGATGTAAATAACAAGCGGCCACAAAGTCTGAATTGAATAAATGCAAGGAATAATTGGCGTTGATCAACTTCTCTATGTCTCCCTTCAGATCGCTCCTCTTTCCATTCAGAATCGTAGCGGTAATTAAACGAGATTTGGCCCACTATCGCCTGACTTGGTGAAGCCATGCAATATCAAGCCAATTTTGCTGTCCTTTCAAACGAGTCTGGCATCTATTCGTCATCCTTGGAGTTACAGAAGGCTTCATGGCAAGGGCTCGCACTAAGCTGAGTTTTCTGGACATGATAGCTAACAACGCAACTCCCTTGCGCTATTTCCGCCTTTAATTTGCGTGCAAAAACTTTGAACTTTGGATCGTGGATCAAAAGAAGTTATATCACTGTAAGCATAGACCTAGCATACCAGTGGCACTAAATCTTTATTTAAACAAAAGAAATTGTTGCCCGATTCGGGATCTCTGATCGGTTAGTTCATACTTTGCTAGGAGCAATTTTATGAAAAGTAGTTTTGTGAGGCACTGCTTTTTTTGTCTGCTTCGTATGTGGAGGGCCCTACCCAGTGCCATAGAATGAATGACTGTGATGTCACTCATCAACCTATTTTAAGGAAACTAGGTGGATGATGAAAGATTGTCCACCCAATAACAATCTCACTTGTGAATTAGTGTTTCAGTTACAACGGCTCTCCCACGGCAACTTTACTGTGATGCCTCCACCATCAGAGGTGCACATCAGTGCGTGCGACATAACGATTGGAGCACTTTCAATACCGTTCGGGCCTCTTCTTCCTGAACTACCGAGTAGTTTTTCTCTTCGAGCACCTACATGTATTGCTAATTTCTACCGAATCGCAAGGTGGGTGTCAATTTTTGCTCCTTTTGGTTACCAGTATTTGTATTCCCGTATCTTACCATAATAGAAAAGGAGACTCGTGTGAGATATCCTTTGTCCAACCGATTTAAGTTTTAGAGGTTTGCTAATCAACAAACCGATACTCTTGGAAGGTGCTCCCGGATGTGGAAAATCAAGCACAGTTATGGCTCTCGCTATGCTGACAGGGCACCCTATCACCAGATTGAACCTATCCGATCAAACGGTGGGAGCCTATTTTGATACCCTTTCAGTCTGCTTTTTAGGATTTGTTTTTCCTCAGGACCTTTCTGATCTTTTTGGAAGTGATGTGCCTATAGTTACCGATGATGGTCACATTTCTTTCCGATGGGAGGATGGTCCAATATTGCGAGCGATTAAACGTGGCGAATGGGTCTTGCTCGATGAGGTTTGTTTTTTCTTCTTGCTCCTTGCGCTGCAGTATCTCTTCTGGTGCATGAGCCTCTGAAGTCTATTTCTTAAGATGAACCTTGCATCGCAAGCTGTATTGGAAGGGCTGAATGCTTGTTTCGATCATCGGCGAGTACTCTACATCGCTGAACTGAATCGCAGTTTTGAAATACCACCCGGAAGCAATTGTCGTTTCTTCGCATGCCAGAATCCACGGGCGCAAGGTGGAAATCGACGTGCGCTACCGAAGTCTTTCGTTAATCGGTTCACAAGTGTAAGATCATTTTTCGAAGTCAATTTCAAAAACTGTCGCAGAAGGTAGTCCCTTCTCTATCGGATTTCAACTATTTGAAATAGAATCGGAAACTGCCTGATACTGCTTAGGCTTTCCATTTGGAATAAAATCGAAAGGAATAAAACCTGATACTGCATAGTATATCGGGTCGTCGCCGTCGAAGTAAAAGATGTGTAGTCTACCTGTTTATTCAGGCCACAACTTTTCTACAGCATTCATTGTGTGAGTGTATTGGGGTACTTCTCATGTGGAATGATGTATAGAATTATAAATAGTAATGGGCGCTATTCGAGCTGAACAAAAATTAGCTCTGACGATACAGATCGACTCTGACAAGGCATTAGGTCAGCCTGGACATTCTCAACGAGGTCCACATCGCTGTATGCGTTTCGAGACGCTGAACTTAAATCTTCTCTTCAAATTGATGGATCGGCTCTACGAGGAGGGTTGTAAAGGTTTCTTTCTGAATGAGCAGTACGTACTACATAGTATTGCGAGTGCCCGTCGCGCACGAGCCACGCGTTTTCGCGCAAGACTGTTGTTTTCATGTTCCGGAGGGCGAACTACCTAATGGAAACGAGTTTTTATCTTTATCGAGATTTGGACCAGAATTCGAAAGGATCCCTGGGTGAAATAGAGTAGTAGGGTGAGTGGCATTTTTTCTATTCTTTGCATGAAAGAAAGCAACCAACCAGGAAGATGACCGAAACATACCTAAACAGGAGTCTTCCAGCTAACGCGCATGGCAAGCGCGAAGGGAGAGCATTTCTTAGCGAGGGTTAACAAGTCCTCTTTGTTGAATGTGTTGTCATTCAATTATCCGAGTATCCTTTCGAATTTTGCTCCATGTCTCGATTGAGCTAAGATCCGGTTGCCAGAGGTAATTCGACCTCCTAAGCATGAAAATACCATTGGTTCAGCGCGCAAACACCTGGCTCGCGTGCCACAGACGCCTGCACTCACTATTCGGAAGTATTGCTCTTCCAAAAAAACATTTCATGACTTTGTCGTAGGGTGGTTCCGCAAAGTCGGAGGATAGATTTGAGCTCAGCGTCTCAAAATGCATACAGCGATGGAACTTAATTGAGAACGGCCAGGCTGACCCATTGGATTTCCTTTGTGAGAAGTGTAAGTATGATAGAGAGAAGACCAGTGTTGTAGCTGAACACCGATGTGCCAATGTGCACCACCTATTTCCATGTTCTCTCATATTACGGATTTGACTTGAAATGCGGTAGTCGGTATTCGAAGTGATCGAAAATGTATCTTTTCATATGGCGAGTAAGGTGCAAAAAAGGAAGTTTTTTCGCATTGTTTTTTTTTGCTTCAGATCTACGTCGATGATCTCAGGGATGAGGATGTCCTCCTAATTTTGGGTGAATATCCCCCAGCCACCCGAATCGATAACGTGCGACTGAAAGCGATGGTCGCTGTGAACTCTGAACTCGCGTCGGAGCAAAGCATGATGGGAGGGCCTTTTTCCTTCAATCTTCGCGACTTGTTGCGGTGGATACAACTTTTCGATAAAGTTAGCCTTTCAAAATAATTCGGTGGATATATGTACAATAGAATCATTGCGTATGTTGCAGAACAATGATATGGCGACTTGCTTTCAATTACTGTATATGAGCAGAATGCGTAGAGAAGAGGATCGTGAAAAGGTTTGCGTTCGGTGTTTCAGTATTTAATTTGGATTGAAGGGTGGCGATCGAGCGTAGTAATGGTAACTTTTGGTGATGGTGACTTGATCTTAATCTGAAGAAAAAACATTTTGCTGCTGTGTTTGTCACCCTTCTGATTTTTACTGTCTTTTGACCTATTGCTTCTACCTGTGCAAATTTTGAACTACTGCGATGAAATTTATGCCCACTTTTCTATTTTGATGGCTTACTTGATGTTAATTTCCTGCTGATTCCAGTTACGCCTCCTTTTTTCGCAGCACTTTGGCGAGTCATGTGTTGCTCATCCCGTAGTGCTTTCAGCCGATAAGGAACGTTTTCAAATTGGCCAGGTCTGAAGTTTTTGAAGTTTTATGAGCCTGTGAAAATGTTTATCGAGTTGTTTCATGCGATATTTGAATGCTGAATACGATTTTGACCTATACATGCTCAGATCGTTTAGGTTTCCCTTCATCGTAAGGGTAGTATGGATACGAAGAGTCTACGACGATTACTGGCCAGTCAAATCACTTTGATGCATCAACTGTCTGTTTGTGTAGCGATGCAATGGATGCCTTTGATCATTGGGGCTAGGTATGAAATTGGATTTGAGGGACAATTTGCGTTTTCTGATGTGATCCAGCTTCCAGTTGTAATAATGTATCCAGAAGAAAGTGATTTTCTAAGATAGAGTTTTGTCATCTAAGCCAAGTGGACTCTCTTTCAAGCCAAACAGTTTTCTAGGAACTGCGGAAAGCGTTCAACTCTAGAAAATCTTGCGGAAATGTGCGGTGTTAAGCTTCATACTATTGTACTCACTTCTGAGACAGATGCACAGGAACTTATCGGGTCATACGAGCAGGTCAAGCAACTTTCGTATTTTCACTAATCATCGTCTCACTCTCTACTCCCTATCGTTTCAGGTTGTCGACGGTTCCATTCTTATTGATGCGAAAGCTAACTTATGTGAGCTTCTGCGGGACCACGTTGACGCGGCACTGTTGAAGAAGCTGAACGCTGCTGAAGATGTGATACAGCTGGAGACTATGGCTGAAATGGTGCTCATTGGTATGACGGGGAGCCACAGCATCGTCGTAGATGAGTGTCGTGAAGTGTTGGCTCACGCTGCTCGATCAGCAATGCGATTCGAATGGATTGACAGCCCATTCGTGCGTGCGTATCTGGACGGTAACTGGTTGCTGATAGAAGATGTGAACCTGTGCAGGTGAACATTTTTCGATGCCTTGTCTCCAGCTTTTGAAACAACTGGAAAGTTTGAAGACGTCGATCAAAATGCATTCATCTTTTTGTGAATTTTGCATTTTATTCGAGTTGCTAGAAATTTCAGAAATTTTCTTCGGTTGAAGCTTGTCAAGTGCAGCGCGAACTCCATGAGCGTTCCAAGACCTGACTGTTGGTCGTGTTTACGAAACATACCGGATGAAGCTATCCCTGTCTTGAGTCCTGCAATCGGCTGACGTGTCATGCAATGTTACATTCAAATATGTATTAGGTTTGCGCATAAGTCTTGCGACACATACGACTTTTTTCAACATGTTGTATTTGCTTAATGTGGGTCGCATGCAAAGTTTCACGCGAAGATATGTGAATCTGGCGAAGAGACAGCCCACAAAGTTCGGTCGTGGAGGCGAGGATTTCGAGCAATTGCCCACCCCTTGTCCGCCGCGGTCGGAGACGCATTGTAAGAAGAGAAAGCTACGTAATAAGTCCCACTCTCCGTTTAAAATCGCGGTGGATGACAGGACGGGGCTTTTACTGGGGAGCCCCGCCCACCCGGCCGAGAATTCGGGGAGCTTTATTTCCTATCTTTATAGGCATTATAATAATCGTTGTCTCTATCACTCACTCCCAATGACTGGGTCGCTGCTCGATGTCCTTTGCCGGGGAGTTCACTAGCTACGATGGAAAAATCAGTGGATATAAAATTCGAGTACGGCTAGATAATCCTGATCGAGTAGTGATCGGAACACCGTTGAAGAATACGTAGCATGAAGCGGGACTTTGAGCTCAGCACTTCCTTATCGCCGCATTTCTCAGGGCTCAGCTCTTCCTCATTTTCCACCTTATCTTTGCAACAGGCCGGTACAACTGGCCATATGTTGGGAGACAAAGGCTGCCCTTCGAAAAACGGCGAAAGTAATTGTTAGCTAGTTTCTGGAGATGTCTGGCACAATCAATAGTCAGAGTAGTACCGGTGTGTGCAATCTTGGCTGCGGCATCCCTGAGGAAGTCTGGAGCAAGTAGATCTGACCTGAAGTGCACCTATTTCCACTCGTGGAAACGATTTTCCAAAACCGCCAATGACATTCCTCCTTATGCTTAACGCTGAGTACTGAGCTTCCATCTCCAGTAATCATGTTTCGCAGAGCTTTCACCAGTGAAGGATAGCACAACAAAGGTTCTGAGCCGCTCATACTACTGCCTTGTCTGACTCGTTGAGTTTGTGGGGCACCTAAACTTTCACATTTTCTGGGAGCAGTGACAATTGGGTAGTCTGCCAATTGTCATGTGGGTAGAGCAATTTTTGCTGTCCTTTATCGCATGGATACTTTCGGATTCGCTCTCAAAATTCCAATGATATCATCCTATTCAGAGGGTTGCCAACCACCTGCCAACCTAGTCTGCCAATTGTCATGTGGGTAGAGCAATTTTTGCTGTCCTTTATCGCATGGATACTTTCGGATTCGCTCTCAAAATTCCAATGATATCATCCTATTCAGAGGGTTGCCAACCACCTGTGGATGGGTGGACTATAAGATTCGTATCTCTCGAAACACAACAATTGGAGCAGCGGGATACTGTATTGTACTAGCTGGTTTCTCAGTGACTGCAGCGCAAATATTAGCAGCTGTTCCCTCAACTAGTGTTTTTGAAGACATTTGTGAGAGCCGATTCTTGCTACAAATGAGCTATTATATATACTGTAGCGCTCAAAAGTCTTCGGCGAAATGGTTTTCACTTGGGGTTTTTCACTTGTAACTTTTTTGCAACTGCACCGATCTGAGAGAAATTTTAGTATGTTGTACTTGAATACACTACATACTTAATATACTATTTTGGCGCTCAACGGTATAGGTTACGTGGTTTTATGAAATTTTTTGTTTTTGGAGTGCCATCGCTATGCCGTCCCGCTGTGCCGCTGCCATCGAAAGTCGTGGTCTTTCTACAATATATTTATGTTCTCTGAGGCTTGCTCGTTTTGTTTTTGTAAAGAAAGCCGTTCCCCTTGAACAAGCCTTTTACTTTTTTGGGTGGTCTTGTAGCAAATTCTTGTAAAAAACCATGAAAAGTGTCAAGCGGCACTCAAGTAGAAGGAAATGTTGGCAATAGGTTCAGGCATCACATATTGAAAATTTTGTCAAATTTGGTCAAGTAGAAAAAAAGTTATGACAAAAGAGTTTTGGCCGAAGACTTTTGAGCGCTACTGTATATACCAGTTGGCTGGCGCACACTACCGTGCGCGTAACACCATGGGCGTAAGTAGGTTGATCGAAATTGCTTTTTCCCATGAACCGAAAGTACCCATAACCCATCACTCGAACGGTTTCAGAAATGGGGAATTCGTAAAAACGGAAAACTTCAATCTTGTCCTTATATCACTTTAAAAATTCAGAGTCCCAGCTCTACTGCGACGCGAGATATCAGTTTCCCGCCATTCACCTTTCGAGGCTCCTTATCAGCCCTTATCAGCTGCTATCACTTCCGTTCCCTCACCGCTGATGTTCCCTTACCACCCCTTATATCACTTTAAAAATTCAGAGTCCCAGCTCTACTGCGACGCTAGATATCAGTTCCTCGCCATTCACCTTTGGAGGCTCCTTATCAGCCCTTATCAGTTGCTATCACTTCCGTTCCCTCACCGCTGATGTTTCCTTACCACCCCCTATATCACTTTAAAATTCAGAGTCCCAGCTCTACTGCGACGCGAGATATCAGTTCCGCCATTCACCTTTGGAGGCTCCTTATCAGCCCTTATCAGTTGCTATCCGTTCCGTTTCCTCACTGCTGATGTTCCCTAACCACCCCTTATATCACTTTAAAAATCCAGAGTCCCAGCTCTACTGCGACGCTAGATATGAATTTCGTGACAGACGGACGTACAGAGGGACGGACAGAGGGACGGACAGACAGACGAAGCGTTTTATATATAAAATAATAGGGATTCTCAGGAATTTGTCGGGGTGTGCTCTAAATCATCACTTGATGATCAACATTTGGTAAAAATCAAAAGCAGCGACATCAAGAGAAATTTTCAAGGGGTCGCAAGACTTATGCACCAACTATGTTATATTCGCCATTTCGGACTAATTTCGCCGGAGCAGTGGCCTCTACACGAGCCACACCATCGTTTTAAACAGATTTCTGGACGAATTATTGCAATCTAGTGGAACTACTGTCTCTTCCACGATCCCATTCAATCGAATGGTTTAGCATCCCTCCGATAGTCTTTTTCTTTCTTACAGTGAAATTTTGAAACACCTAGCAGAACTTACTTGATCTGTCTGCTTATACTTTAATGCCAATATTTTTAATATGGAATTTTTAGTTTTTTTAATGCTGGGAGCGCTACATTTAATATTCTGTTACAGCGCTGCCGTATTGGATCGTCTCAATAGTTGTTTGGAAAGTGATGGACGACTCGTGATATCGGAACGCCAATCTTCTTTCAAACCATTGAAGCCACATCCTAATTTCAGGTGAATTTTTCTGCTTCTCGGTCCGTTTTCAACTGGATTCCTAACTTAGTGGTTTTCTGAGGCCTCCGGCAGCGGAAATTCTTCACGTTATCTGATTGAATTTCGATCACATGCTCGAAGATTGCAGGGTTTTCCTCTCCATGGACCCTCGTAATGGAGAAATATCGAGAGCGATGCGAAATCGTAGCGTGGAGATATTTGTGACGTCTCAGCAGCAGTGGAATGCTAATCCTCCAGACATAGCTGCTGTTGTATATTCACATGGAAAACCTATTTCAACGAAGGTAGTTCGCGTTAATGGTCGCTTAGGTTTCGTAACTAAGCAGAATTCAGCTCGCGGAGGCACTGTCGTCGCTATCAGCTGAAAAACAGTTACACTTCTCTGCTCTCTTGAGCGAAATGCCGCTCGAAGAAGCCTGCCGTGTAGTGGGCCTATCATATTTCGAACATGCCCAACTAGAATTGCAAAACTGCTCAATAGCTCCGTTAGTGAAGGAAATCGATACTGATAGGTAGCTCGATTTTTATTTCCTTTTGTGATCCGATAATCTGACGGTTCCCTTGTAGATATGATTCATGGCTTCTGGGCTTGTGGAAGAATTGCAGTGATTCTGATAATTCATCTGGTCTGTTCCTCGCTTTGTTATCCACTTCGACCCACGTTCTTCGCGGTGCTCTGTTCCATAAGATTTTTGGTGATTGCGGTATGTTGCTTTCTTTCAAAATATTTGTTTTTCGTATATGCAGTAATCTTAACATTTTCAAAGTTGGAAATCAAACGATTGTTAGTGAACAGTAAATTTAGTATAATTTTTGCAATTTTTTTCTAAATTCCTCTTCTAGCTGTGCCTGCGGTAAATCGTCTTCGTGAAGTGACGCAGAAAGTAGAACTTTCTAACCACCCATTTGATCCTCGTTTCCACAACGGAATTCCGAAACCCGAGTATCAAGAAACTGTTAAAAGGTATACATATTTGGTTTTACCTTTTTGGTACCACTTCCCTATGCCACTGCATCCACCTTCAGTTTCGTCATTGTCACCGTGTGCGAATGGTTCTCTTGCTTCTTGAAATCAGTGACGGTGTGCTCAGAATCGGCGGAGTATTTGAGTCGTTCACTATCCAAGTGTTAGTAATTTCGTCATGTGCAGATAAGCGTTAGCGGGCGGTTACACTGAACAAAATGATTTTCAGTTCAAATGACACGATTAGATGTAAGCTTCAAGAATCTCTCCCTTATTGCTGGTGTGGTGAACGCTGTGATGGAAGCATTGAAGAATGCATCCCACGTAGTAGAAGAAAATGAGGTCTGTTGTCTGGGTCATTCCATACCACTTGTGCTATCGCCTAGCTTTGCGCGAACGGTGGATTTTTCGCATGAATGTTGTAACGTGGAAATAGCAGATCTGGCAACCGCAATCAAGGGTGTCCAAATTGCATAGTTTCACACTGTGGTAATCACAGTACTGAGCGCTAGCTCAACTGTTCTTTGCACACAGCCATCATTTTTCGGGATTTTACGAGTTTCGCGGTCGAACTGGTATCGAAGTACTGATCATGCTCACCTGTGAGCATTTTAATGCTTAATTGTTACTGTTGGTGACTGGTTTAGTTGCATACTATTGCATATCACGCCTGCGCATTTTCGGAAGTTTAGGTGATTCAGCTGACAACGCCTTTGGTACAACTTATATCTGTTGGCTCACAGATCTTTTTACACGAGCTGTAGTGGTCACTACTTGGGAGGTTAGGCAGTTGGCGTCCAACTGTTCAGATTCATTCGCATCGATTGGTAGCGACTTGTCCACTGAATCAGCATGTAATTCCTTTTTATTGCTAATGATTCCACTTTCCACTTATCCATAATCATCATTTCTCTAAACATGCACCACTATTTGGAGTTTCACGTAGCCTAGCCGCTGATACGCCTCGTTGCTCCTACCGCATCAGAAAATTGTTCTCTTGCTTTTGCTTTTACAAATCTAATTAGCAAATCTTGATAATTCCTGTAGATCGCATTATCGAAAGGCAGACACCATTATTTGGAGGGTTAGACAGTTTAGCGGTCACTTCGCCACTACTGATATCAGGGCATAAACAAAATGTGTTCATCCAGTGACAGTGAGCATCATACACTTCAACTGTAGTGGTCAATTGTATCTAGTAGGTGGCGGTGTACATGTGTTCCCATCCACTTGCTAGTGAATCTCATCGGCCCTCATAAGTAAATATCTTCGATCCGTCATCATTAAGATCTTCGTACCACTTCCTACGCAACTATGAGTGTGGACACTCCACTCCCAGTTGGGAAAACGAAACTGATTTGTTGGAATTTGTCCTCACGCCCCTTATCGAAGCTCAACAACCGATATCGAGTTGGAACACATACCGTTAATGTCACCGTCGCACTCTGCTCCCACCTATGAATGTTAAAGCTCTAGGGTCAAGGCAAAAGGCGAAGTGAACTTGGTGACATTCGTCTTTCGAGGCTCATTATCAGCCCTTTTAGCTGCTATCACTTTCGGTCCACCACCGCTCGTGTCCCTTTAGGACTCCCTATACCCTTTGAAAAATTCAGGGTCTCAACTTTGCTGTGATGCGGGATATGAATTTCGTGATATGATATGAACACTACACACGTAGAGATACTTAGGAGATTGTATATGGTATATGGTAGTAGGATGATGTTATCTCTAATTTCTACTTTGTTTCATTTAGATCGCGTAAATGTGCTACAGTGATTTTTACAGGTGTTTATGTTCTGCTTGCATCTAGCCCTTTTCGTGATTGCTTCTCGTCGGCCGCTGGATGCACGGACTGGGTGCGCACCACTCTATTTGGCATGGAATGAAGTACATCGATTGCTTTCGAGGTAAGAGTCAGTAATCACAAATAAAGCTTCTTGAACAATATCCTATGTTGCTGAATCTGTGTTATGATCGATTTTGTTGTACTGCACCACGATAGATGGGACATCTCCTTAAAAACTTGAGACTTATTTTTTAAGATTTGGTCTTAGATTCAGAGAAAATGCTCATACTCATTTGTAGTTTCCTCTCAAAAATTAATTTTCCATTTCCACTGGTATCACTACTCACTTTATCTTCTCAGACCGACCGTGATCGATGGTGATGCCACGAAATCTCACCCTTCTGGGTTGTCGAAGCTGATCCATTTGATGGGGGAAGGTTGGTCAGTCGATGCTCATGATCGTTTCATCAACTCCTACCTGCCATTCTACGAAACCTATCGAGTTGCTGAGCCTTTCTGTAATGAAGAAGAAAATCAAAGGTCAGTTATTAGAAAGAAACGGCTTCCTTTCCCTCTGTGGTCCCGTGTTCACAATTGAATCAACCGTGAAACGGGCAGACGAGGACAGTATGTGATCAACTGTCAAAACTTCTTTCCTTCTTTCTCCCTGATTTATCATGTGCTACGTGAAATCATGGTCAGGCAGGATCCATGATCGTAATAGCTGTGTTTCTTCGAGCTTACCACACTTTTCAATTTTCTCCGAATAATTTCCTGCTTTCCGTACCGTTGTTCTGCTTGATGTTAAGCACTTTTCAGGAATGTTTTTCTACGATTATATGCGTAGACTGATCAGCTTAGTTGTGTGCTGTTGTACATTGCTTTTTAGTGAGCCAAAAGTAGCGTTCCAGGTTATGCTCGACGCTCTGCTCAGTGAGAGTGGATGTTGACTCTCATGATGTTTCGCATTCCCAATTTCTGAATGGTGACAGCGAAGAACTCAATTCTGCAGTCCACACGGAGTCTCCCATTTCTAAAACGCTCAATTTAATTTCATTGTTTCGACGGATACATGCTTTCTTCAGCACAGGAGTAATCGATAAGGTGAAAATTCGACAATGATCGAGCATGAATCTCATTGACAAGAATGTTTTCAGTCGTGCGGAATATTTGACAATCTAGCGGCTCTGGAGACTGTTCGCTGGAGAAATGAGAGATATAAAAAATTCGCGCAAGGAACTGCGTTATTGAATATTGAGTATTCTGGCTCTAAGAAGGTACTAGTGACTAGTGGTCTCACCTTAATCGTCACTCGTTGACGGTGATGTGTTGAACTAAGAAGTTGTGACTTAGTACCATGTTGATGCTAGTGTGATTGATGCTCCCACTGATTCAGATCGCTTCACTCCGATTCTCCGATGCGTTCTCAACTGCATTTTTGTCTTTATGGGAGGATGTTGATTATGACCCGCAGCTGAACTCACTTTCTGTCTCACATTTAATGCACTGTGAGATGCTAAATATCCAGCGCCAACTTTGGAGACTGGCTCCGAATTCATTCATCTTGTCGCAGCTTATCACGTTAGTTCTTTCATCTTACTCAATTTCTAGCTAATTTTCTCATAAACGCTTGACGATCTATTATTTTCAGTAAAGAGTTGCAATCAGCTAATAAGGGATTGACAGGATGGTTGGATGCAATGGATACTACTCACGTTGGGTGGAAGAAGCGTCTTGATGTAGCGCTGGAGATCATGCAAAATGTACTAGCTCCTTCTGCGCATTATCCGCGGCACCAATCAACATGGTTATTGCAGGCATTGCCTCCGCCAGATACATTAGACCCAGTTATCTTTGGAGAGGAAAGAACTGCATATCAATTGAGCGTCTTTCGTGCAACTGATCAGCCTTTGACTACGCTCGCCAAGTGGAGGAACGCTGTATCGAGGTATGCGTCTTTTTCCTGCAGTTACGTTGAGTTGATTTATTCTTGCAGCGATTCGAAGAGTTGCCCATTCTCATGAATGAGTTTACAGACAGTCAGGAGAGTGTGATTCACGATCCTTACATCCAGTCATCGCCAATCTCTGGAACACTCGCTCGGAGTTGACAAAATTAGTTGAAAAGTTGGGAGAAAAACCGATAGTTTTTCGTCAGAAAGCTAGCCAGGTACATAGTTGATCGATCTTTGCCTTTACACTGATCCTTTTCCATTTAAGTATTCGACAATGTGCGACGAAATACGAGCGTTCTTCAATGTTGTTGCTAGAATCGTCCCCGTTTTGAATGAGCTGCACAGTGATGCTGACACGCTTTGGGCGGATTTCGACTCGCGACAACTATCTGTCGCACTCGCGCAGTTACGTTCATTCGAGATCAGCGCTCGCGGTTTCAAAAAGGTAACATTCAGTATCACTGATTCTAAATAATAAACTCAAATATGGTAGGGCTGGAAAATGCTGGATTATTCCTCCTGCCATAACCTCATGTCTTGCTTTTGGACGTTGTGGTATTTTCTTTTTCAGAGAATCCTGTCGCTGTTCGGCTCCTTTGTGGACGTATCTATGACTTTCATTCAAGGACTGGATATATTTCTTTGCGGTCTTCACGAAGCATGCGACTTGATTGAAATTGCTGAGCGAAGGCGTGACCTCCATAATTCCACTGCGTTCCCGACTAAGTTTAATGTAATGTCAATTTCTTACTTATTTCACCCCTATTATATGTGAAGTTTTGCTTCAGATAAAGACGTCGTCAGAAGGACTTGAAAGTCCTGAGCTGTTGTCGTGGTGCTGTCGAGACGTATCGCCAATGCCTTTGCGTCTGAAGGCCGCCGTCGTCAAACGTCGTCTGTCTTCTGCTGAAGAATCCATATTCAATCTGCAATGGATACGTCATCAGTGGCAGAAATGGTTACTCATAGCTCTTGACGTGAAGGTACAGTGGAAAAATATGCTTTTTGAGGTACGAGAGGAACATTGCTAAAGCTGCAGAAAAAGATTTTGTGTATCGAAGTCGGACGGAGGAGGAAAAGGATGAGTTGGACATGATGGAATTCTTTTCAGAGGTAGGTAGACTTACGCCTGCTTGGGTTTTTCAAGCGAGTTTTGTTTTTTAGTACGAACAGGAGCGAGAAATTCTCCCTGACTCGACTTTGGGATCACTCCTTGAATGGGCTTACTCGGAGGCTCCTAACATCCGATGCCATAAGGATTCGGATTACGTTCTCGCCCTTCTATGGCTTCGGCATGTTCTTGCTGGTGTGCGGCATTTCGACGAAAGTTTCCATTCGTCCATTGTTGGTGAGCAGTCTATAGCGCACACATTATCAATAAAAAATAAAGCTTGCTGAAAAGAAAATGGACCTGAACTAAGGATGTCGATGTATCAACTATGTTGGCCTGGCCAGAAATCGCGCTCATAGTTTGTTTTAAGATTCTGACCTATCTCTGCTCGAAGATCTTGTGGCCAAGATTTCAACGGATTCCGACACCGTGCTCGATGTCTATCGATCAGCTTCGCTCGCTCAATTTCGTCGTGCAGCTGAAATTCTTGAGCCCCTTGCTAAAAGGACGAAAGTCATCAGGGAGCGCTGGCCCGAGGTCCGTAGTCTTCTCACTTTTCTTTCCTGTTTGTTTGGTCATCGGAATGAAATTGTAGGCTCAGATGTTTTTGAGTAGTCAGTCTGGTACACTTCAGAATTGATCCGCAGCTTATGCAGCGATGTGTTTTTGGATTATATAAAGGAGTTCTGAAACCATGACTCTCATTTACATGTGCAGGTTCCGGTCCCTTGGGGTGTACGCCATTAGGACATAAAATTCGCTTCGCGGCGCGATAAGGCGAACTGTGCGCACCGTAATGGATTGGTCTTAAAGCGAAGACTGTGCTCTACGCCTCATTCTAGGTGTAATCGCTTCGAGACTCAACGGTACGGCGCCCGTAGCTCGCACAATCACATCGCGCGCTAGGCGCGGCCACGCGGATTTTCTGTCTAATGGCATACACCTCAAGTCCTTTAAGCATGTTTTGCAGCAAGTTTCATTGTCTTTGATTCTGGAGGCTATCAAGACCTTTTCAAACGCCAAACTCTCAACAACTCATATGAAAATGTCCGTTCTCATAGAGAACATCATAGGTATGGGATTTTGTAGGGGTTTTTTTCGATTCATTCAGTCAACAATGAGTGATTCAGAGCAGTGTGAAGAATGGGAGAAGATGGCTGATAAAGCGAACACATTGCGACAGGAACTGGCGCCGTTGCGTGCACTTCTTGTTGATTGGAAGAAGATGGAGGTTCAGTTCAGTTCTCGTTGCCCTATGAATTGTTCCTACTCACACTCGTTCAGGTGCGGTCATGGGGAGATTTACTGCGCCGTGTGGAGAAAGACGGGCATTTAAGAGCTCAGCTCGTGGCCTTTCCGTTGTTTGATGCATTATTCAAAGCTGAGAGTGAGATATTTCTCTTTTTTTCGGGCTGCACCTATCTTGAATGCGGACTCAAGAGATGACGCGATTGTGAAGAAAGTAGCATTGATTTGAGTTTTTGCGTGTTTAAAGGAAGGCAAAGGAATAATCTGAAGAAATTTAGATGCTACCGCATTGATGGGGGTAGGAGGCATCTTATACATAGTGCACACCTTTTTTTGGGATGCTTCTCTCTCCGTTGAGCAACGTGGTAGCATTTGAAAACGATTTGGCATTGCACTGATTCGCAAGTGCAATAGTACTTGCGTTTCTGTTCTCTCAAATAAGTCCAGTAACTTGAAGGAATCGTGCACAGAAAAATTGGTTAATTACGGCCGCATGCAAAGTTCCACGCGAATAATTGTGAATTCTATTAAGTAGAATGTCCGCCCTATCTTCCGCCGCGGTGGAGGATGACGAGTGGGACTGCTTTACGTTTGTTTCCTTTATGCCTCTCCTATCGCGGCGGACGACGGGGCAGGTATTTATTCTGGGGCCCCGCTCCCGCGGCCACCACTTTTTGGAGGTGTATCTTAGCCGGATTCTCAATTTCGCGTGAAACTTGCCTGTGACCCTTATTAGACAAATACAATTAATGTTGTTCCAGAGAAACTCATTCTTGTCGTAGACTTCCTTCAAACAACTGTCGAAGCACAGTTGCTTGATTGATTATATCACTCGGGATGTGATATTGTGGGACCTATAGTAGCGGCTCCACTAGCCACCATTCCACCTGCGTCATCTTAGCTCGAATATGATGATTTTTCTAGCTCCTGAAGCTCATACTGCTCTCCTTGCAATGTCGACAGAATGGATCGGCAACGCGACTATACTGGACTATTCGACTCGCATAAAGAGCATTCACTGTCTTGCTGAGTGGGCTGAGGTGCTTGGTCACCCTGCAGTCTCACTTCAGCTTCACTCTATTGGTGCTCACTTCGAGCAGTACGTACCTCTTGTTGAGCAGAGTCTTCGTGAAGCAAGGTATCCACATAGTATGATTCTAAATAGTATATCATTTATGAATCACAGTAGGGTGCTATCGCAGTGGGGGGGGGGATCTCATAAAGTTGCACATCTGACTGTGATCTTGGAGGGATCTTTGAGGGGTCAATCTGCAACGAAGGCGTATATTTTTGCTCAAGCCTCAGTCGAGGAAAGAAGGGGTTCATGTCCTCTTCTTGGCTTAGGTAAAGGTAATGGCCATAGTGGTATGACCATTCCTCACGCCCTCATTGCGACAGCACCCGCGGTAGTATTTGTAAGGATGGGCTTGATAATGCCGTTCAGAGAACCTGCCGAACATGCTCTAAGGGACTATGTGAAAATAGTGAAATTCAACGATCTAAATCTATGGAACATCAAAGTGTCATCACAAAAGGCTCACACTCATCTGTTCAAGATCGTGCGAAAGTTCCGAGTGAGTCTCCCTGAATAAACTAACTGGGAGATGGCTCATCCTGAGCTGAAGAAATTTCTGACTTGGCAAACCCAAGATGGTCATATAACATCGCTTTAGGAGGCAGCTGGCGTCCAAGTATTGCCGATTTTCGATAGACTTGTCGAGATAGACAACGCGAGCGCTGCTGCCGCTCCTGATCTATTAGAGGTTAAAGCTGATGGTCGTGGGCAAAGGGCAAAGGAGCTTGCCGATGTTATTCTGACTCAGGGTTTGTGTTCTTCCATTTGAAAGTGTGAGAAAGGTTCAAGTGGTTCAAAGGACGGTTTTGAAGCTTCAACCATATGTGACGTATCTGCTGCTGTCGAACTCGCCGATCAGGCAAGGTGTTGTGACGAAGCAATCCGTGTACCTATCAACTATCAGGGGGAGGATGTGGAGAAGGTGAGATCAATGTGAGTCGTCAAAGTCCCATGCTCTCTAAATTCCCTTTTCAGGAGAAACAGCAAGGTTACGCTAGAAATTCGCGACAAAGAGCTGTTGCAATGGTGATCAAGGAAGGGCAAAGTATAGGTTTGAATGCCCGCAAAGCACAAGTTCTCGACCAAGAAGCGTTGACGAGAGCTTCTCTCACTGAAGTGAAAAGAAATTGCGCAAATGAGGTGTGAAGCTGTAAATAACTTTTTTTTCCACTTACTAATTCCTTTTCATGTTTTAGACTTCTGTCCACAAATGTGCTGGTGGTCGAAGTGCCTGTATCCGCAGGGCCATAGCACCTAACGATCAAGTCGGTGTGGCTACAAGAAAGCATTTAACTGGAGTTATTGGTTGGTACAAACGAGTTTTTCAGTGCTGGGAAAGTGGAATTGTCAGCGAACAATTTTTTTTTTCATCTCAACATTTCATTCTTCAGATTACGGAATGGCATGGATTTTGAAGTGTCATAGAAAATTGGCTGATTGGGAAGAATCTTGTAATGTACTCTCTCGGAAAACTCGTGCATTTGAGCGTTTGGAGTCGAACGTGCAGGTGACTGCAGAATTTTTTCACTGCTGACATTTTTTGTTCATTCAACCCATTCGCGACCGCGCCTGATTCCGAAAGATTGCGCGTTCGGATTGGTACGCTTGGGGCAAACGTCTGTGTCAGTCACATATGGCATCAGAGAAGAAACGAAATGAAGCTGTCAAATTCCGAGAATTCAACACCTCTACATCATTAGCTCGTGGGGATAGATATAGACGGGCGATGGACCAAATCATCCAGCCGCGAACGTTGCCGTGGCCCCGTAGCAACCCGGAAAATTGATGCGATGCAGTTTGGAATGATGCGCGGGAGATGGGGATAAAGGCCCCAAGGCGCCATTTTTTCAACAAATTCTTCGCCGTCATCTCTTCTGGACTGGAATGTTCGACAGAGCAGACAGAGTATGCCTTCACAGTTCTCCTTCTCATTCACCGCTGGCGGTGCTTTCAAGGGCACAGCTATGACGGATGCACATCACGGATTGACGTCTCTAGTCATTGCATCCCCGAAGGGGATCGCCGGAGAAAAGGTCCGTCAAAAGCTAGTCGGAAGAATGGAAGTCTTTCTGGCCATTTAATTTCGTTGTTTCTTCACTGCTATACTACTTGGCATCTTTCCTTGAAAGCACCTTCCGCGATAATCGCACCAACTATTTACCCTGCTGCAGCCGATAGACCCCGGGTAACTGGCGAGGCTGTAGCCTTTGAGCGACGCCACGACGCCTTCTGGCAGCGCTAAGCCTGCGGGAAGCAACTGCGACCCCGCCCATCAAACGCGACCACATCTGGCCTTGGGCGAAGCTTTTGTTCAACGTGGCATTTACGTGCACCTATGATTCATGCGATAAAATAAGATAAAGAAGAAATTCGAGTAGCTAAGGAAACGTTTAATGGACCTAATGACCCACACCCGGCTGCCCTTGGTGGTGGTGTTCGTAACTCGCATCATTTTTCGGACTTCAGCGCAGGAACACTGAAATTTAGGTTTGTCATTTTCTGCCCATTCTTGGATCCTCCACACAGGATCGCTAAGTTTTTGGACTTCACAAGTCTTTAGATTTTCCTGTGACTAGTTGTGGCATTGAAAAACTGTTCTAAAAGAGAGCACGTTGAGAACACGTCCAGCTCTATATGAAGAGTGCTAAAAGAAACAAAAAAACCGAAGCGAGCAGAAATTATGCAAATTAGCACGATACATAGGAAATTAAACGAATGCATAAGAAACGCAATCAACAATTAATTATGAACTGAAACATTGAATTATGTCTATGGAAACGCTACCAGCTTGGAAACAAGCTGACGGAGAAATTTGACTGAACGGAGAAATGAAAAAAAATTGGCGTGGGACATGGTCACCGCACTTCCTAGGCAATTACAATTCTCGCGCAAACGTCACACGCCGCACGGCGCGACGCGAAACCCTGACAAGGGTACACACCTAGTACTCGACTTTCTGTTTGGGTTCCCAAGCAGCGAGGCAGAGTAGTACGGGGAGTAGACAGGGTGGCACAGGCGGAGACTCGGGACACGCAGCCAAACTCTGCTGCCGGCAACGCGAAGTATGAACGCGGCCTAAGGTCGCTCCCATTTCGATAAGCTTGCTGTAGGCTGTCCATTCGAGATAAGAGGCCCAAGTCTCCTTGCAGCCTAATCCTCTTTTCCAAGATGACATGTTCCCTTGGAACGGAAACTGTTGCTTTTATTACAGTGCAGAACTGAATGAGTCGTAAATTCGCTACATTTACAGGATGGGTGGTTTGTTAATTATGGACAAATGAAGTCTCAGTTCAAGTTCATTCACACGCAAGTCGAAGAATTAGTTCGATGGACGGATGCAATGTCAAAACGATTATCACTGGTACCAGAACAGCAGGGTAGCAATGAAGAAGGTATCGTGCAGTGAACCTTTTCCCCATTTTGTTGTCGTTTGTATCTGTTTTACATTGAAGAATCGGCTGACTGGGAACATCCGTTATCGCGCCTCCATTCCCAAAGTCCTGAACTGGAGATTCTCCAGAAATTCGTGAATGAATCTCGCTCGCTCTCGAAGAAAATGTATGAGACGACAAATCCACTGATGGCTGAATCGGGGGTGGAAATTTATGAGAAGTAGGTGTTCCATTTGATGTTCATGAGGATTTCTGTATTGCTACTAGTGTGGAAGACTATTCTTTTGGCAGCTGTCTTCACTGTCATATTTCCATTGAGGTTGAGATAATCCAGATGGACTTCTTGAAGTCAGTTTTTTTCCAGGTTAACAGTAACTCGATCACTAGAACATCTTTCTTCGGATGGAGCTGAGCTGAAAGATGTTCTGAGAGAGCTGCACAAATGGTTTGAATATGAATGTGCTCGTGCTGATGAGTCTCTTGAAAAAATGCTTATGATACTCAAGGTACATTAACATCTGCTTTGTGAAGTGTTTCGATGAATAATCTTCTACTCTGAGTGAAAGCACCGATTCATCTTACCTAATAATAAATTTTAGGTGGACCACATTGGGATTAAAGCAGTCGCCGTCTCTACAGACTGTGCATTGCTTTTTGTTCAAAACCTATATAAGGCAGTTGTTGATAATGCAAACACGAGCGATATGCGATTGATGGATAGATTCGATTTTGCCTTGAATGCAATAACAGCTTCGGGTTATGAAAAGGTGAAACATCTTGTGCGGTCCACCTTTTCGCTGTTTTCCTGTTGATCTCATCTTTGAAAGATCACTCATCTCCATAGAAATTTTACACCATTCAGGTAGTCGCATGGGCATCACAAACGCTGTCTGATGCCTGCGTTGGACTGGTCCCGGAATCTATGAATGAGATCACTTCACTGTTGCGTATCGTCACTCATCTGTTTTCTGCAATGAATCGTCTTGTCTCATCCGCGCTTCAGGCATTCACTTCTCTCTATTGCGTTCTTCTGTCGATGAGCATGCAGCTTTTTGAAAAGGTTGGTGTTGTCCTCGATCGTTCCCTTTCTTCTCATATTTGTTGGGGGAAGCCATTAGCGTAATTGAATCGGATCTGGTTCTCGACGTTTTGAAAATGCTTTGTTATTGGATCGCTCTCACATTCAGTCTCAACTGGCTTAATAGAAAATGGAGGAACTGATTGAGTTTCGATCTTTTAGGGTTACGTCAATCCCATTCCCAAAGCAGAAAAACAGGAATCAGGTCAAGGAAATGCTGATGACGTCGGTGAAGGTATGCTACTGTTTCGAACTGATGGAAATTTTTATCGCATCGGAACTCAAATGTAGTATGCATGCTTTCCAGGTGGTGGAATGGGTGAAGGTGAAGCGAAAAGCGATGCCAAAGATGTCACTGATGAAATGGAAGAAAGTGGTCAGATCGAAGGTCTCCAGGATGATGAATGCGAACCGCCGACAGGTGATGCAGGGCAAAACGAAAAGCCCATCGAAATGGAGGAGGTGGGTGAGGATATAAAAGCCAGCATTTTCCAGAATTTCGACATTGTTGAAGTAGAAGCGTTGAGTGACTAGGATAGATCTAAGACATACAAAGCAACTGTAATATTCCGAGTTAGCTATGAGAGTAGAGTAATATTCAGGACTTTCCTGAGGAGATGCAAGATATTGATCGCAACGAAGCAGGTGAAGAAGAAGAGAAATCAGGAGATGATAGCGAAGAGGAGCCTGAACCTGAAGATCAGATGGGGGATGTAAGTGAATGAGCTTTTGCTTCGCATGAGGTTCAACTCTAATCCTTTCATTCAGTGAAGTCCTTTCACCGAACTTGTTGTAGGTTGACGAAGCAGATGACCAGCAACTTGATCCGAAACTTTGGGATGAGGAAGAAAAAGATGAATCAAGGAAGGAAACGGATGAGGACAATGCTGGTTGGTTGTCTTCCGCATTGTTCCTCTGTGCACTGTAATTGCTGTAGCCGTTTTCCAGCTGCTGACAACAAAACCGATGAACTAGCCGCGAAAGAGGATGACACCGTAGCCGCAGACGAGAAATCAGGCGAAAACGAAAAAGAGGAGGAATCGAATGAACAACAAGCGGATGATGTAGAGAATGTTGATGAAAGAGATAGAGACGATGAGAAGATGGACACTGGCAAGGAAGACCCGTTAGTTCCTGATGAGTTGAAGAGCTTGCACTTGTGCTGCCTGTGTGCTTGAGACTCTGTATTCTCACAAAGCTTGTCATTGTCAAGTGATGGCTGGTTTTGCAAATTCTACCATTTCTTTCATTGTGAGAATGGGGCCTCGATATGGAGGGGCTGAAAATTTTCAATTTTAGTTCCTCATCAGTGTGAAACATTTTGTTCAGGTTGTTGCCAGAGAACGATGTCGAAGACAGTCAAGGAGCCGAAGACTTGGAAAAAATGGATCACGATTCCACGGATGATGAGCAAGAGAATGATGTTGGAGAAGCAGATGGAGAAGAAGAAAAGGATGGCGAAGAGGATGTAGGCTATGACCTCTCTATCCGTTGTTACTCAATACAACCGCATTCGAATCTGCGGAAATCTCCTTTAATGTTCAACCAGTTGGACTATCGCACAGGACTGCTTGTAACACAATAGAATTAGTGAAGGGAAACTGGCCGACACCTACTAACCTATATCGAAGAAGCCCATATAGCACAATTCCACATCGTGAGCGACGCAGTACTGACCGTTAGCCTAACTGGATCTTTACAAATACCGATATCTATTTGGAATTCTAATTTAGCAATCGAAAAATTCCTTTGTTACCAACATCGCGGTGAAAAGTATATTCAGTTGCTGAGCATTTAAGCTATTGGGTGTCGATGGATAATCTAGTCATTTACCACTGCATGTCACCCCGCTGAGGAAGGCTGCCACTTTTTGGGCTCAGAAGATTCGCCACTTGTTACAATGACAGTGACGATCAATATAAATGGATCAGGAGTGCATCTAATCATCCTTCAATCTTAACAATTTGGCTGAGTGGTCACTATTGGGAGTTTGGATAACTTTGCATTCGACAGCATCGTTTGGTAGCAATTTGTCCACTTGCTGAGCCTCTAATTTTTACATCTTGGTGGCAGATTCATATGTCAGTCGTCGTACCCAGTATTGTTGCTGATGCCGCATGAGACAATGAATTACTTGCTTCGCTATGACGAATCTGGGTCGTGTCTTGATCATCTATTTAGATCGCAGTATCAAAGGTAGTGCACCATTATTTAGAACGCTTGGCAGTCTAATGGTCTGTACATCGGCAACTGATATCAAAACACGACCAAATTCACTCGATAACTTGAGCATCAGACGCTTCCACTATCGCGGTCGTATATTAATGGTAGCGGTGTACTGAATTTCATCCCATCCACTTCCTAGCGGCTTTCGTTAGCCATTGTGAGCCGTTATCACTTTCGATAAGTCATAATTTAGGTCCCCGAACCTCTGTGAATGTAAATATTCCACAGCCAGCCAGAAAAAAAAACGAATCAGTCTTGGTGACCTTTATATTCCAACGCTCCTTATCGATTCTTATCAACCGTTATCAATATGAATACCCAATATCAGCGTTCCTGTCTCATCCTGCTGAACACCTATGGGTGCCCGCGCTTTGGGATCTTCGCAAAAAGCGCAACGAATTAGATTTGATTTGGAACTTCTTGTCGAATCTTATCAACCTTGCCATGTGGAATCATCCACCATCAATGTCCCCGTCCCACCCCTCAAACCACCTTTGATTGTCTGCGTTCCAGAGTCAGCCCCAACGGATTTGGTTACATTTGACATTCGACGCTTATTATCAGCCCTTATCAGCTGCTATCACTTCCGGTCCCTCACCAGTGATGTCCCCTAGCTGGGAAGTTTGGCGTGTTTGTGTGTCCGTCTGTCCTACATAAACCACTCCTAGTTTAACCAGAAGTTTGACGTATTTGTGTGCATCTCTTTGTCACAAAATGAACATTTAGTTCAACTGCATCGTGGAGACGTCGGGCAAGTTGAATGGGTAAGCACTGATTAAAGTGTACGGATCTCATAAGAACTAAGCCATTGCCGGTATCGATGGATCCACATCCATTCCCGATATCGATGGATGCGCAAATTTAAGTCATTGCTTGGGTTTCAATAATCGGAAAGGTCAGGAATGGGTCTGTTGAGGTCGCGCAAGTAGGGGCTGGGTAGGGACTGACCAAAGTATAGGGAGCACGCAGCAAACAGATTAGGAACGTGCCTGGAGTCGGGCTAATTAGGATCGGGTGGGAGTCAACCCATGTGTAGGGAGCACATAAGTTGTAAGCCTAGCTACACTCACAAGGGGGCTTGCGCCGAAATCGATGAATAAACGAATTTCGGTCCTCGCTCAGGTGCTGAAAATTGGGCAAGTTAGGAAAGGGTCTGTTGAAGTGGCGCAAGTAAAGACTGGGTAGGGACTGACCAAAGTGTGGGGAGCACACAACAAGCAAGTTAGGCCCGGGCCTGTGGAGGACGGGCAGGTTAGGACGGGTAGGGGCCAACCCATGTCTACAGAGTACATAAGCCTAGCTCCGCCAAAATCCCAATATTAGTACCACACTCACTATGTAGCTGTTTGTCCTTGGTTACCATTAGGAAGTAATATGTTATAATCAGGTGTATCTTTCGCACTCGGTGAAGGCCAATGTTTCTTCTAGTACTGATACATGCACGTCCTCTCGAAGCTTTAAATCTTCAAAAGTCAGCTATTACGGAGCGCTTCCGAGCTCACGAAAAGGCACTCTAACTGCTCCCGCTCTTTTTGACGTGGCTTGCCTCTCTTCGATTGTGCCTTACACACTTAGATCAACGGTGGAAGGAGCTCTTATTTTTCGGATTTTTTTTTACCGTACCGCTCCATCTCCCCTACGTTTTACTACTAAATGCTTCAATTCTCTTTTTTGTTCGGATCGCATCCTGCCCTTCCTTGAAGGGGATCTGCCTCCAATAAGCAGGGGTTATAGGTGGGTAAGGCGTCCTTTAGTCTCAGCCAAAGCCGATGATAGCTGGAGGTTTGCTTTGATATGTACAAGTCGCATATTATCCATATCAGGACCTATTCCTGCTGCAATGCGCGCGGAGCGCGCAGCGTCTGCCGGCCAACCCGACTGGTTACTTGTATAATCCACTATCCCATCTTTGCTGCGACGCGAGATATGAGTTTCGTAACCAACAGGCATACAGAGATAGATGGACCGACATTTTTAGCGGATTATATTAGGCTATTCCAAAAGTCTTGTCGTATTTTCCCAAAAAAAAATCAGTAACTCTTGTTCACTTCGAGGCAGGTCCAGGCGGTTCAGGAATATGGTAGAACGTTTCCTAAGCTTCCTAGGAAAATATATATTGTCCCACCAGATCCCGTGGAGAGAGCTACAATGCCCGTTGTCGATACCCACCCAACTCGCGGTGTCATCTACTGTGAGTGGTCTTGGGGCAGCAAAGCGACGGAAGCTTGCCACTCTCAGCGCTGCATTGGGCAAGGGATGTGTGAGCTACGTGACCGTGCGCCGCTGGTTCATCAGCTTCAGCAACGGCGAGATTGACATGAAAGACAAACCACGCTTGGGACTGTGCTGGTTCTGGGACGAGGAAGGAATGCTTTTCCGCGAGGTGCTTGTACAAGGCGAGACAGTCACCGCTACCGTATGCACCCACCAGCTCCAGCAGCTCGCCGTCGATGTTCGAGAAAAGTGCCGGAAAAATCCGCGGTCACCCTTCTTCATGACGACGCCCGCTCCGATTTCGCTCCCATTTCGCGAAAAGTACCCAGGCTAAGTTATAGGAGCTCGGCTGGGATGTGCTGCCCCACCCACCGTACTCTCCAGACATTGCCCCTTCTGGCTATCACCTTACCCATCCTCTCGAATCCTTCCTGGCCAAGAGAAAATTCGTTGATTATGACTTGACTTGCTTGCGAAGGCGATCGCTGACTTCTTCGACTCTCAGAACCCAGAGTTCTGGGAGAAGGGAATCAACGATTTTCCTATAAAGTGGCAGAGGGTTGCCGACCGATAACAATGGTCAATACTTTGTTGCCTAATTATCATTTGTTGGACGAAAAAAAAATAAAAAGTGATGATCGAAAAAAATATGACAAGACTTTTGGGACAACCTAATATTATCATACTCTATATATAAAGCAGAAGTTTGGTGTGTTTGTTTGTCTGTCTGTCTGTCTGTCTGTCTGTCTGTCTGTCTGTCTGTCTGTCTGTGTGTCTGTCTGTCTGTCCGCTCACCGCATAATTTCTATCTCGCGTCGCAGCAAAGCTGGGACCCTGAATTTTTAAGGTAATCATACTCTATATATAAAGCAGAAGTTTGGTGTGTTTGTTTGTCTGTCTGTCTGTCTGTCTGTCTGTCTGTGTGTCTGTCTGTCTGTCCGCTCACCGCATAATTTCTATCTCGCGTCGCAGCAAAGCTGGGACCCTGAATTTTTAAGGTAATATAGGGGGTGGTAAGGGGACATCAACGGTAAAGGAACGGAAGTGATAGCAACTGATAAGGGCTGATAAGGAGCCTCGAAAGGCGAATAGCGGGAAATTCATATCTCGCGTCGCAGCAAAGCTGGGACCCTGAATCTTTAAGGTAGTATAGGGGGTGGTAAGGGGACATCAATGGTGAAGAAACGGAAGTGATAGCAACTGATAAGGGCTGATAAGGAGCCTCGAAAGGTGAATGGCGGGAAATTCATATCTCGCGTCGCAGCAAAGCTGGGACCCTGAATCTTTAAGGTAGTATAGGGGGTGGTAAGGGGACATCAATGGTGAAGGAACGGAAGTGATAGCTACTGATAAGGGCTGATAAGGAGCCTCGAAAGGTGAATGGCGGGAAATTCATATCTCGCGTCGCAGCAAAGCTGGGATCCTGAATTTATAAGGTAATGTAGGGGTGGTAAGGTGACATTAATGGTGAATGAACGGAAGTGATAGCAACTGATAAGGGCTGATAAGGAGCCTCGAAAGGCGAATGGCGTGAAATTCATATCTCGCGTCGCAGCAAAGCTGGGATCCTGAATTTTTAAGGTAATGTAGGGGTGGTAAGGGGATATCAGTGGTGAGGGAACGGAAGTGATAGCAACTGATAAGGGCTGATAAGGAGCCTCGAAAGGCGAATGGCGGGAAATTCATATCTCGCGTCGCAGCAAAGCTGGGATCCTGAATTTTTAAGGTAATGTAGGGGTGGTAAGGGGACATTAATGGTGAATGAACGGAAGTGATAGCAACTGATAAGGAGCCTCGAAAGGCGAATGGCGGGAAATTCATATCTCGCGTCGCAGCAAAGCTGGGATCCTGAATTTATAAGGTAATGTAGGGGTGGTAAGGGGACATTAATGGTGAATGAACGGAAGTGATAGCAACTGATAAGGGCTGATAAGGAGCCTCGAAAAGCGAATGGCGGGAAATTCATATCTCGCGTCGCAGCAAAGCTGGGATCCTGAATTTTTAAGGTAATGTAGGGGTGGTAAGGGGACATTAATGGTGAATGAACGGAAGTGATAGCAACTGATAAGGAGCCTCGAAAGGCGAATGGCGGGAAATTCATATCTCGCGTCGCAGCAAAGCTGGGATCCTGAATTTATAAGGTAATGTAGGGGTGGTAAGGGGATATCAATGGTGAGGGAACGGATGTGATAGCAACTGAAGGGCTGATAAGGAGCCTCGAAAGGCGAATGGCGACGCAGCTGTGTTGTGATGGGCCGGTAAGGAAATTACACCTAGGGATACACCGAGGGTACCCATGTCACTCCCACAGTCCAGCGTCAACCATTTACAACCTGTCTGCACCACATACACCCCTATCTCATTGTTATGGGTGTGTTGCAAGTGTTCCAATTTCTAGAGGTCGGCGCCGAACTGGGTCACCGCCCTTCGCGAGTTGTCCGAATGGTGGCGTGTCCTGCCGTCTGGGCTCTCCCAGATTTGCCTAAGCCTTTTTAGGGGAGGAGCTTTGGCAGCGTGTTTTACCTGTCTTTACCTGTTTGCAATCCGCCGCGCAACCTGACATGACCTCACCAATCGGAACACTTGCACTCCACCCCATGTTACATGTCTCAACTGAACTGCTGTCTGGAAAGGTCGGGCATGTTAGAATTGGGTAGATGCTGACCTAAGCGCACAAAGCACATAAGAATTAAGCCTAGCTCCGCACACTGTGAGCTGGGGCGCGGAAACTGCCGGTGTTCAAATTTAAGTGCACGCTCAGGTTCCAAAAATCAGGCAGGCTAGGAATGGACCTGTAGAGGTCGGGCAAGTTAGGGATGGGTTGGGGTAAGCCAAAATGTACGGAGCACATGAGAGGCAAGCTAAAACCAGAAGTTTGGTGTGTTTGTGTGTGTGTGTAAGCATGTGTCCGTTTTTTGTCACATATCTACTCTCAACTCAATTGCAACGTGGAGAGGTCGGGCAAGTTGGGGATGGGTAGGGGTTGACCAAAGTGTGCGGAGCTCATTAAGGACTAAGCCTAGCTCCGCCCACCGTGAGCGGAGCTTGCGCAGAAATGGTTGAAAAAAAATCAAGAGTGGGCCTGTAGGGATCGTGCAAGTTAAGACTTGGTAGGGCCTCATCTCAACTGTATCCTGGAGGGTCGCGCGAGTTAGGAGTGGGGAGGGGCTGACCTAAGCGTACAGAGCATATAAGAACTAAGCCTAGCTCCGCCCACCATGGGCGGGTCTTGCGCCGAAATCGATGAATAAACGAATTTAGGTCCTCGCTCAGGTGTTGGAAATCGGGCAAGTTTGGAAAGAGTCTGTTGAAGTCGCGCATGTAAGGACTGTGAAGGGACTGACCAAAGTAAAGGGAACACAGAACACAGGGAACGCAAATTAGGCACGGGCCGTGGAGGTCGGGCAGGTTAGTATTGGGTAGGGACCAACTGTACGGACCACATAAGTTCTAAGCCTGACTCCGCCCACCATGGGAGGGGCTTGCGCCGAAATCGATGAATAAACGAATTTAGGTCCTCGCTTAAGTGCGGAAAATCGGGCAAGTTAGGAAAGGGTTGTTGAAGTCGTGCGAGTAAGGACTGGATAGGGACAGACCAAAATGTAGGGAGCACACAAGAAGCAAATTAGGAACGGGCCTGTAGAGGTAGGGCAAGTTAGGATAGCGTAGAGGAAAACATAAGTGTACGGAGCACATAAATTCTAAGCCTACCTCCGCCCATCATGGGCTGGGCTCGCCCGAAATCGATGAATAAACAAATTCAGGTCTTCGCTCAAGTGCTGAAAATCGGGCAAGTTAGGAAAGGGTCTGTTGAAGTCGCGCATGTAAGGACTGGGAAGGGACTGACCAAAGTAAAGGGAACACAGAACACAGGGAACGCAAATTAGGCACGGGCTGTGGAGGTCGGGCAGCTTAGTATTGGGTAGGGACCAAGTGTACGGACCACATAAGTTCTAAGCCTAACTCCGCCCACCATGGGAGGGGCTTGCGCCGAAATCGATGAATAAACGAATTCAGGTCCTCGCTTAAGTGCGGAAAATCGGGCAAGTTAGGAAAGGGTTGTTGAAGTCGTGCGAGTAAGGACTGGATAGGGACAGACCAAAATGTAGGGAGCACACAAGAAGCAAATTAGGAACGGGCCTGTAGAGGTAGGGCAAGTTAGGATTGCGTAGAGGAAAACATAAGTGTACGGAGCACATAAGTTCCAAGCCTAACTCCGCCCACCATTGGAGGGGCTTGCGCCGAAATCGATGAATAAACGAATTTAGGTCCTCGCTTAAGTGCGGAAAATCGGGCAAGTTAGGAAAGGGTTGTTGAAGTCGTGCGAGTAAGGACTGGATAGGGACAGACCAAAATGTAGGGAGCACACAAGAAGCAAATTAGGAACGGGCCTGTAGAGGTAGGGCAAGTCAGGATAGCGTAGAGGAAAACATAAGTGTACGGAGCACATAAATTCTAAGCCTACCTCCGCCCATCATGGGCTGGGCTCGCCCGAAATCGATGAATAAACGAATTCAGGTCTTCGCTCAAGTGCTGAATCGGGCAAGTTAGGAAAGGGTCTGTTGAAGTCGCGCATGTAAGGACTGGGGAGGGACTGACCAAAGTGAAGGGTGCAATAAGCAAATAAGGCATGGGCCTGTGGAGGTCGCGCAGGTTAGGATTGGGTAGGGGTCATGTGTACGGAGCATATAAGTTTTAAGCTTAGCTCCGCCCACTATGGGCGGGGCCTGCACCAAAACCGATGGGTTTTCAAATTTATAAACCCTCGCTTGGGTTCCAAAAGTCGGGAAAGTCAGGAATGGGTCTGTTGAGGTCGTGCGAGTAAGAACTGGATAGGGACAGACCAAAATGTAGGGAGCACACAAGAAGCAAATTAGGTACGGGTGTGTGGAGGTCGGGCAGGTTAGGATTGGGTAGGAGTCAACCCACCAAACTTATGTACTCTGTACACGTCAACCCCCTGTGTATAGAGTACATAAGTTCTAAGCCTAGCCCGGCCATAATTGCAATAATGGTACCACACTCACAAAGTGACTGTTTGTTCTCGGTTACCATTAGGGAGTGGTGTGTTATTATCAGGTGTATCTCTCGGCAATCAGTTAAGGTCAATGTTTCTTATAGAACTGATACATGCACGTCCTCTCCAAACTTTTAATCCTCAAAAGTCAACTACTACGGAGCGCCTCAGCGCTCACGATGAGACACCTCCAACTGCTGCCGCTCCTTTTAGCGTGGCCGCACCTTTGCGATTGTGCCTTACACACTTGGATCAACGATGGGAAGAGGGTCTTCTTTCTTGGATTTTTTGACCGTTTCGATCCATCTTCCTTACTTTGGTACTACTAAGTGCTTCAATTCTATTTTTGTGTTCGGATCGAATCCTGCCTTTCTTTTAAGGGGTTTTGCCTTCAGTGGGGAAAAGGTTACAGATGGGTGTGGTGTCTCTTAGTTTCAACCAAAGCCGATGATCGTTGGAGGTTTGCTCACAATATGTACAAGCCGCATATTATCCGTTCCTTGCTGCTATGTGCGCTCCCTATACACAGGGCCTATTCCTGCTGCAATGCGCGCGAAGCGCGCATGCGAAAGTCGGCTCGCCGCGCCAGCGGCGAGCCGAGAGTCGCTCCTCGCTACAAAACAGAAAGCCCCAAAGCCACTCTGCCGGGGCGGCGAAGCCGCCCCTACGAGGATTGGCCGGCGAAGCCGGCCAATCCGAGTCCAGGAGGGTTGGCCGGCGTCAGCCGGCCAACCCGACTGGTACAGTAAGGTAGTGGGATACTTTCCCTTTGCAGGAGACTACTGAGGAGACAGAGTCTGCGAAGAACCCACCAAATGACCAAGAAACGGAAAATGAGATGGACACTGTGGAAGCAACCGAACAAGGAACCGGCGGAGAACAAGCGAAGAATGAGCAGAAAGAACAGAATGGAGGTAGTAAAGAGGACCAGAGTGAGGAAAACAAGGACGAGAGGAAGGGAGAAAGGTACAGAGTAAAACAACATAATATATCATTTTGATTCTTTTTCTGATTTTGATTTTCGTCTTTCCTTTCAGTAAGAGTGATGAGCGCGGGGAGGAAGGCAAAGGCAACGTGGTCAAGGCAAACGAAGACGACAAGGAAAATGAAGAAAATGAGCGCGACCCTGCAGAAGGCGAAGAGAGCACTGAGAAACAAAGAGAGGTGGCGCAGGAAAGTGATAACGTGGAGGATAAAGGGGAAGGTGAAGGTGAACAGGACGAAACAGCCACTCAGATGCAAGATGCTCCTGATGCTGAGCGACAGGTCTGTGCCGGTTTTCTGAATTTTCCTTTTACTATCCATTTTGTTTTTCTCCTCATATTCTCAACTACGTGAGTGTACTATCATAACAATCACGCGTTCGTTCCAAACTTTGAGTGCCTCTACGGAGGGTTCTTTATGGCCGTGCTGCTCGCGCACACCATCGCCCGCCAGCGACCACGAAGCTTGTTGGGGGTGCGTGGGTGGTATCCAGCGATCGTACATTGCGTCCAACACTATGATTGCAGTCTTCCGCGTTCAGTCCTTGCTCACCCCCTATTCTTCCTGCTTGATTTTTCTCTGCAGTGATTTTCTCAACTATTTGAGCAGTTTTTCTGGAATGATTTGTTCATTTGCCTCATCAACATTGCGGGTAAACGCTGCTAAGTTCTCCATCATGTATAAACCACTTCTGTCTTATGTCCTATGTTTTATTCATTAGGACCTTTGATCGGTATAGTCAAGAAGTTTCTAGCAATTCTCACGATTTCGAAAATGAAGTGTAGTGGGGCGGTAATATAATACGTTCAGTTGTAGATGTTGAGGTTAAGGCTCACGTAAATGTTATAAAGCTGACGCTTATGAATCATGAGGTCATCCCTTTCAAATGTGCGCTAGGTTTTTTCCGAACGAAATGAGCGGTAGGTAAGATGAAATGTTTACTTCAGGCCTAAGTTTAGTTAGCCCCACAGCAAACAATGATCCATTCCAAAGTCTAGGAAGCATCTGGACACAGGCTGGCCTCCGTACTTCAACAAGCCCGATAGAATGCTATTGGTGTCTTTTTTGGCGATCGACCATATGCCGTGGCACTTGCCGCTGAGCTATGCCTTCGATTGATCATAACAGCTGAACTCCCACGGCTGGGATACTGAAGAACGGAGGCTGAATCCAAGGCTGAATACTTCTTTATCAGTATAGTCGTTTACACTGGACAGAACCACTGAAATGCCTCATTCCGAAAATCCGTTACCATGATGAGCACAATCCTGGTGCTCATCATGGTAACGTAGCCGCTTCACGTAGCTGCTGTTGTGCCTACGCTGGGTTCGTCATCGGCATTCTTCCAAGGCAGGCATTTTTGCATTATGGGTCAGGTTTACTTGGCCACCCATTTTTCATTGATAGCTATTGACCGTTCAATGTCGTGGATGACGTCGGATGTGGCGTACATCGTCGCTGCAGGCATCAGTCCGGTTCTGGACTCGTGCTTCTTAAAGAAGTTGAGACTCCCCATCATATTCATTATGGACTACCTTCAGTTTCTTAGGCAGAACTCGGCTTATGCTTGAATGAGGAGGGCCGCTTTTGCTGCGGAGCCCGGCGATGGTCCATGGTCCAATTTGTGCGCTCCGCCGCTAAGGATTTTATTTTATCCACCCACTTTTCAAACGCAGGATGGAGGTCAGAGTGTCATTTAGACCATCTCATCATCTGTGTCTTTACTTCTCTCGTTCTACTTCTGCGCCAATTGTGAGATTGTACAATTGGAGAGCCACCACCACCTAACTGGTCCCTACGCTCAATTCGAATTTGAACGGAAGAGTTTCGCGATATGACGCGACATATTTTATAGTTCCGCGTTGTCATCCACCAGTGAAAAGTCTTTTCGATTTCTTAATATTCCTTTTGTAGCCGTGTTGGCCAAATTGGACAGTGTAATAGCTGCCTTTACCAGCTTTAAATCAAAACCGAAGCGGAGGCGCTAGCCCGTTTACTTTTCCCTGCAGCCTTGTAGATGTCTGTGCGCCTTCGAACAGGATGATCTAATACTACGTTGAGCCTTGCTAGTCCTGTACTCAGACGAATTGGCGTTATTTTGACTTGAGGCCTCGCCGGTCAGTTGGTGGTGTCTTCTGTTATTATAAGTTATTTAAATGATACGTTCATTGCCTCGAGGGAATGTGTATGATGTCCCACACAGATGCTTGGAGCGGGATCGCTCGAGGAAGCCAAACAATCGAGGAAAGACCCCGACGCAAAAGTAACCAAGGAACACAAGAAAATCCAAAAAGGCGCACAAGAAAGTGCTGATGCGCCTATTGAGCACGACACCACAGCAGCTGATGAGTGTCAAGCAACCATTCATCTTGCTCCGGAACAGATGTTCAACCTGGTAACGTATCTTTCTTAGATTCACTTTGTTACCTTTTTTATCTGACGTGTTCTAGGCGGAAGAACTGTCAAAAGAACTCACGGTGGGTGCGCTAGAGGATAAACAAACGACTGAGTCTTTGAAGCATGCCGACTCTGATAAGCGAGATTTGGTAGAAGCAGAGCAGATGTGGGCGACTATGGTGCACACTGTCGGCATTTTAGCAGCTGAGTTGGCGGAGAATCTTCGCCTGATTTTGGAACCTCAAAGGGCCAACAAAATGCAGTATGTTTGTTATTTTTTGGCAGCTTTTATTGTGAATATCCTTTCCTAACTTCAGTATTAAGGGGTGACTATCGCACTGGAAAACGATTGAATATGCGTCGGCTGATCCCCTACATTGCCAGTGAGTACAGAAAGGACCGCATTTGGATGCGAAGAACAAAAAAAGCCCAAAGAGATTACCAGGTAATTCGTCTCGATGCTGTTCGTTTGCATTCATGTAATAGGAGGTGTAGGTTGGGACACACGAATCTAGGCCATGACCCTGTAATAGCCTGTGGCCTTTGACCTAAGCCTCAAATAATTCAGACAATTTGTTCATGTAAATCGTGTCCTCCTTGCAAGTCTGTTCCGTTGTGTAGTCAAATTGTCTGAACTATTCATGTCACAGGGCAAAGGCAACAGGCTGT
Organism: Trichostrongylus colubriformis; assembly: GCA_963978905.1. Classification (NCBI taxonomy): domain Eukaryota; kingdom Metazoa; phylum Nematoda; class Chromadorea; order Rhabditida; family Trichostrongylidae; genus Trichostrongylus; species Trichostrongylus colubriformis. The sequence continues at coordinate 24,641,339 of OZ022260.1, forward strand.
TCACAGGGTCACGGCCTAGATTCGTGTGTCCCAACCGTCACCCTGTAATAGGGGCACCAGATTTGTTCACTAACGAAGTTTGTAGCTTATGAAAGAAGTGTTTGCGAATCTCTATCTGCTTTCACACTCAGGTCCTCATTGCAGTGGACGACTCAGCTAGCATGAATGAGAACGGAATCCATCAAGTAAGCCCTCGTGTTTTTCAGTTATCGTTGTTGAGAAGTGGGAAACAACAAGATCCTTCTCTCTGGTCATATTTTTTCTACATTAAACACCGAAAGGAGATGTAACTATTAGTGCTCTCCCTTTTTTTAGTTACTTACTCAGCACCGGCACTTTGCCACTTTTTTGTCAATGGTTGCAAAAATCATTGATTCCCATAGTGCTGTACAATGAAAGACATCGTATGCAACTGAAGGTGTGGTTGCGGTTTCAACATAGGGGCGTATCCCCATGGTAGGGTGAACTCAGCGGAATATTAAACCCACTTTTCATAACTTCAGATGACTTGCGAATCCGTGTGTATCGTCGAGGACGCTTTACGAAGATGCGACGCAGGAGGTGTTTCTGTTTGCTCATTTGGAAGTGAAGTGAAAATGATAAACGCGTTCGGTGATCACATGATGCCAGGACCAGAACTCCTTCAAAAGGCAACTATCTCTTGCTTTCAGTTCCTAAGACTGTTTTGAGCGATATGCTTCTAGCTGTCCTTCGCTCAATCATCCACGGATCTTTTGCTGCTTCTGGATCGTTCACGTCATTTGCTAAGCGATGTGCGAACACCTACCAGCGAGCAACTACTAATCATCATATCTGATGGAAGAGGAGCTCTAGCTCAAGGACCCGACAAGGTGCTATTCTGCGATCGCCACATTATGTCCTTCCTAATCGTCGTTTTTATGCAGGTAAAAGCTGCCCTGGCATCTCTGCAAGGTGTGACGGTGCTATTTGTCATTCTTGATTGCGGTCCCAAGTCAATATGCGACCTTTCCGTAGCAACTTTCAAAGACGGAGATGTGGTAGGTTACTCATTTGCACACGGGAAACATAATTCGCGCTAATTTTAAGCTGTTGCCTCCACTTTTTAGATTCTGACGCCGTATCTGACGACGTTCCCGTTTCCATTTTACGCTATTGTGAAATCTGTAACTCATCTTCCGTCAGTGCTTGCTGATTCGATTCGGCAGTGGTTTGAAATGACAGTACAAACGAATTCGGTTTAAAATCTATTTCTAGGTGAAGCTAGTTGTTATGGATAGTTATATTGTTGACACCTTGTTGAATTTACTCTTTTTACCATGTACAATATGTTGTTGAGTTTTATCCATTTGTTGATATTGTTAAAATTGATTTTATTATGTTTATTACGTTGAGAAAGACTCTATATGGAATGTACAGAGTTATTCTGCTATCAGCCTTTTATGATTCGAGATCGCGGCGGCTTTTTCGTACATCCACTGTGCGCACTATAGCTGGCTGACGATGGCTTTGTTTTCGAGATTTGGAAAAAATCCTATGAATCGCTTCACAGACGTCAACATAATGGTCTAGATGGATGTACCTGAATAAATTTACTGTGATGACCAAAAATGAAATAAGCATAAACGATTAGCAAACTAGTGGGGTCGGAACTGTGAGAATCTTCAGATTCCTATTGTTCTGAATATATAGGAGACGAAAAGGGAGAAAAATAGTCAGAATATACGCTTGGTTTACCAGTCGGGCAAAATCAGGCCCACAAAAGTCGTTCGTTAAAGATCAACGGACGCCTACCAATTATCCGAAAATCTGGGGGTTCGGTGATGTGGTAGTCATCCGTCGCAGGATGGTCAGCATTAGGTTGGCAGCAATGGCACATGTGTCCCATTGGCTAATTAGGTGCAAGGGGCCGCGCCTAACGTCGGTCACCTTCAAGATGTATCGCCCCAAGCATCAGGCTAATCTGACGGCTGTCAGTGACTCAATAAAGTTTCTGTCGTTTGTACGAATCCCATTGGAGGGGTACCAATCAGTAGATCTCAAAAGGATGAAAAAGGTCCAATCTTTACGACTGTATGGTCTATTCAAAGCAGCAGGAGCGATGCTTTGTTGTCGCCAAATGGAGATGAGTTTGAATGAACGTAAAGCCGCTTCCATACTTTGCGCACCGACGCCGTCACGCGCGTGCCTGCGTCACGCGCGTGACGGCGTCGGTGCGCAAAGTATGGAAGCGGCCTTAGGTAGGCGCGCTGTACCCCCCTCGAATGAGACCAGCGCTGTGCGCCAGAGTTCAAGCTCTTCTCACAAGAGACTGCGCTATTCAAAGTTCTTATTGAAATAAAGCAAACCAGAACTATAGATTCTCCAGAATTTAAAGTCCTCATTGAAATAAAGCAAACCAGAACAGCATAGATGATAGGGCCGACTTTCAGGTGGGAATTGTGGTACAACTCGCGTTGAAAGTGTTACTTTGGCTACCTTGCAGCTTTGCCTAGTCGGTGCATACCAACGGCGAAGTAGCGATGGAGGGTTGAGCAAAATACACTGCCTGCCGTCCATATGCACTAGCCTCCAGGAATACGGGGCGCGGAAGTAGTTCTCGACAGAACCATTGGTAAAAAGGGGATCCTATCTGTCCGCATTTTGAACGATTCATTCCATTGAATTTCAACGACCCTTTCATTGTGTACCACTGCTGCCATGTGTATATCAAAAATCCATGTGGCTCCGTCGCATTACTCAGGGGGCCAGCGTCGTAGAGTACGTCCACGGCAAGTGTAGAAGGACCATACCTCGGTTTCGGCCAGTTTTTTTTTTTGCTGTTTTAGCATTTTTGTACGGTTGCTACCAAGCTTTTTTACTACCACTTTTAGGGTACACTTGCAGTATCGCTCCTGCTGAATATGAGACGCGAATTCATTAGGCGCAAGAAGTGCAGCCATCTACCGCTACACCTTCGCCAGATAGCATGCTAAAGTAGGTAAGAAACCTCAGATGACGTCCACTGATGAAAAACTCGTCCACTCGCTCTTCTTTCCGTGCTCTTAAAAAAACTGCGTTTCGGATTCGCAAGTTGAGATATTGGTCGCAATCTTGCAAGATGCCTATAACAGTAAACTACATCAGAAGCCTCCAAAATCCAGCAAGATGCCTATAACAGTGAACTACATCAGAAGCCTCCAAAGTCCAGTAGTACGAGGGCACTATTTATATTTCGAGAATAGGCAATACTGTGATCATGAGAGTAAATCTGATGGTTCTATCGTAAAGTTCGCCTTCTTTAAACTGTACACCCCATCATTCAATTTGCCGCACGGCGCTGAAAATTTTGTCGACACAAGCCTTTTTTGGTGCGTTTGTCAAGTTGTGTGGGTTCCAACGGGAAAATATTAGGTTGTCCTGAAAGTTCCGGAACACCTCGACCTCCTTCTTCCAAATTTATTTTATTACAACATGAAGCCTTTTGCAGCATGTCATATATCATTCGGAAGAGAATTTTTTACTCTACAGAATGACATGCCTTGTTGACTCAAATGTGTTTATGTTGTGAAGAAATAAATTAGAAAAAGTGGTCGAGGTGTTCCGGAACTTTCGCGACAACCTAATATTTTTTGCAAATCCATGTGTTCATGTAAAATTGCATGTTTGTTGGTGGAAATAATGTTTAGGGATGCCTCAATCTTAGGATGGGTGACATGGCGATCTTGCTCAATCATATTGCACAGAGCATCGAGAAACAACTAATTTTGGGAATCCTTCACAAATCTCGTCGGACAGCGGAGTACGACCACGATTGAATTCCCTAAATCAACGATACACTGTGGTCTTTGATGGAGCTTCATTACCAATTTTTTAATTTTTTTTAATTTCATTTTCATTTCCTGAAAAGAACGAAATTTTCACATGAAATTAAAATAAACAAAAAGCGCCGTGCGACAAATTGAATGATGGGGTGTATCGTTAAAAAAGCGAACTTTACGATGAAACCATCAGATTTACTTGCATGATAAAAGTATTGCCTATTCCCGAAATTTAAATAGTGCACACGTAGGAATACTTGGTGATTGAGGCCACTAGGCGCGGAATACCACCGCTACAGCCACAGTTGAGTCACAGCAACCTTTGAAATTTTTTTCATAGTCTTAGTGCGCGCTTAACGATGAGTGTGCTCAGGTGCCACCTGTCGATTATACACCATAACTGCTCAGGAATCTAATGCAGCTTTGCAATTCAGCCCCCACAGACGTCACAAGTCTCGGCCTACGTATAGTAGCGCTTAAAAGTCTTCGGCGAAATGGTCTTTCACTTGGGTTTTTCACTTGTAACTTTTTTGCGACCGGACCGATCTCAGAGAAATTTCACTATGTTGTACTTGGAGACACTGCATACTAAATATACTATTTTTGGCGCTCAACGGAGTAGGTTACGTGGTCAGATGCAATTTTTTGTTTTTGGAGTGCCACACCTATGCGATCCCGCTGTGCCGCTGTCATCAAAAGTCGTGGTTTTTCTGCAGAATACTGAAGTTTACTAAGGCTTGCTGGTTTTATTTTTGTAAAAAAAAAGCCGTTATTCTTGATTAAGCCTTTTCCTTTTCTCCGGTGGTTTGAAGTAAGTTCTTGAAATTAGAGAAAACCATGAAAAGAGTCAAGCGGCACTCAAGTAGAAGAAAATGTTGACAATAGGTTCAGGCACCACATTTAAAAAATTTGTCAAACTTGATCAAGTAGAAAAAGTTATGACAAAAAACTGTTTGGCCGCAAACTTTTGAGCGCTACTGTATTTACCCGAAGTAGCTCCGACCGATGTGGTCGACGTTATTTTCGGAGAACCTTTCGATTTGCCTGCAAACTTCTACCCAGGGGTAATTCGACCCATAGAACACGAATATGATATTCGTTTGGCGCAAAACCGCCTGGCGCCGACGCCAGGCCGCTTCGCGGCAAACGCTAAAGGGGTAGTGGTATGGGGCTGGTGCATAGTTGATGCGTTTTTTCAACAATTTTATTTAACAAAACAATGATAAAACTTGGCAAAACCCGGTCCAAATAATTATGCGGGAGCGTTTTCACCATCACAGTCGGGGACTGCTTCCATAATCGTCAAAACATCAGTTTCCACTACACAAAAAGTGCAGCCTCAAAAAGCCGCATCAATTATGCACCAACCTAATAGTTACAGCTTTTACTATTCGGTTGAATCCACTGTAGTAAGAATTCAGTGTGTAAGAGTAGTAAATCACCCGTCTGCCACTAAGACAGTGAATTAGTTATATGCACTCACTTATAAACGTAAAGCGTCCCTCATTCAGAACCAGCCAAGGCTAATCGTACTTTAGAATTATATTCAATTACACTACATTTTCAGTTCGCACTCACCTATGACAAATGCGCCTGCTCTCAGCTCTGCGTAGACCTTAGTGCCTATAAGACCTTTCACAAAAGTACAAAGACCGTTGGTCTCGACTATGCGCTCCTTCGATGTCACCATCTGCTGAACAAAATAAATACGATAACAGACATACTGGCTACATATAACAGATGACCAAATCCTTTTTAATATGAATCTGAATCGATCCAACAAGAAAAGTCACTCAGTCATCAATCACAACATTTATAGGAATGCCAAGTAAAACAGTCAAGGGGAAAGATAAAGAAGCAATAGTCCGTCATTTTTACAAAACCAAACATCCCAGGAAGGAATGCTGTTGAAACCTATATCAAGTTCTAAAAATATCTAAACGGCTTACAAACTAAAATTCGACTGGATGCACTTTGAAAGCGTACAGTACAAATCAAATGACGAGAAAATGCTGAGATTCCATTAAGCCACGCATTTTATGCAACAACCCTTGGAATGACTTAGATCCTATATCACAAAATACTCTGAACATGAATAATAAAGCAACTGCCATCATACTACAATTAAAACGCCAACAAAACCTAACGTAAAACAACACCAGACAAAGTGATAATGAGCAATAACAAGCGGTAGTCAGGTCAGACCCACTCCTCCGTCCTCCATATCGCGATGGAATATGTGTCACTCAACGACTTTGATGCAACAAATCGATGAGAAAGACTCCTGCATAATGTATCCTCAAGACAAGACAACAAAGACTGTCTTTTGATGCTCTGACAAAGCTCATTAAAGGCACCGTTAGGGGAATTATGTTAGATTGTTGAATATAAAAGTACAGGTGCTAATTAGTGCAACAGCAGAACGGAACAAAATACCCGAAAACTCAAAAAATTGGACCCGTTCCCAACCACTGATCCTAATTGAAGACACCGGGAGGGATAAATCTAGCGGTTGTGGAGTAATTGCAGAATATGAAAGTAGGGCTGCTCAGCAGGGTCACAGTTGAGAAAGCGGAAGGAGGAAGAAAAGCGAAGTAAAAATGGCGAAAATCACGAGAAAGTGGAGCCCGAAAGTGGAGTGGAGTGAACCTCCTCTCACTATTTCCGTTTCGCGCTTCTTCGCTTCACTAGGGGTGACGTGCAAGTCTTCCGACCAGCGTTTCGGGAGGTCAGGTCACCAGTGTTGTGTGAGGGATAATTCGCTGTAGAACTGACAAAATCAACATTCTTGTGAGACTAAACATTGTACATTGTATTATGGACTGTCACAGTGACTAGCTTCCACCTTCATCACTGATCATATCTGCCTTCAAACAGAAATTGTACTCGTTGAAAGATACCCCAACTTAATTTTTTAGGTGACAAACATGCAACTTTACTACATATTTACCTTCACAAATATCTGCCTTTATTGTTCGACCTTTATCTTTCACATAAGTAGACCAGGTATGTAGCCAAGAACTCGAAATTAGTAGTAAATCAGTGGTTGCGTGAAGTAAACCCACTCATGGGTGACCTGACCCCACACTAATCACAGGAACACTTGCAACACACCCCTTCACTAGTCGGTGGAGTAGTTGCAGACAGGGGAGGTGCCAAGTCAGCCGGCCGCGAACGTTATTTGCCCTACACCTTACTTGCCCGGCGGATGCGTGGCAACGAGACTCGCAGGTGCCATCGTAAGAAGACCCCAAGCCGCGCTCATTCAATACGAGTTTCGCCACACATCACCTTTTTTGAACTGAAATGTATGTTTTCAGAGGGAATGAGTTCCCGGTTCCCACTTTCTTCTGACCCCAGGCAGTGCCTTTAAAGAAGGGTTCTCGATTCCTCGCATCATTTGAGAGTGGTAAACTGCCAAGTCATGCATAGTAGGGGGTGGGGTCCACGAGGTCGAATTTCCGCTTTGCGGTGGTGCACTCGCGGCGCCCCCGTACGTCTCGCCGTATCGATTGCCCTTGATCGCCAGGCTGAGCGTGACTGCGTCACGTCTGCGCTTTCCACTCATGCCACACTGCCTCGCTTGAAGGCTGCCATGCCCTGCCACTGGCACTCGCACCCGCTGTGCCGCTCATCGCGCGCGGCCGCGCGGAAATTCGACTTCGTGGACCCCACCCCATAGTAGGCGGTGCAACAATCGCGCTTGCCGCCTAGGGCCGCATTCATACTTTGCGCTGCTGGCCGCAAGACGTGACCGCGTGTCTTTGCCTCTCCACCTACCCTGCATCGGTGTCTGCGTCGTCTCTGCAATTCACCCGTGCCACTCTGTTTCGCTGGCCGTGAACGCAGCCATACCCTGCCAGGCTGAGTATGAACGCGGCCTTGTACGACTACCGAAGCCGCTTAATCATGGTGCACCACCTTTCATCATGGCAGAATCATGATAAGGCACTCTACGCACCTTATGCGCCATAGGTACTTTCTTCAAAGCTCGCACGTTCGTTTACAGAGAACGTGACTCACCAATCCTTGTAAACCTCATTATCCCTAACGTCAGAGGTAAGGCCTCATTCGTAACTTGCGGCGCCAGCGCCAGCGGCAAAAGCATGTACCCGCCGCCAACTGTGGCCGCATTCTGGGACTAGGTTCTGTTTATAACGCTCCACCGAACCATACAGTATGATGACCGTGACGAGAGTCGATCGTCGCGCAAACCTGTGGCGAAAGCGCGCGCGAATCTTGACTTAGCTTGGCACTGTGCCCAAATTCACGCCAGAATTCAAATCTGGCCACAGCTTTGCGCGTTCTCGCCTCGATCACCATGCTGGTAGTATGCTTCGGTCGAGCTTCATAAACATAGCGCGTCGCCACGATGGCGCCGTGGTTGGCAGCGGCACAAGATTTTGCCGCCGTCGCCGATGCCGCAGTGTATGAATTTGAGAGAAAAAGAGAAGTTGAGAACAGAGAAAGCATATTCTCTGAAGACTCCATGCATCACGATGCAGATGAATGATGAAGACTCCAGTCTAGAAAAGATGATCTGGGGCAGCACTTTCATTGAAAAAGAACGCGCCTTGGAATCTTTACTGCGATTCCGCAACGCTACTAGCCACGCTGCTCCGAAGGTTGGCGGATGGCTGACTTGCTGGCCACTCGCCCCTCTGCTTCTCCTTTCGCGTTCTAGAGATGAACAGTGGTGAACGGGAGAGAGTGAAAAGACCACTGTTACACAACTGATCACCTCACTTTCACATTCCATAATCCGCCAAAAACGTCTCCTAACGATTCTTTGAAGGTACCGTAAGTGATAAAGAGAAAATGGGAGCTAGGAAGGCATGTTCCTGGCGAACTCGTATTCAACAAGCGCGCTCGTTACCTGCATTCATGCTGCTTCACATAGGCTGATGAGTTCTTGCATGGATGAAGCATGGCGAATCTCGCTATCTGCATCGCCTCTCAGCGGCTAGAGGTGCAGAGTGGGCGAAAGGGAAGGAGTGAGAAAAAGAGCTCATTTCTCGAATTTTTTAGTATTTCATTTCATTCTTTTTCTGCTAATAGCACTATTGAGCACGACGATTTTCATATTTCACAATTACAGCACAACCGGCCACAATTATCGCTGACGATATCTTAAAACTTTTCGAATGCGATGTAAGGGATTTGCTTTTACTCAGCATCTTCCAATCAAGCTACCGAAAGAGACACTCACCGATAGGCTCTGCCAATGGTGACCACGACCGAAGTTCCCTGACCGGATAACGGTGCAGGACTTCCACGAATCCTTTCCAGCGTCTCGCTCACTCGCTCCCGAACCCAGCCCAGACCACTTTCAGAAGAAGCCGTACTGAGCGTACTACGAACTGAAAACGGAGTGACTTTGTTAAAGAAATTCATTCTTAGGAAAGATAAGTCTGCTAACGATATCAGAGAAAGACTATAAGTGTATATACGCAATTCTGCTCACTCTTGATAGAACCCTCATCCTCTCGGGATACTTCGATGACAGATATTGAAGTCAATTCACCACCATAAGGTCGGCACGCTGATAGCGGTTGTAACTGAAAGCACAGAGATATGGGACTCTATTAATTAGAGACTGATCATTCCAATCCCATGATTACCCTCGAAGAAAATAGATTAGTCTCGGAAGAAGAATGACCAATAAGAAATTACACATATAAATAGAATACAGAGTTAAGACTATATAGATTTCCACGCCATAAAAAGTGAGAAAACATGGACAAAAGCGAACTCGAGCGCGAACCGGACTTTGCAGTCTCTACACAGACCCACACTGTTCTAACCATGGAATTGATAGTATTAGAAGCAAATTCTTTTATAGCTCACCATGAGTGCATTTGCGACAACAAGGAGACCTTTGCTTGTTCCCACGTACAGTTGTGCACCATCTGAGCACTCCAGTAGCGCCATAGACGTGACAAAATTATCTTCTGCGAGCTCGACGTCAAGGGTGTGTATTGTTTCGCTGCCTTTAAAAGTCACTTCAATGGGAAGAGCCATTTGAGCGAGTGAAAACCAAAAAGGCGAATAAATAAAAAAAACCAAAAAGAACCAAGATCGGCATGGATGACTGGTCGATTATTTGTGAAAATATAAAATGTCCGCCGAGTTCAATGCAGAATTTTACGACACACCTGGCATTACTTTGCGGATGTCAAGAGAAGAGCAAATTTGGCGTCGCTCCACATCCCAACAGAACACACGAGATCCTTCAACAACCACAGGATTGGTGAAGAAAAGGGCACAATTATAGGAAGCAGCCACAAAACAAGATGAACTCCAATAACCAATGAAAATTACCTCCTTCAGTTGTCACCCATACGTTGTTCCCATCCCTGCTGGTTACAATGTCTCGGACAATAACTTTCTCTTCCGGCAAATATAACGAAGAAGAAAAAGAAAACTTGTCCTCCTGACTGAGATAATGTATTGATATGCGTCCTTCAGAATGGGCTGCCCATATTTGTCTGAACATACAGGACAATAAGGAAAAAGTGACTTTCACTGTAGATAATAACAATTCATTACCTGCTACTAGCTTGCACAACTACAGCTGCACTTTTGATGGCATACGGACTATCAAGTGCCGAAAGCAGTACAACTGAATTTGACTCGCTCAGTCGAAGTAGTATCAACTGACGGCTAGTAACCAGTAAAAGCACATCAGCACCAATCAACTCTGGAGCGCGAATCTATAACTGGATTGCTCAGCAAAACGTCTATTTCAAAGTCTCAAAGCGAACTGACAATTGGTGCGCTGAGTGACGGTAACTGCAATCGTGCCAACTCGTGCAGGGATGAGGCGAACACCGTCACTTCACCGCTTTCGTCGCAAGACCAAATTGTGTCACGGATTCTGCTCGTGAATCTCGCGCGAAAACTAGTTTCGATGATCTGCAAGGATTATCAGTCATAAACAAAATTATTACATCAGGTCGCTCATGCATGGATCGTAATACTGCCCAAAAAGAAAATGTTCGTTTTCACAATAAGAACCTGGATGCAATCTACCTTCTGATCAAGCCATCCATATTGTGTGCAGCTCATCACCGTAATATTTTTTCCGCCCAACCAAAGCTGAGCTTCGAAGTCATCAGGATCATCCATGTCGTCGCCTGTATAGTATGGTAGAACAGAAGAAGGCGGCAAAGCTTCTAAAAAGTTTACAAGATGTGGAGGCATTAGTACTTAACAATAACAAGCAAAACACGGAAAAGATACCGGTAAGAATCTTCGTCAACCGCGGATACAAGGAATGAAAATGAGTTCACCTTCAAGTTCACAAACATCGAGTATGTGAGTAAATTCAGGAGCAGAACAATATCCAACAATCTGCGACGACGAAGGTCGATCGTCTGGTAGCGTCGCCCAACAGTGGACTGCCAAATCCAGCATAGGGGATGGAACCAACAACTCCTAATCAAAACAAAATGCACCAATAAAATATGATTTATATTAGCATATGGCAGATTAAAACTGTATGGAAACTAACATGTGGTAAGAAGACAGGCCGTGCGCCCTCCAATAAACGCTCCTTCACATGCTCTTGTCCTTCGAACGGATGCTTCAGAGTGATCAACTCGTACAGAAACATTCCAAATGAAAAACAGTCGACCTGAATTGTGGTGACTCGGTCAGGCCAACGGTTGGAAATGTGAAAGTTGAGACACACAAAGTATTACAGAAATCTTGATGGTGATTTTTCGAAACTGACAATGGCTTACAGGGGCTGATAAGAGCCATTAGGAAATGGGCAAGGGATAAATCCGGTACACCGCTTAGTACTGCTATTCGACGGCTATTGAAATGCGTCTGATGCTCAGTACCATTGGGTGAGCACATTTTTTATGTTTTGATATCTACTCCCGATGTATAGATGGTTAAATTTCCAAGCGTTTCAAATAATGGTGCATGTCTTTTGAAACTGCGATCTATATGGATGATCAAGACACGATCTAAATAATTTGTGATAGCAAAGCGAGCGATTCACTCTCTCATTCACTCCCTCTGAGGAAGGTCACCATTTTCTAGAGGTCCAGATGATTTGGAGGTGGATACCTGTTGTTACAATGATATCGTCAATCAATGTTCAGAAATGACATGGGTAAATCCAATAAACAGTTATCCCTTTGGCTGAAGTGGTCCGGGTGTGTTGCAAGTGTTCCGGTGATTAGTGTGGGGTCAGGTCACATACGAGTGGGTTTGCTTTACGAGGCGATTGATTTACTACTGATCAAGATCTTGATTACGTACTTGGTCTACTCATGTCAAAGATAAAGCTAAGGATGAAAGGCAGATATTTGTGAAGTTACATGAAGGTACATATGTAATAAAGATGGATATTTGTAACTGAAATAGTTAAGTTGAGGCATCTTTCATTAAATACAATTTGTAACCGAAAGCAGATACGAGCTATGATGAAGATGAGAGCTGGTTACTATAACAGTCCATAATACGATGTTTTAGTCTCACAAGAATGTTCATTTAGTCGTTTCTATAGTGAACTGCCCTCCACACAACACTGGTGACGTGACCTCCCTGCACGCTGGTCGGAACGCTTGCACGCCACCACCGATTATTGTATTGGGTCATTCCATAAGTAATGTCGTTTTTTTCCAGCGTAAATTTTTCCTATGAAATTGCAAGTTTTCGCAGCATGTCATATATCATTCGAAAGAGGTTTTCCTGCTCTACAAAATGACATGTTTAGTTTTCGAGTTCGTTAGAAAGGGGCCGACATTTAGGCTGGCGAAGAGGTAGGTCCAGCCGACAAAAATTGACCAAACCGGCAATCAATTGAAACACTATATTTTAATTTAGGAAAATCAACCAGTCATGTGTCGCGTACTTAGCCCTGACCTCTTCTACAATTTCCAATATTTAATTGATCAAGAAGTCGTGTCGTTATTTTTCTAAAATCTTTTTTTCGAAAGCACCCACATTTATTCAAAATGAAATTTTTTCTTTCAAACTTTTTGATTAGAGTTGTTTTATGAACCACTTCGAAGGACTTTTTCTGCTCTATCGAAAACATCCTTCTATTTTGTTTTGGCTGCGATTCAGATTGAGTTTTAATACCATGTGATATGGGTCCAGTTGACATTTTTCACAATTTATTTTTTCCAAGAGAAAGTTAAGGAATCCGGTCAGTTGTATTTTCCTGTTCCTAGGCACCACTTGTTCTTAACATTCCACCACTCTTTCAACTGATTAGTTGAGAAAATTTTCTAGCCTTCGTTCGAAGAAATTGTCTAAAATCACCGAGTTGTGGCGGAAAAACGAAATGTGGAAAATAGCGACGTGACTTTTTAAGCAACCGACTGATGGAACTTACAGGAGAGGTCGGGGCTAAGTACGGAACACATGATTGGTTAGATTTCCTCAGGTAAAATATTGTGTTTCAATTGATTGCCGGTTTGGCCAATTTTTGTTTGCTGGACCTACCTCTTCGCCCGCCTAAATGTCGGCGCCATTCTAACATACTCAAAAACTAAGTAGGCCATTTTGTAGAGCGGAGAATTCTCTTCCGAATGATATATAATATTCTGCAAAAATTTGTGATTTATGGCAAAAATTTTCGCTTGAAAAAAAACGACACTACTTATGGAATGACCCAATATTTACCGATGTCATTTCTGAACATTGATTGACGATATCATTGTAACAACAGGTACCTCTAAATCATCTGGACCTCGAGAAAATGGTGACCTTCCTCAGAGGGATATCTTCGATACGTTTAATATCTATCACCTATATGTAGAAAGTAGATGATCAGCGAAAAGTCAACATCGACCATTTCCCTATTACATAATTCTATTATGTTCTTCGCGCAGTATTGTGCGATAGCCCAACTGGTATACATATACCAGTTGGCTGGCGCAAATAATGTGTGCGTAACATCAAGGGCGTCAGTGGGCATGTCGGATTAGCCCTATTTTCAATAAATCTTTTCTAGTACCAATTACCACATCACGCCCCGCCCGTTGTGGGCGGGTTTCTGTCATTTCAAGGGGCTTAAAATAACTTGGACATGTCTTCAGCCGATTTTTTTCTGGTCTCTAGGCTGCGTTGGAAGCAAGTGATGAATTTTCGTTGTACGGACGCCCACTCAAGGTGGGCTCCGCCCACCGTGCCCAAGACTCTTTCATGGGTACTCATGACTGACCTCAACTCATCTTTTCCTCACGTTTGGACCATTTTTGGAATATATAGCATCACTTACCTTCTGCGTATACTCCTCTTCGCCATTGAATCTAACAATTTCAGGTGCCATAAAGCCTTCAGTACCACCAAATCCCTTCGCTCCGCCTGACGGCATCACGGTACGAGATATACCTAAATAAATGTTGCACGTCACGAACGTAATAGTCAACGAGTTGGGTTACATACCATAGTCGCCAAGCTTCAACAGTACGTCCGTCAAGGGACAAAATGGAGAAGGGAATCTCCATGCCAGGACGTTCTCGCTTTTCAAGTCACGGTATATTATATGCGCTGCATGAAGATATTCCACTGCCTTTGCCACCTGAAAACGCATAGCTTTGCATAGTTTGTCATGGGGTGCTCACTCTTAAGCCAGTACTTCGCGTCAGGGGCGTGCGACGTGCGACGTTTACGCTCGACATAGCTGCAATTGCACGGTGTCCATTGTGTTAGAAGAGGGGCAATGGTGTTATACCGAGGTAAGTGGACCGGACGCTTAGACAATGGCTCTTACAGTAATCCACTCCTTTTTCCCAGAGTTTTCCAAATAGGACAGAAACGCGCGCGAAAAAAGTAAAAAACAACATCTCCATTTCGATGGACAGAACAAATCTGGTCCGGAAACTGCAAGGACATTGAAGCCAGCATTCACAAAATACTTCGAAGAGATCCCTGGAGTCAATTCAAGCATGGGGAGATGTAAAGTTGTCACCGTCGTCGAAGCCCCTTTCCCTCCCTAGGCTCAGGCTAAAGCAGATGAGAGAGATGCTTCGGCAATTCGGCAACCCCGACCAGAAAAAAAACCCAGAGAACCGCGGAAATGACGACACATGCAAAGTCACACTTCGAAATACTTCTCAAATATGTCGCACTGACTCAGGCAGAGGTTGATTGAAACAAATTAACGAGATAATTTATCCAGTGTTGAAAGTTCTAAACTCCTATCTTCTAATCAAAGAAGACCGCTGTTCTTAACATAGTTCATCAATGAAGACCGCTGTCCCTAACATAAACAATCAAAGAAGACCGCTGTTCTCAACATTATTCCTTCATTTAATGGTTCAATGCCGTTTGCACGCGCGTGTTCCTGCGTTCAAACCATGAAGGGGGTGGAATAGCGTGTGCGTACCTGATTACTGTAGGAGCCAAGTGTTACAAAAGGCTGATTTGCTTACTTCGTGTTTTACGCCTCATTTTCCGGCACTATTCAACTATCGCTACCCCAGATGCCGTGAGTTGGTCAAAAAAATAATTTTCGCTGAAACTTTGTCTAGAGGGGTTATTTGGGGTGCTGATCACGAAAATGACATCCGTTTTTGGCGTTCGCACCAATTTGGTGAAATTGCACCATGTTGGTGCAACAACTCGTTTTCACCAAAATCGCTGAAACTTCGCCCAGGGTGGTTATTTGGGGTGCTGATCACAGACATGACATCCGTTCGAGGTGCTAGCGTCGTTTAGTTCCATTACAGCGCTAAGGGAGGGGGGCTTTAGTCAGGATTGACCTTCCACTGCTCCTGCCTCGCACCTTCCCTAATTACTTCGCACCTCTCTGAATGCGCCTAAGGGATGACCTCCCTAATTGACTTCGCAAGTCAACATTTACAGCGCAAGGAACAGAAAGCGTGGATTTTGGTTGGGACAAAGAGAGATTTGCAGAATTAATTGAAATTATTAGGTTGTAAGTTCAGAAATGAGAATGAGTTGCTCGAATTTTCAGTTGATCAAATCGCTTTAACTGAAACGGCAGAAAGCGATGGGAGCCCATACTTGCAGGGGATGTCCAAAAGTATTGGCCCTCAACACACAACCTTGGTTGACCACCTCAAGTGGCCTTGATTTGGAAAAACCCAAAAAATGGGTGTCGCGGGACCCCTAAGAGCAACTATGCACATGCGCATTTTCCACGAATCATCTTCTAGTAATTGAAGCAGTGGCAGGTTTAAGTCCTTACTCGTCCATCATATTCAGCAGATCTAGCGCTTACTATGCCCCACTTTCCCAAACATCTGGACAGCTTCTTCAGCAGCAGTGTGTTCAGAAAGAATGGTGATTCGAAGTCGATTTTTTTTTATTTCGCGCTATATAAATCATCAGCCCATCATCATAATGAGATATGCAAATATCCATGGTATCGCCAAAAGTGTAGCGAACCAAATGGTGCTTATTCTGTGAGAAGTGATGCAGTCTGAGCCGAATTATTATCTCCCGAAGTTTAAATTGCGAAAACCGGCCAAAACTTTCCTTACAACCTAATAATAAGAATCCATAAAAGTAAGAGAGATAAAGTAAAATGTGAAACATGGAACAATGGGTCTGAAATGAAAAAGAACTAACTGAGCAATACATTAGAAGTAATTCTGGTAGTTTTCTGATTTTCTGATCTCTGAGTCCAAAAACGTTCGTGAGAAACAAGACACTTTCTATCTACGTCTTTCAATCCTTATATTACTAACTTATTTATAACTTCGAAATTCTCTTTTTTTTTCTGCTTCACAATGATTCCATTCAATTCTACTTATTCCATCGAGCTGATGCAATAAAAATCTTGATTAGTTACGTAGTTGATGAATCGATGAAGACAGATCGGCCAATTAATCGAGGTCATACCTTAGGCGCATTCGGAGAGGTGCGAAGTGATTAGGGAAGGTGCGAGGCAGGAGTCGTGGGAGGTCAATCCTGACTAAAGACCCCCTCCCCAGCGCTAATATAGTAGGGGCACCGCACTGCTCCCGCAAGTTTTGCGTAAGCCCTAAGGAGGAAAAAACCTTTGATTCCCCTTTCTTTCCGAGGCTTAGGCGAAAATATACACTAGAGTGTGCAATGATGGTTGTAGAGTAATATCAAATTAAAGACGGCAGCGGAAAGATGACGTTCTCTAGCTGTACAAGCACTGTAGCAAAAATGAACATGACTGGCGCATTCTTAAAAGGCGCTGGAAACGGCGCTCGCGCTGAAAACCAATGTCATATTCGTGATCAGCACCCCAAATAATCCCCTGGGCGAAATTTCAGCGATTTTGGTGGAAACGAGATGTTGCACCAACATGGTGCAATTGCAACGAATTAGCGCAAACGCCAAAAACGGATGTCATATTCGTGATCAGCACCCCAAGTAACCTCCCTGAGCAAAGTTTCAGCAAAAATCATTTTTTTGACCAACTCACGGTATCTAGGGTAGTGATAGTTGAATAGTGCCCACTTTCGTTATTTCGCTTCTGATTTAAGCTTGTTTCAACCTGGTTCCAATTCATTGAACAAATCTCAATGATTCCAGTTCACTTTTGCTTGACGATAACGTTTGGCATGCATTCGTTCCATTTTCTGACCATGAATCATTTTTTATCATTCTATGACGCAGAGCACCATACCGCAGCCCCCCCCCCCCCAACTATATTAGCACCTTAGTTAGTTATAGCTCTTGGACGTCAAAATCTCCCTTCTTTGCTTTTTAAGTTTCACATAAATTGCATCCGACAACCTAGCACTGCAGTACTCCAATTGAATCGGTCACTGGATCCGTATTAAGAAAGGAGAACCTAGTAAACTTGCAACATTTAAAAACTGCTTGTTTTTGCTACTTCATGTAGAATGATACAAATAAAGATGAGATAAAGCGCATACAATGACGTTGAGCTCAGTCAAAAGAAATTGAAACGGTCTTAGAGGAAACTTAAGTGAGCAGCGAACAAAAACAAATAAAAATGAGCAAAAAAGACGCCTGCCGGCTTCTTTTACGCGACTGCCACCGAATGCGGCCATCTCGCGCACAAACGTCGCACGTCGCGATGCGAATCCTGCCACGTGGTACACACGCTTTGCCACTGAAACCGTAATTATTGCTAGCGTATTTACTTGAACAGCCGAGTCTCGAAGCACAGATAATCCGAGGCGAGCTCCACTTTTCCGATGACTAGCCAGCAACTGATTGAGTGCGCCAAGAGGTGCAAGTTCCACTACTAGGGATAGTGGCGACACGCAGACCTGCAGAGGGATTATTGAGAATTTTGAAAGAGGACATAATCTCTATATCACCGCAGACAAACCCCAATAAGTCCTATGATGTTTGAGTGATGGAGTCGACTGAGGAGGTTTAGCTCTTGCCGTGACGTGCAATAGGCTCTTGAGGCGAATTCTAGCGAGTCACGACGCCATTTGTCAGCGCCAGCCTTGGATGTTGAACATTAAATCTTTTATACGAAGATTAGCATTTGTTAAAGACCACATTAGAAGCTTTGTAATGCTTTCAATCTTTCCGGTCCAGAGCAAGTTTATACAAGACAAAAAAGTTTTTTTCCTATTGCTTATCACTCGTGAGCACATCAATAACACTTACTCATAATACCATAACAATAATTGGCAATAGTCTACACCTACCCAGCTGGTTGCTAAGACCTGCGCAGTCTGTTGCTGCACTTGTGTACAAATGCTTGTGGTGTAAACAGCAACATGAATAAAACGACGAGGGCAAAGCAAATCCGGGGAAGCAAAGACCGTGTTGAACTTTTCTGAGGCGGGTAGTCAAAATATGCTGTTGCGGCAGTAATACAGACTTCTATGCGAATTCAGCTTGCCACCGCTAGGGTCCGAGGGGTTAATGCTTCCTCTTGCATTTCAAGGCTTTGTGGTCTTCTACAGCAATGAAAGACCAAACAGGTATACATTGCTTTCTTTTTAGCACGGACGTTTCAAGAAACCCATAAATCTTGGCGGATGCCACCCTGATAATCATAACCCAGGTTGAACCAAACCACTTTACATATCCTTCAGGTCTAAGTGCTGACAAACTAGCCTGCATTTAAAATTATTGGCCAAACTTCCTGATACATATCTAAACTACAAGAAAAGACAAGCTCACAACCAAAAATTTGCCAGCCATCAAAAATTCCAAATAAAAATGTCGGACAGAGACAGCCAACTCAGTAGAGTCAGATACTTTCACATCCCTCGCCTACTCTCAAAATGAATGAAACAACATCTCTGACAAAAACCATGCTCACAACATCTTGTCCACCATGATGATCACTATCGCAAACGAGCTTGACATTACGAGCATCCAAAAAATCTGAAAACTCACTTTATAAGCAGCCAAAGCTGAAGGTCTTGCGCCGGGGCCTGGATCTACAGGCTCTAACATCTTCTGAGCGATTTCACACAGTTCACTACTCTGAAATATCGGAATTACAACCGAATCTGATTGATGTGCAACGATAGACACCCACCATTCATTCGTACATCATAGTCATACCTGTAATTTTACCGTCGCTCTGAAAACAAATCCAAAAGCGCCTCTTCCCAAGAGCCTTCCTCGTCTTATCTGATCAGCGCCTATGACCAAAGAAGATTCAATGTCAACGAATACCTAAAACGATTGTTATTATTTATCCGCCAATCTATGGAAAATTAAGCCGCTTGTTTCAGTTTTTACATGTCCTTGAGAGAACGTCTCGATAAAGCATTGCAACTAATCCTTTCAACTGCGACACATGAGAGCCGATTTCATATCCAGTGAAACTTTGCGAGTAACATCCACAGAGGAGCTTTAGGAAACATCCTCACATGGCAGCATTTTTAACACCTCAAATCATTTACCGTATCTGGAGCTACATCTCTCATGCGTATCCCACTGTGCGACGGACACTCCAGCCATCCATATTCGCGGCCTAAAAAGGTCATTTTCGAGCATAAAGGATTTGCTGATACACTATGAATGTTGCCAATATAAAGAAACAATCGTATCTGACTTGCTAAGCTTAAGCTAAGTAAAGGAAACCGCAAGAACATTAGAACACCCAACAGCGGACTTTGCAATTACTAGCAGGCTACCTAATTCAATTCACCAACCTGCCAACATACATTCCTCGATCGAGAAACAGTGGATGACGTACAGAGTAGAAATATCACCAGTAGTTTTCGAACCTCGTACACTGAAAGACAACGACTGCACAAAGGTGCACAAAGTCTCACCTATATACATTCTGTAAATTAACAACCAACCCAGAAGCGCTCTTTCGAGAAACGAGAACAGCATCGTCCCGCGCGCGCTGAACTTCAGTAGTGATTTCACTCGCGCATTTAGAGCATGGCACAAAACGATTAACAAGCAAGTCGCCTTCTGACGAGTGCACGAATCGCGTGCCAATCGCGGGGTACCTGTGAATGAAGAAAGAAAGTGTTGAGGCAGGAGCTTTAAAAAGACACAGACTCCGCACCAGTCCTCGAGGAGAGTATCAAGAAGATCAACTACCAAGGCAAGAAGCCTTGTCGATCCTTCTCCTTCGGTAGACATTGTCATTTTGCGATCTTTGTCTACGACAGTTACACTAAAAGCACATTAAAAATCAACTGAATTAAAAACAAGGTAGGTCATCACTATAGAGTGTGCAGTTATGTGCGTATGCCACGTCTAGAAATAGAAGCAATGCACTACGCGTTTACTAGTCAACGTCAGACTCCCACTGAATACAAAGAGCGAAATTCCAGACTTGCAAGTAGATGAACTCTCACCTCAAGGCGGGGAACAACATCTCCACGAGAGCATATTGCTCAAGTGGAAAAGTACGCCATCTTTTCTGCTCATCGCGTGTTCGAAAATTCAAAAGCGTATAATCCAAGTCACGCACTTCCGCCTATAATTCGGAACAGCGGTTGGAACAAATAATAAACAAATAACAATGGGACATTAACCTGTGCATAGAACTGTTTGAGAAGAAAGACCGAATGACCCTTGATCATAAGCTGAAAATATAAAATGCGTATGAAGTACAGGTGAATGAGGGCATATACAGGGTAGATATAGCGCTGTGTATACAAGCGACAGTGCGCTAGGAGAATCCTGTCGCCAGTATAGATACAGGCGAGCACTAATACCAGTACAGGAAAATTAGACACAGCTTGATTGATTGGAAACTCACAAGGACAGAACAGTAATGATTATTTGTAATTCACAGATACAGCTTGATTGTGAGGTAATTGAATAGTTAAAAAAAACTTACGCCATTAGGCCGCGTTCATACTTTCAGCACCGGCGGCGATGGCGTCAAAATCATATGCCCGCCGCCGGTGCCGGGGTCAAATCATATGCACGCCGTCGGTGCGCAAAGTATGACCGCAGTCTTACCATCTTTGATAGTTGCATACCTCTATGCCAGTTTGCCAAACAATCCATTCCGCCTTTAATTGCCTATCACAGATCAACTGCAGCTGAGCAGCGTCACTACGCACTTTCGTAGCAAACAAGCACTCGACAGCTCGCATTACGTTCTCGTCTCCAATGATTCTAGAAAGGGAGGATATCCAAGAACGAAACAAACCAACACATTTCATTTTTTCCGAAAAGTATTTCACAATGTGGTAAAGACCTCGTAATTAGGCGACTCCAGAAACCTGCTGGAATGTATGACATCGCATACAATCGACGTAGTAGTTTTTCTTGTTGAAGAGAAAACGAAAGCATAACCTCGCCGGTAGTAGGGCCATTGATGGATTTCTTCGGTGATAATGTGGGGTGTTCCACAGATCTAAAGGAATGACCATGAAGGTAATGAAGGACTGATTTGGGAGATCGTATGAAATTAATGGAAAACATAATCAACATTATGGCATACCATCATACCTTTGCCATCCACCGAGTGCTCTCGATAAAGGTGGATGAGTAACAATCACTTCTGTAGGAGATCGAATGTTCCATGCAGATGCTTTCGAAGAAACCTTAAGCCCAGATAAACAAACTTAGAAAATGAAAAAGAGACCGCTTGATAGTGCCGACAATACGGTCAAAGTAACAGCAAAAATTAAAAATGATGTCAAATATAAAGGTATGCAAGTTATATAAGCCTTGTATCACACCTATGATTTCGGTTTTTTTTCACTGAACCCAGGACTGATAATATACGGACCAGAAATTCTTAATAAAAAGCTTGTTTCTTAATAAAAAGTAGCCAAGAAAAGACACTGATAACCACTTGAACTGTTTGAGCGACGGATGGCCGATCCACTGAATTACTAAGCTATTAATACGTTACAGTATCATTCTGCTTCCTGGTTCCTTGAAGTTTACCAGAGATTCTTGATACGATGTGACAGCTACAGTAGCGCTCAAAAGTCTCCGGCCAAATGGTTTTTCACTTGTAACTTTTTTGCGACTGGACAAATCTAAGAGAAATTTTAGTATGTTGTACTTGGAGACACTGCCTACCAAATATACTATTTCGGTGCTCAACGGTATAAGTTACATGGTTAAATGCATTTTTTTTTTTGTTTTTGGAGTGCCACCCCTATGCCGTCCCGCTGGCCGCGGTCATCAAAGGTCGTGGTCTTCCTACAAAATATTGATGTTCTCTGAGGCTTGCTCGTTTTATTTTTGTAGAAAAAGCAGTCTTTCTTGACCAAGCCTTTTACTTTCTTTTCGGTGGTCTTGTAGTGAATTCTTGTAAAAAACATGAAAAGTGTCAAGCGGCACTCAATAAAAGGAAATGTTGACAATAGGTTCAGGCACCACATATTAAAATTTTGTCAAATTTGGTCAAGCAGAAGAAAAGTTATGACAAAAAAGTTTTGGCCGAAGACTTTTAAGCGCTACTGTATTCCAACAGTGTTCAGGAGGGATGATGATTATGAGTCAACTTCTCACGATTTTGGGCGATGAAGCATCAGATTGAAATGGGATAAACGAATATGTATCACGCTACCAAAAGTGTGACGAATTAACGGTGGGAAAGATGCAGTCTGAGCCAAGTTATGATCTCTTTGAAGTGATGTTGCGAATACCCTCCAAATCTTCCCTCAGATACTAATAGTAGCAAGTGAGAAATGCAAGTGATATCACACATAACTTACCCTCACACATGCGGTATGGTAGTCAGCTCTGAGGCGATATTCATCCGGTAGTAGAGCTGGTACTACAAGGAGACGAGGCAGGCAGGGTAGTGCAAGTTCGCATTTTTGGAGTAGATCCAGCAGTGATCCGCGTAGTGGTGCGCTGTAGTCAACACAACGAAACTGTTTTGTTAGGGGCACCAATGCATCCTGAGACAAAAGACCCGCTGCACGATGAGGAGATCTGGAAGCGGAACTGAAGAGGATATAATTGAATTATAAACGAATAATCATTCTTGAGGATAGAGAACCTCAATGCAACAATAGCAGCAAGGTAGTCAGCCAACCAAAGAGGATCCACGAAGATAAGTTGTCGCAAGGCAGCATCCTCGAAATGAACAATTTCGCCGCTGTCATGAAGAAATGCACATACGCCGCGAAATTCAATGTCATCTCTGAAATCCAATCAAAACCGAAGCTACATGCAAAGGTGTCACAATGGATTGGAAGGGGTGACGCTACTGTACGTATCTAGTGGGGCCTGAATTTTTCCCAAACAAGCGCAATTTATTTAAATTGAGAAAGACCACAATAATTAAAGTGGCTGGCAAATACCTGAAAGTTCTTCCAAACTTCGAAATCATCCTTTGCTTCGTCCGTTCGCGAAACTGCTCAGCTGTCATAATGGCTGATGTTGTCTCCTTACGTAAATCAGCGTGCAGTTCCCGAACGACCTGAAGCTCACGAAATTTGTTCGTTGACAGCTACATATACGGGAAGACAAAGGACACGCGCCTAGTGCATCAATATAAGACTTTCAAAATGTCGCTTACTTTGAGCATAGCTATGTATGCGGATGGAATTTGCTGATCTAGTGCACGTTCCTTGCCAATTCTGACTTCCCAGGCACTGGTATAAATCACATTCAGAAGATTCTACAAAACAATCATTGACTTGAACAAACTTTCAGTTCCTCAACCAACAAAGAATAGCGCTGCCGCGTGAAGCACAGAGGTACAAGAGCATCACCTTGATATCGCTTTTCGTTTTACCATTAACCAAAATTAGGTCTAGAACACGAGGTAAGCCATGCTTGTCAGCATCCACTATCATGAATCGCGATCGAATCTAAAATAAGTCGTACACCACTCGAAAGTAACTGGACCCGATTTTTCTGTATTCGCTTACCTTGTTCTCCATCTCTTCAAGGAAACAATGTGGGAACTTTGTTGGGTTCGAAGAAATTTGATCAACATGCGTTCCAACTAAGACGACACAAGAATTAGTAGCTCGAGCCTATAAAGTAATGTGAAGTAGAGGCTTCCAATGAAAGATTGGCACGCTCACCTGAATGTTGATGAGCCACCTCTGGACATCATTGAGAGCTAAATCCCCGTCAGTGACCCTCCAAACTACAACGTAAAGGGTTCGCCTTGTGAGGAAGTAGTGATGCGTAGCGTGATATTCTCTCTGGAAGTCATAAACTCTCCATCAATAATGTTCATAGTAGCAAAATGCGTTAATATACAACACGATAACGTGGATCGAACCACAAAAAAGGCATACCTGTCCAGTGAAGTCCCATGCAGAAAATGCTATTGGACCAAGAGCAGTCTCGCCTTTTTGCTTTTTCGCTTCAAATTTCCACTCTGCTACACGAACGCTTTCGCCCTGCGATGTTGTTTATTAAAATGGTTTAGAAGCTCCCAAACATCTCAAAGTTGATGGCAGGCGAAAGACGGGATTCTTGTTGAGTTTTCAGTCAACGCGCTGAGCATACTTCATTTCGGTCAACATAATAACTGTCTCTTGAAGACCTAGAAAAGGATCGATCCGTTAACAAAAGGGTCTAGGACCATACCTTATGAAATATTTACGATGAAAGATTAGTTACACACAGTAACGTACCAAAGCAACAAAACTAAAAAGGCATAAGTCCCCGTTGCGGCTATGTTCAGCAAAAACATCAATAACCAATGGTTGCTGCTATGCTCCTTCTTTGAATGAATATCATGATGAAAAGATGTGCGGTTTTCGTGAAATTGTAAATATTAGGAGCTTATTAACTACACATCCTGAATAAATCTAGAATGCTCCAGAATTTTGATGATCGGAGATTCAAGGAACACAGGATGCCTACGCATTATATTTCTGCTGTCACATCATAATGCTTTTCAATGAAGTGATTCCCTATCAACGACATATAGGTTGCAAAGTTGGTCGAAGACAACATAGAGATAAAGCACAAAACAGAAACAGTCAAGGCCCAGATTTCCATAACAGAGTCAAGATGACACGAAAATAGCACTATTTAATAAATAGTAACAAAAGACAAAGAAAAGCACATAAAACCACCTGCGATGGAGACTTTTTCAACACAGCTTCCGATCGTAGACCATCCCAGAGTTGGCTTTTCCCTACTCCATCGCCTCCCAAAATTAGAAGTCGAAGGTGACGATAAGTTTTAGATCTGAACTAATGCTTTCCTACAATATTGCACACGCAAAATGTGGCATGGAAAGGATCTGTGCTGATATCAAAAACCGATATCACATCAAGAATTCTACGTTTCGAAAGATTACCGTCACCAATACATGTATGAAGTTTCGAGAAGAACATAATTTTTTCAAGCATGACCGAAGGTAGCTAGCTATACGTTCCCATGTGGTGGCGCATGGGTATCCCTACGATGAAACACAATAGCTTTATCTCCAATTCCATAGACCACAAGATGTGTACCCTTCCTTACGGACTACACGGAGCTAATGGGGTGTAGTCAACACACTTCGGGGCAACGAGTAGCAGGCGCGTATGGCTAATAAGGAGTGATCAAACATGTAGCAGCCGTCTTTCAATCGACCTCTAAAGGACGTTGGGCGATAATCGGAAGAAAGCTCCTAAGCGCGAGAAAAGGCCTGAAATACTATACCTTATAATGCAATATTCCGTTTCTAGAGAAAAGGGAAGGAGTGGACGCGATCGAAAACAACATATGTGTATCGCAGAAATTGCCGACAAGGATATAACTTACTCTTCAAGGATAGTCTTTAGATGAGCTACAATTTCAACAGTTTTGCAGTTTTCCGTATTCACCATGGAGTCCAAAGGTTCCTTCAGTTGACAGCCTTTCAATGAAAGTGACCACAACCTGAAAGAGTTCGATACGTGAGAGACGTTTGTCTATAACTCAGCACTACCAACCTTGACAACAATCCTAACTCAGGCGGCAGTGTTTGGATTCCTTTGTTACTAGTAAGATTCAAAACAGACAAGCTGCTCAATCGCGATATATCAGTACTAATCACTTTAATGAGATTGGAGCTCGCATCCAAGACACTCAGGTTAGGGAAAAGCACCTGAAAATGTCACTATTTCTTGAAAGTATCTAAAAGGGTTGACCACGTCTTGTAGCAAAACCTAAATATTGACGAAGAAAGATAAACCTTTTTATAGCAGCCAAAGGTAAAATCACGCTTATCGAATATTACCTTGTTTTTGATGGATATGGGAATTGCATCCAGTTGGTTAGTACTAATATTTAGAGTTTTCAACCACTCTAGAGTGTCGTGTTGTTTGTGTTGACAGGCCTCCTCCAATTGAATATCCGGTTGGTGTCGAGAAACAGAAAGCGATCGCTGAGAACGCACGGCCGACTTCGATCTGCTCCCTGAGAAAATGCTCAGTAAAACATTCAACAATCAAATGACGACACTTTAACAATGGTAGGGAACACACTATTCTGCCTGGCGGGACTTCTTGGACGACGAACAGCGATCGTCGTTGAGTCTGTTGACGGGGTCACAGCATGGCACACTATATGCACTATAGAAGGTAATTGAAACGGTTCCTGCAAAAAAAAAGCGAATAGGTGCTGAAGGAGAGACTTATTAAATATTATCTACTATTGTATAAGGAGCATCGCGGTCAACGCCCCTTGTGCCGCTCCGCTCTCATGTAGAAGGCTTTGGCTCTCCTCTCTGTGTCGATAGCTGTCGCAGCACAATTTGTGATAACATCTCCCTAGATCACCTCGCATAAGTGTCTGAATAGTCACGCAGGGCTCCCTTTGTATAAATGTGTCAAAACTTTCTTGGCACTTCTAGTTTCGGATTCAACACGTTTTTTCTCCTTTCCACGTAATCACTTTTCGCACATCTGCTTTCATTTTTACATTCCGAAATGATCCCTTACGTTTTCAAGAAGATAGCATTCCAATCCAATAGTCAATAACAAATACTTTTCAGGCGAACCCGACCAAGCATCAAGTCTCGCTTGATGGTGAGAAACTATGAAAGCACCGAGAATGTAAAACTGACCTTGATCAAGTTACCAGAAAAATCAAGACTTCGTATGTGTGCAGGGATACATTGTATTGGCGGCAATGATATTAGCTGGTTAAAGCTCATATTGAGAGATAGCAGACGTGGACACGTACATGCAAGGCAGAATGGGAATACTTGGAACTGAAAATAGAAACGGATGACATTCCGCTTTTCTTCTCATAATGCGTCTTCTCCCAAGCATTCTACGCGCACCCACCCTGTTTGCAGAAAGGTTCAACGTCGTAAGCGTGCTGGATGATGTGATTGGGAAATCTGGGAAGAAGCTCTCGTCATCCACCTAAAAAGGAAGCCTCGAACAAAGTCCTATACAACTTTCCATTACAGTGCTTGAAGTGAAAAGTGCATATCATCACGAGTGCTGAATTACCTTGGATAAATTGATCACAGATTGCCAGACATTTTGCCTTGTTAGTGGTTTCGTAAGAACATTTGTAGGCTCTTCAATAGCATCACTGATGCTAACTGTAAATCGAATGAAATGTTTCTAAGTTTGTCCCATGTGTTACAGAGAAAAAAATTGGTCACTTACTTGATTCAGCCTTAGTGGGACTGATGGGTGTTACGGGATTCTGAGCACCCCGAGCAGTTCGACCCATTTTATTAGCAGCGCTGCCGACCATTGGAAGCGATGCCAGATGGTTTGACGCTGCGTTTAATTCTTTCAGTGAAGGGCATAACCATATGAATTCTGGTAGGTGGCTCAGACAGTTCCGAGAAATATCGAGGGTTGTTAGTTGAGGCAAAGAAGAGAGGAACTGAAAGAACTACTTTCAAAGCGGGTCATCCAAAATTGACACAGTCAATAATAATGACTACCTGAGGAGAAATCGATTCCAGGCGATTTTGTCTAAGGTTCAGAATTTCTAACGACGTAGAGGTAACGTAGAAACCGGGCATATCGATATTAGTAATGAGATTTTCGGCAAGATTGAGAGATCTGGAAAGAACAGCGAACGTTAGCGCGGTCCTAATTGATCAGAATGGTGCAAGAAACCTGAGAGAAGGCATTTGAAATAGAATCGATGGAAAAACTGTTAGTCGATTACATGAAAGATCAACCCGTGTAATAGCAGCCAGTGATAATCTGAAAAATCGACTGAATACACTTTTCCGAGGAGAGGTTCAGAATGGAATGCAAACCTTGTAGTACGAAGACGAGGATTAATTTGGAGAGCAGCTGCAATAAACCAGTCCGACTGCAGCGTTTCTAGTGAAGCAGAACTCCAGTTTAACATAGCAGCTCGAGATGGACATAAAGACGAGGGCAGCAAATTCTGACCCACCTGGATCTGAATTCATTTGATTTCATTTAATAAACTTTGCAGCTGCGGCAACTTGAATCTAATGCCGCTCAGGTGCGTCGGCAGAGACTGTCCATGTATCTACCCCTCGTTTAACTCAGTCTATTTGCTTTAATCAGCTCTTCATGTTGTTGTAATAGTAACTATGTAACTCAAACTTCACGCGTAAACTATTTTTACGTTGCCTTGGTTTCTCTTACACTTCAGCGCCGGACTCCTCCTCTCGTAATAAACTACTCGGGTTGAAAACTCTCTCAGTCAGGAGAAAGGTTAATGATGTCGTTATGGTAAGTAAAATACTCAATGGCCAGGTACAGGTGAATTCTAATCATTTTTTCCAGATCCTACCATCAGTAACTAGAGGAAGCCTTAAAAAGATTAGTTTCAACAGTGCCCGCGGTGATCTTCGGCATAACTTCTTTGTCAACCGTGCTGGATCCTTATATATAACTTTGTCCAAACATAGACCGCTCCCTGTTTCGGTTATTTCCTTGAAAACCTATCTCAATCGCATCTTGGATTAATGGTACTTAAAGAGATGATGCTCTTGTAAATTCCGCCAATTCCACCTCTTTCTTCTCTTTTTCGTCAGTCTCTTTTCTTTGACCATTTTGTTCTTCGCCATATGTTGCTACAGATTTCGCTGTTTTACAAATTGTGAACTACTTAGGATAATGTTCGTTTTTTCTACTTTACTTGTGGTTCAATGCTTGATGTTTGCTGGCAATTTCTTCTGTACATGCTTGTCATGTAATAAAGTATCAAGTATCAGGTAGTATCAAGTATCAAAATGTACAACATACCCTCCTTTTCAATTTTCAGGAAAATCGGACCCCCTACTAAGACTCAACAGCCTACACAAAAATGAGAGTTATGAGTATATAACATTCAAACTCGATAAAAAAAACTCTATAATAACAACCTGTCCAACATCGATGTTCTTCTTGTTCACCTTATATTCCGGATCTGGATAAACAAGCCTCGTCAAAAACACCCGTATTAATTTGAGGTTATTATTCTGAAACGAATGCTCTTTTGCAGCTTCATTTTTCACACCTACTTGCTCTTAGAGGTACCAAACAGTAGCGCAACACTAGCGATTACTACGCATTTATACCCTACCTTAGCAGCTAGACGCAAAGCTCGATTGTCTGTGTCAAATGCTCCTCGATCGTGAAGAAAATGTACAACGTGGAGAGCATCGGATCTAGTTGCTTCCACAAGAGCACCAGAACCTAGATACAACGAAGAATAGTGTTACGCTTGCGATCCACCGTCTACAAAAAACTGCAGGCGAATGTATATCTTCACCTCCGCACCTCTTGTTTTTATGAGATCTTGCAGCTGTCCCGCGAACTAATTATGTGGATCGTATCCTCCCCTTGCCAGTAAAATAGTAGACAAACAAAACAATGCACAATAGAACACAAAAGCAGTGCCGTTCAGGTTTCATGGCCAAAACAAGAAGTGACAATGTGAATCAATAAATAAATATCGCCACGACAACTTCAAAATCTCTGGCCATTTCATCACGGCAGCCAAGGTTAGGTAAGATCAAACTGTTTTGACATAGCGCTTTTCTCTTCTCAACTCATTCCCTTCTACACTGCAAAGCTTCCGTAAAAAAAAGGTAGTAAGATGTGATTAAAAGAATAAGGAAGTTCCGTGTTACCGATAAGCCCCAAAAAACTGCGCAAATTCTAGGAAAAATCCCTACTAGCTGGAACAATTTACTTGAAATTATCTTGATCTAGAACGGCCAGATGCCCACCAACCACGATCTTTAACACTTCGGGGTATAAATAATGAAGTAGTCATCAAATTCCTATTCAAGTCAAAGCTGAACTGAACTGGAGCATGAAATGTGAATAAAAAAAAGAATTTAAAGGTTCCCTCACCAACGCATCGAGCTTCCTCGCATGTCTCTGAATCTAATATTCCCAATGGCAAGTTTACATCCGCACCAGCATCTAGCAGGAGACTTAAATAACCATATATTAAAGTTTTACACATCGATCAAAAGAACCCTGTAGACGTGGCGATCCGGTAATTAACTTAACAAATAACGAACTGGGTACTTTACTGAAATAGAAGCCTGAAACTGTCATGTTCGGGGCTGGCACAGTGCCATACGAACGTCATATTTGGCTTGTCGGGCGTAGGATCCCGTTTGTGGAGAATAGGGGTTAGAGGGGCCGTAACGCCCTTTTTCTTCTCGATTTTAATGACGCGCAATTCCCCTCCTCCTTCCCTATCTTTCCCTTGAACACCATCCAAGATCACAAACACATCAAAAAGCGGGGGATGAGTAGCCGTACCGACGCGACCAATGCTCTCAAAATCACGCTGTACCCTGGAAGCGAAGATTACTCAACCCAGACCACCTTACAAAAAATCACTAAACGACGAATCAACGCTGATTCGAATGAGAAAAGCAATCAGAACGTCTGAAAAGCATTTGATGGACGTACTTAAGCACAGGCAGAGACTGATTGTAAGCGGCCACCATGAGCGGAGTCCTGCCTCGACTACAGTATACGTCTAGCTGGAAAGGACATCGCATCTCGCCATCAGTGAAAAGGCAACGATACTGCAAAATGGAAGATTGGAAATCCGAAAGCACACAAGCATCTTCCCCATTCACATAGAAAAAGAATTTGATTTAAACCTCACCGCCAACATATATTGGAGTACATTCGTGTGGCCTTTTGAAGCAGCTCGATACAATGCAGTTCTACATTCATTGTCCCCATGATTCACATCAATAGCGGATCGGTAAGGAGGACATGATAACAAATCAATTTCTTTGATGCACTGTTCGGGAAACTCAAATTCAAGCAAGCTGAAGATAGCATGAGTATAGAAGGTCAGAAAAGCTCAGATGTAGAGGATTTTTACAGGATTACAAAGATTTGTCTCATCAACTCAATCTCACAATAAATCCATATCCAGGAAAAAAATTTTATGCATTTGAAGTTGGGATAGTAGGAGATATTCAAAGTTTAAGTGTTAATCGAAATGTAGCATCGCAGCTCGAAATTGACCGAGTGGCGAAAGCAAATCAAGCATAGTGACGAAAAAATAATTAGGCGAAATGAAAGACGAACGTACCACTTCACAATTTCAGTGGAGCCGCTTTCAGCTGCCCAGTGAAGGCAAGAACAACCATCACAGTTCGAATTTGCAATCAGGGCCGGAAACGTCTAGATAGTTCAGACTTAGATGTAACCTGCTCCATTCCTCCAAATCAGAAGCAATCGAACCTCAAGCACTAATTGTAGAACGTCAACGTTTTGCGACGACACTGCAGCATGAAGCACAGTATCTCTAGTGTTTTGATTCACCAAAACGTGGTCATAGTTGGACTCGAGCAATCGTTTCACAATGTCGAATTGACCGTTAGTGCAAGCGCTGCAACAAGTGTATAGCAACGTATTTGATGCTCACGAAGCGGATAGCTCGCACGGGATATATGTCCTTCCTGTTCCATGACATGAATCGACTTGGAAGGAGACCAAGAAACTCACATAAAAAGTGCTGTGTCGCTTTCTGGCTCACGGCCGTTAAGAATCGCATAATGGTCTTTCGCAGGAAAATTAGCGAGGATTCGATCGGCCGTCTCAACATCTCCTTCTGCACAAGCAGTCATTAACTGAGTATGAGCCTCATTGACCTTGTCATTCTCGAGCTCTGTAAGTCCTACTGATTGTCATGAAGAAATTATCATGGTCTGATCAATGAGAAGTTGTTTCGACTACTTGTATGATTCTCTCAACCCAATGAGAATTCAAAGATAGAAAAGTTAGAAGAAACAAAACAAACTTTGCAGCAAAAATTTGGATAAACGGCGACCCCTTTCGAACTACGTTTCTCCTTCGAGAAGAAAAAAAAGTCTTTTCGATACCCTTTTTCGCAACTGAAAAAAACTCACGAATACTCTCAATGATGGCAGCAGCAACATTATCATGTCCAGCAATATGAGCTGATTCCAATGCGCAATGGCCAGCAGCATCACGGCGTTCCGTATCTGCACCAGCAACAAGAAGCTGTCGAACTGCTGAGACCTCTCCAGCCTCAGCAGCCAGGTGCAACGCTGTTTTACCGGCACCATTGCTTGCATTTACGTTATCTAAAGCATTAGCGAATGAGTGGCGCAACAGTGCAGCAGCTCGCGATTGGAGGGTAGTCGTTTGAACTTGAACAAATCAATCAAGCTCGCGCAGCAAAGTATTCAATAAAGCATTCAAGATACCACAGATCGTGCAGCCGTTCCGCGAGCACTAGGGTAGCCTTGGGCCGAGATTGAGCCGCCGTCACGCTTCCGTTTTGGCGCTTTTGCGATCTTGCGTTTGTGCGATTTTACGCCGTCGCACTTTCGCAGGCGATGCTGCGACCTCGAGATTTTTCAATATCGCAACTTCCCGTGCGGAGCCGCAACACCGCAAAATCGTAAAGTCTGACGGCTGCCTTATAGCCAGCGAAACCGCGAATCCGAGAATCATGCATCGTCTACTCGATCTAAGAGGACACAACCTCTACGGATGAGATCACTAGGATCATTAATCGTGTGCAACAAACTGGACTCATCCCATCTGGATAACAAAATAGTGCAGGGCTTTACTGCACTATTTTGTTATCCAGATGGGATGATTCTAACAAAGGGAGAGCTTTGTCGCACACGATTCATTATCCGATGTGTTCCTGATATGCCAGAGGCTAATCTTACGCCTTGCGATCGTACGATCCTCATTGTCAGAATCGCAGGATAACACAGCCGCAGAATCGCACGAACCGTCTCCACACTCCCACTGAGCAGGCAAGTTTCCGCCCCACAACACTGATCTGTGAGGCGGAGCGTACACATTATGATCGTTTAGCATTTCGTAAAGATCAGGAGCGCATCGATCTGCCGCTCTCCTCAAACAAAGTGACGCTTATGCCTCAAAATGAATTTGGAATTTTTTTGAGGTTTTTGAGGTCAAAAATGAACAAACGACGGCTCCACACCTCGTCTCGTATAGCACACGTAAAGCACGTCGAATGAGAATACATGCGATTCTGCGATTTTGCGATCATGCGGATCCAGAATTGAAATCTACACACACCTGATATTGAGTCGGCATGCAAGCGGAATGCAAACCGATCGCAAGCAATAACCTCAACCTAACTTTGTCAGTTTTGCGCTAATCTCAAGTACTGTAGCATGTCCAAAAAAGTCCGATCGACAAATTCGAATTCCTTGCGAAATCTATGAGAATGAAAATATCAGGAAACCATAAATAATTATAACTCACTGTCACTTAAAGCCAGCAGCGCTCTCAGACTGTCCACTCTACCATTGTGAGCTGCAAGCATCAAAGGAGTGCGACCATGTCGATCCGTTCTAGTTAAACTCCATGGATTCTCCCGAATTAGGTCGGTGACGAGTTCAAGGTTTTCGAATAAAACTGCCTGGAAATGTTCGCGCTGTGCGTGGATACTCAGACGTAGTTTGCAGGCAGTACTCAAAAAGTCAAATAAATAATGCTAAGCAATATGGAAAGTGACGAATATAGCATAAAATAACCTTGAGCTATGGACACTACACACTGTAAACGCTCATCTTCCTTAAGCCGCGGTCATACTTTGCGGTGCCGGCAGCAAGGCGTGACTGGTACCTCCGCGTTTCCGCCTATGCTACCCTGCCTCGTTGCCTGCGCCACCTCTGCAACTCCGCCGCGCCATTCTCCCTCGCGATCGTGGCTATTTCTCTCCAAGTACTGCCATTTCTTTTCCCCGCGCGCGTGACTGCGTCGCGGTTTTCTCACTTGAGCGCATAAATTCTCACGTGAGGAACTTTACAATGCATGTATCGTGTTTGAGAGACCATTTCAGTGAGCAGTGTGTCTCCGAGTACTGCCATTTTACTTTCCCACGCGCACACACATTTACATGCAACCTGGTGTACGCACACTCGTACACTATGTCCTTATGGAAGAAGGAATTAAACGGCGAGTAACATTCTCTCTTGCGATGTTGCTACTTGTATGAGATGCCCACAATGCATGTGTGGGTGTTAGAGTTGAACAGATTGATGTGTCTCCGAAATCTTCTTTGAAGTCATTCTTTGTGACTAGATGCTTATTACGGAAAATGACTTCTGTAAACTTTTATATTTCTGACACTCGTGACAGTG
Organism: Trichostrongylus colubriformis; assembly: GCA_963978905.1. Classification (NCBI taxonomy): domain Eukaryota; kingdom Metazoa; phylum Nematoda; class Chromadorea; order Rhabditida; family Trichostrongylidae; genus Trichostrongylus; species Trichostrongylus colubriformis. The sequence continues at coordinate 24,675,977 of OZ022260.1, forward strand.
ACTTCAGTGAATGACAGTGACCTCTAACACTCTATTAGGTAACGACTTTTGTGACTAGATGCTTATTTATGGAAAATGACTTCTGTAAACTTTTACAGTTCTGACACTCGTGACAGCGACTTCTTTGAGTGACAGTGGCCTCTGAGATCGTATCAGGTGACGCAATATGTGCTTTTTTCATGTAGAGGGAGCGGATATTAATGTGAATATTAGCCTGTGCCCAGGGAGAAGAACGGAGCTCCGGGGTGGATAACCCGTTGCCACGTGCATGAATTGATTTCTCACGTGAGAAGTGGTTCATTCACGAAAAGTTCCTTCCCTCTCCCTAGGCTAAGGCTCAAAGCTGATTTGTTGGATATCTTTTTTATGTGATTGGAGTGAATTCAATGGAAATGGATATGATATGAAAATGAGCAGACTAAAAATCCTGAAAATGAACTGCAATTCCATGCAATTTTAGTGAAAAACAGTGATTACACAGAAAGTGTGATTGAATTTTTGTTAAGTACAGTGCGAAAACTGCTCTTGCGATTCAGTTGGTGCTATGTATTTAGTTGAGTGCGCACCCTCCACTGTGCCCAGCGTCCATCGTTGTTTTTGCCCCTGTTACAGTCTAGGTCTTAGTTGAGAGGAAAGTCTTCCTCTCTCCACTGAGGCTCACATGAAGGTACACATAAGTCAAGAAACTAATGATTATAGGATGTATCAGGTGAAGAACAAGCGTGTAAATGAGTCCCCTCCCCTCCCTAACTACATAAGCACCCAGAATTCGATATTGCTCAAATAAAGCCCCACAACCGATAAGGTGCATTAATCTTCTGTCAGGTGTACTTGAAATATTACTGCGGTACTTCATCGTATTTCCACAAAGCACTTATGCAGGTCCAACAAAACAAGCTGGGAAGTATAATTTGGTTGTGCACCTAGTTTTCAGAGGAATTTACAGTTTAGTGGTACACAAACAAACTTCTACACATCTAGATTGCAGTCAAGACAGAACTCCAAACTGTTCACTGAAATGGTCTACCAAATACAATACATGCATTGTAAAGTTTCTCACGTTAGAACTTTATGCGCTCAAGTGAGAAAACCGCGACGCAGCCACGCGCGCGCGGGAAAAGAAATGGCAGTACTTGGAGAGAAATAGCCACGATCCTCCCTCGCTGCTGTGAACGCAGCCGCGCCCTGCCGGCAGTGAGTATGAACACGGCCTTAGGCTGAGGTTATACCTTGCGATCCACAGGACCGCAAGATCACAGATTCTCAGCTGCAATGCGGGCTACTGTCATACTCTCTCACTAAGGTGAGCTATTTTCCCGGGTTTCCCGAGGTGTGCTATTTTCCCGAGTTCAAAGCTGTTCCGTTGCCACTGGGCCGTCAGTTGCAACGGAGCAGCTTGTGGAGGGGCTAAATCGCAGACTGAGGATTCAGCGATTTAGATTCAACGATCCCGCGGATAGTACGATTCGCAAGGTATAACCTCAGCCTTGACCCTTTACAAGGAAATGAAATGAGCATAGACCGTTCCCGCCGCTATTTTTCTCCCCTTCCTTGATGGACACAGAGGTTTGATTACTGGCATTATGCCCTCTAGAACTTGGAGGCAAATCTCATGTAATTTCGAGATATTGATCAAAATTGATCATACCGTAAGCGATTGGATCAATACGAAAATCCTTCCCCTTATTACGATAAGCAATTAAAATCGAAGAAAAGGAATGAGAGTTGGATAAATCAGAAAGGAGGAAGTTCAAATATTAGCAGTCCTAACCTGCCGTATGAGCTGCATTGTATCGGACTCGTCCACGTTAAGGGGAGCGCCATCGCTCCCCGACATCTGAAAAGAAATGCTTAGGATGATGTTGTCGCCTCTCACCTACACCGAGGAGCATTATGCGTATGAACTTATATGAAAATGTACATAAAATAGCCTACAGCATGGACAATACACACTGTAACCGCTCATTTTCCTAAGCCTTTTCAATAAGCTATAATGACCATAGACCGTTCCAGCCGTTATCATATTGGCACTGATTGTACAAGCCACAGCTCAAAATCTAAATTTTGAAAGTCAATACAAGTAGTCCATACCGACACACGGAAATCAGGACCTATTGTAACTAGTTCCAAGCCATTATAAGAGCGACCGAACACTTGGCTGTTTCTGGAAACAAGTCAAGGAGAGGACGGTAGGTCGAAGTTGCTTACTGTCGTAGTGATGGTTGCATTTGAGACAAAGGAAGTAAAGTTTAAAAATGAAAGGGTAGATAAGAAAGTCAGGTGAGACCCCCACTCGTCTCAAACTTATTGTCACACTTAAATTACGTTCTGGGATGAAAACCGTTTAGGGAGCTATAAGCTGAGTCAGCGTTGATCGAGGAAACCTAAAGAGGTCAAATCGTGGGTTAAGTAGCATAGAGGGTCAACCATCCTAAAAATTTTAAACCTCAAATTACGATTCAGCAATGTTGCTTGAACACTTTCCGGCATGATCCTTTTTGAGTGACCTTGTCGCCACTACTATTCCAACTTAATGTCATGCCCCGATCGGTCGTTGCATTCCGCACAATAATCATGCGATCTCACGGCGGGACAATGAAAAACATGAAACAGTCGTCTCTACGAGTCTTCTTCGAAGTACTATATGTTGGGGTGAGTTTCATAGGACCCGCTCTAAAAAGTTCCATTATAACCACGTCAGTTCACGCCGACTACTGAATATTATGAAAAAACGTGACTAAATCTTATGCAGAAAAAGCTGAAACCTCTGTTCTACAGATACCTGATGTGTACTTAAATTATAAATCATTCGTGAATAATGGAAAAAAGCAAGAGCAGATGATGCACTGGTGGCGGCGTTTAATTGCCATGTTGAGCCCAATAATTGAAAACTGGATTCGCAGTGGAGCGCGGTTATGAGGATGTTTTTCGGATGAACTATGTCGCTTGAGAAGTCGCTTTCAAGTACTGGTCTGACATTTTTTGGCCAACACATTTTCAGGTGAGTGTGGCTGTAGAGTTATTTTGTCGGGATTCAATTTATTCACCAGCTTTGTTCGACCCACTCTGGCGAGGATACTAGCTCATGAAAAGTCTCCGATGGATGAGTGACTAATCAATCGTCACGATGCATTGATATCGCAACACATGTTGGGCTATGGCCGCGATGCTTTCCAGTCAGAGGGCTGATGATGACCGATAAATTTATTACCGGAAATACTGCAACATCCTTTCTTTCGATAAGCAGCGGCAACTCGCGGTCGAAGAGGGCGTCATGACACTCGAATCGGTTCACTCAAATCGGGACAGCGCAAGCGACAAATGTCCTGCTGTTGGCCGCCCGCTATGGTCGTCCTCATACTCTGTAGTAGCGTCGGCGGGATGTGTGTTCACAGATAGGCAGCGAGCTAGAGTGGCAAGCGCGGAGATGCCGAAACGGCGCGGCCACGCTTTGCCGCCAGGAGCTCATTGTCAGGGGTATAAAGGCAGCCTTGAGGGCACGATCGCCGTCTTCTCATGTAGGTGGGTACCCTCAGGTCCAAGATTTCGCACCGCATGGTGCATGCGAGCTAGGGGGGCCGAGTCATGCGCCGTGTCCTACATCCATTTTGTGCGCAAGGCACACTAATCGCCGTAGCACCCAATAACGAAGTGCGCGCACAGTTCGTATGTATCTGTCGCGTATCACATTCAGCACTGCGAAATCCTGACGCAATCCATGTGCTATTTTAGAAATATTCTGCACTTGGATTCGGAGGCCCATCACTAGGAGTATCAAGACGAAAAATGAGTAATTTCAGTGGGTCCTCATGAAAAATGCTACAGATGCATTCTTGTTTCTACTCACACAAGTTGTACCGTGAAATGCCTGCGCCAATTACGCCGCGTTCATACTTTATGCACCGACGCCAGCAACGGCGTCAAAGACATGTGCTCGCCGCTGACCACGGCGGCAGTCTGGTGACGCGCTCCATGTGTAAAACTACGACCAAACACCCTGCAGTACGATGATCGTGACAAGAGCCACGAATTCCATTTCCAATGTCGGCATAGTTCCAGGATATGCACGATGACATTAGATAAGTTAAAAGGATAAAGTTTTTTGGCGTTAATCAATCCCTTCTGTGGGATGCGCGGCACATTCTAGTTCCAATCAGAATCGTGATGGCTGGTGAATGTGATGTGGCCTATACAATGATTTGCGATGGCCAGCCGATGTACAAGTCAGTGCTTTCATCCTCCCAGACAAGTCTGGTACCGATCTACCTACTCCGGAGGGATGGAAGGCTTGGTTGGCCTGGGCGGGCGTTGATGCGGGATTTGATCCCCGCACCATGAGATTGGGGTGCGCGCCACCTGTCACTACACCACCTCCGCTCGACATTAGATGTATGTAGAACAAATGGCCAAAACATAACTGGCCACAACCGCGCAAACACAACTTTATTTGTCGAAATAAAAATCATTCGAATCTACAGAATTTCGCCAACGATGTGGTAAAGAAAATATGCCATCACGGTCAAATTCTGGATTGCGAGAATTGATAATGTCAAGAATGGCATTTTTACCGTGCATAGTATCGGCGAATTTTTTTCTGACGCAGGTTTGCATCGAGAACCCTGAAAAAATGGTTATCCGTCAGGGATAGTTCTGGGGAATAAGGGGGGTGAAGGAGAGTCTCGATGACTAACTGCATCAATTTCTGCCAGGTGACTTGCGAAGTGTGGGGTTTTGCGTTGTTTCGCGCACCCGACCAAAACTGATGCAGTTAGGCATCGAGACTCTCCCTCATCCCCCCTTTATTCCCCAGACCTATCCCCAACTGATTACCACTTTTCCCGGGTTTTCGATGCAAACCTACCTCACAAAAAATTCGCCGATCCTATGCATATTGAAAATGCCATCGTTGACTTTATTGACTTTCGCAATCCAGAATTTCATAATGATGGCATATCAACAGATTGTTGGCAATGTTGTGTAAAATCGAATGGTTTTTATTTCGACTAATAAAGTTGTGTCTGAGTGAAGTTATGGCGTTTTGAAAAAAGTGGTCTGTTTTGGCCATTTATCCTGCATACACCTAATAGTTTCGTGCACTCACAAATTCAAATTCGAATCTCGGCATAGCGGAGGTTGTCGCCATGATCACCGTGCATGGCGTGGTACTACGCCAACCCGAATTACTGTTTGTGGCTCTCGCCAGCGACATCATACTGTAGTTTGGGTAGGTCGAGCTTTTTACAAGCAGAGCGCGTCACCACAGTGTCGCCGTCGTAGACGGCGGACACATGATTTTCACGCCGTCGCTGCCATGCTGGCGCCGGAGCGCAAAGTAAGGCAGCGGCCTTATGCTAAACCGATTATGCCTCTTTGTCGAAATGACTCGGTTTTTTTTTGCCTCTAAAATCAATGCGCCTTGGTTCATGCAAATTTCATCAATCGAAATGAAGAGCATGGGAATCGGTAGTTTTTTTGCCAACGAGATACAAGCTTGTTTATTTCGCTTGCCCAAAACTATGGTAATCCAGATGCGATGAATTCACTGAGTGCCGCTTCAGCATCGTGCTGGGTCATGAAGTGTTGAAGAAGGATGTTCGAAACATTGTGTGGAGGTGTCGCTTGTCCGTTTTGTTCTAGAGACATTGAAAAATACAAAAATTATTTGCGTGCATAAAGTTGTAATTTTTGAATGGAGCGTGAAGCGTTCTTCAATAAACCATAGGCAAACATTATTAGCGAAGAATCAATAAATAGTAATTCAGAAAGTGGAACATTCGAAACCACAAGATTTCCGAAGGACCTGATATTTCCACTAACATAATAGTATCTTGAGCAGAACCTCAAGAGCAGCTCCACGCAACTATCTCATCGACATAGTCTTTTCTGAAATTACCCGTTTTGGGGAAATTTTCTTTTTCTCAAACTTGTCTACCCAGTTTACTCAGTGCATTTGGGTGCATTTGGTAGATGCTAACATTCTTGGTTGAAGCAATTCTCAATGGCGCACCTATTCGTGCTGCAAATAAATAAATGAGCAAGTAAGAAATTTAATAAATAATCGCCAAAAATTGGTAAAGCAACGTAAGAAAGGAGGAGTAACGAGGCTCCATTGGATATTAAAAGTACAAGATAGATAAGGAAAAAAAATAGTAAATAGTCGACGAATTATCTTCTTACTAGCAATGTACGAGAGTTCCAGTTTCCTTACGTGCGAGTAATCCACGACCGTAACAGTTCATTAAGCCCCGAAACTGGAAGAAACTATGCACTCGTTGTAGTACCACGGGTAGGCGAGCAGCATCAATTTAGCCATCCTTAAACAACACAACAAGAACAAGTAATCCGAAAACCTGTTTGGTACAAGCGCCTGGGATTAGCTAATTAGGCCAAGTCTGCGCAAGAATATGACTGAGATGATCATCCTGTTTGCATCCGGAGCGAAACCAGTTAAGAGTTGTTACAAGAGTGCTTAGTTGTGGGCAAAAGCTTTCGTCTCGGGCGGGACTCGAACCGCATTTCATGCTTTCCCGGTATATGTGCTAATCCATTACACTACCCGGAAAGAAGGGTTCTAGGTAGTGTAATTCAGGCACATATGCCCGCAAAGCATGGAGTGCTGATTCGGTTCCCATCCGAGACTAAAGCTTTGCCCTAACTTACTAGCACTGTTGTAACAACATTCGCTTAGCGCGCTGCTGCGAAAACCAGCAGCTAACGAAACCAATAGCTTCAAAAACCATTTGAGAGTGCTATTCGTAATTGACAAAATGTTCTACGCTGCTGGAAATCAGTTCAACTTTACAAAAGATCAACCTGTGCCGTGTGTTACTATGAAGGTTCTTAATCCAGTACCTTCATGCTCGAAAAGGTTGCTCCTCCGTAGATTTTCTAGCTGTCACGATTTCAGCTTTCTCAGCTTTTTTTTATATCAAAATCACTGGTTTTCATCCATTTCATCCCTTTGAAGATCGCTACGAGGCTAGAAAAAAGATACTCCCCTCTCCTTGGAGTGTGAAAACGTTTGAAGGCTTAGTTTTTCGCATACCTGTATTAGGTTGTGAGGAAAGTTTTGGTCGGTTTTTGCCATTTCATTTCTGGAGATCATAACTCGGCTCAGGCTACATCTTTTCTCTCAAAATGAGCACCATTCGATTCGCTACACTCTTGGCAACATTAGGCATCCTTGTATATCCCGTTTTGATGAAGGGCTGATGATTTATATACCGCGAAATCAAAAGTCGACTACAAATCATTAATCTTTCTGAACACACTGCTACTGAAGGAGCTGTCCAGATGTATGGAAAAGTGGGACTTATTTAGCGCTGGATCTGGTTACTATGGTGGACGAGTAAGGGCTTCAGCCTGCGACTGCTTTAATCGCTGGAAGAGAATTTGTGGAAAAAGCGCTTGATAGCTGCTGTGAGGGGTCCCGCGGCAGCCATTTTTGGGTTTTTGCAAATCAAGGCTTTTTGAGGTGGTTAACCAACTTTGTGGATTGAGGGCCAATATTTTCAGACATCCCCTGCAAGTACATACGGACGCCCATCGCTTCCTGCCGTTTTAGATGAAGCGATGATCAATTGGAAATTCGAGCAACTCGTTCTCATTTCTGCACTTCTGGAACCAGGGACAAAATGTTCCATCCAATGCTTCACTTCCTCGCCTTGCAGTATTCACATTTGTGGTCACCTTCGCTGGGACTCGGCTGAACAAGAACTCGTGAAGTGGAGTCGTCTAAAAAGTACCATTTTCGCAGTATTTAAAATTTCCCTGACAATTTGGAAACCTTGTGGCATGCCAAATAAAACATATATTCAGAAACAGCAACTTTTTGTCTATCTGAAGGGCACAATATGTAAGGTGATTCATGTTGACGCACTCTGAGACTTGAATTCATCTTGTGAACGCGGACCAGAACTTTCCTTGCAACCTGATACTAGTGATTGTGATAGGGGCTAAGACGGGAACCGTAGCAGTGGTGGACCGAAAGTGATAGCAGCTGATAAAGGCAGATAAGGAGCGCTGAAAGGCGGGATGTGGGACGAAAACATTGATGGTGGGTGATCCACATCGGTAACGGTTGATAAGTATCAATAATGAGCGTCATAGGGCATCGGTCACCGAATTCGATTTGCCTTTCGTCTTGACCCTGGGTCGGTGACGCTCGTAGATGTTTCGCGGAGTGGGACGAGGACATGAAGACTCATCAAAATTGATAACAACTGATAAGTGCCATCAGCAAGTGGATGGAATGAAAACCGTGCATTACTTACTACTGACCACTATAATTAAAGTGTCTGCTGTTCTGTGACTCTGTGAGCATATTTGTTCTATGTTCTGGTAGCAATTTCAGCGATATATTAACCGCTAGGTTGTCTAGCCCTCTGAATATTGGAGTTTGTCTTTTGATACTACAATATAAAGGAATGATTAAGGTGCAATCCAGATAAGTAATTGCTGCAAAACAAGTGAATCATTCTGTAATGCGATACAAGAAAGCGCATCGACCCTACACTATCTGAAATTACAAGTAGTGGGTTCAGAAAATAGTAAGCATCGGTGGCCGCGAACCATGTATATACCATCGATATATAGAAGCTTAGTGAGTCGACAAATTGCTACCGATCAATCCGGTCGCAATCTATCGATCGGAATTGCTTATTTCTATGAATTTACTCAGTACCCATTACCACAACACGCTTCTCCCATTCTGGGCGTGTATTCTTTCAGTTTGAGGAAGCGGAATGAATCGAGAAAGAGGGGTATGGGAAGGAATTATCGTTTCGAAACGAACATTCAAGTTTGAATGTAATAAGTGATAGGGGAACCCGAACCCAAAAGCGCGACGTTTTGGTCTGTATTCGCATCTCCCGGTATCTCTTCGAACTGTAACGTCACCTTTCCTAAATGATCGCTAAAGGAGATGTCGAACACCAATTGCTTTTCAGGTCTGTCGGTCAATGGTGCTGCAGAATTTCAGCTTGTATGAGGATAATCATTCAATGTTCTGGTACATGAGCCCTTTCTAACATTTCGCCTACAAAAACCATGTTTTCAATCAGGATCACTTGACATTGTTTTTGTTGCCTAGTTCGGACTACTGGAGTTTTTACGCGTCTCTGGACCACTCAAAGGGATTCTGATTCTAAGCACGATCTGCTAGATTGTGCGCTCCGTCCATTGTGAGTGATTCTCCACTCTCTTCAAATATTCCCAACACAGCGTAGAAACCGCTGGTCTTTTACAATTTTTCATTGTCTCTAAGCTGCACTTCGACCGAGATATGAGCATTTGTTGTATGCGCGGCCCATTTCATGCAGGCACGCTCCGCCCACTGAAGGCGGGACCACTTCGACTGGGCCAGACAACCAACTCATATTTGCTTCATTTCTTCCGACTTCCGGGCTACTTAAAATCGGTTTATTGTTTTTTGCATTAGCACCGAACATTTCAGCGCACCCCAGCCAAGAGCAGCCGGGGTCACATAGTCTATGTGCGCTCTATTCATCCTTGACTATGCCCCGAACCACTCGGATTTAACCCGGCTTTCTCTTTCAGGTAAAACCAAGTTTGGAAGGAGAGACAAACGAACGGACACTATTATTATCAAAGATTCAAGTTCGACTAACTTATAACATGGTGGCTATACGCCGTAGCGTTTGTGATATCTGCTTGAGTATCGATCAATATTTTTCGATCAGCTATTCATTACATAGCTCCGCAGTGTGACGCGCTCAGTATTGTACGCCGCCCGACATGGTATATTGGGTCATTCCATAGGTAGTGTCGTTTTTTTTCAAGGAAAAATTTTTGCCATAAAATCCCGAGTTTTTGCAGCACATCATATATCATTCGGAAGAGAATATTCTGCTCCACAAAATGACATGTTCAGTTTTTGAGTACGTTAGAATGGCGCCGACATTTAGGCTGGCGAAGAGGTAGTTCCAACAGACAAAAATTGGCCAAACCGACAATCAATTGAGAAACTATATTTTACTTGAGGAAAATTAACCAGTCATATGTTCCATACTTAGCCCCGACCTCTCCTGCAAGTTCCACCAGTCAGTTGTTTAAAAGGTCACGTCGCTATTTTTCCACGTTTACTTTTTCCGTCACAACTCGGTGATTTTAGACAATTCTTCGAACCAACGCAAGAAAATTTTCTCAACCAATCAGTTGAAAGAGTGGTGAAATGAAAAGAGAAGGTGGAGGGTAGGAATATTAAAATACCCCTGACCGGATTCCTTAACTTTCTCAGGAAAACATAAATTCTGAAAAATGTCAACTGGACTCCTATCACATGGTATCAAAACACAACCTGAATCGCAGCCAAAACAAACTAGAAAGATGAAACAGCAGAAAAAGTTCTTCGAAGTGGTCCATGAAACAACTCTAAGCAAGAAATTTGAAAGAAAAAAAATTTTTTTTGAATAAGTGTGGGGTGGGTGATTTCGAAAAAAAGGTTTTCGAAAAAGAACGACACGACTTCTTGATCACCTAAATATTGGAAATTGTAAAAGAGGTCAGGACCAAGTACGCTTTCGCGTACTTAGTCCTGACCTCTTTTACAATTTCCAATATTTAGGTGATCAAGAAGTGATCACAGGAAAACCTCTTCTAAATGATATATGACATGCTGCTAAAACTTGTAATTTCATAGGAAAAATTTATGCTCGAAAAAAACGACACCACTTATGGAATGACCCAATATATGTATGACCATCAGAGATGATAGAAACTCAAAAGAGAGGATTTTGTTGGTGATTAAGAACGAGCCAGTTACGCAATGAAAAATGGAACCACTCATTCGTCGGTTTAAGTTCCCTTCTACGCGATGGCTTCGACAAGGTGCTCAAGCGTTGGCATAGTCTAGTGGACAAAGATGGCTGATGCCTATCCGGTTACGGTTGGGAATTTCATTCAAGAACTTTGCCAAAACTAAACATTTTATGAACAGGAAGATTATCGCGACAATTTCAAGGATTGTGGTGCACTCAAATGGTGAAATTGAACAGTCTGTTCTTGTTCAACCATAATCCACCTGTTTTCCAGTAGAAAAGAAATGTGTCATTTTATGCTAGCTTCGCAGTGCAGTTTATTAAAAGTATAATCTGACGACATTTCGAGGTGAGAGCAATAGAACTGGATGGTGAAAGATGAGTGAGTACGGCTTGCAATGAATCGCTTGTATCATATAACCAGTTGACCGTTAGCGAACATCGTGATTTGTCACTGCGAAGGGTGTGGCTCTCAAAGCAGCATGGATTCAACTGTCATCAGTGTGTGTTGCCAGCGCTGAAGTTTGTATCGGACGCCAAACTAAACCTAATCAGTGATATTTGTTCTTAAAAATCAGCATCTTCTTGATGAGAACCGCCACACTCGAAAGTTGGGTGGGGGTCGATTGGTCGAATTTTCACTTCGCGGCACGGCCGTACGAGTCGTTTGGAATTGCGCTCAAGACGCAGTGGGCTGGTACCGTGAAAGACTTTTAAAGATTGCACCTTTTTTAGCACATGTTGTGAATTCCTAAGACTGCAATATGAATTCTCCATCGTCCTTCAAAGCTAATGAAGTGAAGCTATCACTGCTTTAATTTTGAGGTTGTTGTTGGATGTTGTGTTACCTTGATAGGTTTTGTCAACTGTTAATGCTCCTGAAGAAACTTCTATGGATTACTCACTGCAGACTGAGAGAGAACAATAACATTCAAATTACCTTTAATATTTCTGTTCCCTCAGGATGCACAAGAACAAAAGCAATAGCCATCCGCCTGAAAAGAGGTGCAATCTTTAAAGGTCCCTTACAGCACCAGCCCATTGCGTCTTGAGCGGAATTCCAAACGACTCGCACTCGTCGCGCCGTTCGCCGCAGGCGGTCGCGCGAAAATTCGACCAATCGATCCCCACCCTCGAAAGTTTGGACATTGACCGAGGCGTATCCCGTCTTTCCCGTGTAGGTGATGATTTATTCCTTTTTTTGTATTACTATGGCTTTTTGTACTACACTTTTTTGTATGAGGCAGAAAAATTGCATTCTCGACCTTCAGCTTATTTGCCGTTTGATCGAAGACGAAGCTGTTAAGGCTCATTGACCTATTGTGGGAGTCTTCACAATAAGACGAAGCTGGGAAAGATTTTTCGACAATTTTTAAACTGAACAGTAAGTGTTATTGGACGGAAGTAAGCTTACAGGGGGTTGAAATTACTAAACTCAGTGTTAGAAAATGTTTGCCTGCTGTTAGAAATATCCACATGAAGGAAAATGGTCGTTATACAAATCTTTCCCAATAACACTCACTATTCATTTGACTGCAAGGCACAGAAAAGAACATTCTGATGTGTCTATGATATGAGAAACTCTTTGTTTATGTGAATTTAAATATTGAACCATTCTAAACGTATGTACTGTAGGGAATAAACAGCAAAAGTGAGGAATTCTGCAAAAAAAAAGCCCAGAGCAATGAATAGTGGTGGCGAAGCTATTCCTTTGCATGGTGACGCTAGTCCACCCGTTGCAAAAACTGGCGAAAATGCACTCGTATAAAGAAAAACGCTTCTCCTACAGCATATTCACCACTAAACATAGTAGTTTTTGAAAACCATCTACTTGGATCATGGTAGCGTAGTCTAGTTATTAGACGAACGACGGTATCATCAAAGTGCGAGAGAGGTGGAGAGGTGGTTGTTTGGACTGAAAATATGAAAAGTTTCAAAGGTCTGTGTCTCCCCCGAGCATTCGTCGGGGCACCTCAACATTCGCAGTATTGATGTGGTTCTCCCGTATCCGCTCCCGATATGGGTCGACAAGTTGAACTTCTTCTTGCTGCAAATTGACTCTCGCCACATAAGAGCGTTTCGGCAGGGTCTCTGGAGGACAGTAGTTGATTCGTTCCATTTCGCTGGTGCAAAGGTTCCTCTAGTAAAGTCATTAAATGAGGCCACAAGTGCGTGGGCTCAGAAGGCATATGCTTGGTTTCCAATCCAGCACTTTCTCGGCATTGAACATACTAACTAGGTGTTGATTATTCGGGCGATTGAACGATGAAACGAATAAGCGAGAGGAATTATTCGCATCGATTAGGAAACTAGGGATCAGGCGATTGGGCGATGGCGAGTAGGGTGGACTATAAGGAAGGATCAACATGTATTTTCCCTTCCGCTCAATCGCCTCAGGTTAAAAGAAACACTTCTCTCCTCTCTGTTCAACACAAAATTAGTCAAACTTTGACGAGTTCTTACGATGCATTTTCTCTTCTAAATTCGAGAGCACACTACTACACAGCAACACCAAACTCCGTAACAGTCTTCTGCATAAGGGTGATCGGGAGCTTATGCCGAGCCAACATGGTGTGCCCATCTTCTCGACAAAATCCACGATTTCATTCCCCTCAATCGCAACCTTGCTAAGACTGGCAACAGTAGGGTAGTTGAGGGTACCGCGTGAACACCCCGTTTTGTTCACATTGTCATCGCCTTCCAAGAACCAGAACGTGCCATTACAAACCCCTCCGGATGCGTGTTCAAGGCATGAAAAATGACACTTCGGAACAGCAGCCACCATTACCCGTGCAGCAGGAGATAAGTGACTTCTATGAACCAAAGCGTCAGTCCTTGAGTAGTTCCCACAAGTGACTCATCACGGAGGTTGGCTCTACTGTTTGGGCAGACATTGATGCTGTAGGTTTCTAAAGTCTGGCGGCTTCATATTTTCATAACGGTGAAAGTAATGAGTCACAGCTTGCTCCACTTGTGAAGGACCACCTCACTGATACTTTGCCCGACTGCCTTTAGCCATTTGGGTGTCCGAAAATCTTCGAGAAAATTCAGTCGGTTTATTCAAGAAAAATCGCTACAACACAAATGTAGGATAGTGGCACAGTCACGACGTCTTCCCACCAATTGCACAAAACACCGATACATTTTTCACAAAAAAAGAGGGGCTTGATTTGATCCGTCCATCTGTTGCAAGCTTCACTTCCTTAAAATTATTGGAATTTCCTTTTTAATGTCGGCCTACAGGCTTCCGAGATTAAGGTAGTCAGAAGAGCTACGGTGTTTCAACTCCTTCGAAGTCGTCCTAGCGTGGTGTGGTCGAGAACTGCCCATCACAATCAGGAACCTTCCCCGTAACCGCCGTGGAATAGGGATCGGGACGCCATATTTTGCGGTAATTCGGAGAATACCATCGCAAACACAATAGCACCCTCGGATAGGATCTCATGACATATACACTGGAGCAGAGAAAAGAGGGGCCATCTCCCCCTTGAAGTGAGCGTCTCGTTTTGGAGCAGTTCGTGGCTTCTTGTGCAATGGTAGCCACCGCGTTTTCTTTTATGAACTTTCATGATATCTACATATCGTCCTGAGCGCGTATGAGGTCTGCCCATGTCGTCGCTTGCTTACAGTCGAGGATAGTCGGGCACACGTCGACTTGCCCTCGACGCTCGTGCTCGGTTACGGAGTGTTGGATAACTCCAGTCGTAGCTGCACGAAGGCGAATTCTGCGTAGAATTTAGTGAATGTGGAACAGATAGAGAAGTCGTCTTTTCCATTTCTCTCCATCCTTGAGAGAATTGTAGGCGCAGAGGCCAGAATGAAGTCGGTGTTGGAAGAACGTAGACTTCCGTTCCGGAGAGTTTCATGGAGAAAAATTTCACCTTTGAAGAAGTGATGGAATCACTTAATGTAGGTCGCAAGAGAGGACGCATCGCTGCCTATGGGAGATCATTCCTCACTTTGGGCCTGACCGTTGGAGCGAGGAGATGCGCAGTAGTGAAGCAGAAAGCACCGACAGACGGGCCGGTCGCACATAAATCGGTCGACGATAACCCACTACTAACGGTGTCGTGAAATACCGGTAGGCTATGGCAACCATTTTTCAATGCTGCCCTTTTTTAACATTTGCTCCACCACAGTTCTGCTTTGACGCATTCGCTCGCGACATGCTTTCAAGCTAGAGGGAAGAAATTTCCTCGAAATTTTTCGGACACCCTATTCTTTTACTACTCACTGTTTGGTATACTTGGCGGATGCGAGCCGTGAGCAAACTGACTTTTTTGGCCCCTAGCTTACATGGTATCTTCAAAATGTATTTAATTTCTGCAAGGATAGAAAATTTCGACCTCTTTCGTTGTGCAACGCTAAACAGAAAATCCGAGAAATCAGCATGTTTTGGGAAGCGTTGCTTTCAAATCTCGCGAATTTTTATAGGTGCAGAGCGTGTTCGACTATCAAGCATATTGCATATGGGTGTTGCGTATACGAAAATATACAACATTACGTTTTTCCGTCTGCTAAACGTTTATTAAATCGGCTAGCATTCAAGTGACAAGGTATTAGATGTAGCAACAAACGAGAAAGAGTTTTACGCAGTGATGACACGCACTGTGTTGTTGAAGCCAGCACCTGAATACGACGCAATGAGTGTACAGTGCATGGACGGGAACCTGTTGAAATACCTACCCATTTTCCAGCCTGTGACGACCACAACTGAATCTCCCTTGCTGACCACGCCTCGTTCCTTGCCGAATTCGACGCCAAACATAATTCTGTTGTCGGTGTCAACTTTGTGGACGGCATGACGTGGCTTGTTCCAAAACACAGGGAATACAGATCTGAAGCAAGCGTTTTATTTTTGTCATTTCACATTTCATTTATCCACTTGTAATAATGTCTCGAGAGATTCGGCCCAGCAAAAACGTATTTTACGACCCTCTTAACCCGCTTTGCAACCCTCGAATGGTTGAAGAACGATGGAAGAGGCGCCATTCCGTTGAAAACAGAAAATAAGATAAAAAGGAGTGATTGAAGACAGAGAATGCGATAGTCTGGGTGCTAAGAAGGTTGAGTGGGTAATTGTCTCTCATTCAGTTTCCGCCTTCACGGTGGAATTCGCCAGTGACCGGTTGAGGTCTGGGTAGTAGGAGCAGAAGTAGAGCGATGTCTATCGCATCAAACTATTGCGTATTGACAGTAATTACGTGGTTAAATGAGCACCACCTTCATTTGTGAACACGCCCACCCAAAGCAATCAAACTCCGTGAAACAAGGCTATCGGTGTGGAAGATCGTTCTTAGATTGGACGCCCATATACTATAGGGTTCGGCACAAAAAGGTATTCAAAACCATGACGGAGGTTTGGTTTCATTACAAACACTTGAAACATATAACATTTACTTATCCGGGCTCATAGGACGTGCTTTTTGATAACGTATACAGCGAATCAACGAATAAGATAACTCATCCTGCTACTATGAAAGGCACCACCAGAAAGGCACCTTGGGCGTCACTTGTGAGTAGACACTCAAGACACTCGGAAGTGGTGTGCCGTGGACCACTCGAAAATGGTGTGCAACCATTTTCGAGTGTATTTGTTGTCATATATTTGTGTTTCCTTTTGTATGACGTTGTTCCTGTGCTGGACTATGCTAATTGTAAGTAACAATTGTCGGTCAGAGTATGTGATTTCTGCTGAAAGGCTGCACACATCGCAAAAGGTAAGACGATTCCGCTTCCGGCAGCAACTTCCTGAATAACCATCAGATTGCACCCTTTTATGCATTGCCATGGTGCGGCATCACAGTGCCACACTTGCTCGTGACCACTACGTCCACACCCGGTGAGCTCCTTTACTGGTCAGCCGAACAAGATGGTTGTGGTTGGAGTGACATCGAGCAGGTGTAGCGCCGTAGAGGTGACCGTGGCGCTGTAAAAGAGATACAACATGAATAACTATGCAAGAAACTACACCCCGAGCAGTTAAGTCCAATAATCTGACCATCGCTAGATGTACTAGCGGGAGCGAGGGGGGGGGGGCTGGGGAATCCGTAGTATGTGAATCAAATTTTTGCTGTAAAAAATAGATCAGTAGTTTTTTGTAGTGAACTCCTTCATACTCCAGAAGAGTTGGAAAAATTCTCATCTTCGTAAAAACAATTATTAGCACGACCCCCACAGTGCAGCGGGTGTATACGGCAGCAGTGACTGTCTCGTCTTGTGAGCACCTCGTGGATAGCATTGCTCTCGTCTCCCAGAAGCAGCACAGTCCCGAGCTTGGCTTGTCTTCCATGTCGATCTCGCCGTTGCTGAAGCTGACGAACCAGCGGCGCACGATCTCGTAGCGCACACGTACCTTGTCCAATGCAGCGCTGATGAAGTCGCAAGCTGCCTTCGCCTTGGTGCCACGACACCACTCATAGCAGATGACACCGGGTATTTGGTGAGTAACTACTACGGGCATTGTAGCCTTGTCCACGGAATCTGGCAAGTATCTGTACTTTGTTAGAAAGCTTGGAGAACGTTCTACCATATTCCTGAACCGCCTAGGCCTGTCTCAAAGTCAACACGAGTGGTTGATTTTTTTAGAAAAATTTGCAAGCTTTTGGGACAACTTAATAATTCATACTTGCTGTTTCATTCTCATACGTGCTATTGAGAAAAGTCAACAGGCAGTGCAGTTAATCAAGTGAGGTCACCCAGCATGCCAAGATGCGATGAGTGTGAAATGTGTGATGTAGGTGCAAGGTAGAGGTGCCAGTGAGTATTCTGTACAAAAGTAGTACACCTGGATGACCCCGAGCCGACAGCGTTCGACTCAGCTCGTGCAATATCACGTTGCCTTTAAATTGGTCATCGGCCCATTACCGCCGCAGATGCAGAGAGACGGCAAACACGTGCTATGTGAGACAGCGGGAGAACGGGTTTTTGACAGTTGAAGTTCGCCTCCGTGGCACTATTAAGCACTCATCAGGTTCAGCGGAACTTTTAATTAACCCTCATGGGGACTTTATGGGAGTTAGAGATCCAGCGCCCTCACCAGTCGTAAAATTAATACATTGTAGGCGAACATCACCCACATACTGAAACCTTGCATAAAGGTTTGTATGTCGTTTGGCGCGGCCCCTTGCAGCTAATTTGCCAATGAGGCCCATAGACCGTTGCTGCCACCCTAACGCCGACTATTCGACGCATCTTCTGCGAGGGATAACTCCTCCACATCACCGAACCCTCAGATGTTCGTAGTTGATAATTGCCAAAGAAAGGACTTCGTTTAGCAAAAACTTCAAATTACCGACTTTTACAAACTCATTTTATTACACTGGCGAGCTAAGCGTGGACTCTAGCAATTTTTCCCCGCTTTCGGCTTTTTCGTTTCCCTTACATTTTCACCATTGGGAAACACTGCTTGTTAAGTCCGGGGTAGTTGTATTACGATCATTTAGGAGTTAAGATACAAGCTTCCTCTCAGTAATTTGCAGTGCTTCTTTAGAGGCAGTGTTTGGGGAAATTCGGCAGAAAGGTGAAAGAAGTAGTGGACATGAAAGGGGTGTATGTCGTTTGGCGCGGCCCCTTGCAGCTAATTTGCCAATGGGGCCCATGGACCGTCTCCCCTTGCACAACCTTCTGAGCGGCTCTCCAACCCTCATTAACCAATCTAATTTTCTACTTTTCTCGACATCGAGCGCATCAGGTATGGGATCCCGAGTGAACTCTCCTAGTCAGCCCTTCACCACTTTATCTGTACCAACCTGCAAATGTTCAGCTGACGGCACACACTCGCATTACGACACACTGTAATAATTGGAAAAGGTGTTTTGTAACGTGAACAGGCGATGGCAGTTCTGAAAAGATGTGGGTTTTTCATTGTTTGACCTTATCGTTAGCTGCGATGATTGGGACATACCGTCCAGTGGAGGTTACTACAATCATAGCGGCAGCGTGGCAGCTGAGTGCTGCCAGTACCGCTGTGATGGCTGTTGTTCGAGTCATGTCCAATGGTCGAACGGTTTCTGCCATAACATCTTGAAGATACTGAGGGTGATAAGTTGAATTCTCAGCATCCTGTAAAAGAAGAATTCTTTCAGGAACAGCATAAAAAGAAAGAAAGAAGGTGACCCAAAAATATCCACCTTGCATATGAAATGCATGGTTTTCACCGTCTCGAGTGGATAGTCTCCCTTGGCTGTCTCTCCGGATAGCATCACGCAATCCGCACCATCGAGGACCTGAGAAAGTGCTTAACTCGGTTACAGGGCAATGTCATAGGTCAACTAATAAAATGTACGCTTCGTACAATATGCACTACAATTGCAGGGAGGCTGTAGATGAGGTGGAGGTAGCCTTACTACTCCCATCAAATGCAAAGGCCATCCGACGTAAAGCTCGCCCTCACCATGTGGATAAAGAAACGGGTGTGTCTACTCACGACAGAAAATCGCTTCGCGGCGTCGCTCTCGCGGCACCACCACTACGACTTGCCGAACCGATGCCCTTGGGAGCCCGGCAGAGCGTGGCTGCGTCACCTCTACACTTCCACCCATGCCACTCTGCCTCCTGCACCCATGCCACCCTGCCTCCTCCACCCATGTCACACTGTCTCGCTTGAAGCTGCCATGCCCTCTTACTGGCTCGCACCCTCCACGCCTCTCTCCGCGGGCGGCCCCGCGATTTCTTGCCGCAAAAAGCACACCCTAAAGAAACTAGTCTAAAACGCATATTCACGCTCCACAAGTCACGAAAATAACCAGTGCACCCAGCTTCTTAATCCTGGACATGACCGGAGACCCCAAGAGAACAATACAAAGTTGAACGCGTCATCCATAGCGGTTGCTTGTGGTAACGATTTCTTTACTAAGCAATGAGAATTCAGGAATGAGTGACTTACGGCATTGGCAACATCTCCTCCTTCGGCTCGAGTGGGACGAGGCTTTTTCGTCATTGACTCAAGCATTTGAGTGGCACATACGCACGGTTTTCCAGCACGATTGCACTTTGCGATCAGCATCTACAAGATGAGGTCATGTAAGTGCACGTGTTCAATCTATAACGTGCCGCGTGCAGCACATGGTGTCGAACCAGTATCGAACCACACTTGTTTCGTACTTTGAAATTGTATCGTGGTCAGAAGCTGTCAGCACATGTTTTCGAAGATGGAGAATAACATATCTTTGTGGGACCTTCCCTTCCAAAAAATGGCTAGGGTTTTGGCAACAGGCTTTTTGAACACCATAGCAAGCAATAACAAAACAATTGACAGGGCAACTACTCACCTCAACAGATGAGATTTCCACTGAGATTACTTTCTATCGTCTAAGGACCTAGGTGCCTAGTTGTACGAAAGTTTAGTTTTGCCTGGGAGTGACATCAAAACGGAAACCAATTTTGCTGGTACAGTGATGGACAGATATGTTGTTCTGCATATCCGAAAACGTATCGTGACAGCTTTGGCGTTCACAAAGCGGTTCGTGTGACTCGTGTGACTGGTTCGGTTCTGTGAACATGTGCGCATTTCAGAAGCGACAAGACTTTTGAACGCGTACATATTCCAGCGACGAGCATGGTTCAGATGTACATGTTAAAAGTATTGCGGCTCTCCGTACCAATTAATCCTTAAATGAAGAATAGTGATCGTGACTGAGCTGGCCGATATCCGATCCCTCGATACACCCTGGTAGTGGCGCCACTTCTCATTGATCTTTCCTTGCTCAACAGCATTCAGCATTCTCACCTTCTGCGCTACGAACACCTTTTCAGTTGGGATTTCAATTCCGAGATCACCTCTGGCTACCATGACACCGTCCGCTTCGGCGATGATCTCATCAGAGTTCTCCATACCTTGCTGGTTTTCAATTTTAGCAATGATTTTTATGTTTTTGCCTCTTTCTCCAAGAACCTAAACAAACAGTTGAACGAAACCGCGAATGAGTAAAATCCAAACCAAAGATGGCACTTTTCGAATTGCTCGGACTCCGTCTGCATTTCTAATGAAAGAAGCGAAGATCATGTCCACCCCTTGATCCACTCCGAACTTCAGATCCTGAATTTTTTCAAATCTTTTGCAGAACCTAGGATGTCAGAAGGGAAAACCTGTTTTCATTTACTGACAGCTTACAACGGAAACAAGAACCAAACACCATGTTATATTGTTAGGTTGTTCGGAAAGAAATGCGCGTTTGAGCTTTAAAAGTTTTACATTATAACAACGAAAGTAAACAAGATTAATTCAAAGGATAATCTTCATTACTATCAGTGACTTGTTGCCAACGTTTATACAAAGAATGGATTCCTCTTTCGAATAACTCGACCGGCTGCTACTCGAAGTAGTTGGACACCCAGAGGTGGAGTTTTTCGCGGTTTGTGAACTTTCTCTCGGCCGGGGGTGCTGCATTGACCGGAGCAGATGGTAAGCGGATGGTGCTAGGTCTGGGCTGTATGGCGGATGAGGCAGGACGTTTCAGCCCAATACCTCATTTTTTTACAAAGTGATTTTCGCGACCTGTGGACGAGCGTTGTCGTGGAGGAATTTGGTCGACGTCGATTCGACATCTTGACGACGCAGTGCTTGGTCCACGCGGTTCAAATGATCTTTGTAGATGTCCGCCGCAACTGTTTGACCTAAATCCAGAACTTCAAAGTACACCAAACTTTTGCTGCTCCACCAAATACAGAGCATTTTTCTGCCGTGTGTATCCTATTTCGGAGTAGGTTTTGGAGTGTCCCCAGTGTTTGACCACTGTCTTTTTAGCGTTGCGTTATCTAAGCAGATCCATCTCCCATCTGATGTAACAATAGAGTTGAAGAAACCGCTGTTCTTGGAGCGACGAAGAAGTTTTCCGGCCATTGCCACTCGGGTTGCCTTGTTAGCGTAGCTCAGCTGGTGCAGTACCCATTTTCAAACATATATTATAAATATTATATACATATAAAAATACACAAAAATATACTAAAAGATGCACAATAAAAATCTCTCCTTAATGAACAAAACTGCTTCAAAAAATCTTCTATAGTAGGAGAGAAATGAATAGACAAAGTCAAGAAATTCAACGTGCATTTCTTTCCGAACAACCTAATAGCTCTACCCGTCCCATGAGTTTTTTCCAAAAAATGCAGAGACATCAAAGGCTGTTTGCAGTTTGCCCAGAAGATGTTTTTTCTTGGAGTGAATGCTGCAAAGAAAAAGAAATCCTGCCTGAATATCTTTCTCAGAGACTGCCGGCAAATCGACTGGGGTTCCAGGAAGGTTAACACCTTTGCGGCTACCTAAAGATAAAAGCAGTGCTATTATCTGTTAAAAGGACAGAAAATTTGCAATGCTCACCGAGCATTCCACCGTTTTCGATTGTACACGAAATCGAATCAGCTTTGACCTCATTGACGACAAGTGAAATGAGACCGTCATCGACGTAAACCCTGGATCCCTTCTTTACCACCTTTAAAAAGATCAGTTGTATGACTAAACAGTGCGGGAGATGCTTTTTGAAACAGTTATCTTGGGGTGTGTGCAGATATGACAGCGAGTGTGGCCACTCGCGACGAGCGGCGCGGCGGGTGCGAGTGCCAGTGACAGGGCATGGCAGCCTTCAAGCTAGGCAGTGTGGCATGAGTGGAAGCGCAGACGTGACGCAGTCACGCTAGGCCGGCTCCCAAGGGCAGTCGACACGGCGAGTCGTACTGGTGGCGCCGCGAAGCGATTCGCTGTCATATCTGCACACACCCGTTATCTTGAGTTCACTACGGCTTTACCATGCCATGATCAGGCGTGAAAGGGTCCACGTACCCTCCTATAGGGATGGTTACTCACAAGAGGTACCGTACTCTACTCATATCGACTACATCTCAGATCAAGTGAATGTCTACAAAAGCAAGGGACGGTGGTTCTGTATGCCACGTAAGTTCGAGTTCTGAACGTGGTGACGTCGGGAAAGACTTATGTTCTCGTCAGTACATTGAGAGATAACCTGAGTAATTGATGCGTACAATTGGGAGGAGTATTCTCATGTTTACCGCATTTCGACAAGTGCCGTTGAATGAATGATCTGTATGAGTACCTTAACAATGTTCTTGTAGTCCAAATAAAGGACATCCGCTGTGCATGACTCCTTGTACTTGTCTTCTATCGTCAGCGTTATCGGCTTACCCTTGACGAGCTCAACCTAAAATGTTATTGTTAGGCCACTAAACCGTTCCGGCAATATTCTGTTTATCATATTTTGGATGATGTATAGTGGCTCAGGATCCACATAGTTTTAGTGTTCTTCTAGCACAGCGATGGGCCGGGTGCTGTTCACAGAACAGGGTATGCATGTCAGAGTCATAGCGAACTTCTCCCCACCTCCCTCACACCCAACCAATCATCATCTTTCATCAAGCAACTCACTAATTGTAAGATCTATAGGATTCTCAGCCCATTCGTTGGTACCCTTTGCATTTTCTCTCGTGACTCTTTCGTAACAGTTGAAGGCAATGATAGAGCTAATGTGAATAATGAAATTCCCTAGAATAAGTCACACGAACGAAAGCTAGAGATTCACCATGAGACGACTATGAAGCGAAACTCCCGATGAAACGAACAAACCTGAACCTTGCAGGTACGCTCTTTTCAACCACTGCCATCGCCCCATTTAGGAATCAGTGATGGAAAGTGGCTTTATTTTCTGAGTTTCTGACTATTCCATTCTGTTTTTCTTCACTTTTGTGCTAGTGAGCACCTCTACTTTCATATTCAATGATTTTCCATATTCGGCTCAAACTAGCCCTACCAGCGCCTTTGAACACTAATAAGGATAAGTATGAACTGGAGTCACGCGAATTTGTGATGTCAATTGAATTATTACATTTGATGACACCTAGTCACTTCATTGTGCCGGCAAGACCAGACCTTACTAAGGCGAGGACGTTCTCTTCACTGCTGGTATTGCCACACAATGCTCCGTAAACCCTTGGCCTTCATTTAAATTTACGCTTTGTGTTTGCCGGAAGGAGTCGAGCTCGATCTTCACAGGCACGAGTGCTGACAGGTGGAGGGAGTGTCTCTACCACCTCGTTGCAGGCCAATCGCCCTCAGGTTCATTATACTTGACGCTGCTGCCGCTGGTGCGTTACGGTGTCAAAGGCGGTCTAGCTGCTCTCTCAGCCATGACGATTCAGCTTGATCTTCTAACAAACGCGAAAGTGACTAAATACAAGAGATTCGAGGTGCTTCATGTATTTGAAGAGTTTCTTTGTCACCCATGTATTTACGATGTATTTGCCTAATAAGGGCCGCATGAAAAATTTTGCGCGAAAAAGAGAGCTGAACTACAGCTCCCCAATTTCTCGACCTGGTGGGCGGGCCTCCGAGTGAAAGCCCCGCTCCGTTGTCCGGAGATTGGGACTGTTTACGTAACTTTCTGTCCCTACAATGCGTCTCCGACCGCGACGGACGACGGGGTGAGCACCTGCTCGGAGGACCCCCTCAGCCGGCCTAGACTTTGTGGTGCTGCACCTGAGCAGGACTCACAGTTTTGCGCGTGCAACCTTGTATGAGGCCCACATTACGCAAATACAACATCAACATATGAGCAACAGAAAAAAACTCATTTTTCCGTGAACAATCCGTCGATAAAGAGGATAATTGCTTGTGCGAAATTGGAAACAGTATAGTTGGTACTTTTTTTGCCCAAACTGCGTATTCCACTGCATTCAGTTCTCTTGTGGGTCCAGATAGAGTCGCAAGATTTTAGAGCGCAACTTTGCTCGTTGGTTGTTTCAGTTTGATTGGGAAAATAATTGATTCATCATTTGAAGTTGCGCGAGGAGCATGCAGACTCCCATTTGATCAATTGAGCCCGAAACTATATGAAACAACAGACACGAATAAAATGTGTAACGAACCTCTGCAGTAGCTCCACCGGTTAGGAGACCCGTTCGAATTTCGGGTCCCTTGGTGTCGAGAGCGATTCCGATTTGTGGAGAACCTGACATTTGTTCAACCGCCTGTCGAACATTTTTGATGGTCCCACCGTGGTACTGGAAAGTTATTCCGTCCTTTATGGGAATTTGCCGCTATTGCATTTAGATTACTAATAGTAACAGACGATGGTGCTCAGCGAGATTATCGGAAAGGGATTCTGATCTGGGAATTCCTTTTTGTTTTTCTTGCATAGATTTCTAATTGCCACGCCACTTTTGATGCTATCCCGCCGTACCCATTGCAATGGTTACGGCGGGCAGCCCTCATAATTAGAATTCTACCGCAGACAGCATTTACATGAAATTCAAGATCGGGGTTTTTGTCGATTGTGGTGACCACCATTATGGTAAAACAAACGACTACACCTCATGGGATCCATGAGAGAAATTGAGACGAGCAATGTTCATTCCACAGGTGATCATTTGTTTGAGCATCTCCACTGAACGGCAAGAAGGTCCTAAATGAAGTTTCTTCAGATTCGTGACGGTATGTACCCGCCGCTCAAAGTTTACCGTGAACGGATTTGTTCTCGGTGGAAATTTCGTCTTATGCCTTCATTCCAATTTCTGGGTTCTTCCAGTTTGTGGAGTTTAAATAATATCAAAAATACTGTGAAGTGGCAGCAGATCTAATTGCGTCTATGTGTCACTAGCCAAATTGAGAGGGTCTGCCATCAGGGCTGTGTGCTCGCGGATTTCAAAATGGGAGTCAAGGGGAAGGCGATGGGATGACAACAAAAATGTAATGGACAACAAAATGTTTGGTGATTTGGAAAGATCAATCCTTTTTATTTCACACTTTCTCAATGTGTAGCTATTATTAGCATCTGGGACGACAGTGATGACGGAGGCGCACCGCATCCTTGAGCTCTCTGCTAGGCTGAAGCAAATGATCACGCTTCTGTAGCTGGGAGTGCCCATTAGGAGACGCACTATGCCTCGTTTCGAGGAGAAGGAATCATAGTATTAGATCATCGATGGGGTGTGTATGGCGCACTGAACTTGTCTATGAGTCTGAGAATGGAATAGCGTTGTCGGTACCATCGTTCACCCGTTTTTTAGAGGTGTGAATCTTAATGAGGGTAATTGAAGCTCCATCGTTCTCATCTGTGAGGGATGCTCAGGTTCCAGGTTACGTATCAGAGCTGTCAGACATCTACAAATGGGTGATTGACAGTCACTCCTACCGCAGTTGATATCAGGCTCGAATACGAAAAGCACCACTGCTCTATGTTTGTATGTCTATTTATTTATCTGTGTAGCTAGCTGCGGTGTATGTTGTCCTTCATATGTTGCTGTGCCTGTCTGTCCTTTAGGAAGCTCCTGGTGTGATGGGATGTTGACCGCGTAAACGGACCGCTAGCGGAAATGTTCAAATTTTCAAAAATCTTCAAATGCTGATCGAGCTGCATCCATGGACATATTAGTTTGGTGCATAAGTTCTGCGACACTTTTGGAATATCTTCCTACAACGTCGATTCGGCGCTTTTCGTGGATCACTCTCCTCGAGGGTTTGTATCGTTATGTCGGATTCTCGCGCGGTCGCCCGAGGCGAGCTGGGCGGTGAGTGCGAGTTGGTCTCGTTGCGTGCGATTGCGTACACTCCCTTTGAAGTTTTACGCCTAAATTAATTATTAGTTGATCAGGATTAATTATTTACTGGTTAGGATTGTTATCATGTAAAGGTGTTTGAAGTGTTACGTATAAAATATTTCCGTATATTCTAAGTGCTACAGCGAGGGGGGTATCAGACCACGAGCGTTAGTTGTACCAAAGCCAAAATGAGGTAGAGAACCCCTTCTCTCCTTCACCAAGGGTCAGGCAAAAGTATATGCCTGAGGTTACATATTAATCCCTTGGAGATAATTAGGTGTGCAACTTTTTATATGATGCCTCCCTTTACTGCGATAGCCCCATATCCTACTCTATTTGAAGTATTTGAACATTTGAGTACCATTCGTTTAAAGGACTCCTACAGTGTCAGCCCATTGCGTTCTGAGCGGAATGGATTGGTGCTGTGGTTGTCCTTTAAAACGAGCTGCGGCAACTCGCACCGATGACGTCGCGACTGCAAGGCCGCAAAGCGAAAACTCGACATAACAGTGCACACCTCCCCCCACATCTATGATGTAGGACATTTCCATTCCAACTTGAGAGAAATACATGAAGGGCATCCACTTTATCCAACAAAAATAACCTCAGTTGAAGACACCATTCTTCGCCTCGCCCTTTATTACGAGCACTCCACAGGGGAGGCCGCTGATAATATCTGTGGTGCGCTCGGGAAAGACGTCATCTATCATGCCGCGTTATCTCGTTAGTTCCACCGTTTTGATTGAGGAGATACAATTCTTCTTGATCGACCACGTTTGTCCCACACAACAATCAACAGAGGCCATAGCCTCCAGGAAACTCTTTGCGGTATGGGTTTCTCACCAACTCAGAAGGTCAAAGGTCAATCGTTACAGTGTGTGTTAGTCTTTGCTGCGTTGTTCTAATCTGTCCATACTTCTTCGAGAAATTACTACCGAAGATCAAAGCTGAGTCCTTGTGTGAGCCATACAAGAAACGAACGGCTGCCCGCCGGAAAATTGCTACCGCCCGATGTCAAACCAGGGTTCCATGAAGAAAAGGTGTAGCTCTGCTATTGACGGCAGTTCTCAGGCATGCAGTACTTTGAGTCGCTACACAATAATACAGCAGTGATCGCAACTGTCTACGCTAACCAGCTGCTGAAGTTAGCCAACATCGTCCGCCAGCGTTACTCACTGAGAGCGCCTTTTGTTTTGCAGCATGACAATGCAGGACCACATGTAGCAAACACTACACATGATAAAGTCAGGAGCTTGGTTTTGAGGTTCTGCCCAATCCTGCATATTCTTCCGACATGGCTCCTTCTGACTACCACTTATTTAGAGCTTTCAGCCATCATCTGAAGGAGAAGAGGTTCGAGGAACACTCTGAGGTGAAATCCTGTGTGTGACGTAATCCGATTCGCAGCCTCCGTAGTCCTAGTCAAGGCGAATTCAGGAGCTGCCGACGCGTTGGGAAGGTGTCATGTAAAACAATGGCAGCTATTTTTCAGTTTAATAGTTTTCATCCATGGAGTAGCAACATTCTGAAGGAATTTCAGATGCGTAGCAAGACTTATGACCAACCTAATAGTATTTTATATAAAGTTGCTTGCCTATGGTGCAAATGATTCCAGTTTTTCTGGTATTGTCAGGAGCATTGCGGATGTCAAGTCGACATAAATAATCCAACCGATCTCTCGGTAGCTCCTCACATTTCACTTGCGCACTGAAACACATTGTATCAGCCGCCATGGAGAAGGCATCTTTCAAGAGTAAATGTATTTCCAACATCGTTATGCTTTCTTATGGCTGGCAAAGCAATGATTGCCTCCTTGACCCGTATTCCTTCACCATCCTCGTTTGACTGTCTCTAGCTCCTATCAAAGACGCCTTCCGTCTTTGCCCTGATACACCAGGGTTGCTCATGAAAACGTTGCTCATGCGCTCATTAGGGTTTCCCCCATAATCTGGAGCTTTGAATGGATAAGATGTGCTTTGCCCAACTGCATTGCTGTTGAGTTAATTCGAATAGATTTTTCCGAAAGCTCGGTTTTTATCTACTTCTTACCAGCTTCGTAAATAAAAGCAACGTCCCTGCTTCTTTCTCGAATTCTGAGGCTATATGATACATCTCTGGTCAATTTGTCAATCAATGTGGTGCTATACAGTCTATCAGAAAAAAAGAATATGGATTGTAAGAAGGAAAGCAAAAAGCAATCTTTGGTAGCTAGCTTCAGTTAATTGCTCACACAGGCTTTGTGTCGGCGTATAATATTATCTCTTCTGGCTCTACGCCTTCCTTTTCTGCTTCTTTTCTATTTCTGCCTGCTGCTTTCTGCTTTTCCCCGATACCTCCTTTCCGCCCTTCCCTTGCACCTCCTCTCTTTCGCCCTTCCATGGAAAATGTTGTGAAATTGCTAGCTCTGTAGTAAACTTTTCATTCAGAAGGCAAATGTTGCCAAATCCGTTTCGCTTTTCGCCTTGGCCCTGGGCTGCTGATACTCATATGATTTTTTGCGAGGCGGGGCAGAGACGTCAATGGTGGGTGAACAACACTGATAACGGTTAGTAAGATTCGATAATGAGTAAGAGAAGCAAAAGTCGCCTTATTCATTCACTCTCTCAAAAGACAGGGGAGTGTTCGCACTCGTAGTTGGTGTAGGGGGTGATACGAGGAGCTTGATGGTGACGGATTACGTCTGATAACGACTGATTAACGCTGATATGATAAGAGTCATTAGCACGTGGATGGGACGACATCCTGTGATTCGCTTCACTACTACAATACGACCGCTATGGTTAGAGCGTCTGATGCTTAGCGCCACTGGGTAAGCATATTTGGCTTGTGCTCTGATATCAGATGAAGCGATGCATCGACCACTTAGCTGTCTTAACCTGCAAATTTTTATGAATGATACTGTGATTCTAGATGCCATCAAGATTTGCAATAGCAAAGCAGAAGACCATTTTTAATTCAGCACCAAGGTGAGCATGGTGTATCAAGCGCTAGGCTTCTGAAATTCCAAATAATGGTACATGTTCAGAAAGTGAGAAGCAAAGAATGAGATGCTCATTTGGTGGAGGAATTGCCGCCAATCGATGCGATCGAATCCAAAATCAGAGAGCACTGAACTATCCAAATCCCCAAATAAAGACCACTTTTTAGTCAAAACTGGCCTTTTACACCTCCCACGCGCGTGCGTTAACTATTAGGCTGTCCCGAAAGTTCCGGAACACCTTGGCGAACAAGGGTTTTCGGGCCTTCCCACGATGGATAGCCAGGGCATTTGTCGATTGACTTTGAGCAACGTTCCATGCCATAGGTATACAAGGATTCGCGCCTATCCACAAAAGGAATAGAGCTCGAAATGGACGAGACGTCACTCCGAGCATTGTACCTCTACGAGTTCTACCGAGGGAGTTCCATAAGGGAAGCGGTCCAAATAATCAGCGTCGCATGTGGAGCAAGCACAACTATCCACCGTTGGTTCATCCGCTTCCGTCCTGAAGATATAGCCCTGAAAGATCAGCAACGCAGTGGCCGTCCATCTCAGCTGACGATCAGCTTCTCAGGAGAACTGTGCAGGAGAACCCCACGGCAAGCACACGTGAGATAGCCCTGCTACTCGGTTGTGGGAACACCACAGTCGATCAGCATCTCACTCGGCTGGGATACCGGAAAGTGCTCTCGAGTTGAACACCCCATGCCCTATCCGACAACCGACATCTGGCAACATTGAACCGGGACACCTTGGCGACGCTAGGCTGGGAAGTGCTACCACATCCTCCATATAGCCCCGACCTCGCACCGTCTGACTACCACCTGTTCGCCCCTCTACAAAACTTCCTAAAGGGGAAACAGCTCAAAAAGCAGCGCGACATCGAGATGGAGGTCGAGCATTTCTTCGCGAGGCTCTCTCAACAGTTCTGGGCGGATGGGATTGGCAAGCTTCCGGATAGATGACAGAAGGTGATAGATAGTAATGGTGAATATCTTGTCAGCTGAAATGTGTTTATGTTGTAAAGAAATAAGTTTGAAAAAAAGTGGTCAAGGTGTTCCGGAACTTTCGGGACAACCTAATAGTTAATTCGCACCTCCCGAACTCGCCCATGGCTTCACCTCCTCAACTGTATTCGCTTTCGACAAGAATTACTGTGCAAAAAATAGAATGGGTCGAGTCAAGTTGGAACAGTAAAAGAGATTTGCAGAAATAGTGGATATTAGTAAGAATTATTAGGCGGTCCGGAAAGACTTCGGACCGGCGTTGGAGAACATTGTGTAGTTAGCAACTTTGTTGACATCATGTACCGTGGATTTTGGAGTATTCGTAAGGTCTGAAGTTGGTGCACAGAAAGGTTAGGTCGAGCCCCACAGGTAGCGAGCACAAGCCGTCTGTTATATGTTTGTGGTCGAGATTTTTGAGCGATTCGTCACCGTTGTTGAACTTGTGGAACCAGTAGAAGCACCTCGCGACAGGGGGCTTGCCCCTTCATTGTTTCCTGCAGAAAGCGATGGGCCTCGTTCGCGGTTCGGCCGGAGCCGTATTGTAGAAGCGGAACTGGTCGGTAGAGCATCTGTCATCCATTGCGAAGGCACTACTGGGGACAGGAGACGATATGTCGCACATGATGCTGACAGGTACAAATAACGGACATAAAATACATCCCCCAAGTTAGGTCCGCTTACAACACCGGGTGACAAAGATATGTTGTTTCGAACCCTACCATGCTTTTAGTCCGAAAACTTTTCGGACAATCTAGTAATAATACGGTGGACAGCAGAGAGTAAAGCTGGGAAATCGAAGCATGCATCTGAAAAGAAAGACAGTATTGATTACGTCTGGCCTCAGTTCGTAGTACCTAAATAAAACGAAACGAATATGTATCCATTGAGAGTAGTTTCTAACATAATTTCTGACAGCCTAAAATGTACGCAGTAAATAAATGAGTTATCAACCAACAATAAGGTCCGCACCAAATGCTCAGCAAGTCAGCATGGTTCTACATCAATATCAGTAGATTTGTTTCGACCTCTTAAGTATGTTGAATCCTTGATGGTGATGGATGTTTGTGGAAGTACTGGTTGAGCTAAACTGCTGTACTGCGCGTACGCAGTGTGAAATTAGGAATTATGCGATATCAGCTGGCTGGCGCATACTATAGCGTGCGATGCTGCGTAGGAACTAAGTCATGAGTGTTGAACAGAAAAGTTGTGGCATAAGAGCCGAATATTCTCCCGCTCCTTTTACCATGGGCAAAGCTTTGTTTTGTTTTTGTGTTTTCATTACTTTTTCTGCCATGTCCTATTCGCCCTGAATCTGTCCCCATCTCTGAGGGTTGTTCTTCATGCAATGCCGAGTTTCGTGGCAGACAGATGGACAGACTAAGCGTTTTAGCGAATACCGACAATGTTGTGAAAAAGGAATCGATGGATACCGACTAATCAGCGTACCGGATTCCTTTCCCTATCCCGTTGCTTTCACTAATTTGTCTTGATTCTAAATTTATAGTTAGTTTTCTGTATCGAATTTGCGAGCTATACAGAACGTCACGGTGATGAGCGCACAGTAGTGTGCGCTAGGTAACGTCGTTTTTTCCTGAAGTTTAGTTTGATTTTGGATTCGATCGCATCGATCGATAGCAGTTTATCTTGTCACTAAGCAACTACATGTCAGTGGTAGATCGTTTGCCAATTACCGATGTTTGTCATTTTTCGAAGCATGCTACACTATTTGGAATTTCAGACAGTCTAGTGGTCGATGCGCTTCTCTGCACCAGCAACCGCATCACAAAATAATTCACTTGCTTCGCAGCAATTGCTAATCTGGATTGCACCTTAATCACTCCTTTATATCGCAGTATCAATAGACAAACTCCATTATTCACAAGGTTACTTATCTTAGCGGTCATGCTGTAGCATCGCTGCAACTGGTGTGAAAGCAAGGAACAAGTAAGCTCACACAAACACTGAGCACCGACACTTTAATTATAGTGGTCATACTGTAGTAGTAAGTGAACGGCTTTCATTCCATCCACTTGCTGATGGCACTTATCAGTTGCTATCAGTTTTAGAGGCTCGTTAGCACCAGTTTCCATGCTTGTAATCGTGGTAAGATACGAAAGGACATTTCAGGTAACTATGGGTTTTCATCCCATAGTTTCCTAAACAATCAATCATGCTGTAGCCCGTGCATAGATAACGCACCACACGACCAACCAGTGGGTCGCGGAGATATCACTCAGCGTGCTTTCGATGCGACGGAACAAAGGGAGGGCGATTGGGTAGACCAGCTTCTCTGTGTGGCGTGCCACGTATGAGATTTCCATTGACAATCCACCAGGTGGAAGGGCACACTATCCCCGTGGTCGTCTTGGAATTGTAAAGTCTGAACAAGGTATCAAGCATGGAAATCGCTTCACATAATAAGGATGCACGTTTGGTTACAGAATCTTGACACTTTGTTCACAGTCGACATTCTGAGAGGACCACGAGAACAGCGTGCCCTTCGACGCTGCTCATCTTTTTTGCCACCTTCTCTCAGCAAGATCATCTTGAGCACTTGTCCCAAAGCTTTATGTACTACCTTGCTTCCTGTCTGCAGGAGCCTCTTTTCAAATATCCTTCGAGATTTTCCCTTTAAGATTGAATCAAAATATTCGTTGCGGATTCTAAACCAGCTATTCAGTCCTATCCTATCTCACCTTCACACACCGGTTCCATAGCCTAAGAAATTCCATTGCTTACTGCTTACAAGAAATTCCATTGCTTACAGTCTCTACGACTGTGACCCCTTTCTCGATGATTCCTCAACGGGAGCTTGACCCTGACTAGAGCCTAAGACACGTTCATAAATACAGTACCAGAAACAAAAGTTTTGCAATGCTGCTCTTACCTGCGCGGCTTCCTCTCTTTTTGATGAAACTCCGGTCTAGACATTCTTAAGATGGTACGGCAATATCGAGTGCTAGCAAGCGCAGCTCGTAAGGAATGGATCTACTCTTCCCGCTTTGCTTGTTTGTTTTTGTTGACTGTCATATCACTGCTTTTCTTGAATTGATATCACTGTAAGACTTCTCTATTTGCTCGCTAATCCTACCCATTACTAGAAGTTGAGGATAACTGTAATAAAAGGGAGCTCTTATCAATTTGTCTCGCATTCTACCTTCCGCCCCAAATCGCCTGTTCGTGTTTTACCCAAAGCTGAGTTGAACTCCCTGTTCATGATGTCGTTACTGTCCATTCCCCATCGCCTGACAGGGCGAGGTCTACGCACTTGGATGAACGTGTGTCGATTTCTCTCACCCCGCCACACACTCACTCTCGCCACGTACTCTCACTCTCGCCATTCATCCAAGTCCGTAGGCCACGCCCTGTCAGACCTCGGGAAGTGGACTCTACCTGTGTGCCCGCCTCCTCGAATCGTATAAAACGGCTTGGGTTTGGAGGCATCATCGAGGATTTGAGAGAGGGTGTGTCACTTTCGTCGTCAGATCGAAGTTGGCCCTCCTTCCTCCTTGCCTCCTCCTCGAAGACGATGGTGATGCTCCAAAGTGCGGACCCGTGGTGTGACGGCAAGGAAGACACACGCTTATTACATTTAGGTCAAATGTCAAGATGCTCCTTCATTCTTAATGATGTTAGATTAGGGTTTTCGTGCTTGTACTTTCTATCAATGGCGGATTCCGGTGCTTATGTATTTGGCTTAGAGTATATAATCAAGTCAATAAAGATATCTTATTTACTGTCACAGGTGAACCGCCAAACGATGCGCTTAGAACATGGTGCATCGGTTGGGAACCTTGAATTTTTGACGGATTCGTGGGCCTACTGCTCTACTGTAGCTTTCAATGGCAAAAGCGGTCTTGGCTGAATAAAATGTCATTAACATTGATATCATTCACCCAACCGCTTAATTAGTATTGCACAGTACAGATTTTAGTAAGTTTTTGTCCACAGTAATCAGCAAGGAATATCTAGTTAGTGTACGTAAAGTCTCTGGTCCTGGGCGATATGTCGGTCTTCTGATGACGAGATAAAGTCGGTGGCGCTGGGGTCGGCTGTCGCTGTCTTGCGTCCAGC
The DNA here is from genome assembly GCA_963978905.1 of Trichostrongylus colubriformis. Lineage (NCBI taxonomy): Eukaryota > Metazoa > Nematoda > Chromadorea > Rhabditida > Trichostrongylidae > Trichostrongylus > Trichostrongylus colubriformis. The sequence continues at coordinate 24,710,362 of OZ022260.1, forward strand.
TTCCTTTCCGGAACCTTTCTGATTCTTTCATTAATATATGTGGATATCAACAGCATCCTACCCTTCCTGATCCCCCAAATGCAGAGCAGTAATTTAGGGCAAATCAAGGCCAGAATTATTGATTTCGGCTGTTGCCGGCTGTGATTTCGATGTCTCCCCTGTATCATTTCACTGCTTCAAACGTGTGAAGTTGTTACAGTAGACACACATTGGTCGACAGCCGCGATACACTGCAGGTCGTTTTTTCCTGCATCTTACAAGGAAATAAATAGTGACTGGGAACGACATGTGTGGTGACCACTTTTCATTCTCTTATACCTTACAAAACGTATGGAAACATTTTTGGCGCTCAGATTCAACTATCAACACATTTCCAAGCTTACATCCAACAGTACGTGCTGCTCGCAAGCTCAGAATTTTCTAAGCTGGCCTTGGCGTTGGTCGTCATCAAAATCAAAGCCACTTCTCTGACATAATAGATCTCTCAAACCAGTACTGACCGATTGTGCGATAAAATGGTGCTTGATCTCCACGATTCTCCTTCTCATAGATTGTCCCAATAGATCCACTCTGGTCGACAGCCAAGATACAGTACAGAGCCTCAGCAGATCTTATCCTCTAACAGCAGGACAGTTAGATGTCGAAAATCCTATACAGTACCGCTCAAAAGTCTTCGGCGAAATGGTCTTTCACTTGGGTTTTTTTACTTGTAACTTTTTTGCAACTGCACCGATCTAAAAGAAATTTTAGTATGTTGCACTTGGAGACACTGCATACTTAATATACTACTTTGGCGCTCAGCGGTATAAGTTACCTGTTTAAGTGCAATTTTTTGTTTTTGGAGTGCCATCGCTATGCCGTCCCGCTGTGCCGCTGTCATCAAAAGTCGTGCTTTTTCTACAGATAATAATGTTCTCTGAGGCTTGCTCGTTTTGTTTTTGTAAAGAGTCGTTTTTTTTTACCAAGCCTTTTACTTTTTTGCGGTGGCCTTGTAGTAAATTCTTGTAAAAAAAAACAATGAAAAGTGTCAAGCGGCCTCAAGTAGAAGGAAATGTTGGCAATAGGTTCAGGCACCACATGTTAAAATTTTGTCAAGTTTGGCCAAGTAGAAAAAAGTTATGACAAAAAAGAGTTTGGCCGAAGACGTTCGAGCGCCACTGTATGAGTGCTTCAGTGGTAGCGCATTATTGAAAAAGATTTACTAAGAAGGTTTTGCCATCGATTGTTGGCCCACTACGGTATTTTTCAATTTAGGTTTTTCCCAGACAAAGTTCCAGAAAAGTGGAAGCATTCTTTCGTTACTTCAATTCCAAAAAAGCTCCCATTCTCTACGTTAAACAATTGCAGGCCTTCACCACCATGTTTTGCAGGGTTTTTGAAAAGGTTGTAAAGGAAGTTTTACCTGAGCATTTGGAAAACGAAAAAGGCTTTTGACAAAGTCAATTATATGAACCTTATATGGAAGCTCAGGTATATTGATGTACATGGAAGAATAGTTCGTTGGGTTGAATCCTTTCTTCAAGGGCGTACCTTCCAAGTACAAATACCCTGAAGTCCCATAGATAAGAGCGGCCCGTAGATAAGAGCGGTTTGTGCTAGGAAATGAAAATTGACGTTTGTATACGTTTTTCTTTGGCGCTGTGTGCTCATGATTATCGGATTAATAGCCTACAACTTTACCTTTATTCTTACTGTTTTCTATACTTTTTCTATTGCTATTTTTTATTAGGTTGTAAGGGAAGTTCTGGCCGCATTTGCGCGTTCACAAAACTCAAATTTCGAAGCGCGTCTACATGAATTAAAATACAAGTTGTGCTCCTTAGATAGAGAAAAAGTTGCTCTTTCTGGATATATGCTTTTCTTGAAGTGTTACAAGTTTTTCGAGTTATTAGAAAAATTATAAAGTACTGCGAAAATGACACTTTTTAGATGACTTCACTATACGAGTTTTTGTTTAGCTGAGTCCTAGCGAAGGTGACCACAAATGTGAGTGCTGCAAGGGGAAGGGGTGAAGCATTGTACTGAACACTTTGTCCCTGGTTTCAGAAGTGCAGAAATGAGAACGAGTTGCTCGAATTTTAAATTGATCAAATCGCTTTAACTAAAGCGACAGAAAACGATGAGCGCCCATACTTGCAGGAGATATCCCCACAAGTATTGGCCCTCAACAAACAAGCTTGACCAACCACCTCAAGTAGCCTTGATTTGGAAAAACCCAAAGAAATGGGTGCCGAGGTACCCCTCAGGGCAGCTATGCGCAAGGCATTTTCCACAAATCCTCTTCCAGGAATTGGAGCAGTTGAAGACTGAAGCCATTACTCGTCTATCATATTCACTAGATCTAGCGCTAACTATGTCTCACTTTTCCAAACATCTAGACAGCTTCTTCAGCAGCAGTGTGTTGGGAAAGAATGATGGTTTGAAGTCGACTTTTTTTGTTTTCGCGCTCTATGAATCATCAGCCCTCCTTCAAAATAAGATATGCAAATATCCATAATACTTCCAAAAGTGTAGCGAGTCGAATGGTGCTTATTCTGTGAGAAAAGATGCAGTCTGAGCCGAGTTATGATCTCCCAAAGTTGAAATTGCGAAACCGGCTATGAGAAATCTAATTTTACTGTTGCATTGGGAGTGACTGCTGCTGGAGAGAAATTTGAAACAATGCTAATTTTTAAAAATTTTTTAAAGAATTTTAAGAATTTTTAAGAATTTTTTTTACCGGTAAATCAAACCGCTCTTATCTATGGGACTTTAGGGTAAATGACTCATATTCTAGGGACAGAGCCGCACCAAGCGGAGTCCCACAGGGTGGTGTCCTTCCGTCGAATCTCTTCTGTATTTACTGTTATAAACTTCCGAAGACTTTAGAAAGTATTGGAGTTTGCTGTAAAGTTTTTGCTGATGATGTCAAACACAAGAGCGTAACTGCGGAAATTGATGGAAGAATTATACAGGAAGCTATTGATGCTGTTGTCAAATGGTCTAAAATGCGGATGATTCCCTTAGCTTATGATGAAACGTCGGTATTGAAATTGGTGAGTTCTCGAATTAATTCTTGATATTCCATTGATGGTTTCCAATTTGATGAAGTCAAAGCAGTTAGGGATCTGAGCTTCATCGTTGATCGTAATTGGCATTTGATCCTCACTGTACGGTGATAGCTAATAAAGCTGAAAAAAGATTTTTCAATTAGGCCGCGTTCAAGCTCTGCGACTTCGCGATTTTGCAATTCTGCGATTTTGCGATTTTGCCTTTGTTGCAGGTTTTTGTTCAGTATTTCTTTACTGTGAACTTGCTTATCTTAGATTTGTGCTTGTCTTGTGTTTTATTGTGTGTGTTGTGTGTTTAGCGTACATGTTGTCGATTGTATTAGGTTGTCCCAAAAGCCTTGTAGGATTTTTTCGATCATCACTTTTTATTATTTTTTCTTCCTGCAAACAACAATTAGGCAACAGAGCATTTACCATTGTTATCGACAACACACTGCCACTTCATAGGTAAATCGTTGATTCCCTCCTCCCAGAACTCTGGGTTCTGAGAGTCAAAGAAGTCAGCGATCGCTTTTGGAAGCAAGTCATAATCAACGAATTTTCTCTTGGTCAGGAAAGATTCAAGAGGATGGGTAAGGTGATAGTCAGAAGGGGCAATGTCTGGAGAGTAGGCCGGTTGGGGTAAGACATTCCAGCTGGGCTCCTGTAGCTTGGCCTGGGTGCACTTCGTGACGTATGAAGGAGGGTGACCGCGGGCCTTCTCAGGCGCTTTTCTCGAATAGCGACGGCGATCTGCTGGAGCTGGTGGGTGCATACGGTAGCGGTGACTGTCTGGCCTTGTGCCAGAACCTCGTGGAAGAGCATCCCTTCCGCGTCCAGAAGCAGCAGAGTAGAACCTTCTTCGGATGGAGGTCGAACACGGGCTGCGCTGGCGGCTCGGCGTCACGCAGCAGCCAAAAGGCGCGGGGTGCGTTGGTATCGTACATGTCCCAGCTTTCATCGCCCGTAGCCAGATAGACGAGAAAGTCGTTGCGATGCGGGCGGAGCAGCAGCGAGTGGCAGATGCCCACACGGGCACTTTCGTGAGCCTCCGTCAGGGCATGAGGTCAATCGCGACAGCACCTTCCGTTAACCGGCCTCGTGGAGGCGACGATTTACGGTTATGGGGCTTGTCCATTCCTCTCCATCAGCTTGCGCATGGTGGTTTCAGGATCGGCGCGAACGGCGGAGAGCAGCGTCTCGTCGTCGAATGCGTGTGGGCGTCTCGTGCGTGGCTTGTCTTCCATGTCAATCTCGCCGTTACTGGAGCTGATGAACCAGCGGCGCATGATCTCGTAGCTCACACATCCCTTGCCCAATGCAGCGTTGATGGAGTCGCAAGCTTCCGTCGCTTCGGTGCTCCGAGATCACTCATAGTAGATGAAACCGCGTGTTGGGTGGGTATCGACTTCGGGCACTGTAGCTCTCTCCACGGAATCTGGTGGGTCAATATGTATTTTACAAGGAAGCTCAGAAAAGGTTCTACCATATTTCTGAACCGCCCAGTCCTGCCTTGAAGTAAACAAAAGTTACTGATTTTTTTGGAAAAACCTACAAGACTTTTGGGACAACCTAATGATTAATTCATAACACAGTGCGTCTACCTATAATGCGCTACCAAATGCTGTTAATGTTTGATTCTTTTTTTGTAACCCATATTTTGTTTACCTTTTTCAGAGTTGATGCATTCTTATTGGTTGGGATTCGATTTCTTGCCGATGTCTTGTCATAATTTTATCGTATGTGCAGACTTCCGACCAGGTTTGTTTAGTTGCTTTTTTTTTGTTTGTTTCTGTTCTCTGGAAAGTCTGTTTTATTTACTTTTCCTTTCGTTTTTCTGAATTACGTTCCTTTATAGCTCTGTATGTATTAGCTCTTGTACATATAGCTCTTGTTTTCCGATTGACACCGGGTTTTTTAGTGTCGATCAAGAATGATGGTAATAGAGGCAATGAAATGCATAAATCACGTCTGTCATTTCAAAAAGACAGACCAGTCTCTAAGTGAAGAGCAAAAGGTAGAAGTGGGTGAGCTGTTGCCGAGTGAGTGTTTCCTTTTCCTTTGATTTATGTTATTTGTTTTTCGTATAGTTAATGGAATTGAGATAGTGAAATATACCATGTTCTGGTCATTTTTCTGCTTGTTTTTTTGGAGGCTTTTAGCTCACAGTTTTCTGTGGTTTATTTTATGAGATATTACTCTTTTGTTGTATGTTTTTTGTTGAGCCGTTTTTTTCGGGTGGGAGCGAAATCGTCAACATAATGAAACAAAAATATGGCAGTGATCCTAGAATAGGTCACATTACACGCTCAGACCTTGTGTACGTGGTGCCGCTGTTTGCTTATATCGTTTATTTCTGTAATTTATTTGACTATTTTGCCATTTAAGGTCAATGATTAGGTTGATATGGAAGACTGAGCATAGTCCCTGTGAAGCCTGTAGAACGTGTGCTAGGATTTGTGCTTTCTCGACTTGAAGTGTCGATGTTGATTTTTTCACTTTGTACCATTCGTTAAGTCAATGACCTGGTATTGATACCGTTCACATAATTAGATGTTGTTCTTTTGCCTCACATATTTTATGTCATTTGTTATTCACTACTATAACTTGCTCCGAAATTTGAGCGTTTTTACCAATGATCATTTTCACGTTTCACCTGTAAACCTTTTTCATTACTATATGTTTCGAAGAAGATTTGGATGAAGGTTTATCCATTCACATCTCAATTTGACGACGGCAGATCCAGTAGACTCTGTAAAAAGCCTTTTTGTCAAGCGGTGAACGGTCTGCTCGATCCATGAAGTCTGTATTTCATGGAGAATTTGTAGCATATTTCGTTTTTATTACATTTTTTGATAAAATGATTTCTCAGCATCGGCCGTATTTCCAAGATGCTTATAAATTCATTGATTAAAGGCACACCACGCAATCATCAAAGTGGCCACTTACCTTCTCACAGCAGGTAGACCGTTGGCTGGTTGTGCAGATCGCACCTTTTCCGCGACGGCTCACCCTCGCCACGTACGGCCCTGTCGAACCGGGCCGAGTTGAGCCCACCGGGCCGAAAAACGCCCGACGGTGAATGAGCCGAAATCCAACGATACACCAGAAAACGCTAATTTGCAATCTGCCTCTATTGTCTTCTGGATTGTCGTTGCAAAGCAATCAATAATATGTTTTCGCCTCCGTTTTCCTTTGCGTTCTTCTTGTTTTACAGCGCACTTTGCTTCTTTGTTGATTGTTTCTTCGGTTGTTTTCATTCACGTTTGATTTTTACAGTAGACCTGTGGCCTGCGCTTGTTCATGGTACCGCACAAGCTGAGGGCTCGTATGCTTGGTGGGCATTCAATTTTTGTTTGGTGTCCATCGTTTCCTATCCCACTTTCTCCCTCGTTTATACAATTCACCTCCATTTACCTCCAATTTACCTCCTACATTCAGACATCAAATCCTCCAATTTACCTCCTACATTCAGACATCAAATCCTCAGACAGCCAGCTAAAGTGGGACCGGTAAGTATTTGACAATACATCATAAAAACGAAGAAGAGATCCCTGACTTACTAGAGTTACAAAGATGATTATTCATTTCGACCCTAGTTTTTATAACAATGTCAAAGAGGGTCCCTGACAAAAATAGGAACTCATCAAAGACACTGCAGTGTAACAGATGGTCGAACTAGAGACGATGATGAGAAACGGGTAAAGAACGTGTAGTGCAGAAGTAAAATCAGTCAAAGAAAATTGCATACTCAAACAATTGAAATGCAGTGCAAAAAATTCACCGAAGAAAAAACTGTGTAGCAACTCACCATGGCTAGGATGTCAGCACAGTAGTATAGTGAACGCAGACAGATAATTCTCGATCACCACAACATGAATCAATAATAATAAACAATAACAAACAGGTGCTACAGCAGAGAAATGAGCTGAGTGGTTGTTATCGATCGAAACATAGGCGTTGGCAAGAGGCCAAGTTCCGGAAAAACTCGTCCAAACGCTCACTTTCACGGCAAAATGCTCGTCCGACCCCCTGTTGATGAGGCTCCCATTTTCAATGTTCCTGATTTTTTTTGCTGTTTTTCTTTGCTACTGAGTAACTTACCGGCTCTACTTCCATTTCCGAGCGTGAATATGGTCACTTATTGATCGCGTGGTATGCCTTCAAGTCGAGAGCATAAGGTACGACAGAATGAATTGCTTCGGAAACCACACACGTATATCATCCCCCATTTCTTCACTACAATAGCACTATAATAACTTCACTGAATAACACATCATACAAGACACATTATGCAAGCCTTTTTAGAGGACTACTATCGTGCTCCTTCCCAGTCATAACATAAGGAATTACTTACATCTCTGTGGCGCTCCTGCTCTAGCCGACTACGTAGAGGAGTGGCAAGTCCAGACAAAGAACAGTTCTTTTCATTATGAAGAATCGTAGTCGATACGAACAGAGAGCGTACAAACGAGTTGGCATGCTTCGACGAGGGTATACAACTCGAACCTGTGAGCACGCAAGCATAAAGATGGAGAAGCTTTGTATGCTCCCTTCCCCTTAATCACTCCGACTACTAAGTAATATACAAAGCGTGTGATGGCTTTCTTTTATTCGATGGATCAGGAAAATTTGGTTGACCTCTTTCGTACTGCCGTACTCGCTTAAAACTACAAAGTGAACCATAGCCAAAAACAATTTATTCCTTCAATTTCATCACTTTTGTATATGCATTTTCTTCACATTTGCATATACATCTTCTCATGTACACAGCAACAAAAAACATCACCAATTAAAGTCACATAGATCAAAACATCAATTAACATCATCTAAAAACATCATCAACATCAGCATCATTCATCATCATCACGACATGAGACCATGAAAGTAGAATATCAGCATTGAGACGCACCATAATTCGCGAGATCGTTTTCGCAACCTTGCTTGTGAATTCCGCGTACTGCGAAACAAAACTTCTCCGACGAATGAATTGAATTCAGCACAGCTATTGAAGACATGAGTGAACAACATGAAGAGGTATTGCGTGCGCTGGAGAATTCGGAGCGCGTGTAACGATGGATGCAGGAGGCGGACGAGGAGAGGGAACGCCCGAGAGAGCATATACGAAGGGAACATGTGCCATTCCTGTGCATCCGCATGAGGACCTTCGATGAATATCTCGCCCAGGATCAACCTCAGAGATTTCGAGACTATACGAGGGCAACGCCGTCGGAGTTTGGAAATCTTTATGAGCGTCTCGCTTCACATCTTACCCCGCTCTATAACACATTGGTCCCCTGTATCCGCTCAACTGCGACTTTTCACCTTTTTGAGGTATTGTGTACTTTTGACAGAGCTTCTTTTCCTGACTATCAGCGCAAAACTTAAGGTTTGCCGGACAGCTTCAGTGCCCTAGCGGAGGAGCTATATTGTGGGAAATCGACAAGAGGAGCGATGGTCCATGAAGTGGGAGCTGCGATAAGGAGAGGTAATCAAGTCCCAAGAAAAGCAGGTATGAGCATTGTACATCAGCATAATCCTTATCCCACCATTTCAGTGGTGTATCCGGAAGCATTTCCGCCCATCACAAGAACCGTCTTGGAGGAGGGTCGCCATCAAGACACAAGGAGAATATGATTATCACGGCGCAGTAGGTTTTTTGGACGGGAAGCACACACTTATAAAGATAGAAACTAAATGCCACTTTTTTTGGAACAATTCGATGTCACTATTCATTGCAGAAGCCCGCGCACTCAGGTTCAACTATAAAAAAGGTTCTCTATTATTCTGCTCGCAGTGGTAGACTGCGATGAACGCATATTAGACGACGTGGGAGCACCAGGCGGAGTCGAAGATGCGGGAGCCTTTATGCGTTCGGGAATCAAAGTAAGTGGATAGTCACACACAAGATGGCCACTCTAATCTCATTTGTCCAGTGTTTTTCTTGACAACAGTGACGACCTCTTTCCCCCCCCCCCCCCCCCCCCCACGACAGTTAGGAAATGTTGGTCCGGTGCAGTACCACATTTTGGTGGATAGCGGGTTTGGGCAGGGACATCGATATGCGAGGCCGTATTTCCATGGCTCTACGAATACGGCGAGCAAGAAAAGACTCACTCGGGACATAGTGGGTGAGTATCTAGTCAACAAGTCACTCAAAGCACCTAATCTCTTCTTTTGGCTCGTCATTAAGTCGAGAGAACTTTTGGAATGCTGATGTCACGCGTTCGAGAACTCGAAAAAGCTATTGAGTTAAAGCCTGGTCGCGCCATGGGGTGGGCGTCGCTGCTGATGAGATTTCAAAAAAAACCAAAATATCTGAATAATCCACTATCAAAAAACCTTTCATGTGCTCGACAACTGGATAACGAGAAGGCGACGGAATGTACAGTCACCGGCCCCTCCAGTTCAGTCAGGTGATGGAAGAGAAGTTCATGAAGAAAACGTCGGAAGACGAGGACCAGAAGCGGCAGTGGAAATCACAAACCCTACGGGTTTTCAGTCTTCTCATGTTCTTCGACAATTACTGTGTGAACCACAGGGTGCTGGTTTTCACACTGCCTGTACGTCGTCGTATCTTTCTCGCAACTGGAATGCCACCCAATCCTCTAGAAATCCTCTAGAAAGACTTGCTCCGTTGTGTTCTTGAAGTCAGGCAAGCTCGGTGCTGGTGGAACCAAGGTCTTTGATAACGACGAGATTGTCGAAACGTCAGACATAATAAACGTTCCACCTTAACAAACCTGTACGGCAGAAAATAAACACCAACACATTTGAAGAAATGCCCAGGTTTCAAGAAAGACGGAATGGAGATTACCTCTAGAAATCGTTCTTTAGCCACGACAATGCCCACATATAGAACAATGACTCACCAATGCATTTGGATCTGTCGCTTTTAATACCTCTCTCTTCGACTCGCGCTAGAGTCTCCCGAACCTTTTGAGTGGCCGTCTGCACCATTTTAACGGAATCTGTGAGAAAAATACATGGAATCGTTCTCAACCTTTCACAAATAAGATCACCCCTCCCTCACCACTCTCTCTTCTTCCTTTCGGTTTCGGTTGTCGAATGGGGCTCATGCTCCTCTGACTAGCAGCGGAGCTACCAGGTTCTACGTCCGGGTCCTCCATGGTCCTTCTAAGACCCCACTTTCGTCGATGTTCGATAATCTTCGCCTGGAATCGGACTAGTAAATTACATCACGGCGAAAGTTTCTAATGGCACATACTCCGAAAATTCGTTTTTCTCCAAGAATCTCAAAAATTCCATGTAACACCACTCTCTGCTTCCCGCCAATCCAGTCGGTTGATTTCTCTCCCGTCTGTACATGTCCTTCATATTTTTCCACATCGCTTTCAGATCATTTACTAAATCTCGGCGGTAAACGCGAATGGAAGACCGCTGTCGTTGAATTCACACAATGAAAAGGACATAAAAGGTCGCTTATGGCCACATGACTCCATAACGGTTAACACTCGCTCCAATGCCGCATCCTTTCGATCCCTGCTGGCGTATTCTGCACAAGAGGTGTCCCAGATACTGGGCTCAATTTCAATAAATTCGATTAGCTGCGTGCGAATCGGTACCCTGTAAGCGTAACTTTCTGATATGGATATTAGTGTCGCTGTTATATGTGAAACGTTTGATGTGTTCTTGTTGTTTGGTATATTTTGTAACCAAAGAGCTTTTATATATGCACGAAATGTTGCGCGGTATTCGAACATGATGTCATAGCGTTCTGTTTAAAGGCACAGTTCACGATAATTTCGTCGCCTCGTCGCGCTCCATAAAGACTCTAGGAGTGCTAAAGAACACATGTGTGGAGAAAAAAAGCGGGAACTCTTCGGAAACCTTCTTTGGATTCGACAAGTTTACAGCTTAGAAGCAAGTAATATTTGGACAAGTTTTTACGTGATAATATCATCCGATAAGGTTGCTTTCACAATGGGAGTATTTCCTATCATTTCTTATCGCAGTCGATATCATGCCTCTCATAGACGTAAAAGCCACCGCCTACCAGCTGGATGAATCGAAGATGGGTGTGGGCCATCTTGAGACGGTGGCCGTCATTTTATTTACATGTTCCTTACAAATTAAGCACCCATCCTCGCGCCGTGATGATGACACACGCTTTGCCTTTGTGGAAGGGGCTATCTACTCGCTAATGGAACCAAGGTACTCATATTATCGTGAGCTGTGCCTATAAGTGCATAAATCCAATCGATGCCTTACGCTCACAGGTCCATCTTTTCCCCCACTACTGAACCCAATGATGAATATCCAATTCAGTGGGTGTATCTAAGCCGATATGTTCTCAAATTAGTAAACCTCTTACATGCAAGAAAATGTTGAATACGGAATTCATACAGAACCAAAAAACCGAGAGGATACTGACACCGCGCAACGCAAAGAAAATACCGTGGTGCTGAAGATAGCTGGAGGGGGCACTCACCGTTCTACAATCACCAATTTCTACACTCGAGTGTATGTTTTTACCTGTCCTGTCTGAGGAAGCTAGGGGCTTCTCCCCAATAAGGTAAGGTCTAGGCAAAAACCTACACAAAAATAGCGACGAACTTAGTGCCCCTCGCCAACTACATTAGCACCAAAAGTATCAATAAACTGTAAAAGCAAGCAACGAGGAAAGCACAATAATAAAAGCACTGAACTGCCTTTCTTCGTCTGTTCTTTAGCAAAACAATTAGACTTCCAAACGCAAATTTCGAGTGCTTACACGTTTCCTTCGAGAACTGAAAGTGGCAAATTTGCTAACGACATGTGTGTCAAAGTGGCATTTTAGCTTGGTTTTATAGGATTTATGTTCAACAACGACAAAAATAGGAAAAAAGAGTTAGGAGAATAAAGGAGGGCTGGACGTGGAGAACCGTTGTTTCACGACGAGGAAGCTTTCAACTTCCTATTTATGAGCTCTTTTAGAGGGGTGTCTCGGTACGGTGAGTAGGGTTTGGCACGGTGAGAGTCTCCCAATTACCTGGGGACATCACCACAAAATCGCAAAATTGCAAAGTGTGAACGCGGCCTTCATGCGGAGTCTGCACACTAGAGATCCTTTGTTACTTATCAGAGCTATAAGGCTAATGTTCTTCCCATTCTTGGGTAAGGACCAGCATTTTTTCCCCTCAGGCTGAGAAAGCTAAAGCTACTGGAAGCGGTTCAAAATAGTTTCCAAAGGAAGGTTTTCACAAGGACACTGGGTTTCAGTTATAATGCTATTCCCAGGGGATCCTACTTTATATAATCGGCTAAGTGTGTCAGTTTGTGTGTGTGTGTGCGTGTGTTTGTGTGCATGTCTGTTTGACCGGAAATTCATATCTCACGTCGTAGCAAAGACGGGATCCTGGAATTTGGATATGACCAGTCGGAACGCCCAGCTGCCGCCGGGCGCTCCTCCTTATTAGGAGGGCCCGGCTTCGCCGGGCTCTCTTGAAATTTCATTTTTCGATGAATGCTGAATGCGTTTTACACACTCTTTGCATAGGTCAGCGGTTGTTACTGATATGGATAGTTAGAATGAGCACTTGGTGACAAAGATGTTAAGGTGGTATGTGGCAACTGTTTGGCGCACACTAAGCAGGATGGGAAGAGTGCATACCTCCCGCAAATACTTTGCTCTATGCAATCGATAGGTAACGAAAGAGAACACAATATTGTCATAAGTCTGATCAAAGATACACCTAGTAACATCTTGGCATTATTGTGGGCATTATTTCATCAAAAATGGATTTAACATACATTGTCTCATTCTCCTAGATCCTCAATAAACAACTTCTCGCTGCTCTTTAAAGGCAGCAGTGATAGTAGCTTCCTGCATAAGACCGGACAAGGAAACGGAAGACTGTTCAAGGCGAAAGAATTGGGATGTGCATAAAGTAGCAGTCATGCCTGCTTCTCCGAAGCCCACATGGTCCACCATGACTCCGTAAAAAGATTCGATGAAATCTGAACATTAAGCCTCATGTGTCGAGCGACATGGAAATAAACCTATATAGATTTGGCAGAGCCGGTACTACAACCTCACAGAGCGGGCACCGGAGCAGAGTAATGACTACTGACGCAATGTATGTTAAGTGTGGGTAGCAATGATAGAAAATAAAATCTGAAAGGGCTGGCGAAGCCGCCCCCTTAAGAAGAAGAAGCGGGGACGGCGGCTTGGCGATCCAACTGGTATGCATACGATAATGTTAACGATCAGCATGCTCAGCATGCAATAACGCTCAGCAATGTGATGGCAAGGATTATTGTATAGCGTTATTGGATTTACACTTATCCGCATATCCATGGGTGCACCCATTAGTCACAAAATTCAGAGAATGACCCCCCTGTGAGGTGTTCCGGCCCTCCAAGTACGATAGCTTTCTGAGCCACTCATGGCTTTAGGATAAGTTTGCAATCGTTTTGTTTTACACAATTCCCCATTTCGTGATCGGTCCCGTTTAGGAATGAGGTGAGCGTACGAAATAGGTGTTTTTATAAGTAGGAGGTGCTATCACTACGACAACATGGCCTTATAATGATACTACAGTACCCATCGGGTTCTCCCGACCTAGAGCGGTTGTTTTGCTTCTTATAATAAAGTAATATGTAGATGGTATCCCGATCATGAAGCATAGAACGCAGTAAGCGCGCAACATTATTTGGACACTAAACTATTTGGCGGTGATACATCGGCAATTGATTTCAGAACACAATCAAGTATGTTCACACAATGGCACTGTTCATTAGACGCTTTCATTGTAGCGGTCGAGGAGTAGTAGTCAGCAGTGCACTGAATTTTACCCAATCCACTTCCTAACGGCTCTTACAGTGCTGAGCAGTCGTTATATTCATTCCGTCACCATTAGGGTCCCACTCCGGATTGATTCCAACAACTATGAGTTTGGACACTCCACTTTCTGTTGAGAGAGGAAATGGATTAGGCGACATTGGCCTTTTGACGCTCCTTATCGAATCTTATCAACCGTTATCAAGCTGGATCACTCCTGTCCAATGTCCCCGTCACACTCGCAAAACACCTATGAGTATGAACGCTCCAGGATCAACGCGAAACGGATTCGGAGGCTCCAGCCTTTTCACTCTCCTCATCGAATCTTATCAACCGTTATTAAGTTGGATCACTCCTGACTGATGTCCGGTCCCACTCACAAAACACCTATGAGTAGGAACGCTACAGGATCAATGTGAAAAGCGAAAACGGATTCGAAGACTATAGCCTTTTTACTCTCCTTATCGAATCATATCAACCGTTATCAATGCGCGTCACCCACCATTAGTGTCCCCGTCCAACCCCGCACAACACCTGTGACCATGAGCGCTCCAGGATCAGTGCTCCTGCAACTAAGCATGTCATTCCAGTGTGCCGTCATTCCAGTGTGCTGACACCTACTGCGACGTTAGCGCACCGCAGAATGACGGCGAGAGTACAAAATAGGTGCTTATATAAGTAGGAGATGCTATCACTACGATAACATGGCCTTACAATGATACCCAGCATCCATCAGTTTCTCCCTACTCAGAGCGGTTACTTTGCTCTATCTTTCCCTAATCACAATCATTCACTTGCGGACGGACAGACATACCAACAAACCTACCGACAAACCTACCGACAAACCTACCGACAAACCGACACATAAAGTTAGTGGTTTATATAATAGAAGATATAGGGGTGGGTAAGGGGATCCCAGCGGTGGTGGACCGCAAGTGATAGCAGCTGATAAGGACTGATAAGGCGCCTCGAAATGCTAATGTCTAGAGCGCCTACAGTCACAGGTGTTTTGAGGGGTGGGGCGGCCACATCAGTGGTGGGTGATCCAAACTGACAACGCTTGATAAGATTCGATAAGGAGCCTCGGAAGGCTATTGTCGCCTGATTCGTTTCACCCTTCGGGTCGATCCTAGACTGCCGAAACTGTAAGTGTTATGAGAGGTCGGAGGGGAACATCAGTGGTGGAAGATCCAAACTGATTACGGTTGATGTGATTCGATAAGTAGTATGCGAATGATTCCGAATCCGTTTCATCTTTAGGATCGATTCTGGAGCGCTGGCACTCATAGGTGTTCTAAGTGGTGGGACGGGCACATCAATGGTAGGTGTTCCGAACTGATGACGCTTGATAAGATTCGACAAGGAGCGTCAAAAGGCTAATGTTGCCAGATTCGTTTCGCTCTTTTGGCCAGCTGTGGAAAGTTCACACTCACAAGTAAAACAGGGTGCGGGGACCTTAATAGTGACTCTTTGAGACTAATAACGTCTTACAGGGGCTGATAAAAGCCATCAAGAAATGGCGAAGGAATAAAATCCGGTACACCGTCTACTACCACTACACGACAGCCATAGTAAATGCGTCTGTTGCCCAGTACTATTCGGTATTTTGTTTATGTTCTGATATCTGCTGCAGATGTATCGACCGCTAAATTGCCCAGCGCTCCCAATAATGGTGCATATCTTTTGATACTGCGATCTATATGGATGATCAAGACACGATCTAGATTGTGATAGCAAAGCAAGCGATTCATTCCTTCATGCGGTGCCAGCAACAATACTGGTATCGGCCGCTAGACATGTAAAATGCGAAATAGTGGTGCATGTTTACAAACGATAAGCATAGATAGGTGGCATACGGATCTACCACCAATACCTTGGAAATAGATGCTCAGCAAATGGGAAATGCTGCCAGTTAACGCAGCTGAATCCAAAACTGTCGATCCTAGGCTATCGAAGCTCCCAATAGGGACCACTTCAGCCAAAGGTCAAATTGATTAGTGGATTTAGCCCATGTGATTCCTGAACACTGATTGCCGATATCATCGTAACAAAAGCTATCGACAGCTAAAACATATGAACCTTTGGAAAATGGTGACCTTCCTCAGCGATGATATCTTCGATATCGGTTAATATCTGTCACCTATATGTAGAAAGTATTAGGGTGTCCACAAAGTTCGTTGGCCATTTGTAAACAGCGTCGCGTTACGCAACGCGTTGTGATTTTGCATGATGATTTCGCAATACTGAAAGTACTCGCGATGGGCTATCTTCTGAACTCGCTAGCTCTCAATTTCCTTTCCTGCTCTTCCCACAATAAAGCAGTGAAGATGAGTGATGGTCACCACTACTACTACAACCTGGGTATCTCCAGACGTCAGGCCACGACCAGGAGTCAGCAGTTTGGTGATAACACCCCTTCTAAGAACTGAATGTCAAAATGGTGGACTCGCTTCACCAATGGAAACTATGGCATCGAAGATAAAAATCAGTGATAAGTGATAAAATCAGTGGCGTCGTCCACTATAGCATCCTATCCAACAATGCCACAGTGACGGCAGAGACCCTCTCTTAATAGTTGCAGGACGTCAAGGCGAAAGCTGCCGCCTTGTCCCAGAAACTTGCAAATCCGTGGTTGCTCTGGGACAACGCGCGCCCCCACAAAGCGAAAGATACTCAGGCCGTTCTGGACAGGCTGGGCATCAACACGGTCACGCATCCACAGTATAGCCCGGACATCAGTCCATGCGATTACCACATCTTCAGGTCCATGCAAAATTTCTTGGACGGAAAACAGCTGAAGAACGAGGGCGACCTCGAGGACGTGATCGAGGACTGGGTCGAGTCGCGGCCGGCCGGCTTTTGGGAGGATCGAGTTGCCTCTCTACCCGTTCGCTGGCGAAGGGTGCTGGGTATGTATGGAGATTATATCATGGACTGGTAAGTTCAACTTGGTAAGTTATCTTTACAAGCTCTGGAAAAAACGAATGGCCAACGAACTTTGTGGACACCCTGATAGTTGCTCAGCAAAAGTCACGTCGACCATTCCCCCATCACATAATTCTATTGTGTTAGTCGCGCAGTACTGTGCGATAGCCCAGCTGGTTAGTTAGATATGAGATTCTGGAAATTGATTCACTTCTTTGTAGGAGGGAGGTCCATGACCCAATAATGATGTTTAAAAATACTCTCGGGAAGGTCTATGGCAGACTTTAGGAGCGCTCTTACCCTTTGGCCGTCCTCCACTAGAGGTGATAAGTGCAAAGACTACTTTTTAGGTCTAAGTAATTTTAAAGCTAGTCCCTTGTTGGGCGCGCTGCTTCAGGATTTACCAAATTTGCCGAAAGATCTAGCTTGCCTAGAAGTCTAGTTCAGTTCAAAAAGGCATTGCACAAGTATCTTGCATGAGGGCTGCTTCGGATTTCTTTAGTTCGGACATGACACTGGGACAGATATAAAGTAGGCTTCTCACTGCTGTTTGTTTTTTTCTGGTTTTTAATTATTGTTTAGTTGCTTTGATCAGCGTTGTTACTTTTACCTTAAGCAGTTTTGTTCTTCAGGTTACGTTGTTCGTGTGGTGCTTTTTTTGTTGTCCTTGACTTCCATGTACACCATTGTACATGCAATAAATAAATAAATAAATAGTAGATAAAGACTAGGAGATGTTAAAGGCAACTGTCAGAAATGCCGAGCTGATAGCGTTCAGCAAAACTCGTAGTAGTTAATCAGTTTTTAATAAGTCAACGTCAGTGACCAATAAGTTCACCACCTATTATGTTTATAATTAACGCCAATCGTTTATTGAATTCGATTAGCTGACAATAGATGAGGAAACCAGAGAAAAAGAAGGAATCATCACAAAAAAGAATCATGCCGCGGTGACAATACGCACTGTGTTGGTGTAACCGGAACCTAAAAAGTGCGTGTTGATCGATCAGACCCACCAAAAAACAGAAGGTGCTCAAAAACTTACCAAATGTCGATCCACAGACAGTGACAATGAAATCTCCCCTATTTATGAAACCCTTCTCCTTTCCGTATTCAATTCCGTGTTGGATCCTACTGTCAGAATCAGCACTGTAGTCATTTTGACGCGGTTTGTTATAGAAAACTGGCTCAACTGATCTGAAAACATGACTGAGGAAGAATGTCCTTTCCATGATGTCTGACATTGAGATAATTCAGTAACAGATAAATATTGCTCCTGGAATGCTCACGATTGCCCCTTAAGCATGGCAGAGAAGCCTTAATAGAAAGCACTGAAGACAATAGGAAGGCAAAAACTAGAGTTTACATGACACTCAAGTCTGATCAGTACCTGGTCAAATGTTCAGTGAAGGTAAGGGATGGTTAGGTCAAATATGTGAACAATGATGGGATCTGGGATCAAGTAAGTTCTGGGTACATCAATGCATTTCAGCTATCCCAACACTTATGTATACTATCGCGTATCTGCGCCGGAATCTTATCTCTACCCTTCTGCGGGGTATCGCCGTAAAAGTACTGAACCTATTGAGACTTTATTTTGGAATCTGTATGATGACACCGTCCAATACATCAATGCCCGAGATTGCTATTGTGCTCCTGGCTGATCAGGTCAACCGTGTTACGCGCCGGTCAGTCCACACGGAAAGGAGAACAAATTTTTTATTGCACTGAATTTATGTCATGAGTTGCGTTTATTATGCATTACTATTAAGATTGCTTCAGACTTGGGTTTATGTGCCAATAAAAACTTCTATTGATATTGCTGTGGAATGATCGTGGTTGAAGTTCCTCATGGTGCTAGTGAGGATTTTGAGCGCTACATAGAATTCAAGGATGACAACGAAATTGCGACCGTTATTAATTCGTTACCACTCGTCCATGCTCTGCTGATGCTGTTGAAGAAGCGGGATCACGAAAAGTAGAATTGGTTGCAAATTCTAGACACTTTCATATTTCTACGACATTTTCCTACATTTTAAAAGATTCCACCCTTGAGAAAAACATCTGAACTGAGGAGGATTCCAACAGTAACGCATTTTGCTGAAGTGTGTCGTAAGAACAGTTATCGAAGCTCTCGCGGCTGCGGATCACTCGCGAGATTTCGTAATAGCACAGCATCATCCACGTTTGGAAAAGCACTCATGTGGTTCGTCCAACAAGTGCCTCAATTTTAGAGACACCAGTGAAAGGAACTGACCTGCAGAGATTAAGCTGGCGGCAAACTTCGGCGTGACGACAGACTGCTACTATAGGAAAAGGAGTCTTATAGCGGGAACAGGAAACAGCGGTTCTGGAAAAGAGATTCTCCAGCAGCTATATGTATATAGAACCGATATCACAATCAAGATGTGCTGTGTGGGTTCCGCGCAAGAAAACCGCTTCTTGACTCTCTGGTGGAAAGCCTTAGTTTCGTTTTCTCGAGGACTTTATCAGATGAGCGAGATTGGCTATAGCGCAGGCGGGGAGCACTATGATCACAAAAGGGAGAAGCCACATACATAAAGTGATTGAAGTGAGCGTGCCATCTTGTTCGTTGTTCTTGCGGGGGAAGGGGGGAGGAGGGGCGGGGAGAATTCGAATACAATCGAGCTGAGGGGTCAGCTTGGAGGAAAACTGTATACAGTCCTTGATAGGGCGCGGCCTACGGACCTGGGTGGGAATTCATCAAACTCCACCCACTCTTACTCTCGCCACGCACTCTCACTTTCGCCCCTCAGGCCACGCCCTATCTAGTGCTGTGAAATGGACTGCAATTGAAATGGAATTCAGAAAAAAGCTCATTAGTCGTGACTCACTTTCCGCTGCTGGTGACGAGAACAATGGCCGCAGCATGGCAATTGAGCGCTGCGATTACAGACGCTACAGCAATGGTGTTGCTTGCGTCCAAAGGTCGAACAGTTTCCTTGAGGACGTCGCGAAGGTATGACCTGTGGAAGGTCGAAGCCTCAGCATCCTGCAATTTGAGAAAAGCAGATGTAGCTACACGATGTAGTTACGTCGCGCGTCGCACGAGCACCGCATAAGATAATTCAACAGGAATTGCCCACAGTTAGCATGTAGTTCAGCGAACACAGTGTACGTTGTTGAATTGATACTTATGAGAGTGGACCCTACCATAGGATGAACCTATCAGTTGATCTCCACAAGATCTGGAGGCCAATGGTGCCATGATGGTGTGTCACACTACCTAATACTAGCTGAGCTACAGCTTATCGGAAGACTTGCTTCCATTCGCTCGTTTTTCTTCGGCTAATCTAACCTAAACCATACCGCCCTTCTGACATTCATCACATCTGCGCGCTTACTTCTGTGCTGACATTTAGCGCTGCACCAGCACAAGTTAAATGACCGTGAGTGTACTGTTATTCTCAATCGACTCCCTTATTCACAACACTCATTTGCGGACCGACAGACAGACGTGTACGGGGGGGTGACAAAGAAAAAGTAATTTTGTCCGCGACTTACTTCCACTGAGTATACAAAACAGAGGGTAATAGATGAAAGTAGTAGGACAAAATATTCCTGAAATGTTCCTCTCAAAGCAGGATTAAGCTGTAGCTCACTACTTTCACCTCGCAAAAATATGGAGCCTTCAGTCAGCACAGTCGGGCTTAAGAGCACATACGGCATTAAAGTCCGTTTGGAACACCAGAGCCAGCTTCCGTGGGAGGTGTCTCGTGGGAAGCTTCTTGAGTACTGATCCATCGGTTAATAGTAGCCACAGAGCTCTCGTTGCTTTGACAATGCTGCTATGATTCGAAGTGTCATTTTTCATGCCTAAAACCCACCTCCGTAAGAGTTTCAGTGGTAATGGCATGGTCTGGTTTCCGGAAACGAAGGGCGTTATGAACCCGAAGAAAACAGAATGTCCACGACACCACCCAATAAGGACCCCCTTTGGTATCAAGAGTAAACGGACCTCAGCAAGGTTGTGAACGAGGATGGCGAAACCTCGGATTCTGCCGAGTTGAGGTGACACATCATGTTCACGCAGAAAAATCTCCCGGTCGTGCTCATGCAGAAGGCTGTTACGGAGTTTAACTCAGAATTTGCTGAAGTTCGATTAATGTGGGGTTGAAATCGACAAATAGACAAGCAAAGTTATTGGCTTGTATAGTGGAAGGAAGAAGGATGGATGTGAAAGACATCTGTATTGAAGGGATCCTTACCCTGCATATGAAGTGCATTGTTTTCACCGTATCAAGTGGATAGTCGCCCTTGGCAGTTTCTCCAGAAAGCATAACACAATCTGCACCGTCAAGCACCTCAAAATATGGCAGTTGATATAGCAGACTATTAAACAACAAGGAAGTTGTCACTGAAGCCATATCTTAATTCCTATCTATCTTGCACAAAATTACGTACGGCATTGGCGACATCACTTGCTTCTGCTCGGGTAGGGCGAGGCTTCTTTGTCATTGACTCAAGCATTTGAGTTGCACACACACACGGTTTACCGGCTCGATTACATTTCGCGATCAGCATCTACATGAGGGTGCTGTCAAAAAGCGTAAGAAGAAAATGGTCGCACAATCTTTCACAGGAACACTGGTTAGCACATAAAGCGACAGTTCCAATTCATCATCCCTTCCCCGAGTAAGACTTCGGTCCCGAGATCGCGGAATCATGCGACGAGCAGCTCAACAGATGGGTAGGAAAACACAACAAAGGATTTTCAGGGGTTGGGCTAAGGGTCTGAAAACGCGTTGCTTTCCATTATATGTATCGTTGCATAGTTTCGAATGCTAATTACAAATATGAAAACCAAAATTGTAAAATGGCGTTCTGAAGCGAGTTAGGAGTCAAAGCTTGCTTGCGATAACCCATCGGCAGGGCAGTGTCTCGCCTGCACCGCTAACCTACCATGGTACAGCGGTTATGGCTCAGTGGTACTAGTGCTTTCACTCCTCAGACTGGACCTTGTAAGCTTGCTTCCCCTTATCACGCGAGATTTTATATTTTAGCTTCGGCAAAACATCAATTCCAATATTCGACGTTTCTTTTTTGTAGCTGCTGATGGAGCTGTATGTATTATTTGAGACTGAGTACTTCCACCAATGACTTCCACTTTCAACATGGAAAAAGAGAAAAAACCCACTCTACACATGCATCCTTATCAAAAAAAAACATGTGAAAAGAGATTATTTTTGTTTCCTATGCATCATACTATGTACCTCTGACTAGCCTACATATTCATCGCAATCGGTAAACAAGCAACATAGGGTCCCAGTGTTCGTAGCGCGGGAGCAAGGTGTCATTTTGCAAAATGAATACGATATCCATGTTTGGGGAGGTCAATCAGCCTTGAAGACCATTTTTTGGCCAGTTTGGTATCGATCCTGACTTCGGTTAAGGGAGCTGGCCATGGTTCTGTCACCTCCCTTCCACTTGAAGGCACAGTCCGCGATAATCGGATGGGTCGATTTACCTTTTCAGAAGAGTAAATCCTCGGGTAACTAGTCAGTCTGCACCTTTTCCGCTTCGCCCCGGTGCGCTATCACGGCGCTACAGCTGGTCGAACCCACTGCGACGCCGCCCATTTTGCTCACAAGGGAAGGACCACAGGTCGAAGTGGCCATTCAGAATGGGATACATATGATTCGACGTATTTTCGGACGCTGATCTCGAATCTGTATTCGAAATTCACAAAACGATTCTCTGAGCGGAGTTATGGAGGTTTCTTTGAAAAAACAATACTATTATGGTAGGTTTGGAAGCCCATAACACGCGAGCCAGACCTTCTTACGCAAAACCAGGAAGATTCTCGTGTTCGGAGTCAAATTACCCCAGAAGACAAGTTTTTAGCCAACTCGAGAATTTGACCAAATTTCGGAAAAATTCACGGGCTATAGGGTGGCAGCCCATTGAACAAGGGAGGAGTCGTTGACCCTTGCCTGGGAAATGCTCCTATTTGACGTTTGTTTCGTACATTTAGTGCGATGGGCAAGTGTAAAAGGTATGTGTAGGGTATCTTGTTCAGGCTGCAGGGTTTTCTGTAGAAGAAAATTCAAACTCTACCACTTTAATGACCTGGCCACCCCCAATTTTCCGAAGTTGGACCAAAAACTGGATTTGGCTGAAAATTTGCACAGAGGGGTAATTCGACCCCTGTGCACGAATATCATAATCTTTTCACGCAAAAACGCCTAATTCGTGTGGTACGGGCTTCTCTTCGACTTGGTATCCTTCCCTTGTGAGTAATGTTAGCAGTTATAAATAAAGTGGCAGAGTAAATGATGGATTTGATAGGTACCAGTCCAAGGAAAGGTCCAGAAGTGGAAGAAAAGCACGTACTGGCACTGAAACACCAAATGCAAAAAGACTCGCACTGACGGAGAGCAAACCCTCGATCCCTGTCCTGCAGATCCGGTGCACTACCACTGAACCGCTGAGGCCGTTGACTACTCAGTCAACGGCCATGCTGATGAACCGTTCATTCAAAAAAACCTCCATAACTCCGCTCAGAGAATCGTTTTGCAAATTTCGAATACAGATACGAGATCAGCGTCCGAAAATACGTCGGACCATATGTATCCCATTCCGAATGGCCACTTCGACCTGGGGTCCTTCCCTTGTCAGTTGACCAGTAGAGTACAGCTCAAGTGGGTGGCGACGCACTGGGTTCGACGAGGTGTAGCGCGTGATAGCGCACCGTGACGACGCGGAAAAGGTGTAGCCTGAATATTTTCCCGAAGATCTACTGTTCCAAGAAGGTAAATCGACTCATCTGATTATCGCGGTATGTGCCTTTGATGAACGATCTTCCTAACGCATATGTAGCAGGGACCTCTTCCACAACTACTGCACGTAAGCGCCAAGAAGGGAAACCTTTTTTGGAACCTACTCCTTCGACTTCTCCTTAGTGAACCCATTGTTACCCATGCTTCCATTGCCATTCCAGTATTCCGAGGTCAAGGTCAAATAATCGAACTGGCTAGAAAATCGTAGCCCGGTGTAATCCGATCTCATAAACATGGATACCACGCTCATGCGAAATAACACTTGGCTTGCGCGCTGCGGACTTCGGGACCCAGGCATGCTGGATTACACAATGCAGTGTACTCTGGTAGTCAGAAGTAGCCCGTACTCCGATAAGCAGGTAACAAAGAGAATATCGCCTCATTCGTTTACTAAGTTGAGCATGTTGATATCAACAGTTTTGAGTTGCTTTTCTCTTCTTTCAGTGTTGGAAGTATTAGGTTGATTCATAATAAATCGGACAAATGGTAGTGATGATTTCTAGAGATCATAACTCAGTAACGAATTAACGAAAATGGACGCGCGAGGTACCGTTGGAATGAGTATGAAAAGCTCTTCAAAGTACCGCAATAATCACTCCAAAGTAAATTCGCCACAATGCCGCACGATTTCAAGCGGTCCAGAGACCACATCCGCAACGTCATACTATTTATATCGCTATCTGGCCAGGAACCCACGGATATCGGCAGACGTCTGATAGAAGTTCACAAGGAGCATGCCCCCGACAGAAGTACACTGTAGTTGTAGCATTCGAAGTTTGCGTCAGGCGACTATTCCATCGAAGACGAAAACCGCGGTTGGTGGAGCGTACACGGCGTAGAGTACTGGGAGCTGCTCGATGAAGGTACCACAGTATCCGCCGACGTCTACGTTCGTCAATTACGAGAATTGAAGGCCAATGTCCAAAGTTCGCTACGGCGGCGGTCACATGTCTACTTCCAGCACGACAACGTGTCTACTTCTACAGACCGCACTTCGCAAGATCGACCAAGGCCGAGCTGCTGTCGTACAGTTGGACCGTATTTCTATACCCACCGTACTCCCCAGACCTGGCCCCTTCAGATTTCCACCTTTTCTCCCACAGCCAACGCCACCTGGACGGCCAAGACTTCAAAACTCGCGACGAGGTCAAGGCGGCACTGGGCAACCTCTTCGAGCTCCAGCTTCCGGCCTTCTGGAGCAAGGGCATCCATGATCTGCCTATACCGTGGCAGAAGGTCATCGATAAAGATGGAGTATATTTCAAGTGAATCCCTGTTGTCGTAAAAAAAGTTGTACGACAATGATTAAAATTGGTCAATTTGTCCGATTTATTATGAATCAACCTAATATAAAAAATTTATGGGTGGAAGCATTCTTCAAACTAAAAAGATACATACAGCTTTGTCAGGAGCTGAAACAAAGAAACATCGAGGATTGAAATTGATGCTTACGTTAATGCTAAAATACAAAATATTGGGTCATTCCATAAGTAATGTCGTTTTTCTTCAAGCATAAATTTTTCCTATGAAATTACGAGTTTTTGCAAAATGTCATACATCATTTGAAAGAGGTTGTTCTGCTCTACAAAATTACATGTTCAGTTCCTGAGTACGTTAGCATGGGGCCGACATTTAGGCTGGCAAAGAGGTAGGCCTAGCCGACATAAATTGGCCATACCGGCAATTAATTAAAACACTATATTCCACTTTAGAAAAATCAACCAATCATGTGCCGCGTACTTTCTCTTGACCTCTTCTACAATTTTCATGATTGGTTGATCAAGAAGTTCCGTCGTTTTTTTCTAAAATCTTTTTTTTCGAAAGCACCCACACTTGATCAAAATGAAATTTTTCTCTCAAATTCCTTCTCTCAAGAGTTGTTTTGTGAACCACTTCGGAGAACTTTTTTTGCTATATCGGAAACATCTTTCTAGTTTGGTTTGGCTGCGATTCATATTAAATTTTAATATCATGTGATAGGAGTCCAATTGACATTTTTCACAATTTATTTTTCCATGAGAAATCTAAGGAATCCGGCCAGTGGTATTTCCCTGTTCCTACTCACTACCTGTACGTAACGTTTGATACCTCTCTCAACTGATTGGTTGAGAAAATTTTCCTGCCTTGGTTTGAAGAGATTGTCTAAAATCACCGAGTAGTGGCGGAAAAATTAAATGTGCAGAAAGAGTGACGTGAGTCCTCAAGCAACCGAGTGGTGGAATTTGCAGTAGAGGTCAGGGCTAAGTATGGAACACATGATTGGTTAGTTTTCGTCAGGTAAAATATAGTGTTTTAATTGATTGCCGGTTTGGCCAATTTTTGTCTGTTGGAACTACCCCTTTAGCAGCTTAAATGTCGGCGCTGTTCTCACATACTCAGGAATTAAACATGTCATTTTATAGAGCAGGAAATGTTCTTTCGAATGATATATGACATGCTGCAAAACCTCAGGATTTTATGGAAAAATTTTTTGTTTGAAAAAAAAGACACTACTTATGGAATGACCCAATACAAAAATTTGCGCTAACAGGGAAAACACTCGCGACCTCCAGTAGAGTGAATCCACTACCGCTGC
Organism: Trichostrongylus colubriformis; assembly: GCA_963978905.1. Lineage (NCBI taxonomy): Eukaryota > Metazoa > Nematoda > Chromadorea > Rhabditida > Trichostrongylidae > Trichostrongylus > Trichostrongylus colubriformis. Next base: position 24,736,474 of record OZ022260.1, read on the forward strand.
GCCACAGCCGCGGTTTCAATGTTAGGGTTAGCCGTGCAGGCGCGACAGCCGATGAATTATTGCAAGTGAACTTCGGCGCCTCCTGATTCGCTTCAGAACGCTGTCTTGCAATTTTAGTTTTATATTTGCAGTCAGCACTCGAGACTCGCTCAGATCCCCTCCAGGGTTTCATCGGCAGTTAGAACCCTTCCCTGGTTGCCATCATGCCAAGTTTCCGTAATAATCAGTGAATGATTGTGGATCTGGATTGGTAGAAGTGCGAAGTAAGGGTTGCATTCAAATGACCAAAATTGCTAAACGGCATGTTCAATTAGTCTATTCTGGAAGTGGAAAAGGATGCTCTCGAATTTGAAGCTCTACAAGCTCAGGCAAAGGCCTAGGCAAAAAGAGCGCTGGTCGCCGCGCGAATTGAAATCCTCCTCCCCACCAACTACATCAACACCAAGATCATTTGTCGCGCTGCATCCACAGTATTGACGTGCTATTTTAGTAGTTTGAAACAGTCATTTGCGCACTAATTTCTCTTTTCGGATTTCTTCCTATCCATCAGTCTGTACACGTACACGAATCTTGTGATAAGTTGGTGTATGGCAAACTGTTGGCAATGACGCCCTTCAGGCAACATAAAGATCAATTTAGGGGGGGGGGGAGAGAAAAGGGGAAGGAGGAGGACCCGCGAGTAGTGGACCGCTTTCCCGTCAAAATACCTTGCTGCACATAGAAATTACTTTGACCATCCCGACTCCTTCCTCCTTCATGCTCATATGTCGAAACCCATATTTTTCTCCAGCGGAAGTGGCCTTATCGTGTAGAGGGAGGAGGTGCAAAGTTTGGCCCAAACATAGGAAGGAGGAGGTGTTTCTGGTAAGTGAAGCAATGTCATGGGCAAGAAAGTCACTCGTCCAGAGCTCCTTCCACTTTCTATGCTCGGACAAAGAGTCACACCTCTGGCTCAAAGAGCGTTTTTATATATTACAGTAAATACGATATTTCTTTTAAATCACATGGAAATTACCTTCCATAAACCAAAATTGTTTGAGTGCTGATGTAGCTGGGAAGAGAAGGCACTCCTTTTCGCGATATTGCCCTACACCTACCATTCTACATTCAGTTCGTACACTTTAGTGTCCCTTCATCTAAACCTCAATTGATTGGAAATAGTGATTTCTCTCAGCTAAGGTTCAGGCAAAGACCAGGCAAAAGTAGCCTCGAACGCCACGCGCAACGGTGCACCATCCCTTAAAGGCATCAGCACCAATGTTTGTCGTATATGAATGTCAAATGAAGCATTGGCGTTTTTCAAGCCAGTGAAGATACAGCGCGCCAGCGCCGGGATTTGGGCTGGGACTGTACCATGCAATATTTTTGCAGTCCGTTTGCAGTTCGACAGTGGAATAGGTGCTTATCTATCTGCGAACCTTTTGAGCCACGAACACTTTTTCAGTAGGAATTTCGATTCCGAGATCTCCTCTTGCCACCATGACGCCGTCTGCCTCTGCTACGATCTCATCTGCATTTTGCATACCTTGTTGATTTTCTATTTTAGCAATGATTTTTATGTTTTTTCCTTTTTCACCAAGGACCTAAACATATGCTTCTGAAGTACACTTGTAAGAAAGGCACATTGAATAAAGTTCACCTTACGCATTTCTCGGACACCTTCTGCGTCTCGAATAAAGGAAGCGAATATCATGTCTACGCCTTGCTCCACTCCAAATTTGAGATCCTAACAAGATAGTGCATTGTGATCTTCTTATTTGCGAAGGCAACCGGATATTTGTCGGGATACGATGCTAACCTTAATATCCTTCTCAGAAACAGCCGGCAAGTCGACATTTGTGCCAGGCAGATTAACGCCTTTCCGACTACCTGAATTGGGTTACCGAAACGAGGGGCTTTACTACCTTCTTGGAAAAACACCCTGCAGGATCCTTACCCAGCATTCCTCCGTTTTCGATAGTGCACTCAATTGTACTATCCTTGACCTCGTTGACAGCGAGGGATATGAGACCATCGTCGACATACACTCGAGATCCTTTCTTCACTACCTGGCAATGAAAAGCTTTCAGGTCGATACGATGTGCCGCGAGCTTTTGATGTGATTAGAGATGTTGAAATGAGTATCGCACATTAAAGGCACTCTCCGCGATTGCCTTGAATGGGTTTAAGAGCTGAATTATGAGATTAGAGGTGTTGAAGAATACACCGAGAAAGGAAAATATAAAAGGAGCCCCCGAAAATGGCAAAAATGCGGCCTCCTGACATCTGGCCTTGTACGAGATTACCGCGTGAAAACGAGCCTTCGAATCAGTTGCAGTTGGATGGTATCATGGGAAACCTTGAGATATTACTTGTTTTCCCGAGTGAACGTTTCATTAACTACCAGAAAATCTTCTTTGGTGGGGTGGGGTCGCAGTTGATAGGCGGGGTCACAGTTGCTTCCCGCGGGCTCAGCTCTGCCAGGAGGCCTCATTGCGCCGTTCGAAGGTACAACCTAGACATTTACCCGGGGTCTATCGGCTGCGGCAGGGTGAACACCTGATGCGTTTATCGCGGAAAGTCCTTTGAGAACAGCTATAGATGTTTGCACGGCTATAGATGTTAGATACATGGAATGCCTCCGCTGTTCGCATGTTCCATGAACTGTTAGGCCGCGTTCATACTTTGTGCACCGGCGACAGCTCCTTTGTGACGGGCTTTGTTTGTAAAACGTTCGACCCAATCACGCTACAGCGTTTTACTACAACGGTTGGATCGAGCGTTCCAGAAGTGGAGCGCGTCACCAGAGTTCCGCCGCTGTCGGCGGCAGGCACATGATTCCGATGCCGTCGCTGCCAGAGCAGACGCCGGTGCGCAAGGTGTAAACGTGGCCTCAAAGATCGAGCCTGCTAATTCCTTGCGGATTACTTCGTGGGTACGCATGCAAACATCACCGCGATTCCAAGTATAAGTTGTGTCGGACGATCTACTGTTAGCTGATTCTCTGAAAAAGGTGGGTGCACAACTTAAGTTTATTACTGGACGAAGTATGAACACCGAGGAATTGCCTGGCGTCCTAAACGACAATGTGGACAATGTGTTGGCGAAAGCCCGAGGTGGAAGCAGTGCTTCAAACCACATGAAAAGTACTCAGGGTACCCCGCATACATCCCTAAAATTGGCTGCGGCTCGTGGTGCACGCAGTACGTGCGGTTTGTGACCGCCTCGTCTCTCAGATTGGCGTGGCTCCGATCGATACTTCACCGATAGCAAGCTGGAAAAGGCGTCTGCTTCCGAAGCCAGCACTAGATCGCCTTTCTCTAGTTTCTGAGCACCTCATTTCAATTTTGTTATTACGGCACTACACAGGACGCTCCTTCCATCTTTAACGACCGACCAAACTAAAGAACTTACCCCCTTATCTAAAGTCTTAAACTTCACTGCACCCAGCGATGTTGCAGTTTTCTACCTTAGCTGTTAACTCTTTAGAACAAACGCAGTAGCTGCCGAGAGCATTACGCATGCTAGCTTTTCTCAGTGTTTTCATTTACAATAGTGAAACCCGCACGCATATATGTTTAAAAAACGCTCACAACTGCAAGGAGATGATGTCTTTGTGGCCAGGAGCGCCGAGTGAGAAGCAAATTAACATCGGACGCAAAAATTTGAACTGCGCTCTGCGCACCGACGGCTGTTTGAAGTTGCTTGACGGAAATTCTGATCAGTTGCTCCTCTTTCGATTTCTGTGGAGCAGGAATTCTCGATTCTCTTGTCCCTGTATGTGCTTCATTTTGTAGGGTGATTTTAAAAGGAATTAGAATCATGATATCACCGTGCATGAACTAGAATCATGGAATTTCCGTGGACTATTCCTCAAAAAGTACAGATAAATTCTGGTTTGCATGAAACGCTCTACGCTGTATAAAGTGACACAGCCGTCAATCACATGAGATACACAGCCCGTTTCAGTCAACCATCGGTGGCTCCCTGCTTTGGATCACCGTTTCTCTTTCATTTTGTCTGAAAGCCTGAAACTTCGAGAAAAATCACCTTAACAATATTTTTGTAGTCCAGGTAGAGGGTTTCTGCGGTGCTCGCCTCTTTATATTTATCATCGATTGTCAGTGTGATAGACTTGCCTTTAACGAGCTCGACCTGAAGTAATTCTTGCTCGCTGGCACATGTGATTAAAGTTGAAGTCTAGCATGTGCAAAGAATGAAGAGTGGATCCGCGTCAGGAGCCGGAGCACAACTAGCTAGGTAAAAGATAAGCGGGTGTGTGCCATTGAAATCTTCAGAGCTCTTTATACTTCTCTATTAGAAATTCGAACAGAAATAGAGAAATAACGAAAAGGCGAATTTCCATCACTTACCTTAGAGTGGTTAGCGCACTGTGTTCTTAGTTTAGCAATTGTATTGAAAAGTTAGTTACAGGATGTCCTCCCGCATCGATCACCATAAACGCATCCTACTCTATACATATATCCATGGGGAGTCTAGCAGTGGTAGACCGAAAGTGATAGCAGATTATAAGGGCTGGTAAGGAGCCTCGGAAGGCAAATGTCACCAAAGTTGTCGTCTTACGTTGATCCTAGAGCGCTGACACCCATGCGTGCTTAGCGGGGTGAGCCGGGGACCTTAGTGGTGTGTGTCCCAAATTGGTAGCGATTGATGAGGATCGATAAGTAGCGTACGGAGGCAAATGTCGCAAAATCCGTTTTTCACTTTGCGTAGACCCTATCGAGCTGACACTCACAGGGTTCAGCAAAGTGAGACGGGGACGTTAATGTTGGGTGGCTCGAATTGGTAATGATTGGTAACATTTGATACGGAGCCTCGAAAGAAGAAATTCGTTACGCTTTAAAATGGGTTGTGGAGCGTTGATACTTATAGATGATGCTCGCTCAGCGTTAAGTATCACATCTACCGCTTAATGCTCAGCAAGTGGACATGCATCGTACTTCGATATCAGCAGCAGTGTCTCGACCGCTGAATTTCATGGAATCCTATATGATGATGGATGCTTGTGAAGCGTGGTTTGCTCAGGACTGTGCGATAGCTCACCTGGTGTTGTATAATAGTTAGCTCTGTCAGGAGAACGTGTTTTTCACAACTCACTTTGCTCAACCACGAGAAAAATGCCCTTTACATGATTTATGGCGTAACAAAATCATCAGGTACCTCGGCTGTTGCTCCACCAGCCAACAGGCCAGTTCTGATCTCAGGGCCCTTGGTGTCAAGAGCAATTCCAATTTGAAGTGAACCACCCAGTTGCTCAACTGCTTGTCGTACATTCTTGATGGTACCACCATGGTACTGAAATAATATAATACCTATTAGGTATGTTAGGTACCTAGCTACCTAGGTCTTGTTGAATTAGCTTATGTGTAGGTACATGTGAAACCAACATTTCACGTAATCAACGATACCTCTCCTCCCTAATCTTCTCCTCTCCTCTCAACCTTCCCCCCCCCTCCCCCTCCCACTCCAACCCACCTTTGTAAAACATAGAATGGTGCAGCACGCTCACAGAGCCGTATCCTTGCTCTATAATTCATGTAAACACGTGGCTTTGCGTATCTGTTTGCCGGTATGCCCGTCCACAAATGAATGATAGGGAGTCGATAGAGTAAAGCAACAGCTCAAACTAGGAAGGCCCCTCAGGTCAAGGTAAGCTTTTTCAAAGGGTTTTTTTTTCATTTTTAGGGTCACATTCATGAAGCAAAAAACCGGTCTCAAATTCGGCTATGTGGTTTAGGGGGGGGGGGTCAAAAAATGAGTGACAAAAGTTACTTAGAAAGAAGCAATTTCGACCAGTTTGTTGCAGTGCTTTCCAGCTGTGACCTTCAGTATATGCATACCAGAAGAGTCCCTTTCAAACCTACGTCAAAACCAATGCGAACTGATTCCAATATATGGATTTATCTTTGGTAACCTGTAAATGAGGCATAGAGAACTCATGGGTGTTGCAGAGGTCTGAGCACAAGCAGCGGCCTTATGGTGGAATGAATAGTGAGATGGACTGGCATTGGCACAGTGTAAGAGGCGTTTGTGAATCGACTCCTCTCGACCTCTACGATTTTGCATTCATGGTTTTCTTTGTACAGCGCTATATTATTTGCGCACATGCAAAATGACTGCAATTTTCGTTGCTGGAGCATCAAAGTGACCTCATTTACAAGCTTTCAGTGGTTAACGTGTTTGGACCCCTTGGCGCCCCTAGCACGCGTGCCAGGCGTTTTCGTGCCAAACTAGTGTGACATTCGTGCTCAGGAGACTCAATTAGCCCTGGTTACAAAATATTATTCAAATTGAGATGTTGACCCAAACTTGGAACGGAGGGATGGTCATGGGCACATAGTCACTGCTTCACATGAGCAAACGAACTACTAGCATCCTCGATTAAAGACAGTGTTTGGGATAATGTGGGTGACAGGGAAACCCAAAAGGAGGGATTGAGTGAAAATTTACGGGTCTGAAAGGCCTATGTATGGCGGAATCTCCCGCAAAAGGCGCCTCCTTGAGCAGTGGCGGAGGCGGCCTCATCAGGGCAAGCCGCCTTGGTTAGGGCAGCCCGCCTCCTGGCGACGTGATTAGTGGTCGGTCACGGTTAGGTTGGTCAAGGAGATCGGCAGGACTGAAAGTATCGCAGCGCGCTTTCCCACTTTTAGCTTGAAGCTCACCATATGAATATAGATGCTATCGCATTTCCGAACATCCTTCATGTTTACCTCATGGCAATGCCAGTGGAGAACCTATGCGGACTATCCGCCTCTTGACGGGAAGGTCGTCTGCGCCTAGAACCAACGGTGGGAAGGAAGTCCTATTTCTCGGGTTTTTGGCCATTTCCATCCGTTTTTTCTATACTGTCCTGTTGCTAGGCATCTCGGCTTTCATATTAACCACTCCTTTTACTTTCCGCCCGAATTTCCCATAAAGGTGCCTTTAAATTAAATGGAGCATGTGCAGAATCAACGCATTCCAAGTGAATCGCACCTAGCAACACCATGCGATGGCAAAAGATACAAATATTTCCTTATATCGGCTACCGCCCTCCTATCGTTGAGTGCTCTTTACTATGGCAGTAGTAGTACTAGTGGTCGCCCACTTTTTCGTGTTGGAGTCCAAATCACGATTAGGCTGAATCATGTCACCAAGGGTAGTTCGACCCCCTGAGCATGGATATCACATGTGCTTTGTCAGAAAACGCCTAGTTTCCCTGTTATGAGCGTTGGCAGGTCCAGACAAATCATTCGCCTGAAGATAGCGGTGCGCTGGCAGAATAAAAATTGGTTTTGCACACATTTTGCACGTGTGGTCATTTATAAGCACAAATGGATGAAAACTAGAAAAATGCAAAAATCGGCCCTCTGTGGAGATCGAACCATCAACTGTTTTCTGCCCCCCCCCCCCCCCCCTAAACCATTTAGCCGAATTTGCTTCATGTATGTGACCCTATAAAATGCAAAAAACCGTTTTGAGGAAGCCCACAGATGGGCCTTCCTTGTAAGTAGGAGTGAACTAATGGGCCTTGGAGTGCCATTGTAAGACCACGTTATCGTAGTGATGGCCGCCAGGGGCGAGCGGCGCGGCGACTGCGAGTTCTTTCCTTTGCGTACTCTCCTTCCAAAGTTTTATGCAATTATTAGCTGGATTAATTATTAGCTGATTAAAATAACTATTAAATTCTGTTTCTATAAACTGATTACTTATAATTACCACAGTCTTATATGTACAATAGTCGGTTTCTATTAGGTTGATTCAATATGAATCGGACAAACTGACAAAATTTTGTCTTCATCGTACCACTTTTTAACGACAACTGGGAATCACTTGTAATATGCTCCATCTTTATCGATGACCTTCTGCTACCGGTTAGACAGATCGCGGACGCCCTTGCTCCAGGAAGCCGGAGGCTGTGCCTCAAAGAAGTTCTCGAGTACCCTCTTGACGCCGTCGCGAGTTTTGAAGTCTTGGCCGCCCAGGTAGCATTGGAGGTGGAAAGAAAGTTAAAAATCCGAAGGGGCCAGGTCTGGGGAGTACGGTGTGTGTGGAAGCACGGAGCAACTGTACGAGAGCAGCTCGGCCTTCTTCAATGTCGCAATGTGCGGTCTCGCGTTGTCGTGCTGGAAGTAGACATGTGACCGCCGTCGTTGCGAATTTTGGACATTTGCCTTCAATTCTAGTAATCAACAAATGTAGACGTCGGCGCATACTGGTGTACCTCCATCGTGCAGCTCCCAGCATTCTACGCCGTATACGCTCCACCAAATGCGGTCTTCGTTTCGATGGAATGATCACCCTACGCAGACTTCGAATACCACAAGTATACTTTACTTCTGGCGGGGGCATGCTCCTTGTTAACCTCCTTTAGGCGTCTTTCAATATCCGGGGGTTCTTGGCCAGATAGCGATAGAAATAGTATGACGTTGCGGATGTGGTCTCTGGACGGCTTGAAATTTCGCGACATGCTGGCGGAACGAAACTAGTTTGAAGTATTTGTTTGACGGTATTTTGAATAGCTTTTTATAATTATTCCAATGGCTCCTCGCGCATCCATTTTCGTCAACTCTTTGCTGAGTTATGATCCTTGGAAGTCATCACTACCATTTGTCCGATTCATATTGAATCAACCTAATAAATTAATTGAGGTATTCCTGTTGCTTCTTATTGTTTGAAATGCTCAAGGTGGTATATGTTTAAAATAATCCTGTGCTATCGCAGTGGAGAGGGCGTCCCACCATAGACGTTAGTTTAACCCCAGCCTGAATGTGGGAAGATACCACTTCCTCCTCCACGAAGGCTCAGGCAAAAATATACGCTATACGTGCATACTGATTCTTCAGAAGGGCTAATGTGTGCAATTTTCACCATGGAATCATTGCAATAGCACCATATTCTATCCTGTTTTAAAATATTGGAATACTACTCTCCAAAGGACTCCAACAGTACCAGCCGGCTGCATCCTGAACAGAGTGGGCCCATGTTGTAGAAGTCCTTTAAAATCGGCTACGGCAACCCGTGCTGAGGAATGCGAAATTCGACATAGTCATACACACCCGGTGTCACTGGGATGGCGTCCAGAATTGTCGGATTGTAGAGGAACAGCGCCGTTCGCACTTGAACGATCAAAGACTGGGTAATTGAGTGAATGAAGACGATTGCATTTTTTTACGAGTCATGGTCTGTTCAGTTACCTATCATGGTGTACGCAAGGAGTCAGAAGCGAATAATGGTCTTCTCCATGATGAGTATATTCCCAGAACTCCGATTTTTATGACTAATGGATGACACCAATGGATATGTGGATTAGCATGAGTTCTATAAAGTTATACAAAATCTTTGCAAAACCACATAGTTGAGTGTCTCTATTGACATTATCTTATACGTGTACCGCTCCTGTCACACGAGACGTACACTGCGTAGCCAAGGGGGTTTCATAATCAACAGGAACATCATGTATTAGGTTGATTCATAATAAATCGGACAAATGGTAGTGATGATTTCTAGAGATCATAACTCAGTAACGAATTAACGAAAATGGACGCGCGAGGTACCGTTGGAATGAGTATGAAAAGCTCTTCAAAGTACCGCAAAATAATCACTCCAAAGTAAATTCATTCCGCCACAATGCCGCACGATTTCAAGCGGTCCAGAGACCACATCCGCAACGTCATACTATTTATATCGCTATCTGGCCAGGAACCCGCGGATATCGGCAGACGTCTGATAGAAGTTCACAAGGAGCATGCCCCCGGCAGAAGTACACTGTAGTTGTAGCATTCGAAGTTTGCGTCAGGCGACTATTCCATCGAAGACGAAAACCGCGGTTGGTGGAGCGTACACGGCGTAGAGTACTGGGAGCTGCTCGATGAAGGTACCACAGTATCCGCCGACGTCTACGTTCGTCAATTACGAGAATTGAAGGCCAATGTCCAAAGTTCGCTACGGCGGCGGTCACATGTCTACTTCCAGCACGACAACGTGTCTACTTCCACAGACCGCACTTCGCAAGATCGACCAAGGCCGAGCTGCTGTCGTACAGTTGGACCGTATTTCTATACCCACCGTACTCCCCAGACCTGGCCCCTTCAGATTTCCACCTTTTCTCCCACAGCCAACGCCACCTGGACGGCCAAGACTTCAAAACTCGCGACGAGGTCAAGGCGGCACTCGGCAACTTCTTCGAGCTCCAGCTTCCGGCCTTCTGGAGCAAGGGCATCCATGATCTGCCTATACCGTGGCAGAAGGTCATCGATAAAGATGGAGTATATTTCAAGTGAATCCCTGTTGTCGTAAAAAAGTTGTACGACAATGATTAAAATTGGTCAATTTGTCCGATTTATTATGAATCAACCTAATAGAATGACTGCTACAATGAGACTGTTTGGAGTGAGAATTTAGAGGTGTTTCCGTCAGGCTACGGCTCTTGCTTGCACTACATATACGCTGCCAAAAAATACACTATACGAATTGTCGTTTACTTCCTGCTGCATAAAAGAAGTAGAGCATACTACAATGCTATACCATACTTGGGGGCCACAAATATCACCCCTTTCTTCTGAATTATATGTAGGTGAAAGCGATACCTCATGACTTCCATGCGAAAAGTTAAGGCGAGCGATGTTCATACCACAAGTAATCATCTGCTTTAGCATCTCTACAGAACGACAAGAAGGACCTGAAAGAAAACGAATATCTTCCTGAACGCTCCGTTTTGGTATTACAGGATTATTAGGACTGGGATGTTTCCGGGCTGCTACTCCTAAGTCTTCGCGTAAATAATTTGTACGAATCTAGGCAACTCTGCCGAAAGGTTTTCGAAGACAACTCTGACGACAGGTCTTCAAAGTTTGTGTTTACGATAATGTAGTCGTCTGTCGAAGTAGGGAGAGAAAGTGAAAAGACCAAAAATCTGAGGAATAAAGCTCCTAATATACTCGTCCTTTCTCGGAAGACACGTAACTGTACACACTGGAATCTGCGATTCGTGGAAGTCTTAGTTACAGGACTCATCTGCTCGACTGTCTTAGGTCTCTGGAGGAATCTATTACTGCGGAAGTCGGGAGAGTAAATACCGTCGGTTCAGCCGTATTTGAAGACTGGACGTCCTGAATCCATGAATAGATTTTATTGCCCAGATTGCAAAAAGAAGAGATTCAAAAAACGATTCCATGTCCTAAGTTTGAGCACATTCCTCGAACCAGTGTCGAAATATGTACAATAACTTGGGAACCAAAGTGTGGTTTCAGTGTACGTTGGGGCTCTCCTACTCATAGCAAAGAGCAAAATCAGATCAACAGGTCATTGCAAGATAACGTCAAATTCTGCATTTTGTCCAGCATCTAATGGCTCATGAAAACTCGCCTCATCCATGTTTATCGTACATTCTCAACTAAACCACTGCGCTGTCGAAGACGGACGGGATTTCCCTATATGAAATTTGCTAAAGTACTCTCCCATTGCGTAGAATGTTCCAACCGCTTTCGCTCACGGGACCAGGACCTAGAAGACGGTATGTGAAACAGTAGTGGATTTAGACCAGCTGCTCTACCTAATCGGAGAAAACTCTAAACAACAATCTGGCTTTTGCTGGTACCCTCATAATCAGCTGTTCCAAGAACTCAGACTATGGAGGTCTCCCATTCCCATAGTATTGATGTTCTACCGACAAATGATTTATGTAACCAAATGCGCAAGAGACTTGCGTGATGGGTACATTCCACGAGGCTTTCTCTGCCATTGCTATACGGGTGTGTGTAATATGGCTGAGGTTAGAGCTCTCGCAGTGTCATGAGCACACTCACTTTAGCAAACTATATTCCCTTCGCACGTTGATCGCTAAATGATTACCATTCACAGACTGTGGATTGCAGAGGGGAAGTTGCACGCTTGAGTGAAAATTCGCACGGCGTTCGTACGAATCGCAGTTTCGCCTCAGGCTTTTTTCCTACTAGGTCATCACGCCGCTCGAATAGCTTGATCGATCAACTTCTCGCTGTTCCTGCTGTAGGCCAATTCACCTCGAGACCAGCAAAGAACTTGTTGCGTGCGGGGACTCAGTCGCTCAACCCAGTGATCAGCAGAACCCTTATGGCAAGCACCCTTGCCGCACAAATATGCTGAATGACCTCATTGCAGCAGATTGGTACTGCGCTTTTTCTCCATCCAGTCGTGAAGGTTCCATTTGCAGGATTAATAAGAAAGGACAGTCCTGCGAAATTCAAAGAAAGGGTATGCTGTCCGTTTAAAGTGTTCATGGAGTTTAAAGCTGTCGACTAATATCTAGGTCAGTGATCACCCGATGCAGCCGACGCGAGAACTGACGGTGCCTCCTTGCTGAATCCAAGTCGCTAAATGAGAAAGCTCACCGATAGTGCAAATGATTCCAGTTCTACGAGGACTTTGAGGAGGATCGCGGATGTCAAGTCTGCATAAATGGTCTAGTCTGTTTCTCGGCAATTCATCAGGTTTCACCTCCTGTCTGAAACAGAAAGAATATTCAAACCGTTGCTGTTGAGCGGAGCGTCCTTTTTTCAGCGCAATTAGCTGCTTATGATGCCCATATTTGTGAGCGAAAAGCTCACAGAAACGCTGTGGATCGTGAGCGATGAAAATCTTTAGCCATTGAGGGACAACCTGGGTGAAGGATCAAGCTATGGAGTGAATAAAGTAAGTAGGCTCAATCAATTTGTGCCAAAACTTCGTGTGCTTTCGCTGCTTATCAAGCACTGACTACCAGAGTGAGTCAGAACATGACCCGTTGACTTCCTCAGAATTTATAGCTGGTGTCGCCCAATTGTAGCAAGAATCGACACAAATCAAGAAACTCATACTTGGATACGCTATTTTTTTAAGTGTCTTTAGGATCCCTAGTAAGGGAAACAGCTGTTAATATTTGTGCTGTAGTCACTGAGATTGCCGACTATTACTAAAGTGTCGCACGACTCTATTCGTTGTGGATTGAGAGATCACCTGTATCACCTGTTGTCCCGTTGCTCATCGGGAGTCTCGAGCGAGCGCCAGCAACGTCTCCATTCGTCTCTGTCGCCAGCCAAAGCAGTCCAGTGAACGTTTCGGGACACGTAGCTTCTCGTTTCCTTCGCGCAGAGCCTTCGCGAATAAGTCTGACTATCGGGCCACCGGTCGTCGAAGGTGTTCGCTTGACGTCTCGAGGGATCCAGCTGGTAGCCGCTCTGGTCCAACAGTCATCGCGATATCGCGTGTCGTGTACGGCCCATCGAATTCTCCGATTCCTTGGGAAATACGAAGGCGTCCCGGATCTTTGATCGACGACGGAGTCGGAACTCCGGATTCCCTCTGCACTTGGGGAGGAGGGAAAAACTCACCGGCGCGCGCATGCGGCGCGTGCTCATGACGTCGCAGCCAATGCGCGACGCGTCGGTGTGCGATGGCCTACGTTACAAACATTGCTCTTCAATGAGGATAATCATGCTGTCTCTTCACTGAATTCATGAAGTGACTTGCACTTTTCTACTCTGTCTCCCAGCATGGTTATACATGGAACAGAGCACACACAGTCTCCTGAAACTTCTACAGCATGGGGCTGAGGCTAATGCATACGGCTGGAGAGGCTAGCCACACCAACAAAGGCCAGCTCTCCCAGCTGTCGTATGTCTGTCGAAGCAGCAAAGCTTCCCGCAGCATTATGAGCTCGCCCTTATTGTATTAGCAAAGTACCAGCAAGGTTACCCTATTGAAGCGCTCTGGTAGGAGCACAAGCCATCGCTCACCGTCACGCTGCGCGGTGGCTGTGATGTCACCTAGCACGCCGCAGACGCGCGCCGGTGAGTTTCTCCGTGGAGCCCTGCACTTGCGTGTATCGCGATACTACGAGTATCGTCTTTCGAAGCAGGATGTTCTTCGTCTTCTTCACTACTCCCTCGATGGTCTCGATGGCTCCCCAAACCGCTCTTTTTCTTCTGCTCAGCTCTGGTGCTAAGCCAATAATCATATTGACTTCCCAACCTATGTACACATAGCTGAAGCATTCAGTGATGTTCGTTCTGTTGAGCTTGAATAGGGCATCAGGTACCAAACCGTTTCTCGTGAACATCGTCTTCGTCAGGTTCAGCTGCAGACCGATTTTTCCACACGCTGTCGAAACTAGCTAGCATCCGCTCCGCTTGCTGGATGGTCGATGTTATAAGCACAATGTATTCAGCGAAGCGGAGGTTGTAGATGCCGGCCATCGACCTTCACTCCCATTTCTTCCCGTTCCAATTGACACATGACGTTCTCAAGAGCGGCGCTGAATAGTTTGATCGAGATATTATGGCCTTGCCAAACCTCTCTCTTCACGTCGATGATGATTTCCTGTAGAATGGCGAGATCCTGGTCGTGGAGTTGCTGTAGAGCTCACGAAGTGCTCTTATGCGCTGAGTAGGCACACACTGGTTTCCGAGGGCTTCGATAACCGCTTCTGTCTTAACTGAGTCGAAGGCTTTCTCCAAATCGATGAATGTGAGACATAACGGCATCCTAGTGACCGTGTGGATGTGATCGATTGTACTGAACCCTCTCCGAAATCTGCTTGCTCGCATGGCTGTCCTTTGTCTAAAGTTCCCGAACCCCTTTTCAAGAGAAGAGCTTGTAGATTACAGACAGCGGGCAGATTGGACGATAGTTGCCACTGGCGTGTGGATCTCCCTTCTTATACAGCAGCACAGTCCTGCTGGTTTTCCACGATGTGCATACCTTGCATTCCGACAGGTAGCGTGTGAAGAGTCAGGCTAGTGTTTTGACGGCAACTGGCGGGTGATTCTTCAGATGTTCCGGTCTGATCCTATCGGGGCTGGATGCTGTACCATTCTTCACCGACCAAGTGGCGTGTCGGACTTCGCTATGGATAACTGATGGTACGACATGTCCATCCTACTTCAGATTTCTCCTAGCTAGTTGCACATGGCTATCGAAGAGATCCGAGTAGTCCATGAGATCTTCTTTTATCGCCTCTCTGCATCGCTTCGCAAGTTCGGAGGTCAGTTGGCGATCGCCTACAGCTCGTGCGGATCCACCTTGACGTATCAGCTCGAGATTTTCCGGAAAGAGACGCCTCTTGGTGACTTTCAAACTCTCTGTCCTCCTGGCACAATCGTGAAGATGCTCAACGAATCGGTTGTACTCGTCGTCGGTGTTTTCGATGCCGGAATCCTCCCATACACCTGCGAGCGAAACGAAGCGTTTCCAGTAGATGGCTATCTTGGGTCTCGCCCTTGAATTTCGCGGCTCCCTCACCACGTATCGAGAAGAGGAATTTTGCGTGGATGAGTCGATGGTCTGATGCCGTAAAGAATTTCGGAACAACAGCGGCATCGTTCAGGCAAAACCTTCTATTGAAGATGATCTCATTATGGGATTGTCCACCGGGTGACTCCCAAGTCCATCGTAGATGAGAGGGCTTCTGGAACTGTGAGTTACCATGGGTGGAGTTGAACGACATGATAAACTCGGACAGCCTTTCACACTGCTCATTCCATTCCGTTCCGTGAGTCCCGATGTGAAGCTCATTGTCCGTTCTTCTAGGGCCGATCTTGGCGTTGAAATCGCCGACGACCTTGAAGAAGGTGTGGTCTTCCTTATAGAACTTCTCCAATTCCACATAAAATGCTTAAAACTCGTCCTCGTCGTAGCTTGATGTTGGTGCGCAGGCGACGAAGATAGTCAAAGCCGGAATTGAACCGCTTCTTTTTAATCGCAAACGTCCGATTCGGGTTGTCAAATTTTCGTACGAATCGATGTTCATGGCTAAGTGCGTGCTGACGAGAACGCCCACACCGCCAACGCGCCAACGCCTCTCCTGTCGCAAGTTCAAAGGAACTGTTCTCCATCAGTCTCGTACACAGCGTGTAGCAGGCGATGCCTCCTCGTCTCGGTCAGTCCGATGACGTCGTACTTGATCTTCCTGGCTTGCATCATCAGATCTTCGATTATCTTTTCCGATGCAAGGGTTCGTGCGTTGAAAGTACAGACCGCCACCTTCGTCCTTAATTTAGGCAGCCTGTTGTAGCCCTGTGATTTTAGCAGCTTCTCCCGAGCGGTCCTACCTAACGCTGTCGTATTGGGAGCTCACCCACGTTCAGCGAAATGAGGCCCATCCTTATTGCTGTTTTCGGCAGGATGGAGACCCACGAGTAGCTTGCCAGGCTCCGTCGTGGGGGCTGGGTACACTCCGGGTAGTTAGCCAGGTTATCCCGAATGGACCTGTGGTTTCTCCGTTGGAGGCGACTCGGGCCCACCTCCCTTGTACCTCCCAGCCGTTAGAATGCCAGCTAGCTAGCTTTCAAAAAATGCTAGCTTTTGGCTGGACGGAATGCAGGATACCAATTACACCATACCAAACGCTCCTCACGTATGCAAGAAACATCTGCATGGATACAGAGGGTATGAGTCAGCTTGGCACAGCAGAAACAGGGAGTCCATCACCTGAATCCATCTGCGTCTCAGGGCAGGTACATGGAGGCCTCTTGTCCGCAATTAGCCGCCTGCCCGCCACCTAGGGTCGCTCCACGTAGCCTTGCTATCTAACGGCTCGAGATCCTTCGTGAAGGAAATCCGACTTTAGAAGAAAGGACAGTTATGTGAGCAAGCATTGTTTCTGAGAGGGTTGATGAGCCACAGCGCACGATCCTGCTCAACAACGGCCGTGCTGAAGGTAAAGTGCCTCGCCAGTGGATGTCACAAACCAACTTTAACCCCTTCAAACTCGCTTCATAATGGTACTTTGCAATTTTGGTTTTCACAGTTACACCTAATCAGTATCTGGAACTCTATCGATCCCGAGGCTCATTTCCCGGTTCCATAAGAAGTTAGAACCTTTCCCTTGTTAGACCTCTAAATTTCATTTATGACTGACTTTAGAGTCCGTCAGTGACCACATTACCCCTACCTTTGACTTCGACTTTGCCTACTCTTATCAGCAGCAACGAAGTGACGTCCTTTGAGCTGTTCCGAAAAGTGAAGAGTGCTTATAGAGACCCCAAATTAGCTAGCGCACAGTGCGCACCATGTATATCGACTAGTCAGCTGATCGAGCATTCACTACATGTCTAAACTACAACAGTCATTACACAGTGTGATGCGCGCAGGACTGTGCTGTAACCAAACTGGTAACTATGAACTAAAAAAGCAATTGCTCTTCGTGAAATGAGGGAGTCAGAACGGGATCCGACGCAGCTGTGCAGAATCAGGTACGAGCACGCAAGAGCATTCACACAGACTGTCCAGTGATATACATAAAAAAGATAGGGTCGCTTACGAAATGTTAACACCTAGGCATCCAATGTGAGTTCACATACTCAGGGGTTAACTTTTGCTCGAGGTTGCTTCCCATTTTGGAGCTCAGGCAAAAATAATGCTGGGAACTGAGCACACTCGAATTCCTTCCTTCCCCTTAATTGCGATAGCATGAACCTATTTTAGTTTGTCATTTGCAAAAGGTCCTGACTAAATGAAAGCGAAGGAACAGCGGCTGCTATGGCAAGGGCGCACGCTGAGAAGGTGAGGACCGCTCAGTGCTAAAGGATCACCAATGCCAGTAGTCCAGCGATCGTGAGTATCCTCGAGGCAGAGATGGAGGACGGCACAAGAAGCAATCTCATTGAAGTCTAGTTAGCGCGAATGGACGTGTGAATGGAGAAAATGAAAATTTGCGCCAAGAGCAGCGAATTCTCTGACGCAGTGGGACTAACGCTAAGGAAAAGAAGAAGGACTAGCGTTGAAGATTAAGAGACTCGACCATAGCTTATCACAGCCCTGTTACACTACTGCTTTCAAGAAATGACGGTCAAACAGTGCCAGTTCCAAAATTACGATCCTTTTGACACTCTGTCTCGCAAGTTCAAGTATAGCGGCCGACATAAAAACAGCCAGAGTTCTCATCATACCTGAGCGGCTTCCTGGGCTTTTGTACGAATTCTGGTCGAGACATCCCACGAGACTGGAGTTAGAACACAGCCGCCACGCACTAACGAGAAGGAATGAAACTCCCACATCTCCAACTTATCAAAGCCCTTATCGAATCTTATCATTTTAACCTTATCGCCTTGCTCTACAACACATCGCATCCCAAATGACAGGCCAGAAAGTTACTCTTCGAGTCTCCGAATTCATCAGGGCATTTCTTTGTATCGAAGAGGACTCACATTTTTTAAATTTTATCCAGTCATATGTCTGCGAGGAGATTTCTTCCTTGAGACTCGGGCAAGTACCTAGACTGGTTTTCTCATAGAATATTTGCAAGCAAATGTTTTTCCTTTCTCTCAAGCTGGGTTGGAGATGACATGTCTCATAACATGAGCACAAGCGCAAGCGAGCATAAAATACGTGCGACCGGGAGCGTGCTTCTGTTGAGCGGTGCTATTCCCCTTAAGAGCAGGGGTGTAAATCGTTAGGTAGGATGTTGCGCGGCCGCGGTGACGTGTTATTCTCTTCGTGTGTGATTGCGCATAGGTGCCTTCATCGTTTCACGCTTGAATGAATTATCCACTGAATAGAACTAGTTATTATGGGCACTACTCAAGGTATCACTACCTCAAACACCCCGAGAAGGTCAAAAAAATATCGCGAAACTTTGCGTGGGGAAAGCAATTGAGGTGTTTATCACGAATATGACACCGCTTTTGGCGTTAGGGCCAATCTGATGAAATTGCACCTAGTTGGTGCAACAACTAATTTCCACCATTTCGCTAGAACTTAGCCCACGGAGTTAATTGGGATGCATGCTAATCACGAGCGTGACTTGCGATTAAAAGCACTGGGAGCGGTGGGGGAAACTGAGATTTGTGAATATAGTTCTCTGAAAACAAACATTCTACCTTAGAAGAGGTGATGTGTGGCGAAATTCGCATTGAAAAAGCACAGATTGGGATATTATCACGACCCATCAGCACACCGTGTGGTCCTGCAGTTAGTGGGCGATATTGCCGGCGAAGGCGGTACAAAGTTCGCGTTAGCCTCTCCATCCAACCGCAGTCTACTCCGGTTAGTGACGCAGAGGAGCGCGAGAGAGTTTCCGACGTTCTTTTTCTCGGATTTTCCACTGCTTTGTCTACTGTTACACTGCTGAGCACCCCTACTTCCATATTCCATAGTCTGCCAAATTCACCCCTTCCGCTGCCTAAGTGGCATAGTTTTGCTTCACTACAGTGCTAATATTTAGGGGTAACACACTGTTCCCGCAAATTTTGTCTTAGCCTTAATAAAGAGGGGAACCTTTCCTTCCCTTATAGGCTTAAGCAAAAATGTACGCTTGAGTGTGCAAGACGATTACTGTTGGATAGTGTCAGATGAAAGACGACAGCAGGAAGATGACGCGTCGCCAGCGTATTCTCCTAACCCGAAACATGGGAAGCCATGAGGCTCAGCCAGCCGTAGTTGGCACGACTATAGTGATAGATATCTCAAGGAAATGAATATCATGAATTTTATGAGAGACGCGTCATCCTGCTGCTCATCGTCTTTTCCTCTTCATGGAAGCAGGTCAACTGCACTTGGCACTCGTGGCTGACTACGAATAGTACTTATTTGATGCAGAAGGAATAGAAGCTCATTGGCTCCTTCACGACTCTTCAGCATAAAACCCGTGTCTTCCACCAAACTGGTTCAGTCCTCAGAGTGAAAAATAATGAGAAGGCGCAGGGAATCCACAGGTGGGGGTCGATTGTTCAAATTTTTGCGCGGCCGCTCGCGGCGAACGGCGCGGTGAGCGCGAGTCGTTTTGAATTCCACTCAAGACGCATTGGGCTGGTACAGTGTGGGACCTCTGAAGATTGCACCTATTCTCACCGCGTGCGGCTGTTTGCTTTTGTTCTTATGATTTCTGAAAGAACTTAAATATCAACTAATTTAAATGTCATTGCTCTCTCTCATTCTGCAGTGAGTGATCCATAGAAGTCTCTTTAGGAGCATTAACAGTTGACGAAACCTATCAAGGTAACACAACAATCAACAACAACCTCGGGTACAATAGAAGCAGTGATAGACATGCCTTTATTGGCTTTGAAAGACGATGGAGAGCTCATATTGCAGTTTTAGGAAATTTTAGTGCACAACATATAGCTAAAAGTAGGTGCAATTGTTGAAGGTCCGGTATCAGCCCACTGCGTCTTGAGCGGAATACCAAACGACTCGTACTGACGGCGTTGCGAGTGGGACGCGGCGTAGCGAAAATTCGACCAATCGACCCCCACCCGCAATCCATAAACCTCCAGATTAGTAATCAGTTCTGCAACTAGACGATATTTATCAAATAAGGGCTCCGGACAACCTCACGAACCCTTATGCAACGTTCAAAGTGTGTTTTTGTGGCAATGTATAGTCGCGGTGAAGGATTGAGCATGTATCACTTCCCAGCTTTCACCAAGTCGGGAGAAGTAAAAAAATTGAGATTTCACGATTTTGTTTTCACAGAAATGAGAATGCAAATCCCATCACTAACAATAAGAACGATGCCTTACCATGTGGTGACTGACCATTTCATGTTTCATAGATTTTACTATCTCTTCTATATCTTATCACTATACCTATCTTATACACACCTATCTTATCACCTTATCACCATACCTATCATTCATAGAAGTTGCCTACTACTGAGAGGACGCTTCCTGCCGTGATTCTCCGTTGGTCGTCAGGTTTTTTGTGATGTTTTATATTTTCAAGCAGCTAATTCTTTCACATAAGTGTTATTTTTAACCACCGACGCGGACCTACACAAGCACTATAGCGCTTTATGAGGGAGCAGGCGTTTTTCCCGTTTTTCCCCGCAACGTGCTACGCACGATGCAGTGAGTGCAAGCTACTATCCCGCTGTAGTTTGGTCCTTAAGCGACCACACTGCAATGCCACCGGTACCGTACTCAGTAGCCCCGTGACTGCTTTGGGACCCAACTACCCGCTCTCCGAGTACGCACGCACTACGTCGCGCGCGACACATCACGTCACGAAATCGTAACGGAGGAGCACATCTCCCTTTCTGAAATGCAAACCGAAGCGTCAAACACCGAGCGCGATTGAGTGCCATTCTCCATCATTGCGATAGAACCTACACAGGACCGAAGCTATCCTGACGAGAGGGAGAGTTTCACTAAACTTTGAACACTTGCACTTCTGACGTCCTAAACGCGTGAAATGTCCAACAGGAACAAGTGGCGCGTCCATAACGTGCCGTGGATGTCGTCACGTGCAAAATCTGTAGAGTTACAGACGGTTTCTTTGTTAGGCGTTTTTGTATGGGGCTTTTTTGAACTTCTACGAGTAAGGAAGGTTGTAGGCTTCTGAGTACTATCCTAAATCTGGGATTAGGAGCAGCTCCTTAGGCTTCAAAAATAGGAGTGGAGAGTGAGCCGAATTCAATGGATATACAGTAGCGCTCAAAAGTCTTCGGCGAAATGGTCTTTCACTTGGGTTTTTTCACTTGTAACTTTTTTGCAACTGCATCGATTTAAGAGAAATTTTAGTATGTTGTACTTGGAGACACTGCATACTTAATATACTATTTTGGCGCGCAACGGTGTAGGTTACGTGGTTATATGAAATTTTTTAATTTTGGCATGCCATCGCTATGCTGTCCCGCTGTGCCGCTGTCATCAAAAGTCGTGGTCTTTTCACAAAATATTAATGTTCTTTGAGGCTTGCTCTTTTTGTTTTTGTATAGAGAGCCGTTTTTCTTGAACAAGCCTCTTACTTTTTTTGGGTGGTCTTGTAGTAAATTCTTGTAAAAAATCATGAAAAGTGGCAAGTGGCGCTCAGGTAGAAGGAAATGTTGATAATAGGTTCAGGCACCACATATTAAAATTTTGTCAAATTTGGTCAATTAGAAAAAAAGTTATGACAAGAAAGTTTTGGCCGAAGACTTTTGAGCGCTACTGTATGTATGTGAGATTTGTCAACTAATTCACAACGTCAACGTGAGTTATCACACTGTTGAAAGGAGACACTGCTGCTGTCCCCGACACAGCTGAACAGTCCATACGCACACTCGGATTTATTCTTCGATATGTTTAAAAGTGCTATCGCAATGAAGGAGGGGGCATCCCACTGAGGACATTATTTCTACCCAAGCCTAAAGAGAGAAGGGAACCAGTAAAACGATCAATAGGCATGCCACGTTGATCATGCGTCCATTTGCAATGGAGCTGCGGCCATGCTATGTTCTACAACGCACGCCTGATCTCGAAGTATGCCGAATAACTCTGAATGGAATAATGGAGGCTTTGAAGCTGCACTCGTTCCACATCTATAAGTGTGCTCTTAGCCCTTATCACAATCACGTACACGATAAGTAGCACAGCGGCCAGTGAGGTGATCTCAGTTTGCGAGACCACGGTTGGAATCTCCTTGGAAGCTTTTTTGCTCTTTGTGAAGCATCTCTTTTCATGAATGGAAAATACCCCAAGGATAATATCAGGTCGAATAATCCTCTTGTAGGATCTTTCAGTGATTTAGAGTGATCTCGTTCAGTGCACTTTTGATAACATTCAATCTTTATCACCAGTTTGATCGTACATGAGGGTCGTTCGAACTTCTGGCAGCCCACAACAGATTTCATGCAGAATTTAGGCCGAATCGAGCTTCAGATTCATTGAAAGACTTCTTCTTCGACTTTCTCCCACACTCCATTACCGGTGACGATAAGGATTTCCACTACTCACCACCAGCAACGAATTCAACGTCAACGACGCATTCGACCATATCGCCCAGCATCTCTCCGTCCAACTGATTTCGAAGTGTTGCTATGGATGCTGAGACTCTTCAAGCCATCTGAAAGCTCAAGCACAAGCACAACAGAAATCGCTTCGAGCAATTATGGAGGATTTACTCGCTTGTCGAAGCTCACCAACAATACAGATGATGGGTGTACCTCCGATGTGTAGTACACCCGCTGCGAGGACATCATAAGGCAATATGCAGCAACGTTCGACAACGCCGCAAAAGCACGCCTCATCGTTTCGAAGTTGGACGCTACTGCCTACGCCCACTTTTCTCATTATATTCTTTCGAAGAAGGCTGCTAAATTTTTTCACTTAAGCACTGCGACACGCTTCCAAAGTGTTTGGACTCGATCACCCGTCGTTACGCTTACCCCATCGCCATCACCGCCGTAAAGATCAGCGCCTTGATTGGATCTGTGGTCTCGCTTCCGACTTACGCTTGGTTGCGCACCCGAGCGCCGTGCAAGGAGTGTAACCCGTAAATTATGTTCAGGAGTTCAGTATGAAAATCGAACAGATCATGGACATTCGACAATATGCGAAGCTCCTTAGCGGGCACCCAACGTCAATGCTGTGAGTGACAAGAAGCGGAGCAGGGTGCCTCTCGCACCTTCTTTTCGCTGTGGAGGAAACCAGTGGGTCAGAGAATGCATCTTCATGGAGAAACGTTGCACTGGACACAAGAAAGGATTCTGCAAGGAATCCAACGGAAGGAAAAGGTCGAATCCGAAAAGGAATCGCGACCGAACGAACACCACTGTCATCATCGTTTTTGCCACCTCGGATACTACGCCCATTGAGCGCATCCCTCTGAGTGTATAGATCAGTGGAATTCCTGTCCGCATGCATCTAGGCACGGGAGCCGACGTCTCACTATTGAGCCACGAAGAGTGGACCGCCATTCGCCGGTCAAAACTGCTACCGCCACTGATCAAGCTGAAATCGGCGAATAACCAGCAGTTGAATGTCCGTAGTTACTTCGAATGTATCCTCCGACGAAATCCGACGGAAGAGGATACAGTCACATGGCCGACATTACCTTTCTGCTTCGACTTGATCGGATAGACATCCATTGATTCAGACATCAAATGCAAAACGTCATATCTTACAACTCTACGCACAACGCTTACCAAGCGACTCCAAGATAACTTTGCTACGTATTTGCACCAGGACTGCTGTGGTGCAATAAATCGAAGGCTTCTCTCAAGCCAAAGCCGAATGTGACGCCTCTGCTCCAGAAAGCACTCCAATTCTTCTACTCCATTAAACAGTGTACCCTCAAGAAATCGACAGACTGGTTGTTGGCAACGTCCTGACACCAGTACCACTCCGACTAGGTTGCGCCAATTTGTTGCTCAGGAGAAGAATGGTTCCATTCATCAACGCGAAGATTTGCCCACAGTTTGAACGACGCTCTGAAGCAGCACCAGCACCCACTTCCAGCACCAGACGATAAATTCGCCAAGCTAAAGGAGGACGCTACTTTCTCAGCTGGATATAACTGAAACGTACCTCCGATTGGAAAATGATACATTTTTCCGGCCCTTCTAACAAACGGCGGACAGCGGACTCCTTCGGCTCTTATGCCTACCGTTCGCAGTGAAGTTCGAAAGACGGCTTCTACACACGTGTCGTACACTTCGATTGTCTCTCCAAAGTCATTGGAGAGACAATCGAAGAGCACGACACGTGTGTAGAGACCGTCTTTCGAAGGATCCATGGTCACTGTTACGCTCAGGCCTGAAAAATGCCCATTCCTGCCCAACGCGATCCGCTACCTGAGTTTGTCTCCAAAGGATGTCACCATTCAGGAGCTCAGGAGCTTGTCGCGATGCATAGCATGCCACCACCGAAGAAGGTCACTGTACATTATCAAATTCCACAGGACTTCCGTCAATGATCTATACAGTACTCGTGCTCCCTGAACGCTCTCACTAAAAGGAAGGCTATCTACTAGCGAACACCAAGATGTCAATCTCCATTCGGTCGCATAAATGTGGCTCCAAGTCAGACATTCTTCTAACGCACCAGATCGTGAGCTTCCGATCGTTGTTGCTGCAGACGCTTCATACTTTGGTATGGCAGGCTACTCACATCGGTCTTGAAAAGCAAGAATGGAGTTTCCGTGTACGGCGAAGATCACCTGCGACCATGGACTGTCGTGCTTGGACGCGCAGTGAAATGGATCAGAACTCTCCCTTCTGGTACCACTACAACTGTCGCGAATTACTTTCGACTGCTGATTCATGCCTCCTCTTTGCCAACTCTCTCGTAATCCCGAAGACTCTACAATATCGTGTATTACGATGGCTGTACTAGAGTCATCCAGCACAGACGAGGACGAAAATGTTCTCACGCAACGCAGCTATGCCTACTGGCCTTCAATCGATGCGGTCTTTGAGAAGCTTGTCAGGATCTACACTACTTGCGCGAAATACGCTAAAAAACCCGTGAAGGCAGGGCATCGAGCTTGGCCGAAACCAACAGTGCCACAAGTGAACGCTGATTTTGTTGGACCACTCGGCAGAACCTTCTACCAGCCGTGGATGCCTACTCAAAATGACCTGAAGTAGTCCGGATGGACACAATCTCTACATCGGCTGCAGTCATTTCTACGATGACAATTTTCACGCAGTTTTAAGTCACAAACTCTCGTCACGAACAACAGCACACACTTTGCACCAATTGCAGATTTTCACGGTCGCTGTGAAATATAGCACATTCATATCCTCCCTTTCATCCACAAAGCAATGGCCATGCAGAGCGTTAGTGGATACGCTCAAGAGAGGATCAACCAAGCTGAAGGAGGAGGAAGCACCGCCCGACTCTCCACAGACCTTCCTCACGGCCTACAGCATGACTCCGTGCCCGTCGTTACCGAACATCTCTTGAGTGGCACTGAGCTCACATTAATGATGCCCATCCCCGACAACAACATTGAGCAGCGCGACACAAACAAGTAGTTGAAATATTATCAAAGAAATTGTGTTCAGAATTTTATGGTAGGGCAAAGAATTAGTTTAATCCTCTGTGCTCATCTGTAAGGGAAATGGAGGAACAGTTCAGCCGACATCGTGGTTCCCGAGGTAGCGAATTTCATGTCGGCACGTTGTCTGCGCAAAGGGTTATTGAGGAACTAAGGCAAGTTGGACGTCCGGATTCATCGCTCAACGCCACGGAACCATCTCTTCTGCATAACTGCGCAAACTTACTGTGGACAAGACACGCGAACTCAAACCACGCGAATATACCCCAGTCGTCGACAAACTGCTCGAAACTTTCGACCTTACTCCTATATCCGGAAAAGCTGGGGCTGCAGACGTGCAGTCTACATCGGACAACGGAACGAGGTTACGTGCCTCTCGACACCAGCGATGACGCCTTTTCTTGCTTTGAACAGGACATTCGCCCTCACGCCGGCGCTGCCCCACGTGAACCCAAAGAAGAAATCCACTGTTCAGCTTCGTACTCGAAAGGGGAGGCGTTTTAGGACCACTCAACGATTCAGAATGATCCTGAACAGTGCATTCCCGGTACCATTTGATCTTTACCACTGTAGTTTTAGTCATGCACGTGAGTCGCTTGGCCAAAAGTTTGGAAGCCTTTGGGCGTATACAGGCCGTCCATTTTCACTGCTTAATTCACCTGTGCATTCGTTCACTCAGTAAAGGACTATTAACCCTATAGACTTTCTTTCCGCACTCCACAACAAATTACATGCAGAACTTTAGCCAAATCGAGCTTTTTTTGTTCAAAGCCGGGAAGGAGGGCGGCTACGGAGTAAGAACAAAACACTTTTTTCTTAGAGAAAAGCGAACAACTATAGAAATGTAGACTTAACATACCTAATACAGATGTTTTGGCACTTTGGCACTTTTAACATGTATTTGAGCAAATACTTGTTAGAAGCGCCAAAGGAGAGAGTTTTTTCGGCGTGGGCCATTTACTTCCACCCTTTGTCGAGCGAAGTGCAGGCATAGACCCGTCCTACGGAATTTTGGGATTCGGTAAAATTTCTATTTTTCTCGGATTTTGCCTTAGAGGTAACTCGACCCCTAACCACAGACATCATGGTTTTGCGCAAGCGTGCCTGGCTGGCTTCACATGCCTCGGACTTACGGTGTTATAGAGCTATTTGTTTTATCGAAAACCTCTAAAACTCTATTCGGAAAACGGTTATGTGGTTTTGAATGCTGATTTGGAATCAGTGTTTGAGAGCGCGTAGAGTGACATGCAAATGGCAACCTCGACTTAGGATCAATTTCTTAATGGTTGGGATTGCACCAGAACCTCCTCCATGAGCAAAGTCGAAACGAAGAATGAAAGAAACAGCGAATCGGTTTATCACCAAGCTGAGAAATCTATTGTACGACCGGCCACGGTAAACTTCAAGCCTGTTAAGGACTAAATGCGTATCGATTAGCCTGAAAATAGGCGAATAACCACCCACTCACCACGTATCCTATTCTACTTGCTTATTAGACCTTGCGCTTGTACGCTGATTATAGTATTTTCTACCACCGATCGATACGTATTTGATCCGATTGACTAATTTGAGTGTGAAATAGCTATATCTCTGAGCAACACCTGAGTTATTCGCGCGCGACTTTCGAATTGTCGAAAAAAAAACGGATTTTGGAAGCTCGTGAAAAACGGAAAAGTTTATTTAGAAAACCATGAGCCACGCATTCCGCTGCGAACTGATTGCGTTGGTGGAACGAGAGAAAGCTTTATGGGACACCTCAACCGATGACTACCGTGTTGGTGAAAGAAAAAGCGCAGCATGGATCAGAGTAGTAGACCAACTACGTGCTACAGGCTACACTTTTAATGGTAAAATCTGTTCGTTACGATTTGCATAGAATTGTTCAAAGCGGCAATTTTTGAGTCTGTGAAGTCAAGAAAGCATGGAAAAACCTGCGTGATCAGTGGCGGAAAAAACGAAAAATGACGGTAGCCGGAGTAGAATCCAATTGTTGCGAGTGGGCGTTCATGAAATACATGAAGTTTCTTGAGAGATGCGAGACGGCAAGATGGGTTCCTGCTGAAGCAGGGTCAGCGTAAGTCCGCAAAGTATCACGCCATCATCTTCCATCTTCCATAGTCCAAATTGGATCACTGCAATCCCTCTTTTTGCAGTGAAAAGCGAAGATGGTCGAGTAGCACGGATGCATCCTCACCCCGATCTACACCACCAACAGCAGTAGATGAGAACGAATTTGTTGTTTCAAACTCCACAAAGACTACTGGAGAACAGCCGTCAAAAAGAAAGAGAACTACAGTCACCAAACAGGAAGCTGGTACGTTCTCGTCCACTGAGCAAACGTAACGATAGGCTACCATCAACTGCCTGGCTCCCTTTAAGACGATACCTCGGCGTGCGAAACCACAAAAGAGGAAATGGCCCGTTCCACTGAAGAAAACCTTCGAGAGAAAGACAAATTCGCTGCGTTCGGTAAGCTCCCCGTTGTTTTTTTTTCGTTTTTCATGTTGGTCACTGCTGGTGCTACGTAATGAATCCCACTCAGGGAGCTTTGTTGGATCTTTCTTACGTGACATGCCTAACGATGAAGCAATTCAAAAGATGAATGTCATATCACAAGCTCTGTTCCAGCAGGTGGTGCTCCTGGATAATCAATACAACTAGTTGTGGTCGTTTGTGTTGGTCTCTGCCCTACAAAATGGGGTGTTATAGCGTAAACTCAGGAAATCTAGTGCATTGTATAAGATGGATTAATATTACGGAGCAAACCTCTCTGTAATCATCTCTGAGCTTTCAAATAAAGAATATTCCTTTCACCTTTGGCGATTTTTTTCGCTTGTGTTCAGCCAGCCAGTTCGTGTCCTGCCAATGCTGTTTTGTTTATTCAATCAATAAAGCATATTTCTTGATAAATTATTCAAAACAGGATTTCTATAAGCCTTATGCTTCCTGAGGCCCTGATGTTGTTACGGATTGCCAAAAACGGAAACATGATCCGAAGCACGATATCGAATCGGTATCGATCGTCTACAACCTTCTGTAAAGGGCCAGTTTGTGGTCAGCTCTGGAGCGCAGGTGTACAGAGCATGTGCCAACGCACTATGCACCATACTGTGGGCCGGGGATGTGAAATTTTACCTAAGACCAGGTTCGGCGCTGGTTAAACCACTTCTCTGTAATAAATCCATTCTTACAAGAATGAATAGTTCCACTCGTTTCTTACCACCTTCCTGGTTTGGACAAAAAGTCAAAATTGTCCACTAGAAATAATTGAGAAACTTAGCGCTGACATGTCCCTCTCCTCTCCAAACTACGTACCATCTTATTGTGTTATACGTATACTTCACGCATTTCGTGAGTACAGCTTTACCGCCTACTTTCCCCTGTGGTTGTTTTCTGCGTTGGATGGAACGATGGAAGAAAAGGAGCGTGATTCATTCAGACAATGCATGACATCCAGTAGACCATCCATCTCGCTTTCATTTGCTTTTTGCTTTCAAAGTGTGACTCATAAAAGACGTTAACCTTCCAATCCTGCTCCTAATGAGATTTCGACCAATACAACGGCTGCAGATAATTTAAGCTCGACAGTGTGGCCTTATACAGTCCTTGTGTAGTCTCAGTTTGAAAGGCCCACTATACTGTATCCTATTGTCACAAGGTATCTCGCTCATACGCAATTCACAATAACAGTACTTAAACTTAATATTGACGTCATTGAGTTGTATATCGTAAGTATAACTCAATTCCTCTCGAAGCACTGTTCCTTTTCAACCCCATGCTTCGTTGCCGAAATGTGACTGATGCTGGCAGAAATTTCACGCAGAATGGAGTGAAGTTCCTTCCCTCACCATATACATAGATGAGGCAGGTTCTCAATGGAAGCGTATCAAGCAGGTCATGAGTAGTCTTCGCAAGATCTGAGCTGAGAACAGTTGATAAAGTACCTCCCTAGGTTCTCGCCTTTATTTACAAGCAATCGCGTGGCGACCACCTTCACCGACGAGGTCGCACACCTGCAGTGGTTAATTTTTCCCCTATTTCCAGGGTTCCCATTTGTTTTCATAAGAAGGCCTAGTTATGAAGTAATGGTAAGAGTCTGCATTAGTGCAGAACTCACGTCAAGGCACCCATATGTAATTCTGGCCGAATGGAACGAACGACCAAGAACCCAAGAAGTTGGATCCCCTTCCTACTATTTCCGAGAGAGGTGATGCACTGGGCAAGGTCAGCTGTGTGAACCTTGGACGTTACCCCGCCCTCGACAGCTATTCTACTGTCGCCCCCGGTTCACCACGCACCAGGCATGGCTTCGGGTCTATTTCACCTTAGGAACATAATGCGCGCCCTCAACGACAGTATGCCATTCTTTTCCATCCCATGAAACTCACCTACGATTTACAGGGAGAATGTATTCTCAGCCCTGATTACCCTTACTACCCCTGACAGCATCTTTTTATTGGGTCGGTTCAAAGGTATCTGCCGGTTTGGGATCCTAACTTTGGAAGGCTACAACTCTGCTTGAACACCTGTCTAGAACGACACAAGAACTACTAGATTCAGCACATTTTTAGTAGGCTACGCAGACCCAAACCCTACATGTAGAAATTTGAGTCATTGGAATCCGTTAAGTAATAAATGTGCATTTCGACATCCTTCTCATCCTGAAACTATCACACCTTTGAGAATCGTTTCGAAGAGCGAAAAAAGTGGGAGCTCACCTCTGGGGTGCTCCCAAAGGCTTTTCCATAGGAATGAGCAGGTTTTTTTCTATGTGTTTCCGAATCACCCTCAAATCCCAAGAGGTACCATGGAAAAATCACGAAAATAGTCAATGAGCAAAACGGCGGAAACATTTTGTGACGAATTACTAATGGTCACAACTAACTGTAGGACGAAATGAAAATCGGAGTGTTGTGTTCAGTCTTCAGTAAGGTTTTAAAGGACTTCATTTACCAATCAATATTACAACATATCATGTCTAAATACTAGATTCACGTAAGTTCCTATAAAAACATCGAACGTGTTGGCTAAAATATCGCTAATGGTTGATTATTACAACTGGAGGCTCTAAATTATTAGATCCTTATTATAAGGAATTTAGATATTAAACCAGTATACGACAACACGATGACAAAGCATTTAGCAAGTCATACCAAATTTGGTTAGCTAAAGGTTACTGAACCCGAACAGCACACACCACACTCGGTTGAGACAAAAGAGCACAGCACGGTGTATTGCCGATGATGCTGAAGGATTAGGATGCAGTGATGATTCGTAGAGTGTTAGTGAAACCAGCTCCTGAAAACAGTCGTATGAGATAGAGCGAATCAGTTCCAGAAGAACTGTCAAAAGCTTAAGGGCTAACCTTGTCTCCAACCTGTGATAACCACAAGGAAATCACCCCTGTGGATGAAGCCTCTGTCCTTGCCGATTTCGATGCCGTGATTGATTCTGTTATCGACATCTGTGGGCCAATCAGCGCAACGAGGCTTGTCGTAGTGGATGGGAAAGATTCCTCTAAAGTAGTAGGAAGATGTGATATCACGGTCATCAAGGATCACAAAAGGATTATAGAATTCCATTCAGAGAGCAACGGGCGTGAACACCAAAAAATATCCTAGGCCCCTTTTCTTCTGATCGTTTCCCACAACGGCCTTCTCACAAACATTTTTTCGGAACTTTTGACATACTGACAATACCAATGGTCGCCCCCATCTTTGCACAACTATTAGCATGGGACCGCTAAAATTCTTAGGTAATGAACAGTCTAAGCTAAAACGATGAGCAGGAGTTAGAAAGCTCAAACTGTTTGTTGAAAGAGTTCTCTTGGCATTCCTAGCATCACAACATTCAAAATTTTCTATGAGTTGAGAGACATCGTCACAGCCATACAAAACAAGCGCTGTTCAGTAGGGTCAGGCAATCAGTGGCATATGGAAAACCAAGTTCTTACAAAAAATTTTGCGTCTGGTCCCGTCAGATTCGCCAGTGACAAACAAACTCTTTTGAAATTTCCAAGGTGTGTACCATTAGGTCACAAATGCGCGTCGCGGCATGATGCGTGCAACGCGATGGATACAAACTAAGGCGCCATGCTAGTTGGATTCTAAAGCGACTGCTCATAAGGCAAGACATATGACACCGCTATCGTTTTTCCCAACTAATACGGCGCCCAGAGCTCGTACCATCGCCGCGTGCGCCACAGGCCACCGGACTTTCCGATTTTCACGAATCATTATGAAGAATGCGATTTGCGTTGTACGTCCTGCAGAGCTTTTGACAATACACCGCCCAAATTCAAAGCTCAGAATGTAAAAGACAGAGGTTGATTGGGGTGCATGTCCCGTCGCATCCGATGTGATCAGCGGCCATCGTAGTGCAAAGACTGTTTTTATTTCTTGGTCTCTTCTCAACTTTCTACTTACTCCTTTGATCGCTCGATTTCTCATTCTCGTAAGCAAGTGGAAAATGGTGCCGCATAGTAGGACTTCCTACTTAATACACATTCAAATGTCACAACCCTGTCAACAACCAGTGAGACTCCTTTGGCTCGTAGCGAACAAAAGCTCAAACTGAGTTCCTCTTACCCTATTCTACTCAACCCCGCTTTCGGAATCCACAAAGAAATTAAAACGAACCTGTAAAGATGCAACTGACGACAAACAGATGCACTGCGAGAGATTGTTAGTACTGGAACGGGACTCTTGTATCTCGAACAACAGAGCGCAGAACTTAAATGGAGTTCCATTTGAAACACACAGAGAGACATGAAAACCCCCAGATGGCTTCACTTACCGTCCTGTGGTTGTGATTAGAAGAATTGCGGAGGCGTTGCAGCTAGCTGCAGCACTGGTGGCGGCTATTGCGATTGTCTGCGTCATGTCCGTCGGTCGTGGAGTATTCACAAGTAGTTCTTCGAAGAATTTGCGATGGTAAGCAGCAGCCTCCGCTTCCTTTAATAGGGTAATTCATCTGTAGGAATATCGCGAGATCACAGTATAAGTTAGGTCTACCTTGCAGATAAAATGCATGATCTTCAAAGCTTCAACTGGGTAGTCACCTTTCGCAGTTTCACCTGACAGCATAACACAGTCTGCTCCATCGAGAACCTAAAAACTGGTCAAAAATCTTATTCCATCTCTGGGTCACGGTCCATTTATCCCTGCATTGATTCATTCGCAGAGAGAAGCAGTTAGAGATGAAACGGAATTTGTTGAGTCCAGAGAGAGTGCACGAGAATGTTATGGAATTTCCTTCCCCACACAGCATCCTTTTATTTGGCTCGGAACTCGGAACGGTAGAAAAATCCAGTAAATGGAGCTGCATGCGTTTTTGTGGAAGAGTACAAGAGTAGGACTGGGCATACACTCAGAACTCAACAAAGGGAAGCAAAAGGGTATTTCAGCGTTGTTAGTTAGGAAACACTAAGCAAATCACAAGAAACGAGCAGCACACATAGCAGTCTCAAACCGCTTTCTAAGCATAAGATGCTGCACTCCAACGCTCAGTCCGCCATGGAGCCCAGTAGAAGTTAGAATGATAACAAAAGTGCTGATAAACGGTAAAAGGTGCTAAAATTTGGGCAACCGACAAAACCGAATGTAGAGTTGCTCTGGCACGGGGTAGCGTGCAAGTTTTCCAACCACTGTCCAGGAGGTTAGCTCACCATTGTTGTATGGGGGGGGGGGGAGGTAATTCATCATAAAAACGACGAAATCAACATTCTTGTGAGACTGAGGACCTGACCCCACACTAATCACCGGAACACTTGCAACACACCCGCCTGACACGCGGCTTAGCGATCTGTGCTGCGTGGAGATCATGCACAGCACATCTTTTACTTGGAGGGCAGGGGGGGGCAAGCGGACATGCGTGGGGTCTTACTAAGTCATCTCAGCACGTTTCTCCGCAAAACCAGTTGTGTTGGGACTGCTTGAAAGCGTTCACTTATAGGAAGAATAAGTACCGCTCCTAAACACTCGCATAATCGCTCCTACGGTCTTTGAAAAGCCAGTTCGAAGGATACCTCAAAGTGGTAGAGTTGAATGTTAAGAAGTTCCAAGCGATAACCATAATCAAGATAATCAAATACAAATCGCGACACAGCAAAAGCAGCACAAGGCTCATCCGATGCGCATATGGTTAATAGGTCATTGAAAAATAAAATAAAGAATGGAATCCCTGATGAGCAGGGTAAGAAAACAGGTTTGTAAAGAAGAAATGAGTCTTGTGCACTTACCGCATTAGCGACATCACTACCTTCGGCACGAGTTGGGCGTGGTTTCTTCACCATCGATTCCAGCATTTGGGTAGCACAAATAACTGGTTTACCGGCTTTGTTGCATTTTGCTATCAGCATCTGCGACGCCATTCGTTACAAACTTCAAATGAAGTTCAAGTACTACTGAGCTTTTACCTTTTGGGCGAGGAACACCTTCTCGACGGGGATTTCGATTCCGAGATCACCTCTTGCCACCATGATACCATCGGATTCCTCGATGATCTCGTCAGCATTGTCCATGCCTTCTTGGTTCTCGATTTTCGCAATGAGTTTTATGTCTTTTCCTTTCTCGCCCAACACCTACAAACACATCCCACTGAAGTGAAGGAAAATCAATGAGAAGGGTGAATGCGGTGCAGGAGGAGCCGATGCGGTTTCGCGTTGCGCATTCTCGGCTATCACGCCATGCCCATTATGGAAAACGATAGTGTGTGGGCATAGCGCTTCGCGGTTTCGCCAATTTGCATCGGCTCCTTTTGTGCAACACCCAAAAGATACATTACTGCGCAAACCGCAGTATTTACCTTCCGGATGGTACGAACTCCTTCCGCACTACGAATGAAAGACGCAAAGACAATGTCGACGCCTTGATCAACGCCGAATTTCAGATCCTAAAATGCACAGCGATGAGACACGAAGTTCATGACAGTATTCATGGTTCTACTACCTCATTCCCGTCATACTTGCCATTTCAATCAGCAGAACTATAGAAGGGAAGTGCAGTATAATGTGCACTGTACCTGTATGTCCTTATCAGAAACAGCTGGAAGGTCCACAATTGTTCCAGGAAGGTTGACACCCTTACGGCTTCCTAAAACATCCCGCGTAAAACACGTGTTTCAACAATGAACGATGATTAGCAGAGAAGTAAAGGAGCCCACCAAGCATTCCTCCATTTTCGACGGTACATACGACTCCATTCTCTCTAATCTCGTCAACAACAAGAGAAATGAGACCATCATCAACGAACACATGAGATCCTTCTTTTAAAACCTATAATTATTTATGCACTGATCTTTTAAAACCTGCGATTACTCATGCACTGTTCTTTCAAAACCTCACAGCGATAATTAAACTGGAACGCAGTTTCTGAAAGGCGCAGTGAAGCAGTGGAGTTACGCTCACACTTGCAAGGCCCACGAGACCGAATAGCGCCCAGAGCTGACTTATTCAACCCCGATCTCCGCTCCGATATCCTTATTAAGTGGTGCGCGAGAGGATACTCGAACTGGAAGGTTAAGTCGTGCGAGATGGCAGCTGCTGCGCTTCACTGCGGCACAAGGCACTTGTCACGCGCAGAGACGCATTTCGCGTGGCGCTGTAACCCAATACGAGCGTTCTGTTGCACAGCCCGTCAGGTGATATCGTTATGCAAGCATCGTCCGAGGTAGGGAGAACCTCACCTGACCAGCCAACATTTGCCCCTGCACGGTTGCCAGCCGTTCGCAAGGATTGGTCAGAGAGTATGTAAATACTGATTGCTGGATTCCTTGTGAGGAGGTGGTGGTGTGGACATAAGTAGCGCCACTCGCGCTAAAATGACTCGTCGATCAAATCTTGCATGGGTGTCCGCCCACATGACTAAGTCTTCTCCTGTCCCTCTGAGTCCGAAAAATTGATGGGAGTTTCGCGTGGATGCATAAAAACACTGACTTGTACAACGGCTAGCCCATGTAAGTCATTGGATAAGCAAGACTGCATTCAGAAACCACTACAAACCTGAAAAGGGATTGAAAGCGTGGCGCATTCTAAAAAAGGGATTAACCAACACCGAATACTTTGTCCCTCCGTCTTTTAGTTTACATGGTGCCCATTAATGTAGGTCAAGTACGCATTAGGATTTCGCTACTATTCTGAGTTGTGACCGAATGAGTGCGTGACACATCTCAAAAGGACATCCCGTCGCTGAGCTTTTTCCCCTGCCAACTGTTTATACAGGAGTCCACGACATCTTGTGAGGCCATGTAAGCATCAAACACCTCCTTCACGCAGGGTGAAAGTCAATACACCGCCCCCTTTCTTCGAGGACAGCAAAGGTCTAGTTTACATTTGCTTCGCACTTTCAGAGAATGAGAAAAAGAGGATTTGTGAAACTCATCACAACAAAGAATTAAATGTTCAGTAGCATTTAGTAGGAGTAATGCGCACCTTTGAAATATTTTTGTAGTCAACATAGAGATTGATTGCAGTGCTCGACTCTTTGAAGTGGTCATCTGTAGTGAGGAGAATCGAACCTCCTTTGACGAGCTCTATCTGAAAAAAAGTAGGGCATAGAATTCCATTCGCACTATCTTGGCAATAAAAATTTGTAGTGAAAACATTGTTCACCTCAGCTGACGGTCCACCGACAAGGATACCGGTACGGATTTCAGGACCTTTTGTGTCCAGAGCTATGCCAATCTGGCGAATTTCGCTGAACGATTCGCATGCTTCGCGGATATTTGCAATTGTCTCTGCGTGGTACTAAAAAAATTTCAACTTGTCAAAAGATATGAGGTAGTAAAGCATTTTCGCATAATTATCGACTGGCTTTTTATCGCTATATGTAATACAGTATTCTTGATCCGCGAAGCCATTAAAGAGTAACCGAAATAATGAAACCATCAGAAAACATCCAAATCTTCACTGTCTTTTTCCATAGGTATAGCCTCGTAATGGCCGAATCCATACGAGGGCAGATGTCCATTAACGTAAGGACTTCAGCTACCTTCACTAGTCATTCGCAATGATTAGGACTAAGAACCATGAACACGTTGAAGACAGTGTAGGGATAAAGGGGGCAATGAGAAACTGTCAGAGTAAGTCATCCAAATAAAGACTGTGGGGTCTGAGACGACTAGGTATGGCTCAGTTACCGATGAATGGGCGCCCTAGGAAGCAGAAAAAGGCACAGTTTTTCAAGGGATAAATTTGGAACTGATGAAGATGGCACAACACTGTGAGGGAGCATCAAACTGTAAGGCGGGCAGAAAACAAGATATATCGAGACGGAGTTCCGCAACTGATATTAAGAGAAACGACCATACATTATTGTATAGCGGTAATCAGTTACTGAGTTACAACTAGCTTCACCAAGGAAAAAAGGAAGAGATGTTAGTGGTTATACTGTAATTTTAAGAAAGAATGTTTTGGTGGCCCGTTTCGCCTCCTAGCTCAGACGAACCACTATATCTTCATCAGCACCCGGAGGCTCGTCAGTGGGTGAGGTGCTGATCAAGACAAATTAATTGTTAAAAAGGTTATAAGATCGGGGAAAAAATTGGTAAGTAAATTAAGACCGTTTAAAAAAACCACCAAACATCTGGAGACACCACGTCTTTAGGATGATATGCGCATGAGTGATTCTCAGCAGACATCTCTAGCCAAATGCGATGGGTATTTTTTTGATGTACGCAGTCTAATTCCGCATTCCCTCTAACACGCGCTGAGGAAGGGAAAGATGATGTCAGAGGTTCCGTCCTTCAACACTTCACCATGAAAGTTATGATAACAGTTGAGATTATTTTCAATTACGACGGCAACGATGTATTACTGAACCGTCTTACTCTTTTTCAAGCAATAGTTACAGTGAAGACTCCACCTGATGGGTGCCATGAGAGAAGTTGAGGCGAGCGATATTCATTCCATTTTGGATCATTTCTTGCAGCATATCCACTGAACGGCATGCTGGCCCTAGAATATGCAATTTTGGAGTTCTGTCCTGGATCGCTAGAAAAAAGCTGAATGTTGTCAAAATTGCCCGTCGTAATTCAGTGCAGATTGGCCACAACGGACAGAGATTGGCAATGGCCCCAAAAATTGATGTAATACAAGCTGGCAATCAGGGTCTGACAAGCTTTTCACAGTAGATATCTCAAAATTCGTGAAAATTTTGGGCGCTCCACGGCAGCCCAGTGGCTCTATGTACATGGAGGGACGTCACTCTTGTGATCAGGGTTTTGAGTAATCTTTGAAATGGAATGTTCGCAGACTTTCTCTTTTACCGTGAGTGGTGGTCTTTTGGGATGTAGAAAGCGAGTAGCATCAAAGTGTTTGCTAAGAAGTTGGAGTCACTGTCAAAATATTGTAGCGTTTTTATAGATTTTTGAAGACCACAATAGAACATTTGTGGAGTTCGATGTGTTTTACATTTATTCATCAAGAAGTTCGCTCTCCTCAGACGCCTTTGGACGCCTTTGTGTGAGACAAAACCCATTTTCGGCAGAACATGTATGAAAGTGCAAGCGGGAAGGTAAAATTCGAACGCGTTTCGCACGTCGTTTCGCCCGAATGCAGGGAAGTCGCGCTACATGCAGTTTAGGCAGGTATATAGACGTACACCGAAAATTTTCTCTTCAGAGGCGTTTTCGGTCCCTAACAGCATTTCTGAAGTTTATGACATTAGCGAGGTACGGTATTGTTCCCATGGACGAAGCACGTAAATGCACGAAGAGAGAGTGAATTGTGGTATATTCCCCAGAAAAACACGCTTCCACTCAACACAAGACAAGTTTTCCTAAACGTTAGAACGGCTGAATTCCATTGATGTTAAGTGCACTCGACCGCAATTCTCAGCACGAAGTGTTCGTATTGCGCAAGTTGATGGAGGCTGGCACTCAAGTCTCTCATTCTTTGATTACAGGACATTGAACAGTAATAGAAAATGAATTAGTTACCGATGGTGCAGATGATTCCAGTCTTACGAACGACATGGGGTGGCTCACGAATGTCAAGGCGACACAGATGTTCCAGGTGGGTGGTCGCTACATCGCCGATCTTCTGCTCCTGGCTGAAACACTTCAGGATTAACAGACTGTACAGCAATTATCGCGATAATTATTTCTAGCTAGCCCCAACTAGTTCCACCCAACACCAGCATAGCGTTGCTGTTTAGTAGCATAGCATAGTATGTGGATCTGTATCAATAATCCTTCCGTATAGTTTTCACAAGCTTTTATGTACCAACAATCTAAGTACACACCGGAGATCGAGCATATTCGTGCTAATCGGAATTTGCTCCTGATTGAGCGTTAATTTGTTATTCTCACGTCCAACTATCCAGTGTGATGAAGCGATTCACACCTAACTAACCTAGCGCATACAGCGTGTGTGAAAAATCCTCGATAGGACCACCTGGGGAAAGATAGGGTCGTGTTCTGGGTTTCATCAATTACATCAATTAAGATTGGCACCTCACGATAGTTGAGGTAGAGAGAAGGGGTCGTGTGTTCATTTAACTCGGAAACCCTTCTCTAGCAAATTTTATTAGACACCTATTGTCTTCTCTGAGATGTCAAAGCAGTCATACACATAGCAAATTCTCACAATCGAATGGGCACTTACATTTCTGAAGGTCCCCAGCCGGCTTTCACTTTCACTTTGCCCGACTCCATAGCACTGAGCACTGAACGAAGACGTTCACAAACGAACGAAAATGGTCATGTAGGACGATTTTTAACGGCAGAAATAATCAGGGATTCCGATCAATAAAGGAATAGAAGAGAGGAGAAGAGAAAGTCAAAAAGAGAGAGAGAGCTCTTTAGACCAGAAAACCGCAATGGGAAATGAGGTAAGGGACGGAATACCAAAAGTATGCCGCTACCTTCAAGAAGCTCAGGTAAACATCCGAAATAGTGACTACTTAGCTGGAGCAGCAACGGATTGGGTTGAGCAGTGAGCCGCGGAGGCATTCATGATGCAATGAATGCAGCGGTGTGCGAATATCGAAATCGTGGCTGAGGCGGAGTGCAGAACGATTCGAAGTTGTCGAGTGATGAAAAATCTTTGAGAGGCAATAACGTCGGAGGTTTCTTCATCCAGCTGTATTACATGCCCTCCTAGGCAATCTGACCTCAGAACGATGTGCTTGCCTTAATGAGTGTAATGACGTACTTGAAGCGAGGAATTGCCTCGGAAGTCCATGAAGAGGACGACGAGCCAGCCAGCCAGCCACTCGCCAGCCATGACTCCCGAGATCGATACGCAGCCACAGGCAATGGTGAAAACGCGGCAAAATTTCTGACGAAGAGAAGACAGGAAAGCTGCAGGAAACCTCCTGGATTAGATTCGGATCAGTTCCAGGAAAACAAGAGACAAGAGGCATAGATGGACATGCGGAAACCAATCCATAAGTGGCAATGAAGTGCGAAAGTTCACAGTACTGGCGACGAGTCCGGTTAAATTCCAAGGCGAAGAGCAACCAAACACGTCAACCACAGATATCGTGGTTCCTATGGAGACCGTGGGTGTCGTTTCCTGTCTCAAATCTATTATCATAATGCATTCCTATAATGAATTCAGCTCCTAGGCATATTGGAGCTTATATCAGACAGTGGAGATATGATTACCCCAATCAAACGATATCCTCCAGGCGCGTCACAATGAATAAAAAGAAAACAGATCTCTTCAAAACTGGGAAGTGAAATGAGTCAAATGTTCCCCGAACGGGTTATATGGGAACCTTCTAGAGTCTGCAAGCACTACATATGTGCTGACTCATGTTCTACGCGATTGATGTGGGAGGACATGATGCAAACCGTATGACGAATTGGAGTGGCAGCCTGCTGAGGTGCATGTGAAGGTCAAGAAGACACCTGTCCCTAAAAGCCATACGGATCTTG
This sequence comes from Trichostrongylus colubriformis, assembly GCA_963978905.1. Classification (NCBI taxonomy): domain Eukaryota; kingdom Metazoa; phylum Nematoda; class Chromadorea; order Rhabditida; family Trichostrongylidae; genus Trichostrongylus; species Trichostrongylus colubriformis. The sequence continues at coordinate 24,777,049 of OZ022260.1, forward strand.
TGGTCCAATGATGTCATCAGAACAACCACTACGATTAGCATCATTTCAAAGCAATCATGTCCGCCACGTGCGTGAATGATTTATGATCAATGGCGTTTTCAGCAGAGCACAGAAAGCATAGAAAGTGACCGAATGAGGACATGTTGTACTCCATGGGAAGCGCCATGCGCTCCACTTCATCTCAGAATTCATGAATATGTGGATCAATAAATCTGCGAAGATTCCTATCAGGCGACAGTCCTTTCTTTGAAGAAGCTTTGTGGCACCACAGCCAGATGCGCGTTCACATCTGGGCCTTGTGCGAAGAAACTCTAATTTCTCCCAACACTCCCTTCGTTTCGCTTCACAAGTAACGCATGTGCTGGCAGACCTCCCACTTGAAGATATCAGCAGAACAGTATGCAGTTTACAAAAAATGCATTGAAATGCTGCAGCATGCTATGCTGTAATGCTATATTTAAAACTGAGGGGGTCTTTCGGCTCATTATGAAAGATTAAACGGTTCATCTATGAAACCCTCACACGTCCGACGTCGCACCTTCGATTTTCGAAAGCTATGAGCGGATTTCACGAGAACAGCTCTTTCAAAAATTCAACACGAAATCACAAACAAATTTTTTGGTCATGACTGCATGTTTTGACCACATGTTTTTGACTACTCTCTCACACTCTCATACCACAATGACACTGAAAAATACTAAAACCCATAAAAAACAAGTGAAAGCATCCGCAGTAAATCAAAACTCACACGAAATACACTCCCATGTGTTCTTCTTCAACAGTCATTCTACGTGCAAGAGTTGGACGTCGAACGACTTTTGGAACTTCCGGCACTTTATCAACCACTTCATCAGCCTGAAATTTGCTAATGAAGCTGAGTTCTACCATTAAAGAGACTGTGACTTTGCAAATCGAAGAATTTACCTGTCTCAGCATAGCGGAGGACATTTCTCTGTAACAGTTACTGAATGAAAGATGTGAGCAACAGACAGTGACGCGGTAGCAATAGGAAATGAGAGCGAGGGTGTTGGGAGGTGGTCGCCATAAACCGGATGGATGGCGTCACGATTAACGTAATAGTGGCATCGAAAACTGCAGAAATGATGAGTCGCGGCACGTAATGCGGTTGACCAGGGATAGTTGCGGCGTGGCGCTTTCCAATGGCGAACAGTTCCGGGAACAACCTGATAACATCCAGCCAAGACAAGAATAGGGGAATGTGCTCTTGAAAAAGATCACAGAACACGAGACTATCGGAGAGCATGGAAAGCACACTTGTTGATGAAAGGCAGCAGCCATTAGGCAAACAGCACTCGACATCAGGCTGTTCAACATGCTTAAGCTTCACAGACTAATCAGAACTGACTTGATAACAATAGTAATAGTAAAAGTCATTCGGAGCGGGGAACGAAAAGAACCTTGGCGGAGTATGTACTGCCATCGTGCAAGAGGTTGCGTGGCCCTATGATTCTCAAAGATTGGCATAATCGGAGTGAGTACTTCCCACTTACTGAATTATAAAAAAAAACGAAGAAATCCTTTCATCCCGACATGTACCACACATGAGTTCCCGCCGTACAACTTCCAGAACTGCCCCCACTAGACATTTTATAGGTCATGGCTTTTTGTGCAATATAATTTCAAAAAGTTATGCTTGCATGTTTATGTAGCCTTTGACGTTGAACCATTGTCTACAGCGGATCGGATCTCCTCATTCTAACGGATGCACCATCCCAAACACTCATCTAGCTCCGTCAACTCCCATGAATTTCGAAATGGTTTCCAAGGAAATGTCTCGTTTTTGTAATTTCCATGTTTTCCATATAACTTTAAACATGATTTCCTATATTTATAAACAACCCGTTCAATGGGGGAAGTAAAGGACGCACACTCGTGCACGGTGTTTGTTTCACTGTCAGACCTCGGCTATTCATCTCCCTGGGCCTCATCCATGCCTAACACGTTGCGGCCTAAAGGTAGGAGAGATTCTAACTATGCATATGGTGATGACGATTATTACCAGGATTTTCCTGATCGAGATCGGCCACAAAGGAACAAAAAAGTTGGCTTTGAACACATGAAACGTTAGCAAGCACATGTAATGGACGTATGGGCGAGAATATTTGGTGTTTTGATCCTACGAAAACCTCTCTCTCAGTTGAACAATCAATACAAAACCCCTTTTCACTGAAAAAGACGCTGCATCCGCAAAAATAAGGCGTTCACAAAAAATTCCCAACAGCCATTTGCAACATCCAAGGTGTTCTTCTTCTAATGGAAATTTTCGTTACAGTTGGAACGAGAATGAATAGACGCTGTTAATGAAATCATCGTTCAAGCGACGGGTACTTATTCAGCAAAGTTTCGCTTAAAAGGGTGTGGCTGAAGAAGTAAAGAAGTTGTTGTGAGAGTCGTGAGGATGAGGATCAAATGAGGAATTATGGGATGGACAAACATCGCAGAACCATAGTTTCAGCCACGAGCTATTTGTTTGCGGTGAAGATTGAATTTCAGACATTCCAGCACGAAAACAATCCATAACAACAGAACAGAAAGATCCAAGAAAACAGAGAGAGTGGGTAATGATAGCACCGAAGAGGCTCCTCCTCCCCCCGCTTTGTCTCCCCATTTCATGACGTGGCTTGAAGGAATCTTCCCTTCCGTGGGTCCCCCTGAAACAAAGCTGCTAGAAGGAACGTTGCAAAACTATGCAACCATGAATCAGATTCGCTGAGTTGCCTTAAGAGCCTGCAGGTCTAAACCACTCACATGCCACTAGGCCTGCACACGTGCGTTACCCGTGGCAGGCGCAGCTCAGCCGTTATCATTCACTTTTAGCAAGTCATTTTTCTGCAGTGTCTGATGGACATTCGACGAAACAGCGCCAATGACATGCTCTTTGACTCCTTCTTTCAGGTGCCGTCTGATAAGCTATAGAAGGCACAGGAAATCAAAAAAGGTGAACCATGGCTCGTCTTCACCTAGTTCACCTGTCATGGTTCGATCGATAGGGCTGTACTGCTGTGCGCAACTTTGCAATGTACAGAATGACAGAATGTGCATCCACTTTACTTTGTAATTTTTCGTTCGAGCATCATCTAATCGTGTACAATGGTCACTCATGTTCGTGAAAGCACTCAAGATGAAGCACCCCACCAAACGGCTTGTACAACAGATGCTAGACACAATGATTCGACAGCTTGGGACGTCGTTACATCCACAAGTGGGTGAGATATTGGAAAAATGAGGTGAAATGAGAACTGACACGGTGAACCTTTATTTGTAAGACTATGCGGATGAGGCTTGTGGTAGGTATCCTGAAATCTCACGGAGCCTTGGTAGGTGTTTGACCTCAGCACGCATTTTTATTCACCAAGACTTTTTCATAGTAATTGGAAGGTACAGACACAATCGTACGCTATGAGCATGCAAATTCAAAAATCAAATATCACGCCCCACCGTGCAACTTAGGCCCTGAATTAGAGGCAGACGACCGCCTGTGTATTAGTACTGCCACTAATAGCTTCCCACCGGATTTCCGCTGTGGGGCAAAACAGCACATGTTTTTCTCAGAAAATTAATGCCAGTTAGGCCATCCAACCGCACTGCGCGAATAACGTGATGGAATTATGTAATGTGAAACGATCGATACTGACCAACCGATATCGAAGAAGACCTTATCGCACAGTCCAACATGGTGATAAGCGCAGTATTGAACGCTAGCCTAACTGGTATCCCCATAAATAACTATCGCTCCACGTAATTTACTGATCGAAACATCTCGTTGCTACTGATATCTGAGTACAAGGTGTATTCACTTGCTGAGCATTCAGTTGCTGGGTGTCGATAATTTGACCATTTACCACTGCATATCGCATCGCTGACGAATATCGCCATTTTTCGAGAGTCCAGGAAGCGGTCGATAACTTTTGTTACAATGATATCGACGATCAATTTAAATGGATAAGGAATAGAATGTGTTATGTCCATTAATCATTCATCACACTGGCTGAGGTGGTCTACTGGGGGTGGGGTCCACGAGGTCGAATTTCCGCTTCGCGGCGGTGCACTCGCGGCACCCCCGTACGACTCGCCGTATCGATTGCCCTTGGTCGCCCGGCTGAGCGTGACTGCGTCACGTCTGCGCTTTCCACTCATGCCACACTGCCTCGCTTGAAGACTGCCATGCCCTGCCACTGGCACTCGCACCCGTCATGCCGCTCATCGCGCGCGGCCGCGCGGAAATTCGACCTCGTGGACCCCACCCGTCTACTGGGGGATTTGATAGCTTAGAGATTGATAGAGCTTTGTTTGGCTGCATCGATTGGTAGCGATGTGTCCAGTGATTTGTCCACTTCTAATTCCTACCTGATAACGATCCATATGCCAATTATCGAGGCTTATTGTTTCTGTAAACATGTACCACTATTAAGAATTTCGCACCATCTACCGGTCGATACCCATTATTGTTGATGGTACCGCATAAGAGAATGAATCACTCATTCTACTATGACAGATAGCAGATCAATCCCTGATCATTCATGTGGACCGCAGTATCAAGAGACATGCGATTACTTCGAACCCTAGACGATTCAGCGGTCAATACATCCTTCCTCCAGTGAGCTTAGGCAAAAATATACGCCTAAATGTGCGTATTGGCCCCACATATTCTTAGTGTGCAGCTTTTTACGGCATGTCATCCCCCCTCATTGCGATAGCAATCTTTCACATATTGTAGCGCCGAGCCAAATAAAGACGATCAAAACTGAGTGGAATAGAATTAGAGTCGATGCGTAATAATTTGCAGGCAGTGACAGGGATAATTCGGGCCGAAAATGGTATGATGGAAAGATCATCAAATATGAAGGTCGACGTGCTACTGAAGAAAAAAGGGAATGAAACGGCTAAAACCCAAGAGACGACACCCCTTTCCCACTGTTTATTCTGTAAGGAGTGGGGGTGGGATGGGTCGAGCCGAAAAAATGGGCGGGCTGGCATAAAACAAGTGGCAGCTGTCGGAGAAGACGGCTCTTATGAAGCCCGGGGCACTCCTTCTCATCAGTAATTCCGCCACATCTAGGCTTCTTGGACCCATAGCTTTCATATCTTGACCCAGACCGGAGTTCCCTTTATCCTTATCACCCCTTTCACCATCTTTGACTGATGGATGGAATTAACTATTATCAATCGGGAGGCAAATGCGAACAGCCTCCGCGCACGACGCGCGAGAAGCGGAAGCACTTCCGCTGTTCCAAATGGGAGGGGTTCGAACTCGATTACCGCAATTCATGCACGTTTGAACACGACAATGGTGTTAGAGCGCCGCCGCCGCCGCACGCGAGTTTTTCGCTTTCGCCGTTCAGCAATTTCCTCGGTTCCAAGGTCTTTATAGATCTAAACGACCGGCCCACGCTCAGCACAAGTGGTTTTCGTGGTTCATTTTCATATTTCGGTAGTTGCCGCACAGGGTCTGTAACTAGCCTGGCATGACCCCCCTCTACACACACACCAACCTGCTTGTGGCTCCTTCCCAACACTTAAAAATCCTGCCTGGTTCTTTCGAGAGAGACTCCCTTTTAAAAACTGATTCTACCCTACTGATGATGCCCCTTCCTCTAGTGCTGGTAGTCAGTGTGACCAAGGTCAAGCCTAGCGCCTAGAAAATTATTGCGAACATTATTTCCAAGAAATACGACCCCCGATTCGGGATGGTCCAGATGTCTCTCTAGTTCATTCGTAACCACACCACTGATGCCTTACTCTGATTATGGCTATCGATTGACAAGCTTCTTCTACAGATTACCTCATCGTCCGAAAATCAATTATGAGCGGTGCTCGTCGTGAAATACTCGAGGGATTTCATGAAATACAACCTTTTTCTTCCCACGACCTTCCTATGATGGTTCCTCCCGGCCCATGCTGAAGACACACCATCTGCCGTCATGCCGGAATGAAATTTTTGAAAAAAAGTCTTCACTACAAAGATATGCATCCTTTCCAATGCCGTATTCCGAGTCAACACAATGAAGGTATTTAGTAGGCAGTAATGGAGAAAGGAACGTGAAAGGATGAAGAATTGGAGGAAACCAACTATTGATGGTCAGCCATTTACAGCACTGCTTAAACCGATTGGCAACGCTTTGAACGTGAGAATAGTGCATATAGCTATAGCTATAGCGTGAGAATAGCTATAAAGAGGTCTCAAACAGTTGCAAAGTTTTCACCTACGGGAGAACTTACCCGATAACATCATTTTTTAAAAAGTGTTAGACTCGGTTTGTCCAAAAGATAAAGAGTCGTTAATTAAAAGAGTTGAACGAAGAGTTTGGTATGCATGTTTCCTAGATGCTCCTTAAACACGAAAAGATTGATCTATGAAATTTGCAGTCTGGACAGTGCGAACGACGGTGTCTTTTGGGAACGTTACGTTGACCGGAAATTCACAGCTCACCTACCAGGTATCACAGGATTTTGATTTTGTCATAGGAGGTGGTAGGGGACATCAGTGGTGGGTGATCAATTGTAAGGAGTGATGAAAAGAGATTTTGCCAATTTTGTCTGTAATTAAGGAAGTCTGTGCCGTAACATTCATTACTATTGGTGCACCACTTCTGAACTCAAAGAAAAGGGATTTTTCAAACTGAATTCTAGCTAGCGATAGTTTATGTCAATGTCCAAGCTTTTTGTGGCTTGTTTTGATTTAGGTTCCTTCTCAATGACTGATTGCTTGGATCCTCTTCGAGGTTATCAAAAAATGGGCTCCAACTATGTTTTCTGATGTTGATTTGTTTCATTTCGTTGACGTGCCATTATCTAACTAACGTTATCTTATCTAACTATTTCAAGTTCCTCGGTTCCCGCGGTTTCCTCTGAACCTAAATTCCATCTTAATAGGCCAGCCTCGCTGGCCCAGAGCATTGCGCGCGTCCCAAGTAGAAAGATGGCTCTTTTAAAAGCTACATTTCACCCTAGATCGAACTATTTTGTAATCTACATTATTGCGTTATGTGATGCGCGCACTACTGTAGGCCAGCAAAGTTGGCATACACTAGTGGGAAAGGGAGTGTCAAAGCAAAGGGCGTCTGTAATGGAGCTCCACTAGACGGGAAAGTGGCTGAACGCCTACAAAAAGGAGTCGAGGAAGGATGGCGCACGACTTTTGGAGGAAAATAAGCAAAGATAGCAGCCAGCCGCGAAGTACCTGAAGAGAAAACAACAGGTGAAATGACTTAAGAGTTTTTTCTTTCGCATAACTGAAGATGTTCTTTGAAGACCATGGGAGCTCATGCTTAAGTTACCAAGGATACAAGCTGAGGTTTCAAGAAGGGGAACAAATTCCTTCATGCAGCACGAGCATGACACAACACAGCCCATTTACTGAGCCATCCCATAGTGTTCTCCTATGAATTGACATGCAAAATTTCGAAAAGACATACGACATAAATTGCGGCTTCCTCAACGCTTTACAAGAGGATGAAATTTGTGGACCAGTTTGCACCTTGTGGACAATGCGACTCATTCACTATGGATCTTAATTTGGTTTCCGAAAACCTGACGGCAGTAATGATGTCTTTAAGGGAACTAGAAACAGCCGGAATCATCCTCAGTTACTATGATACGTGTGATTTACATGATGCATCTCTCGAATTGCTCGAATCTGACGCTTGGATTCGTATTCATGAGGCGATACGAGTAAAAAAGCCAATACGAATGCTTTCCCCACCCTTTCACCTGCGTCTCCTTCTCCCATCCTTCTGATCACGTACAATGCGACTTGTCCTTCGCTTTTTCCCAGGCGGTTGTGCAATGAGAAGACATGGCATGGATTGAATGTACACAAAAAAGTCCGATGAATGCTGACCTCATCACGATCGCAGCAGGAATTTCCAAGTATTTATGAGAATGGCTCGCTCCCTCGATGCCCTACAATTCCTTCCAGGAGATCATTCCTAATACTAGAAAAACGGTTCGATAATCCAGAATGGCTGTGCCCACCATTACCACTAGGTAAGACAATTCCTGGAAATATGATACAAAAATGTCGATTATGGCGAGTACTAGCTGCTAAAGGGAAGTGGAGGTTTCACTACAGTAAAAATGAAAACAAATAGCGGCTCGACAGGAATTTTCATCAAAGCACAGCTGTTCTTCGCGGTCGCATCAAAGCACCCTGAACACCTTATGGCGACCTTTGTAAAGTCGCCAAAGCGACACCCGTGCTTCTGCTTTCTCAGTTCAAAGAATAAGCCATGCAGGACCTATGTGGACGAGGCACTGCGAACGCCTCACTAGCTTCTGGACAGCCCACTCAGTGTGGAGCTGTTCGCATCAATTTTCTTCATAACTGGCGGTGGGCACACTTCACGATGACTCTTCAAAGTCTCTGTGTGCCCGTTCGGTGAATGCTGATCACTAAGATCCCGTTGTGATGCGCAGTGGTGGAAAGCCTCAAGAAGATAACCAACATCAGTCCCTTAGCACAGCACAACAAGAAAATGTCAAGCTCACAACAGCTGTTTTCGCGGGACAAAGAGGAGACCCCATCTAGAGACAACAGAAGACCGTAAGCAGTCTCATCTGTGACAAAATTCGAGAATGGTAGTGATGAGAAGTACATTCACATATTAGGGGGTACACTACCGTCCACCCAGTTGATGATGATAGTTCGATTTTCGGGTATGTGCCATTAGGGCAAAAACTCACGTGGCCGCGAGTGAGGTGCGGCGCGACGGATGCGAGCTGAGAGACGCCATATAACTTTGGTTCTATAGTGATCACGCGCACAGCAAAGCGATGACGATGCCCTAAGCCTTAAGACCTAACTACTATACGGCGCCCCTAGCTCCTACCCATCCCGACGCATGTCAGGCGTCGCCAGTTTTCTGTTCCAGTGGCGCACCCTCCGTAGTCGAGCACTTATGACCTCACGATTAGAGACAACCATTTCAGATTGTGTACTGCAAGCACACAGCCTTACCAGCTGAATCATTCTTCCCGCATTCTCTAGTTTATATCCTACTATATATTTTCGGCTAAGTGTGTCTGTTGATGTGTGTGTGTGTGTGTGCGTGTGTGTATTTGACCGAAAATTCATAACTCGCGTCGCAGCAAAGCTGGGATCCTGAATTCTAGATATGATATAGGGGACGGTAATTGGATCCCAGCGGTGGTGGACCGAAAGTGATAGAAGCTGATAAGGGCTGATAAGGAGCCTCGAAAGGCTAATGTCGTCAAATCCGTTTCGTCTTTCGTGTCGATCCTGGAGAACCCACACCCATAGGTGTTGTGAGGGGTGGGACGGGCACATCAATGGTGGGTGATCCACACTGATAACGTTTGATAAGATTCGATAAGGAGCGTCAAAAGGCGAATGTCGTTAAATTCATTTCACTATTCAGGTCGACCCTAGAGTGCCGACACTCATAGGTGTTTCGAGGGGTGGGACGGGCATATCAATGGTGGGTGGTCCAAACTGATAACGTTTGATAAGATTCGATAAGGAGCGTCAAAAGGCGAATGTCGTTAAATTCGTTTCACCTTTCACGTCGACCTTAGAGTGCCGACACCATAGGTGTTTTGAGGGGTGGGACGGGCACATCAATGGTGCATGCAAACTGATAACGGTTGGTAAGTTTCGATAAGGAGCGTCAAAAGGCTAATGTCTCTGAATCTGTTTCGCTCTTCTGGCTAACAGTGGGATGTTCACTTTCACAGGTATTGCAATCGGAACTGATAGTGGCTCACAGGGGCTGATAAGAGCCTTCAGGAAGTGGAAGGGATAAAATCCGGTACATTGCTTACTACAACTATACGACTGCTATAGTAAATGCGTCTGATGCTCACTACCATTGGTTGAACATATTTTGTTTATGTTCCGATCTGCTGCCGATGTATCGACCGCTAAATTGCCCAGCGTTCCAAATAATGTTGCATGCATTTTGATACTGTGTTATACGTGGATGATCAAAACACGATCTAGATTTGCGATAGCAAAACAGGCGATTCATTCACTCATGCGGTGCCGGCAGCAATACTGAGTATCGACCGCTCGACTATGGAAAATCTCAAATAGTGGTGCATGTCTGATAAGCATCGATAAGTGGCATATGGATCTACCACCAATAGGTAATAGATGTTCAGCAAACGGACAAATGGCTACCACTTGATGTTGCTCCAGAATTGACCATCCCTAAACTATCTAAACTCCCAATAGTGACCACTTCAGCCGAGGAGTTACGCGATTAGTGGATTCACCCATGTCATTCCTGAACATTGATGGTCGATATCATTGTAGCAAAAGGTATGGACCGCTAAATCATGTGAGCCTCTGGAAAATGGTGATCTTCCTCAGCGGTGATATCATCGATATCGGTCAATATCTATCACCTATTTGTAGAAAGTAGATGTTCAGCAAAAAGTTAACCACATGATTCTATTGTGTTGATCGAGCAGTACTGTGCGATAGCCCAACTGGTAAATCGAAACCCTGCTTCCACCTTTTCGATAGGAAATAATGAAGTCATTTGCTGATTTTGCAGTGATATCAAGGGGTTTTTATACAATTTTCTCCATGTTGTGCCCATGCTCTTAGTTCGTGTATTGGACGGGAGCAAAAATGTGCGCACCATATTTAGTAACAGTCGTGGCACAAACGGAGCATCTTTTGTGATATATGAAAGTACAAAAGTAGAAGAATCTACCTTTGCTGCCTCTCCTCCTCTATTCATCGTCGGACATCGACCGACGTTAGCTCGAATGTCGGCTGATCGGGGTAGCACTTGGCCTTTCTATTCAGTTGCTTTTTGAAAAAAATCCCGGCAAACCGGCAGGATCTGTTTCCACTGCAGCTTTTGTGAATAGCACTCGATTAGTGTTTGTATACACTTGAAACGCGAGCAAAATATGAAGGTCATGAGTTGGTAAACTCGTGCAGTACGAAAGGTTACGGTCAGAAGGAGACCAGCGCTCCCGCCATGCAGAATGGATTGTTTGTCATTTTCTATAGATTCAGACGATTCGCAATGAACCCACGGAAAGAGACTTTTCATGACCGATGCAGCCAACCCGCTACGGTCATCATAGGAGGCGTGAAGGAAACACTCGTCCGAACTGTCACTTGTTGCCTTTAATTTTTCAAGCAGTACAATCACATCAGTGAGGAGAGCTTTATTTAGTATGACGTGTTAAGCATGTTAGGAGTGGTACACTGGCAGACTATGTATTACATGTCACACGTATTACTAATGTGTCCCCCGTCAATATATAGCCCTCTCAACAGGATTGCACCACACTTCAAAGGCGACTATCTTCAAGAACGGTTTATATCTTCCCTGGTACTACGTTGCGTAGGCCGGCCCGATACCAGGGTCGATCGTTGCGTCGAGGAAAATTTTCAAAAAATACTGACCCCCAAAAGAGGACTTCCATACCACCTCCTCCCCCCTCCCCCCGCCCCTACTTCAGGTGTTGCTATTTCCGCGCTTACCCAGCCTATGCGATTCAGCAAGGAAATTAACAGTAAAAAAAGACAATGAGGCCAAACTCCTGACAAAATGAGAGAAATATGAACCTTGGAAAACCCAGCACTTTTATTCAAACAAAAGCGTCTAAGAGATTAGAGCCTAACATAACCGTATCAAGTATCGACCTCGCACCACTGCATAAGTTATGCGCTTTGCTTGCAGAAGCTTGACACCTTGTTCACAGTCCATGATTCCAAGAGAACCAAGGGGTCAGCCTAGCGTTGGCTCTATTTTTTTTGTTGCCCATGCGCCCTATTCTCTACAATATCGTCTTAAACACTTACCTAAAAAATTTGTGCCTTCCCTCATGTTCTCTTTGTGGGGGGGAGGGGTCACTGCCTGTATGTCCTTCGAGATTTTCGAGTGAAGATTGTACATATCAGTTTTGGATTCAAACCCGGTCAATCAGTTCTAACACATCTCCCCTTTACACTATGGACCTTCAGCCTTAAAAATTCTGTTGATCACTGCTCACCATTGAAATTCCGTCACAACTGTTGGAAATTGGGTAGAGAATAAACTGACGAACTAGTGACTCCCGATAAACCAGTCTCTTCTAGTTGATTCAGTATCCTTTCATTTCGAGGAGAATAGGGATCAAAATATATCTTTTTGCGTCCACTCCAAAACAGAATTCTGTAGCGATCAAGCACGGAGCAATGAAAGCGAGACATTGCAGCTTTTTCGCTGTGAAACCCTCAGGGAAATCACTTCATCCACTTCACTCCAGGCGTACTCTGTTGTTCAAAGGAGTTAGAGCGAAATGACATGAACCTGGCTGACGGCTGGCTTTTCACGAGTATTTCCCACCAGAGAATCCAACATGTGTTATTGCCCTAGCGCTGCATCCAAGAATTCCATAGTAGATCACTGATGTTAACATTTAGGCGTAAGAAGATGGATGAGAAGAGTATTAGAACAACTTTCACAAAATAATACCCAAACAACAGTAATTATTCATTTCCTTTTTGTAACGACTTAATGAAAAAGTGTGGCCTCAAGTCGAGAGTGTTGTGACTGACAGTATACCTACCCATTATGATACCCAAACAGCAGTAATTATTCATTTCCTTTTTGTAATGACTTAATGAAAAAGTGTGGCTTACCCTCAAGTCGAGAGTGTTGTGACTGACAGTATACCCATTATGATCGTGATATAAATACCTGCCATTGACTTAACCCTCGGAGCAGTCACGCGGATCAATGACCCCTCGGAACAGCCATGCGCGGACGCTTTTTTCACAAATCGTCTTCCAGAAACAGAAGGAGTATTGGTTGGAGCCCTTACTCGTCCCAGCTTCAATGAGAAGCTTGCTTCAAAGAAGCAGAGTGCGAAAGCTTCAGATGTCATCATTTCTGAACAAGAAGATGAAGAAAAGGACCATGATGTGAACGGTGTGATATGAGCTAGTTAGGAACGAGAGTTCTGTGCCGGAAGGTTTGTATTTGCTAATAAAGACAATAACAATAATAGATCGGCTGGTCTTGAAGCTATGCTTGCGAAGACTTTTTCGAACAACTCAGAGCCTGGACTAGAAAGGTACTGTCTCAATGGAATATTGGAAAAATTAAGTTATGCATGATAAAAGATCACAACGAGAAGCCAAACTGTGATCTTCAGTGAACCTTCCATTCATTTTCAAAGCACACAGTTTCCCATTCCCCTGCGTGCAACTGCATGATTAGCAATCAACTCATAATAACCAGCGGTAATATTGGGGTCGATCGGAAAACAAAGCAAGATCGAGTTGCACTCATAAAATATATCTACAGTGAATCCATAAATTCAGCTGAACTGTATGCGACTTCCACAGAGACGTACCACCACATCCCAGTCTTTCTTTGGAGTAGTCAGATAGGAAGAGGTGAGCCAAATTAAGCTCGACCTCCATCTTGCATCTCGGAATTTTGAGGGCGTTCTGCTTCACAATCTAATTATCTGGAAAGAAGGACCGTTCGGTCTAGAGGTATCGGCTAAAATTGGTTTGGTGGACACTCTTCCGAATTCGTCGCAACAGACGACATATTGCATTTCCGCCTCTTAAACCGTTCCCTCCCTTTGTAAGCTCGTGAGTAGAGATTCAGAAGACCTCTTTCACCTCTGACCCTCTTCCCACGCATAAACTCCGCATAGTTCAAAATGCCTATTGCTCCTTATGAACCCACCCGTTCATCCGTCACGCGTGCCAAGCGCTGCAAACAGCAACGACAAACTTCATCCATATATGGCGACATGACGCTAGCAGATTTCAAGAAATAAATGAGCCCACTTGAAAGGTTGCCAGGAGCCCAGAAACAAGCACCACACCAACCTTCTGAGAAACGGCTGCACCCTTAGCTCTGACGACTGAGAATTTTCTCAGTTGAAGGTTTCTTCTTTCCTATTCCAGAGAGAAGATCAATCCTTGCCGACGTGACTTCGTAGACACTATTACAGAACAACAATGGAGCGAGTTCGACGGCCATTAGAATGATTTTTTCATCAAAGCTATCCCATTTACCCAAGATTACGAAGTACTACGAAAAAATCCACCCAGTTGGTTGATTCGTTTTGAGAGCTGCAAGTGCATGCTTTCTATCAGCTTTGTTATGAAATGGCTGAAACTGCAAAAAGCTTGATTTCTTCAGAATAGGACACTGCTTGAAGAGGCAAGAATTGGGTGCCCTCTGAATTTCATTTGAATAACCGCGCCCCTTGATCTTCATTTGAAAAAGACGCTTTACACCATCTAACTTAGTGATGTCACCACGAATGAGACCACGCTTTACAACCACGAGAATACTAACAAAGGGGAGGGGGGGGGCGGACTCTGTTAGTCATGGACAATTCAGCTGAAACGACGGTGCCGAGATGTTTGAACGATCGATCGGCGTGAATTTCAGGTGCTCTCCAGTCGACACGTCACCCATAAGAACGAAGAAACAGGAGTGGATTGCACATTCAACGAGAAATGAACCTTCCGTTTCAAATGCAAGATAAAACATGCGAAAACGGTGATAACGTGGTCAATGAAACTTCAGAAGTGAAAGATGCTATCACAACCATATAGGTAGCTTCATCGAATTTTTCGCAACACCAAAAAATTACAGAGTTGTGGAATCGCAAAATCGAGAAGCGGCCATGGCAGCCAAGCCTTGTTTGTAGCCTACTATACCAATCACGAGATGGTCCCAGATGCACGAAATGGTTATACACCCAGTTTCATGTCTCGTGCTAGTACTTCTTGACATTATTCTAGCAGCCACTTGAGCATTCATCTATGTAGTCCCAGAAGTTCCGTCTTGAAACCTTAACTAGGCACACATGTAGGGAGCGGACAAGCCTTATGCCAGGGGAGAAATACGATCTCCGGTCGACGTTTTGAGACTACCTCTTCCTACACTCAAGGCAAAAAAAGATATTGATTGGTGGCCTCTCTTGAAGATCGCCTTTTCAGTCCAAAATTTTATCAAAAAAGGATGAACGCATAGGAATCCTCGAGGAGAATTCCTCGAGCCATGCCTAACCCGGGTGGGGCTGGCAGAAGTGGTGCAGGAGTGGATCCTTACCCCTTCCTTTCCTAAAGCCAGTT
Organism: Trichostrongylus colubriformis; assembly: GCA_963978905.1. Taxonomy (NCBI): domain Eukaryota; kingdom Metazoa; phylum Nematoda; class Chromadorea; order Rhabditida; family Trichostrongylidae; genus Trichostrongylus; species Trichostrongylus colubriformis. The sequence continues at coordinate 24,792,143 of OZ022260.1, forward strand.
CAAATACGCACCTCCTGGTTCAAATCAGTTCTCCGTACCGTTCCCCACCCTTCAACGGCTTGCTTTGATTGTACTGAGAAAAATTCTTGATTTTGATGCTTCAGCCGGGAATACCCTGCCCTATCCACATAGCACCCTTAACTTGGCCCTACCATACCACCATGCTCGTTGAGATTCGCAAAGCTCTACTTATTTTTAAAGCAGTTTACCATCATCATCCGAGGCATTAACTGGTTTCGCATTCTTTTTTTACGCCCCTCTCAGCATCGAAGACAATAAAGGATTGCGGCACGTCACATGAGAGAAAAGCAAGAGAGTCCAGAAAAAAAGGGAAATTCAGATTGAACAACAGTCGGCACTGGAGGAGCCCAAGAGCCAAATGAGATTGATCAACCTCAGCCGAGCATTCTATCCTCGTTTAAATGACCATAATGAAGGTTATGTTTTTAGAAATTACGGGTGGAAAATCGGATAAATCATTTAAAAAGAGCAGAGCTCACCTCATTCCCATCAGTACTGCCAAGGTGCAGGACTTCCGCCAGTTTCTGCTCCATTTCGGTCATTTTCTCTCCAACTTTAGCCAAAAGCTGAAAAAAGCCAGCAGTTAAGACGTGAACAGAGCGTGCGGTGTTGCGTATCAGGAGAACAGAGAAGTGCAAATACAATGGGCAGAACGGACGCTGTTAGTCAGCAAAGAAACACCCACATCACTCATGATGAGATCGGCGTAGACTGCACTGCAAAATCGTTAATGAGAAGACTGCTGCTGCTGGACGGTGTGGATCACACAGGCACACGGCTAGTATGAGCAAGGTTTACGACGGTACAATTGAGCACTGAAATCGATACGATCCCGTCACAGCGACACGACAATCGACGACTCGACGAGCGGACGCACTGATCAAACTACAGAACCATCAGATCATCACAGAACAAATCAGTGTCCGGGTTCGATATCATCATAAAACTCATTGGTCATAATGCAAGTGTGTGGTGATCAAAAATAGGGATGCCCTTTTACATAGTCATCATCTTCCTAAAAGAAACACCAAAGATCGACAATTTAGTTTAAAGTTTCCGATAACGCAATCCCTGAGAGAAATGGGCGGTTCAGGGTCGTGCCGTGGTGAAGCTGTCGCTCTGATCTGTGTCCGTCGTCCGTGTTTATCGTTTCCACTGAGAGATGAGGAAAAGGAAATGGTTACGGCGACTATTGCCCTTCACGCGGCTAATGGCATCATACATGAATTTCCCGGTTCCCTATTGTTTTCGTTCAGGTTTGATCAACAAAAATCGGAAAATGCGGCCTTTCGTGGTTTGTTATTGCCGAGCTAGTGTGGTTAGCACAACGCGTTTCTGCTTCGTGCCGACAAATCGGCGAACGGGCATTTACGTAAACAAGGCAGCTGCGTGCCATATTCGCTGCACAGCTCCCTTATGCAATAACACAGCTTCGACAAGGAGTGATTCCATAGGGTTCCAGTGGGATCACAATAGACTTTCTGACAGTGAATCTGTTGTGGTGTGAGGGATCCGATAGTTGTATCAACAGCTACTTGAGAAAGGAAACCCAGTCTCACTCCGATTTACATACTTTCTCTTCGTAAAATATTCTTGGGCCACACCTCAGAACGTCAGATTAATAATGAAAGGCTACCAAGGCTACGATTACATCACGCGCAATGCCTAAGAAAAAACACTCTCGTCATTCTGTGGCGTTTACGCCTCCGATGATTACCTATAGATAGGCAGAATGGGTCAACTCCCAACTCAACTACATAAACTGCTATCGAAATCTTTTGTGAAGTGGATGCATCCCTGCTGAGGAGTAGAGGGAGCGCGGTGCTTAGTCTACCCAGAAATCCTCTATCACTGGGGAAATCGAGAGTGATGTAGAGAACTTAACACTAAACTCCAATGAATCATATCTAAGGCACTTGGCACACCGCTACCTTAATGGAAATGAGCGCTCCTTTTGTTTTGACGAATAACATCATAATAAAGAACGTAAAAATATCATAATACCTACTCCTGTTGTCTCACCCATTCTAGTAAAAGTCGAGAAAAGGCTCATCAGGGTTAGGCTTATAAATTGGCTATCTTTAATAACGTTGTACCCGTAGAACATCATGGTTTCACTTCTGATGCTCTCACTGTAACTCTGCTGGCTGACTGTTTCAATGACTGGAACATTGCCTTAAGCCGTGGAAACTCTGTTGATGTCACTTACTTCTTGTCTGAGGCTTTTGATAAAGTGTATTACCAAAGCCACTCTCAAACTTGACGAATTTGGTATTGACAGAACGTTATTTGCATGAATCGCATTTAAATGATCGTGAAATAGGCGTCAAAGTTGAGAATTCGTTTCCAAGGTGCTATGCTTGTCCAAAAGGTTACCTAAAGGTAAAGTGCTATCACCTATTCTCCTCATCGCATATACGCATGATTTACCGTCGAATTGATAATAGGCAGACGATACCAAAATTGACGAATTCATAATAACAGTAATCGTGATGGGATGCGCTTGGCTACCATTACTTCATGTTGGTAACACTTTACATATGGAGTACAATTTCAACGGCTGCGTAATTCGGTGTAGAGGAGATGAGAGGTTTGGGTGTTCTCTTGAGAAATAATTGGAAATTCGACAATCATATCGATGCGGTTAAAGAAAGCGTTTGCAGCTCTCTTCGTCGTCTTTAGAAACGCTCACTATAATGGAGCATCCATCTATCTCACGCTGTACAGAGCCTACGTGATCCCGATTTTAGAATACGCATCACTGATTTAGAGTCCCTTCACAAGAAAGTCTCAGGCTAAAATGGAAAAAGTGGAACAGGTTTCCACTGAAGTACTTTACACTAAACATGCTCGAGTTCCTACAATCATGGTTCTCTTGCGTGCTATCCTGAAAGATTGACCTTTTCAATCCAAAAGCTCACTTTACCGACGAGTATTGCACAATGGTCTTTTGTTTTTAACTATGTTTGTAAGCTTTTTAGTAACCAAACTGAAAGCTAGTGAATCATGGATTTTCAAAACTTGTAGAGGCCGCACTACATTCTTCGGCACTGGCAACTTTCACGAGGTAGGAGGGGAACACCGATTGTTTTGTAACCACCTATTTTCGAGGAGCTAAATGGCTTCAAATGCTTCCATCTGAAGTACTAGAAGCGCCCAAAACTTCAATTTCCAAAGAAAGATCAAAACGAATCAATCTACTTCCTACACTGAATATCCCAGATTTTTGAGTGCCCAGAGTATATTTTCCTTTAGGTTTTCTTTTCTCGATGTCAAATGCGAGAGGCAATGAATGTGGTGTAATGTTGCTACGAATGATATCCAAACACCTGTATCATGGATCAAGAGGGCAGCAATCAACAACGCTCATTCTCGAAAAACTTGAACCTCTGATCCTTCTTAGGCATTTTTACTGCTACTGATAGCTGATGGAGTAGATGGAAAGTTTAGGATATTGATGTGGTCTGAAAAATCTTCGCAATGTGCACATTCATTTCTTTCCACAGGATACTAAAGACTTAAGTGTTCGTTTTGCTATTGCTAACGTCTATCGTTTTTGTTGTTTCGTTAAGGACTGCTCGTGATTGTATTAAACTGGTCACGGGGCTGCTCAATTGCTCTAATTTTTTATCAGTTGATAGTATTAGGTTGTAAGGAAAGTTTTGGCCGGTTTTTGAAATTTCAACTTCGAGAGATCATAACTCGGCTCAGAGTGCATCTTTTCTCACATAAGGAGAACCATTAGATTCGCTACACTCTTGGCAACACTATGCATACCTACATATCTCAATTTGATGAAGGGCTGATAATTTATATTGCGCGAAATGAAAAAAGTCGACTCCAAATCGCCACTCTTTCTAAACACACTGCTACTGAAGGAGCTGGCCAGATGTTTTGGGAAGTGGGGCATAGTTAGCGCTAGATCTGTTGAACATGATAGAAGAGTAAGGGCCTTACCCTGCAACAGCTTCAATTAGTGGAAGAGGATTTGTGAAAAATGCGCTTGCGCATGACTGCCGTGAGGGGTCCCGCGGCACCCATTTCTTTGGATTTTTCCAAATCAAGGCCACTTGAGGTGGTCAACTAAGGTTGCTTGTTGAGGGCCAATACTTGTGGATATCCCCTGCAAATATGGACGCTCATCGCCTTCTGCCGTTTTACTTAAAGCGATTTGATCAATTGAAAATACAAGCAGCTCGTTCTCATTTCTGCACTTCTTAAACCATGGACAAAGTGTTTCATCCGGAGCATCACCCCCTCCTCTTGCAGTATTCACATTTGTGGTCACCTTCGCTGGGACTCGGCTAAACAAGAACTCTTGAAGTGAAGTCATCTTAAAAGTGCCATTTTCGCAGCACTTTAAAATTTCCCTAATGATTCGAAAACCTTGTGGCATTCCAAATAAAACATATATTCAGAAAGAGCAACTTTTTCTATCTAACGAGCACAATATGTCAGCTGATTCATGTTGACGCGCTCTGATAATTAAATTTATCTTGTGAACGCGAAAAAGCGGCCAGAACTTTCCTTACAACCTAATAATAAAGCCTTGCCCTCTTAATGGTTCATTATTGGATTATGCCCATGACTAAAACCTTCGCCATACCTATTTCATGCCCTTTTCAACACCGACATTCACGAGTCTCGGTGACCTACTTCTACCTGTTCTGACTGTTCCACGAGGATCATCGGCATTTTGTTGTTTCGATGTTCAGACGAATTCTTATGGCCCCATCTGTGGCATAAGGGCACCATTACCGGCTGGTGCAGGTACAAGACAATCGCCACTTGTGGTTGCATCAGGTTCAAAGAGCTCAACGCCTTTCAGGCGGAAACTTGTTGACTATGAAGGTTTTTCGTTTACTATTATCCACCCTCAATGCGGATGTATAGAAGGCCTCTGTTCACCATTCGTTTCTGTAGGTTCACGAAGAAACAAGCGTCAGTCCCTTTGACCAGTCTTACAAGGGAAGGACCACAGGTCGAAGTGGCCATTCGGAATAGGATACATATGGTCCGACGTATTTTCGGACGCTGATATCGAATCTGTATTCGAAATTCGCAGAACGATTCTCTGGGCGGAGTTATGGAGGTTTTTTTTTTTTTGAAAAAAAAACAGTACTATTACATGGTAGGTTTGAAAGCCCATAGCACGCGAGCCAGACGTTCTTGCGCAAAACCAGGGCGATTTTTCGTGTTCAGGGAGTCAAATTACCCCAAGGGACAAGTTTTTAGCAGATTCGAGAATTTGGTCAAAGTTCGGAAAAATTAACGATCTTTTGGATGGCAACACGTTGAACAAGGGAGAAGTCGTTGACCATTGCCGAGGAAATGCTCGTATTTGACGCTTGTTACGTAAGTTTAGTGGGATGGGCAAGTGTAACATGTATGTGTGGGTTATCCTGTTCAGGTTGCAGGATTTTTTGTAGAAGAAAATTCAAAAAATACACTTCATCTGCCGGCCACCCCAATTTTCCGAAGTTGGACCAAAATCTGGATTTGGCTGAAAATTTGCACAGAGGAGTAATTCGATCCCCTGTGCGCGAATATCATAATCTTTTTACGCAACAACGCCTAATTCGTGTGGTATGGGAATCTCTTCGACTTGATATCCTTCCCTTGTGAGTAGTGTTAGTAGTTATAAATAAAGTGGCAGAGTGATGGGTGCGATAGGTTCCAGTACAAGGAAACGTCCAGGAGTGAAAGAAAAGCACTTACTGACAATTAAACACAAAATGCAAAAAAACCCGGACCGGCGGGGGAGCAAACCCACTACCCCTGTTCTGCAGATCAGGAACACTGCCAATGAGCCACCGAGGCCCTTGATTGCTTAGCACGCGGCCGTGCTGATGAAATAGTGCCCGGCCACAGAAAAACCTCCATAACTTCGCTCAGAGAATCGTTCTGCAAATTTCGAATACAGATTCGGGATCAGCGTCCAAAAATGCGTCGGATCATATGTGTCCCATTCCGAATGGCCACTTCGACTCGGGGTCCTTCCCTTGTTAGTACTCATCGTTCTTTCCTTACTTCTTTTCTCTGGCGCATCCATCCGGCGCATACATAAATAAATAATGAAGAATGAGTATCATCAAGAACAAAGATTCTACTTCGGGTCAGTTAAAGTGGGGAGGGAGGGGCGCGGGGCGCAAAATTTCCATCGACGTCGAAGTTCCTGGGAGTGTACCCTTATGTCAGGACTTCGCACCGCGGTGTCGCAAGCAAAGCGATGCGGACGAGATAAAGCGCCGTGTTGTTGGGCCCCAAAGCGATTACAAGTCATCTGTGTATGGGACTCCAAGCATTACCGTGTGATCGCTAGAAGACCCAACTCTAGCGCTTCGCATAGCTCGCACACTCCGCGTCGCACGCCGTTCGTTGCAGTGCGATATCCTGACATAAGGGTACACACCCGAAGCTCCCTTCTCTACCTAAGCTCAGGCTGGAGCAAATGAGACAGATGCTCTTTTATGTAGGAGAAGGGGTATGAATTTCAGCCTAAACATGTGGAGGGAAGGAGCTTCGACGTCGGTGAGGGTTGCGTCTCCCCCTCCCTCCGCGACTTTAATTGACCATCTACTTCCATTCAAAATCGTAGTGGTATGTGAATGTGATTTGCCTTTGCAATGATTCCGGGGTCAGCCGACGTACAAATCAGTGCTTCATCCTCCCAAACGCGTCTGGTGCCAGTTCAGCAACCACGGAAGAATGGTCGGCTTGGTCGGCCTCAGCACGCATGCGGATTTGAACTCCGCATCACGAGAACGAGAGGGCGCACCACCTGTCACTACAACACCTCCGCCCGAAGAATACCAAATCATAACAAATATTATTACAAAAATATGGGTGGTTCTATCAAACAACCAGGTACTGTGAAGGTAGAGCAGTGCAGGGAAATGTCTGCTGAGATTGGACAATCAACTCGCGTCGATGGACTCGAGTCGTGAAACAAGGTAGCTTTCACAGGACTTACTACTATGTTAGGCTCAACTATGCAATGTGGGAGGAAAGGGCGAAAGTGGTTCTACTCTACTAGCCACTACTCCACGTCTTCGACTTTTAAGGAAGCGTTTCCACAAAGCATGCTAAGACAGCATCAACTTAGGTGAAAGAAAAATAATAAAACAGTTACGGGTTGGCTGGAGATTGTGTGCTCCAAAGGCTGCTCAAAAAATCATCGGTACCCACGGATCTGTCAAACGTCTCGTCCGTCACCATCCTTCGAGAAGTCCGTTCGGTCTCCCGTGTCTTGTATAACGATTTCAGAAGGCAAATCAAACACACATGCACATACTCACACTGATGAGACCAGTTGGCTAATTCTGCCCACTGTTGGCACCAGCCCTACCTCTGAAGGAAGGCTTCGAACACGCTTGGATGACTTGGAGCACGAAGGTGTTAGGGCTATTCCTATATAAAGATGTTTGAAGGCACGATGCTGGATGTGCATCAGCGGAAACCTGAATTTATACAGAAAGGTGATTTTATGGAGGGCTGAACTTCCTGAATCGTTATGCAACCCCTAGAGAGCCAAAGCATCCTCGTATTTGTGGGAAAGAACAACTGATAGAAGACATCCTCAAGAAGAAAGATAAATAGGCCAGACTGACCATTCTCAACGAAGTACACATCGCTGTATACGTCTTGAGAAGTCGAACTCAGATCTGCTCTCCAAATTTGCAAAGCGTATCTGCGAACGGAGCTGTTTTTCTGATTGAGCAATACTATTACATGTAAGTAAATACAGGCGCTCGTAGCGCACGAGCCAAGCGTTTTCACAAAGAATTAATGTCGTTACCATGGTAAGAAGGTCAAATATCCTCAGGGCAAAATTTCTGGCATGAGTGAAGACTTCACAACAATGCGGGAAAACCCCATGGTAGAGGAAGGTGGCCATAGAGCAAGTGCTGTATTCATTTGCTGCATGCAAATGCTACTAGCTGAATCAAAAATAACCGGAGCATACCTAAATAGGTGTCTTTCGCAGCAAACGTGCGTGGGAAACGCCAAAGAAGAGCATTTCCTTGGCAAAGGTTAACAACTTCCTTTCGTTCAATGTGTTGCCATTCCATAAATGGAGGATCCTTTCGAATTTTGCCAAAAACTCAATGAAAAAGCCTGGCTCACGCGCTACGGTAATCTGCACTTACTATATGATAGAATTTCTATTCAGAGAAACCATAACTTCTTTCGTAGAGTCGTTCGAATTGGACGGCGGATTTGAGTTCAGCTTCTCAAGACGCATATAGCGACGTGCATCTCAATGAGAATGACCACGCCATATTGCTTCTTGTTAGAACATATCAAGCTAAATGTAGACATAGAGGTCAGGACGACATTTTGGTCAACGCTTTGAAATCCACATGCCTGCACAAAAACACGCACACATAAAACAAGCCATCACTATTGGTAGTGAGAGGGGGGACAAAAAAAGAACGCCGTCCAGGAATTATGGCTTTTAAGCTTAAGAAAGAAATGCGCCCCGATTTAATGAACCACTTCAACCCCTCCCCCACCTCATATCGAAACACCATCTCAGGTGTATATTGATAGAAAATGGTACGAAAAAAAACTCAGTTCTATTAGTGAATAGCGCACACGACAACTCAAAACGACGCATACAATAATCAAATGTACGCAGCGGAACCAAGTAGACGGAACTAACAACGCGAGGGAAGAGCACAAGTAGGTCAAATTCGTCCCGCCTTTTTCTCCTAATCCGGGAAGTGTCGGTTCAAATGATACGATTGAGTACAGACGCTTTATGCTTTCGAGGAATAAGCGTAGAGCAGACGCTGTTGAAAGAACCAAGAACGAGTACAGGTTCAAGTAAGAATTAATACCGTAGCAAGGTGCTGAAATAGTGGTTGCGGCGGGAGTCTCGAAACAGTGCATGACGACACCTAATATAGGCAGGAAACTTACTTGTGGGAGTCACACACAAAAACAAACTCCAGGGAGTAGAAAATTTCTGCTCAACCTGAGAGTGAGAAGAACTCCGAGCAGTGTCCCTTTCCAGAAAAGGCATACCAAAACACCTTCACACTGAAAAATGATTCACCCACTACGGGGCCACACAAATAATAAAAACTCATGGAGTACGAAATGTGAAAATTTGTGGTGGAGTAAAATTCTTATCATGACTGCGAATGCGCTCCTGAGGGGCTATCTCAAGGTAACGAGAGATTTTGTTTGCTTATTTACTGGACATTTCGAAACAAGAACGTCGTATTAACAATTGAACACCTTATTATTACATGTTTTGAGGATTGAATGTCCTTGAGTGCTACCCCCACAGCACATTAACGCCTTACTTGTTCAGCCTTCTTTACAAGAAAAGGGGGGGAGGGTCTAAAAAGGCATACCACTGCAGTTCGCCCCACTTACAAACGGGGATGAAACCACATCTTTTCCACGACATCCCCTTCCCGGTTTCGAAACGTTCTCTGCAGTTATTGCAATTACAATGCATAAAACTGAACAGCGCATCTCAAGGATGTGCAGTTAACAAGCCTCAGAGGAAAGGGACAGACCGATCATATCATCATATCACGAGGTACGTATACATCGGTCAGGTTCCACGACTAGAGTTCATTGAGAAGGTACCTCAGCTAGTAGCCCTCTTGCCGCATACGGTAATCTCGTCACAGTTAAAACTTAGTTAAGCGTGACACATGCAGTGAGAACAGTTAACTTCGGCAACACAACGTAAGTGATAATGCCAAACAAAAAGGTGACATCACCAACACCAAAATGAAAAGCGAGGCTCGCGGGAGGGCGAGCGAGCTCGACCTCTCGTCGCGTAAGCCGCCGAACGACTGCACACTACGGCTGGCGATCGATAGCGTAGTATACGATCGCCCACGGCCAAAACTCCTCCCCACGTCAGCCACGACTGGAAGCACGACCCATCAACACCGCTCTCGACGGCTGTTAGAACCGGACGACCAAGCTATACAACTTTATTTAGCTCTTGCATAAATAAAAACAACGGGAATTTGAAATATCTGCAAAATAGCTCCATCAACAACCTTTTTTATTAGATAACTTCGGTAACAACAAGCCGGAACAATAGATTTACATTTTGTCAAGGTAGTTGTCAAGTGCGGGCAAGCCCTCCTTGAGTCCTTTACGCTTCCTTGTTTCAAGAACAACCTGGTTTGGCTTACTACCGGGCTCCAGTGGGTCTCCTGGCAATACTTGCCAATGATCGAACACACACTGAGGGAAGGCCTGACCACCAGTGTTCGAGCGCAGATCGGCGGTGAAACCTGAATGGAGTTAGTAAAAAGGAGGCGCACTCGAAATTCATTCAAACTGCTTACCGAATGACTCGTTGACGGGGAGATAGGCTTTGACAACGAACATAGGAGTTCCGGCGACCTGTGACTCTTCGAATACGTGTCCTCTTCGACGATTGAGCACACCATATATACCTCCTACAGCAACTTCAGGGCATTGAATTTCCACGAGGTAAACGGGTTCCAAGAGTCGTGGACAAGCGGTGAGTACGGATGCGTAAATAACACGACGAGCAGTTGGGATGATCTGGCCACCACCTCTGTGGATAGCATCAGCATGAAGCGTCACATCTTGGATGTCGAAACGAATTCCGCGCATATGTTCGTCAGCAAGAACGCCTTCTCTTGTCGCCCACTGGAACCCAGCAACGACCGAATCCTTGATTTCATTCAGGTATTGAACACCTTTTGTAACGTCGACTAGAATGTTCGGACCAGTTCCATCAGGACCAAAGCACCAGATTTTTCGCGCTTCGGTGACGTCGTAGTCGTACTTTTCAGCTAGAATCTTGGCACGGGCCTTGAACTCATCACGAGCGTTGACAGTACCATTCTCAATATCGTCAGCAAGACCATCGGGCATTGGCTTGCATGTAGCATGCAAACGGTTGTGCTTGTTCGGTGACTTTGACAAGCAAACTTGATTGGACTCTTCCGCGACAGTTTCACGGTATGATACCACTGGGTCTGACTTCTTCAGTGGAATGCAGGCGTGATCTTCCTCAAGATCCTTCAAGCAGATTTCAAGATGAAGTTCTCCGGCACCAGCAATGATGTGTTCACCAGATTCCTCGAAGATGCACTGCACCATGGGATCAGACTTGGCGAGGCGCTTCAATCCTTCAACCTTAAAAGAAATAATGAATACAAATAGACGCGATGTTCCAGAGGATAAAGGCATGGATAATGTGAGAAATCTTACCAATTTAGGCAGATCAGCAGGGTTTTTTGCTTCGACGGCAACACGCACGACTGGTGAGACGGAGAATTTCATGACTTTCAAGTTGTGGGCATCCTTATACGTGGTGATGGTTCCTCCTTTGACAAGATACTGATCAACACCAACGAGACCAGCAATGTTTCCAGAAGGGATGTCCTCGATGGGTTCAATGTAACGACCCATCATCAAAATGGTTCGCTGGATAGTCTTCTCATACAAGTCCTCCTTCTTTCCTGGCACATAATTAGGTCCCTGGATCCTGGCTTTCATTCCAGTCGCAACCTTTCCGGAGAACACACGTCCGAAAGCATAGAATCGACCCTTGTCCGAAGTAGGTACCATTTTCGATACATACATCATCAGAGGTCCGTTAGGATCACAGTTCTTGATAGCAATGGCAGCTTCATCATCATGAGGACCTTCATACAGCATCTCCATTCTGTATTTCTGAGCAGTTACTGGTGACGGCAAGTGAATACAGATCATTTGCAACATGGTATCTCCGGCAGGAAGCCATTTCCTCATGAATATCTGGAAAAAAGAGGAATGCAGAACGCTTCCAATAACCACAAAAAAGATACGAACCTTCATCAAAGGCTTGCCTTCCAAATCCTTCTCGTCATGAGCTAGCTTAATTCCTAGTTTAACAATGAGGGCCTCAACCTGATCTTTCTTAACGTTCATGACGGCATCGAAAACCTGAAACACATTATTAATCAACAGCGGAAAATCCACCCTCAATATAAAGCATGTAGATAATCAGCAAAGTTTTTTTTCACTACCGACCACAGCCTGCGAGCAAAGACTACTCCCTCTCTTTCTTCTTGTCACATTTTAGAACGAATTGTTAACAAAGGAGAGGAAAAACCAAGTCATCAACTAAGCCTATGTCGCAAGAAAAATAACGGGCTAACAAAAATTTGCTGCTCAGTCTACAACTTGCAATCATGTACTTTCTCTTACCTTGAAAATAGGATCCAACACGAATTGGTTGAAACCTCTCTTCGCCCCTTCGCTTTGTTGAGAGCTCCACTTCTTGGTCTTGAGATCGAAAAATCGATCGCCCCAGAGGTTCTTCATTAGCTTGTCAACCTAGAAGCACCAAGAGTTGTTACTTCGGTATGCTTAAAAACTACTTATTTTACCTGAACTCCAAACTTGTCGGCGTACATCTCGGCGAATTGCTTCAAGGTGAAGGCCCAACCATGAAGACCAGAACCAAAACCAACATTGCCAACTGATGGATCTACCATGATGGCTCCCATTGGACCATCATCATCTCCATAAGTTGCAATAATAACGTTGATATTTTCAACAATGCGCTGGAATGTTTGGAACAACTCTTCAGCGCCCAGCTGCAGCTCGAGGAGAGCACGGTCCATCTTGTTCATGAACAAAATGGGCTTGATGCGCTCGGCGATCGCTTGACGAAGCACAGTCTCCGTTTGGACGCACACTCCTAAAAAACTATTTCGCAACCAGTATCGAAACCACTACACAATGATTTGATGCACTACGTACCAGAAACGCAGTCCACAACTACAAGGGCTCCATCAGTCACACGAAGAGCAGCAGTCACTTCAGATGAGAAATCAACGTGACCGGGAGAATCGATCAAGTTGATCAGGAAACCGTTAAACTTCTCCTTTTTTCCGTCTACCTCAACAACTTCAACTTGCTGGTCGCCCTTGATGAAGTTAATGTCCTTCTTGTCGAGTTCAAAGAACATAGAAATGGCACTGAAGAAAGAATAAAGCTGTGCATTCTTACGCCTGTAGCTTGGATCAAAAAAATTGAAAAGACAACCAGCACTCACGTGGATTTGATAGTGATACATCTTTCCTGCTCATCCTTTCTGGTGTCAGTAAAACGAGTCTCTCCAGCTTTTGCTCCGGCTATGATACCAGCTTTCGAGACAAGTGAGTCAGTAAGAGTAGATTTCCCGTGGTCGACGTGGGCGATAACAGACATGTTACGAATGTTTTTTTTGCGATCCATCAGTGCACGGATCTCTTCGATAGTGAAGTTCACCTTTAAAAAAGAAAAAAATACATACAAGACAACTCCATAGTATTCCCATGATCCTGAATATTCACTCCACCAGTTAAAAACACTAGCTTCACCGAACAGAAATTCTTTGACTCACCATTTTTCGAGATATCGGTGTTGCTCACGGCAACTTCCTTGACGAAATCAACGAGGCTCACAACCGCACAAGCGAGGCGGCGATCAAGTAGTGAGGCTGTAGTGGAATGCAATTCTTGTCGCACGAACTGCATCGCTTCAGCGTGGCGATACGCAGCGATTACGGTCGCGCGCCGAATTCAAATCGGCTGGCTTCAAGCCAAGTGACTATTGACGATTTGTTGCACTCTACTGCGTAATATTGCGCAGTTCTCGTTTTGCTCCAGTGCGAACCTTGTACAATTAAGACAATTGCGTGTTGTAGAATATTACTAATGCTGTATGCATAGTTAGCTTGTGAATGCTCGTTGATGGGGTAGTAGACCTCGTTCGCCGTTAATGTGTGAAGTGAGAAGCTAGAGGTAACATTTTCCTCGTTCTTTTCTAGGTTTACCTTTATTTCCGCGAGATTCGGCGAATCGTTGGGAGAGGGGCACTCCATTGTGCTCTGCGTCTGGCGCTACTTTGCCCAGGCTTTAGCCTAAGTCACAGTTCTGAGGCAAACATTATTTTTCTTCCGTAAAGTCATGTCTTGGTAAAATTATACTCTTGAGTGTTGAAACTGATGATAGAACGGTATCGAGTGAGAGACGGCAGCTCTTCAATAGGTGCTCCCCCCCCCTCACCAACTACACCGGCACCTAAAAACCTCTGCGGTTAAACGAGGCTGGAATCACTTCTCTGCGCGAATAAGTATTCGAACCGTTCGATTGTTAACTCTCATCCCACAATAGATTTCAGTTGAAAATTGTTGCTCTAAAGGTGATAAGGGCGCCTACATGTGTTGAGAATATGTTGAGATAGTTTATCCGCTCCAGGACTCGTACCAGGCTCACGACCATTTCTCTATGTCATTTCCCGCCTGCATTAGCTGGTTTTGATTGTGCTAAGTTGTGAATATAGGAGCCCTGGCCAAAAATGCAGCTTATTATATCCACAATCCTCAAAAACATCTAATCAGGTTAGGGGTGCTAGCGACTAATAGTTGAGGCACTTTCGTGTCTCTATCAGTGTAGCAGAGTTGTTGGAACATGGTTTATTTTCTTCTTAACTGTATGGCGTAGAGTAGAAAAGTTGTTCGTTCAGATCTTAGAAGTGAGATGAACGTGAATAATGCGCTGGTGAAACCAATTTGGAAGTTTCGTTCGAGAAGTTCTTCTGATATTTATCAGTTAAGCGTTTCCTTTGATGCTGTGTTATTTCCTCCATCAACATTGATATCGGTAACGATAAAAGAATTTCACGCAAAGCTGGCGCGCATGCCCCTGTGGGTGCTCTTTCAAACTCGAGAGAGCGTTGACCATCACACTTGATGGTTCTTTGGTACACAGTTCTGAAGAGGGCTTTAACAGTATTGGCATGAACTTGTCGGCCCAATGTGCGACGTCTCAGTACAAATGAATTTCCAAACACTTGTTGGCCCAATGTGCGATGTCTCAGTACAAACGAATTTCCAAACAATGTCCTGTCAACAAAACTTTTGTGTGATTCTGGTGCCATATCGAGGACTTTCTCTTTTAGTTATGCTTACGATTAGTTAAGAATCTGTTCTGCAGATGGATGTGGACACTGCTCTGGACGATTCTGCTTCACAAGCATCTAACACTTCAGCATCCTCTATGACTATACAGTATTCTGCCGATGATCTTCAAGAAAACACAACTGCGTTGATAGCTAATCCAACTGCCGAAAACGTGAGAAATGAAGGGAAAATGAGAAGACTGAATAGACGCTTGGCTCTTGCAAATCTTCAGCTCCCTAAATTATCTGCCTCGCAAGATAGTGTGATCGACCTTCGAACAGAAGAGGTGAGAGCTTGCAGGGTTTTCTTATGTGCATTAAGCATTGAGCGAATAGCTTTCTTCAGGATAAATTGGGCGATATATCATGGCTGAGGAAGAAGTTCCCCTCTATTAAAACAGATGTAGCGAAGACTGATAATACGTGGGTTAAGGTAGATGAGATGATAGTATGTGCGAAATAGTTCGTGCCATATTTTCAGTGTCTGTAATTTGCCCGCCAATGCTCCTCATAGTAGTGAGTCTTTTTTTCAGTGTTGCTTTATTGCATCCTACTTTGAGAAGTCTGTTCAATATTTCAGTAGCTATACAGAAAAGTCTCAAACAGTCTCTGGAAAAGAAATTAGCCGAGCGAAGGAGGGCTGGTCTCGCAAAACGGAAGGAGTTATATTTGGAAGATAACGAGGGTATCTTAGAAGATGATGACGAGGAAGAAGAGTGTGGTGATGATAGCAAAAAGAAATCAAAGACGAAAAAGTGAGATTCCTTTCCTCCACTTCTTCCGTTATCTATTATGATTCTCAGCTCTCGCGAACGTTTTCGTGTATTATATTATATTATATATTATATGTATTATATTAATTGCCGCACTGTATCATCATTTTCCAGACAGGTAAGGGAGTCAGAAGAGAGCGATGGTGAATATAGTGCTGATGACGAGGAAGAAGAACCAGAAACTGACAATGAAAGCTCACAAAATAGCGAAACGGTTGGTGGGGATGATATACAACAAATGAATAACGCTCTGCGGTTGTTCATTCCCAATTCACTTTTTAGAAATGCGGAGCTGTGGATGATTTGCCAGAATCGGTGGATTTGTTCGATGGTGCATCTGTAGTGGATTGCCCAGTGAAGGAT
Source organism: Trichostrongylus colubriformis (assembly GCA_963978905.1). Lineage (NCBI taxonomy): Eukaryota > Metazoa > Nematoda > Chromadorea > Rhabditida > Trichostrongylidae > Trichostrongylus > Trichostrongylus colubriformis. Next base: position 24,808,246 of record OZ022260.1, read on the forward strand.
AGCCAGAGGCTTCACGATGTGCGAATGTTTGCTTTGATTTATGCCTACAACAAAATGTCGAAAAACGTTTTCACTAGTTTTAGGAAGAATCAGTTTTTTCACATCATCGAAGACGCGGTGAGGGAGATAAGGTTATTGCGTCGACTACTCAGGTGTGTTTTATTTATTCGTACAATATTGTGTCATGTTCGATCATTTTGTGTTTAGTGTCAATCAGGAAAAACGCTTCTCCCAGTTGATGTGAGTTTCGCTTTTTGCCACGGTTTCGATTTTCCTGGTAGTTTCTTTCCGGAATTTATTTCTACTAGGTTGTCTCAAAAGTTTTGTAGGATTTTTTCGATCATCACTTTTTGTAATTTTTTCTTCCAACAAAGAACAATAGGCAACAACGCATTTACCATTATTATCGACAACACTCTGCCACCGCATAGGTAGATCGTTGATTCCCTCCTCTCAGAACTCTGGGTTCTGAGCATCGAAGAGGTCAGCGATCGCTTTGCAAGCATGTCATAATTGACGAATTTTCTCTTGGCCGGGAAGGATTCGAGGATGGGTAAAGTGATAGTCAGAAGGGGCAATGTCTGTAGAGTATGGCGGGTGGGGCAGCACATCCCAGCCGGGCTCCTGTAGCTTGGCCTGGGTACACTTCGCGACGTATGGGTGGGCGTTGTCATGAAGGAGGATGACCGCGGACCTTCTCAGGCGCTTTTCTCGAGTAGCGACGGCGACTGCTGGAGCTGGTGGGTGTATACGGAAGCGGGTCTGTCTTGCCTTGTGTCAGAACCTCTTGGAAAAGCATTCCTTCCGCGTCCAGAAGCAGCAGAGTAGAATCTTCTTCGGATGGAGATCGGACATGGGCTGCGTTGGCGGCCCGGCGTCACGTAGCAGCCAAAAGGAGCGGAGTACGTTGGTATCGTACATGTCCCAGCTTTCATCGCCCGTAGTCAGATAGACGAGGAAGTCGTTGCGATGCGGGCGGAGCAGCACCGATTGACAGATGCTCACATGGGCACTTTCGTGAGCATCCGCCAGGGCATGAGGTCCATCGCGACAGCACCTTCCGACAACCGGGCTCTTGTCCATTCCTCTCCGCTAGCTCGCACATGGTTTTCTCAGGATCGACGCGAACGGCGGAGAGCAGCGTTTCGTCGTCGAGCGCATGTTGGCGTCCCGTGCGTGGCTTGTCTTCCATGTCATTCTCGCCGTTGCTGAAGCTGATGAGCCAGCGGCGCACGGTCTCGTAGCTCACACATCCCGTGCTCAATGCAGCGTTGATGGAGTCGCAAGCCTCCGTCGCTTTGGTGCCACAAGACCACTCATAGTAGATGACACCGCGTGTTGAGTGGGTATCGACTTCGGGCACTGTAGCTCTCTCCACGGAATTTGGTGGGTCAATGTATATTTTAATAGAAAGCTTAGAGAACGTTCTACTATTCCTGAACCGCCTAGACCCGCCTCGAAGAACACGAGTTATTGATTTTTTGAGAAAAATCCTACAAAACTTTTGGTATAACCTAATAGTTTTTCGGTCACTCTAAATCACATGAAAGAACGCTTGCGATGTCCATCATAGTTTACCATTCGAGTTTACCGACTCGAAAAAGCAAAATGAGGGGAAGGGACGAGAGTCAGTGTGAGAAGTCGCAGTGTTGGGAGTGAGCAGAACATGACAATAGCCGCCTGTGTCTGTTACGGTGAACTGTACAGTTCTCATGTCGTGACCGCACTCAAACTCCACTCAAATCCGTTGTACGTGAACCAGCCGAGATTCTATGGTAGGAGCGAAAATATGGACGAGCATACCGTGACCGTTGTTCCTCGCCCTTCTCTCCTCTGCGTGTCGGCTAAATGCACAGTATTATATTAAAGTGTGACTCATTGCTCGAAAAAGTTTGTGGGAAATCGATTTTACTGTCGTTACTCCTATTCCTTTGAGAGTCTCAACTTAATGCTGGAGGATGATGGCGATACCGAATCTACTACTACTGGAATGACTCAGCCGCAGTTTCCAAATTCACTTTCTCAATGGTTCGGTAAAAATCTCATTTTTCCCCTTTTCGGTGAATATGTTGATAGCTTCAACTTTATTCAGGGTCGCAGGTGAAAGCTCTGACGAGGCGCAGACTAGCGTACAAACACCAGGTCGGTGTATTTTGTATAAACGAAGATACAAATTTCTACTTCTTCAGGCTGCTGTCAGACTTCCTTTTTTGCGATTTTGCGGTGTCGCGGCACCGAACGCGAAGTTGCGGCAATGCAAGATCTCAGGGTCGCAGCATTGCGTGCGAGTGCGGAACGCCGCAGAATCGCAAATTCGCAAAAACGGGAAGTCCGATGACGATCTCACCATGGGAGATTGGATTAAGAACTTACCCTTATTGGAAGGCGTTAAGCAGTCCTACGTTGTCTGATGGGATGTGTGTTCGGTCAGGGTAGTAGTGGTTTATTTTCTGAGTGATAAAACAATCAGGCCTTATTGTATATTCTTTGTGGAGCAAGTGAAGTGGAGGTCTTGTAATGAGGAGTGGCGCGCACTCGCACTCGCATGGTGCGGAGCACAAACCCGGCTCAGTGCCCGATTAGGCCAACCAAGTCTTCCATCTATCCAGGTTAGAAGACCTGATATCAGGTTGTTGCAAAATTATTTTCGAAAACGGACCGCATACTTCAAACTACTGTAACTCAGCTTAGACACAAGTTTATTAATCGAAGTGAAAACCATCGGAATCTACATTTTTCTGCCAACGAGCAGGTAATAATTTTAAGCCTTCACTATAAAAATACTATCACGAGAATCAACGAACTCAAGGAGGCAAATCCAACATCATGTAAATTAGTAAATTGTTCCTGACGCAGATGAGAAGGTAGGGCTCGAAAAAAGTGGTTTTCTGTGGGGGAAAGGTTGGGAGAATACTCTGGGTAAGGGAGAACTTTTACAAGCAAGTGGGTCAATTTTCACCGAGTTATTTGTGAGGTGTGTGGTCTTGCGTTGTCCTACAACAGAAATGGCCCTCTTCTATTCGGTCACGATTTTTAACGTTTGCTCCAGATCACAACGGTGAGACTCTGCTGTGACTGGCTTTCCAGGTTGCAAGAATTTATATTGGATTACACCTTTACAACACCACCACACAGTAATCGTAACCTTATTAGGGTGAAGGTCCGGTTTAGGAAAGGTTTTTCGAGGATTCTTATTTATCCAGACCTCTCCCCGTTTCCTCTTATCATAAAGAACCCATTTTTCATCTACAGTCATATACGGTTTACAAATGGCTCATTTTTATAGCGAACTAGGAGGTTGGAGCAGGTGTCGAAACGTGCCAGCCGCTGCTCAGGTCAGCTCAGGAGGCACCCACTTCGACATCTTCTTCACCTTGCCGATTTCCAGCAAGTATCTGGTCACTGTAGAGTAATGTATGCCTGGGTCTTCTGCTAACGTACGTGTATTCGTCTCCGGATTTGCTTCGACGGCTCTCCTTAAATCTTCATCATTAATCGTCGACCTGCGGCCGCGACCCGACTTTCCTTCGAGATCAAATCGCCAGAAGCAATTTTTTTAACCAGAGCTCCACTGTACGTTCGCAAGGACAGTTCTTCCCGAAAACACTGCTGAGATTACGGGCTGCCTCCGCTGCGAAGTGTCCCAATTTAAATTCGTAAAGCATGATGACTCGATAATCGCGTCAGTTAATGATTATACGCAGCCCTGGAAAAGGCCGGCTGGAACAATTAGAGCGACATTCATAGAAGTTTTTGAAAGAGCAGAAAAAAACCTGCTAAATGGAATGCCTGGCTTCCCTTGAAATGGAATAGTTCATGATAAAAAATCTACTTATTTATACATACATACCTTGAAGTCGAAATTAGTTTTGCAACAACCTAAAACCAATCCGGGAGGGCAATCACTGTTTTGTTCAACAGCTGCTCCCGCCCGTTACTCTGTATGACGAATCGCATCCAATTTTCACTTTATTTCTGTTAGGGAGTAGGGCGCGTGGCGCAATCCAAGAAAGCATAGATTAGCGTCGGTTCATCATGCATGGTTTACGGAACAAGCGGCAAGCGCGCTGTTGTCTACCCAGACCTGTTCGGCTTCTCCACAGTTTCGGTCTAATACATTATGAGCTGAGCGAAAAATTGCAGAATATGTCAACGTCGGATCATTCAGCGATCTGGACCCGTTCAAGGATAGTTGTGACGACGACGTTTTAATGTTTTGTTCCGGTCGATTCGAAACGCAAAACTTGGCCACGTCTGAGAAACCGGCTGTGGAAGACGATCAAGAGTCAGCTTGTCACTCCATTTTTTGTGGTGTATAGTAATTGGACTATTTTAAGCGATTCGCTCGAGGACTCGAATCAGATAACCTCCACTTGTAAGAGGAAGCGAGCCCTAATAGAGTCTGACGAAGAGGATGAAGCTGGTTCAGGGCTTACAACCACTGGAGAGACGGTAACTATCCTTATTGTTACGTCAGCAAAACAACCTTGTTCTTCTAGAGCGCGGAGGTCAACATGAGTTATACCTTGCCGGTCGTACGATCCGCAGGATCGCAAGATCCCAATATCGCATAATCTCATGTGTTGCCATGGCACTCTCGCTTTACCGCAGTGCAGTCGTGAGTGATGAGAAACCAGCGGTATGACACCAGAGTAGTAATGCACACGACGGCACTTGCGATTCTGCGCTTTTGCGATCCTGCGGATCGTACGGTCGGAATTGTAACCTCGGTCCAACATTTTTTTTTTCAGAGTGAACCAACTGGGCTAAATATAGTGGAGGACAAAGCTGAGGTGTCCACACCAGCAACTCTACACCGAACAAGAGTGCTGTCTGATAGCGAAGATAGTATCCAATTCGATGATGGAGAAGCTTGTAAAGAAGATGAAGAACACGATAGGAAAGAGGAACGGGTCAGCGCGAAGAATGACGATGATGGCAGTGCTGAAGACAATGCTGACGATGATGGTGGCGATGGTGATGATTACGATACTGAGGAAGAAGGCAGTGGCGAACACGGTACAGAAGGAAAAGGTTCGCGGTCACCAAAACGTTGTTATGCTATTTTTAAGTTTTATTACTTTGATTGAGTAGTTTGAGTTTGCCTTTTGACATAGCTCCGTGGTTCTTTTCGAGAAGGATATTCGGTCAGAAAGGTACTTTGGGAACATAAAAAGGCCATGAAGTATGATTTTTCGGGAAAGTTCACATAAACATCATCGAAAGAGCAGTTGTGGTTTTGGTCGGGTATTCTCACTTTTGTGGCGAATATATGTCATTTGTGATGACAGTTTTGCGTGCCCAACCGATATTTCGTTCTCATGTACCGAAGCTTCACCAGAGTTCGAAATCCCGTCTCAGAACTTTCGTTGCAAGGTAATGTCCGAGCTCAGAAGGTCTAGAAGAGCGTCCTGTTGTCCCAGCACCTTCCTTTCGGTTAAACCGTCCGCTAGTAAACTAACTCATGCATGCCGTGTCATTTTCAACATATTTGTTCATTTATTTATCTCATGTAGTTTGTGCGAGACGAGTAGGTCATTGTTAATTCGCCGCAGTTCAAGATTTTGCTAGGTAAATAGCAGATACATTGATGAAATATGAAATAAGGGGCAGCTGTTTAAAATAGCATTTGCATAAAATTGTCTTCTACTAAGTTTCGCGCTGCACTTGCAACATACTTTTCTTGAATTGTGATGAATGCGTGCTTTCAACACCTTTAGCTGCGCCACAGTTCTAAATTTACATTCAACACGGCACATTTCTATGTGGGTTTTACTTTGTTTTCCTGTTAACGCTCATCGATAGTGTTTTTTCTTCATTTTCAGGCAGTGATTATTTCGACGAGGAAGCCGCCGACTCAGATGACGAGCTTGCTGTCATTAGAAAGTTAGAGAAGAGCGAATTCGAGCGAAAGTGAATTTTATTTCTAGAAAGATCAGTTGCATATTGCGCCGTTAAGCCTGGTGGATCACTTCAGGGAGTATTTAGAGCTCATCGCGAAAAGTGGTTCGACGACGAGGCTTCTCTTTCTGGAGACGATGTCGGCAGTGATTTGGATGAAGATGGAGATATCCCGAATGAATATGAGGTGGAAGAAGGTATACTGACCAATATTCAAAGTTTTCTTTTTCTCATATAGGTCGGGTTTAGGAGACAATGATGATGTGCCGGACTCGGACGTCATTAGGAGGCAAAATCACAAACTTTTACTAAAACAGGAAAAGGATCGTGAACACAAAGAGCTGGTGAAGCTACAAGATAGGTACGCCGTCTTTTTGTCAGTGCTCTGTCACACTCTTCTGCGTTTTTGTTTACAGATTGCTTGCCGATGGTGATTTGGGTGGATCCGAAACTAACAGAACATTTCGGTTGAAATTGCGAGAGGATGTTACGGTTGTAGAGGCCGAAGAAGGTGATGTAGAGGGACCCGAAGAAGAACAGGATGACGAGTCTTCTCAGGCTCGCGCTCGCAGAGTTGAAGCGATTAAATGGCTCATCGAGCATGTAACTGTTTGATAATATGTTCTTCATTTTTTTAAAATGAATGCTCGATATGAGTAGTTTTCCCGAAATAAAGGTACGGGCATTGATGTTCGAGCAGTTAATAATCTGCGCAGATTTATGGCTTTTCAATATGTCGATCGTTTTTTTTTCTGAAGGAAGGAACCATCAAGGAATCCGACGATAAGGAGGAGGAAGACATATTTGATGTTGCCGCTCGTTCGGTACACATCTCTACAGAAATCTCGGCGAATATGGTTTCTAAAGCGCCTCGGTCTCTATTAGGACAGCCTAGCCTTGCAAATGTGATCAAGGAGGTAGCAGGTTCGTTGACAGTTAGCACTCGACAAATTAGTGGAGATGGAGGGGGGGAATGTCTTAAGAGGAAACCTCTTGTCACTGTTTGATGTTTGTTCAGGTGTTTCAAATGTAAAACAGCTGTACGTAAACAGCACACCTGTGGAGCGGAAGAGGTCGTCTTCGCCTTCTTTGCTGCCAGCGAAGAGGGGCAAAACGATGGTCAGTGTGCTAGGCGTTCTGGAGCACCTTTGAAACTTGGATCCCTTGTAACGAATGCGCTTTTTACGCACTTTTGCCCTTAGTTTAACTCTTTCTTGGAGATCTTATTATGTTGTGATTCTCGTTATGACCTCGATGAACCATAAGTTTTACGAATTCCTTTTTTCTTTTCTGTTTAGATTATTAACAAACTAGGTTGACACTGTATATTAACATCTTGTAGTTGGAATTAACAATCTTTCCTGTGAGGTTTTTGTTTATGAAATATGAATATGATTGTTGGTGCAGGATTGTGCTTCTCATTCTTAATGCGGGCATATATCGCCGTTAGTAATATTTATGATTTTGATCATAAGACATAAATATTCAGCTATTTGCATGTTAGCCATTAGGCGTTCTGGACGCTGTAATTCTTTTTGGATGTTGCGCTACAGGTAGCAATAGGCGATCCTCTTTCAAGACACTGCAAGATGCTGCGGCGTGCGCTGGCTCTTGCTCGGTTGGAAAGAGCTCATTTCCCGTGCTGTGTTGTAACTTCAACAAGGTGCCTCGCTGCTCCCGGAACCAAGGTGGTCCCTGGCAAGATCGACAAGAGTGTCGTCGAAGAAGATGCCGAAAAACTGTCAAAATTCGTCTGTATAAATTACTTCATTCAAGGTTTGCTTACATTTTTTTGAATCTGATGCTCAAGAATATCTACACATTATTTCGCGCAATACCCTATCATCACACCAAGTTGGTGTTAAAAATGTGTGTTTCCGCGATCTGCTATTTAATTCATTTGCCGCGGCTGGATTTTTGCGAACGCGGTATCGGATGAGTCCATTTTTATTGAGGCTGCCTTTGCAGTCACGTTTTTGGTTGTCCGTGAGAACCTCCTAATATTTCCAGATTCAAAAGGCAGCGTTCTTTCTGTTCCGAGTTCTCTAGGTGAACTCGCATCATCCTACTGTACATTATGGCCTTGGCCCATTTGTTTGTCCGTTTATCTGTTTATTATGTCTGATTCATTCGGAGAGTGCCGAAAGCGAACGGCGAAAACGGCATTGCAAAGACTTAATGTCTACTTGAAAATTTTGGTGTTTGATGAAGACTTACGCGAAGCGGGTAATACGGCGATTTTCCAGCGGTGACATGCATGAGCTTTGGCAAGTACGGAGCTGCTTTGATGATATTAGTTACTCTACAAGGGGTGCCGAAAAAAAATAGTTTTGTCTCCTCCACTTTCACCCCACTTTAGTCGAACTACAGCAAATTCTGTTGATGTATTTTCATCCCCAGATTCGAGAGCAGACCTCACTCTATCACTATACTCCGTGGCAGTCTTCTGCACGAGCAGGAACGGGAGCGAGGAAAGAGTGAACAAGATGTGTCATCTCAACTGGGCAAAATCCAAAATTTCATCGCCCTTCTTCACAACCTTGCTGAGGTCCGTTCACTCTGGGTACTGGGTGGTGTTCTTTAACATTCCGTTTTTCCGAGTTCCCAGCGCCCTTCGTTTCCAAGAGCCAAAACGTGCCCTCACCACTGAAACCCCTCCGGAGGCGGATTTGGGCATGAAAATGATACTTCGGATCATAGCAGCCTTGTCCAAGTAGCAGGGGCTCTGTGACTTCCAGAACCGAAGGGCCAATCCTTAGGAAGCTTCCCACAAAGGACCTACCATGGAACACGGCTCCACTGTTTTAAGGGGACCTTGATGCCGTGGGTGCTCTGAAATCCGACTGCGCCGCTTGAAGGTTCCATATCTTTATGAAAATGAAAGTAGTGAGTCTCAGCTTGTTCCTGCTTTTAGAGGAACATTTCGGGAATATTTTAACCCAATACTTTCATTTCTTTCGTTTTCCTATGTTTTGTATAATTGGGAGATGTGAGCCGTGGGCAAATTTTTTTTTGGCACCCCTTGTATATAGAGCTGTGAATTGTTATGGGTAGGGTTCAGCATGGATTCGTGGCCTCCAATACAATTATGCACGGCATGCTACAATCTGGAGAGGATTCTGCGTAGATTGATTTTGAGGTGGAAAAATTTTTTCCTTTTTGTGGTGAGCTTTCCAATAATACTTGGCTTTGTGAAAGCTAGACTTTGTGTGGATCAGGAGAAACGAGCCCTTTTACTTTCGTGAGCGCACTGCTTTTCACAATACAGATCCCATCACCCATGTTTAGAATTTCCAACTCGTTGAGTGGAAAAAGCTTCTTACAGTGGCATTCCAATCACACTTGTTTCTTTGAAATCTCGACTTTACCTTACATATACTCCTCTCATTTGCTCGGAAATTTTTTTAGTTCTGAGTTTCCTGAATTAAGCTTTATCTATTGCAAGATGAGAAGTTGCATAGGTAGGCGTTCAGTGTAAAGAATCGAATGACGAGTCCGACAACAGCTAGTATAATACAATCTATGACTCGCTACACATGGATGGTCCGCCATTTTCTGAGATGAGGGTGAGAAGTGGTTGATATCTTTTTGCCTATAGAAGGCACAGGCTAGGTAAGTCTGGTATACGGTTGAAACTCGCAGTTCTTTCAGAATGCTGCGGTTGCACACGGCGCTTGCCATCGTGTCAAGCGTGATTTGTTATGTCGTAATCTGCAACGTGTTTTGTTCAAATAGAATTCGGTTATCACAAAACTTTGCTTACTTGTTGTCGTTTGTTCTTTCACTTGTTTCATCGTCGCGAATGAATTGAAATACGCCCTATGTGAAGGAAATGATAGCTACATGAGCCTATGGCCTATCTGCTACAGCGAGCAAGTCGGGAAGGTGATGTGTGCAGTTTGCAATGATGCGCAGAACATACCGAATAAAGGCCACAACGTCGCGCTATTCGACCCGAGTTTTGCTACCGAGTGCCCCTTCTAACATTGAATACTCTTTAAGTTTTAATTGAAAGTTTTAAGAGTTTCTCCTTCCCTCTTTCTCCTTACCCCATCCGGTGCCCTGACTAGATAGATTAAAGACAGTGATAGGGATAATGTTAATGATTAGGAACCACTGAAAGAAGATATTCACTGGAAAACTAGGGGTCTGGGAAGCCTACCTGCGGCGAAATCCTCCACAAACAAAAGCACTCTTGAACCGTGGCGTAGGCGGCCTTTTTAACTCCAGCCCCCTTTCTTGGTTCGGTCCCCCTCCTAGAGTCGACTTTGCCGAGGAATGACTGAGATGTAGAGCAATGATCGTGGTAGCAGAATGATACTTGTCGCATCATATTGAATCCGCATTGATCGAAATGACGTGGTGCTTGACTCGTCAGTTTCGTGATGAAAACGTTCACCGGTCAGTATCAAAGACTATAAGGAGGTTCGGAGACAGCTGGCTTTTTAGGCAATATGCCTCCCGCCGCGGGGTCAGACACTAGACAGGTCAGCGTACACCAGTGCCTATGAGCTCCTTGGAATGCTTCACTTCAATAGCCACTGAAGCGCAGTGTTAGTATTGCGCGCATTCTCACAAAATTTCCACTCTTATGTACCGTCATGGTGAACTACCAGTGACGGCTAAGTTGGGAATGCATTGCTTTTGCATATTGTCCTGCATCTCCGAGTCATTGGGTAAACGGAAACGCGAGATTTTCACAGAACTCGTTCGAGTTATAATAGTAAACCGAGTCGAAATCACGGGTAATTTGGAAGGAGAGGAGGTTCTGTATTCGGTGCCACCTTGGTACGATACTGATGGATTTTCCGTCGCATCAGCCTATTGGGTCGTTCAAAAAGTATCTGTTGTTCCTGAGAGCGGCTCAGAGCACAACGAAAACCATGCACTCGAGTATTTTTTTCCGTTAGCCATAGCTAGGCGGAACGAATCTTTACGTATGAAAATGTTGGTCTATGGAATACAAAATATAGTGGAAAACGATTCGACATTCCCTCATCTTAAAACTCTCTTTCAAAATATGTTCGAAGAGCGAAAAAAAGTAAGATAACTGCTGATTTCTTCTACCTCTATAAAAGATAGAGGAAAACAACCACGCGTGGTTTCAAAAGTTTTTGCATGGTGCATATGCTGACGGAGGTTTAGAGGTCATCGCGAAATGATCAAACTTCGTCTGCCTTTGAAGAAAAGCATATTTCCGGCGAACTATGGTTAGTATTCTGATAGGGGGCCTCTACTATGTCACAAGCTGGCTCGTTTAGTTTGTGCATACTGTGCGTAAGATATACCATGAAGGATAAAGGATAAAGTTTTTGGCGTTAATCAATCCCTTCCGTGGGTTGCGCCGCACATTCTAGTTCCATTCAGAATCGTGATGGCTGGTGAATGTGATGTGGCCTATACAGTGACCTGCGGTGGCCAGCTGATGTACAAGTCAGTGCTTTTATCCTCCCAGACGAGTCTGGTACCAATTTACCGACCCCGGAGGGATGGAAGGCTTGGTTGGCCTGGGCGGGCGTTGTTGCGGGATTTGATCCCCGCACCATGAGTGGGGTGCGCGCCAACTGTCACTACACCACCTCCGCCCACGATATACCATAGAATCACCAAAATAGTGCGGGTTCTGTGTCATAAATATAGCTCTTTCATGTTGCGGACTCTTTTTCATCACCGTATGGAGCGCAGACCTCTATCTGTTTCGAAAACAGCTCGCTTCAGATGCGCAGAGAAAACAAAGCGCACGATTTTGTGCGACGTCCTGTGCTGATCTGTCACTTTACGAGGGTCCATTGACAGGCTCTTTCTTTTATTCTTTTGCAAGCAGGCGTTTCGGCGCGGTATTGGAGACTCCAATCCCTTCTGCCTAAATTGTAGTTGAACGTGTTCTCACAAGTGATCATTCATTGTGTCGATTAGCCATTTACAAGATGCATCATTTTAGATCGTTGATCCTCCATACGTAAACTTGCAAGGCTGCTGTTCCATTTCACTGCTTGGCGGCGCCCACTTGATACTGGCACAGTTTCTAGGAGACCGAAGATGTCTAGTACCAGCCAAAAATCATGTTTTTTGTAGTCTCATATAGGCTGGAACAAGTTCGTTGTGGGAAGTTCTCTGAAGCGGAAAGAGGGGATTCATACTACACACTGGTACATGAATTAGTCAGAAAATGACGAAAAATACTACCGAAAAATCACGATGAAGTAGCCAATGAGCAGAACGGGCATTTTCATCCGACCTAATACAACATTTAGCATTTCTCAGGTTAACAGTGAAGCTATGTTCAGGCAGTATCCTTCGAATTTATTCGGTCCGGGTTTTCAGGTTTTTGATCGTTGTTCAAAATTCCGTATTGCTTCGATTACAGGCGAAGAACCTGGTCCGAAGATACTACCAGACTCTGAGTATCCCCCCTGGCTGTTCGAGCTAGATTTGCGACCTCCGCGCCCACTTGAAGACCTCGATCCTGAAAAGGTGGTCAATTACATTTGTTCTATCAGCGCGCCTCCGTTTCAATAATAAATAGTTCTTTAAGGACGGCTGGTTGTACTGGAGAGCTCTTCGAATTCGTCAAATTGAGCAAAACCGGCGGATAGAGAAGTTGAAAACAAGGTGAGAATTTTTCCACCATTTCGCTAACGTTTCAAGCGGAATCGGTATTTTGGGTGATTTTTCTATGTGCTCATCTCCTTCACACTTTCAGGTTCCTTCACCTTCAAAACAGTCCAAGTATGAAGAAATTCAGTAAATTTTAAAGACCGTCCAGATGTTAGGTTTTGAGTACGTTTTTGTCGCAGACCTTATCTTAGGTACTATGCATGTGTATAATAAAACAATGTACTCGTGATGCTCTTACAGATTTTCATCAAAAGTATCTTTGGCAAGTCATTGAATTATTTTTATTTTATATGATCAGTGGGCATCAACGAAGTCCATAAATATATTATTTGATATCGGTTGAAATTGTAATTATAGTTGCACATGAGATTCCAGTTGTGAACTGCTATTACAATAGTGGTTGTAAGTCATAGGATATCCCAAGATCAAGGATGAATGTCGCCCCAAATGCACATCGGTCATACAGCTTTGGTGTTGGTTGATCTCTTGCATACATTGCATACATTTCTCGTTTGAGTTTCGGTGATTTTCATATCCCGACGAGAGCAGCATCATATCCCACACTGTGGACTTTTTCTCGCCGCTCTACATTGATCTCGAACCCACCCGAAACGTCTGGCTGAATAGTACGAATAATTGTCCCAGCGAAATGTCCGCCAATAATTAGTGGCACAGCTGCCCACCAAGTAGTAATCTCGATTATTTAGCTAGTATGACGAACCATCCACGTGAGAAAATGAGCCTTCCAATTTCCACCAGAAAAGGCCCATAGTTTAGGAGGCAAGCGGTGATGGCTGTGTAAGCTTTCTAGCCATGACTGAAAAAAGAGCTCCGTTTTCGTGTATGGAGGTTAATATCCTTTTCCTGATATGTTGTGGTCAGAGCCGCTCACTGAAAACCTCACGTTTGGTTTCGAGGTTTGCATGTGATAGTTGCGCGTCGAAAATTTCTCGAATGGTGGGGAGCGGAACGTAGCAAGCACTTGCTTAAGCTAAAAAACTTCGGCTGGTCTTTGGCTCACTGCATAGATAAAAAGCAGCATATTTCATTACCTAGCATATCGGCCGCACTCACATTTTGCCTAGGGAAACAGAAGGATGCGGACAAAGAATTAAAGGAATCGCTATTAGACAGTGCGTTCAGGAATAGGGTTCCTGTGGGTTCCCGTAGCTCACCGGAGTAAAATTTCAGCGGAAGGCTAAAGCAGTATCGTACATCTTGGATTTCTGTCCAGAGACCACAGAGTATTTTCCACAGTTGCACTCACGGTACTGTTATTCGAGGATTTCTTAGATTCAGTGAGGCTAGAACCCTACATGTACATGATCTGTCGCTGGACAGTTGAATCTATTCCGTACATATTAGGAAATCTAAAAGGGATCAAATACAAAAAGGAGCGGTTACGTCTTCATATTCCGGGATCGGAGGAACACTCCGCAATCCAAAAACAAGTGACCCATGTAGTACAAGGGGCAACATTTATATGTTCCCATCACAATCAACTCACCTGCCTCTTATACTATCCACCATCTCCAAGAGGTTGCAATCGCGGGGTTCAGTCTTGAAAACTATACTACCCACAGCTTCCGCGGAGGGGCCGCCTCCACAGCTGGAACAAGGGCTTGATACAACTCAAGTCATGGAAGGTGGGGATCTCTCGAGGCATTTCAGCCTCAGATTCGACCGACACCCGTCAATTTGAAACTGTCATGAACACCATACAACTGGGATGAGATTATTGAACGTTCGTGAACTTATTCTACCATGACTGTCATGAGGATGTATGAACACCATATGTACTTATCATAACGTCAAGGTGCCATTTTCATGCAAATGTATCCTAATTATCTCATATCAAGCACGAGTATCATATTGCTCAAGTATTCTATTGTACATACATGTAACAGTGCGCAGTAAATTTGTAAAACACATAAATGTACTCATATCCTCACATTAGTATGCCATCGCCGGAAGGCACGTATGTATGTATAACATGTCCATTCCTATTGTAATCTCGCATAATGCTCGCATAAGAGTAAGCCTTCCATCCCCTAATGCTTTTCTCCGGAGTCGAACACGCAAAACGGCCTACATGCTTATTATGCAGGGGGTGCCAAAAAAAAGAAGTAATTTTTTTTCCTCCACTTCTAACCCCACATTATTCGAACTTCGGCAAATTCCAACCAGGTATTTTCAACCCTAAAGTGAAGGGCAGACTTCATTATATCACTGTTCTCCTTTACAGCCTTCTGCACGGGCAGGAACGGTTGTTTGTTCCGAGTGAAAGATGTGTCACCTCAACTGGGCAAAATCCAAACTTCGTCGCCCTCATTCACAACCTTGCTAAGGTCCGTCCACTCTGGGTACCTGAGGGGGTTCATACTGGTGGTGTTCTCAAATATTCTGTTTTTTCCGGGTTCCCAACACCTTCCGTTTCCATGAGCTAGGATGTGCCATTACCACTAAAACCCTTCCAAGGGCAGATTCAAGGCATGAAAAATGATACTTTGGATCATAGCAGCCTTGTCCAAGCAGCAAGGGCTCTGTCACTTCCATGACCCGAAAGGGCAATCCTTAGGAAGCTTCCCACAAAAGACCTACTACAGAACTTGGCTCCACTGTTTTGAGCGGACCTTAATACTGTGGGTGCTCTGAAGCCCGACTGCGCCGCTTGAAGGTTCCATATTTTTATGAAAGTGAAAGTAGTGAGTCTCAGCTTGTTCCTGCTTTTAGAGGAATATTTCGGTAATATTTTGCCCCTAGTACTTATATCTCTTTCGTTTCCCTAGGTTTTGTATAATAGGCGGATGCGGGCTGTGAGCAAAATTATTTTTTTGGCACCCCCTGTATATGTTCATGCCTGCCACTGTTACAAGAAATAGTGTGTAGTTCATCCTCATACTATCACTTCCAACCCTCCACTTCTCCTCTTCCTTTGTCTTGAAGGTTGCTCGTTACATCAGTAATATCAGCTATGAAGTAGTTGCGAAGGTATCATTACCTTCGCAACTACTTCATTAGTACCGTTTCTTGAGATTCACTTTCTGCAAGTGCATGAGGTTGCTCCTTACTCGGGATGGGATAGCGAATGACGAAGCGCACTCGCACCCATGACGTTACGTCAGCAAGCTAAATCACGATCGAGTATGATCAAGTATGAATCCATACTGAGGAGGCGCACTGCTCCAAGAAAGTAGCGTTACGATTCGCGGTGGTTGCCACCGCGATTGGAGCAGACAACCGCACTCTACTGACTGCTGTGGGAATCAAATCTTAATATTTACTCTGTCAAAGTTGCTCTTCCACCTGAATCTCCCCACTGTTCACCAAACTGCTGATGGCGGCTCGGTCGTGGATCCGTCCTCGCCTTGTCCCCCACCAGTCAGTCGAACTACGTATCGGCGTACAATTCTTTTGTCACCCCAACCAATCAGTGGAACTAGGTGCCCGTGAACAACTTTTTTTTATCAAAGTCTGACAAGGATATGCTTGGAAAGTACCTGAACGAAGATAACTGCACATCAGAAACAGTGAAAACGTATTATCCTAATGAATAGTGCGAAAATTCTACAGACACGGGAAAATGTTATCGTTTTAGGGCTAAATGGAAGTCTTTTTTCACAACGTTCCGACCTGAGATGCAGGAGATGAGTGGCATACTAAGAGGGAACCTAATTTGATAATGTGTCATGAGGAGAAGTTGATGAACCTGAACAATGTTTATGATAGTTTATGACGTTGTTGAGAGGTTGATAATTGTAAAAACTTTTGAGCTGGCACCGCCGTCGCTGGCCACCGTCACGGATCGACACATGGAATTCGCTGTTGATGGTGCGAAGACTCTCTTCTATACATTCGTTATAAAGGGACTTGGTGAATAACCGCAAGGTGAATCGAACGATCACGGTCGCCAGCCATCTCGTCCACTTGCAAATGGGCGGAAACGATGAAAGCGTGGGAAAGAGATGACCAATCATGATCTCCTCGCTCATCCAAGATGAACGCTGTTAGCTTCATCATCAAAGCAGCACAGACCGTACAGCAAGTAAGTACGTCCTATTCTCTACGAAGCATTAAACGTGTTGGTTGACTCGATGCGTGGTTGTCTGATTCTGCGCCTGACTGCCACCTAAACTTGTGGTGTTCGGTGACCATGATGTTGTTTCGAAATCGTGCTCCTTTTTCTCATGCTTCGGGAAGCATACAGATGATAGATAATTTACTGTCCATTTCACAGCGCGATCGCCGTTCTCTCCGGCTACTGCCAGTTCTTTTCCCGCATGCGCGTGGCTGCGTCGCGGTTTTCTCACTGAAACGCATAATGTAAGGAACTTTACAATGCGTGTATCGTGTCTGAGAAACCATATGTGAACAGTTTCGAGTCCTCTCCAAGTACTGCCATTTCACTTTCCCACCCGCACATACATTTCCATGCGAACCAGTATACGCACACCCGTACACTACGTCCTTTTGGAAGAAGGACTTAAACGGCGAGTAACACTCATTCTCGCCGGTTGCTACTTGTGTGAGATGTTCACACTGCATGTGTTGGTGTTTAGATGAGCAGATTGATGTGTTTTCGAAGTCTTCTTGTTTGGAGTCATCCTTCATGATTAGATGCTTATTATGGAAAATGACTTCTGTAAAGATTTATAATTTTGACACTCGTGACAGTGACTTCTGTGAGTGACAGTGACTTCTAAGACACTACTAGGTAACGCAGCATGTAATTTCTTCATGTAGAGGGAGCGAACATGAATGTGAATGTTAGCCTGTGCCTAGAGACAAGAAAGGAGCTCCCGGGTGTGTGACCCGTTGCCACGTGCGTGAATTGGTTCTCACGGTAGAAGTGAATCATTGACGCGGAGCTCTTTCCCTCTCCCTAGACTAAGGGACACACTGGTGGGTGCGCACACTCCATTGTAGCCGGCGCCCGGCGTTGTTTTTGCCCCTGTTACAGTCTAAACCTTACTTGAGGGACAAATCCTCCTCTCTTCAGTGAGGCTCACGTGAAGGGACACATAAGTCAAGGAGCTAATGATCATAGGATGTATCAGGTGAGAACAAGCGTGTAAATGAGTATTCCCCCCCCCCCCCTTCACCTCCCTAACTACATTGGCGCCCAAAAGTTTGATATTGCTGAAATAAAGCTTCACAACCGATAACAGTAGTCTTTTGTCAGGTTTACTTGGAATATAACTGCGATACTCCATCGTATTTCCATTAAGCACTTATGCAAGTCCAACAAAACAAGCTGGGAAGTGTAATTTGATTGTGCACTTAGTTCTCGGAAGAATTTACAGTTTAATGATACACTAACGAACTTCTACAAATCTTAAATGCAGGCGAGACCGAACTCCAAACTGTTTACTGAAATGGTCTCTCAAACACAAGTCGGGTCTAAGCCATGAGTAGTGAGGCCACGCCCATCACGGCCACCGCGCAGCAGCTGGCAGAGGTCAACGGAAGTGGACGGAAGACAGTCGTGATGGTCGCCTGACCATAGCCCGTCGTGTGCTCTCCCTCGTCTTCCCTCCTCCTATCCCCTGTTTTAGTATTATGTATATTATGTCATAAATATGTATAGCCAGTCTCTTGTAATTATTTATTATACATACCGCTGCACACACTTCAGGTTTAGGTTAGGCCAGCCTATAATCTGATATGGAGGTACAGTGAGATAATTTTTCCCCTCTTCTTTCGTAAATCTTAATTCTTAATTGAAGATTCTAAATAATTTTGAAAAAGGGTTCTAAAAAATCACCCGCCCACCCACAGTTTATAACCCTCAATAGAATCCCTTTTCCCCCACCCTTTCTTCGTCAGAACGTCATTCCTGTCGACAGATGCTGTTCACGACAATGGAAACTACCGACGGATGTCAACGAGCGACTCTCATGTGAGTAATAGGCATGCATATCAGATTATAGGCTGGCCTAACCTAAACCTGAAGGGTGTGTAGCGGTATGTAAATAATTACAAGAGGCTGGCTATACATATTTATCACATAATATACATAATACTAAAACAGGGGATAGGAGGGGGGAAGACGAGGGAGAGCACACGACGGGCTATGGTCAGGCGACCATCACGACTGCCTTCCGTCCACTTCCGTTGACCTCTGCCAGCTGCTGCGCGGTGGCCGTGATGGGCGTGGCCTCACTACTCACGGCTTAGACCCGACACACGATACATGCATTGTAAAGCTCTTCACGCGAGAATGTTATGCGCTCAAGTAAGAAAACCGCGACGCAGCCACGCGCGCGCGGGAAGAGAACTGGCAGTACCCGGAGAGAAATAACGGCGATCTCACAGCGCTAGATAGGGCGTGGCGTGAGTAGCAAGAGTGAGAGTGTGTGGTGGGGTGAGAGAGGGTGATACACTTTCACGCAAGTCTGTAGGTCACGCCCTAGAAGTACTGTGAAATAGCTGTGGATGTATTGTCACTGCCATCTCAAACGATCCTACTTTTGCCGTTTGATAAACTAAAAGCTGGCGATTCTCGACAAAGAACCTTCAGATGAAGAACTCTTTTCACTTATGTTAGCGGTTGCTAAAATGAAGGGCTGGTGAACACTCCTATATGTATACAAAGGAAGGAAGCACTAATTGATCAGTGTAAGACAAGTAAGAATACGATGAATTTGGGTCATATTCGACAGTTTGGAGTAACACGGTCAGAATCTTCTCAATGTAGATCAAATTGTCAGCGGTAAAGTTTTTGATGCAGCTCCAGCAGTAGACTTCCCCTTTACATAGCATACAATAATTCTTGCGCGGTCGTTCCTCACTTGACGCCATCCTCCGATTACCACTTTGTTAGTAAAGCGCATATGTTTACCCATGTATATTCAAAGAGAGTTATTCTCGGTCGGTTGGTTATGGTGTGCTTAGAGAGGCTATCCATTTGGCTGACGTCCTCGTACTTGAGTTCCGCAATCCTTTTCTCCAGTATACGCGGTTTTTTGTCTGCTTTCTCTCAATCTTCTCTCCATCTTTTGTATTCCAACACTCGCCAAATTTTTCAATCAGCTCCTTGCCATTCCTTCGTCTGCTGCCTAGGAGGGCACAGGAGAGTGACGGGTGATTGTCCTGATATATGTAGATTGAGGTTGTTTCCAATATGCTCCATGTCCGACTCTCCATTAATCTCGGCATTTTACAGTATCACTAATACGTTGTGGTTAGCCTCCGAGATTGTTACAGTGTTTATTATACAGATTATTCGGCTGACGTTTCGGCCAAATGGCCTTCTTCAGAGCCTGGAAAGCCGAAACATATAAGCGATGCAAAACGTCGATTACCCTATTTCAAATTGCAAAGGAAAACTAAGGGTGAATCAGCCATAAAAGATACAATGAAACTCGCTAACCTTATAGAAACCTTATCACTTGTAAACTGTGTGGCGAGGAATATGTGGGAGAGACGGGGAGACCGCTCTGTATAAGAGCCAGGGAACACCTCGATGGACTCAAGAAGTCCAGAATATCCACTCCCCTGGGTGAGCACAGGGTCCAAGTCCATGGCAGTGTCGAAGTCGATGTTGAGATCACCATTCTGGCACGCGAACAGGAGATCTCAGCACGCAAAACCCTTGAAGCATTATGGATCAAGGCGAAGGACCCTAAAATCAATAGGAAAGACGAACGCGTGACGATTACTAGGGAGTTGGCACCGTTCGTGGATTTGTGCGGCCTTTGACCTACGCGGTCGAACCCCCGCGGGGGCGCTGAGGTGGGGGTCCGATGTTGGAACCCTAAAATCAATTGCTATCAGGCGACGGGGTGCGGGGTTTGGCATTGAAACCTAAAATCAATGGAAATTGGGCGACGGACGGCAATCACTATGGATCAATAACCTGTGGCATAGTTTTTGAAAGTAATATCCCTGGGGGGCTCCCATAAGTAATCTGACCTAACCTTGGGGGCTTAAAACACATATATAAGCACCGCCGTAAAATCCTAACTCTAGGTGCCAAATACAGCTCCACATTTCTATAAGGTTAGCGAGTTTCATTGTATCTTTTATGGCTGATTCACCCTTAGTTTTCCTTTGCAATTTGAAATAGGGTAATCGACGTTTTGCATCGCTTATATGTTTCGGCTTTCCAGGCTCTGAAGAAGGCCATTTGGCCGAAAACGTCAGCCGAATAATCTGTATAATAAACACTGTAACAATCTCGGAGGCTAACCACAACGTATTAGTGAGGTTGTTTCCCTTTGCCTTTTTAGTGCACCATGTAGTCATTGTATAATCATAGTTTTTCTTACGGTAAATAGTTGCGTTCACCGGAGAGTCCGATACTTCTCAGCAAGAAGGCCGGTAAGGCCGTTTAGACATTTAGGTAACTTCTTTTTGAGCGCTTTCAGGCTCAGGACAAGGAGTGCGGTCCACATAACACCCGCTATAAAGCGAACAATGAACAACAGATGATCTGCTAAGTATTAATGTCTCTAATAACAACGTTATCATATCATGAAGCCTTGCTGTGACATGAAGAAATTCTATGGTCGATTCTCTTTCGGTCTTGGCATAGATGGACTCAGTGAAGAGTTTTATTGAAGTCTACCCAAGATTCACCATCTTATGTGCTCGACGTCAAGGTTTCGGCGTCTCCGCCTTGTTCAGAGCCTGAAAAGTCGAGAAAACTCGAGACTTGATCCGCTCAAAGACTTCTACAATCTCGAGAACATTTTCAATAGTGTACCAAACCAGCTCGCGGTACCGACGAATCAGACTGTGCCATGGGTCACCTCCGCATTTTACCGAGGCGCAAGTTGGATCGCCAATAGGGCGATTTTTTGACAAGAAGAAGAAGATCACTATCCAAAAATTCTGGATCTTCTACAATAGGAGAGTGGTTCGTTTCGCCTCAATCTCAGACGAACCACTGTATTTCGTCAACCCGTAAGGCCCCTCAGTGAGAAGAGGGTTGACGAAATAGGAGAGTAATGTTAAGTAAGTGTAAATAAGGAACTATATTAAAATCAAATCAGGAAGAAAAACAAATTCAGTCCATGTTTATAAAAAGGTAGTGTTATAGGGTGTATAAATAGGGAACTTAGGAAAGATAACACATTCAAAATATAAACACATTTAATACTCAGCGCAGTCAAATTAGAGTACAATATTTGACGGGAAAGGGCGCATGTAGATAAACCGAGGAGAGCTGCCTTCACTTCCACGACCCCAACATCGTGGTAAATCAAAACTTACAGAGGCCGACAAAAAGCGCGAGGTCAAGAGTTATGTCCACAGGATCCTTTTTCTTAGTTTCGCTCTCGAGTGCTAGGACGTTAACTGAAACTGCAAATTCGGTTTCCATGGCACTGAACTCGATACGTAACCAAGGGGGTCTGAGTTCTGATCTCTTAAAGCCCTCCATGTGTTCTGCAAGGAAGGGACGCTCTGTCGCACACACAACATTCACTTGGCTTGACAACGGATCAAGCGTTTTATATCATATGTGTAGCGAGGAATAGT
The DNA here is from genome assembly GCA_963978905.1 of Trichostrongylus colubriformis. Lineage (NCBI taxonomy): Eukaryota > Metazoa > Nematoda > Chromadorea > Rhabditida > Trichostrongylidae > Trichostrongylus > Trichostrongylus colubriformis. The sequence goes on from OZ022260.1 coordinate 24,830,248, forward strand.
AAGGGTGTGGGATGTTTTTGGGTCTGTTTTACCAAACTATGTACACACGAGGATTTTTTATCTGTCCTTTTACCAGGTTTTACTCAAAGTGTCATCGGCAAGCCACTGAATATATTTTATTTCGATCAGTGAGCATCAATTCAACAAAGACAATAAATATATGACCAAATTTAGGCTGAAATTGTGAGGATACGACGCACGTGAAATTTCAGCTGTGGACTGCAATCACAAAAAGGTTTGAGTTCATCGGATAACTCAAGATCGAGGAAGAGGAACTTTGCTCTACTATTCATCGATCAAGATTGCTTTACTGGTATAAGAACACCCAACTGTACACCTGGATCGAATTGATATTTCGCTTTAATTTCCGCTTGTTAGGTGAATTATTCAAACCAGAGCAGTTTCATATTCCAGACCATATTTTTCCATCCAATCCGCATTTATTTTGAAGACACCTGAAACATCTGGTTGAATATCGTGAATGATCGATGCATCGGTATGCCCTTCAAACTGTTGAGCTGATAAGTACGTGATTCCACACCCTTCACAATCTGTTCAAAATATTGGAACTCATGGAAATGGGGAGTCGGATTGCGATTATCTAGCAGCGTCATTATAGCTTTTACCTATCTTATCTTCAAATATTACATTATCTTCAAATATTATCTTCAAATATCTGTGCAGTGAAACTGCACAAGATATTTGAAGATGCAGTTCTAGAATAAGGATCACCCACATTTGAAGAGGCTCGGAGGAGCTTACCGTGCTCATATGCACAATTGTAAAAGGTACGATTAATTGCTTCGACTTCGCACTGGACCCCTCTCCCACTGCCGCATTTTTAGTGTCGTAATCTCGTTTTGAGTTTCGAGAGGGCTGGGTCTGAAGCGCGGCAACGCGGAGGTTTAGGCTCTGCACCTGACGCCCACGAGTATGAGGTCTCTCGCTGCAGTGTCCCACTCTGACAAAAAAGTAGCATTCCGAGTTGTTCGTTTCATTGCTTTTCCGCGGGTCGAGATGACTCCAGTCGCTACAATATGACTGTGGAGAGACGTCTTCCGAAAAAAAAAAAATAAAGAAAATGATTTCATAGTAGTTTTTTCGGTATTCAAGACGTCTGCGATTACTTTGAAAGTGGGAATTTGCTTCAAAGTGATACAAGGTGCTTTCGATCCTGCAGCTACACGTTCCGATCGATTGTTGAAGAGAAGACGAGCGAATACTCCCTTTCGTTTCTCCTGCATAATGTCCAGTTCCCGAAGTCTGGCAGGGCGTGGCCTACAGAGTTGGGCGAGAGTGTGTGGCGGGGTGAGAGAGATCGATATAAGTCCGTAGGCTTCCCCTGCCAGCCGTCGGGAAATGGACTGTACACGTTTTTGTCCGTTTTGTAAATTGAATTCCAGTAGTTGTTCTGAAGTGCTGCTCTTGATTTGAGCACTCGATAAGAAAGGAAGACTACCAGAGAGTAAGACTGAGAGTACTTTCCACAAATCGTAACAGATTATAAAACGGATCTGAAACTGTTCCGGAAATTACCAACTAAATTTTTAAATGCCTAATACTTCTAACTGGGGGAATCAGGCATCCGGCAATTTAGTTGGTAATTTTCTCCTGCGCTCTGTTTTCGTCGTGAATTGACATCCTTCCCGGCATCAACTGGCCAGAGAAGCTTGCACAAGTATCATCAAATAAATATAATATAATAGTGTCAACGAGGTAGTCCAAAGAACTATTAGGTGTAGCAGAATAAATGGCCAAAACATAAGTGGCCATAACTTTGTTCAAACAAACCTTATTTGTCGAAGTAAAAACCGTTCGAGTCTACACAACTTTGCCAATGATCTGGTCAAGAGAATATGCCATCATGATGAAAATCTGGATCGCGAGAATTAATAAAGACAACGATGGCATTTCCAGCCTGCATCGTATCGACGATTTTCTTCCGACGCAGGTTTGCATCGAGAACCGGAAAAAGTGGTAATCCGTCAGGGATAGCTTTGGGAAATAAGGGGGATCAGGGAGAGTCTCGATGCCTAACTGCATCAGGTTTCGCCGGGTGCGCAAAACAACGCAAAAACCCCACATTTCCTATCCCCAATGGATGATCACTTTTTCCGAGTTCTCGATTCAAACCTGCGCCAGAAGGAGTTCACCGATACGATACAGGTTGAAAATGCCATTGTTGACTTTACTAATTCTTGCAATTCAGAATTTTATCATGATTGCAGATTTTCTTTACAGGATCGCAGGCAAAAATGTGTAGATTCAAATGGTTTTTATTTCGACAAATAAAGCTGTGTCTGAGCGAAGTTATGGCCGTTTGAAAAAAAAGTCTCTTCTAGCCATTTTTTCTGCATAGTTCAATCCTTCATCGCATATTAAAGTGATCGTCCTTGTCTTTCTTCTGTCTACTTTGGATATATGGGAGTTCTCTCATTCTTCTTTCTTCGCTTGAGACTATATACACTGCGCAAACTTACTTATGTTTATGTTCATATCTGCTCGCTAAAAGTGTAGACAGTCGTGTAGGTGCACATACGCGTGCACTAAATAATTCGCTACAGGGGCGAAATTTCTGTTCACAAGAATCAAAAGCCAGGAAACCAGCTGACATTTTGGACAGTACGGAAAGTATTGTGACATTTGGCTAAGAAATACAGGCTATTCTGGTATCCCACACCCACATAAACATGATGAAGTCGATACGCGTAGCGGCTAGCTGCAGCAAGTGATTTCCAAAAAAAAAATTGATAACTTCGCTTCATAGTATCGAATAGTTATTTTTTCTTCCCAGTTCGCGCACTATGATGGCCCAAGCTGAACTCCATGACAGCTTTTGAACGAAATTTTTCAGATCTCATTCTTTAGATGCGTTACCTCGTAAGGCCGCGGTCATACTTTGCGGTGCCGGCGACAGGACGTGGCTGCGTATTTCTGCGTTTCCGCCTATGCCACCCTGCCTTGTTGCCTGCATCACTCTGCACCTCCCACGTGCCACTCTCCCTAGATGCCTGCGAACGCAGCCTCGCCCTGTCGGCGGTGAGTGTGACCACGGCCTAACCCTTCACTTTGGACGGGATTTTTCCAGAGTACAGACTGTATTCTCTATCTTGTACATTATTTGCGTGGTATTATCGCGCAAGAGCTGGAAGAGGATACTGCTTTGGTTTGGAGAAGTTCCACATCTTTCAAGGGGCTGAAAATTGGGAGCAGTCGCTAAGTCTAACGCGTAATACAGCGCGCACTACGCGACCTTACAGGGTGACTGTAGTATCGTTTGACATAAAGAAAGAGGGGGTGGGAAGGGGGAAGGGGGTGGGGGGAGGGGATCGGTGGATTCCTGGGTTCAGTGCTCGATCGTGACTACGAGTGCTCGTCATGCATGGCATTCGTGATTCGATTCTCGCAAGATTTGCTCAGCGATGTGAGTGAAGAATCATCAGTTACTTCTCTCTGTAGCTTGCTCTACTGAAAGTGTATTCCCACCTGAATCTCCCCAGTGTTCACCAAAGCTGTTGATGGCGGTCCAGTAGTGAGATCCGTCCTCGGCTTGCCCCCAACCAATCAATCTGACAACGTGCCAGTAGACTATTCGCTTATCAAAGTCCTCCAAAGGATATGGTTGGAAAATACCTAAACGAAGTGAAATAAGCTCAGAAGTAGAGGGTCGATCGATAGGTAACACTTCGTTACCTGATGCATAGTGCAAAAACTCCTCAGACACAGGAAAAGCCATTGTCATAGGACCGAATAAGGCAATCTCTTTTTTCAAAATATTTCGAATCTGAGTAGCGAGAATTTTTCAAACTGGCGAATAGGTCTAAATCTTCGTTAGAAATCGTGGAGAGGGCAAGCTCACTTGAACAATATTCATAGGAGTTGACGATGTCTTGTTGAGATGTCCGATTATAGTGGGAACTTGCGCTCTGACGCTGCCGTCGCTGGCCACCGTCATCGTTCGAGGATACATAGAGTACGCCATCGATGCTGAAAAGCTTCTCCTGCTCACTTGTTACGAGCGGGCAGTGAGGGAATCAGATGTTCAGTGAAACGAGCTGTACTGGAACACTACACACAACGAACCGTAGTGCTTATCGTCGTCATACTTGTTCTGGTAGTAAATATCTTGACATCGTCGAACGCAGATTCGATTTTTCTCGGCGCCGGGAAAGGTGGCCGGTGAACATGGCACACCGCAAGACAAATCGAACGAGTACGGTCGGCAGCCATCTCGTCCACCTGCAAAAGCATAGTGGACTGCGATAGGGAGGGGTGGAAGCGTGGAAAGAACTGACCGGTCACGATTCCCTCGTTCACCCAGTAGACGAGCGCTTTGAGCGGATCACCACCGTAGCAGTTGCCACAGACCGCACAGCAACCAAGTATATCCTCCTCGCTAAGCGAAGCTTTGTACGTGCCGTTCGATTTAATGCAGGCTCGATCTGATGCCACGCCGGCAGCTGCGACTGCCTGAACAAACTGATCTCACATTGTAGCAAAGTTCGTAAAGTATGAAAACTATCAAGCGCGACACATTTGTGTGATGTATATTTGAAGGCACTGGAAAGCGTAGGAAGAAAAAGGAAAAGGGGGAAAATGTTTGTCCTGAAAAGGATTTTCGTGGTTAGAAGGGGAAACCGGCAACGAAACTCAAGTCGAAAACTGCGTAGTTGAGGTCTTTATTTTCGACTTTCCGCGCATCACTGCAGACTGCATACATCATCTTTCCGAGTTGCTCGTTGTGGAAGTCGAAGACACAGGCTAACGCAATTGTCAGATGGTTGCCACGTAGGGGTTATTTCGATAAAGATGATGTGAAGTCATTCAAACAACAAAGAGGTGAAACAGGAAACGAAGAATAAGCCCTCCGTTGTACCTCAACCTCGTTGTCAATAATACAATTCTGCTGTGCTGTTGTTACGTGGAATCCTTTTGGTAATGGCTTAGCGTAGCGACCAGATCTTCTCGAGGCCTGGTCCGCCATCGCACGAGTGGAGCACTACCACTCCGCGTGTCAATTCTATGTAAAAGATTACTAATTCCTTTATAGCGTCAGGTCATTGACTCATGAAAGGGTTTCACCAAACAAAATATTTATTTGCAGATGACATAACAGAACATTATCATTGGAGACCATTTTTTCTGATGTGTTCCGATTCAGACTGAATTTTAGGCCTGCCATTCGACGAGAATAGTGACGGCATCATTCAAAATTTTTTTTCACAAAAAATCGGTCAATATTCAAGTGTTTTGTTTAATCACGATCTCCCTCTGAGTCACCCTGTTTTTCAGCAGCCTGCTTTCAAAAGAACTTTATTTTCTCTTAATAAGTCAATAAAATCGACAAGGTACGATAAGGGGATTATGAAGAAAGATGTTATAAAGAAAGGAATGACTTGTTTCGCTTCTACCTCAGACGAACCACTGTCGTTGTCAGCCCTTGAGGTTTATGAATGAGTAGGACTGACAACCAAAAATGTGTGGGTAAGAGTGGTGATACAGAAAGAGAGAAAAGTGGAGGTAACTTAATAACATTGATGATTATAAATAATACTAATTAGTACTCCTAAGTAGAGATAACAGAATTAACTAGTAAGGAAAACTAATTTAAAGAGGCAGAGAATAAAAAGGTCTATGCTCTAGATTTCCTTGATGAGGTGATACACATTATCGTTTAATTTTGTATTACATTTTGTATTAGCTAGTGGGCATCTACGCCGTGTGATTGGGTCGCATTAACTACGAACTTTTTCTCTAAATTAAGAAGAATGTGTAGGGCTATAACATATACCTTCTATATATAATATTACCAAATCTTGAACGACCAAATCTTGTACGTCCTCCACACGGGCTGTCGAACGAAGTGGACATTACGGTAGGGGTGCATCAAGGATCGGCCCTGAGCCCGTTCCTCTTCCTCCTCACTCTGGATGACATGGTCAAAGATCTCATGGAAGGACCACTGCAGACCATCCTGTACGCGGATGATATAGCCCTGGTAGCGGAAAGCAGGGAAGAACTGCAAGCGAAAGTACAGCAGTGGCAGGACAGGCTGGCAAAGAATGGGCTCCGATTGAACGTCAAGAAGACTAAGTTCATAAGCTCCGAAGAATGCCTAGAACCGATAACGGACTGCCATGGGGAGACCATCGAAAAGGTAGAAGATTTCCGATATCTCGGCAGCGATCTGGCGGCTGATGGTACAGTAGACCAGGCAGTGAAGGCCCGGATTAACGCGGCATGGATAAAGTGGAGGGAGTCTACTGGAATACTGTGCGATCGGCGATGCTCCAAGACGCTCAAAGGCAAGGTGTATCGATCGGTGGTAAGGCCCGCAATGCTGTACGGAAGCGAGTGCTGGCCTATAACTAAGATACATGAAAGGCAGCTGCATGCAGCTGAAATGAGGATGTTGAGATGGGCATGCGGCTGGACGCGACTGGACAAGGTTAGGAACGAGGACGTGAGAGCGCTCATGCAGACAGCTCCGGTCCAGCTAAAGCTGAGAGAGCAACGGCTGCGATGGTATGGACACGTGCTGAGGAGATCTGAGGACCACCCCATAAGAAAAGCCCTGGAGTTCGAAGCGCAAGGGAAGCGCCTACGTGGAGCTCCAAAGAGGAGGTGGAGAGACGTCATCAAGGGCGACCTCACAGATGTGAACCTACGGCAGAGGATGCCTTGGATAGGAGGAAGTGGCGACATCTGACAAGAACAGCGGACCCTGCGACGGCGCGGGACTAACGCTAGGGAGAAGAAGATTACCAAATCTTGAACGAAACTAGAAATTCTGTGGTAACTATCCTCCATCATATACTTATAACCAATAAATTTATTGCTTTTGATACACTTAACTATTTGTGCTATAATAAATTCCCTTTTATACCCTCTTTCGTATCCTCAATGCCTCCACCGGATTTACATTCGAAGGAAGCAACGGTTTTTAGTGGGGGACCAATTTTCAAATGAGAACGCATCTGAATTTGAGAATGCAAATTCTCATAAAATGCAATGGACTCATCGAATAGCTGATTGTTTAGAAGGGGCCAAATTCAAGTGCAAGATCTATATTAGCCTGATTCTTCCATTCATCGATCAGGTAGGCTCCGCTCCTTCGAGAGAATGATTATATAGCACAGCACATGTACCCACCGGGACGAGCGAAAACCAATGTAGAAATACATAAAGAAAAAGGTTCGACTTACGTAACAACTTCCGCACCCTCCTTGATTCGGAACGCGTGCAATCGAAGGACAATGCGGCCACTTGAGACGAGCATCAAAGTGAGTTGGAAGCGACGAATCAGGAAAATCGACGAGCTCTCTATAAATTGGCAAAAAGTCATGCATAGCAGCGGTTGAAATCTCAATTGGTCCAACAACTCCAGCGACTCCATGTTCCATACCTGCTATCGGACTGGCATTTCCTACTGGTCCATTCAGAAACTAACGCAGTCTCTTGTAGGTTGTGCAATATGTATTGAGTAGTCTAAAAAGTCTTTTCGTGTTCTTAAATACCGCTTTTTACCTCAAAACTGCTGTTAACAAAATTTCTTCTGTACATATATATGTAGTACAAGTCCACACGCATCCATAGGTATTGTTGTCTCCCATCTCCCGGATAACCCTCTTCGGCAAAATAAACATATCAAAGGTCACCTTTTTTTCAATTCCAATTTTTTATTTTCGAATGGCGTTACACAGGGAAAGGAAAAGGTGATAATCCGATGGAGCAAGATCAGTGCTATAAGGCAGCAATTTTATCCAAGCTCGAGAATTTTTTGGCGAGGCAATTTTTTGGCAAGTTCTTTCCACTAATGAAAAAGTGACTCGCCAAAAAATTCTCGAGCTTGGATAAAAATTGCTGCCCCATCCACCTTATAGCCCTGATCTTGCTCCATCGAATTATCACCTTTTCCTTTTCCTGTCTAACGCCATTCAAAGAAATTTTTTTTATAATTTTTGTATTGAAAATGAGGTTGGCCTTTGATATGTTTATTTTGTCGAAAAGGGTTATCCGGGAGATGGAGGACAATAATACCTATAGATGCGTGTGTACTTGTACTACATGTGTATGAACAGAAGAGATTGCTGGAAGGCAGTTTGGAGGGAAAAAGCGCGTTTTGAAAACACGAAAAGACTTTTTAGACTACCCAATATATGTAACGTTTTGCTACTGTCATGTCAGTTATGATAACGGCTTGGCTTTCGAGTACTGCTCCTTCGGTTGCTTCCATGCTCTGCGGAGTAGCAAAGCAACCTTACATATTACAGGGCAAAGCAGCATGCACATGGCAGCGCCTTCTCGGCCGGTCTAGACTTGACCGCGAAGGCAGAATACTCGGAATGACGCCAAGGCAAAGCTAATGAACGCACAGTGCAGCGTCGATTCAGAGAGGGTAAAAACATTTCAGATTGTAAAACAATATAGACGTTTCCAGTAGTGGGGCAACAGGGGTAAAACCTAAGGAAGTGATAGAACACTCAAGATGTAGATTTCCCAATTCAGCTATCCGTTCCGGCCACGGGTGAGCTCCCTCGGAAAAGGAGCAACATTTGGCACTTTGTCTCACTCGAACTCTCGCCACAGCTAGCCCGTAGGCTGTACATTTTCCGAGGAACTTGAAAATTATATTACGGAAACCATCTCGTCTTTTATTGCCAAGAATGAATAGAGCATCGGATGGTGAGAAGTTTGTACATGGAAACAATTTGAATTCCAAGTTCTCACTTCGTGAATTCTTGGTATCGATCTTATTTTCAAGTTTCTCTGCTATGCCAGTGAGGTTAGGTGGAACTCTCTGTCAACGGCCTGGCGTTTCGACCATCGTCTTCCTCAAAGGCCCAGTCCACCACCGCAACAGCGGAACGACGCCACTCCAAGTTAGTTGTAGTCGGTGAATCAAATCAAATCAATCAATAGTTTACACGGAGTGGCGTAGTTTCGCACTTGTGGTGGTGGTTTGAGTATTCGAGGAAGACGATCTTGTCGAAACGTTAGCCCATTATCAAAGAGTTCCACCTAATAACCTCGTTGGCAAAGCTGAGAAACTTGGAAACAATTCAATTTGGACAGCTTGATTTCCGTCCCAAGGATTATTCTAGACAGTTCTGTCGCTTCGAATTTACTTATCTGGGCGTGCACTATTTTTGAAGGAGCTATTACTTGGATCCGAGACGAATTCGTACAAAATTCGAGAAAAGGTAAGAATTGGAATTCTTACTGAATATGCCGCTTCATAGCATCGGAATCGAAGAATGCCAGAAGCTGATCGAGAACCTCCTGGACAGCCGTGGCATTTCGAGTGTACTCGAAACCGTAGGACCGATGCTTCACACCGAACCGATTGTATTTCGCCTAAATCTAATAAAACAACAGATCGTTTGCTAAAATTTACACAAGGAGCTTCGTTTGAAACAATTGTAGTCGTAAAACGGTACCTCGGCAACCAGGACCAGCAAAAAGATTTTCGTGTGCGCTTCGAATACTGAATGAAGTCGAAAAGCTTCTCATAAGATTTGAAGGACTTCAAAAGTTTTCGGAGAAGCCACAATCAAGCAGCACATCCACGAGGGTGCAAGCAATTTGGTATGAAGTATAACGAGAGGATTTCAAGTTTCATACGCCACATTTTGATGATTGTTTTACTTATCTTCTTCTGAAACGACGCTCTCGGAGGCACACTTTGCGATAACTAGATGTGTCGACTTGCCTTCTTGGAATAGTACATTCTTGGGTGACTAGGAAGGCTGCACCTCTTTCGCGTCACCACGGTGCGCTATTACGGCACCACACCTGCTCGAATCCACTTCGACGTCAACCACTTGAGCTCCTTTAAAGATGAACTGGTGGGTCGGAGTTGGTTTGAGCAGGTGTAGCACGGTGATGGCGCACCGTGGCGACGTGAAAAAGTGCATCGTGACTAGTTACTCAAGATCTGTCATTTGAAGGAGGTAAGTCGACCCATCTGATTCACGAAGTGTGCCTTCAATCGAATTGCACTCGATTTTGAAAGGTGTAGCGTGCTGTGCTATGATATGCAATTCATACTTCGCATTATGTGCGGATTATGAGTGCCTTATGGAAAGCGCGGATACCGCACTCAAGAAGCGCGATCAATTCTTTCGTTCGCTTCTCGCGGTGGAAAATAAGTAAACCAATCATCAAACATTTGCGTGTGAAATTCGACATTCTTTTGTTCTCCTTCGTATCAGTACGTTCATACATCCACGTTGATGCGCTGCTGTCGTACTCGCAGTGTTCATCTCTAGTGGGCCTGATCACGGCTTTCTGTTGCGGTTTGTGAGGTGCATCTTGTTTCATGTGAAGCGCGCACTGAACGCCCCTCTTGGAAGCAGCCTTATTGTACTCCACGTGAGTCGAAAGTAGGTAGTGCGCTGCACTGCATGAATGGAACAAACTTAAGAACATAGCAATAGATTTTTCGAAATTGCTCGAAAAGCCCAGTGAAAGGTTCATGTCCTACTCTCTATGGAAATGGCAGATTCGCAAAAGCAAAAAATTCGCTATAATTGGTCCATTCTGAAAGTTGAGTTATGCACATACCAAAAAAGTAGAAATAAACACCGTCATCCGCGTACTACTCCATTCTTTCTACGAATTTCAATAAAGAGGTTACTGGTGGCTAACCTTCCATAACAAATTCGGATTGTCGTTTACTTGCTGGACTAGTTTTCTGAGATACTCATCACTGCTTTGTTTCCACTCTGCTTCAGCAGCAGCTGATCGAAGGTAAAGGAAGCCAGCCATGAGCAGTATCACCACGCCTGAAACAGGTTGCTATCAAACTAACCTCTTCCGGTGTCTTTATAGAGGTGCTCTGAAGTATAAGATAAGAGAAAGAAAGAAATAGTGTAGCCCAAAAATGAAGGAGTGGGAACCCGAAAAACCCTCTTCTCTATCACATCCCTTTGTGTCACTTGCCGTGAAGACTGTAGAAGGAGCGGGGAGGCTAAATCAGCCACTCGCAAACTCCGCCAGTTCCGCCCCGCCGGCAACTCACCCGGCTGCAGGACTGCAGGACGACACGCATTGCGGGAAGGGGGGGGGGAGTCGTGATAAGACCCTAAGTCGCGCTTTTTCAATGCGATTTCCACCACACATCACTTCTTCTGCATTAGATGGTTTCTTTTCAAAGAGCGTTTTATTGAGTATTCACAATCCACAGTTCTCCCATATCCCTCCCGGTGCCTTTGACGCGCTCGCAAGACACAGCGCAGAATTCCATTCGAGCTCGCGAACCGTTGAGTGGATCTCCGATAGCGAAAGTTAACTTCCCGAGTTAGGTCGAGGTTTCCATAGGTTACGTTAAACAAGAAACACTAGCCCCAAGTTTCGAGCGATGGGGAAGTCGGATAAGGAAAGAGAAGTTCAAACACCAATATAGCGTACCGAGAATGCTGAGAGCGATGGCGGTGATGAGAAGACGGCGATTGCACTGACTTCGCTTCTGCTCGGTGCTGAGCACTCGTCGGTCCTTATCAGACATATCTGGAACTATAAGCAATAAGATTATTAAACTCAAAGTTAATAGAGAAAGAACAGTGAACATGGGCACAGATATTGAAAACAGCAACCTACTCTTTCCAATAAATAGAGCTTGTGAGGATGTACACTATAAAAAACGAGATCCCGGGACTGAAATGCTCAAGAAGTACATAGTTTGGCCATACGTCAATCTCGGAATCCCCACAACAATGGGACTTAAAAGATCGAGTAAAAATGCGAAAGGTAGTACAGTATTGCGCCGAAATAACGCCAACGAGCAAGTCGACAAAGGTTCCCAGGCAGCATTCTTTTGCATAGTTTGTCGACCTTTGGAAGAGTTCATCTCGCCCGATTTCCTTTTGGAAGCACTCCAAACTACGGGAGCTATGGAGCAGCGTTAGTCAGTTTCCTTTGAATCAGTGTCCATGTCCTAAGAAATTATGAGGACCTTTGTCTACTGAGTAAGAGAAGAAATTCGGGCCCTCGATGAATTGATAACCTTGGCCGTTCATTATTATGATCTGTGCTAATTATTCCCTGGAGAGCTCCTAAAAAATCTCCATATTTTGCTTTCATTCCTTGAAATGCTTTCATTTTCCGATCTATTTGCTTTATTAGTTTCGAGAACTGGCCTACTGATCCTACCCTGCAGATTGTTAGCCCGAACATCTGGTTTGAGTAAGCAAGTACGTACGTAAAAATTTCTTTCCTTTTTTCGACTCTACATTACAGTTGAAAGTTGAAGATTTCTTCTAGTAGTTTATGTCAAGAACGTTTTCAATCGAACCACAAATCACTGATTTTAAGTTGTCAACTTGATGATCCATTGGGGAGGAAGGGTGATATAACCGCTATCCAGTCTCGGTTGACAGGGAAAAAGAGGTCGTTGCTTGTCTCTGGCGGATTCCTTTAGTTCCACAAACATGAAGGCTTTTTTAGAATGACCTCCCAACAGCTAGTATGCCTCTGATAAGCAAGAAGTAAAAATGTCGGAATGAGGATCCTGTGTCGTCTCCATGAGCGATGTCCAATACCGCCAAATGCACAATCCGAATGGGAAAGAATGAAAGAAAAGTGCTGAAGATGGACAGATTCCCTATTATTCACGATTCATACTCAGACGACGTTCAATCTGGATCATAGACACTGGAGAGAAGTGTCCTGATTGATAAGAGAAGAGGACGAGAAGAGGTGAGGAGCCAATATGACAGAACTTAATCGGCGAGTACCATGAGAAAAAACCGCTCCTCCTCTAGTGGTTCTTCTTCAGACTAACAATTTCATTTAACTAGGAAATAAATTAATTATGTAACTCCTAACTAAAAGTAAATTTCATTTATTCTTAGTTAGGAGTTACACGGTTTATACTCATTTTCTTTGACCTAAACACAACCGTTCTCGTGCTGTTGAATATGGGAAAGCAGTTCTCTGGGAGAAAAGAAAGTGTGAATACGAGCTGATGACCTCAGTTTCAAAGACAAAGCATTCATAGAGAACAAGTATAATAAATGAATTAGCTTTGGATGATTCAGAAGAGGTCATGGAAAGCGTAGCTTTCGAGACGGTGATTCGCTTTCAATTTTCAGCAATTCGTTGAAGGTGAAGATGGCTCAACACGTTCATTCATTCTGGGATGGACGCAAACACTAGAACTAAACTGAAGAGCACTTTCTGCCTGAAGCGACGTGCTCAGAATAGCGCTGATTCGTATTTGGGAGCACACAAACCCTGAGTCTGGAATCGGTACTGGATCTTGCGTGAATGGACCGAGTAACAGGTTTCCATAACCGTTTTTGATGGAAGAAGTCACATCACTCGAATCCGTCTCAAGTGTAACATAAATGAAGCAGCTTGGACGATGATACTGAAAGGACCTTCCACTCTTCTTTCTTGCAAGGGTGTGGGAGAGGCCTAACACACCCAATAAAGCGCTTGAAAGTGAGCAGGTTATTATCGAAAGGAGTATCGCATACTCCTTTATTCGAAACCGTAAAGGCATGGTGGTAATGCACACGATACCACGCCACCACGTTAGATCCTCGGTATTGATTCCTGATCTTCTCCTGCACTAATCCCAGTGGCACTGAATGCCTATTTGGCCCATACCGTATGTAGAAGGAGGCAAGCTTATGCTTATCCTCTCAGATAAGTCATACGATGAACACCCGACCCTGAAAGAAGGTAGGCTTCGACACGTGTGCCACTGTGCACACCTATACGAAGTGAATATCACTGCATAAGCTAAAATACCTGTGCAGTATTGGCGCCGTTTCATACGCCGAGCTGTTATACAACACGTATATACAGGGGGTTGCCAAAAAAAGAAGTAATTCTGCTTACGGCTCGCTTCCACCATGTACACAAAACATAGGAAAACGAAAGAGATGAAAGTTCGGGGCACTAAAAGCAGGGAGAATCTATGGCTCACTACATTCATCTTTATTAAAATTCGGAGCCTTCAGTCGGCGCAGTCGGGCTTCAGACCACCTACGGTATCAAGGTCCACTTAAAACAGTGAAGCCAGGTTCCGTGGTAGGTTCCTTGTGGAAAGCTTCCTAGGGATTAGCCCTTCGGTTAGTGGGAGTCACAGAGCCATTTCTGCTTGGACAAGGCTGTTATGATCCGAAGTATCATTTTTCATGCCTCGAACCTGCCCCCGGAGGGGTTTCAATGGTGATGGCACGTTCTGGCTTTTGGAAACTAAGGGCGCTGGGAACCCGGAAAAAACGGAACGTTCAAGAACACCATCCAGTATAAGTCCCCTTAGGTACCCAGAGTGAATGGACATTAGCAATGTTCTGAACGAGGGCGACGTAATCTCCGATTTTGCCGTGTTGAGGTGACACATCATGTTCACTCCGAATAATCTCCCGATCCTGTTCGTGCAGGAGACTGTTAGGGAGTTTACTGATATTGGGAGGTGTGCCCTTGAATTCGGAGATGGAAATACCTTGTTAGAATTTGCTGAAGTTCGATTAAATAGGTTTGAAAGTGGAGGAGAAAAATTACTTTTTTTTTTTATTGCACCCCCTGTAGTTATCACGTGAGTGCTAAGAGCCACAGTGAATGTATCCTCGGAAGCTGAGGGAAGGTGCTTCCGTTCACGTGGAGTAATGGATTAGCACTGTGACCGGATAGCACAAATGTGGTTTCGAGACTCGTGTGAAGCTACACACATCACTTTCATTTCAGCATCCTTCCAAACAACTTTCAGGCCATCATGGACTATGGTAAGAGTAACGCTTACCATAGGCTATGATGGCCTGAAAGTTGCTAAATAATCAATGGAAACAGGACCAGTCCCCAGTCCAGATAAAAAAAGAAATAATTGGGGGACAGCTACAAACACACAGGTAGATGATGAGACGGAAAGCCTTTCTGGGATACCTCACGCATCCTAGTTGCACTTGAATTTGTGCAGGCAATTGAAATAGCAGTTTTGGACCATATATACGTACTAAGACTTTCAGGAGCCAGCCGACGGCCGAACTCTGTTCAACAGTTCTTAGAACAGAGCTTGATTGACCTAACCAAACTTCGACCTAGAATTACTACATCACAAAGTCATGCGAGCAAGAGAGCCACCTCTTTTCTTTATATGTGTATATTCCATTTCCTGTGGCATTTCGCTTTAACCCACGAAAATTCAAAATATATGGGAAGTAAGAAAAGATGGGGTTTGGCTTGGACTGGAGCGAGGGCAGGAAAGTGCATCGGGAAACGATTGCCATGAATCGAGCAAAGTGGCAAAAGCGCATGCGGATACCTTCGGCCGGCAGTGCACCAATAAAGTGGCAGGTGCACGAGAAATTATCGGTTCAGGAGAAAAATGCCCTTTTTCGATAAAATTGCAACACCTCACCAATAACAATGCAGCAATTTAACCCACAGCTTTCCTTATCTGTCGTACATATAGTCTACTCTGAAAAGTATGCTGACTCCGAGTTAATGGCCCAACACCTTAGATAGCCAGAGATCATCTTGCTAAAGGTTTCATCGGATTGAAATGAGGATGCGCTCTCCGTTACACGTCTGTATGTTATTTCGCTGAAAATAAAAATGGAATCGTCTCGTGTTTACATCTCTCAGAAGAATGCGCTATGCATGTAGCTAATGTAGAGAAGAGCAAAGATACTGGAATTCACTCAAGTGGCTTACACAATGATTTAATGGAAACAACTGTTCGAACGAAAACCTTCGTCTGCAAGACGATCGGGCATTCTTCCAGGTGGAATTCGATCTTAGAAACTGCACTGAAAAATCTTGAAAATTTGGCTGTTGCGATGGATCCGCCTCATTTCTCGATTCCTCGATTCAAATCGATTGCAAAGCAATCGACGGAGGGATCATATCGCCATTCGACTCGCAAAGCCTATTGGTCTCTAATAATGAGCCGCGCCGTGCAGTGAAGATACTCAACTGGAATCAGCAGAGGCCATTTTCAGAAATAACTGAGATCAGGCAGAAATTAGCAGAAAATTAGCAGCAGAAAATTAAGTGGGACTGAAAAATGGATAAGAAGCAACCACAAGTTCTCAAAATGTCCAAAAATTCAACAAATGTTCAAGGATTTAGGCGAACCTTGCCCAGACGCTCCTCATAAGTAGCAGCAAAATTATCAAAACAAGCAAGAAGCTACAAAGGGGAACAGTGGAGTAGTGTTCAGATATGCAAATGGCTTTCACTTCAATATGCCAGGAACCAGATCTCGTCAGACAGTCTAGTTGGTCGCTCTATCTTGTAGTGTGAAGTAATCTGCTAAATAAGCAAAACGACCGGAAGCCTGAAATTCAAAAGCGTCTCAGACCACAATGGCTTCATGTAAATCCCGTCGTCTTCCAGAGAAGGTGTCGACAATTGAGGGTGAACGATAGGAAGGAAATAATACGAATGGACGATCTCTTTGTTCACCAAGGCAAATGCGTCGAGATGACGTATGGGTGTCCAAACAGTCCCGTCCGCTGTCCGGCCGGACAGACCAGACTGGCCGAAAACCAACCGGTAGATCCTGAAACACCACGACAGCAATCCCGTCCAATCCACACTGAACCGTCAGGACGTTTCAGCTAGATTGGACGTGCACTCCCACTTGAGATGTGTCGCAGTAGAAACATAATGCAAAGGGATGTTCCTGAGTGAGACAATCACCAGTTATGACGTCTTCAAACAGTTGTTGAGAAATTGAAAGAATGCCAGTTTTTTAAAAGAGCTCACAAGTCCTGAGTACATCGAGAGTAACTGAATGAAGCGAATAAAACCATAAATATTGCAGGAAAAGCAAATGAAGAAGAGATAATGAATTATGAAAACTATATTCAATAAGCCTTGCCATTCACCGACCTAACAAAATACGAAGGAATTGTTGTTGATGCTACAAAGTCACCATCTTTATCAGCTTCCTTTTTGAAATCCTTCAAATGAAGCCCATCTCGTTAATTCAGCCTTGAAGACCTCGTAATCAATTAAAGTCCTGGTATTTACAGACTCGTCCAAGATGTGCTATGCCTGCAAACTTCTTGAGAATATTGAAGTTTCTACCGTGGGTCGGTACACTCTATTGCTTGTGGCAATGGATGTTGAAGTCAAAAGTTTTGGATCTGTCACGTACGAATCCAGTCTAAACGCTTATCAATTGCGCATGAGAGATGCGAGGGTTTTAGGCTAGAGGATGGGTCATCTCAATGTTATTTCGCACTAACTACAGATATACATTCGAAATATAACCGCACATGTGACATATAGAATTTTCGATGCGATAGGTTGGAGGTTTCGTGAATCAAGAACTATCGAAAATTACGAAAGATTCCATCAACACCTGTGTGGAGCCTTCCAATTCATCGAAAAGGAACATAGAGATCGGCTAACTGTGGTAGAAAGTGATAGAGAAGTGCCTTCGATAAAGATATTCACTAAACCACCTTAGAACAAAGAAGGAGTATCCAAAAAGCTAGCGTGAAAGAGAGTGATATAATGCCAATAAAACCGGAGACCGCGAAATAAGTTTCCAGCTCGAGGCTTGTAATTAACTGCGAATTCGAGCTATGGGAGGAGATTGTAAAAGTTTCGTTTCAGTCTAAAACTCTTCATGCCGTCAAAGTTCAGAAGGAAGTTGAAAAACAACACTGGAAATTCTCAAGTCGAAAGAAAGCATGACAATGGAACAGGGCGCCTCTACGGCACAAACTCAGAATCAACTCTCAGTATCGCTCTCCATATCAGTATCAGTCTCCATACCGTACCTAACACCCCTGGGAAACGTACAGCAAGGGGTCGCTATAATTTACAAGTCGCTATAATTTTGAATGAAAGTTGAATGCGTGGCGCATGAAAGACACCATGTTCCAGTAAAGGCAATGGTTCCTATCCATATTTTATGCAAGAAGAAAACCTCACGGCCTTCGTTTGTTGCTACACATTTTGGACATCGTAGTGTTATCGGCGTGTTGCCCAATGACCGTTTCGGTAGATTCGCACGTATGCGAAAGGTGAGCCAGGGTTCGCTACCTAAGTGAGGTGTTGCACCCCAACAGTACCATCTAGCATACGAGGTTCGTAATTTTAGAACATCAAGAATGAAGTTCACGGTATCCTTTCCCGGAATATAAAATTTTTAAGTACCAGTCAATCATGAGCAGAATACACAAATCAACTCCTTTTCGAGGAAAATATGGGTTTTCGGATCAGTTATCTTTCAATTGTGTAAAGAGAAAAGGGTAAAGAGAAAACAGCTGACATGAGGATTCGGATGAACCGGAAGTCTTCTTAGATATGACCCTTCGAGCCAGGAGTGCACATATGTGGGGAGAAGAAATCAAGATTTTCGCGACAAGTTCCAGAGATAAGAACAAACTGCTTCACTCTTACTTATATAGGGAAAAGGCAAAAGGCTAAATGTTGAGTAAGCGATTATTTATCTATTAGGTTGTTCCGAAGGTCTAGTAAGATTTCTCCAAGAACGTCAATAACTCTTGTTTTTTTGGGACAGGTCTACAGGGTGGCTCCTAATTATTTGCGCGTAGTTTAGCGTAGTTTATTACTAATAACTTCAACAAAAAAACAACGGTTACACAATCTGATACAACTTCTATGTAGAGCAGTGCCTAATAATCATTCACTTGAGAAGATGTTCGAAATGAGCTCCTTTTGCAGTAATACAGGCCTTCAATCTCTTCTCCACTCTCACCGTGCGACATCACTGTGGGCCGCAGGAAGGTGACGTCGATGTCGTCCTACTATAGATAATCAGCCCTCCATCAAAATGAGATGTGCAAGTATCCATGATGTTGCCAAAGGTGTGGCGAATCAAATGGTGCTTATTTTGTGAGAAAAGATGCAGTCTGAGCCGAGCTATGATCTCCCGAATTGGAAACTGCGAAAACCGGCCAAAACGCTCCTAACAGCCTGATAAAATCTTGTTCTTTGGGAAGATAGCACTCAAAGGCTCCCCTGGGTTGCTCAAAATTTTGTCAATGATCAATGCATGCTCCAACAGGACGGGGCACCTGCTCATTCTGCGAGATCCACCCTGGCATCCTGCGAGATCACTTCCATGGCTACTGGACGAAGGACTTCTGGACACCTAACTCGCCTGATCTGAATCCGATGGATTTCCCTGTGTGTGGCTACTTGCAGCAGAGGGCCTCCTCGAAAAGGCGCCAAAGTTTGAACGCTCTCAAAGCTTCACATCAGAAGGCGTGGGACGATATCGACTTCACCTTCCTGCGGCCCACAGTGATGTCGGTGGAGAAGAGACTGAAGGCCTGTATTGCTGCAAAAGGAGCTCATTTCGAACATCTTCTCGGGTGAATGATTGGTAGGCATTGTTCTACATAGAAGTTGTATGAGATTGTATAACCGTTGTTTTTTGTTGAAGTTATTAGTAATTAACCACGCGCAAACAATTAGGAGCCACCCTGTATGTGCTTCAGGAATATGGTAGAGGGGTTTCCGCCTGAAAAATTCGAAAATAAATAACTGATCATTTACTACAAGGATGCTGAGTTATGGGCAGAAGCTTCGGTGTCGGACGGGACTCGAACCCGCACTTCATCCTGTGCTAATCCATTACAATCCATTCTGAATGGTAAATATACCATTCAGAAGCTGAGTCAAGGTGAAAGGGGTGTCGGTGGTGTAATGGACTAGCACATATCCCCGAAAAGGATGAAGTGCGGGTTCGAGTCCCGTTCGACACCGAAGCTTTTGCCCATAACTCAGCATCCTTGTAGTAACTTTCGCATCGCAAGCTGCGGCGGTAAACAGCAGTTACCAAAAATCAAAAATAACTGATCAATTTTTTTGACTTGATCCTTTCCATCTTTTGCTGTTAGACCAAGAGTAATATACAGGGGGTGCCAAAAAAAGTAATTTTGCTCACGGCCCACATCCCCCTATAATACAAAACATAGGAAAACGAAAGAAATAAAAGTATAGGGGCAATATATTCCTGAAAAGCTCCTCTAAAAGCAGGAAGAAGCTGAGACTCACTATTTTCACTTTCATAGAAATATAGAGCCTTCAAGCGGCGCAGTCGAGCTTCAGAGCACCTACGGTATCAAGGCCTCTTTAAAACAATGGAGCCAGATTCCGTGGTAGGTCACTTGTGGGAAGCTTCCTGAGGATTGCCGCTGCGGATCATGGAAGTCACAGAGCCCTTGCTGCTTGGACAACGCTGCTATGATCCGAAGTATCATTTTTCATGCCTCGAACCTGCCCCCGAAGGGGTTTCAGTGGTAATGGCACGTTCTGGCTCTCGGAAACGAAGGGCGTTGGGAACCCAAAAAAAGCGGAATAATCAAGAACACCACCCAGTATGAATCCCCTTAGGTACCCAGAGTCTACGGACCTTAGCAAGGTTGTGAACGAGGGCGACGAAGTTTCGGATTTTGCCCAGCTGAGGTGCACACCTTGTTCGGAACAAACAACCGTTCCTGCTCGTGCAGAAGGCTGTAACCGAAAACAGTGATAGAGTGAGGATAGCTCTTTACTTTAGGACGAAAATACCTGGTCGGAATTTGCCGAAGTTCGACTAATGTGGGGTTGAAAGTGGAAGACAAAAATTACTTTTTTCTGGCACCCCATGTATACCTTTCAGCAGAACTTTTTCTATTTTATAAGAATGAAGCGACACTTTTTGCACAACTTCGTTTTTCCCTTATCTCAAGCCTCCGTAATGCAAGTTTCGGTTGTCTCAAAACAGCGCTGTCGACACTTGGCCTTTTGCTGGTGACAAAAAGCTTCCAAAAGTGCTCGGAAACTTGCGCCGTGTAGGAAATGGGCAATATATTAGGTTGGTGAGAAAGTCCTGGGACGCCGAGAGCTTTTCTTTCAATTTTTGAAAACTTTATTTCAACGTCATTTCAAATCACAGAGTAAACACCTTCTGCATCGATAACACTTTGCCATAGATCACGAATACCTTTCCTCCAAAAGGAAGCTGGTTGTGAGTCGGAGAGACGGGTCACCTCCGATTCAAGTTGAGCTTGATCATTAAATTCCTTATCTCTGAGATTTTGTTTGAGGGCCCTAAATAGGTGATAATCGGAAGGGCAAGGTCGGGCGAATATGGAAGGTGAGGCAGTACTTCCCATCCAAGCTCCTCCAACTTCTCCCGAGACATTCTTGCAACATTAGGGCGTGCATTGTCATGAAGAGAGTAAACTTTCTTCCGTCCTGGCCGCTTTTGTTGCAGTGCCTCGCTCAACTTCTGCAGCTGATTAGAGTAGATGCTTGCGGTCACTGTGGTACCACTTTCGAGGAATTCGTAGTAGAGCAATCCTTGTGAGTCCCACCAACAGCACAGCATCACCTTTTTTTGATGGTGTCTGCCTTGGATTGAGTCGGAGCCGCTTCTCTTTGGGGTAGCCAATGAGCTTTCCTGCTATGATTCGCGTAGAAGACCCAAGATTCATCCCCTGTAACGACTCTTCCCAGAAAGTTTTTGATCCGGAATCGAATGAGGAGAGACGTGAGATGCTCTTTCTCGATGACCGGTCCGAATCGCTCAGTTCGTGGGCCACCCAATTCGAAATAACCTGATCATTAGTTCAGTGTTATCTACGATCGTGTGGCTATAGATCTATAACGTCGATCGGCCTACGGATCCTTTTTCTAATTTTAACTTCTTTTTGAAATTGGTGTCCCAAGACTTTTCACCAACCTAATAAAAGCGAGGGCAGCTCACGAACTCAATGGCAAGGGTGAGGAAAGGCAAAATGTCACGGTAAAAGCTTGCTCTGTCATTTCTTCCGCTTGTTGCATTCTCAAACAAGGAAATTCGCTTCAAAATAACGGACACTCTGAAAACAGATCCATCAACCTCCTGAGTCAATGCATACAACGTTAGGTGGAATGGAATCCCATTGTTCCCCCAAAAGTATGAAGAGATCATGGGTTCTGCAAAGAATACCCAGCTGCTAAATTCGCTAAAATGATTGTTGAGAAATACTAAGTCTTTCGAGAGAAAACAGCAAGCATAAATACAGCTGAAACTCCAATTAGCTTCCACTGTCAACGAGTACTTGTGTACCATATTTGCTGCTTGTCTTTCAAAATCTTTTTTTCTCACATTTTTTACAGCATGCAACAAATGAAAATGAATGAATAAAGCATTCGGCGTTGACTGAGACACTTTCAGGATACGCTACGCCTACCCCTCTGAATGCAATACATAGTAGCATTTTAATACGACTTGACTTTATACAGAAACACATGTTGGCCAGTCGATGCGCAAGTCCGCGGATTCGCCCACACGGATGATCCTGGTACAAACTCAGCGACAAAAGATGGATTAGCCTGGGCGAACATTGACCGAAAATTCCATCCACGGACCATGCTATTTGAAAACGAAGTAGTGCCACTTGTCACTAAACTACATCCGTCTTATAAAATAGCTAGATTGCAAATCCCTCGAATGATCAAGTCGCGGCTACTACTTCCAAACTTCCAGCATTTCTTTTGGAAAAGGTGAGTTTCAAACGAAACAGTGATTACGACGGAGATCAGTACAACGAATAAAAAAGCCCCAACG
This sequence comes from Trichostrongylus colubriformis, assembly GCA_963978905.1. Classification (NCBI taxonomy): domain Eukaryota; kingdom Metazoa; phylum Nematoda; class Chromadorea; order Rhabditida; family Trichostrongylidae; genus Trichostrongylus; species Trichostrongylus colubriformis. The sequence continues at coordinate 24,852,785 of OZ022260.1, forward strand.
AAAGCGAAAGCAAGTAGTCGAGTACTTGACGTTTAAAATAAGTTATACATCAATAAAGGATATGCGGAGAATTAAGATGAACTATGACAACCGTCATGAACGATCATACATCACGGGTCCAAAAGAACTCCAAGCACGAGAAGAGTACATGCTCTCCTCAAGTGCGGACGAAGAGGATTGCTTTCTTTGCAGAGACGAGTGGAAATGACCCATTGAGAGTGTTTCAGGTCCCGAATGTGTACAGTTGCAGAACGGAACGAAAACATCAACGGCGAGCAAAGCAAACGTGAAGGCGCTAATACCATCCACTTGTGGTCTGTCTACTGACGAGCTGAAGTACGACCACATCCCTCGTGGAGCGTTTTGACAAGCTCTGAGGACAATCAATGGAGTAGGAAAACAGCTGATGCTATGGAGATTCACCGATAGGACAGGATATGAGGTGTGCAGGTAACACTCGCCTCTCAGACACTCGACACGTGTTGACCCAGCTGTCACTCTATTTCTTCGCTAATTGATAGTCCTATTCGCCGATGATAGATGTGGTTCTGAGGTACAGCTATCAGCGACTCTCCGAAAGTTGTAAAGCGTTTATGTCGACAGAGTACGACATTCCGAAACAAAACAGATAACAGTGAAACACAAGCCGTGGAAGAATCACGCGTTACATCTTGCAACATAGGGATTATACACTGTACAAAACGTTTAGGCCCACTGCAAGACCATTTCGTGAGGACATCAATCTTACAAGGAAAGGCTCCCGGGTAACCGTGGCCATTCAAGATGAGCTGTATATGTTCCTATGTTGTTTCAGACATGGATCTCAAATCTGCCCTCCAAATCTGCTAAAAGATTCTGCGTGTGGAGTTGTGGAAGTTTTTCTGAATAAATAATACTATGCGGTAGGTTCGGGCCAGTTGTTCTCGTGCAAAACCAGTGTGTTTTTCGTGTTCAGGTGAATGAAATTACACCAAATGACAGGATTTTAGCCAATTTGAGTATTTGACCAAATTTTTGAAAAATTCATGGACTATTTGCTGGCTACTCATTCAACAAGGAGAAGCCGTTGACCCTTGCCGAGAAAGTGCCCTTATTTGACACCTGTTACGTACATTTTTGTCATGAGCATCTGTAATAGGTATGTCTAGATCATCCTTGATCAGGTTGCAAGATTTTTTGTATAAAAAATTCAAAAACTACTTACCCTCTCGTCACCCCTAATTTTTCGAAGTTGGACCAAAACTCGATTTGGCTGAAAATGTGCACAGTAGGGGTAATTTGAGCCTCTGAGCGCGAATATCATAGTCGTTTTACGCAACAACGCCTATATCCCCACAATCGCGGAATAATCGGGTAAAAAAGGGGTGCAGGATGCTTCAATGCAGCGTGAAAGCGTTTTGCAAACGTCTAGCAAACACTCACAGCTAGCGAGTGTACCAAGGATTCGATCTCTCATGCCCTAAATTGTAGCCCGACACCTTACCAGCTGCTCCGATCTGACCTCGAAACACATATAACCGGCGCCTGCACTTGCGCCGTATCTTTCAGGCGTCCGTAACATCCTTCCCAGAGTCGTTTAGCAGATTTGACGTTACACCTTTTTCAACCCAAAGTATGTCCCTATTCCTCATTATGCTTTATTCATGGTGGAATTCTTGGTAATTCAGAGAGTTAACAGTGCATTTATTTTGTTTTCGGACACCAGCTTCCCCGACCTGACAAATACTATAATACTAATACTCAACTCATCTACTAATACTACAAATACTACTGGTATTTCAAACAAGCTAAACACAGTGCTCTCTCGAGGATTTCTCAACTAACACTTATTTATTTATTTATTTATTTATTTATTTATTTACTTGCACTCGAGGTGCGCCATCGGTACATCAACAGTAACAAAATGTTAGCAATAAGAAAAAAACATTCACTTAACCATCCTCATGAATTTATAATGAAAACAACGAAGACTTATTCTTGCGAATCATGAATTGTCAACAGCAGCTGCGAAGGTATGTATTGGGTGAGGTTGGGCGTTTTTCAACTAAAGGTCAGAAACTGTATGCATTTAGACAGCTGTTACAAGTATGCTGAGCTATGGGCAAAAACTTCGGTCTCGGATGGGACTCGAACCCACACTCCTGCTTTCTGGGCATATGTGCTTATCCATTACACTATCGAGACCGCTTCAGCCTTACCTCAGCTTGCGAATGGCATATTGACAGTAGCTTAACAGCACTCACACGTATGACGTGTTGAGCAGTTAGCCAATATCGGCATCGAACCGTGAAGTTCAAAGCTTAAGTAGATACTTTTGATATTTTTGATGGCTGCTGATTTTCGCAGCACTACGCGATGCGTTATACTGTGAGTGCTGATAAGCTATGGTATATATACCACTCAGAAGCTGAGTTAAATAAGGTGAAAGGTGTCGGTAGTGTAATGGATTGGCACATATGCCCCGTAAGACCGAAGCTTTTGCCCATAACTCAGCATACTGTGACACCTTTCGCATCGCGGGCTGCGGAGAATTTAGTAGCCAACAAAAGAAATGGGAAGTATTTTGATCCAATACCCTCACCATCCACTCCGTAATCCAAAAATAAGTGGCCCATGTATGTATTGTTATTTGAGGATTTCTTAGACTCAATGAGGCTAGAACCCTACATCTACATGATTTGTCGCTGGACAGTTGTATCTATTCCGTACATATTAGGTTGGCAACTAAGTAATTGCGGATTTTTCAATACTGTTTTTCCCTCAAAACTGCTTTCCACAAAATTTCTTTTGTACATATATATGTTGTACAAGTCCACACGCATCCATAGATATTGTTGTCTTCCATCTCCAGGATAACCCTTTTCGGCAAAATAAAAATATCAAAAGTAACCTCATTTTCAATTCCAATTTTTTTTCTTTGAATGGCGTTAGACAGGGAAAGGGAAAGGTGATAATCCGATGGAGAAAGATCAGAACTATAAGGCAGCAATTTTTATCCAAGCTCGAGAATTTTTTGAAAAAAAATTAAAAATTTTTTTTACCACAATTGAAAAAATGACTCGCCAAAAAATTCTCGAGCTTGGATAAAAATTGCTGCCCCATCCACCTTATAGCCCTGATCTTGCTCCAACGGATTATCACCTTTTCCTTTCCCTGTCTAACGCCATTCAAAGAAAAATCTTTTTATAATTTTTGTATTGAAAATGAGGTTGACCGTTGATATGTTTATTTTGCCGAAAAGGGTTATCCGGGAGATGGAAGACAATAACACCTATAGATGCATGTGGAATTATACTACATGTGTATGTACAGAAGAGATTGCTGGAAAGCAGTTTGGAGGGAAAAGCAGTATTTAAAAATCCGCAATTACTTAGTTGCCAACCTAATAGATTAGGAAATCTGAAAGGGGTCAAATACAAAAAGGAGCGGTTACGTCTTCATATTCCGGGATCGGAGGAACACTCCGCAATATAAAAACAAGTGGCCCATGTAGTACAAGGGGGCAACATTTATATGTGGCCATCACAACCAACTCACCTGCCTCTTAGCATATCCACCACCTTCAAGAGGTTGCAATCGCGTGATTCAGTCTTAAAAACTATACTCCCCACAGTTTCCACGGAGGGGCCGCCTCCACAGCTGGAACAAGGGTTTGATACAACTCAAGTCATGGTGATGGGAAGATGGGGATCCTTTAAAAACAGTGTTAGGGGTAATGTGGGTGATAAGAAATCCCAAAGGAGTCGTTCAGTGAAAAGCTACGGGTCCGAAAGGCCTATGCATGGCGAAATCCCCCGCGGAAGACGCCCTCTTGAGCTGTGGCGGAGGCGGCCTCGTCAGGAGAAGCCGCGTTGGTTTAGGACAGCCCGCCTCCAGGCGACGTGATTAGTCGTTGATCACGGTGAGGTTGGTCAAGGAGATCGGCGGGCTTGAAAGCATCGCAGCGCGCTTCCTCACTTTTAGTTTAAAGCTCACCGCATGAAAATAGATGCTGTCGCATTTCCAAACATCCCCTCATGTTTACCTCCTGGTAATACCATTGAAGAACCTATGCGGACCACCGCCTCTTGACGGAAAGGTCGTCCGCGCCTAGAATCAACGGTGGGAAGGGGTCTTATTTTTCGGTTTTTTGGCAATTTTCATCCGTTTTTTCTTCACAGTCCTGTTACTAGGCATCTCAGCTCTCATATTCACTATTTCTTTTACTTTTCGTCCGTATTACTCCCAAAGCTGCCTTTAAGGCATTTCAGCCTCACATTTGACCGATACTTGTCCGTTTGAAACTGATATGAACACCATATAAACTGGGATGAGATTACTGAACGTTCGTAAACTTATACCATGACTGTTATGCAGATGTGTGATCACAATATGTACTTGTCATGATCTCAAGCTGCTATTTTCATGCAGGTATATCATAATTATCCCACATTAAGCACAATATCATATCGCTCGCTATTGCACATATAGCAATGCGCAGTAAATTTGTGTAACACATAAATGTACTCAAATCCTCACATTAGTATCACATCACTCGAAGGCACGTATGTATGTACATATATCCCCTTCCATCCCCTAAATGCTTTTCTCTGAGTCGAAATTGATTTCGCGATTCTGCTGCCTTACGGCGTATATGCCTATTCTATATGTGTTCATGCCTGCCACTGTTACAAGTAATAGCGTGTAGTTTATCCAGATACTATCACATCCAGTCCTCAACTTTTTTTTTGTCTCGAAGGTTACTCGTTACATTAGTAACCGTTTCTTGAGATTCGCTTTCTGAAAGTGCAGAAGGTTGCTCCTCACTCGGAATGGGATGTCGAATGACGTGACGCACTCGCACCAATGACGTTACGTCAGCGAACTAAATCGCGATCGAGTATGATCAAGCATGAATCCATAGTGAGGAAGCGCACTGCTCCAAGAAACTAGCGTTATGATTTGCGGTGGTCGTGCCACTGTGATTGGAGCAGATACCCGCACTCTACTGACTGCTGTGGGAATCAAATCTTATGGTTTGCTCTGTCAAAGTTGCATTTCCACCTGAATCTCCCCACTGTTCCCCAAAACTGTTGATGTCGGCCCAGTCGTGTGATCGACATATTAAATTCAGACAGCCTTTCTTCCTGCTCATTGCATTCCGTGAGTCCCGATGTCTTCTGGGGTCGATCTTGGCGTTGAAGCCGCCGACGATGACCTTGAAGAAGGTGTGGTCTTCCTTATAGAACCTCTCCATAAAATGCTTCAGAGCTCGTCCTCGTCGTAGCTGGATGTTGGTGTGTAGGCGACGAAGATGGTCAAAGCCAGAATTGAACCGCATCTTTTCAATCGCAAACGTCCGATTCGGGTTGTCAGATTTTCGTACGAATCGATGTTCATGGCCAAGTGCGTGTTGACTAGAACGCCCACACGGTCAACGCCTCTCCTGTCGCATGTTCCAAGGAACAGTTCTTCACCTATCTCGTACACGGCGTGTAGCGGGCGATGACTCCTCGTCTTGGTCAGTCCGATGACGTCGTACTTGATCTTCCTGGCTTGCATCATCAGATCTTCGATACTCGCTTCCGATGCAAGAGTTAGTGCGTTGTAAGTGCAGATCGCCATCTTAGTCCTTCTCAATTTATGCTGCTTGTTGTAGCCTTGAGACTCAAGCAGCCTCTCACGAGCGGTCCTACCCAACGCTGCCGTATTGGGAGCTCCCTCGGGTTCAGTGGAATGAGGCCCATCTTTATTGCTGTTTTCGGCATAATGAAGGCCCACGAGTAGCTTGCCAGGCTCTGCCGTGGGGACTGGGTGTACTCCTGGTAGCTAGCCAGGCTACCCAGAAGTTTTTGTGATTACCTAGAAATTATATTTTAAGGATACTGTACTGTAGAAAGATGAAATTGTAGCTTCCGTGATTACCTCCAGAAATGATATTGTAAGGGGTACTGTAGGAGGATGAATCATAAAAGCATTCCTCAATCATAGAAGCATTTCAGATGAAGAGCGGCCATAGTAACGAGGTGAGCAAAAACTTTCCGAGGGTCAGCGAAGAAGAGGCGGAAGACATGGGGAGCGGAGGGCAGGAGCACAGGACGATTGGCCGAGCGTTCACTCAGAGAGAACTGCCACCGATATTAGTCCACCATCACCTTCTACCACGCTTCCTTATTCTGATCTGTATACCATGATATTACCACGCTCACTGTATTCGTAATACGACGACTCTGTACAACCGGTGCTAATAGAGATAAGTAAATTCTTGTTGTATTCGGTGTGGACCCAGCACGCTCACTGTATTCTCAATACGACGACTCTGTACAACCAGTGGTAATATAGATAAGTAAATACTTGTTGTATTCGGTGTGGACCAGCACTTACTATGTATTAATAATGCTCATCGAAGTCAAGACTGTCATTAAAAAGGAAGCCGATGCCCATAACACCGCTAATCTTGGTCAATTCTGTACCGTTGATGTTATGTTGCTGAGCTGAATTGCGAATGCTCACCAATAAACAATGTTTTTCTTGCAGCTCCCAGATTTGAAACCATTCTCCTAATACTGAATAGCAGAATGAAGAGTGGCGATATCTCTTACACCTCCCATAGTTTTACACATTTTTATGTCGTCAGCATACATTTAGCATGACACCCCAGCTGTTGAAACCCTTGGGCAGGTCAAACGTGTATACGAAAAAGAGTAGGAGAGAGCACCCGGCTCTGAGGGCCCCACCCAGAGCTTGAAAAATCGAAGATAAGTAGTTGCCAATGCGTACCTGGTACTTGGGTGTGTACCCTTATGTCAGGATTTCGCACCGCGGCATGCTCAAGCGAAGCATGCGGACGAGCTAAAGGCTCCATGTTGTGGGCCCCGAAGCGATTACAAGTCAACTGCGTATCGCGCCCCTAGCATTACCGTGTAGTCGTTCTGAGACTCAACTACAGCGAAGCGCATAGCTCGCACACACTCCGTCACACGGCGCTCGTCGCCGTGCGAAATTCTGACATAAGGGTACACACCCCTGGTTCTTGCGATCTAAAAAGCAAAAAAGTCTAAATCCAGTGCACTATTCAGGGATAGTAAATAGTACTCGCCCAGTAGCTTATGAAGCGGTACTTTATCGAACGCCTTCAAAAACTCAAAGTATATGACATGATTATATGATGAAGTTACAGGATACATTACTGTGAAAAATACAGCAAGAACCACTATAACAGGAACTTCGCTTCTGAACCTTCAAGATAAAACCTTGGCTTCTATCTTTACTCAGGTGAATTGACTCTCTTGCCCTGTTTCGAGCAGCTTCAGCTTTTCTTTGGTTTGCTTCGAAAGGAACCAAGGGAATTTGAATGCACCACTGACACTGGCAACTCTTTCCATCCAATTAGTAACACTCTTCGCCCATTGTGGAGCTTTTCGCTTACTTTATGTTTGTTCAAGATAGCTCGGACATTGGTCATTTCTACCGATTTTTTCGCGGCCGTATGGAGGCGTTGTGACCTATTATGAATTTTCGTTCCAACAACCGCCCACTCTGGGCGCCCTCCGCCCAGTACGTGGGGACCTTTTCCATGTCTTGCAGAAACTCATCGCTGACCTGGATCCATCTTTTCCCCTCGTTTGGGTCATACTGGGAACCACTTTATAATCCTTGGTCCAAAAACGGAACATTCCAGTGCAAGCTCCTCCCACCATGGGCGGTGCCTGACTTGGTCTATGTATGCTCTTTCCTTGTTTCATGCGCACAAAATTGTCCCCATCTCCACGAGTTGTTTTCCATGTTATGCCTAATTTCGTGACCGACAGAGGAACGAACAGATGGACGGAGGGAAAGACAAAGGATGCGTTTTATATTATAGGAGGAATAGTAGGGATAGTGGGATGTTTTTGGGTCTGTTTCATAAAACAATGTACACACAAGAATTTTTTTTCACATATCCTTTAACCAGATTTTGTTCAAAGTGTCTTCGGCAAGCCACTGAATGTTTTATTTCGATCAGTGAGCATCAATTCAACAAAAACAATAAATATATGACCAAAATTAGGTTGAAATTATAATGATACGACACACGTGAAATTCCAGCTGTGGACTGCAATCACAAAAAAGGTTTGAGTTTATTGGATAACTCAAGATCGAGGATAAAGAGGATCTTTGCTCAACTATTGCTCTGCTTTGCTCAACTATTACATCGATCAAGATTGCTTTACTCGTATAGGAGCACCCAACTGTACACCTGAGTAGAACTGATATTTCGCTTAAATTTCCGCTTATTAGGTGAATTATTCAAGCCACAGCAGTTTCATATTCCAGTCCATATTTTTCCATCCAATCCGCATTTATTTTGAAGACACCTGAAACATCTGGCTAGATATTGTGACTGAAGTACTCATTTCCACACACTTCACAATCTGTTAAGGATATTGGCGTTCACAGGACTGAAGAGCCGGATTTCGAGGATCATATCAGAGGGTGAAGGTGGTGCAGTAACAGGTGGCGCACACATCACTCTCATGGTGCGTGGATCAAATCCCGTATGAACGCCCGCCAAGGCCGAGTTCCGAGCGCGATTTGCCTTCCATGTCGATCTCGCCGTTGCTGGAGCTGATGAACCAGCGGCGTACGGTCTCGTAGCTCACGCATCCCTTGCCCAATGAGCGTTGATGGAATCGCAAGTTTCCGTCGCTTTGGTGACGCAAGACCACTTACAGTGGATAACGCCGCGTGTTTGACAGGTATTGTCTACGGGCATTGTAGCTCTCTCCAAGGAATCTGTTGCCAATATATACTTTGGTACAAAGATTAGAGAACGTTCTACCATATTCCAGCACCGCTTAGACCTGCCTCAAAGTAAACAAGAATTATTGATTTTCCTTTGAACGAATCCTACAAGACTTTTGGGACAACATAATAGTATCAGTAGAGTAGTCCATAAAACGAGTACAACCATTCAACAGATATTAAAGTGATCGTTCTTGTCTTTCTTCTGTTTACTTCTGATATAAAGGAGTTTTCACATTACTCCTCTTTAAAACTACATACACAGCGCAAACTTGACATCTGCTCGCTGATTGTGTAGACAGTCGTGAAGGCGCACATAAGCGTACAATAAATAATTCGATAGAGTGGCGAAAATACTGTTCACAAGAATCAGAGCCAAAAAACTAGCTATTATTTTAAGCAGTCCGGAATGTATTGTGACACTTGGCTAAAAAAAATACAGCTATTCTGGTATGCACCAAGATATGTACTCTAAGGAATTCCGTAGGTACGCATATAATGGCGTCGACGTCCGTCAAAGTTTCCGTCACCACGAATGTCATAGCTGTTTCTGGCGGGTGGAGCGATGATTTGTGGTGCTACACAATTGAAGAAGAACATACGTATATTTCATTGACCCATACAGTAAATCAATGTTAGCTTCATCTCAAAGGGAAGGGTGTGTACACATTGGTACGAATGACCTACTTCGCACCTTGCCTCGATCCCCATGTGCGAAGAGTTAGTTACTTTTTCGCACCTCATGTGCGAAAAAGTAATAATTTGAGTGCCATAAATAGAGGTCAGCTATACGCCGCTCAACTCCATCTGAGCGTTATGTCCACGAAGGAAAAACGTTGAGGCAGTTTAGGTGAACTTCCGATCGAAAGCTCATTTTTTCGAAAGAAAGTGTTTGGTCAAATGGTGTCCAGTCAAATACTGGTGATTGGGAATGATCTTAATATGTTCGAAATTTGACACTTAAGAGTCAAAGTAGTGCAAGTGAAAAAATAGTTGGAATGAGTGCCTTAGCAGCTCATATTATAAACGTGAAAACACAACTATTCTTCTCTGTGACCCCCCTACGGGCATTTTGTAACTTTTCATCGAGATTAAAAATATTAGGTCGTCCCAAAAGTCTTGTAGGATTTTTGATACTTTTAATTCCAGTTAAGTCCCGTCCGGCACCGAAGCTTTTGCCCATAACTCAGCATCCTTGTAGCCTTGTAGGATTTTTCCCAAAAAAAATCAATAACTCTTGTTTATTTCGAGGGAGGTCTAGGCGGTTCAGGGATATGGTAGAGCGTACTTTAGGCTTCCTAGCAAAATATACATTGACCCACCAGATTCCGTGGGGAGAGCTACAGTGCCCGTAGTCGATACCCACCCGCGGTGTCATCTACTATGAGTGGTCTTGGGGCGGCAAAGCGACGGAAGCTTGCGACTCCATCAACGCTGTATTGGGCAAGGGATGTGTGAGCTACGAGACCGTGCGCCGCTGGCTCATCAGCTTCGGTAACGGCGAGACTGACATGGAAGACAAGCCAGGCACGGGACGCCCACACGCATTCAACGACGAGACGCTGCTCTCCACCGTTCGCGCCCATCCTGAAACCACCATGCGCGAGCTGGCGGAGAGGAATGGACAAGCACCCATAACCGTAAATCGTCACCTTCACGAGCCCGGTTATCGGAAGAAGCTGTTGCGATGGACCTCATGCTCTGACGGATGCTCACGAAAGTGCCCGTGTGAGCATCTGTCAATCGCTGCTGCTCCGCCCGCATCGCAACGACTTTTTCGTCTATGTGGCTACGGGCGATGAAAGCTGGGACATGTACGATACTAACGCACCCCGCGCCTTTTGGCTGCTACGTGACGCCGAGCGGCCAACGCAGCCCCTCTGGTGCTTCTGGACGCGAAAGGAATGCTTTTCCAAGAGGGGCTGACACAAGGCGAGACAGTACCCGCTTCCGTATACAGCCACTAGCTCCAGCAGATCGCCGTCGCTATTCGAGAAAAGAGCCTGAGAAGATTTGCGGTCACCCTCCTTCATGACAACGCTCACCCATACGTCGCGAAGTGTACCCAAGCCAAGCTACAGGAGCCCGGCTGGGATGTGCTGCCCCACCTGCCATACTCTCCAGACATTGCCCCTTCTGACTATCACCTTATCCATCCTTTTGAATCCTTCCTGGCCAAGAGAAAATTCGCTGATTATGACATGCTTGCAAAGGCGATTGCTGACTTCTTCGACTCTCAGAACCTAGTTCTGGGAGGAGGGAATCAACGATTTACCTATGAGGGGGCAGAGTGGATACGTTGTTGCCTCATTGTTGTTTGTTGGAAGAAAAAATAATAAAAAGTGATGATCGAAAAAATCCTACAAGACTTTTGGGACAACCTAATATATGCTATTACATACACATATGGTCAGGATGATTAACATAAGCGCTCTAATAATTCAACCAAGTTCCAAGATAGGGAAGTTTATTTCATTTATTCATTCCACTCATTTATTTTTATCCATTATTGCAAGATTTTTTGAGTTGCAGTACTGTAACTGTTGAGTGTCAAAATTTGAAAATGTGACGATCATCTTACTCACCTGTATCCAACTGGTCACAATAGGGCCATTGAACGAATCCTTTTTTTTAACGAAAAAAACCTTTAATCGTAAGTTCACTTATCCTTTTGTGGACATCGCACTTAGTTGATTACTTTCTCGCACATGAGATGCGAGAAAGGATTAGGTTGATCGGAAAGTTCTGGAGATTTTTTCTGTTTTGTTTTATAAGTCAGCAAGTAATGCAAGCGAATCAACGATATAATAAACATCGTTACTTATAACCTTGTCCCACTTAACGGGCAGGTCAGAACTGGGAAGATTAGGAGTCAAAGAAGTTACCAACCACTTGTTGGTCATAGTTGACGAATTGTTTTTTTGCTAGGAAAGTCTTGATGGGCCGAACAAGTGTAATCTGAGGGGGCAATATCAGGTGGACAGGGTGGATGTGGAACCGTGCCCCAGCCTAGCTCCTCCAATTTTGCGGAAGGACAAGCTAGGCCTCACATAGGTAAAGAGTTCGTGCAAAATTTTCGCGTTCGCGTAGCTGTTAGCTGCAGCGTGAGATTTGCAAAAAAAATTTGGATAACTCCGCTTCAAAGTATCGAATAGCCTACTTTTTCTTCCCATTTCGCGTACCATAATCGCCCAAACTGAGCTCTATGACAGCCTTCAAACGAAAATTTTCGGAAGTCATTTCTTGGATGCACTATCTCGTAACCCTTCAATTTGGACGGGGTTTATCCGAGGTACAGACTGTCTTCTCTATTTTGTGCATTATCTGCATGGTATTATCACGTAAGAGCTGAAAGAGGATACTGCTTTGGGTTTGAACAAGTTCCATAACTTTCAAGTAGCTGAAGCTTGGGAGTCGTCGCGCAGTCTGCCGCGTAATAATGCCCGCACGGCGCGACTGTATGGGCTGACTATAGCATCGTTTGACATAAAGAAAGAGGGGGAGGGAGATCGGTGGGTTTCCTGGGTTCAGTGCTCGATCGTGACTACGAGTGCTCGTCATGCATGGCATTCGTGATTCGATTCTCGCAAGATTTGCTCAGCGATGTGAGTGAAGAATCATCAGTTACTTCTCTCTGTATGGCTTGCTCTACTGAAGGTGTATTCCCACCTGAATCTCCCCAGTGTTCACCAAAGCTGTTGATGGCGGTCCAGTAGTGAGATCCGTCCTCGGCTTGGCCCCAACCAATCAATCTGACAACGTGCCAGTAGACAATTCGCTTATCAAGGTCCTCCAAAGGATATGGTTGGAAAATACCTAAAGGAAGTGAAATAAGCTCAGAAGTAGAGGGTCAATCGATAGATAGCACTTCGTTACCTGATGCATAGTGCAAAAACTCCTCAGACACAGGAAAAGCCATTGTCATAGGACCGAATAAGGCAATCTCTTTTTTCAAAATATTTCGAATCTGAGTAGCGAGAATTTTTCAAACTGGCGAATAGGTCTAAATCTTGGTTAGAAATCGTGGAGAGGGCAAGCTCACTTGAACAATATTCATAGGAGTTGACGATGTCTTGTTGAGATGTCCGATTATAGTGGGAACTTGCGCTCTGACGCTGCCGTCGCTGGCCACTGTCATCGTTCGAGGATACATAGAGTACGCCATCGATGCTGAAAAGCTTCTTCTGCTCACTTGTTACGAGCGGGCAGTGTGGGAATTAGATGTTCTGTGAAACGAGCTGTACTGGAACACTACACACAACGAACCGTAGTGTTTATCGTCGTCATACTTGTTCTGGTAGTAAATATCTTGACATCGTCGAACGCAGATTCGATTTTTCTCGGCGCCGGGAAAGGTGGCCGGTGAACATGGCACACCGCAAGACAAATCGAACGAGTACGGTCGGCAGCCATCTCGTCCACCTGCAAAAGCATAATGGACTGCGATAGGGAGGGGTGGAAGCGTGGAAAGAGCTGACCGGTCACGATTCCCTCGTTCACCCAGTAGACGAGCGCTTTGAGCGGATCACCACCGTAGCAGTTGCCACAGACCGCACAGCAACCAAGTATATCCTCTTCGCTAAGCGAAGCTTTGAACGTGCCGTTCGATTTGATGCAGGCTCGATCTGATGCCACACCGGCAGCTGCGACTGCCTGAACAAACTGATCTCGTATTGCAGCAAGGTTCGTGAAGTATGAAAACTTTCAAAGCGCGATACATTTGTGTGATGTATATTTGAAGGCACTAGAAGGGGTAGGAAGAAAAAGGAAAGGGGGAAAATGTTTGCCCTGAAAAGAATTTTCGGGGTTAGAAGGGGTGACCGTCTCGGTAACGAAACTCAAGTTGAAAACTGCGTAGTTGTGGCCTTTATTCTCGATTTTCCGCGCATCATTGCAGACTGCATACATCATCTTTCCGAGTTGCTCGTTGTAGGAGACGGAGACACAGGCTAACGCAATTGTTAGACCGTTGTCACGTAGGGGTTATTTCGATAATTTAGATGTGAAACCAGTTAAACAACAAACAGGTGAAACAGGGGACGAAGAATATGCCTCTTCATTAAACCCTAACACGGAAGGCCCATCAGGTCATGGTGAGATTTCTCAAAACGGTTTTTTGCATTTTATAGGGTCACATACATGAAGCAAAAAACCGGTCTCAAATTTGGCTAAATGGTTTTGGGGGGCCCAGAAAATAGTTGATGGTTCGGTCCCCACTGAGGACAAATTTTTGCATTTTTCTAGTTTTCATCCATTTGTGCTCATGTAAGACCATACGTGCAGAATATGTGCAAAATCAATTTTTGTTCTACCAGGGAACCTCTATCTCCAGTATTTTTGCGTACTAAGCGAATGATTGGTTTGGACCAGCCAACGCTCATAACATGGGAACTAGGCGTTTTCCCGCAAAGTACGTGTGATATTCATGCTCAGGGGGTCGAACTATCCTAGATGACAAGTTTTCAGCCTAATCGCGATTTGGACCCAAACTCGGAAAATTGGACGACCAATGCCATGCCATGTACTGCTACTGCCATAGTAATGAGCACTCAACGAAAGGAGCTCGCCCGATATAAGGAAATATTTGTTATCTTTTGCCTTCGCATGGTGTTGCTAGGTGCAGCTAACTTGGAATGCGTTGTTTCTGCACATGCTCGATTGCATTTAATCGAGGCTGTAAGTTGTTCGTCTGTACAAATAGTGCAAATAGTGACTGTATGCCCATGTCCACCCTACTGTCTCGAGTTTGGGTCAAAATCTCAATCTGGATAGTATTTTGTATATCGAGCTAGTCGAGTCTCCTGAGCACGAATATCACACTAGTTTCGCACGAAAATGTCTGGCAAGCGTGCTAGGGGCGCCGAAGTGTCCAAACACGTTGACCACTGGAAGCTTGTACATGAGGTCACTTTCGTGCACCAGCGACGAAAATTGTAGTCATTCTGCATGTGCGCAAATAGTATAGCGCTGCACAAAGAAAATTAAGAAAATGCAAAAGCGAAAACGTCGAGAGGACTCGAATCACAAACACCCCCACCACCATGCCAATGCCAGTCCGTCCCACTATCCATTCGGCCAACCAACCACTGTAAGAGCGCTAACCTGTGCATCCGCTATCAGCTTTCTTTGCTTCGTTTAGCAGTTACCATAACTGATTCTACCTTTTTGAACGAGATCGCAGTGGTTTCGGCGTAGGTTTGAAGACAGTCTTCTGATATGCATATACTGAACGCCGCAGCTGGAAAGCATTGCAGCAAACTGGTCAAAATTGTTTCTTTTTGAGCAACTTTTGTCACTCATTTTCTGGGCCCCCCAAAACCATTTAGCCGAATTTGAGACCGGTTTTTTGCTTCATGTATGTGACCCTATAAAATGCAAAAAACCGTTTTGAAAAAGCTCACCATGACCTGATGGGCCTTCCTTGTAAGCCTCGTTGTCGATGATACTTTTGTGTTGGGTCAACGAGTTTGTTACGTGGAAACCTTCTGTTGATGGCTGGCGTAGCGACCAGATCTTCTTCTTCGGGAGCCTAGTCCGCCATCGCACGAGTGGAGCACTGCCACTCCACGATTGTTGATTCTAACAATTAGTTAATACCCTGTAGCGTCAGGTCTAAGAGGGTTCATTGACTCTGAGAAGGTTTCAACAAGCGAAATATTTGCAGATGACATACCAAAACATTATCAATGGAGACCATTTTTCTGATGTGTTCCGATTCAGGCTAATTCTCGAGTCTACGTTACAGGGATCTATACGACGAGAATGATGACGACATTACTCAAAATTTATTTTTCAAAAAAAAAACTCGGTCAATAATCAACTCTGTTGTTTATTCGCGATCCTCCTCTAAGTTTCACCATTTCTTGAGCAGTTTGCTTGCAAAAGAATTTTGCTTTCCCACAATGAGTCAATGCCTCTTTTGGATTAACATTCGAACAAAGCATCGATTTTTGGTGGAGGAACCAAATTTTCAATTGAAAACGCATCTGAATTTTAGAACGCAAATTCTCATGGAACGTAATGGACTCATCGAGTAGCTGATTGTTTAGAAGGGGCCAAGACCAAGTGCAAGATATACATTGGCCTGATTTTTTCAATATGAAATATAACACTTTATTCTATCGCCTTTTTGGCCCCTTTCTGTCTCGTCGACCTCCTGCGATCTCGAAATTCAACTTACTATGTATTATGAAAATCAAGTTCATAGCTTTCTCTAGCAGAAATTATCATTCAAATAGTGTATGCACTTATGAGTCATGGAGTGGCACAACAACAGGGCACAAAAAGACCTCCTCTAAAGACGAACGCGAATAATTCATTTTGAGACCACGCAGCCATGGATTTGTCCCAACTTCTCCGACGTTGTGCTTGAGACTGGGACAAGGACCACGCCGGATTCTTCGCGTTTAGTGAATCACTCCACCCTTCTCCCCACGCTATTGATTCCTCCATCAACGCACGACCTTTGGCTGAAGACTCCTGAGGAGTCTAAGTCTTCCTACACTATTGAGGAACTCGATGAGGTTGTCAGGGAACGGTAGTCATCAAATTTTTGGGTTATAGGAGGGTATTTCAAGCTTCACCATCAGGTAGGCTCCGCTCCCTCGAGAGAATGATTGTATAACACAGCCCATCTACCCACTGGGTGCGAAGAGCAATGTAGAAATACATAAAGAAAAAGGTTCGACGTACGTAACAACTTCCGCATCCTCCTTGGTTCGGAATGCGTGCAATCGAAGGACAATGCGGCCACTTGAGACGAGCATCAAAGTGAGTTGGAAGCGACGAATCAGGAAAGTCGACGAGCTTTCTAGAAATTGGAAATCAGTCATGAATAGCGGCGGTTAAACCTCATCTAGTCCAACAGCTCCAGCGACTCCATACAATACCTATCGCTCACATTTTTTGAAAAATCAACGGTGGGCGACGGATTAAACGGCACAAACCCTCGCACCGTCATAACTTCGTTAAAAATGGATAAAATGGGAAAAATTAAGAAGATTCGTTCCGATGCGACGAATCCAACGACCTATGATATGTCTAGTTCTGATAAGTAGTTCACCAGCTTCTCGGTAAAAGCTGTAACGATTTCTTTAATTTACCTTCAGGCAAGACTCCGATTTTTTTTTTGGGCGCTTGCATGTAATTCGGAAGCAAGGTAATTCGTGTAGCACGTAGCCAGTAGTCTGTGACAGGTGAGTTATCTTCTCAATTTGTCCATCGATTCTGACGAAATGAGCTTGAAAACTCTTTGAAAATGTCGTTCAAATTTCGTGCTGAAAATATCCTGGAATTTGAAGACATTCACTAAAAAAGATTTTTGTTCAGAACATGGGCGAGCTACAATCGAACATGCGAATGCAGGTCGAAGAAAATCGGAGTCTTGCCTGAGGGACAAATTAAAGAAATCTTTGCAGCTTTTACAGAGAAGCTGGTGACCTACTTATCAAAATTTGACTTATCATAGGTCGTTAGATTGTCGCATCGAGACAAATCTAACTCTTCTTACTTTTTCCCATTTTATCCATTTTTGACGAAGGTATGACGGTGCGACGGTTTGTGCCGTTTAATCCGTCGCCCACCGTCGATTTTTCAAAAAATGTGAGCGGTATTGTATTCCATACCTGCTATCGAACTAGCATCTCCTATTTGTCCATTGAGAAACTAACACAGTCTCTTGTAAGTTGTGCAATATGTATATGTAACGTTTTGTTACTGCCGTGTCAGTTATGATAACGGCTTGGCTTTCAAGTGAAGTACTGCTCGTTTGGTTGCTTCCATGCTCTGCCGGAGCATGCAAGCAACCTCACATATTACAAGGTAACGCATGGGGACGCCTTCTCGAGCAGCGTCGATTCGGAGTGGATAAAACATTTCATATCGTAACAATATAAACGTTTTCAGTCGTGGGACGATAGGGGTAAAATCTAAGGAATTGATGGAAACTCAAGGTGTAGATTTCCTGATTCAGCCATCCGTTCTGGTCACGGGTGGGATTCCTCACAAAAGATCAACATTTGGGAATTTGTCTCACTCGCAACTCTCGCCACAGTTCGCCCGTGGGCTAACAATTTTCCGAGCAACTCGAAAATTATATTACGGAAATCTTGTCTTATATTGCCAGGAATGAGTAGAATGCATCGGATGGTAAGAAGTGTGTACATGGAAACAATCTGAATTCCAAGTTCTCACTTCGTGAGACCTTGGTATCGATCTTATTTTCAAGTTTCTCAGCTATGCTAACGAGGTTGATAGGTGCAACTCTTCGTTAACGACCTGGCGTTCCCACCATCGTCTTTCTCAAAGACCCAGTGCACCACCGCAACAGCGGAACGACGCCACTCCATGTTAGTTGTAGTCGGTGAATCAAATCAAATCAATGAACAATTTACACGGAGTGATCTAGTTCCGCTCCTGCGGTGGTGGCCTGGGTCCTTGAGGAAGACGATTTGGTCGAAACGTCAGGCCATTATCAAAGAGTTCCACCCAACGACCTCGTTGGCATAGCTGAGAAACTTCAAAACAATCTGATTTAGACAGCTTGATTTCATCGATAACCTTTGGCGTAGTTTTAAACAGTAATGTACCTGGGAGGTTCCCATAAGTAATCTGACCTAACCTTGGGGGCTTAAAACACATATATAAGCACCGCCGTGAAATCTTAGTTTAGGCCAAATACAGCTCCACATTTCTATGAGGTTAGCGAGTTTTATCGTATCTTTCATGACTGATTCACCCTTAATTTTCCTTTGCAATTTGAAATAGGGTAATCGACGTTCTGTATCATTTATATGTTTCGGCTTTCCAGGCTCTGAAGAAGGTCATTCAGCCGAAACGTCAGCCGAATAATCTCAACGTATTAGTGATACTGTAAAATGCCGAGATTAATGGAGAGTCGGACATGGAGCTTGATTTCAGTTCTAAGGATTATTCTGAATCAGGTTTGTCGCTTCAAATTTATTTATCTGAGCGTGCATTATTCTTTGAAGGAGCTATCACTTGGATCTGAGAGTGCAAAATGTCCAAGAAAAGGTAAGAATAGGAATTCTCACTGAATATGCCGCTTCATAGCGTCGGAATCGAAAAATGCCAGAAGCTGATCGAGAACTTCCTGGACAGCAGTGGCATTTGGAGTGTAGTCGAAACCCCAGGACTGATTCTTCACACCGAACCGATTGTATTTTGCCTAAATCTAATAAAACAACAGATCGTTTGCTAAAATTCAAACAAGGAGCTTCCTTTGAAACAATTGTAGTCGCAAAACAGCCCCTCGGCAACCAGCACCAGCAAAAACATTTTCGTGTACGCTTCGAATACTGAATGAAATCGAAAAGCTTCTTATAAGATTTGAAGGACTTCAAAAGTTTTCGGAGAAGCCACAATCAAGCAGCACATCCACGAGGGTGCAAGCAATTTGATATGAAGTATAACAAGAGAATTTCAAGTTTTATTGATGGCTGTTTTACTTATCTTCTTCTAAACAGACGATCTTGAAGGCACACTGCGTGATAACTAGATGGGTCGGCTTGCCTTCTTGGAACAGTTCATTCTTGGGTGACTAGGAAGGCTGCACCTCTTTCGCGTCACCACGGTACGCTATTACGGCACCACACCTGCTCGAATCCACTTTGTCGCCAACCACTTGAGCTCCTTCATTGGCGAACTGAGGGAAATGGGTGGATCGGAGTGGTTCGAGCAGGTGTAGCACGGTGATGGCGCACCGTGGCGACGTGAAAAAAGTGCATCGTGACTAGTTACCCAAGATCTGCTATTTAAAGAAGGTAAGTTGACCCATCTGAATTTCGCGAAGTGTGCCTTTAAAGACAGCATTAGGGGTAATGCGATAATGGAGAAATCCCTACAAGAAGTCACTCACATGGTAGTCCTGGGTCTAAGAAGGCTATCTGTGGCGGAATCCCGGTGAAAAAGCGCCCCTCCAAGCTGTAGAAACCCTGCAAAAAGCCGCAACCATGCAGCGGTCCCGCCTCCCGATGACGTAATTCCCGATTGACTGGGGTGAGAGCGGCCAGGGAGATGCGGCAGGATCGAAAGTTTTGCGGCGCACTTTCGCAGTTTTAGCTTGAAGCTCACTCTAAAAAGTAGATGCTGTCGTATTTCCAAACATTCCCTTGTGTGTACTTGGCAGAATGCCAATGGGAAACTAGATCAGACTACCCGCCTCTTGACGGGAAGGTCGTCTGGGTCGAGAATCGAAGGGGGAAGAGGGTCCTATTTCTCGGGTTTTTGGCCATTTCCATCCGTTTTTTCTCCACTATCCTGTTACTAGGCATCTCGTCTTTCATATACACTACTTCTTTTACTTTTCGTCCGACTTTCCCCTAATGCTGCCTTTAGTCGAATTACACTCGATTTTGAAAGGTATAGCGTGCTGTGATACGATATGCAATTCATACTTCGCGTTATGTGCGGACCATGAATACCTTATGAAAAGCGCGGATACCGCACGCAAGAAGCGCGATCAAATCTTTCGTTCACTTCTTGCGGTATGAAATAAGTAAACCAGTCATCAAACAGTGGTGTGTAAAATTCCACATTCTTTTGTTCTTCTTCGAATCAGAACGTTCATGCATCGACGTTGATGCGTTGCTGTCATACTCGCTGTGTTCATCTCTTAGTGGGCCTGATCACGGTTTGTGAAGGTGGATCTTGTGTCATGTGAAGCGCGCACTGAACGGTCCTCTTGGAAGCAGCCTCAGTAAACTCCACGTGAGTCGAAAGTAGGTAGTGCGCTGCACTGCATGAAAGGAAGAAACTTAAGGACAAGCAGTGGAAGTTTCGAAATGGCTCGAAAAGCCCAGTGAAAGGTTTATGTCCTACTTTCCATGGAAACGGCAGATTCGCGAATGCAAGAAATTCCCTAGAATTGGTCCATTCTGAAAGTTGAGTTATGCACATACCAAAAAAGTAGAAATAAACACCGTCATCCGCGTTATAGTCCGTTCTTTCTACGAATTTCAATAAAGAGGTTACTGGTGGCTAACCTTCCATAACAAATTCGGATTGTCGTTTACTTGCTGGACTAGTTTTCTGAGATACTCATCACTGTTTTCTGAGATACTCATCACTGCTGATCGAAGGTAAAGGAAGCCAGCCATGGGCAGTATCACCACGCCTGAAACGGGACGTTGTCAAACCTACCTCTTGCGGGTCTTTTAAGGGATGCTCAGAAACATGAAGGTAGTGAAAGAAATAAAATGGCGAAAAAACAAAGGATTAAGAGCGAAAAAGCCGGCACTATTCACCTGTCACTACCCCAGATACCCTCAGATTCACCTCAGATACCGCGAGAAGGTTAAAAAAAATTTTCGCTGAAACTGTGCCCAGGGGGTTACTTGGGGTGCTGATCACGAATATGACATCCGTTTTGCGTTTGCGCCGATTTGGTGGTATTGCACCATGTTCGAAAACGATTGTTGCACCAACATGCTTCAATTGTACCCGATTGGCGCAAACGCCAAAAACGGATGTCATATCCGTGATCAGCACCCCAAATAACCCCCTCCCCCTGGACAAAGTTTCAGCGCAAATTATTTTTTTGACCAACTCGCGGTATCTGGGGTAATGATAAATGAATAATAGTACCGAAAACCCCTCTTGTCTATGACACCCCTCTGCATCACTTGCCGAGAAGACTGAAGACGGGCGGAGAGGTTAAATCAGCCGTTCGCAACACTGTCCCACCTTCGCCGGCAACTCACCCAGCTGCAGGACTGCAGGACGACACGTCTTGCTGGGGTGGTCGTGATTAGACCACAAGTCGCGCTTTTTCAATGCGATTTCCGCCGCACACCACTTCTTCTGCATTAGATGGTTTTTTTTTTCAAAGAATGTATTTATTGAGTATTCACAATCCTCAGTTCTCCCATATCCCTCCCGGTGCCTTCAACGTGCTTTCAAGACGCAGCACAGAATTCCAGTCGAGCTCGCGAACCGTTGACTGGATCTAGCGGAATCGAAATATAGCGAAATTGTTAACTTCCCGAGTTAGGTCGAGCATTCCATAGGTTACGCGACTGTTCAAAATGTGGAGAAACTCTCAGCTCGTCTTGAGCGGTCGAGAAATCGGAGAAGGGAGGATATGTTCACACTAGTACAGTGCGTTTCATAATTATAAGGTCACCCCTGAATTTCAGGTTTTCTCGACAACACTCCATTGAGGAATCTTTTCAGTCCCATAGACGGATTCCTCACCTGAAATAACCTCGGTGCCCGATTTTTGGTAGCAGTTTCGTTTACCTCATGTTTTCTAGAGTATTTTTTGTTTTTTTGCACCGTTTCATAATTATAAGGTCACCCAGAAAAAAGAAAAAAGTTAAGGCCCCGGCAGGTCTGTGGTGGTAGATATGTCTTCCAAATACATCTTCGAGATACATATTCAATCGTCTTGTGGCTAGCTATTATGTTCTGAGAGAAAAGCCCAGATTTGGGATCTTTGGGGTGCCCGCTCAGTTTGAGAGCCATTCCAAAAAAAAAAATCGGAAGATTCCTGTGCTCAGTTAGATGACATTTGGGAGATTCGGTGTCTTCAGATGTTTTTCAGGCTCTGGACTCCCACGTGAAATTATTATCATCAACGAAGAAAGGATTGTGGGGGTCACTTCCTACAGCACCTCCTTCATGGACGAGATTTGTTTGGAGTTAAACCATTTTTAGTCTGGAGCCACAGCGCGTACAGCAGCGAGGAAGAGCAGAAACATCACTGGAGGAACAATGAAGTTCTTTCCGAGGCCTACAGCACACCATAAGGCGGAACGGCTTCAGTTCATAAAGTTGTTCTTGAGCACGGATTGAACGAAACTGAATTTGCATAGCAGTTGCACCCTGCATGCGAATAATTCCATCCTAACTGTACTTTTGAGTCTGAAAATACTCTGTTTGTATGGTGCTGAGGGGTAGAGGTAGTACTAGCTTGGTCTGAGAAGTGCGCTGATCTACCGGAGCCTTGGCAATTTTTGTGGGAGAAGTGTGATGGCCTAAGTGGTTTTCGGCAATGAGGTTGCATTGAACCTTGCCTTCGAAACCTGCATAATGGACTCCAGGGACTGCTAGAAGATCTTACGAAGAAATCAGTTGCCTTTGGAGCCGACCGGCTCTTCATAATTGCGTCTAACAGCATGACAAGGCTGCTGTTCACGTAGGTCATTCAACGGAATCGTGGTTAAAGTTCCGAAATACGGACCTCCAGCCAAAGATAACATGTGTTCTTGGTCCCAGCTCTACTGGGAAGATCTGGGAGACACCGCCGCAAAAATATTTACCCCAATAATCGCCCATTCTGGGCGGCAAAGCTGCTGAAACAGGCAATTGTTGAAGACTGGAACAATATCTGTGTTAAGGCTCTTCGAAATTTCGTTTCCACTTCCCAAAACGGCTGGTTAATGTAGTTCTTAAACAGGAGGGAACCATAGATTATGAGCTCCTTCGCATGCGCTGTTAACTCTAGCAAATCTTCTCTTTCTTCGGGGTGACCTTATAATTATGAAACGGCACAAAAATCAGAAAATATTCGTAGAAATATCGGGCTAAAAGGTAATGTCATCGAAACTAGTATAGGAAGGTTTTCTGTGGTGAGGAATCTGTAAAAAATACTTAAAAAATTTTCGGCTGGCTCTGTTTTCTGGAAACCGAAAATTTGGGGGTGACCTTATAATTATGAAACGCACTGTATTAGCGTACCAAGAATGCTGAGCGCGATGGCGGTGATGAGAAGACGGCGATTGCACTGACTTCGCTTCTTCCCGGTGCTGAGCTCTCGTCGGTCCTTATCAGACATATCTGGAACCATAAGCAATATGAATATGGAACTCATAGTTAATAATGAAAGAACGTGAACATGGGCACAGATATTGAAAGCAGCAACCTACTCTTTCCAATAAATAGAGCTTGTGAGGATGCACACTATAAAAAACGAGATCCCGAGATTGAAATGCTCAAGAAGTACATATTTTTGCCATACGTCAATCTCGGAATCCCCACATTAATGGGACTTAAAAGATTGAGTAAAATGCGAAAGGTATTACAGCATTGCGCCGAAATAATGCCAACTGTAGGAGGTATTCGAGCAAGTCGACAAAGGTTCGCAGCCAGCACTCTTTTGCAAAGTTTGTCGACTTTTAAAGGAGTACATCTCTGCCCGATTTCCCTTCGGAATCAGTCCAAACTACGGGAGCTATGGAGCACCGTCAGTCAATTTCCTTCAAATCAGTGTCCATGTCCTAAGACCTTATGAGAACCTTTGTGTATTCTTACCGCTTGCACGGTAGGGCTCTGTCTTCCGGCAAGACAACGATCCAAAGCATCGTGCCTCTGTCGTGCAAAGGTGATCCCATCAGAATTGAGTCCTTTTAGCAGAGTGACCAAGCCACTCTCCTGACCTCAACATTATTGAGCTACTATGGGCAGAGCTGAAGAAACCTTCAGCAGAAAAAAAGGGCTAGCAACGAGGAAGAGAAGTTTACTCATCTCGAAGAATTATAGAAGTCGATCCCTCAGTCGACAGCGGAGTCACTCATCGACTCCATGCCCAGGCGCTGTCAAGCTGTGATCGTATCTAGGGGTCATGCAATAAAGTACCAACCTTGGGGAGCGATAGTTGTATGCCTATTGTAACTGTTCAATTTTTCCGGTGAACTTGGCCAATTTCATGTATTTTCAGTACATTAATTCTCTCAGCTTCTCTCGTACAGATTATCCCATGAGGATATTTCATTTCGGTGGTTGAAGCTTGCCTTCAGGATACATCAAAATTTCTACGAGATTCGTGAAGGTTGGCGATAGTTATGGCCAAGAAATCAAAACCACATAGAGTGCAATTTTGGATGATTATGAGCTACCATGGATTATGGTTATTGTTCTCGTTATGGAAAAACCATTATGTATGGAAAAAATTTTTTCGCTCGGATAGCGTTAGTAGAATGCCTTTATCTTCCTACATTAGCTCTTATGAACCGAGCCCAACAGTCTGGTGACGGTAAGCATTTTGCAAACCAGAGCCCCTCGGGCTGGCGTTGTAGCGAATGTTCCAGTGGAGGAAATTAGAAAACGGGGCACTATTCAACTACCCCAGATATCGCGGTTGGTCAAAAAAATAATTTTCGCTGAAACTTCGCCTAGGGGGGTTATTTGAGGTGCTGATCACGAATATGACATCCGCTTTTGGTATTTGCGCCAAATTGGTGCAATTGCACCATGTTGGTGCAACAACTCGTTTTCACAATAATCGCTGCAACTTTGCCCCGGGGGGTTATATGGGGTGCTGATCACGGATATGACATCCGTTTTGAGCGTTGATGCCAATTTGGTGTAACTGCACCACGTTGCTGCCGTTAATTTCCATTACAGCGCTAATGTAGTAGGGGCACCACACTGTTCCCGCAAGTTTTGCCTAAGTTTCAAGAAGGACGATAACTTTCCATCTTTGAGGCTTAGGCGAAAATATACACTTTAGTGTGCAATGATGGCTGTAAGATAGTATTATATGAAAGACGACAGAGGAAAGATGACGCTCTCATAAGCACTGTAGCAAAAACGAAGGTGACTGGTGCAATCTGGAAAGCCGCTAAAAACGGCGCTCGTGGTCAAAACCAATGTCATATCCGTGATCAGCACCCCAAATAACCCCCTGGGCAAGGTTTCAGCCAGTTTGTGAAAACGAGTTGTTGCACCAACATGGTGCAATTGCACCAATTTGGCGCAAACGCCGCCAAAAACGGATGTCATATTCGTGATCAGCACCCCAAGTGACCCCCCCTGGGCAAAGTTGCAGCGAAAATTATTTTTTTTGACCAACTCGCGATATCTGGGGTAGTGATAGTTGAATAGTGCCGAAAACGGTTCAGTAAGGTATTCTTAACAGAGTGATCAGAAGTTGAGAGTGAAAAGGACACTCCCTATGCATGAGGTTCACATCAGGCTTCGCGTAATATTGACACCATAAGGCCGCCTTCATAGGTCACGTTCATACTCAGCGCCGGCAGAACGGCTGCATTCACAGGCAGCTATGGGGTGTGGAAGAAGCGGAGAGGCAGAGGCACGCAACCACACCCTGTCGCCGGCGCTTTGAGAATGTACCTAGCATACTATGCGGTGTCAGGGGTGACCCATAAACGACGTGGGCAACAACGCAAGGTGGCATAGGCGGAGACGAATTAAACACACAGCTAAGTCCTACCGCCGTCCCCGCAGAGTATGATGGCGGCCTAACTGGCATGGAGTTTCTCCATCCAGCACATTCAAGAGGTTCGTCGATCATCGCATGAAGCCTCTGCGTTACTAATAGGCAGGATTAAACAAGGCGCGAGGAACATTTTGAAAAAAATACGACGCTTCTCCCGTAAGAGGCTTTCATACTACTCCCTCCCCCCCTTACTCCTCAGCTCCCGCTTTTTCTGTGGTTTCTACACGGTCAATGCAATTCTTCAAGGAAACTAAGAGTCCACATTATAAATTTGAAATCAAATCAGTAACTAAGCAAGAAATATGAAAACCTGACAAATCAATAGTTATATTCCAAAGCGGAAACCCCACCGATCTTGGGTCGTGTGTTGTTCCTCTGATAACAGAGGAGAAGGATTAAAAGTTATAAAGGTATGCGACAGGAATAAAGGTGAAAAAAGATGGAAAAGTTAGAAACTAAAACGAAGCCATCTAATGCGTCCAACTGCGATTGCCGCGTCGCTACTGCAGCAGCGACGCAGCGATAGCGATGAAGAGAGGTGTCTTTCCAACGATGAATTCGAGCATTTTGCTATACTTGTAACTTCACTAGAACTCAATGCACCAAAATAATGTCAGCTGTTTTCTTTTCTGAACCAATCTATTGGCCGCTTTGTTTTCCTAACGCCTGCGAAGCTCTCCATATGGAAATCCAGTCGAGGAAAATTTTGAAGAGCTTATAGGGGTTTAACTTGAATGATCGCTACTTCCTTAGAACTTGACCTTATGAGTGCAAATTTGCAGTGTCAGGTCTGCGAGACCACCGCCTCCCACTGACTAACTCAAACTTTACCATATCTTCAAAATGACAGGAGCTTTCGAGGAAGTTATGTAGTAGAAAATTTTTAAAGAGTTTCATTTTAAATGGTAGCAGTTTCCTTCATACTCAACCTTATAAGTGCAAATTTGTTGTACGGGATCTGTGGGATTGCCGCTTTCCAACGACTGCTTGATCTACTTAAGGTCCACAAAACGAAAGAAGTTATTTTCAAGGTAACCAATAAAAGAAATTTTTTCGTCGGTGTAGCGATTCCAATATTCCTTAGAAAAAATGATCCATTGTGCACGTTATGCCCCCAGCATACATCTTCTGCTCCCACGAGATTAACGGCAGGGTGACTGGCTTTGCTGCAGCATGCGACATGCACGAAGATTTCGTCCACATTCTCAGTTAATAGAAACGCTTTTCCGGACAGCATAGTGGCTCAATAATACCAGTACGCGTGCCTGCAGTCGTAGTAAGATATGAAAGAGGCCCACATCAGCTAAATTTTCGTTTTCATCCCATATTTTCTTGAGTATTCATCGACGCAGTTACCCGTGAATAGGTGATGCTCCCCACGGCTATTCGGTTCGGTGGTATCAGAGGTCTTTTTGTACGTGTTTTCGGTGCCAGTAACCAACGAAAGTACTATCGACGTGGGCCGGCTTCGTTGTGGGTCGCGTCATAAGGATTCCGTCGACAATCCATCAAGTTGAACGGTACACCATTATTAGGTTGTAAGAAAAGTTTTGGGCGGTTTTTGTAATTTCAACTTTGAGCGAACATAACTCGGCTCCAAGTGCATCTTTTCTCACATAATCAGCACCATTCGATTTGTTAAACTCTTGTCAACTCAATGCATGTCTACACATCTCAATTTGATGAAGGGTCGATGATTTATTAGGTTGTAAGGAAAGTTATGGCAGCTTTTTTCGCGTTCACTAAATAAACTCAAATATCAGAGCGCGTCAACATGAATCAGCTGACATATTATACTCCTTAGATAGACAAAAAGTTGCCCTTTCTAAATATATGTTTTATTTGGAATGCTACAAGGTTTTCGATTTGTTAGGGAGATTTTAAAGTACTAAGAAAATGGCGCTTTAACATGACTTCACTTCACGAGTTCTTGTTTAGCCGAGCCCCAGCGAAGGTGACCATAAGAGTGAATACTGCAGGAGGACGGGGTGAAATATTGGATGGAACACTTTGTTCATGGTTTCAGAGATGAGAACGAGTTGCTTAAATTTTCAATTGATCAAATCGCTTAACTAAGACGGCAGAAAGCGATGAGCGCTCATACTTGCAGGGGGTGTCCATAAGTACTGGTCCTCAACACTTAAACTTGGTTGACCATCTCAAGCAGCCTTGCTTAAAAAAACCCAAAAAATGGGTGCCGCGGGACCCCTCAGAGTAGCTACGCGCAAGCGCATTTTTCACAAATACTCTTCCAGTAACTGAACCAGTTGCACGCTGAAGCCCTTACTCGTCCATCATATTCACCAGATCTAGCGCTAGCTAAGCCCCACTTTTCCAAACATCTGGACAGCTCCTTCAGTAGCAGTGTATTCAGAACGAGTGACGATTTGGAGCCGACTTTTTTCATTTCGCGCAATATAAATCACCAGTTGCGGGCGCACACTACTGCGCGCGATCATGGCGATGTTGTGCAAAATGGGTTTAATCAACACAACCACAGTGGTGTATGGGAATGGAAATTTTCTTTCCTCTGCTTTCAACTGAGCTATTGAATTGGAAAATAGCAGAGAAGATGGAAGCAGAAATATCCCGATTATCGATACTTGTCGTTTTCATAAACACGCTTCACTATTTGGAATTTTGCATAGTCTAGCGGTCGATACTCAGTGTTGCTGCCAGTACCGCAATAGAAAATGATTACAAGTGAAGCGCTTGCTTTGCTATCACAAATATAGGTTGTATCATGATTATCAATGTAGATCGCAGTATCAAGAGAAATGCACCATTTTGCGGAAAGCTATGTAATTCAGCAGTCGATACATCGGCTAGTGATATCAAAAAATAAACAAACTATGTTCACCCAATGCCACTGAGCATCAGACGCTTTTGCTAGAGCGTCGTATAGCAATAGAAAGCTATGTAATGGATTTCATCCCATCCAATCCATAATGGTTCTTATCAGTCACTGTAAGCCGTTATCAGTTTCACTGAGGCCCGTGTATCCAACAATACCATCGCGGTCCCGGTACCCTACAATACCTGCAAATGTGGACATTCCACTGTTAACCGCAAAGCGAACCGGCTTCGGTGACATTACCCTTCTCACGCTTCTAATCGAATCTTACCAACCATTATCAGTCTGGATCACCCACCATAGATGTGCCCGTCCCACTCTGCTAAACAGCTATGAGTGTCAGCGCTCTGGATCAATACGAAAGGCAACGAATTTGACGACATTTGCCTTCTCATGCTCCTTATCAAATCTTATCAACCGTTATCAAGGTAGATCACCCATCAATGTCCCTGTCCCACTTTGCAAAACACCTGTGAGTATGAACACTCTAGGATCAATGCGAAAAGCGAAACAGATTCGACGACTCTAGCCTTTTTGAGCTCCTCGCGAGTCACTCATCATTGATGTCCATATCCCAACACTCACAACACCTATGAATATCGGCGCTCTGGGATCAACCCGAATGGCAAAATGGATTAGACGACTCTAGCCCTACTACGCTCATTATCGAATCTTATCAACCGTTATCAGTGCGGGTCACCGACCATTAATGTCGCCGTCCCAACCCGCACAACACCTATGAGTGTTAGCGCTCTTGGATCAACGCGAAAGGCGAAACGGATCTGGCGACATTTGCCTTCCGAGGCTCCTCATCAGCCCTTATCAGCTGCTATCACTTTCGGTCCACCACCGCTGGGGTTCCCTAGGCACCCCCTATACAACTTGTAAAATTCAGCGTCCCAGCTTTGCTGCTGCTGCGACGCGAGATATGAATTTCGTGACAGGCGGACAAACACACACACACATTCTAAGCGAGTTATATATAGTAGGATCAGCCTTTGATCAAATTGAGATATTTAGGTATGCATAATGTTGTCAAGAGTGTAGCGAATCGAATGGTGCTTTTTCTGTAAGAGAAGATGCACTCTGAGCCGAGTAATGATCTCCCGAAGCTGAAATCTTAAAAACCGGCCAAAACTTTCCTTACAACCTAATATATTGCGCGAAATCGAAAAAATTCGACTTTGCATCACCATTCTTTTTGAACACACTGCTACTGATGAAGCTGTCCAGATATTCGGGAAAGTCAGGTTTGGTTAGCGCTAGATCTAGTGAATATGATGGACGAGTGAGGGCTTCAGCTTGTAACTGCTTCATTTACTGGAAGAGGATTTGTAAAAAATGCGCTTGCGCATAGCTACTCTGAGGGGTCCCGTGGTACCCATTTTTTGGGTTTTTCCTGATCAAGGCTACCTGAGGTGATTGACCAAGTTTGTTTGTTGAGGGGCAATACTTGTGGGTATCCCCTGCAAATATGGGCGCTCATCGCTTTCTGTCGTTTTAGTTAAAGCGATTTGATCACTTAAAAATCCAAGCAACTCGTCCTCATTTCTGCACTTCTAAAACCAAGGACAAAGTGCTCGATTCAATGCTTCTCCCTTTGCAGCATCCCCATTTGTGGTCGCCTTCGCTAAGCAAAGTCACTCTGCTTGATACAGCACATGAACAAAAACACGTAAAAAAGCCGAGATTTCTCCTTTATTCCGAGGCAGAAATCGAAAAAGTGGAGGAAGACCAACTTTTCTGAGTTTCCGCTACAACAATTGAGCAGCCGACAGCGGCCAGAGTACAGTTAAAATTTTCACGCCCAATGTTGATTTGCTCTTCGCCTTGCTTTTCTGTCCACGTTGGTGTCGCCCTTTTGCTCCTCAGCTCTTTAGCGTCCAAACCCACTTGACGTCCTACGCCGTCGTGAACCACCTCAGAGAGCTCTATCTCAACCGGATTCTTGTAAATGCGCGTCAAACTATGCATGCGGCCCATGAGCGAATAGAACATAAGTATGTGGGTAGAAGAAAAATCTAAACTTCCGTGAACGGTTTTTCCCTTCTCAAAGGGCATCTAAAGGCTATGTATAGGCGCGGATCTAATCAACATATTGCATGGAGAGTGAACTTCGATTTACATTGGCTCTTGTGTTTAATTCTGTTGACAAGATTTGCGATGCACTTTGTAAATAGCATCCCAGAATAGCAATGTACACTGGATCCGGACACTTTTTCAATCACTTTCCTTCGTCCTGTTCTCTCGTAACTATTCAGAAAGTAAACACTACCACCGTAAAAGATCCTGTGTCTCTGAGAGTCACTGCTTGTCAGTGTGGTAGCACAAGGATGAACGACAAAGCCAAAAAAAAACTTGTACTAAGACTAATCCTATTCTTCGGCAGGATGCAACATGTGTCATTTCTAGTTTCACAAAAACTGTAGCAATCGGCAAGTGGACAGAGCAAGAGCCGGCTTGTATCTGTCATAGCTAGACCAGTACGGTGCAACAAAAAGTGTGAGACTTTCGGTACACACATTTGCTTCTTAAAGGATGAAAAAATGAACGGCAGAGAACATGTGTACCCGTCTAATCTACCGCTTCAAGCCACAAGGGAATGACTGTATTTCCAACATGATGTTATTGTGATTGTAATTTGCTAATTCCTGGGTGCAAGGATCCCTGTGTATACTCAAAGAACCTAGCAATAAACCGTGGCCATTTCCACATTGTATAGTTCATTACAAAGAAACGCACGATTAATGGTAGGACTACGATGTTCCAGGAATTTTCCAAGGAAGACTATTTGGCACGTCGGTCAAGTTCATTCTAAGCCCTACAAAAAATAGAATGGTAACGCATTTACCACTGACCACTTTCACTGTTAGCTGTCCCACTTCCTACATTTCCATACAAAGATGCCTGAGGTGTGCTGGGTGTGTAGAAGGGGAGAAGGGCAAAAGAAGTCGTTGTCACGGCTTACATAACTGAACATTACAAGGTCGTGTGATGGATGCTGGGCCAAGAATAGAATATTCCATTCGTATTGAAAATTCCATTCGTATTGAAAATCATACAT
Source organism: Trichostrongylus colubriformis (assembly GCA_963978905.1). Lineage (NCBI taxonomy): Eukaryota > Metazoa > Nematoda > Chromadorea > Rhabditida > Trichostrongylidae > Trichostrongylus > Trichostrongylus colubriformis. Next base: position 24,884,663 of record OZ022260.1, read on the forward strand.
GTGTTTACAAAAAGACTTACCGGAATTGTTTGCGCCTTCATCCTTCCGCCGTCGTCGAGTAGAAATCATGCCTTCTGAAACAATGTTTTTTGAAATAGGTTACGAACGTGGCTTGACAAATCCAAGAACTTCAGAGGTATGAAACCGCTAGCGCTTTTTCCATCCGAACCCCCTCCCCCCCTTAGCCTACCGTAGCAGTTCTCGACCCCCCCCCCCTTATAGACAGTGCTTTTGAAGGTTGGGCAAGGATTAGGTACGCATAGATAAAGCGGTAGGGAGTATTAGGTTGTTCCAAAAGTCTTTTAGTATTTTTCCAAAAAAAAAATCAGTATTTCTTGTTCACTTCGAGGCAGGTCCAGGCGCTTCAGGAATATGGTAGAACGCTCCCTACGCTTTCTAGAAAAATATATATTGACCCACCAGATCCCGTGGAGAGAGCTACAATACCCGTTGTCGATACCCACTCAACTCGCGGTGTCATCTATTATGAGCGGTCTTGCGGTACCAAAACGACGGAAGCTTGCCACTCCATCAGCGCTGCATTGGGCAAGGGATGTGTGAGCTACGTGACCGTGCGCCGCTGGTTCATCAGCCTCAGCAACGGCGAGATTGACATGAAACACAAACCACGCTTGGGACTGTGCTGGTTCTGGGACGAGGAAGGAATGCTTTTCCGCGAGGTGCTGGTACAAGGCGAGACAGTCACCGCTACCGTATGCACCCACCAGCTCCAGCAGCTCGCCGTCGATGTTCGAGAAAAGTGCCGGAAAAGTCCGCGGTCACCCTTCTTCATGACGACGACCGCTCCCATTTCGCGAAAAGTACCCAGGCCAAGTTATAGGAGCTCGGCTGGGATGTGCTGCCCCACCCGCCATACCCTCCAGACATCGTCCCTTCTGACCATCACCTTACCCATCCTCTCGAATCCTTCCTGGCCGACAGAAAATTCGTTGATTGTTACTTGCTTGCGAAGGCGATCGCTGACTTCTTCGACTGTCAGAACCCACAGTTCAGGAAGAAGGGAATCAACGATTTTCCTATAAAGTGCCGGAGGGTTGCCGATAACAATGGTCAATACGTTGTTGCCTAATTGTTATTTGTTGGACGAAACAAAAAAATAAAAAGTGATGATCGAAAAAATACTACAAGACTTTTGGAACAACCTAATACAACCTCGCAATCGCTCGGTAGATGCGTATCTATCGCTTGCGCAAACTGCAAGCGGACTCCGGATGGGTGGTGACCTGTAACTGCCGCCTTGGATCTTTATCGTCAGACAGGTAAAATGAGAGGAAGATTTGGAAAAGTCGCCTAAGAGCTAAATATTCGTTAAAGATCGACATCTAGTATACGCAAATAACAAGAATACAAACACAATCACAGCAAAATAAGGACAGCTGCATATAATCACAGGCGGCATACTCGTATATTTCAGGCAAACGGAAAGCAAGGGACAGTGACGAGAATTTTTCGCCTTTGTTTTTTAATTCCTATTGTATACTGCCGATAGACATAGAGTCATGGTACAACACAGAATTTGCTTCGCCACATAGTAGTGACTACTTTTTCCACATTCTAATTACTTGAACAAGAACCAGGAGATGTTCATTTACTTGAACCGGAGTAAATGGATCAAGTAGAAAAAGCTATAAAGCCCGGTCTAAAGCTCATGTCAGTGGGGCAGTATGGCGGATTGCGGCTCTGCAGCACGACGGGACGGCACAGTGGATGCATTTCTAGCACCAGCAAATCCCCAAAACATCGAGACTTTCCGTCAGTCTCATTAGCACATTCAACATTCATCGCTTAAGCCAATGGAAATAACGCATTCCCACCCACAAGAATCAGAAAGTTTTTGCGGCTAACTATGTGGCCACTCAGACCACTTTCTGAGAATTTTGCCCCTCACATACCCTTTGGACCTTTACATTTTAACAGGTGGCCCTGTAGCTTATTAAGGAAGCTGCTGCTCCGAGAAAACGTCTGCCCGTTTCGGGATTCTCCCTCACAGAAATCATTGTTCGAACACCAAATATTTCAGTCGTGCGCTAACCTTCGAGGTGGACCCAAATGTGCCTTAGTATTAGGTGAATGCAGAATAAATGGCCAAAACGGACCACTTTTCAAAACTCCATAACTTCGTTCAGACACAACCTTATTGGTCGAAATAAAAATCATTCGAATCTACACAACTTTGCCAACGATATGGTAAAGAAAATATGCCATCATGATAAAATTCTGAATTGCGAAAATTAATAAAGCAACGATGGCATTTTCGACATGCATCGTATCGGGGAACTCCTCCTGACGCAGTTTTGCATCGATAACCCGGAAAAAGTGGTAATCCGTCAGGGATAGGTCTGGAGAATAAGGGGGGGGGGGTGAGGGAGAGTTTCGATGCCTAACTGCATCAGTTTCTGCCGAGTGACTTGCGAAGTGTGGTGTTTTTGCGTTGTTTTGCGCACCCAGCAAAAACTGATGCCGGCATCGAGACTCTCCCATACCCACCTTATTCCTCAGACCTCTCCCCAACGGACTACCACTTATTCCGGGTTCTCGATGCAAATCTGCGTCAGAGGAAATTCGCCGATACTTTGGAGGGTAAAAATGTCATTCTTGACTTTATAAATTTTCGCAATCCACAATTTGATCATGATGGCATATTCTCTTCACCGGGTTGTTGGCAAAATTCTGTAGATTCGAATGGTTTCTATTTTGACAAATATAGTTGTGTCTGAGCGAAGTTATGGCCAGTTATGTTGTTTTGGCCATTTATTCTGCATACACCTAATATTTAGAAAATCTCGAAAATATCATATATCAAGTGGATTCTCCAGCTTCTCTCTTCTTGCAACCTCGGCATTTTTAGTTGTGAGTTGTTTAATCGAATTGTGCCTTCTGAGGTTGATTGGTGGAACATTTACTAGAATGGTGTCTACTCATGTCTCTTGCTACTGGTTATCATGGGTGACGGTCGGGACACACGAATCTAGGCCGTGACCCTGTGACAGCCTGTGGCCTTTGCCCTGTGACATGAATAATTCAGACAATCTGACCATACAACGGAACAGACTTGCAAGGAGGACACGATTTACATGAACAAATTGTCTGAATTATTTCAGGCTTAGGTCAAAGGCCACAGGCGGTTACAGGGTCACGGCCTAGATTCGTGTGTCCCAACCTACACCCGGTTATCATCATAGTGCGGTAGCGGATTGTTCGCTCGATAGGTGAAACAACAGGGCCTCCAAAGACGACGATTCATTCGGAACGTTAAGCCATTCTAATAATTGATCCACTAATCAACCTCGAAACTAATTAAACAACTTATATCTAGTGGGTTCGCTTCAAAACCTTAGGAGCAGAAGGTTTCGGCGCTCCGTGGTTGATGCAGACGGGGTACCTTTCTTGAGCTTTGAATGACGTGCGTCGAGTGATCTGCTACAGACGCTCATACAACTTTAACCTTGTCTCTTTACTTGCTGTGGAAGGAGTGGGATAGAACAAAAATCCTCAGAAATATCGAAAAGTTTCCAAACCGTATTTTTCACACCTCTACATATTTCCGATTCTCGCAACTGGAGTGGTAAGGTACGACAACATGTATGAATCTACAACCCCTTCTCACAGGATTTGTTTGACGAATGCTTTGCTGCATCTCCGTGGCAAGCGGCGACGGATGTAAGGCGCAGACAGGCGGTAGCATTGAGCTTGGAGAAACCGAAAATATTTTAACGAAAGACATTCATGACATCTCACAATCTGCCTCGTGAGCAACCAGAGTCGTCGCTCCACATCACTGTGCTGAAGTGGAAAGGCTAGGCAAGACGTTTTCCTCTGTGTTTGCTCCCTCTTTCACTTCTTAATCACTTCTTCAAAGCACGCAGCTAACCCCCAGTTGTTTTAGTTGACTTGTACTGGACAACACATGCTTCACAGATGGCCTTGCAAATAGTGAACTGCTACAACGAATTTCAAATAGTTTTTAGAGCAGAGCTACATGACTTTCAAATTCTTTCCTGAATCTGCATGGCGCCACCTCACGTGGTGGATATAGTTATTAGGTTGATTCATAATAAATCGGACAAATGGTAGTGATGATTTCTAGAGATCATGACTCAGCAACGAGTTAACTAAAATGAACGCGTGAGGTACCGTTGGAATGAGTATGAAAAGCTCTTCAAAGTACTGCAAAATAATCACTCCAACGTAGTTTCATTCCGCCACCATGCCGCACGATTTCAAGCCGTCCAGAGACCACATCCGCAACGTCATACTATTTATATCGCTATCTGGCCAGAAACCCGCGAAAATCGGCAGACGTCTGAAAGAAGTTCACAAGGAGCATGCCCCCGCCAGAAGTACAGTGTACTTGTGAAAACCGCGGTTGGTGGAGCGTACACGGCGTAAAGTACTGGGAGCTGCTCGATGAAGTTACAACAGTATCCACCGACGTCTACGTTCATCAATTACGAGAATTGAAGGCAAATGTCCAAAGTTCGCTACGGCGGCGGTCACATGTCTACTTCCAGCACGATAACGCGAGACCGCACATTGCAAGATCGACCAAGGCCGAGCTGCTGTCGTACAGTTGGGCCGTGCTTCCACACCCACCGTACTCCCCAGACCTGGCCCCTTCACATTTCCACCTTTTCTCCCACAGCCAACACCACCTGGACGGCCAAGAATTCAAAACTCGCGACGACGTCAAGACGGCACTCGGCGAGCGACGACGTCAAGACGGCACTCGGCAACTTCTTCGAGCTCCAGCCTCCGGCCTTGTAGAGCAAGGGCATCCATGATCTGCCTAATCCGTGGCAAAAGGTCATCAATAAAGATGGAGCATATTCCAAGTGAATCCCAGTTGTCGTTAAAAAGTTGTACGACAATGAATAAAATTTGTCAATTTGTCCGATTTAATATGAATCAACCTAATATTAAGGGGGCTAAATGGAAATCAAAAGTCACCATGTGCTTGCCATGAAACGCGGGTGCATCTGGGGGATGAAATCCTGTTTCTACTGTGTTGAGTTGATTAATATCGTTTTTACCCATGAACGCACTTTTTGCATACGTGTGGGATGCGTTTTGCATGGTGCAGATGGATCCTGCATTCGACCAAGCCAAAAGCCAGCATTCTAACGACTGGCGAGTGCATGGGAGGTGGTCTGTTAAGTAGATCCCAAGCTTACTTCGGGATAGCCTGGCTAACTACCCACAGTATACACACTCCACAACAGCCTCGAAAGCTATCCCTGGGCCTTTAAAATGTCGAAAACAGCTATGACGATGGGACTCATTCCCCCGAACCTGATTAGGCCCTCAGTACGGCAGCGGTCGGTTGAACAGCTCGGGGGAGGCTCCTAAAATCTAAGAATGAAGTAGGCTGACTAAATCGAAGGACTGAGATGGCGATCCGTACATTTAAAAAACGAACCATAGGAAGCGACCTTCGAAGACCACATGATGCAACCCAAGAGCAGGTTATGTCATGGGATTACCGAGACAAAAAGGTGATACTCGCTGAGGTTGGAGAGAGAGGTTCTTCGGAAAATGTGACAGGATAGGCGTTGGTAATGTGGGTGTCATCCCCAACATGCACTTGACCATAAACATCGATTCGTTCAAAAATTGATGACTCAAAACGGACGCTTGCGATTGAGTATGTGTGAACCAACTTCGGGGTTTCTTCAACTTGATCGTCCAGGCAACATCGACCTACCACAAGGGCTAGCTTCAAACGGTGCTATCGCAATGAAGGGGTGTACATATGGAGATTATTTACACCTATATTTCCTCACCCTGTAATGGTAAAGGAACCTTTTGTTCCCTCCACTATAGATTAGTATACAAAAATATACGGCAAATCCACCCGTCAAAGATTTCTCCAAGATGCTTGGATGTGCAGCTTTTTCATATAATGCCCTCATCCTTTGAGCGTTTCATGTGAACTTATTGTTAAAGAATTTTCACGAGGAAGTCCCTACCTTCTTCAGATCATCCTTGGTAGTTTGAAGCTCAGTTCGGATACAAAAGACCAGTTAAAGAATTATACATCGGACTTCACGGAATGGAATGGAATGAGCAAGCTGAAAGGCTTTCTGCATTACGTCAATTCCATCCGTGGTAAAACACAGTTCCAGAAACCCTCTCATCTATGATGGGCCGAAACTCTCCTGGTGGACCACTGCGCAACGAAATTGATCTTCTTTAGAAAACTGATTGAAGGTTTTATCTGATGGACGTCACTGTTGCTCCGAAGTTCTATGAGGAATCGGATCACCGACTCACCCGCGCAAACTTCCTACATGGGAGGAAAGAGTCGCGTTCAAGAAGCAAACCCGCAAAACAGCCATCAACTGTGACTATTTCACCTTTATCGTCGATATGAAAGTATTCGTTATCAGAAACATCAGCGAGGATTACAACCGGGTAGTCACACAAGCTCACGGCATTGCCAAGTTGGCACAGGGTTCAAAAGTCACCAAGGAGTTTATTCCGGCATCCTGATCCGTTCACGTGGACGAACGAATCGCATGCCATTATCACCTCACGTCCGAGATTGCGTGTGTGACTGGTCATCGCTAGAGCCCGGGATTCTTCATACGCTACCCTTCACAAGCTTTCACTCGAGTCACCTTGAAAAAGATTGGCAGGACACCAGACGAGGAACAGCCACGCAAGCAAACAAGGATTCAGCACGATCGATCACATCCACAACATCACTAGGCCCATCGAAGTGTCACGATAGCAAAAGATGTCGAAGTAGTCATCAAAGTTCTGTTCGCCCAAACTCACCTGCGCCATTCTCGAGAGCGTCATACGTCAACTGGAATAAGGAGGCATGGGAATTAAGGCCGGCAGGCGGCAACTACATCACCTTCCCTTCGTTGACGACGTCGTGGTCATACGTGGTCACAGTACTGACAACTGAGCAAGCGGAACGAGTGCTAGCTGGTTTCGACTACCATTGTTTGTGGAAAGTTCGTTTTATATCTGATTCTAGCGAAGGCGATGGTCATGGGAAACGGACTAGTGCCTGATGCCTCCGTCATGCTCATTGGAACGAACATCACTGAATGCTCAGGCTACATGTATAGGGTCATTCATAAGTAGAGACTTTCTTTTCAAACTAAAATTTTTCCTATAAAATTACAAGTTTTCGCAGCACGTCATATGTCATTCGGAAGAGATTTTTGTGTTCTACAAGATGACGTGTTCGTTTTCCGTATTCGTTGTAAGAAGCCGATTTAGAGTCTGGCGAATTGGTTGATGTAAAAAATTGACCAAACCGGCAATTAATTAAAGGTGTATATTTTACTCTAGGATAATTAACCAATCATCTGTTCCAAACTTTGCCCCAATCTTTACTGCATGCTCCATCGACTAGATACTCAAATAGTCACGTGGCACTTTTTCCACATCTAGTTTTTGCGCCATAACTCGATGATTTTTGACAAATTTCTCGAGCCAGGCAAGAAAATTATCTTGACTAATCAGTTGGGAGAGTGCTGAAACGTTAAGTAATGGCGATGAGTACGGACGGAAGAACGTTACTGATCTGATTTCTTGAGTTTCTGTTGAAAAAATAAATCGTACAATGTTTGTTTATTACATGACAAGCATGTACAATGCCGGATGGCCAAAGTGAACAAGAGAACAGAATAAAAGGAGTTAAAATGCAAAACTAAGGTAAAATACGAGAGAGGAACCTTAAATACACAACAAAAGAAGACACTTGGAAAAGGAACGGGAATCGGCTGGAATATCTCTGGAGGGATTATCACTTTCGCACTGGAGGGAGCGGCTAAGATAGGGATTATCACTTTCGCACTGGAGGGAGAGGCTAAGATAAGATTTGTGGATGTTGGAAGCGAACTCTGTTTAGGGAGCCGTTTGAATACTGACCCGGCACGATTTACAAAAAAAGTGTTGCCTGAGACTGGAACGAGCTACAGAAAAGTTTATTTTAAGACTTCCTCCAGTAATTGATGGCAAGAGTTGGAAGAAATTAGAACCCTGAACCTTGACCTGGCCATTGAAGATTTTACTGACCATGACAATGTCGTTACCTTTTTTCCGGATGAAAGCGTTTTCAAACCTAGTGATTTCGGGTCGATGAATCGAGTACTGATAGGTAAGAAGAGCCATAACAACGGAGAAACAATCTGCGCGTAAAGCTTTTTTGTACTGCCTCTAGTCGCTTGATAGAGAAGTGTCCGATATTGCCAACTGGACCGCTACCACATACTCTAACAAAAATTCAATGTAAATCAGTGGCGAATCAAAAACGAAACATATTTTAGTGGAGCAAGAAAGTCCTACCGAATGGTTGATAAAGCAATGCTGAACAAGGGAATTAAAAAGAATTTCATTTTAATTAAACACGAGTGCTTTCGGAAAAAGGAATTCAGAAAAAGAACAAAGCTACTTCTCGATCAACCAAATACTGGAAATTGTAGAGGAGGTGGGGCTAAGTACGGGCACATGACTGGTTTTATCCTAAAGTGAAATATAGTGTTTAGTTGATTGCCGCTGTGGCCAATATTTGTCGGCTGGACCTAACTCTTCGCCAGCTTGTGTTGACCCCTTCTAACAACACATCGAGAACTAAACATCGATTTTTTAGAACAGAAAGATCCTTTTCTGAAAATTTTCTGAAAAAGAAAAAAATGAAAATGCTGCAAAAACTTGCAATTTCTAAAGGAAAATTTTCGTTCGAAAAAAGACCATAATACTTATGGAATGACCCAATAGATATAGCGGGAAGACGACATGATGAATGACTTTTCTATAGCTAAGCATAAGGAAGTAAATGGCGTAGCGAGCGTTCAAGATCATCGAGGAAGTAATGAAGAAGACAAAAAACATCAGGCTCCACGCCCATTTTTTTGATTTCGCGCTTTTTTCTGCTCTTACATTTGCCTCAGAAATCTGTACTCTGTTAAAAGGCAAAGTTAGGGGTAATTCGGTTGGATCACTCATTCCAATCTTTCATTCCGACCGGTGGACGTGTTCACCACGACAGCTGAGACGTTGAGCAAAACGTCATTTCGATCCATACGATAAGCATCATTCTGATATTATGCTAATACTTTACACTTGGGTCATTCTTCGACAGACCCTAGGAGGCGGGGTTTGTCATCGAAGGCGTCGACTTTATCCGTTGCGCCGTTTCTACAGCTCGGGGGTGCTTTTCACAGGGATTTCGCCACAGATAGCCTTCTGAGACCTATAGTTTCCATGTGAGTGACTTTTTTGAGGAATTTCTCAATAACCACATTACCCCTAATGGTGTCTTTGAGCAGAAAAAGCATGCGATCGGCGTCATACAACGCGCCATCAATGATTTTGTTCGGATGATCCCGATACAAACAAGTGAAGAGGGACATCCATAGTCCTAAACTCCGTAGACGATCGAAGATTAAAGACGCTGCCGTATTCGCCGAGGAACCGGAGATTAGATAGGCCGATGGGCCAGGTCATGCAATATCGCGGTGACCGTTGCACCAAATAGGCTACCGACCCGGTCCCTCGAACAAACATCTGAACGACCGCCTGCGTCATGGTGAAACTTCTTCATGGGAGCTCTGCGCGAAAGGAACGGGGTGATGCGTGTCCCTATGGCCAGAAGGGTTCACTGGACTACTCTGGCTCGCAACAGGGATTAACGGGCACGTTGCTGGAGCCCGCTCGAGACACTCGATAAACAACGGGGCGACAGGTGATTCGGTTGAAATACATGCAGCATATCATCCAGTGCAAAAGTAGTCAGGTAGTATAGTGAAAAATGACCGAGCTAAATTGAAATATGAGTCGTAAAATTCGAAAACGAGCAGAAGCGCTCGTTTGAATTGTGCGGTGGAGGTCTCAGAGTCAGAATGGCGGGTTTCGATGACTTAGGCTGGCAGACGTTGCATCGGCGCCTTCGGCACCACACGCGACGCCACCACATCACTGTGTTGCCTATGCCTTTTCTGTATGGCATTGAGGCTACGAGAATATAGGCGAAATACCCGAAATATATGGTCCTGAAGTAATCTTAGTATAATACATTTAATTCATTTTTTCCTTACGTTTTCACACTTTTTTCCACACTAATCTATTACACCATAAGTATATGTACCCATGTCTTTGAGAACAATTTTGTTATTTATATAAACTTTAATTCATGTGTAGACACTTGTTTGGTATTCAGAGCCAAGAAGTAAATATGTAGATCGGAAAGAAATAAAGCGTAAGTTAAAAATCAGCCTAGTGGCCTTTACTGCCACGGCCTCATATTCTTGTTGTAGCCCAGACGATGCTTGTGAAGAAAGAGCAACCGAGAGCGACCGAAGTCAATCTCGAGTAATCGTCCTTTTTATTACAGGCATATATAGTGAAACGATCGAGAAGAACTATTCAGTTTTGATGGGTGCCCACTTTATGAACCCCACGCACAAGCCTTTGAAAGCTTTCGAAGCTTCCAAAAAAAAATCGCGAAACTTTCTCCTACAGCGTAGTAGATTTTACGTGCGACGGATTAATCACAAAAACATTGTAAAAACTAGGTATTTCTGAAGGAGTGGCCCTGTGACGATGTAAGCGTTAGCACTATACAGACCGCATCACTCAAGCCTTGTGCAGCCAGAACATGGTCTCCTCATGCAGCTAAACAAATAAAGAAAATCGATGAGAAAAAATCACTCCCCGAGTGCTACATCGTTCTCTAATGTTAAATGCTTTGTTGTCCTTAGTCGATTTTTTTGCGAGGCAATCTCATTGGTAGTTTCATTTGACCATATCCCTTCAAGATTCTACTTCACAAAATAAACTTAAGGTGCATCAATAGTTTACACCAGTGTCAGGTGGGTAAGATACGAAGCTTACGCTCTCCAGTTAAATAGGATAGGGATAACTACAATTTGGTTTAAACGTAACCAAACTGGAATGCTCTTTGTACCATTCACTTTTAACGCCTACTTCCACAAATAATTCAATCAGAGTTAAGGTGTGCTGCAGAAAGGAACTCTGTTCACACAAAATTCCCTTTCCCAAAATTCACAAAGAGCTTGAAGAGGAGAAGGCCAATCATAATAATAACAGAACAACTAGGGACTGAACTTTTTGTGAAATGAATCCATGTGACACCAGTTCAGTTGGGAATCCTCGTAGAAAAAAAAACCGAACAAGTGGTTAAGCCTTGAGACCAGCTCCGCATGGGTCAGTCCTAAACATAAAGAATGGAGGTCCACGAAAGTACAACGGCAGACAATTACTAGATGGGAACATGAATTAGCTTTATCTACAGATATAGGCACGGTATCACAGAAATAGACATAAAAAATGTATAACGTGTATTATTACAATCAGCCATCTTCCAGAGAATCACACTTCCGTTGCGACTGCTTCGCGCTTCTTGCTTTTCGCGGTTTCTTTTTCTAGAAAGCAAAGTCACACTCAAACAGATTGTAACCATACCTACAACAACACACCTTTCTCTCTGTGGGGAAGTTCGTGAGCTGGGACATCTGGTAAGACTACGTCGTTTATTTGAGAAGCCAACAACTGCTCCAGCTCATGTTCAGCTTCTTCGACATCGGTACTGGACAACTGCCCTGTGAGTAGTGCAGAGATTTCCTGGAAAGGCTCACTTCCATGAATTCCACTGCAGGAAGCAATGTGCAATGAAGAGAACAAGCACTCAGCAAACCAAAACCAAAAAACGTCCACACGACCTACACTGACCTCTTGATATTCTGCAGCCTCCTTTGTTTCTTCCATGAGCTTTTCAATCTCGTCAATGTCGAAGATCTACAAGATGGGAGGCTACGGAAAGGCACAAGGAAGGATCTTTCAGAACTCACCGCGTTCATCTTCTTCAGCGCATCATTTCCTTGGCGAAGGCCTTCGACCACCCGTTGTTGAATATCAGCAAATTCCAAATCATGGACCTTGAATGACGAAAATATTCTACTTGAGTAGAGATAAACCATCCTTACAACTTACAGCCCACTGATTCACACGTAATGGACCGAAGCTGTCTGTGCTTTTCTCGCTCCTATGGCGAAACGATTTTATTTATCCTTCTATAGCGCTATATCCATGCTTCAAAAAGGGCTACATCGCTCTTATGCATTCTTCAAATCGTAATACTCCTTGTTATGCCCATTGGGATCCCTTAGGACCGTCATTTTGCACATAACATAAAATTGTGACTTCGCGACAATTTATAGGGATCAGGATATGTTATCGGATATGAAGAACAACATTTTTGACTAAGAAGGTGATCCGGAGCAATATCTCTTGTTTTCCATATTTCGGAGGAGAAGGTAATTTCTATTCCACAGCGATCAAAGTTCTGCACCATTACTTCAGTGATAATTCTAGCTGCCACTACCGAATCATTCAGTCTAAATCCTTTTTAGAAATCCAACTTATGTCTTGGGAGGACACAGTCCCAGGAAGATACTGTTCTTCATATTCGCATACATAAACTGGTAACCTTCGACTACAACATAAACAAAAATTGCTTGAACATTGTCTTTTCCCGAAGCCCCATGTTGATCTAAATGGGTATGACACACTGTCTCACATTGTCTATTACACATTTGAAAATTTGCTCGATACTCGTAAACATCAATGTTGCAATCCGTTTTGTCCTAAAATAACGCCTGAACTAACGAAGCTTTCGAGGTCGATATATCACTGAGAAGAGACAGCACTGGCGTACATCACCCTTGTAAGCCATTGTGTAGAGTTGATGAAATGGCACATACCCAGGGATTAGCCATGGAGACTTTACCGAAAACTAAGAACCCCTTCGAACCTGTACCACCATGCAAATCTGAACTACTACAACATTTGATTTGTATATACCTGGTACAGACTACTAAAGGGTACAACTCCCACAAGGTTATGATGTATGTATTATCACGAAATGAATGAGCACGGACAAAAAGTTCCCGCCGTTTTTTACATCGACCATTTCATTTTTCAGCATTAGTTTCGCGACTTTTCAGATCGTTTGAGTATTACTCTGTAGAAAAAAACTTGTCCTTCATCCAGGTACTAACTTAAAGACGATTTCCAGAAAGCGCGCTAGACCATCCGTTTTTTCATGCCATAAAAGCACGTTCTTTGAGTGATGACAGAAGATGCCAGAGTTAACTAAGTAAAACGACTAGTTTTAGGAGGAACTGCCAGTCGTGGATAGCATGAGGGTAGCCTCACAAGTTCCTCAGAAAAACAAAGTGGCATGTTTTGGTCACTTTTTCATGGCCTATCGTGAACACATACTACCAAAATCTGCGAGCGAACCTTTACTTAGCAGTGCAACCTTTCAATGAAGAAACCAAAGTTCAGAGGAACGCTCATTTCCGTTGAACAGTAAGGTCCCAGCACTTCCCGCGGTGACGTCCCAACATCCGAAACGAGCTATCCAAAAAAACTGCACAAAACAAGGTGCGGAAGCTCCGCTCTATTCCTTGCAAATCCATGATATATCCAATACGGACCACCACTTTTTGGCTTTCCGAAGCATTTCTCAGTGGATAAATTCGTCCAAGAGGAGTGGCTTGTCAATGTCGCCTTTCAACAGTTTTCAGATTATAAGGAAATTTTCTGAACAAATAAGAAAGGATCAGCATTGTAATTATAAATAAGTGTGCTAAATCTAATCATTTCCAGGTTCAATCAATTGTATTCGAGCGGAATTATGATCTGTCAAAGTTGGGCAAAGCGAAAAGGCGGATATTTTTTGACCGACCCAATACAATTCACACTCTATAAGTACTCCACGTTCAAGGATGCAAAGATTTCCTCCACTTCCGAAAAAAAAACTAAGTAGTTGCTGAAATAGAGCTCACCATTCTATCAATATTATCCAACTGCTTGAGTGTTCTTTCAATCACGTTCTCTTGGTATCGTTTCTTTTTCAGTAAAAGGAGTGCACGGCTGCAATTTCAATAAAATGAAACAGGGAAGAAAAAACCGAAAATATCTTGGAATAACATACTCCTTACGGCCATCCTTAATCAGCTGTCGCGCCAATTCTCTTTCACGCTCCATGCATTTTTCCTTCCTTCGAATGAACTGCTTGATTTTATCTCGTTGTGTCTTTAGTTGCTAAAATCGGCGAGATAAGGCCTCGCGAGAAAAGTATTCTGATGTTTCCAAAAGAATTCAAATAGTTATCTATGAAAAGGAGGAATGTCGATACAATATCCTCGGCCCAACAAGCGGTGAGAGCAACTCCACAAAAATTCTGCCGATAATCAACGAGAGCTGCACGGTATTATTTGAATATATTCATACCTATTTGTGGAATGGCTGATCACAAATCACGTCACATTTTTTTGGAAACCATCAAAACACCCATCACAGACCACTGCGCTTGATTTAATTGCACTATATATACCAAACAGGCAATACTTACGAAGCATGAAAAGATCTTCTCCGATAGTCATTTTAAAGTAAATTTTCAATTTGACAAACCAGGATGGCCTGGTCTTGTTCCGTAATTTCACAATTCTTCGGTGGATATGGCGTTTTCTTACTGAATAAACCACCCATCTTTATCTGAAAGCTGACAACATGTGAGAATCACGGGAAAACACAGAAGCGATTGTACGACGATAGAGATCATTGTCATAAAAACGTGGTAATATAGTGATTGGCTATTTTTGTATGGAAGATATCCAAGCAGACGATAACTATAAAAGAAAAAGAGATAAACGTTCTCGAAATTCCTGTTGATTACGACTGCAGAGTGCTATCATATACTTTGGTCCTACAGGTTGCGGCAAAAGTACTGACCGCTTACACGGCCTGACCATTTCAACTAGAGAGAGGGTATTAACATGAGCTCTGTTCGAAGTACAGATGATCAACAGATATTTCATAATAAAAACCTGAATTTGGTAACATCTCCTCTGGCCCATACAATATCACGAAGACGACGAGGGAGAGGGCTTGCTGTCGGACTCAGGGTGACCGTTGTGCAATTGTCCACAATTTTCGGAGCAAACTTTAGGGAGTGGAATAGGTTGAGAGAAGTAGTGCGGGCTTCATCCTCCAAATCCAATCCATCCTTCAAAAGGAGTATCAAGGCGGTTGAGATTTATGAAATTTGGTGGACATATTGGGACGCGGTGAAGTCGTGGGGGCTGTTCTGAACCATTGCTACCGCAATCACGCCTTCATGATCAGTGCTGAAGGCGATCCGAACTGAGTGCGAGATGAGGCATTATAAGAGGGGTGTGCATACCTCTAGATGACAAAACTCGAATATCGTCGGATTTGCGGAAATTTGGTACTCTGCAGCCGTCCCGCAGCAACTCCCACCAGACTGCACGAAGGTGTTCAACTATACCGTTTCGAGCATCCGAGCACTTTGACGCGCAAATACTGCGCTAATCCTAACTTTGCAACCGCTGCTTCTAGGACTAGGTATCACCAGTATGGGGCGATTTGTGCGGCGATCACCTGTGACCCACGGCAAATTCTTCCCATCACTGTCTTCGTCTTTGTGCTCCAGCTAAAGGCGATCCTATCGACTTTCGGGGTATGTTATGGCATGTTAGTTCGAACTGTTTGTTGATCAAACACACCACTTGAGCTCATGCTGATACATTCGTTCTTCGTAGTGTGGTAAAGCTCTGCCAGGCGGTTAATACTTTTGCCGCACCGTGTATAAAAAAATGTATGGCTCCCCAGATATGGGATACATCCTCAGATTTGTCGTAGAAAATTTAGGAGGATTTCAAAGAAGTTGGGGCAAAGTAGGTAAAGTAACTTAGGAGAACACGGTTTCCCTAGAGCATAAAGAGCATTGCAAATAGAACCCACATGACGCCAAAAGTAGTATCAACACACATAATCATGAATGAGAACTGAGATTCTGAAAAGACACCGCGGAATAAAAACCGAATGATCACCTGTGTAATAACATATGCACCTCATTCGGTAGTAATGAATGTTGCAGACAACATAAGACAGACATGGATATTTACCATGCAAGCGCAGAAAAGAATAATTAGTCTGTTGCAAGCACATCTAGTGAAATGCGACGGAAAAATGTCGAAATCTTCGACATAAAAACTACCTGTAACTGAGATTTTGCAAGATCAGTAACCATAAACTATAACAATACAGTAGCTCCTTCACGGTTGCTTCGACGCAAACCGGAGTGTCATAAAAGGAGTCAATGTTTACGAGAGAGGAATGCTCTCTTACAATCACCGATAGCGCCCTAATTAGCTTGAATAAATGGAGAAAGTCTTCGCCTCTCATACGAAACGGATCCTACGCTGAAAGAAGTCTCAGCGTCGCGGTTCGGTTAGGCGGTTGTACTCCTGACCGCTAATACCACAACGTAGTGGTTCCGGATCTCCGTGCCCCAGCACCATCTGGCGCCTACGTGCTGTCACTGTCCGCGTGGGCCTACCCGGGGACTATACTGCTTCCTCCACAGTATGGCCACTGCTCCCCGGTGGTGCAGTCGCTAATTCTTGGTGTACCATACCTACCGGCAGTGGCATCCCCTGCTACTGCCGCTCGACCCGTCTTGCCTCACCCCTACCGCACCGCGCCCTTACGCCTGCAAAGCATGAGGGTGAAGCTCCCGTACCCTACAGTCCGGCCTGTTATCCTTGCAGCAGATGCCCGGTGCCTCTTTTTTTCCTGGAGGAAAAGACATAGCACCGACAGTCATGACGTGATTCGGCTCTTCCCTACCGAAAAGAAAACTGCGGTTGCTCAACATCAGTTTAGACATTGAGCCTTGGAAAGTAGTCATACATAATCCATAAATTTCTATTTGATATTTCTACACCCTGAAAATTGGACAGAGCGTATCAACTGATCACACCTTGTGGTGAGAGCCCTAGCCGACGCGAGCCTTCTAGCTCAACCAAGTTACTACCCACCTTTTAAAGACGAGCGCAGAGCCCCCGCTACTTGCATAGTAACCCAGTTCGTTCCACTCAAAATTCAATCCCGAACAATCAGTCAACAGGTCTCAGTTCCGCTTCGCGCTGCGCTTCATAGACTATGTTTATGCACATCACCAAGGGTCTGTTGACGATTACAGTCCTTAAAACCCCCATTTTCTACGGTGCTAGACTGATCTTGTTCTCTTCGATTTCACCTTGTCGTAATCTACGTATGATTACCTATCACCTATATATTAGGTTGATCGGAAAGTTTTGATAGGGTTGAGATTTTTTCTATTTTATTTTACAACTCAGCAAGTAATGCAGGCTAATCAACAATATAATAAACATAGTTAGTCATAACATTGTCCCACCCAATGGGCAGGTCGGCGATTCTCTTCTCTCAGAATTAGGAGGATTAGGGTCAAAGAAGTCACCGACCACTTGTCCAAGGTGGTCATTGTTGACGAATTTTTTCTTTGCTAAGAAAGCCTCAGGGGGCCGGAGCAAGTGGTAATCTTAAGGGATAACATCAGGGGAATAGGACGGATGTGGAACCTTGTCCCAGTCAAGCTCTTCCAATTTTGCACGGGTCCCTCATATGGGTAAAGAGAGCCGTGTAAAATTGGAGGAGCTAGGTTGGGACCCGGTTCCACATGCACCCTATTCACCTGATACTGCCCTCTCAGATTACCACTTGTTCCGGCCCCCTAAGGCTTTCCTAGCAAAAAAAAATTCGTCACCTTGAACAAGTGGTCGGTGACTTTTTTGACTCCTAATCCTCCTAATTCTGGGAGAAGAAAATCGCTGACCTGCTCTTTAGGTGGGACAATGTTATAGCTAACGATGGTTATTATATTGTTGATTAGCCTGCACTACATGCTGAGTAATAAAAAAATATCTCAACCCTATCAAAACTTTCCGATCAACCTAATATAAACCAGAAATTTGGTGTGTGTGTGTTTGTCTGTGTGTCTGTCCGTTCGTCGCACAATGCCACCCCTTAGTGAACTGCAGCCTGAAGAGGTTGGGCAAAGGATTGGATAGGGGCTGACCCTAGCGTACCGAATACATAAGAACTAAGCCTAACACCGTCTACCGTGGGCGGGACTTGTGCGGAAATCGATGAGTGTACAAATTTATGCCCTCGCTTGCGTTCCAAAAATCGAGGAGGTAGAAATGGGTTTGTTGAGGTCAGGCAAGTTAGAATTGGGTAGGAGCTCACCAAGTACGGAGCACATAAGAAGCAAGTTAGGAATGGTCGTGGACAAGGCGGGCAAGTTATGACTGGGTTGGGGCCGACCTAAGTGTACGGACCACCTGCAAACCAAGCCTAGCTCCACCTACCGCGGGGGGACTCGCCTGAAATGCCCGATGCTCAAACTCAAGTCCTCACTTAGGTTCCAAAAATAGCCCACGCGTCGAAAAAAGATAAGCTAAGGTGAAGCGCGATTTAGTGGCACAGTCAGATAGATCTCCCCATGCGAGTACAGGGAAATTTCAAATTGACGATGCTTCCCACGAAAACAGTAATGCCTCTCCAGAATGGTCCATAAACCGGGTAAACATGAAACTGTCGGTTTTTGCCCTGAGAACAGGTAACGGTTACTGAACCAAATCCTTGAGCAGGTAGAGTCACAGAAGTTAAGACTGTAAGGATAATGATCAAAAATGGCCATTTTGCGCAAAGGAATCGAAACCAAACTCATGCAGAGTCAGATCAAAGGGCATATCATCAAAACTAAAGATATGGGCTATCAAATGAACAGAGGGTTAAAATGGTGGTAAATACGGCGAGTAACCCATTTGTTATGGTGTTTATGGAATCGTACACAAAGAAAACGAGATCCTCTGTTTCTCATATATTTGCGTTGTATCTGCCTAATGAGGGCCCACGCAAGTTTCACGCGAAAAAGTGAGAGTTCGTCTGAGATACAGCTCCCCAAATTCTCAGCCGGGTGGGCGCGGCCCCAAGCAGAAGTTTCGCCCGTCGTCCGCCGCGCTTGGGAAAGAAGAGTGGGACTAATTACGTAACTTTCACAGAACGCGGCGGACGATAGGGTGGGAATTTGCTCGGAGACTCGCTCACACGACCACTTTGTGGTGCTGCATCTAAGCCGGATTCACATTTTTCGCGTGAAACTTTGCATACGGTCCACATCAGGCGAATACAACATAAAGATATTGGTCACAGAGAAGCTCATTTGCTGGAGACGTTAGCTCGAGTACTCACAGCCATTTGTTATCGCTCCCTGTTGTGTTATGGGGTACGAATAAAGAGTCATGGAGTGACGACGAGTACATAGGCTACGGTGAACAGAAAGTTAGTGAAACAGTTAAAGACGGCATAGAGGTATTGAAGGTAATAGAGTTTTTGAAGTGACGGTGATAGGGGTACTGTGAGCAGGGTCAAGCCTCCGTTGAGGAATCCTCAAGGTGGGGTCGTATTTGGTCCGCTAGGAGGGGTGGGGGGTCGTAATTGTTGAGGTAGGCGATGATCAGCAGAATTTCTCAGGCTGAGGGTCCAAAGCGTAAGGGAAAAATGATAAAACTGACTAATTGGGTTCGAATCCGAAACTAGTTTAACTCCACCATCATGGAAACCTCATGCATCGCGCGATCCGCAACGAAACCGCTCAACGCCAATAGCCCTTTTCTTGGTGCGCTGACACCGAAACCACGTACAGAGACACCTCCAAAATTCACCGATTAACCGTGGAAAGCAATATCTATCAACGGGTACCACCGTGAATGGACACTCCAGAAACAATGGGAAGAAAAGGAAAAATTAGCTGATATGAACTTCTTTCATATCTTGCTACGATCGGGAGTACGTAATCTAGTGTTAGCGTACAGTATGCGGACCGGGAAAACGTTTGTATTCATTGAGAATGTTGATGAAATCCTCATGCATGGCGCATCCCATATAGAAGCTGACCGACGCTTCTCGCTCTCCATTAGGCCTGAGCGAAGGATGCATACTAGAAAAATTTCAGTAGCAATGAATCAATTTTTCGGAAGAATCCTGCGAAGTCTCGCAAATTTACGAAAAAAATTTCTCAACTGGTTTTCCTAAATTTCTCTTGCTTCGTTTTGAAGATATGGCATAGCTCAGGTAATCTTCGAAAGCGGCAACCCCGCAGACCCCAGGCACTCAAAAACGCACTCATATGATTGAGTTTGAAGGAAGTTGTGACCATTTGAAGTGGAACACTTCAATTTTCCAAAATTTTCCTCATCGAATCCTCATCAAGCTTCCCTCAAAATAACTTCCTTCGTTTTGACGATATGGCATGGTTCAGATAGTCATTCGAAAGTGGCAACCTCGCAGACTCTGCTTCACCAAAACGCACTCATATGGTTAAGTTTGAGGGTATATGACCATTTCAGTTGAACACTTCGAAATTTTCCTCATCAAATCCTCAACTGGGAACCCATATCGAGAAGTAAGCAACCATCAGGGATGACCAGTAGATAGGTCTGAGGGAGTTATTAGGAAAACAGTTCACAGCTGTTTGAAAAATGGCTCCAGGTAAATTTTGAAGTATTTTAAAAATGTCGTAATCTAGTATGGGGAAGATACCGCGCTCCATCGTGATCGCCGCGTCGCCGTGAAATTCTCTGCATGTGCAGAGTATCTGAATTATTATTTGAAGTTGTACGATTATGAGATAGAAGCGCGATGCGATCTGTAATCTAGGATTCATAAAGTATATGTTGTGGGAATTCCACCTGTACCAAATATTTTTCGGGTTCTTGTGTCCGTTTAGTTGTATAATGGTGTTCTGTGCAGAGAGGGGAGGGATCGTATTGTGCCCCTTTTTTTTTGGGGGGGGGGGTCGTATTTTTTGGAAATTTTCCTCAACTGGACGCTCGACCCTGACTGTGAGCAGTAAAGTTTTTAACAAGAGTCGCCAGAGCTACAGGTCTGAGAAATTATATGTGGCGAGTTCACGGTAAGAGGGCTCCACCGAGCTTTAGAGAAGACGCTTTTTTGAACAGCTGCTGCCCGTTTCAACGTGGCTCCCCCCCCCGCCCTTTTTATCGAGTCTGACTCCGGAATCCTCGATGGAAGAAGGGTCTCATACTCATGCTTTTGACCGTTCTTTTCACGTTTGTACCACTGAACACTTCGACTTTCTTTTCGTATTCCGCTCAACAATGCCTGCTACTACCTTGAAAGGGGCCGTCTTGAATGAACAAGGGTTGTCAGTAGGGCCGGTGTTTGTAGTGCCGCTCAAAGCCGATGATGGTCGGAGACTTAACTACAACTATTTGCAACACTACGTATTACCTATGCACTAGAGCTTCTTTGCCCTCAAATGCGCGCTGAACGCGCGAAACACAACTCGCCGCTTACACGGCCGAGAGTCGCCCCTATACCAAGCCGGCGAAGCCACCATTCGGGCGGGGGCGAAGCCGCCTCTCGGAGACGCCGCGGACAGCTCCCAGTCGGATTGGCCGGCTCACTACGGCCAATCCGACTGGTCTACAAATGAAGGCACCGCATGCTTCAGATAGTTCACTGTGATGACCACTACTATGCTTTCTTGATACGTCTTACTGCTATTTTCCCTGCCCACACTTCATCCAGGGCTTGAAGTAGGACTACATTAGCCCATTCGAGCAGCTGGACGCGGAACGCCACAACAGGACTGCATGCTGTAGTGTAGATTACTATTTCATAGAAGAGACAATTTCTTACAACCACAGTGCCACTTGCAAAATATCACTAATGTTCATGCTCGCACGCCACGTAAATGTTCGCTTATACGAATATATCATCAATGAGAAATAGAAAATAACCTTCCGAGCCTTTATCCCCTCATATAATACTACAATTCATTCAAAACAGTCTAAACTCAGAGCCAAAAGTGAACAACATGACTTGTGATGTAAACGTTTTCCTATGGTTAATGGATAGGAGGCTACCTAGTAGGGCCTACCCATAACCGTCCAACAAGCAACAGCGACGAGCGATCGGTTAACAATAATGATTCTAGACAATAGGACTTTTTACATTGGATGTAGAAAACGATGACGAACGGGGAGAAATAGAACAGCTGTGTGGGGAACTGAACCACAGCGGAAATCTGTTAGATCCGCTAGAACCAAACAGAGATACATAATTCTACCCGTCTGATTAGCCTAGAACAAGAATAAACAGTCGAGAAACAAAATGGTAGAAATCTAGGTAGAAATATATAGATCATAAGCACCGCGAGAGCGGTAACAAACTACTTTCACAGATCAAGCAGCCTGGCCAAGCGGCATTCGAACCTTTCTTACCTCTTTGAAGAGGAGGTATAGCAGGCCGTGAAGTCTTGGTGGGTTTTATGTACATCGAAGCGTCAATGAATGCGATAGAGATAACGGCGACGCAACAGAATGAACACAGGCTAGTACCGGGAGTACGAACGGATATCAACTAGAATGGAACAAGGAATACCCGCACGAAACGACACAAGTCAGCATCATCAGCACCCGCATATCGGCACACCGCATTGTAGAAAAGTGTGCACAATCACACCAGAGATCGGTGAGATACAGCAGAGAGAACGAGGACACTCCAACGGTCGCCGACCGATAACAAACCATGGCCATCCTGAGAAGGCAGACATGACAACTGTCACAAATTAAAAATAGAATGGGAGAAGAAAATGCCTAGAACAAGATGACATAAACATCGCCGACTTCAAGACGCTCACATGTACACACAATTCGAAATATTACTCACTTAAAGCTCTGAATACATATAAGGATAAGTAAGAACAATAATGATAATTACAATTGTAATAGTAATCATGAATGCTACGAAACAAAGTCAACTTTCCGACCAAAAAAATGAATAAATAACGCTCGTAGGTGTTCCACCTCAACTCAATGACATAACCTAGTACTAAGTAATAGATAAAGAATAGAAAGAGGTACGCAACTTGTAATGACAGACAGGGACAATAAGCATCGGACTTCAGCAGAACCTGGAAAACAGGAAAAGTAAACACCGGGGAGACAACCTAAAATGAATTTAATGAGCGTAATCCTGAATCCAAAACATACTCAGTTCTGCCAGTTACCGAATCCACGAGCATTCTGGTAAGGAGCTTGCTGCTGGAATGAAGGAGCTCCTGGAGGAGGAGCGCTTGGAGGAACAAATCCATTCGAAGGTTGAAAACCACCTCGCGCCATCATTGGAGCACCAAAGTTAGGTTGACCATATCCTACAGGTGGACCTCCATTGAATGGACCCACTGTCCCTAAAACCGATTCATCATGACAAAGTTATATACAATGAAATTAGTTCACAACTGACCACGTGGGAAAGCTGGAGGGAACCGATTCTGTGGTGAAGCGTATCCATTTTGTTGCTGTGTGAATGCGCGAGGTGGTTGACCAAAACCGTTCATCGCACCCATTGCAAACGGAGGACCAAAACCGTTCTGCATTACTGGTGGAACTCCTTGTGAACCACTTCAAAAAATTAAATGGGAATTTGCTCACTGTTTGGAAGAGTCGGAGAGCAAACCTGTAAACGTTACGAGTTCCAATGTTTCCGGCACCGCCTCGACGTTGATCGGTTCCACCGAAGCGCCTATTCGCCTGACGATTATTTCCGGGCGTTCTCCCTTCAGCAGCCATACGAAGAAGAAAATCTGGCACCTCCTGGTTGGATTCACTAAGAATCTGAGACAAATCACGAGCCAGTGCACGATTCTGTAAAGGTTATTGTTCACCAATCCAAATACAACGGTGCATTGCTTCAAGAATTGCTAGCCTTTTCAGTGAAAAAACTGGTGGCGCGTCCCGTGTTACCACAGCGACCGGTTCTTCCGATACGATGAACATATTCGTCTATGTCACCAGGCAGGTCATAGTTGACTACATGCCTCACATTTGGAATGTCAAGACCACGAGCGGCAACCTAGTGAAAGAAAGAAGTATTACGACGAAACTTCTGTTCGCTGTGGATTGAAAAAATAGTAGATGACTTGCAACGTACTGCTGTTGCTACTAGAACTGGATTAGATCCGTTTCTGAAAAGCTCCAGATTGCGTTCTCTTTCAAATTGCTTCAAATCTCCATGAATGGCCACGGCACTGAAAACACACATAACAATAGAGTGCAAGAACAAAAAAAAAATAAACACAGTACTTTATCTGTTGACGCTGAAGTATGTTGGCCAAATCATTCGCTCCTCGTTTTGTTTCCACAAATACCAACACTAGTGATGCACTCTCTGTAAGGAGGTTTATAACTAGAGTCCAGCAAAAATACAAAGGTCATAGAGATTACCACATCCAAAGCAATCAGCTTCTAAAAAACAAGAAAGAAAGCGCCAAAACAATGACTGACAGTTTGAAGAGTGATGAAGGTACCTTCTCTCGCTAGAATATTCATGAGCATTTTCCGTTTGTCGAATTCCTCCACCAACAATATTTGCTGATCGATGTTCTCAGATGTCGATCCAACCCGCCCAACGGCCAAAAACACGTAATTTGGCTTGAGGAAATCTTGCGCGAGCGTCTGCAAAAGGAATTTTCTAATAAAATTTTTTAACACATTTTCACACAAGCCCACTTTGAATACTATAATGGAAAAGGTACATACTTGAATCTGTTTGGGGAATGTAGCACTGAACATTGCAGTAATTCGCTCTGTTTTTGGAGGCATTCCCTGACCGACAATTTTCCGAATCTGCGGTTCAAATCCCATATCCAACATACGATCAGCCTCATCTAGCACTAGATATCGACATCCAGCTAGTCCTATGTAACCCTGAAAGGAAAGCTAATCGTACAAAAAAAAGTAAAGACACAAGATCGGAGATAGAGGAACGTGAAAAAAGAACTGATAATTTGCAACCAATACCTGATCGAGAATATCAATAAGTCTTCCAGGAGTGGCAATCAAAATATGACAACCACCACGTAAGCGGTTAATTTGCTCACGGTAATTCTCGCGACCACCATACAAGATGGCAGTGATGATGTTGGTGCGATAGCTAAACTTGGCTGCTTCCTGCAAAAAGAAACATCGTGTAAGAACGTATGTCAAATAAGGTCACTACCAAACCTTGTGTATCTGGATCGCCAATTCTCTTGTTGGTGCAAGAACGAGAGCCGCAGGATGGAAAGTTCGCCGACCTGAGCTAGTCATCATGGACTGAAAAACAACACATAACAACATACACACCCAGAGGGTACATCAAATGCTTGATACCGGACGAATAGCTTCGGGGCCGTTGACCAGAATGTGGTGAATGATCGGTAATAGAAATGCTGCCGTCTTCCCTGACCCAGTTTGAGCACAAGACATGAGGTCACGATTGCCCAACAGTGTGGGAAGTGAATATTTCTGAAAGCAGCCTGAACTTTAACAAATAAACAACTCGATCGAATACTACTTCCCTTCTGTCGCTTTATAATGCACTTGGACAATTAGTTCCGACTTGGTGAGCCAGATATGAAACTTAAGAAAATTTACACTTCCCCCCACCTGAACCCATGCCCTCTAAGAGCCGGATACAAAAAAACTGGAGAAGTTGAAGTTCTCTGCGACAATTTCACCCGATGTGTTTATTCTATTATAAAACACGAATCACCTGGACTGGAGTAGGCTTCCTGTAACCACTTTTGTCAACATTCTGTTGTATCCATTCATGCATATTAGCGTCGGTAAACTGAAAAAGGGGATAATAAACAGAGTACAGTTGCATTCAACGATATCGCTCTAAAACAACCATGATTCCTACATCACTCACATCAGCCTAAATTACAAGAAATACTGGTTAGATGTTTCATTCCTACAACTGATGACATGTGTATGTCATCAAGTGTAGGAATGAAACTAGTGATCCATAGCAGTACCTCTCGTCATGGCTGACTTCGGCTACTCGCACGCGCTAATAACATTAAGTGCTATGCATTTACTACCCGTCTTGAGAAAGGGTGAGTGCACCTTTGCAAAGCGCAGTTCCAACACCCTCACGACTATGTATGGATTTTAACAGAAATGAGTGAGGTTCCGTACACTGCGAATCACGCTGAATGATGATAAATGCTTACCGCAGTGATGGCCTCCGGAGGGTTTTCACCACTAACTTCGACGGGAATGCTTTCGTAATTGTCAAAATTGATGCCACTATTCATATTATTGAAAAGTTGCCTGAAAATTCGCGGACATCCATTAATCACATGAACACAAAATTCGAAGAAATCGCTATTTCCTATATTATAAAACCAATACCTTTACGTGTCGGTTGTATGTCGATCTGTAGCCTGTCCGTTCGCAGGCGTAAGGTTGTGATAGGGGATGATAGGGGAAATGGATGGCTCTATCTATGGGAATACTAATTGGAGCTCTATCGATCCAGGTTTGAGCACACTGGATGGTATGCAAGTATGTTGGGTTGTCGGTGTGCCTTTTGCACTGAACCGATCAAATGGAAAATTGCGTGATTGAAAATGGTTGCCACCTTTTACAGGTCCTGGGGTTCAATAGGCTATCATGATGCGAGCGGAGGGTCTGAAACGGACAGTAGATCTTATCATTATGGAGTGAAGTCGCAGAACTACAATTACTATGACTAGTGTGTGACACCACTGGGTGACTTCATCCGCATAAGTGTGAAGTCAATAAAACAGTAAGTCCTGTTTCTTTTTGGTCCACATCGCTGAGTTAGTCCAATTTGGATTATTTAAAAGTAGTATGCGTAGTCCGCAGCTTACCACTGCTATGTGACGCGCGAGGTACATCGCATAGCTAACTGATACTACAGAAATCCAATTATCTTACTTTTCAACAGAATCGATCCCGGCCGTCTGGCTGTTCCAGTTTCCAACGAAATCACCACTGAACAGATAGCGTAAGTACACTGTACTGTGTTTCGTCAATTACAAAGTGATCACAAACGAACCAGCTCTTGTCCTTCGGATCGAAAGAACCACCAAATCCTTTGGTCACATATCCTGCTGTAACACCATTACTATAATCCGATGTCATGCCATTCATGCCACAAGGTGGATGTGTGTACCCATTCTGGGGGTACATATTCTGTTGCTGCGGCTGGTAGCCATTATGGTAGCTGAAACTGGTATCACTATCCGAACTGGCAATTATACTCCATAACACACCAATGTCACCTTACATTGAATTTCCTCGTATTTCTACAACTCTTCATACCGAAATCAAATGCAAACAAATTCAGTGATGAGCCCGTGCCTTTTCAGAGATACAAGTAAAGAAACGAATGATGAGACGCTTCCCTACTTTAGTAAATTGTAAAATTACGTAAAAGTGCATGGATGATATACATGTCCACAGTTCAGAACAAGATTTGAAACTAGTTCTGATATTGCTTGAACTCGGAATTTGAGTCGGAAAATGTTGCGGAACACCATAAAACTATTCCCCTAATTTTTAACGAAGAAGCCAGGAGCCAACCATGAAACCATAAAGTGTAAAAGTGGTAGCCAAATCAACGCTTTTCCATGGAAGAATCGCTATTCTATTCGCAATTAAAACTTGATTTCACGACAGCGAAATTGTTTTACTCTCAATTCTTTACTTCCATTCTAACGTTCTGCAACGTCACAGGCACGAACGAATTGGCATTTCAATTCTCTCAAAACCCTGCAACACTACAGCAGGGACTTATTTCAAAATAAGCAGAATATACTTTCAAAAGTGTAATGTTTTCAAAAGTGTTCAAAAGGTACATTTTGTGCTATATATCGATGTAACATTTTTTACACTATTGTTGGGCGTATTTCTGACGGAAACGACCAAGAGCAGGTAATGCTAACGGCTTTTTCCACAAAGTTCACTGAAAAAGATCGAAGTCCGATCTATTGTACCAAGAGCTACCCCAAACTACAGTCACAGATCTTTTGAATAATTTGCAGAAATTGTTTATTAATTTACAAGCTGATTTTTGATGGAGTTTCAACAAACATACTCCTCCTAAGTTCTAAAAGCCTCAGAATCTGACCACTCTCTATTCGACACACCTCCACGCCTACAGCCTCCAGGACTGTGTGACGTGTATCCAAGCAATCTAATCCGAAAGTTAAGCAGTCGAGCATACCTAGGAGGTGGACCACTGTTTGAAGAGAAAGTCATCGTTTGACCGTATCCTGGTGGTGGAATAGTATAACCGTTAACGGCCTGATTGCTGTAGTCGTATCCGTTCGTGGCGGTCGCGCCTCCGCCATTGTTTCCGAAACCAGTGTAACCTCCACGGACACCAACCGGAGGCACATCGGCCCACTGTCTAAAAATGAGTGGAAATGAATCCGCTAGGCAGCTCTAATCAGTAATCGGAATCTATAAAAGATATTAGTAGCCCGTCAGTTGAAAAAGCGAAAAGACGAACTATCGTTGTCATGGGCATAAAAAATCAATAATGATATTGATGTGGCGACAAGAACACGAGACTTACCCTGAGGTTTGTGAACCGTAAAAAGCCTGCTGGGCTGTGGTCGAGTTCATCACGCAACACTCCTCGTTCGATTCTTCGAAGAACTTCTTCCGTCACCAGTCACAAAGACGACGACCAACAAGCACCAGCGCGCGATGCGAATAAAAATAGGGATAGCGGAAAACCGCGCCGCTTCTGCAATACATGGAACGACACGCCAATTTACGTACTTCTCTTCATCTCTGCTCATCTTCGCCATACACACGCTCGTTGTACCGTCGGTTCCTTACCGGTTTCGGACGTTAGAAGTCGCTTTTTTGCTGTGGTTATCACTCAGTGGAAGCATTTCGTTTTCGTACTTGCTCTTGATTCCAGCGGAACCGCATGGGCTTTCATTGCGGAGCAGAGGGACATTACTTGTGCTCACATATGAACTGGTGTAAGGTACAGAATTGGTTTCATCCTCGAAGCATCTCTAGTCACATAAGGGCCTGGGCCAAGTGTTTTTGCCTCGGAGGTCACGGAAGTATATCCTGCGTAAACATTCCAGAAATGGTTCGGTATTCCCGTAGACTCGTCGAAATTTGAAGGCATTTTTGAAGGCTCAAAATGTTATTTATCCCTACAGTTGTGGGCACCATAATTTCTATTCAGCAGTATACAGTGCAGTTAGGGAGCAGAAGCGCCAATTTGAGTGGTCAGCAAGGAACTTGATGGCTAGGATGGTAAGCAGGGGTAGAAGGAAACGTGTGTGGCGCAAAACTTTAGCCTTTTATCGAAGCCCTCGCTGGCAGGCAGATCCTTGCGGAACTGA
The DNA here is from genome assembly GCA_963978905.1 of Trichostrongylus colubriformis. NCBI lineage: Eukaryota > Metazoa > Nematoda > Chromadorea > Rhabditida > Trichostrongylidae > Trichostrongylus > Trichostrongylus colubriformis. The sequence goes on from OZ022260.1 coordinate 24,913,812, forward strand.
GCTCTTTCAACGAGCATCTGCGTAACACTGCTACCCATCATGGATTTGGTTGACTCTCCTTCCATAACATCAACTCGATCACCTCTTCTGGTCACTAGGATTTCTCACTCCCTCCCCACATTTGAGCTTGATCACCGCATCTTCTCTTGAGGCTACACCTTCATGTCCCAACAATAACTCAGCAACTCTTGTAATTGATTGATAATCATGTGCAGCATTAGGGGTACCAAATAAGACCTCCTATGTAGGAATGCTACCGTTTGTTGACCCCTACCAACCGTGGTGTGTGGCTGCCGCAGCAGGGAAAGATCAAGCACTGGTAGCATATCATTGCTACACACGTAGAGATGGGTGATGTAAGGGAGTCCCAGTAGTTTTGAGAAAATTCGGTCAGTTTATCCAATGCAAATAACTACAACAAAAAATGAGATCAGTAGCCAAGGTAATGCCCCTCCTTGGCCAAGACGTCTCTCCACTGGTTACATGGAGCACCGATGCCCTTCTACCATGAGGGAAAGTGGCGGAGGGGAAGAGGGGGGGGGGGGGGAGTTTACGCGCTCCATTCATTTACGGAACGCTTTATTTCCTCACTATTGCATTCCTTCACTTTGATCGGGCCTGTATATTTTTGAAAGCATGGTAGGCTGAGGGAAGTTGAATATGGAAATTGGGGTACCAAGTTTCTCCAACCCCACCGACTTCGTCCACTCGTATTGTGGTCGAGCATCGTCCATCACGATAAGGAACTGTCCCTGGAGCTGGTGTGGAATTATGCCCCAGACACTTTTCCTATGGTTGCAGAACCTTCTAATCCCAGAATACCTTCGAGGAGGATCTAGCATATACCCGGCTGCAGCATAAAAGGAATGAAATCATCTTCCTCCTTGTTTAGGGGCCTCGTTTTGGAGTGGGCCGTGGCTTCTCGTCCAGTTTTAGCCCCTGCAATTTCCTCACGAAATATTCGCTTTTCGTTCTAAGCATCGATGAAACTTGCCCATGTCTTCGGTTGCTTGCAGTTAAAGGCTCTGGCACACATCGAGGAGCACTTCATGTAGGATAACTCTAAGTAGGGCTGCAAGAAAGGGACTTCTGCGTAGAAAACATGACTGGTGTAACAGAGAATGGAACTCGTCTTCTCCGTTTTCCTTAAAGTTCGAGTAGAATTGCTCAGCGTGGAATCTAGAAGAATTGCTCAGCGTGGAATCTAGAACAATTTCGATGTCGGAGGAACGTGTACGTCAGCTCCAACAGCTTCGTTGCGACAATTTTTTCTAGAGAAAGTTCGTACCACCTATCCCATGTGGCAAGAGAGGTTGCACTCCTACCCATCGGAGACAATATCTCAGACTAGGCTTTAGTGGCGGAGTGGTGGTAGTTGTAAAGTATAAGGTGCCGGGGGTGGGGCTACTTACGCCAGAAGATCGCTTCAGCGGCGTCGCACTCGCGGCACCCCAGTGCGACTTGCGAATCAATTGCCCGTCAGTCCGGCAGAGCGTGGCTGCGTCACGTCTGCGCTCTCATCCATGCCACACTGCCTCCTGCACCCATGTCACCCTGCCTACTCCACTCATGCCACAATTCCTCGCTCGGAGGCTGCCATGCCCTGCCACTGACACTCGCACCCGCCGCGTCCCTCGCCGCGGGCGGCCACGTGGTCTGGCATAAGTAGCCTCACCCAGGTGCCGATAGTGGTGCTGGTGGCTCACACTTCGGTGTAACATAGTTCACTCAGCGAATTAAAATACCGACCAGTCATAGAAATGGTTCCAGAACAGCGTCTCTTTCAACAATTCGATGCATATCTGCTTCATTCTATTCCCAACATGCTATCTTTGTTGGCGGACGAAATTCCTCAAAGCTTTCCAGACATTCCGTTAGTTCAATTGCCAACCTTCTTTATTCAACAATTTGTTGGTAGATATTGGTTAGGGCATAGCAATGATAACAATTCCAGCATCACGAAACGACGCCGGTAACGCTATAAGGAGGAGATGCTCGTTCGTGCACTTTCCAAATCGGAAGCTTCGCCATCTTCAGGCCTCTGAAGAAGACGAGAAGGTCGAAGCTAATAAAGGTTCCACATGTAACCTCCTACTGACATATAAAAGAAAAAAACAGTCGACTCATTATGCAGCTTTCAAAAAGGGAGAACATGGGAACAATTCCAGCATCGTTGGTCTCGGAACATGCTTGAGTGGAATGTTCTACCCTGAAGTGGCTGAAACCTCGAAAAAAAGGTGCATAACTGGTACCTCTGAACAGGAGGGTTAGGGTTGGAGTGGGCTGAGAAGGGACAAGCTGATGTCCTCCAACTACCACTACACAATGTCCTTCACAAGAAGCGCGGTACAATGTGGGATCACCGGTATTCTGCATTAATGTATTAGGTTGTTGCAAAATTAATTTCGGAAATGGACCACATACTTCAAACTACTATAACTCAGCTTAAACACAAGTTTATTAATCGAAGTAAAAACCATCAGAATCTACACTTTTTTGCCAACGAATAGGCAATAAATCTAGGCCTTCACTATAAAAACTACTATCACGAGAATCAACGAAGTCAAGGAAGGCACATTCAACATCGTCTAAATTAGTAAATTGTTTCTGACGCAGATGAGAATTGAGGGCTCGAAAAAAGTGATAGTCTGTTGGGGAAAGGTCGGGAGAATACGCTGGATGAGGGAGAACTTCTATACCTAAGTGGGTCAATTTTTGCCGAGTGATTTGTGAGGTGTGTGGCCTTGCGTTGTCCTGCAACAGGATCGGCCCTCCTCTATTCACCACCGCCGGCCACAATTTTTGCAACTTTCTATACATTTGCTCCAGATCACAACAGTAAGACTCTGCTGTGACTGGCTGACCAGGTTGCAAGAAACTGTAATGGATTACACCTTTACAACACCACCACACAGTAATCATAACCTTTTTAGGGTGAAGGTCGGGGTTAGGAAAAGTTTTTGGAGGAGCATCCTTATCTACCCAGACTAATCCCCGCTTCCTGTTATCATAAAGAACCCATTTTTCATCTACAGTTATAATACGGTTTACAAATGGCTCATTTTTATGGCGAACTAGGAGATTAGAGCAGGTGTCGAAACGTGCCAGACGCTGCTCATCGGTCAGGTCATGAGGCACCCACTTCGACATCTTCTTCACCTTGCCGATTGTCAGCAAATGTCTGGCCACTGTAGAGTAATGTACGCCTAGGTCTTCTGCTAACGTAGGAGTATTCGTCTCCGGATTTGCTTCGACGGCTCTCCTTAAATCTTGATCATTAAGCGATGACCTGCGGCCGCGACCCGACTTCTCTTCGAGATCAAAATCGCCAGAAGCAAATTTTTTAAACCAGAGCTCCACTGTTCGCTCGCAAGGACAAATCGTCCCAAAAACACTGCTGAGATTACGAGCTGCCTCCGCTGCGGAGTGTTCCAATTTAAACTCATAAAGCATGATGACTCGATAGTCGCGTCGGTTCATGATTATACGCAGCCCTGGAAAAGGCCGGCTGGAAAACTTAGAGCGACATTCATAGAAGTTTCTGAAAGAGCAGAAAAAAACCCACCAAATGGTATGCCTGGCGTTCCTTGGGATGGAATAGTTCAGGGTAAAAAATCTACTTATTTATACATACCTTGAAACCGAAATTAATTTTGCAACAACCTAATATCTACGCGCTGATTCCCAACAGGTGCAGCTAACACACGGAAGTAAAAATCCCATGTCGTCAATATGAAGTCCGATAATGAAGTGGATGAATTATGGATTTACCATGCACTAATTTTGCAACAAGGGCATGACAGCAGTAAATCCTTGAACATACATAAGGGATAGTTTGGACGAGTGCTGAATGTCAAAGTAGAGTTCCTAAATAACACTAGACAAAGAACGGAATATGCGCCAGGAAACCTTTCTCACCCTGCATCATATGGCGGTGAAGAGATGAGCAGCGGTCCAACCAAGACGCGGCCGTTGTTCCATCGGAAAGGCATTCTGGTGTCGAAAAAAAAAACGGCCGCTTCAGTACGACCCTCGCCCTCTACGAGACCAAACACATCCCCCCTTTTCTTCACCTCTATAAGAACAGTAACTATTGTCGGACTGCATAGTTTCAATAGGTTTATTGCTATGTATTCACATACTCTCACCTGGAGCAGGAGGATTTTTTACATTTCGTCCCATGGATTCGCTATGAACTATCCTTACCCTGTTATGTGCTTACTGAAAGCAAATTCTAATGCTTATTGACCTCTGCAGGTACGGCTTCTCTTCTTGTCCGGTCAAATAAGACCCACCGTATAGAAGAGTCCTCGACTTCCGGTGAACCCTGCTCACCAGACTATCTGCACCAAGCGCACCATCGTAGAACTACGAAAGAAAGCCTAAGGGGGCCTCGAACGGGATTTATTCCACACCACGCCACCTTGAACCCGCGGCTCATTGCATACACCCAAATAAACATGCACCCGGCTTCACTGGTCGTGCCTTTCAATAGATTTATCTAATATACCACCGAAATTTTTAAAGATTGAAAGCGGAGGACTTATTTGAGAAAAATTTGATTAAATGCATGTTTGCATCGTTGAAGGGGTGCCATAATCAGGCAGTCCTATTCGGGATGAGCCAAGAATCAGATTTCCATATTAATTGAGGTGGTGTCTCAAGCAGGGTACGCCGGGTTCAAGGAATCCTTGACAGGGTGGAGTCGTAGTTGACAGGACAGGAGGGATGGCGAGAGGGGATCATACCTGCAGAGGTGCAGAGATAAGCACCAGAGTTTCAACTTACCATACAGATCAGAAGTGAAGAGTATTCCACAGCGAATCCAGGTTAGGAGGTAAGAAATAAATATATCCTTGCTTCAGATAAGAATACATTGCAGTAAAACACATTACAACTACACAATCCGGCAACAGTGACTGGTATCGTGGAGATCGAAAAAGGGGGGAGAGTCGTATTTGGCCCCTTGGAAGAGGAGGGGTCGTACTGAAGCTGCTCTTTTCCTCGACACCTGGGAATGTCGTGGTCTCGAGGCAGTATTAGGGGTAATTCGGTTGTACCATCATCCTATTTTTTACTAGTGACCTGTGGACGCTTTCACCACAAAAACCAATACATAAAGCACCAGTCCATTTCGATCGATACGGCAGAAATACAAGATAAGTATCATTTTGCTATCATACTTGTTACTCCATACCTCAACCACCGATCGACAGTCGACGGCAGGCGGACAATGTTTGAAAGGCGGGGCCTGATGATTACGAGCCTCCTCTGAATCTCAGTGGCGCACCTATCGCAGGGTATAGCGCCACATACTCTCACTAGACTTCCACTTTTCATCTGGATTACTCAACTTAAGAGTTTCTCATCGCTCACATCACCCCCAGTTGCCTCAAGGATTTAACCTGCCGTATGGCTTGCGGTATCCACTGATTGCGGTATCCACTAATCACTTTATTCCTATCATCATTTTCTTTGAACAGAAGTAGGGATGGAAAATAGAAAAACACTTCCTATCTCTGAAGATCCTACTATATATAATTCGCTTAGTATGTCTGTGTGTGTGTTTGTCCGTCTGTCACGAAATTCATATTTCGCGTTGCAGCAAAGCTGGGAGGCTGAAATTTACAAGTTATAGGGGGTGCCAAGGGAACCCCAGCGGTGGTGGACCGAAAGTGATAGCAGCTGATACGCGCTGATAAGAAGCCTCGGAAGGCAAATGTCACCAAATCCGTTCCGCCTTTCGGGTTGATCCTAGAGCGCTGACACCCATAGGTGTTTTGCGGGGTAGGTCAGGGACATTAATGGTGGGTGACTCTCATTAATAACAGTTGATAAGATCCGATAAGGAGCGTAAAAAGGCTAGAGTCGTCAAATCCGTTCCGCTTTTCTCATTGGTCGCGGAGCGTTCATACTCACAGGTATTTTACGTAGTGGGACGGGTACATAGATGGTGGGTGATACAGCTCGATAACGGTTTATAAGATTCGATTGGGAGCGTGAGAAGGGAAATGTCACCGAAGCCGGTTCGCTTTTGCGGCTAACAGTGAAATGTTCACATTCGCAGGCATTGTAGGATACGGGGACCTCAATGGCATTGTTGGGTACAGGAGCCTCAGTGTGTTAACGGCTTCCGGCGTCTAATAAGAACCGTTAGGAATTGGATGGCATGAATTCCTTCACATCGCTTGCTACCACTACACGACCGCTTTGGCAAAAGTATCTGATGCTCAGTGCCATTGGCTGAACATATTTTGTTTAGGTTCTGATATCACCGGCCGATGTATCGACCACTGAATTGCCTAGCGTTCCGAAAAATGGTGCATTTCTCTTGATAGCGATCTACATTGATATCATGATACAACCTATATTTGTGACAGCAAAGCAAGCGGAATCATTTTCTAACGCGGTACTGGCAACAATACTGTGTATCGACCGCTAGACCAAGTAACATTCCAAATAGTGAAACATGTTCACGAAAACGATAAACGTCGATAATCGGGATATGGATCTACCTTCAATGTGTAGGAATTAGATGCTCAGCAAGTGAACATCGAATACAAAATATGTATCTCTTAACTCTCCAAGCTCCCGATGATCACCTAAACCACTTGGCTGGCGCACACTACTGCGCGCGATTCATGTCGATGACGTGCAAATTGGGTTCGATGCAAAGCGACTAAAGTATATCAGTACCGAAATGCTTTTTACCACGCCATCTTCTTTGCTTTTTTTCCAATTCAATAGCTCAGCTGAAAGCAGAGGAAAGGAACTTTCCACTGAATTCCATACATAACTGTGGTCGTGCCGATCAAACCCATTCTGCACAACATCGCCATGAATCGCCGCAGTGTGCGCCCGCCAACTGGTATTCGTATAAAAGCGATTGCAACCTTATCTGTATGGACACTGAAATTCGGCACCCTTGAAGGAAAAAGATGTGAGTCAATTGCTTGCACCTCCTAGTGGAAATGAACCATGAAGTTTGTGGGGAAAATCCATTGATGTTGAGGATTGGGAGATGAGAGCACAAGATATGGGTAAGAATATACCCGAGCAGGTATAGCAAACGATAATACTAGGTGCTATGCTCATGAGAAGATATGTTGAATACAGTAGCGCTCAAAAGTCTTCGGCCAAATGGTTTTTCACTTGGGTTTTTCACTCGTAACTTTTTTGCGACTGGACCGGTCAAAGAGAAATTTCAGTGTGTTGTACTTGGAGACACTGCATACAAATGTACTATTGGGTAGTCCAAGAAGTCTTTTTGTATTTTTAAAAACCGCATTTTCCCTCAAAACTGCTTTCCACAAAATTTCTTCTGTACTTATATATGTAGTACAAGTCCACACGCATCTATAGGTATTGTTGTCTTCCATCTCCCGGATAACCCTTTTCGTCAAAATAAACATATCAAAGGTCACCTCATTTTCAATTCCAATTTTTTTTCGAATGGCGTGGCGCTGGACAGGGAAAGGGAAAGGTGATAATTCGATGGAGCAAGATCAGGGCTATAAGGTAGCAATTTTATCCAAGCTCGTGAATTTTTTGGAGAGGCAATTTTTTGGCAAGCTCTTCCCACTATTGAAAAAGTGACTCGCCAAAAAATTCTCGAGCTTGGATAAAATTTGCTGACCCATCCACCTTATAGCCCTGATCTTGCTCCTTCGGATTATCACCTTTTTCTTTCCCTGTCCGAAGCCATTCGAAGAAAAATTTTTTATAATTTTTGTATTGAAAATAGGTTGACTTTTGGTATGTTTATTTTGCCGAGAAGGGTTATCCGGGAGATGGAAGACAATAATACCTATAGATGCGTGTGGACTTGTACTACATGTATATGTACAGAAGAGATTGCTGGAAAGCAGTTTGGAGGGAAAAAGCGGTATTTGAAAATACGAAAAGGCATTTTAGACTACCCAATATTTTGGCGCTCAACGGTGTAAGTTGCGTGGTTGAATGCCAATTTTTCGTTTTTGGAGTGCCATCTCTATACCATCCCGCTGTGCTGCTGTCATCAAGAGTCGTGGTTTTTCTACAGAATATTGATGTTCTCTGAGGCTTGCTCGTTTTGTTTTTGTTAAGAAAGCCATTTTTCTTGACCAAGCCTTTTTCTTTTTTTGGTGGTCTTGTAGAAAATTCTTGTAAAAACCATGAAGAGAGTCAAGCGGCACCCAAGTAGGAGGAAAGGTTGACAATAGGTTCAGGCACCGCATATTAAAATTTTGTCAAAGTTCGTCAAGCAGAAAAAAAGTCATGACAAAAAAGTGTTTGACCGAAGACTTTTGAGCGCTACTGTATGTGATTGGCAACATGAGTGACGTGGCCAACTCATTGAACATAATATGCCATCACATGGTTACGCGTCAACAAGGTGCGTTTTGAATTTCACACATACCAATGACGAAGTTCGGTGGTCAATGTGGGTCGGAGGGGGGGGGGGACGCGACTCCATGCTCCATGACTAAATGATAGCGTATCGCGCACCACGGCCCACAAACACGTAAATACACGACAAACATAGTCAGGAGAATGTGAGCTTCAGCCTGATGTAAGGGGGGGGGGAAGGCCGAGTTCATACCAAACTGAATGAGATCTTTGGCGGATCGGCGTATAGTCAAAGATGCGTATCGATCAAGAAAATGAGCGTTACGGCGATTTGAGAGAATGGCGCATTCACGTCAAGCATGAGATATGTTTCGAAAAGAGTAATGGCCCATCCGCGATTGAAGAGAGTTGGCGCATTCGCTTCAAGGATATGATACATATCGACAGGAAAAATGAGGAGAGCATTGGCGCATCCGCGATTTTGCCGAAAGCTAAGGGGGAGGGTGTGGTATGTGGCATCGCCAAAAATCCTAAATCGCGAATGTGCCTCGCGAAATGATACGCCGACACGCTGATGCGCCAAAAATACCATTCAGTTGGGTATGAACACAACCTAACCATTTTCCACTAAAAAAACAGAAGGAACCTGTTTTAGCCACGTCGAAGCCCTCCCTCCTTAGACTTACAATTAGACTGAAATTAACACCCCTGCGACTTTTCCACGTTTCTACATATATGCGGTTGCGACGACATGAACGTGAAGTCTAGTCTCTCCACCACCACCCCGCCCCCCTTACCGACCCACATTGCCTAATGTTCGGTGCACTTCCACTTCTTATGGGTATCTGCCTGGCCTAATAAACGAAGCTTCTTCCCTCTTCCATGGACTTATGGAAATATCCGTTTAGGCTGTCAGAGGCTCTTCATGGCACATGCGAAAATGTTAAAATGGCATGCACAGAAGGACAATTTTAAAGGCGTGAGCAACAAATTCCGCGTATGGGACATCTATTGCATGTGATGGATGCGTTACCTGTGTAAGGACATGCTACAGTTCAACTATTCACACTTTTGACATGTCCCTCCCCTCATCAAAATAGCACTGCCAATAAGTATAACTGAATTTGATTATGCAGCCTTCTCGGTAATCAATTTATTCAACTCATTCACTGAAAACCAACCTTTGAAAAAAGGATCAGAACAATCGTTCACCTCAGCCGCCCAGTTAACCACCGCCCAGGATTGAGGATGAAGTCGTAATAATTGATGTCGCACGCACCGCTCCTTATATTTTGCAGTAGTGCTACCATTTAGTATTCAGAGTTGGCGATCGCACATGCGTTCTAAGAGATCAGGCGATCAAGCGATTTGGCGACTAGGCAAAGTGAATAAGATACAAAATGGTGGGGGGATTAGACGATTAGGTGACCTGGGTAAAGAAAAGTTCTACTTTATATAATCGGCTAAGTGTGTCTGTTGGTGTGTGTGTTTGTGTGTATGTCTGTTTGACCGGAAATTCATATCTCGCGTCGCAGCAAAGACGGGATCCTGGAGTTTGGATATGACATAGGGGGTGATAAGGGGATCCCAGCGGTGGTGGACCGGAAGTGATAGCAGCTCATAAGGACTGATAAGGAGCCTCGAAAGGCTAATGTCGCCATATCCGTTTCGCCTTTCGGGTCGATCCTAGAGCGCCCACACTCAAAGATGTTTTGAGGGGTGGGACGGGCACATCAATGGTGCGTGATCCAAACTGATAACGCTTGATAAGATCCGATAAAGAGCCTCAGAAGGCAGATGTCGCCTAATTCGTTTCACCCTTCGGGTCGATCCTGGACTGCCAAAACTCATAAGTGTTTTGAGGGGTGGGACGGACACATCAATGGTTGGTGTTCCAAACTGATGACGCTTGATAAGATTCGATAAGGAGCCTCGGAAGGCTAGTGCCGCCTGAATCGTTTCACCCTTCGGGTCGATTCTAGACTGCCGGAACTCATAAGTGTTTCGAGGTGTTGAAGGGGTACGTCAGTGGTGGATGATCCAAACTGATTACGGTCGATAAGATTCGATAAGGAGCGTCAAAAGGCTAATGTCGCCAAATTCGTTTCGCTCTTTTGGCCAGCAGTGAAACGTTCACACTCACAAGTAAAACAGGGTGCGGGGACCTTAATAGTGACTCTTCGAAACTGATGACGTCTCACAGGGGCTGATAAGAGCCATCAGTAACATTCGGTATTTTGTTTGTTCTGATATCTGCTGCGGATGTGTCGACCGCTAAATTGCCCAGCGTTCCCAATAATGGTGCATATCTTTTGATACTGCGATCTATATGGATGATCAAGACACGATCTAGATTTGTGATAGCAAGCAAGCGATTCATTCTCTCATTCGGTGCCAGCAACAAAACTGGGTATCGACCGCTAGACATTTAAAATTCGAAATAGTGGTGCATGTTTACAAAAGCGATAAGCATAGATAACTGGCACACGGATCTACCACCGATATGTAGGAATTAGATGCTCAGCAAATGGAAAATCGCTGCCAGTTGATGCAGTTGAATCCAAAACTGTCGATCCCTAGGCTATCGAAGCTCCCAATAGGGACCACTTCAACCAAAGGGCAAATTGATTAGTGGATTTACCTCATGCGATTCCTGAACATTAATCGCCGATATCATTCTAACAAAAACTATCGACCGGTGAATCATATGAACCTCTGAAAAATGGTGACCTTCCTCAGCGGTGATATCTTTGATATCGGTTAATATTTATAACCTATATGTAGAAAGGAGATGCTCAGCAAAAAGTCACGTCGACCATTCCCCCATTACATAATTCTATTGTGTTATTCGCGCAGTACTGTGCGATAGCCCAACTGGTATACATATAAAGCGATGAGTCGGGTAAGTGGTCAGCCGACTAGTCGAGGTAGTAATAAGATTGAAGATCGGACCTATGTTTTAGGCGACTAGGCGACTAGGTGATTGAGCAAAACTAATCGGTACGTTTTTTATCCCTTCCTTCTGATTGTCTGACTGCCTGATCGCTCAATCGGCTGATCGACTGATCGCCTAATCGTTATGCATCCATTCCTTTCCGCGCGAACTTCGAACAACGCCTAGGCGAGCAATCAAGTAAGCGATTTTGACTGGTGGCAGTTGGCTCAGTCAATCACCAAATTGAGTGCGGAGCACTGGAAAGGTGAAAGACCACACAATTTAGGGAGTAGAGTCAACGAACTTTGAATTCTACAAGTGCTGGATCGCACCAATGGTTGGGTCCATTCTCTTGAGTGTAAACTCCATAACGGTATGACTATCTTGCTAAAGCACATCGCTGAGTAACTTCTATTAATATTACTATATGTGTGTAAAGCTGCTCACCAAGGCCTGTTACGTTCGAGGTACATCGCTTAGCAAAAGTTGGTATTATGCTCGAAAAACACCACTCCTCACAAAGACAACTCAGCGTAGCAGAAAGAGCGCTGCGGCTCAGCTCATTCCATTCAGAGTTGCGCAAAATGCGACTGACCGTTGCCGTGTAGAAGATCAGTCTCTCGCCAATGACTAATGCCAGCCACGAGAGCTCAGTTTTCCGTGGAGTGTTGTCAGTATTTTTTCGTTGTGATGGGTTTGTGCGGATTCAGTAATCTGCAGAAGATGTGACAATTGGGATCGTCGCCGTAACTTTCTTTTTGTGTTTGTTCGGTTATAGTAAAGCTCACAATTTTGAAGGAACAGTTTGCGACTATTTTCGTTCCACCCGCGACAGATAGCCGCTTCCGCAACTACGGACCGAGGCGCAGGTGTGAGTAATAACACATACACGTACAGAACCAGTTGATCAGTTGGCGGCTACCACTTCAAGATGACCCACGCCCACCTTCGTTTAGCCAGCGGTGGCAGCTTTGAGGAACGAGAGGCTTGCTATCGATTGCTTTGAAGGCACTCTATGCGATTATCAGATTAGTGGTTTACTTCCCTGGGGCGAGCAGGCCCTTAGATGTGTAAGTGATCAAGATGCACCTTCGTTGCGGCTGCACGGTGATCCCTTACGGTGTTGGGCTTGCTTGAACACAACCAGACCACGTCCACCCAACCAAATCACACCTGGCCTGAGTCGAACAAATTCCCAACGTGGAAGCTGCCTCCGTCATCGAAGTGGCTGATTAAGTGAATTATCTTCTCTTGTCGTCAGGCTGCAAATCAGTTCTCCAGGTATGATTTGGTAGAGGGGGCATGGCTTGGTTACGTACACGCAGGCACAACACCGTGGGGATGCACTGTGCGGCACAATAGTGGTGCAGCCTACCAATAATCCTCGAACCTACTCGCCCCAAGAAAGTAAGTCATCATTCTGATAAACACGTATTGTGCCGTTAAGACGGAGAAAACACTGATAGTAAAGCAGTGTTATTAGGTAATATCACTACGTATAAACTTCTCCGAACGCCTGCATCTGGGCCGCACTTTCAAGAGAGAAGAAGCTTAGAAAGCCTTTGTTTTTTAAGGTTTTCCTGAGGTGCTTCTTGTTTCCTTCACCGATGTGTTCCTTAGCAACCCCGGAATTTTTGCTGAACACATTAACCTGAGAGAAAAATCGTGAGGTGTGCGCTATCAACCGGTGTCCAACCATGTCGAAATGAAAAAAACATGGTTGACTGATTAAGCAAGCATTCGCCTCGTATAAAATGGATACTAGCCTTGTTTACCAAGAACAGAAGGCTGAACCCTAAAATGTGACGATAACATGGTGCTAACGGCAATAGAACCACTATGCCGAAGAATGACGTACACTTTGTTGTTCATGAATTCGTGTCTTTTAAAACATGTAGTTCTCGCGATATCGCTGCTTGATGGTGGTTCTATGCTGATGGTATTGTACTTAGTGCTTGATGGTATTGTACTTAGTTCCTTGCGTATGTTCATAGACATCACATGAAATGCCTGGTAGCAAAAAACTTCTCTGACTACTGAATCTGCTTGGTGAATTCAGCGAAGCGGGGACCACGGAAGTAGTTCCATACAGAGTGGCAGGTGAGTGCAATTTGGCTCATGCAATGACTTGAGGGAATCAGCTCATGTAGCTTTTAACCTCCCAGACGAGTCTGATACCAATTCACCTACCCCGGAGGGATGAAAGGCTTGGTTATCCTGGACGGGTGGGGTGGTAATAGGGGTTTGATCCCCACACACAGAGACTGATGTGCGCGTCACCTGTCACTACACCACCTCCATCCAGTACCTTTGAGACAGACTGTAATTTTTTTCACCGCCAGCACTTCTCAGTTCTTCACTTTTAGCAAATGTAAGGCGACTGGGTCACGTGTATAAGGGGCAAGGGCGTCACCAAGCGTACATGCGACCTTACCTAAAAACTATGAGGAAGTGCTCAAGGGATTCCCATTTCAGCAATTGTAATACTGCCGCAGGCAACCTTATGGATACGCTAAAAGGGGAGATCCTGCGAAAATTTGTATATTTTTAGAAGATATCAGACAATAGATCAAGAGAAGGCTCGTGATTACGGGACTTCAAGGGTGTCTTCGTTGAAGAGAATTTTAGAATTCATATTGCATCCAACAATCATGTGATTACGAGATTTTAAGGTGTGTAAAGATGGAGCCGCGAGTAGTCTGGCAACCTTGCGTCATTGTCTTGATGATCTCAATTTGTCAAACCAAACTTTCACGTCAATTTCAAAGGCAGTGATAGGGGTGATCTGGATCGAATGTGAACGAACTGCTGAATATGGAATTGAAGGTTCCTAACAGTACTACAGTGAAGAGAGAACGAATTAAAATGGTCCAAAACCCGGGGAACAGTATCAACTTTCTACCGCTGGTTCTCAAGTCCGGTCGTTGGGGGACGGTCGTGCTGAAAAAAGAGGGGGGGGGACTGGGATGGAAAGCTGAGTGGACACTCCTTCTACAGCGCAGGGACGCTGTCTCCGACGGGATTTTCGCTGCAGAAATCCTGCATAGCCCCTAGCTTTTAGCCGAAGGGTTCACTTCAGAGTTTCTCATTAACCACATTACCTCTATCACTGTCTTCAAGCTCTGGGCAATTTTCGACATGTACAGAGGAAATATACAGGCGAGGGATGAATATCGCGATCTATTCCACAAAATGCTCTATCCTCGATAGCTCATCCCCAAATAAGAGATCGATCACTTTGTCGTCATCAACATCGATCTGTCGGTGTGCTCATGCACCACATGATGCATGAGGTTCAAGGACTAAAGTCAATAATTCTTTTACGACATTTCTCGCATCCACAGCGAATCTTGGTGAGTCTAAAGGTTGTACAGGCACTTGTAGTATATGTTTATTACGACGCAGCTTTTGTATTATAACTGACCATAATACATCGCAATCGAGGTTTATATAAATACAAATGTGGGCGGTGCGTAGATATTGTTTCATTTCTGGACCGAAAAGGTTCAGTGGAGACATTCCTGCTAGAAGATGATGAAATGCACCGCGCCAGAGACTATACCTAGGACACATCTTTGATAGCCATCGTGAAACCGCGAGGTCATGCCGTTCATCGTTTCAGGAGACCCCAGCCAGAAAAATTATTCAGAAAGTGGGACATCGGAAACCGCAAAAACTCTCTAAACGAGTCAATTTTACTGTCCGCTGGAGTGAAGAACAGATGGTCGTCCCTAGCACTCTTGCGTTTACCATCACGAAGCCTGACCAACAAGAACTCTCAATTGAAACGCTTGAGCTACTCATTGTCGTCGTACTTCTTCTCAATAAATCTTCTTGCATGCACAGTTTGTTGAATAGAGTGTGTCACAGAAACCTCAAAAAATAGATTCATCATATTGGCAACCGGTATTGAACTCCGAGCTTTGTGGAACCTCTGTGCCGTTTGTTGGTCTCAATCATCAGCGCCATGGCGAAGCGCGTTGACCTAAAGGCGGCTATTTTTCTTGATAAATACATAGTCATCACGAGAACATGTTCTAATCACTAATCGGAGAGCTCTTGTGCTACTGCAAGGAAATGTATTATAGGAGAGACAAAGTTTGGTGAGGAGCAGTTTTCAAAACGAGAGTTACCATGGCGACGATTGTTGAAATCTGTTGAAAATATTCTCGAAGATACCTTAATTTTTTAAGGGTGGTATAGAGTGAATCACATGTGTCGATGCGTCTAGCAATACGGGTTGGGACATTCCATTTGTAGTTGACTCGAAGGCTTGAATGGCGGGTCATCACGTTCAGCGGATTCATTTTGGGTTGCTGTGGAACAAATAAACAGAGAACACCACAAAGTTAGAGGCACAGTCACAATAATTTTACGAAGCCTAACTCCATCTGTAAGCAGATAGCAGCTCCAGCCATTGTAAAGTGTAATTCTATCAAACGCTTGAGGAAGTGTTGTGCGCCGTATATAAGATAGCACCAACCGTTGATGACCAACACCCGACACAGATTGTTGACGAGATTACAGACTTGAAGCAAACCAGTTTATCAAAATTTCTACAAAATTCAGCGAAATTGCCTGGTTAACCTGCCAACACTTCTCTTCGCTATCAGAATTTCTATCCCATCCTATCGCGATAGACAGTAAGCCTGCTTTGCCACGTTGTAGCCACTGTTACTCCTTTGGCTGAATAGAACATGGGTGTCTGCTATCATGAGACGGTGGCGACTATTTGATTTACAGCTCCTATAACCGCCTATTACTAATCCTTGCATCGCGAAAGTGCATCCTTCGCAGTTGCAAAAGGAGGCTATGTGCTCATGGATGACACCGGAACACTCAAATTATTGCAAACCGTGCCTTTGAATAAATTGGCAATCGCTTCGAATCTTGAATTATCCAAGGATACTTTCGTGTTGAGAACACACAACTACATATGAGTTTTCTCGATCTATCTATTCCTACGTCGAAATCTCATCTAGCATGACAATGTATCTCGAGGTGTACAACTATAACGGCTCCATGTATGTATGTATCTACATAGTTTCTTACGCACACTATTGTGCTAACTGTCAATGTGGAGCTATAAACTCCAATTCACTTCGCTTCTATCCATACAAGGCACCAAAAACGCGAAGGGGTGTAATGGTGAAGTGGCAAATGGCTCCGCTCCCATTGTTATTGTCCAAGGATTCAACCTCAGTTCAATCTGACAGCTGTCTTCCACTAATCCGGTGTGGGATCAAACCAAATGAGAAGAGGAAACGCTGACTTATGCATCGGCTGATCCTGGGACGTAACTGTGTACGCGAAAGCCAACGACTCTGAAATAGGAAGAGAATGCCTGGCGTATCCCCAAAAAGAGTTTATCAATATCAATTTCCAATTATTGCGGCGCGGAAAGTATGACACATGTTCATTGTTCAATTCACATCACTCGTATGAGTGCTACTGGAGAGAAAAAAGTGTCTGACATCACAATACAGGGCGAGCACACCTGCACAGCAAGCCTGCTCCATGCTCGACTTCATAAAATTTTCCCATTTTGAACAGTCAGCTTCATGTTGTACGTCTCCATCAACTTTTCAGCCACAATCTTTGGTGTTACTCTGTTGCGTATTTCCACGTGAGATGCATTGACTTATAACTTACAGCTGTTCACCGTGCGGTTGAATAACCACATGTTTTATGGCTGAAGAAGTAAGTCCTTCACTGTTTCCTGATGCAACTGAGGTTTTTTTTTAGAAAGGGTAGACAACTTACAACCAATTACTGCTTTGTGCCTGAGTAGCTTTTATGCTCTGCTGCACGGTTCGCTCGCGGCGCCCCGTACGACTCGCCGTATCGATTGCCCTTGGTCGCCCGGCCGAGTGTGACTACGTCACGTCTGCGCTTTCCACTCGTGCCACACTGCCTCGCTTGAAGGCTGTCATGCCCTGCCACTGGCACTCGCACCCGCGGTGCCGCTCATCGCGCGCGGCCGCGCGGAAATTCGACCTCGTGGACCCCACCAGCTGTGACATCCTGGATCAGTAATATGTCCCCTACGGCACCGCCGTTTATGTCATCAAACATTTCTAACCACAGCTATAAAAATACAGACGATCACCGAAAAGTAGATCACAAAGAATGTAGCAAGTTGCAGATGATCACCGGGGAAGCAAGTTTCATAAAAACTGTTACTGGAAATGCTGAAGTCGAGAGAAGAAAGAAAAGAAGAAGAAACATCATCAAATTGACCATCATCAAACAAAATGATTGGGTATCACCTTTTTCGTGGTACAAGTCGCAAATAGGCTGTTTTCATACACTACGGCGCTGCAGATAGCGCAGTAGAGTATGAACGGGTGTATGTCGTTAGAAAAGGAAAATCGCGCCGCCGCGTGCGGCGTGCGACGATCGCGCTCGAGTTGTAAAGCTTCGATTAGGGTAGCGCATTTGCGCCAGAGCTACAGTGCTCCTACAGAAAAGGATTTTTCGTTGCGCTTAGTTTTTTCGTTAAGTAATCGGTTTCTCCAATTGCAGACATAAGGGGAATAGGGCATAAGGTGAAAAAGATGCTAGTGTACTTGAGGTGGGAGGGGGGAAAGGGGGGAGATTCATTAATTTTCGCGCTGTTGTCCCTCACTCGACCCGTTCTACAATCATCGATTTGTACACTCATATGTGTGTTGTTACCGGAGCCTTACTTTAAGATGGTGAGGGCTTTCCCCCTGAACTAAGGCTTAGGCTAAAGACTTAGGTAAGAACAGCGCCGCACGTCGAGCTTCGACTAGTGGCCCTCCTTCTCAACTACATTAGCGCATGAAAATGTTAGGATATGAGAAAAAACATATAAAAAGGTCATGGTACGAATAAACTGCTACTTGTACATTGAAGCAGAAGGTTGCTCCAATCAGAGGCGAACGATTCGTCCACGAACGTCGCGGCGCGAAGCCGCGTCGCGATTTTCCTGTCCTAACGACATACACCCCCTCTTGCACTCAGAGTCCACCACACGACAGCGCAGAAGTAGATTTTTGATCATTGATCGGCAGTTAGTTGTCTCCCCCTGTCGACGGTGGATTGGATACTCATACAACTACACTATGATGAACAGAGAGTCGATAATATTGAACCAGGCTGTTAATAAAAAAATCCAGCTGAACAGAATATCTAATCAGCTCGTCAATAGATAAAACTTCGTCAACAAGCAGTCACATCTTCGTGTCCTTCCTAATCTTCGGCAATGGTTTCCCGATTTGCCAGCGGCGGCAAGATTGCTCGAAGCCAGCTTTGAAGACATAAGACCGCCCTCACTCTCTGTGGTGGCACCGGGAGAGCGTGGCTGTCTTCTCCACTAGTGCCACTCTGTCTCGTTACCTATGAACGCAGCAACCCCGGCAGCACCGTAGAGTATGGAGGGCATCAGAAGACACCGTGAGAAAAAATTTTGTCAGAATGAAAAGTAATGTCAGTAATGAAAGAACGGCATCAAGCCCTAGTAACCCTAGAACTAAGAACCCAAGAACCCTCCTTCTCACTCCTTTCCTTTCGGCCTCCCTGCATCACTGGCGGTGAAGATGGTTGTAGACGGGCGAGGGACTGAGTCAGCCAGCCGCGAACGTTGCTCCGCCCTCGCGGCTACTCGGAAATTCGATGCAGTACAGTTTGAGAGGATACGTGGGAGATCGCGACAAACACCGCAAAACGCGCTTTTTCAGCGTTTCGCCACAAATCAGATGACCTTTTGCACTGGAATGTTCGTTCATCGTGCGACACCAATCCCTCGCTCTCAGAACACGCCGCGCATTCTGCTGTAAGGGAGCCGTCATGCACGGCATTTTCGCAGGGATTCCCATGACTCATCTCTGTTTCAGAGCATGGCGTGCCGACGAGGAAGAAGCTGGAGAGATGACCTCGCACCAAGCTGGAGACCGGCCGCTCCCGCTGTCCCGCACCGTTCCATCCCCAGGATGATTCTCTGTCCAGCCTCAGGCAGTTCCAGTCGGATCGATGACTCCCAGTGATCTCCTTTGGTGGTCAACTGCACTATTATTGTCGCGCCATGTATCTGTATCCCTACCTGATTCGTGCCTTAATTAATTGTGACGATATTTTACTAATAAGTGTATTCTCACTGGACTCGGAGACAGATGAAGGGGTAAAGCACCTTCCACCGTGCACGCAGCTTACTCTGCTCATCCAAAAAGGTAGGGGACTTCGAATGCGATGTGACTTTTACTATGGCTTGTGAAGGTCAGTACCACCAAATAAGTGTATTGCCTTTTTAGACCAGACTGGTACCTACAAGAAGGCCTGGTTGGCCCAGGCGTTCAATTCTGCTGAATAAGCACGCTCTGATAGGCACCAATACTATAGAATTGGATTAGCATTTTTATGGAACGTCAATCCATGGGTCAATGAAATTTGGTCTTCGATGAGATTTGATCTTTCCAAATGATCAATGGTCGTGGTTGAACAAAGCGTCGTTTTGGAGCAAAAGAGCGCTGGCCTGATCTGCAAAACACTACTACTATATGACTTTCCGTACGATAACATGGAATGCAAACTTGGTAGTTAGAGAAGTGTTCTTTCATAGTTCTTTCATATTCTGCTCTCAGTATGCGAGTGAGTGTTGTATTTAATATTTATTGCAAGCAGCAGCTACCATTATTTTAGCAAGAGAACTGAAGTTTTGCCACCTCTTTTTTTTTCA
The DNA here is from genome assembly GCA_963978905.1 of Trichostrongylus colubriformis. Taxonomy (NCBI): domain Eukaryota; kingdom Metazoa; phylum Nematoda; class Chromadorea; order Rhabditida; family Trichostrongylidae; genus Trichostrongylus; species Trichostrongylus colubriformis. The sequence continues at coordinate 24,933,773 of OZ022260.1, forward strand.
CCAGTGCTCCTAGGTATGGGACTGTTATTGCGTGGTATTGATTCACGACTTGGTCGGCCCGATGTTAGCGCCATTTTGCATATGAACTGTTCTTCGTAATTTTTCAGTAATACATTTCGTGATTTTTCGACATTTTTAGGTACCGATCGTAGACAAATCTGCTTCTTCTTCCGAATACAGAGCCCTTGGTAGCTTCTCAGAAGGGAAGCTGTTACACACCATCTGAGATCACAGAAAAACACTATTTCGCGTTGCAGGCATCACTTGCCGTAAAACTTATGAGAAATGCTGAAAGAAAGCTAGCTCTGAATATTGTGACTCTTCCTGTAAAAGATATTGTCAAGCCTTAGGTAGCAAAATAGTAGCCTCTCAAGTTTTAAGTTCGGTTTAGTTTACGCGCCCAGGAATGTTTAGGCCCTAAATTATGCACTCTTTGATCACACTTTGATGGCCTGTCTTGAACCGTAATATGCTACAAGCTCGAGGAACCGGTTCGTTACATAGCATTGACACTATTCTATGGAAACCGATCGTAGTTGGCCGGAAATATGCTCTCCTCCAATGAACAAGCGAGGTCCGAACATATCTCGCGAATACGTGCACCCACACTTTGAACGATGAGCTATTTAAAAAAAAAAACTGTGTAAAGATAAAAAGCACAGCCTCTACGTTATTATTATATGTAGGTTTTTGTGTATCCAAGAGGACTTTTTCCGCATTTCGTAGATGGTGTCGAAGTCGCCTTTCAAGACTTTGGGTGTTTTGAAAAAACAAATTTTCAAAAGGGAGGATCAGAAGTGCTTGATTTTTGACAGAAGTGTACTGAGTCTGATGGTTTTCGATTTCAAGCAGTTGTGTTCGAACAGAGTTATAATCTCCCAAAGTTAGACTACAAGAACGACATATATGAACTATCTTGACCGACCTATGTAGTACTCAGTACTCCTCAGTCGTACCCAAGGCACAGGAAGAGCTACACTGTAGTCTTGGCAGTTAGAATGTCTCAACCTACATGTTAGGTGGTATAAAAAGTCTTTTCGTATTTTTAAATACCGCTTTCTCTCTCAAAACTGCTTTTCACAAAATTTCTTCTGTACATATATATGTAGTACAAGTCCACACGCATCTATAGGTATTGTTGTCTTCCATCTCTCGGATAACCCTTTTCGGCAAAATAAAAATATCCAAGTCACCTCATTTTCAATTCCAATTTTTTTCTTTGAATGGCGTTAGACAGGGAAAGGAAAAGGTGATAATCCGATGGAGCAAGATCAGGGCTATAAGGCAGCAATTCTTATCCAAGCTCGAAAATTTTTTAAAAGAAAAAATTCGAAAAATTTTTTATCACTAGTGAAAAAATGACTTGCCGAAAAATTCTCGAGCTTGGATAAAAATTGCTGCCCCATCCGCCTTATAGCTCTCATCTTGCTTCATCGGATTATCACCTTTTCCTTTACCTGTCTAACGCAATTCAAAGAAAGAAATTTTTATAATTTTTGTATTGAAAATGAGGTTGACCGTTGATATGTTTATTTTGCCGAAAAGGGTTATCCGGGAGATGGAAGACAATAATACCTATAGATGCGTGTGGACTTGTATTACTTGTGTATGTACAGAAGAGATTGCTGGAAAGCAGTTTGGAGGGAGAAAGCGGTATTTGCAAATACGAAAAAACTTTTTAGATATGGAATCTCCAATTCGAGTAGCGATGCTAACGAAGTGCAATTACTCGCGGCAATGTTCTGTGCAGCACACCGTCGGACGTTTCGCTTGGTTTCCATTTCGACAGAACTCACTGCTTGGATGGGCAATCGTTTCGGTCAGTGATGGGTCGGGCATATGGTAAGGCCTTCATTGAGGGGTCCTCATGAAGGATTATATTTGGTCCTTCTGAGGGTGCATGTGGACTGTGCGGACGAGCGGAGAGTTTGTTGAATACATGCGATTTTCGAGAGCTGAAGCCATCATTACGCCCTCAAACCATATTTGAGGGTTTGGGGGAAGGTGCAGCGGCGTCTCTTTCTGGTTATATTACCGCTAACCGTAGAACCTTTGAAGGTACCTGAAAGAGACATTAAAAAACAGAACTGAGAGCGACATTCTCGTAGAGAAAAAAGCAGCTATAAGAAGATTATCTGTGGCGAAAGTCGCTTTAGAAGGCGCTCGCGCTGTCTTTACCGCAGTCTCATCGAGCCTTACTTCAGGCTCCAACGCGATAGCTCTGATGGCGGGGTAGCGTACGGCTAGCTGGCATAGCTCCTCCCCGCATGCATCTAACCCTCAGCGGCTAGTAATGCAGAGGGGGCGAAAGGGATGGAGTGGGTAGGGGTCTTACTTTCCACGTTTTTGTCCATTTCACGCGCTTATTTACCTGTTTCAACAGTACCTCGACTTTCATATACAGTCGTCCAAAATTACCCACTCCAGTGTCTTTAATGCGGGCCTTAGTGACGGGAGCTCTTCTGAACGATGCTTGTCTCTCTTTGTGCCGTCGTTCAAGCGCCAAACGACTTCAAGAACCTGTTCCATACTTTGTTCAATACTGTGTTATATGATAGGAAAGAAGAAAAAAGCTCATAGTTGGTTCTTATCCGAAATCGCAGTGCTTTCCAAAGTTTCACTCGTGCCGTCTTTAACTTTGTAGGGTGAGTAGAAATGATGACTAGAAGTATAAATCATCGTTTGTGCTGTCCCACTTCAAGATCACCCTTCAGTATAGACACTTTCAACATTTTCAGAACTTGTAAAGCGCGGCGAGAAGAGGGCAATTCTTTGGCTTGGCCAACGGTAGGATGATATCAGTACGCGTGTATGACCAATTTGCATTTGGCACTTCAGATTGAGAAGAAGGAGAATATCCAACCGACATACTTGCATTCAAGCATTCACATGTGCCACATAGTGCCATTTCCCTGATGACACTATGTGGCACATCTGAATGTCATCCCTGCAGTTGATGGCAGAATTTCATTTCCTATTACCAATAAGTCATATGTTAAAATGGCAGGGAGAAGCCTTGTCGGCCGATCAAATTCAAACGAAAAATGTGTACAGAAAGGGCTGTGGAAGGCTTGCGACATTTCATAATAGTTCATGAATGATGTGATCCTTTGAAAAGGTTCACCAACATAGGACAATGTTGAAAGTCCGATTTTGAATTTGAAGAGAGCTACTACGAAGCGACTGCATCATAGCCTCTGTGGATGTAAACCCCAAACGAAGAACTTCAACACAGCACATCGGCCGTCATCTATCTGGCGCACAATCATAACAAAGTGATTGATTTATGAAGCGCCTTCGTTCTGCCTCGAAGCCTTCGCCCTCGGAACCGCTCGCTCCATCAATTCATCGCCACCTGGCGACCACCACCTTTAAAAATGCATAAATATTCCATCGAGGTGTGGGAAAGGGGGATTCGCTGACAGCTCCACTGAACGAGTTGTGGCTGTCGTCACCATTTGCATCCATTTCGGTCGGTCAGCTAGAGCCCCTTTGAGTCGCGTCGACCTCGACGACGAGTTGGTTTTTCGCTGGCGCTGTCGCAATTCTTCCGACGCGAGCGTCCTCTCTCGCCATGTTCTCCTCTTGTATCTGCTGCTGCCGCATGTGATCATAACATGGAGTGATTGATGGATGAGATGGGCGGAGTCGAGCGGGGCCACAAAACGTCTCGTCCGACTCACGTCCATTACCCATTTCCACATACTTTTCTCCTCTACACACGCTTTCTTCCTATTACTTCCTTTTTCGGTCTTCTGCTCTCATTGCACACTGCTTGCGACTGACTCCTAGCCTACTTTCTGATCGGAGATGGGTCGACGGAAGCAAGCGAAACCCACGAAGAGGATTCCGGACGAGTTCGAAGTAGCTGAAATGGAGCCTTCCGCAAAGATAGCCAGAGACACTTCGTCTACACATTCCGCAACGGTAAACTCTCCAGCACAAGATAATGTTGAATCGTCCCCGTCGTGTTCGAAAGATCCGGCATCCGCCGATCTGTCATCGACCGCTGAATCGTTATCACCATCCGCTAAGAAGCCACCCGCAAATCCTTTGCTAATGCTCGAGAAGTCACTGAAGCGTTTCGAACCACGGAAGTCACAATCAGGTGAGGCCTCTTCAATTTGTGGCTCGGTGGATCAAAGTAACCTAGGAAAAACAGCTTTTTCGAATTCATTCAAAACTCGTGATGACATAGTACCCGGCCAGACAGCGGGGCGATATCTGTAGTAGCTTGTGCGGGAGGGGGATGGATGTGACATTCGTAGGTCGCTCACGGCTATAGCTCCAAAGGGAAACAAACTTTATTCTAGAAGCAGTTTTTCGGCGATTTCTCCATCGTTGGGCATTGTTGATGCGTTGAATTCGTCAAGAATTGCACCGAAAACTGCAGGCGACGGTCTCGTTTTTGTCTGACGAGGGGTAGCTGGGCGAGTAGATTGATTGATGTGCGTTGAGATGGATGGACGACTCCGCCTGACACTTATAATCTGTCATTCGACTGGAATCGACTCCACCACGCGCCTAAAGGTACCAACCAAATATTGCATACAACGGCCAACTGGGTTTCACCGCTACTCTCTTCCCCCTGATGATGCTTTCAGAAAAGAGCAAATACGAGAAACACTAAGGCTAGGGAGCAAAGCCCAGTAATGCATCTAGACATGGAATTCATTCCACTTATGTGGCCTTTAATGGAAAAGATATAAAGGGGTGCAGCTCTGACCTTCTTCAAGCCTTGCTTTTGAAGAAGCGAGGGAATTCGGCACATGAGCCTTGGCTTCTGAATCAGACATGGTGAGGCATAATCGGCTAGGCTATTCAGCTCCCATAAGGCCAACCGTCCATTCGCCCTACAGTCTGGACTTTATACTTCGAACTTCGACGCGTGCTTCCTCCCATTGCCGGTTTCCATGAAGTAGGTTTTTCAACACAGTCCTGCAATGAATAAATAAATAAAAGGCCTCGTTGTACGCTAGAGGTTTCGACTCATTAAAAAACACAGGAGATGTTGCTTGTTAGCTTCATATATAGCTTGCGAAGGTATCATCAGACGATATGTTTTTCCTTGAGGCAAGTGTAGTGACTTTCTGCGGGAAGAGAGCGGAAACTGTGGGGGTCGAGGGAGCTATTATAATAGTTTTTAAGGCTGCATAGATTGTATGAGCAGCAAACCGACTCTGCCGTCGCACCTTTTCTCCCTGAGATGACGACCATGCAGATGTCTGAACGCGCATGATACCAACGACTTGATGAAGCCATCGCCACTCTTTTCGTCTGCTTGGTATTACCTGGTCTTCATCGATGTATGGGAGCTAGCCTACAGCATTCCACTCTATGAGGCAAGCGTCACACCTTCATGTCTCTGTCACCTTGGCACGTCCTTCAATGTAATTGAAGGACACTCTAACTAACCGAAGCCAAGGATTGAATGCGCTCTACATGGCTCATCGCAGCCAGCTGCGAGTGGTACTGAGACGATTATGACTGACCGTAGTGTGGCGCGCGATATTTGCCTTCCCGTTCCCGCTTCTCCGAAGGACAAATAACTTTTCACCTCAAAGATTTCTTCATACCTCTTTATTCAAGTGAACAAGATGGTTCGGAGTAATTACCTCCATGATTTACTTTTATCTCAGCGGAGAAGTGAATGAGTGAGAAGAAACGTGCCTATTGCATACGTGAGCCTACGCAGACGTACGAGGGCGACGAAGCACTCACCTCCCCGTTCGATCGTTGCTTTTCGATTCGGAGCTGTCGCTTGTAATCGTGCAAACGCCGCGTGATAGGCGTTTGAGTAGACGAGATTGATGGACATGACCTGACAACTCGTCCATATGCGCTCTGACATTGCATGATATGGATGTATGTGGGCTGAGACCAATGAAAAGCTGTCAAGAGGAAAGTCACAGACATCTCGTAGAATCTCAGCCTGAGGCGATGTTCGCAATATCGACGATGCCGTCCGCGGGTGATTTACTGGTTTTTCCCACGTAACTCAAAGTTTCAGTGAATAAAGTAGCTGATAAAGAATTATGACTGAGAAGTAGGTCACATACACAGTAGAACAACCTGATTCACTTCATCATCTTCAGTTTAGGGTAGTCGAGATTGATGGACATGACCTGACAGCTGTCGGCTTCGGTTAAGGAATGTTTGTCCAGATTAATAGACATAATCTGCTTTATTTGGATAGTGTCGATAGTCATTGCCTCGCTTTCCTCGGCTCCATCACATCCAAAGTGCGAAGCGACGTTTTTCGGGCTGCCATGAGTGACATAGGGGAGAAAAGCCATGTGAAAACCGTAAAAGGGCAATGCAATGATGTCAGCATGAGCATTTTGATTTTAAAAAATCATAAATAAAAAAGCGAAATTCAATCTGCACGAAATGAATATGGTTTGATAAGTGAGCCACTCATTAGTCTCAGAGCGGTCTACAGTATTTACTCACTCTCGATTCCCTTACAGCCTTTATGATTTGAAACAATGTGGGGATCTTATTGGGTCAGTTGGGTCATTCCTAATAGATTCATTTGCTTCTCTATTCATGTCCTGAGACTGAACCGGATGCGCCCCTCCCAAACTTACACTTTTGATTAGATTACTAAGTATTCATTAGAAATTGATAACCATGTACTACTAAGCAATACAAAATGTGATTGTCCATCAATCTACTCTTTCTAGAGAGCGCCTGACCTCGACCGCTTCTTAGAATCACTAAAAACGACCCCTTTCTTGAAGACTTCTCCCTCAACTCATCCCATGTTTGACCAGCGGCTCTTGAAAGGATGTGGAAAAGAGCGTTTGATGTGGTGGCGATGTCGAGGCATGATGGGAGCGGTCAAGGTTTCTAGTTCTCGATGCATTTCGTCTAGCGGTTTCCTTTGAGAGTTTTGAAAGGATAATTATCACTAATTAGGCTGCTTTCTCAAATCAATAGCTCCATTGTCAGAAAATTCACGAGAACTCGAGATCCAACAGTAAAGTGGATGTATTCAAAGGTTTTTTTCTACTCTGACATTTCATGTGACTTTTAAGCGCACACCTTCAATTTGGAGTAACAACTCACAGCGGGAGTAGTTACAATACCGCTCACATTTTTTGAGAAGTTGACACCTGGCGACGGATTAATCGACGCAAACCGTCGCACCGTCATAACTTCGTTAATGTGGATAAAGTGAGGAATTGAAAACTTTGGACATGTCTCGATGCGACGAGTTCAACGACTAATTAAATGTCGAAATTGGATATTAGGTCACCAGCTTTATGGTGGAAGCTGCAAATATTTCTTTTTCCTATCCTCAGGCGATGCTCCGACTTTTTTAGACATTCACATGTTCCATTGTTGCTCGCCCATGTTCTGGACAAACATCATTTGTCAGTAAATTATCCTTGAACTTCAGGACACTTTTCAGCAGAAGCTCTTCACGACGTTGTCGAAAATTTTTAAGCTCACTCCGTCAGATTCGATGGAGTTATTGAAAAAATCACTCACCCTTCACAGACTACTAGTTGCATACTGCACAAATCATCTCACCTTCCGAATTAAAGAAGAACCCTTCGTTTATGATGAAGGCTCAAATATCAGGGCACGGTGTTCCTGAATGCAGATTGATTTCCTCTCTCATCACCAAATGACATCTTTAACCAATAAATTCGCATGGTATCTTAAAAAAGCGGATTACATCATGAAGTAATAGATATGCTCCAACAGTGTTTGAAATCCTGGATTCGCAAAATATACTAATTCCACATGGAAGTGTGAAGATGGGCTGGAAGCACACAATCACGAATGAAATTTACACTGCTGTGTTTACAAGGAAAGCTGCTGATCAAGGATGTACGAATTATTTCACGGTGACGGTTTCCTTTTTTATCTGTTATTGCCTTTCTATTCCAGACATCGTGGTCTGAAGTGAGTGAACACTATTCAACCTCTTAATTGCCGTGCACAGATCAGGTCAAATGCCTTGCTGTGCTACCACATATTCGAGCCTCCCATTCTTCATTAACATTAGTGAACAGTTCTAAATATATTCTAGACACCGGTGTAAATAAGAAATCTCTGCAGCTTTCACCAAGAAGCGGTGATCTACTTGTCCAAATTCGACATTTTTTACGTCGTTGAACTCCTCGCATCAAGACGAATCCATAGCTTTCAATCTCTTTTCATCTTATCCATCCACTTTAAACGAAGTTATGACAGTGCGACGGTTCGCGTCGATTAATCCCTCGCCAGGTGTCGATTTTCCGAAAAATATGAGCGGTGTTTTGTAGAAAATTGTATACCCTTCACTGTTAACGAAAATTGTAGAACACTGATGCAGTCTTCTCTTACAGTGGTTATTTAGTGTACCCAGTGCACCTATTTATTTTGGGTGTGTACCCTTACATCAGGATGCCGCACTGCGGCCTGTCGCAAGCGAAGCAATGCGGACGAGCTAAAGGCGCCATGTTGTTGGGTCCTGAAGCGATTAGAGGTCAACTGCGTATCGCACCCATAGCATTACGTTGTAATCGTTCTGAGACCCAACTACCGCGACGCGCATAGCTCGCACACACTGTGTCGCACGCCGCTCGTCGTCGTGCGGCATCCTGATGTAGGGGTACACACCCCACCTATTTTAGTGCAGCATATCTGTGGCCCGCATTCCTTCAAGCCATGGTAGAAGTAGCTCTGAGTGCGGTTTACTCGTGAGGTGGACACTTCAGAAAGCTTTTGAAGGTTAAGCTACTTCTTAACCAATTTTCCGGGTACTCTTCAAACAGTCCTAATAGTGGAGTGCACATTCGCTAACCTCGAGAAATTTTGTATAGGTCAAGGGATCGTTGTATAGGAGAGTGCTATAACTGTCTTGAATGTAACTGGAATACATGGCGCATCCCAAGATTGATTGGTCGGCGCAACTGCTTTATCCTTGATAAGTGTTCGGTTCTTGCAGCCAACACCAAGATATTAACTAACTTTATTCGGCTAACATTTCGGCCTTGTCGCCTTCGTCAGAGCCTGGAAAGTCAAAGATAATTGCGATATCCCCCCAATACCATTTCAGACTTACAAAACAGTTCCACATAGACTAGAAGAATTAGGATAGCAGTCGCAAACCACAATTACTGACGAACTCACCTAAAAGCACAGCTGGCCGTCGCTGAGACCACCGTTATTCTGATTCAGTGGGTGGCTTAGATGACCCGACCCAACGGCCTGAAGCCGATGGCGTTTTCAGCCCACACAAGGTGAGAAACGGGGCAAGTTCGTATGTTATGGCTAGGCATTCCTCTTTCCTATTCATTTTAGGGCTTTGGGCGCTAATCCAAAACGCTTCTAAAGTTTTGCGCGCTGGGGTCCGCGATTCCCGCGACAGAATCCTGACAGCCACTTCAAACTCCACGTCTTCATGACACTGTAGCCGGTGAGCACCCAGGGGGGTCTCGGGCTTGGATCTTCTTAAGCCATCGAGGTGCTCCTTGACCCTAGAGCACAGAGGTCGTCCGGTTTCGCCAATGTACTCGTCTCCACAAAGCTTACTAGAGATCAGGTAGATTACACCTGATTCATTGCAGTCCCCTACCCGTCCATTCGGACAGACCACACAGTCAGGGGTACAGCACGCGCGGTCATACATCCGATTGCGAACCAACTGCTGCTTCAGGGATGTGGGCGGGGTCTCGACCACCCGTACTGCATCGTCCAGACCACATCTGCGCAGAGCGATCTTCACGGCCGTGCTGATGGCAGGTCACAAAGGGGATACAGAACGGCACTCTCTCGGCTTCCTCACTCACGGGCTTATTGTGTTTAATCCTGGGTGGTCCAGACAGAGCTCCATTTTTGAGAGGATAGCCATTGGAAAGGGCTATTTTTCCTGCAAGTTCCAAGGATTCTGCTTTCTCCTGTGTACCCGAAGACGTACCTTTGCTGTACTGAACATGTTTCTGACCACTGCCCATTTGGTTTTTGAGGGATGCGCCGACCGGAAATGAACCAAAATATTTTTGCTGCTTGGTTTTCTATACCACTTTGTTCGATAGCATCCACGATCCAGTTGCACTTGCAGATTGAGGAAAGGGAGCCACTGTTCCCTGGGCTTTTCTCGCGTGAACTGGATGTTTTCCGCTTGGCTATTGAGTAGGTTAAAGCACGTGTCCATTTCCTTCTGAGTCGAACAGACGACAAAACAGTCGTCTATATAACGGCAGTACAGAACAGGTCGGCGATCCAGCAGGGGTTTTTCTATTCTAGACATATAGGCTATGGCTAGAGCTGGTGCTAACCTCTGTCCCATGGCCAGTCCCCTGATCTGCTTGTAGTAGTTCCCATGCCATCTGAATATGGAGCAATCCAGACATTCTTTATTAATGTCATGACTTGCGTGACCGATAAGCCATGCATGTTGATCGATGATCCATGTTCGTTGAGAAGTTCAAAGGTCGCCTGCAGTGCATTATCGTTCGATACGTTCGTATAGAGAGATGTTGCGTCGAACGATTCCATAACTTGATTGCGCCTGAATCTCGTCTCTCGTAGCAGAACACTTATCAAGAAAATACCATGCCAAGATTTATGGAAAGTCGAACTTGGACACTGCTTTAGCCTTACTCCTTTGTGAAAATCGCTTTTTCTGAGTCGTCCGCGCTTATAAGTAAATTGAGCGCTTAGTGTTGGTAGATAATCAGAATATTGGCGGCGGTTTCAAGAGGTGTGACTTGAGCAACCTACCCTTGTTGCAGCAACAGCACACAGATGCAAATGGCATCTGTTACAAGACATTCAGTTGTTCGTCTCCAGAACCGCACAAAATTTTTAGGCAATCTGGAATCGATCACAGTGAGAATGAAAGCTGTAAAATGATGAGCATTGAAACCCACAGTCACCTCACTACCTCCCTTTTTACTTGATGCGGATGCAATGGGTTTTTTCGGTTGCTATTTGCTAGGAACTTCTCCAAGAAGCAGCTCGATACTAATGCTTACTACTTGATACTACAACATTACTTAGAGGAATCGAGCACGGAAAAATGAGTTTGTCTTACATATTAATGCTGTATTTGGGCTCAGAGTAAATGAACGCCTCGTCGTTCGCCGCGATTAGAAGCTTGGTGGGAGCAGAAAATCACGTAAACAGTCTCACTTTTTGTCTCCGACTGCGGCGGACAACGGGGCGGCAACTACCCTGCGGTTCCACTCCCCCGGCCAAATCTCCGTGAAGCTTTATATTGGCCAGATTTTCACTTTTCCCGTGAAGCTTTGCATGTCGCCCTTTTTAAGCCAATACAACATAAATGTATGGGTAACAGAGAAGCTCATTTTACCATGCACGATTCCTCTGAAGAGGGTGGACATCAGGCGCCTTCCCACAGACAATGCGCTGGTTCACGAACCCTAATCGGGACATGCTTTAAGCCATTCTGAGATCTACCGGGAGTAGGGGCTGGAGCCTGCGATGCGAGAGCCAGGGGCATTACGGATTGGTGCGACGTGTATTCTCGGACGGTCAACCACCGTTGGAGCCAGATTTCGGCTAAATCGGGATTGTGGCATGTTTTCGAATAGGATGGCTAAGGCTATGGACTAATAGTGCCGAAAGAAGCAAGGCATCAGTCAGTCTCCAACGTTTCTACGTTTATACAAAGATGGTGGAACTTTTAAAAAAACCCGGGGATTTTTCAGCCGTGCAACAACCTCGCTTGCAGTCGAATCCATTCAGCAGTGGTTTAGGAGCTCTATTTCAGTTCGTTGGAAAGCTACATGGAGAGTCGATGTTGAACGGTGAGTGTAATACAAGCTACCGAGTCAAAATTTGTGCTATTGGAATGAAACGCAATTTAGTGACTGCTTAAGTGAGGGTCACAAAAACACGCTTATTCAGCAGTATCCTATGCTGATCGATTTTTGTCTATATTGACTGAACGAAAGCATTTCACAGAATGTTAGAACGTATACATCTAAATGGTGTACCTATATTGGACTGCAGCTTTGTAACTTATGGACCATTTTTTCTCCATATTCGTCTCGGAAAGCCGGTGCTAAAGGATAGATAGAATAGTATCGTCGTGCATGTATTGTTGAGCATCACCTGCTACAAACCGGTGGATGACAAGTGAGAAAAGGTTATCATCAGTGATAGTTGACAAGGATGCTGAGTTATGGGTAAAAGCTTTTGTCTCGGATGGGACACACAGCACTTACCCGTATAAGATGTAAACATACAGTCCATTTCGGAAAAACAGGTAGGGCGTGGCCTACGGACTTGGATGAACGTGTATCAAACTCCCTCACCCCGTCACACACTCTCACTCTCGCCACGTACTCTCACTCTCGCCACTCGCCCAAGTCCGTAGGCCACGCCCTATCTGTTTTCCCGAGATGGACTGTAGCATCCTTGTCTCACCGCGCGCGGCGGTGAAGATCGGCAGCTACCGAAAATCAAAGAGACTACGAAGATGCCGTTAGTGAGTCATGTGGAAAGGAGCTCAGGATTCCGCTGTTCCAATGTTAGGAGCACCAGGTGCTTCTGAATTCACCATAGTCTCGGGGACTATTCTCTGGAGACGAATCCATAGTAATTTTATGCCGGTTTTCTCGCTCAAAAATCGGGTTAGAGGTGCCAAACGCTTCCTGCCAATAAATTTAAAGCAACTGCCTAAAACTCGGCCTTTCCTTGCTGTCTTGGATTTTTTTGCGCTTGCAGGCTTTCAGATCAAGAGAAGAGACACAGTAGAAGGAGATGACAAAGAAATGGGGGGGGGGATGGGAGGAAAGCCAACGCGTATCCATCCACATTTAGTGGTGGGTGATACCATGTCTTATACACTAAACAGGCACTCTTGCCATCCCTCTCGAGCTGCCATTACGGCAAGTCTCTGCAGGAAAATGTTCAAGTGTTTGAGAGCTATCCTTTGGTGTCCATTGAAGGCACCACGACTACAGTAGAGTGATTTTTGGAAGTAAAGTGCACGCAGAACGACTTCCTTGCATTTCATCTGATTCCGTCATCTGAAATAAGAGGCCATTAAGCAGTTTTGATGAAGTACTGCTCAATTGAGTCAATGAATGCAAGGAGAGAGCATCTAAGGTGACTTCTATCAAAGCTCGTCGGCATTTGGCCGCTCCATCTTTCCAAACCACGTATGCTGAATTTCGTTTTTGTCTCTTGTTATCTCATTCTTGCATTTATTTGGCATAGTATGCATCACAATTATCTATACTAATGTACTGGCAATGCATCAGATGCTCTTCGACTCTCCTCCCATAAGTCCACGACCTCTGGTTGAAAATGATTGGATACCACTTCTGAAATTATCTTTTCTAGAGTACGTTTTCTTCTACAAAAAGTAAGCTAACAATCAGAACATGTGGTGCTTCATCAGGGCGAGATTGAGGCCATGGGATATGGGGAGGGTTCCATCACCCAAGTCTTCCACTTTTTTCCTGATTTGTTTCCGCCGTAGGGGTTGAGCACCGCAGCAATAAACCGGAATCTGATTTTTTCGCCAATCTGAGTGGCAACGTGGTGAAGCTGTAAAATAGTAGTATTAATAGCCAGAAGGTACATGTGCTCAACTTTTTTCATGTTCCATCAACAAGTTAAGGGTCCTTCTTCTGATGGGCTAGACAGTAGCCGTCGAAATTAAGGGATAGGTGAAGCTGAGCCTATACCGCTTGTGCAGTGGATAGGATAAAATCTCTGTTCGTCAACGCTAGTGACTATTAGGTTACATGACCACGCCAAAGTCTGATGATAAGTGAAGAGGGACATGGCGACGTCAAGTCACAGATTGAGCGAGAGTCACAGTATCGGTGTTGTCCTGTCATCCGACGACTGCACTGCCTAGACCCCTATCATAAACTTGGCGTAGAGCATGAGCAGTGAATGTTACGGGGTGCCAATAAATTGATAATCATCCAAAGAAAATTATCATTTCCGAAGACCCCCATCTCTGCAAGACCGTACCCTCGCCCATTGCGTGGCCGATTCTACGTACGATTCGGCTCTCAAAAGAGTTCATCAGTTACGAAAAAAACAATTTTCGTGGTTTGAACGAGTCCTCGCAAAATTGGCATGGTGGTCAAGACAAACAGCGAAGGAATGGGCTGATCAGCCAGTCGGCACGGTAGTACCACGTACATCGTTATGCGCCATTAGCGGAATCTAGGGGTCTTCTAGAGATTCCTATAACAATGAATGTAAAGCAGTCCCGAACTTAAAATTTTGATGTCGTGAAAGACTCTAACGTTCCTATGACTGCCGCAATACTATTGCCTATTAGTTCCGTTGACGTTGACTTAGTGCTCATGATACCGCATTATAGCTCCACAAAGACGAGACACGGACGTCGACTCAATCTTGAAATGCCTTCAATGTGGTCGAATGTTCCAAACGATGGAAATGCTGGTCAGACATATGCAGGACACACAACACTTTAACAACCTCCCGAAAACATATAGGTATGTTGAGCCTTTGAAACAGTTAATGAAGCAAGGAATGAATAAATCGGTTGCTCCACATCTGATAGTAAGATGTATGAAGAACGGTAAAGAAAGTTAGGCGGAACTCCAAGGGATTCTCTTCAAGAGTCTGCCAATGTAGTCGTAAAGCACAGAATGGCGTCCAAGATTCAATACGTGAACGTTGATGGAATAAAAGCGGAACCTTAACAAAACCGTAACGAAATCTTCAATTGCTTGTAGCTGTAACTCTTCCTTATTTCAAATGGGTTGAGATATGAGCCATGGCGTTTTGCAACTTAGCGCATTCTCACAGCCATGACAGTCACATCCGTTTTTGCCATCTTCCCTTTGACGTCTTTTTATTGTTACTGTCTTATTCTCGATCCTTTCTCACGGTTAATGCTCAGAGTAGCTTTATCGTCAATTGCCTTATTGAGTGTGTTAAGCTAGGGGGACTGCATGTGAACGTAGCGTTTGACGATAACCAGATAACACCAGTGAGTGAGCAAACTGAGGCCATTGCGAAGAGCAATCCTGTAATTGAGTGCTGAAAACAGAGCCTTACTGCAAATGAACACACAGGTTTTGAGTAAACTGCATCTTGAGCTTCTTATCATGTCGTTACCTTAGTACGCATAGTGCATACTCTGGTAGCATTATGACAAGAAGCCCAGGATGCAGTAGTCGGCTGCGAGTGATCGCTAGAGGGTGAGCACCGGTCGCAGTGTGTTCTCCTGTTTCCTCACCCCCTAAAATGATGCGCAGAGAGCAAAAATAAGTCACGAATCACGAGGGCTTCCATTTCTTGAGTGTCTATTTCTTGGGGTTTTGGTCATCTCCTACGGTTTTTTCCTCTATACATGGTATGACACTGCTTAGCACCACCATCTTATTCCACAGTCCAAATGACTCATCGTGGATGAGAAACGCGGAACTCTGGCAAAATTGAATCACTTCATTCAAAAGCGAGTAGATGGTACCGAGCTGTAGAAGCTAAGATATCACTTCGGGATTCATTCATTCCGCGAAGCATAAGTAGTCTTCCCATCTGTGCTTGCCATCCCTGAATGTCACTTTCGACGAAAGGCAAGCTCAAAAGCAATCAAGTGAATCTTCATTTGAGTTAGAACGGTTCTATTGCAAGCGTTATGCAATTATTTTTATTTGCAATATACGCCTTTCAGCTCTATAATTCAAATGGACCGTCAGAAAGTGCTCAATCTGAAGCTGCAGATGAAATCAGACGGCGTAAAACTAGCGTGCATCAAATGTGGAGAGGTGCATTCTTCCCATCTCACTTTGCTTTCTATCAATTTTATGGTGGCTTTTTCACAGATTCCCACGAATATCGACAAGCACTTGAAGGAAGTCCACGACGTGAAAACGAGCTCTGATTGGTTGAAGAATATCCGAATCGTCAGAGATGGAGGTACATAAGCTCCGAATCCACATAAGGAGATTTCTTATTGCTTGCATGCGCTTTTAACAACGCTGATCTGCATTATCATTAGAAAAGGACGTGGAGGTTGTTCCCGCGTTGAAACTGCGTACACCTCACCTTTGAAGCATGTTCCGGTGAATACGATGAACACACTAGAAAGTTAATAAGAGTCCTTTTTCAAGCATCCGCTTTACTCTACTCTCGTTCAACGAACCTAGCTGATGTTTATTTACTGATTTCGCACCATATTACTCTGGTTTCAGAAAACCAAGTCTCATCGTTGCCACACTCAGCGCAGGCCCCAGCCAACTCCCCACATCTCAACAAACTGATGTCACTGATCAATACGGTTGATAAGAAGTGAGACGGTTAACCGGCATTCACTACAATTTATGATGTAATAAAAATAAATGCATTCCCTCGAACTACTATTTCGCTTCGTTTCATTCTCTGAAATAAAATATGAGCCCACATTATATAGGAATCACTTAGTATTTTTTAATTCCTCTAGAATCAATGAAAATGGCGCGGTTCGCTTGCTTGAACATGGGAAACTTAAAATTTCTAGGAAATACTCCTGGGGGAAGAGGAATTTGGGTCGAATCCTCGAGCTGGCTGTGGCGTAATTTGCCTCGGAATCTTATCTGCTCACTGTGAAATAAGGGATACCACAGGTGCCTTTTGTCCGAACAGGGTGAAAGAAAATTTCTGACCAAATCTTATGGCTACGGAAGGTTTGACACTCGGGTGAAGAGCGCACTGCAAACACCACGCGACCCTTTTTGCACTCGCGCCCATGCTGAATGCTTCCTTCTGCATGGGGATGCGTTTTTGAGGAAATTTCTAGCAATTAATTTGAAGCCCTTTCGCACGTAAGTTTTCGTCTACTTTGGCCTCTACGTAGTAGATGACCTCACTTTCACGTTTGTGGCATATTATGCAAAAATGATCGGAGGTATTTCAACATCATTTGGAATCATGGTCGGGGCATAGTGAAGGGGGGAAGGGGGTAGCGTTGAAGTGAAGAGCATCACGGAAAGTTCGAATAAAATTGAAACAGATATAGTTTGTATGGTAAATGTATTTGAAAATGATAACGAGATGGTTGGATCTGTGTTCAAACGCCAACACAAGGGTCGCATCCCACAAAGCACCTCTAACCTGGTGAGGCTTTGCCAAATGCGCCGCTGTGGTGCCTCGGCTTCGGAAAGAAGCGAAAGCTCTGACAAATGATAGTAGTTTGGCCCGCATTTCCAAGAAGGTGCAATGTTGGGAGCAGCATATGATATTAGGTCGTTCGAAAGTTCGTGCCGTTTTTGCAATTTCAACTTTGGAGGATCATAGCTCGGCTCAGAATGCACTTTTCTCACAGAATAAGCACCATTCGATTCGCTACACTCTTGGCAACATTACGCATACCTGAATATCTCAATTCGATAAAGGGCTGATGATTTATATTGCGCGAAATAAAAAAAAAGTCGACTCCAAATCGCCGTTTTTTCTGAACACATCGCTGCTGAAGAAGCCGTCCAGATGTTTTGGGAAGTGGGGCATAGTTAGCGCTAAATCTGATGAACATGATGGACGAGTAAGGGCCTTACCCTGCAACTGCTTCATTTAGTGGAAGACGATTTGTGGAAAATGCGCTTGCGCATAGCTGCTCTGAGGAATCCCGCGGCACCCATTTTTTGGGTTTTTTCAAATCGAGGCTACTTGAGGTGGCCAACTATGTTTGTTTGTTGAGGGCCAGTACTTGTTGATATCCTCTGCAAGTATGGATGCTCATCGCTTTCTGCCGTTTCAGTTAAAGCGATTTGATCAATTGAAAATTCAAGCAACTCGTTCTCTTTTTGCACTTCTGAAACCCGGGACAAAATGTTCCCTCCAATGCTTCACCCCTCTTCTTGCAGCATTTACATTCGTGGGTTCCTTTGCTGCGACTCGACTGAATAAGAACTCGTGAAGTGAAGTCATCCAAAAAGTGCCATTTTCGCAGTACTACAAAATTTCCCTAATAAATCGCAAACTTTGTGGCATTCCAAGAAAAGCATATATGCGAAAGAGCAACTTTTGTTTATCTAAGGAGCACAACATGTGATTTAATTCATGTTGACGCGCTCTGATGTTAATTTATCTTGTAAATGCGCAAAAACGGCACGAACTTTCCGAACGACCTAATACAAGTCGGAAATGCTTGCATCTCTTCAAAAAGTCAGATCGGAGCCCGTGTAACTGGAACAAAATGGCTCGGTATTATCGCTGATGAAAGAAAAAAACCTTAGGTGGTTCTTGTTGCTGCGTTCACTGTGGAAAGTCTGAAGAGAGTGACGGTTTCCAGTGCTTCAAATTGCATAGCAAGGAGCGCGTCAGGGGTGCAGGTTGCGACACACGAATCTAGGCCGTGACCCTGGAACAGCCTGTGGCCTTTGACCTGAGCCTTAAATAATTCAGACAATTTGTTAATGTAAATCGTGTCCTCCTTGCAAGTCTGTTCCGTTGTATAGTCAAATTGTCTGAATTATTCATGTCACAGGGCAAATGCCATAGGCTGTCACAGGCTCACGGCCTAGATTCGTGTGTCCCAATCAACAATCTTGGTTGAAGCTAAAACATCCGAACAACCATAATTGAAAGATATTTGTCTTTTGAAAGCAGATTTGACGTTTCGAAAATGCGTATCGTTTTATGACTCGAAGCAACTGGCCACTTCGACTTGAGATCATTTGCACACTTCAAGGATGAGTCCTGATCCTGACCAATATCAGGTTCTTTCAACGACAACATAGTACAGATCATAGAAAGCCGACATTCTACCCTAGAGCCTTGTGTGGCTGTCTAGGTTGCCCCTTATAGTAGATAGAGCTGCTCAGTAGGACGCTAACGTTGTTTCTTTACTTTTTACTTTACTTTCTTTACTTTCGTCGTCGCCACTGTTGGCGGTGCCGCAGTGTACGGCAACTGAAGTTCACTCAAAAAAGCGGTAGACAATAACCATTACCTCAGTCGGATGCGTCCGGTAGATACGACGGCAATCACGTAGCTTGCGTTCCTGTCGCCTTATCCATCCCTTAGTCTTGCTCTTCCCACCTTACCGTATATTTTGTTTTATTCTTCGAACGAGCGCCCTCATAGAGTTATGTATAACGTAAATTGAAGGCAAATTTGAGTGCTCTAACTGCCGAATTTGTCAAAACTCGCGTCAGCCCCCTAGTTCTCTTGTTTGTCTACTAGTAGAAGGAAGGAAATTGATGGCGATCGCTCGAAATTGGACCAACATTACGACATTGCTTGTTTCTCAACTATACTAACTGCTGGTTCGTATTGCTACGAGTAAGTAGACCGGTTCACATATTCGAGTAGATGGAAAAGGCTAAACTGAACAATTTGACATCACTCAATATGGTTTTTGATATTCTCAGCTATAACTGATTCAGCTTAATTCAGTTATTTATTACCTTATTCATTTGTGCACCTGTCTCAGTGCGCCACTAATAATGAAGGATAGTGCTCAAAAGAGTAGTATACTCGAGGAAAATCCAACCTGTCAACCTTTAATGGCAAAAGCAAAAAAGACTCCGATAAAGCTGTTGAGACAGCGTGACTTCACTCAAAGTTCTATATTAACAACCGTTACTGTTAATGTGTTCCTTCACCGTGGAGCCCTGTTCTGAGCATGCTCGCAGTAACGGTGAGTTACTTCGAAGGATTTAATTTTTTTGAGAAGGAAGAACTACTGATTGTTATTCTGACACTATTACAAATCGATCTATTTTGTTTCTCGGTCTCACAAACTCGATAACAATTCGATTTGATTCAGTCAATGAAGGCAATTTTAAACTACAGACATCGGTAACCAGAACTCAAATCAGGTTCAACAGCTTCCCAAATAGAGTGCTTAGATTTCAGTGAACTACTTGGGTAGGATATCCTATCTATGTCATTACCCGCTTTCAAGAAGATGGCTTCTGCCCACTCTACCTTAGGGGTTTCCTGAACTCTCTTCAATTAATGCCTGCCACTCTTTTGTCTTTTGATGTTCTTTTATGTTATCTCTTTCTCTCAAGTAAAATAAATAAACTGCAACGCTTTATTCCGATCTACTGTGTGCTGCCTTTATAATCGGTGCTTCTCTACTTTACAACCTCAAAAAATGCGAATATTGCGTTAACACTGTCGATAGTAGTAACACACACATAATGAACTTTTGTTATTATATTGCGGATGATATTCATAAATGAAACGTTATCATCATACGTACATATGCATGGTAGGCCATGAAACCGTAACAACCTAAATGGGTGGCAATTCTGTTACAAAACTTCAATTCATTTTGAGCTCGAGGAATTTTATATACAGCTCATTTTAGATCTTGACTGCAGGATACTCATATTCTTCTATACGACCGTCTCAGGCGAGGATCTCAATAGAGTGAAGATGGCTTAGATAGGCGTATGTGGGTAGACGTTCGATTTTTCATGACAGCTCATGGCTAAATAGCATTTAACCAATACTATTCTGTTTTACCTCGTTATTATCTATCAATGATATAATTAATGGTTTTGTTTGTGGTAAATACACACGTCTTTCTAGTGCTTTCTATTAATATCATTGTCTATTTTGTATTAGGTTCCTCTAACTAATATCTTACTTAGCTTCTCCTCTTCGATTATGCTCAGATCACCCGTAATGGCATGCTTATATTTATCATCTATGCATTCCGAAGGGCTATTTCCACACACGCTTTCGCTATTCAATAATTCTTCCAAGCCTACCAATTCGAACCTTTAGGTACTTTATTGTAATTAGATATTACTTTTGAGGTTGACTTTTTATATTCAAGTATGATCCTGATTGACATGTATTCTTCATTGTCATTGCCAGAAATCATTATAATGTACTTAACATATCCGCTAACTATATTGCGGGAATTCCTTTTGGGTTTCTATCTTCCGCAAGGTTGTAAGAGAAATGTGCTAGTATACAGAAATTTGTCTATCATCCTAATCATCAACAGCATTAAGGAAACGTTCATTAAATGAAAAACCGGATGAACTTTTCAATTTCTTCTTTGTGTAAGCTCTTTATCAATCTGTAGCACGAAACTGGTGTGGTAGCACCTTGCTTGTTAGAAATCTCTTATAATACTTTGTCATAGGCAGTTTTTGCTTACTGTTTTTCTTCCTTTTACTACCTCTATTATTTCTGTATTCGGTGGTACACAACGGAGAATCATTGAAACACAACCAATGAAATGATTGTATGATGTTGTATGCATTTCTTCAGGAGAAAACGATATTATAGAGATGATGTGAAATTCTTTCTCTGAGTTTCCTTGTTGTTATATCGATATATTGCCCTCCACCGTAATTACATCTTATGCAATAAACCACAATTTCGGAGAAAAGCTTCATCGAACACATATATAAACTCCGTCGAAAGGTGAAGAGAACGTTGCGGAACACAGGTAATAAAAAACGGCAGGAAATTATTCCTCAACCTCATATGATCGTTTTCGATAAACCATCCGAGCAATAGACATACCAAGTTGCACTTAGTAAGTGTTTACTAGCACGGTTAAGAATCATTCTAAATATTTCGCTATTACTGTTGATTCTACCTACCAAAGACATTAGGAATCATCAGGTATAATAACAAAACGTTACGCTATCCTACGGAAACTAATAATCAGAAGAACCGCAAGGGGTCCGAAACAAGAGAAAGATGCAAAGAAATGAGCATTTTGTAACGAACACTCAAGATTAGAAGCGATAATCGACAGAAAAAAAACCCGTTTTCAAAAGTGCGACGCTGTGGTGTGTATTCAAATCACATTCGCATCAACACACTGACTTTCCGAACTGTCCCCTGTAGAAGACGGGCCGCGGGCCAACGTTAGTTGCAGCACTGACTCCCAGCGCACTGGAGTGGCCATTTCCAGCAATATTAGCATTCGCGTAGGTACATCTAGAAACAGTATAAGAAAGAACAAAGAAAAAAGTAAAAGGGAGGCACAACTTCATAATGAAAACATCTCCTCTTGGCACCATGCGAAGGCGTCGAATTGGCGAGTTTGTGCAATGGCGGCCACTCAAACTGGTCCAAACTGCGTCTGTTCTACCGTAGGCCAGAATTACCCCCTTCCGGTGTCGTTAATATTGTACGCAGTGAAATCAAAACACACTGTGCAGATGGGAAATGTTATAAACCTCATGGTAAACAGAAAAAAATCGGTGTAAAGATTAGATGAGATGAGTCTATGTTAAGTGTATAGTTTACATTCATAAACTGTATTAATAAACAATGTCTTCGTCGAAGATATGAAATTTAGAATAAGAGGAAAATCTATGACTAATGAAACTGTTCATATAGGCACATTGAACAACATACACAAAACAAAGTCTTCATTGTAACTATGTTCCAATCTCCACCCTTATTTTCATTATGACTCTTGCATAAAGAGTAGAAGTATTGACTATTTCCAACGTCGCAGTATAAGTAACAGGGACAATACTATTCTCAGATATGATGGTGTCGTGCTGAGAGATTCCAATCACCCTGAACTTAAAGTCTCCCATCCTGTTTTGGAATAGCGAAAATTTTGTTTCCAACTATATTTACTTCTATTCTGAAGATTTCATACTTTTCAGGGTCTTTCCCGTTTGTAAATATATCTAGGCAATTTATCAATATTTATAGCTTTCAAGTTACCCCATACAAAACTCCTTCCACATGCCTATATAATGTCTTCGATATTCTGTGCAAAACGCAGTGTATAAGCTCTTATTTCATAAATACAACAGTTTTGAAATGAATCTTCCATTACATACCACTTATGATACAATACAAAAGAAAGTTTCGATCTACTATTTTGAATGTCACAGTGCATTATTAATTTTATTACCTTGCGGTACCTACATTACATAGTTAGTCCTTCGACCCTTTTTTCTGCTGATTGCTCCCTTCTTGCTCCCTTTCTGCATCAATGGACTTCGACTCCCTACACGGGATGATCCTGCCTTGTTCTTCTCCTGGAATTGATCTACCGTTCTCCGATATTACGGAAATTTCTTCACTGTCCCCTGTTGATGTATAGCCATTCTCTGAAGGAAACCAGTGCGATCGAATGAAAGCTTTGCTAGCTAGCATTTTGGGTCCAAGTAAGCTTACTATTAAGCAAGTTTCACTCTAACTACGTCAAAACTTTCGCAACAACGAATGCTGGAATGCTACACCTTTGCGGGCCTTAGAGGGTCACCAGCGTTGATGGAGGTTCTCCCCGAGACGCTGCATCTGGTAAGGAGTGAGATTTCCTGGGCACCCTAAAAAGTTTTTAGGACTCCTGACGATATCCAACCTTTATTGAGCCAGAGAATTGAATCCTTGAGGCATAGTCCGGTCGGGTTACCATCTGGTCTGCTCTTGTAGCATGTGACCTGCCACCTCCTTGCTTTCTCACTCGTCGAAAAGATGTTTAGACCATTGCTCGCGGATGGACCTCAGAAACAGCTCGTGTTGCTCCCGTAGCGGCTTAGAACATTTGGTTATCTACTTCTATGATGGCCATCATCGCACGAAACACCCACCCGCCCAACTCATTAGCAGCCACTACAGCTTGAAAGTCGGACGTTCAGGACCGTTTCGTGCTCGCTCGAAGACGCTCCGATAGCTCGAACGAAACTAGGAGGTCCGTGTTCAAGGCTAGGTAGCCCCAAATGTAGGCTACGCTGAGTTCGCGCTCTTACTCTACTTACTTCACTCCTAGTCCACCGGACTCTCTTCTGACATAAGGCGCGCCATACGGTTATGTCTGAACCTCGTGAGAGATTCAACAAGCAGACGTCGCATCTCCGAATCAAAGTTCCTGGCCCGCACTCGCATCGCACTTAACCTTCCTGCCCCGCATACTGCGCACGAGAGCGCAGTACCGGGTGTCTCTCGTCTTACACCGGGCTAGGAGTGAGCAACGCTCTGCATGCATTTTTATTATTACACATGCTAATACATCCTGCACGTAGAACACGTGTAGAGTCTCTTAACATGAATCATGGGAAATCCGCGCAAGTAACCCGCATTATAAGACTAGGGCGGTCTTCTACAAAAACACTACATCTACTCGCCTAGGACGGTACACTGTAACATTAGGACTAGGACGGAATTATCTTTGTCTATATACATATATTTACATGGCGTACATAATACGCGAACGGCTTGTCTATATACATACATTTATATACATGAACGTACATTGTACCTTTAACGACTTGCCAAATATGTATATATATACCAAATATATATGAGGGTGCACAGTACGCAGCCAGTATTGACTATACTTTTTTTGTGTTTTTGTAATTTTAAATTTTGACATTTTACTATTTTGCACTTTTTTGGGCTTTCCATTTTCCTACTTTTTTTTCGTGTTTTCAAATGCAGAGGCTAGCCGTTGCGCTCGTGAAACTTTGAGTACAGGGAGTCCATTGCAGGGAAAACGTATGCATTTACACGGCCTGTACGTTGGCCAGTACATCAGCACCCATGCACCTTGTCTGTACCATTGCGACCCCTGGGTCCAGCGACCATGCACGATCACCTCACGTCGCTCGATTGGCGAGGTGGCATTTCATCAGTCTGTTCGTGGGTAGTACAACGCTGCATTCGCTCTATCAGGTCGCTCACATCGTCGTTGAGTTGCAAGGCTCGTACATGTTGCCTCATGTTCGGCGTCACCTCGCCGCAGTCCCCTAAGACAAGTGGTATAACGCCTGCCTGGCACCTTCTGTCCATTTGCGAGCGCGCGGAGATTTGGGCCTGGATGGAACTCGTCTGATCCAGTCTCTTCAAGCAGTGTGCTACTGATACCGCACTTACCGACCTTCCTCTTTTCCTGTGCTAGGAGACGGTGAACCATGAAACCGAAATCTCAGGATCCAGATCCGCTCAGCACGCCTGTCTCAGACCAGAACATCTGGTCGATTGTGCTTCGTTCCTTCGCTAGTGACGATGGTATCGTTCCAGTGAATAACCACATCGGATGTTTCCACTACGGACCGATGGGTATTCACCACATCCGTTATTCCATACTTGCGCCTGATAGAGCTATACAAGACCCTCGCGACCTCATCACCAAGAGATTCGGTTAGCAATCTTGGCTGTTAAGACCTTGTAGCATGTGTTTAAGTATGCTATAGGCAGGAAGTCTCCTGGCCCTCGGGCCGAGGTCTTTCCTTTGGAGATCAGGACAACTCTGGCTCTGCAGAGCCATCTTGGTATTCATTCTTCGTAGTACTTTAATCCACCACGCTTTTAGCCGTTCGTTGGCCATCGATAGATGCTTCCACCAGAAGCTTTGGACTCCGTCTGGCCCAGTCGCCTTCCAGGGTTTGATTCTGCAGAACAAAGTTTTCCAGTCACTCTCCGGAAGGTTAGGGTCCATAAGGGTTTCGCCGCTTGGCCTGTGTGTTCGTGCACGAGTTCCACAATTTTTGTGAACGGTCGTGCTTCGCCCACAATGGGCTTCCAGTACTCTCGTACTTGGTTGACCGGCACATTGCCCCCTTGCAGATGAGACTCTCCAGCCACGAAGAAGGGCCCTCTTCGTCGCTCCTGGAAGCGTTTCTTAGCATCTTCCATGCGCTTGATGTCTCGCTGAACGATGTTCAGTTCGTCTCTGAAACGTATCAGAGGACGGTGTACCTTCACCGTTCTATATCAGAGGACGGTGTACCTTCACCGTTCTGGACACCTTGTACAGTCTAGCAATTTCCAGGTATCTCGGGCTGGGTCGGCCTGATCTACGCTGGTCATTGCTGGTTGTACTTCTTCCACGGAGTTCCGCAGCTAATATGGATATGAAGCAGTAGGACACTCCGGAACCGAGCAGCTTCAAACTGCTCTTTTACGGATCTAATTCGTTCACTTGTTTCTTCCATAGCTTTGGCACTAATAGCTCCCGCTATTGAGCAGACCGCCGAGTTCAAGGAAGTCAACGATTTCGAATTGACTCGCTTGAGTTCTTCAAAGAGAACTTCATTTCCAACTTTAAGTAAGCTTTTGGGGATTTCTCCCTTTGCCTTCCTTATTGGTTGGCGATCTTGCGCGGAGTCGCTATGTGACAATACTTCCGATATATGCTTGTGAGTTCAGACTTCAGGTCGGTATTACCTTTCCCGTCTTGATTACGGGGGTTTTGAGATGGTTGCTCGGCATCAGCCATAGGCTCTCTTACAGCATTTCCATCTCCCGGGTGAACTTGCATTTCCTGCAGTTCGCCTTCTTTGAGGGGCTTCAGCTTGTTCAGCTTCTGGCATCACCCTTTCTGCATTAACATGCTCTGTCTTCCGAGCAAGTCTAGAGTAAGCTCCTTTCAACGCCGCAACCGTTCTCGGGAGCTCATTATTGCCGCGTAGGCGGTCCCAGGCCGGAGCCAGGTTCCGCCATTGAATGCGACCACTTGCATTCCTATGTCTTTCGACAAGGTCCGTAAGCTTTTACAACTCGTGGGTGGACCACAAGTTGCCCTTACCGGAAGGGACTTGTACTGGTCGCTGTGCAATTAAATTACTAGCGGGACCAGCTTCCGTAAGGCTAGATAGACCTAAAGCGGACAGTTGGGAGGTCCACTGTCTGGTCCAAGCCAGAGAGGACTCCTAGAACGCCGTTCGCTCATGAGAGCAACATCGCTCGTTCCACGCATCATCACCTCGCTTTATGTGCGCTAGTTGTGCTTTGGCTCGCTACTTCTGTAGCTTAGCAGGGACACCTTGTGCAGGTACACAACTGAGCCCCCATGCGCGTCAGTAGTGAGCCCGCCGAACTTATTAGCAGCCACTACATCCTAAAAGTCGGACGTTAAGAAACGTTTTGTACTCGCTTGTAGACGCTCCGATAGCTCGAACGAAACTAGTAAGTCCGTATTCGAAGCTAGGTAGCACCAACTGTAGGCTACGCTAAGTTCGAGGTCCTCCTTGACTAACTTCATTCCTAGCCAACCGGACTCTCTTCCGACATGAAGGCGCGCCGTACAGTTATGTTTGAACCTTGCGAGAAATTCAGCAAGCACGTCAAACCTTCAAATCAGAATTCCAATATAAGTTCCTGGCTCGCACTCACATCGCAATGAACAGAACAACCATCTGATTGAACCCGATCACCTTCAGTCATCAGTATCAGCATGTTGATTACATGGCAGAACCAGGTCGGGATCGACCTCCTCGGTTGCCGCTCTGCCCGAAGGCACCAAGACTGTAAACGCAAATAAAAGAAGAAAGAATAAGAAGAGAATTATAAAGATGTTAATGCTATGAAATGTGGTTCGTTTTGCCTCTATTCTCATACGAACCACTGTGTTCTCTACCCACCTTCGAGGCTAATCGATGAGTTAGGGAGGATAGAAAACTAAAGGGTAAATTGAAAGGTGTTCAAAAAAATCAGAACAAGTGTCGAAATGTAGTACTTATATTTATTATTAAAAAGTCAGAATCAAAAAACTTAACTATAGGTAAAAATAACAACAACGACGTAGAAGAAATGTTATAAGACCGACTAGTGCTGAGAAGAGACTAGAACATGGCAAAGTGAAAGACTACTAGATCGAAAAATTAAGTCAACCGAATGAAAGGTGTTAAAAAGAGGTTAGTATACTTCCTAAGCAACTAGAAAGATTTAAAACTAAAAAAATACATCAAAAAGGTAACAACCAGGAAAGAAGGGTGTTAGATGTGAAAAGTGAATAAAGAACGATGGAAGGAAGACAAGAGATAGTGAAGAAAAGTGAAGAATCGAGGGGAAATAGAGAAAACTAAGGAAAGATAAGATGGTATAAAAGAAAAATATAAGAAAATAGTAAACATACAATAGCAAAATGGAGTCAGAATAAGAATGAATTTAGGGGAGATTCAAAAATGTTCGATGCTCAGCTACGCAGCCAATTTGCCTTCCTGTTTCTCTGGGGCGCGTTTAACTATACTCTGTAATGTACATATGAAGTGATCAAATTGATCAAAGTAATCACGTGTGTAGCTTTAGTGTTCGTGAATATACAAAGGAAAGGATGAGGTGAAGTAGAAAAGTTATGTATCTGCTTGTGACTGTAACCTCAAGGAGTAACTAAACTGTAACCTCAACGAGTAACTAATTGGGTATTGAGAAAGAGATACCCTGTCTTGATCAATGTACCTTCTTTCCAAAAGACTAGTTGCAAACTTACAAACACTCTTATAGTTACTAATTAGATCGAATTTGTAATAATAAATGTATTTCTATGAATGAATGAGAATGCTAGCAATTATGAAATACGTTAGCAATTATGAAATAATGTTAGATTAGGTATATGTTAGCAATCATGAAATGTTCTGCACACTTTACCACATTTATTCCCTTTATTGTTGTTGCTAAAATTTTCTACAGTATATTGACTGGTCTCACTCCTTACCTCATGAAATTCAGCGGCAGTGATAACTTAAATTTTGGGCTTTGTTGTTTTTTGGCCTAATATCTAAGCGCACGAGTGGCCACAGACATGCGTAGAGAGAAATCCTACGCAATGTTTCGGCAGGGCTGCTGCCCAGGGGGTGACTCTCCCTGCATGTTTTTTAAGGAACGACTAGCACTGAAAGGCGACAAAAATTGATAACTGGTTTTTTTCAGGTGTTTGCACCAGAACCTTTGGATACCATACGGGTGTGTATCCTTCCAAGGTTTGACCTTGGAAAACAAAATTCTCCAGGTCTCCGCAGTCAGCTGCCCAGAGTGTCTCAAAGGCGATCCTGAAGACTTCGACCATTCTTCAAGCTCGGGGCTCACTTCAGTTTGTACTGCCCGATAATAGGCTGCCAATACACGTGGACACTGGCGAGAGGCACCATTGCCGGGCCTTCGGTTCGTGAACCACAAATGGAGCACCCTTTCGTCGGATAAACTTTCGACGTCGGGAGTACTCCACTTCCTTATTTTGAGCTGTGTCACACTTAGTTGATCCTTGAGCTTCTCCAAAACGCGAGCCATCCCACCGCGACGTAGAATTTTGCGACGCAGCTACTTGGGAATTCTTTCTGGACCGTTGCATGGTTCCATCCATTCGCTGTTGAACCGATTTGTGTCTATGGATCTCACTGCTAAGCACTGAAATAGTACTCAGTTGCGATCTCCGCTGTTCAACATGCTTCTTAGGACGGCGTCTGGGATCGTCAGCCATACGCTCTTGCCATGGCTCGTCAGCTGTAGCAGCAATGGCTCGCTCCACTGCGTACATTGCAGCGTTCAAGCGCGTTTTATAGCGACGTCCGTTCGGAGCTGGCAGACCTTCTAGCATGCCAACTAGGCTCTAGAAAGTCCTTCGGAATTTCTTCTTCAGGTTCCTCACAGGGCACCTATCATAAGAGCTAATGGCAACCTTGTGGGAGATCCGAAACCTCTGGAGTGGCTTTTTCTGGAGGTTCAGCAGTACAAGGAACTCGCAATGGGCTCCGGCTGAGCACATCTGGGGTAGAGCCCTCTTGAGATAATGGTGCCTGCCCTGGAGTACCTCTGTCGAACTAGCTTTGTGTGGTTCACTAGCCTCCACTTGTCGCTGTTCATTTAGCTGCCTTCGCATATTGGCTTCTGGGCAGCAACAGTCCGCGCCGCGTGGCCCGGGTTTTGTGGGCGTTTCCAAGCTTCAGCAAGAAAGTATGGTTCACCCGGCACATCCGCCTATGGTGTTAATGCAACCTTACCAGGGCACGAGCTAGGACGTGCAATGCACGACCCCATGTGGTCAAATTTTTCTTACAGTCCTACCTACTAGCCTTTTCCATTCGACCCCGACCGTTTCATATGCCGATACGACCTCTACAGCGTAGAGTACAGTAGAGCAATGCATACAGAACAGCAGCACATGGGGTAGATCAAATCAGCTACCACACAAACCGCTTGAGCATCAGCATCAGCAACATTCTACATTTCTTTTTTCCGTGAAACAGTACATATGAGAGATTGCGAGATGTAGTACACTCGAAATCTCATTAAATGTAACCCCTGACCAGGGCTATGTACATACACTAGCTTTATGGGTGAATTATTACTATTACGTACATCACAGCCTGAAGTCAGTTTGAACCCTACACTACCTACTTCAGTACATATCCAGGACATTTCTGGAAGTCATGTATTAGCGCAGAAGATTAGTTAAGTCTTTCCCAAATCAATAACTTTATAGCTAACGGGCGCCTCACTAAGTTTTGTTCACCTTCATAAGAAGACTTGGTTCGCATTGGCGCACCGCGTTGATCATCTCAGTTAAATCGATGATATCATTCCCCTGAATTCTAGGGTTTGCATACATTGCCTGACGTTCGGCGTTATTTCTTCTCAAGCCCCCACGGTAATTGGAACGACATCGATCCTGCTACTTCTGTGCTTTCAGGAGACACTTCAGACTGGGTCCAGGATGAAAATCATGTAGTCCACTCTCCTCGGGTAAAGCGCTATTCACACCACACTTCCAGCTTCCGTTGTTCGTGCGGGTATACCATGCGACCGATATCAAAGTGATCCGTATCCGTCCCACTGTGCACACTTGTTTTATCAGAAGATTAGGTCGGTTGCGATTCAGCTCCTCACGCGTGAAGGTGGGGTCGTTCCACTGGAGCAGCACATTCGTGCCCTTCAAGGTGTGAAGATGTGGTGTGATGTGTGTCAACAACAATAGTAGTGATTCTGTAGGTTCTTCTGATCGAGCAATGAAAAACCCCTACGACGTCATCATGTCTTTCGACCATGATGTTAGTTCGTCAGTGAGCAGCAGTGAAACGGTATGCTCGGTATTTTTCTGTAAGGGGCACAGCGCATTGTGCGCAGGACTCCCTTTGTGAGTCTCAACGCCCACCTAGCACTCAGCAGTTAGCTGACAAAGCCTTTTCACAAGAAAGATATATTTACTTCCAGGGTCTTGGCTAACAATCTCCCAATATGAATGCTAAACACCACTGTTCGCAACAAACACTGTGTTCTTCATTTTACGGCATTTAACACAATCCCTCTTACAATGGGGCATTCACAAAAAAGTCATCATGACGTAGTGACAAACAAAATTCACCAATAAAGTTTTGAAGCACAACTCACGAGCCAGCTTTGGCTTCATCAGAGACCTCGACACAGGCCTCTTTTCATCGTGAACAGTACGCACATTGCAGGCACGGATATCACAAAGGTTTCCCTTCAAAACGTCGAGCATTTCCCGCAACAAGTTTTAAATCCAAATTTTTGCTTTGTGCCTGGCAATGTTGGTGCTGTAATGTAAAACCTAACGGAGAGGTAGCATGAGACCGCAGAATCGCCAAACAATATTGGAAAAGAACAAAGGTGGTGAGAAAGACCGATGACGTTCTGGAAATGCCAGCAAGGTAGTCTCCACGCCCATCCAATACACGATAGATACTCATCCGCGGCAAGACACATTGTAATGATCTAATGGTCTCCCTTTAAAACTTGACCACAACGTCGGATGAAAACGGACGATACTCTAGCATTTTCGTTCTCGGATGCCTTACTCATTTGGCATCTTACACTACACTAAAGATAGTGGCTTGATCAACAATACATTGAAGCATCTCTTTACCGATCCGAACTCGCGTTAGCGCAGCGTTAAAATAGTGATTATGTATTACAGATCACGCACTCCTCGACAAGCCGCAGGACTCTGGAATTACATCGAAAGATTTTCCCGTTGAGCAACAGATTACCAGTATCCTCAAACATGGGCGACAGGGGATTTCTGCCTGATCATGTCATAGGTAAAGAAAACAACACAGATGATCGCTTCGTTTCTCCGTATCCCTCTATTTTTTCATGCATTTTCGAGAAAGAGTATCGTGGACTACTTCACACAGTTCAGCGAGCTATACACATTACTTTGGAAACTATCCATAAGGGCAGATTATAGTAGACTTCACAAAGTTTTCTAGGCTACCAATTCGTTATCTTGTGCCGTTCGATAAAATAAATGTAGTGATGCACACTTCTTTCCGGACCAATACTCGAAAATCAGGAATAACAAAGGAATAAGAGATAGAACATCTTTCTACTTTCAAGGTCCTACTGAAGAGAAGATCATTTCGTTAGTGTTCGCGTATACTGGCAACCTGTTGCTAAACAGCCTGAATTATCAATTGTGGCACACAGCCTGACAGCATGTCTACGTAATCACCACTTTGACAGACACTCTACGAGCAAGCTTAACAAAGTCGAACTTCTCAACTCGGGGTGTGTGCAAAGTGGTACGAATGGAAGTTTTCGCACCTACATATGTATAGCGCGAACCATTCGCACTTATGGTGCGAAGCAAAGATAGCGATGTGCGAAAATCAAAAGGTCAGCTGATGCCCAGATTCTACGTTAACCGTAAATCAGGTCAAGAATTAGACAATAACCTGACTAGAAGAGGAAAATGAAAAAGAGTACTATTCAACCATCATTACCCCAAACACCACGAGTTGCTCGAAAAAAAATTTCCGCCTCACAGATCAACAGTCAACATGACATCCTTTTGAGGCACTGACGTCGTTCATTTCCACTTCAGCGGTGCTGATGCAGTAGAGGGCACTACACTCTGCACACTAATTTTGCGTAAGCCTCAGGAGGAAGGGAACCTACCTTACTGTAATGGAACAAGTTAAAATCTCGAGATATGTCCGGATGTGTCTCGAATAAGGCTTTTCGAACTGGTTCATTTCGTAATATCCAAACAGTATGTATTAAACATTTGCATGTTCTGCTTCGTACATTTCCGGATAATAGATATATGACCCCTACTCACCACCACCCCCCCCCCCCCCAATTACCTGACCTTGTTTACGATTAGTGCAGATTTCGGGGAACACATGAGCTTTTGATTTTTGCACCTGTCAACGTTTTTTCGCTCATAGGTGCGAAGGGCTGGCACTACGTGTGCAAAAATCCATTCGTTTTACCTTGTACCCACCCCACAACTCGTTGTCCCTCGAGTACGCTTTTATCCTATCGAGCGTAGGATCAGCATTTTTAGTCGCACAAAAAGTCGCTGGACGAAGCGCAAAATCGGTGTAAGTGAGGCTCTCCAATAAAAATACTCTTTCTTGTGTGAGTGAATATGTGGAAGGCATATGATTTAGAAAGATTTCGCGAATCTGCTAAAATCAAGAATTTTCAGCTTTGATTAACTTAACTGAAGGTGAAGTGTAGTTCCGGGATAGTTGTTAACTCCAATGACTACCTTTGTGGACTATGCTATAGATCTTGCTAAGTAATGCCTTTATTTCATGAATGATGGTCACGGTCAGCGTTGGTCAAGGAATCGTAAAGTAGCGGAATAATATTTGTCCGGTGGGGGGTCAAGGGGTGAGCAAAGTACAGAAGCAAGATCAATATATGAATACACATAAAATCGTGGGATGTGAATGAAGAAATATGTGCTGGAAACATTCCAGGTCTTGAGGACAATTTTCCCAATGAATGATGGGAAGTGCTTGACGTTCTAGTAAGAACATATTCACCAAAGACTCGAGAACTCTGTTTTTTCTTTCTCTTGACCTGTTACATTGTCACATCCATTAGACAGCGGCAATATTCTAAGCTATTAGGAATCCAGCCTCGTTAAATTACCTTTCCAGAAGGTTGTCAAGTCCACGGTCCAATCAAGTTATAAAGGAGCACTCTGAGTTTCGAGGTAATTTTGCTTACACAAGTCCCACTTAAGAAGTAAAGAGCCTTTCACTGTAAGTTAGGCTATCAATAGATTAAGCAAGAAAAAATTAGGAAGTTAACATGACTGCGGTTGACGGTATCACAAAACATGAGTTTTACGGAAGTTATACCATTCAAAAAAGTGTCAAATTTACATCAGAAAAGATAACCTGCTTCTGCTCCGACGCTACGGTGATGCGGAAGGCCCTTTTTGCGGTACAATATATCTCCAAATGCCGGTAAATCACTTTTTTGTTCTTTATTAAAGATACAAAAAGCGCTTTAATGAACAAGTGGATGTTTGGCTTAGCTTAAGCTTCCGTAGACGAAGGAGCTTCGAGGTGGATGACACCTCGATGGAAATAAAAATATCTTCCAAAGACCAAAGAGCTGGTCTCATGGAGGCTCCCTTTTCGAGGAGAGGGACTGCATTTTCCAAAATACCGAGCGCAGTACCTGACCCTGACTATGCTGCGAAGCTGCAGGTTTTAACGATTCTACCCTCGCTATATTCGGATTTGCATCGTAGATTATGCTGTGCCGGTTTACAGAGATTGTCATCGTACATACTTTAACCTCTGGCACTGAATTCCCTCAATCATATTCTTAATCCGCTATCTCAAGAGCTGCGTAATTTTGGAACGACGCTCGAGTCCTCTCAGTGATGTGAGGTTGCTCAAAGCTACGCACTGAAGTGTTTCATGAAGGGGTTTTGCAAGACACCATATGAATGTCTTTCAATGTGGAAATAACGGAAAAGCACGCCGTACGTCACAAGAGAATGAAAACAGACGCCATGCAGAGCCCATTTTTTTATTGCATGCCTCTTTAACAGATGTGTGTCACCTTGGGCATGCCATTCAATAAGGTTTCTACTCAGCGCATCTGTGTTAAGGTTTATTTTTATATTCTAAATATGGCTAGATCACAGAACATGACGGCATTCCGATGTGTTCGAGAAAGATGACTATTTGCTCAACGAACCTTCATCTAACATTGTAAACATTTCCTTCGTGGACGTGAAGTGCCAGGGTTCTAAAAGAGCCATTCTTTACAGATACTACCAACATTTGCAAGCATTTATTACGCACTTAAGCCAATTGTATTAATCCCACATCAGTTAAGATTATGAGTTGATCGCAAGAGGTAAGGCATAATGCAAAATTCGCGATTCAGGCGATTGATCGATCAAGTTACCAGGCTATCAAACGATTCAGGTGATTATGCGAATAGGGGATCTGGAGTGTCATTCTACTGTCTGATAGGCTTTCTCTAATCGACTGATCGCTTAAACGCTTGATCGCCTGAATTGCCTGAGCCGCATGACGCTTGATCACATATAAATTCTTCTTTCTGCCCAGGCTTTTGATCGATTTGCATCTTATTCATTTTGTTCAGTCACCCAATCGCCTGATCGCCTAGAGCGTAAGCGCGATCGCAAACCCTGAACATTGCCTGAGCTTATCCCTTGGTGGTGGAGATACATCTGTTATAAATTAACAAACATCTGTTATAAACATTGTTTGTTATAAATATAGAAAGTCGGTTGACAGGAGATACGTTGACTTGTGCAAGACCTTTGTCAAGATGAACTACTGTGGATCGTTGTTAAAACCTGAAAGACTTGGTGTACGTAGCTGAGTGTTTGTTTTGTTGAATGAAGTTTTATTCAAGCCCCATCACACGACTGCCGGGCTGTGCACCATCCAGGTACCACAAGAATTCGTCTTCTCCCTCTTCTTCGCTGCATGCATCTCACCCGCTGTGGGGTAAATTTAACTTTTTTCCTTTATATTTTGACAAACTTGGGAAAAATATACCAAAATTACAAAAATTCCTCTCAAAAAGAACAATTTAATAAAATAAGAATACCACACATTATTACCAAAAGACATCAAAGGTACTCAAGCGCAGAGCATCAAAGTGCGGATTTGTGCTGATGTATGAAGTTATGGGGTATACACGATGATCTTAACAGTGGCGATGTTTTCAATACTGTTAAGATCAGGATAGTTTCCCTGAACTGGTCAGGTCAGGGAAACTATCCATTTGGACACCGACACGACTTACAAACCGATGGGAACGAACTTTCTGCATTTCATCTCGGAAAATGAGCTGATCAGGATTATGACCTCAATGATACTGATGCGGTGTGAACGAGCCAAAGATTTGAGTGAATGCACCCTCTCGAGTTCATTGTGTTCTACTTATGTGGATCACGTGGTCAACCGTGTATATGCCTTTTTTTCAGTATTTTTCGCAGCTCGTGTCGTTACAAAGCACAAATCCTTCCACGGCGGTGCATAGCATATTCATTTCGTGCATATTTTGCTTGCCCACTTGAAGCATTGCTCTCTCTCATACTAGCCCAGTAGCAAAAATCGCAAAACGAACAGAATCAGTTTTTGCCGGATGATTAGGGATACTCATAAGCGTAACTCGCCATTTGCAATGACTTTTCAAAGAAGATTGACCTCAAAGTCTGTTGTACAGGAAAATCGTCTCTAACCCGGCATTTATTAGCTGCACTTCGTAGATAATTTTGTTCGTCCCTCTCTGAGGTTCACGATACCGTACTCAACCCGCTCCTCGCTCTAATCAAACGTGGTAACGATTATGCCCAAAAATGGATTTTACAGCTTCGCACCATGTATCCTACATTCTTTTTCACTGGCCCACAAACGATCCATTTCTTAATCGCGCTTCAACCGTATACGTATGCGATGAGAAGCGGATTTAGTATGAGAGCCGCGCACAATCTCCATAATCGTTGGAGAAATGTCAAGCTCCCAGCGGTCAGCTCCGTCAGCATGGCGGCGGTGAGGTGGTGTTATGCGGCTGCCATAACACGCCGTAGCGTAATGGATATCCAGAAAATATTGCGACTGACAGTAGTGTGAAGCGCTCGCAGCATGCCTCAAACTGCAGATCATAATTCCAGTGTTCGCTAATAGGAAGGAAACTACCCTTCTTTACGATAACGCACAGCCCCATGTCGCACAAACAACCCTAAAGAAGTTGAATGAGCCGGACTACGAAATTCTGACGCTTCCACGATACTTAACTGACCTGACTTCCACCGATTACCTTTCTGTACAGCAATCTTCAGAAGAAACGCTTCAAGAATCAAAACAATGCTGAAGCTGACTTCAGCGAATTGATCGCATCTAGATCTCCACAGTTCTGAAATACCGGAATAAGCAAGCTCGTACCTTGTTGGCAATTATCCTAGATTGCAGTGGTTCTTAAATGACTTATCACATTTCGAATGAGCCGAGTTATGCTCATTTGAAATTGGAGGTCAAAAACTGCAGGAACTTTCCGAACAACCTAATAGTAGATCGCTGATCTTAACTAAGAGGGATTTCATAACACACCAACTAAAAGGGTTCTTCTGTTTTCATAACAGTAACAAACGAGCGATTCCCGGGGCATTGTGGGTGTACCTTGTAAGGCATCTACAGCTAGCTGATCAGCACTTGTAGGCTATAGAGGACAAAAGATACCAGAAGATGTAGCTGCTTTGGCCCGCAGGTGGACTACGTGGGTTCAAACGGTGACGATTGGCTGTTATAGTAGTAATAGTAGTTAGTAGTAATAAGGGAAATCAAAACCGGGGCGAAATTTTTTGTATGAATGAAATGGCAAGTCTCAAGGAGCTCATCTGTGGCGAAACCCGCGTCGAAAAGCGCTTAGCCGCTTGAATCCCATTCTCTGTAAAGCACAAGGTACGAGAATGGTGGTAGGCAAAGGGCATTCTTCCCAGTTTGAACCGTTCCTCCCCTGCTGTTGTACGTTAGAATCTCTACATTTATACTACGATCAGCCTAAATTACCCTCAGAGATGTTTGTAAATTAATTTCCAGCTCAAAAGAAAATGAGAACTGGGAAGACATATTCTTTGTGAACCAACATTTAACTTCGAAAGGGACGACCTGTGGAGAAACCTCCATTAATAACGCGCCTTGGAGTCTCAAATGTGAATTGAGAAAAGGCCATGGTTTGATGGACTGTCCAGTTCCTGACCGCTTTAGCGGATGGGTCTGATTTCTCGTTCTACTGAGTTTTACGAGCGACTCACTTCTCAGCAGTCATCCGATTTCGTCCATGTAAGTTTGGCAATGATTACGCAGAGACTGACCCCAGTGTCCACACGCACTTTTAACCGCCCCGACGCTGGTGAATGGGCAGCCGAGACAAATATTTCCTTCGTGTTTCCATAATAGTGAGTTATGAACTTGAGTCTAAAATCGCACTCATCATCAGGCGGATTGCCTTCAAACGCAAATGAACCCTGCGGCGGGCCATAGTATCCCACCATAAGCTTAATTCCAAACATAGTTGCGCTTTGTCAGATTCAGCACCAGAACCCTTTGGATCATCACGGCTTCGTGAGGCAGCTTCGAGTAATGCTAAATTTGAAGGAGATGATGTTGGCTTGTAAATGGTTTAATTAATACATGAAATGATACACATATAGTTGCTGTGCTTGAGATCTTATGATGAGTTATCTGCAACCAGTACCGTTCCTCTCTCTTCTTTCTCTTCTTTCGGCTAGGGTTATCACACTGTAGTACACAAGCGGCTATGTTTGTGTATCTGTGTGCCTAACCCGATTTTCACAGCTCGCGCTCCGGCAATCACAGAATTCTGGTTCTTCAGTGTTATGGAGGACTGGCTGGCGGACAACAGTAGTGGGTGGTAGAAACTGATAACGACGGATGAGAAGAGATTTGCGGCAAACTTTATTTGCAAGTAGGTGTGTGCCATGATATCAAGGGTGTTTGGAGCACCCTGTTCGGGACGGTGAAAAAAAGACTTTTCAAAGTATTAGGTTGTCCCAAAAGTCTTGTCATATTTTTTTCCATCATCACTTTTTTTTCGTCCAACAAATAATAATTAGGCAACAAAGTACTGACCATGTTATCGGCAACCCTCTGCCTTTTTATAGGAAAATCGTTGATTCCCTTCTCCCAGAACTCTGGGTTCTGAGAGTCGAAGAAGTCAGCGATCGCCTTCGCAAGCAAGTCATAATCAACGAATTTTCTCTTGGCCAGGAAGGATTCGAGAGGATGGGTGAGGTGATAGCCAGAAGGGGCAATGTCTGTAGAGTATGGCGGGGGGGGGGGCAGCACATCCCAGCCGAGCTCCTATAACTTGGCCTGGGAACTTTTCGCGAAATGGGAGCGGGCGTCGTCATGAAGAAGGGTGACCGCGGACTTTTCCGGCACTTTTCTCGAACATCGACGGCGAGCTGCTGGAGCTGGTGGGTGCATACGGTAGCGGTGACTGTCTCGCCTTGTACAAGCACCTCGCGGAAAAGCATTCCTTCCTCGTCCCAGAACCAGCACAGTCCCAAGCGTGGTTTGTCTTTCATGTCAATCTCGCCGTTGCTGAAGCTGATAAATCAGCGGCGCACGGTCACGTAGCTCACACATCCCTTGCCCAATGCAGCGCTGATGGAGTGGCAAGCTTTCGTCGTTTTGGTGCCGCAAGACCGCTCATAATAGATGACACCGCGAGTTGGGTGGGTATCGACAACCGGCATTGTGGCTCTTCCACGGGATCTGGTGGGACAATATATATTTTCCTAGAAAGCTTAGGGAACGTTCTACCATATTCCTGAGCCGCCTGGACCTGCCTCGAAGCAAACAAGAGTTACTGATTTTTTGGGAAAATATGACAAGACTTTTGGGACAACCTAATATATCCTGACTATTCTAGCTGAACTGTTTTTAGCAGGTTTTCAGGATTCTATAGGTCTGCGCAGAATAAATGGCCAAAACGGAACACTTTTTTCAAAACGCCATAACTTCGCTCAGACCCAACTTTATTTGTCGAAATAAAAACCATTCGATTCTACACAACCTTGCCAACGATCCGGTAAAGAAAATATGCCATCATGATCAAATTCCGGATTGCGAGAATCAATAAAGTCAAGAATGAGAGTGTTCCCTTTAATCTCTTTAGATCTGGAGACCATTAAGTTCCTCGTCACACTGCTGGGGCATGAAAGAGGAGATGGAGAGCGTTAAGCCTGTTCATAGTGCTTAGTACTCCTTTTAGAGTCCTTATGGCTGGTGTGCGTTAGTAGCTCCAGCTGTGTCCCTGTGCGCAACGACTATGTACGTTGCCGATCCCGTACATCCTTTTACAGCCAGTGAGCCGGTCTCGGCTGTGTTCTGATCTTTCTATGAAATTATTTCCTTTTATCTACACAATCGAAAACGTGTGGAAGTAGGATAACAACTGCACACCAAGTCCGCCCCTCACTACAGCTACTACGCAGACTAATATTTGCATGCGCTTCCTTGGTTAAGATGGCGTTACCTCAGTAGAATCATTACTGTGCTTCTCAACAAAAATGTCCCGTTCACCATCATGACCCACGTCTCGATATCTACATTTCACGGACCTGAACTGCGTACCTTCCTTGCTGAACGTCACTGATCACAGTGGAATATTTGCTATAAGAACCATCACACTGATGACGTCATTTCCTTCTTTGGGAGCGAATTCGCTTCATTCGCTCTCAATTCTGGAAGTGTCAGACGCGGTATGTAGGATAATGGGTCCGGATGAGAATCTCAGGATTACCACGGCGGCACCTGCCACAAAGAAGTGGACCGCAAAAACACCGAGGCGTGAAAAACTTCATGTTTCCCATTCGTAGATACAGTTAATGTTTGAAGTTAAAGGTTTTTTTGGCGTTAATCAATCCCCTCCTGGGGTGCGCCTCACATTCTTGATCCATTTAGAGTCGTGGTGGCTGGTGAATGTGATGTGGCCCATACAATGAATTGCGGTGGCTAGCCGATGTACGAATCAGGGCTTTTATCCTCCAATACAGGTCTGATAACAATTCACCGACCCCGGGGGATGGAATGCTTGGTTGGCCTGGGCGGGCGTTGATGAGGGATTTGATCCCCGCACCACTATTATGAAGTGGTAAATGCAGAAGCGATTTACGGTATTTCCGCGCGTATGAATACAAAGTACGTCCGCACCTGTTCCCGCATCCTTGTGTGCAGTGATTTCTCTTTTGCTGGACTTTCTCTTCACAGTTTTGATGAAATGTCTGGTCTCCAAAGTTTGCTACGGCAACCACTGCAAAATTCAAAGTAAAAATCAACATTATCTGCCGTGTTGCTGCAGGGATCAAAAATTATTGGCAATTGGATACATCGCGAGGGTCCATGTGGCGGCCTTGTAGCTTAGGGGGGGGGGGAATCAGGCGACACGCGTGCTTACCAGGTTATCCATGTTTCGAACCGACTGAGCAGGGATGCGCTTCAGCGCTGTGCAGCCAGGTCACGTGTCACACGAATATTCATGGTCGCACATTTTTTCCTCGTCAGGTAAAGATCCAGTTCACAACGGGACCAACAAGGAACTTTTCACGCTCGGTGAGCCATTTCGCGGGTTGGTTGAATAGTGCTAAAATGGCGTTCCCAATCTGCCATCTTTGCGAGCATAAAAAAGGATATGACGTTTGCGTCAACCTGAAGCAGCCTGAAGCACAGCGCTATTTCCCAGGGCCATATCGTGTGGAAACCCGCTCTGCTTATGAAGAACTCCTAATCACAGCAGGTCAATGAGCCTCTCTAGGATCCACCGTTCATAATAGAGCTATGACCAAAATCTCAAAACCATGTGCTCTACAATAACTCACCATATCCAATCTATCAATGCATCCGATGCTATTTCAGTATCATCATTAAATCAATACTCATTCGGGTACTTTGGAAGGGTACGAGAAG
This sequence comes from Trichostrongylus colubriformis, assembly GCA_963978905.1. Taxonomy (NCBI): domain Eukaryota; kingdom Metazoa; phylum Nematoda; class Chromadorea; order Rhabditida; family Trichostrongylidae; genus Trichostrongylus; species Trichostrongylus colubriformis. The sequence continues at coordinate 24,975,121 of OZ022260.1, forward strand.
ATGTGGCGAACTGTCATCGTCGTTGTTCTATGAATGCTAGTTAGAAGCTGCTGCTCTTTTCGTGTCCAAGTCTCTTCTATTCCGATTATTCCATTCATTCTATATAGTATAAGTAAAGCAATATGGAATGTGAAAGACTCGAGCGCATCAGTTGAAACCAATGAAACCCGCGCAATAAACGAAACGATAAAAGGACGAGCTCTTTGGACACGGCGGTTATACATGCTCTGGCACTTCCAGGAATCGGCGAGGCGTGATTGGAAGTATCGCTCCCATAAGCGCTTTTGTACCCGCACAAGTTTCCGGAGGAACACATGGTTCCGAAGGGACGGGTGGCAATCGCCACTAAAATCCCGAACGGGCAGGTGAGCCGGTGAGCTGGCGAGGCGGTTGCCCTCGGGTGTCCAGGCGAACCGGGGAACAAAGGTCAGCCTCCCTTCCATTTTTCGAAAAGCCCGGAAGGGCTGACATGAGTGGCTGGTTATCCACGCGCGCTCATGCGAGAGGGTTTTGAGCTGAGCGGATGTGCCGAGTTATGAGCAGAATTAAGCCTCCGCCAAGGAATTTTCAACAGGGTATCTTATTTGGTCCGCTGGGAGGGCGGGGGAAGATCGTGCTCGTTGAGGTGAGCAGTGATCAACGGAAGTTCTCGGTCTGAGAATCCAAGGTGTAAAGAGGAGTAGTGATAAAACTGGTAACTGGCCCTTCAAACCCGAAACCAACCCGACATACAGACGGCCCTCCACGAATAGAAAGTAAGGTAAGACACAATTTTCGAAAGATAAGTTGTTAAGACGATACTACTGAGGGAGTAGCGCATGGCTGAGTCAAAGGGCACACTGTTTTCTCCGTCCTCCTGGAATTGTGGGTAAAAAAAAGTTGCAAAGTTTCTGCAGCCAAAAGGGCATAACTTATTGTGGTGCGAGGTCGACATTAGATAACTCGTTCACAGTTCACAGTTTCAAAACGGCCACAGTAATAGTGTACCCTTCAACCTGATCTCATGCATGGCGAGACTCACAGCGAAGCCTGCTAACCCCAAAAGCCCCTCCGCAGATCCGCTGGCACAAAAAGACCGGAAAAAGGAATCTCCAAAGTTCATAGTCGTGAGGAGCAGTTTCTATCCACGGGTACGCCTTGAATCAATACTCAGGAAACTATGGGATGAAAACGAAAAACTAGCTGATATGGGCTTCTTCATATTTTACAACGATTACAAGAACGTAAACTGGTACTAGCGAGCTACTATACGGACCTGGTGAGAGCTTGTATTACCAACAATGTAGGTGAAATCCCCATGCATGGCGCGTTCCGCAGCAAAGCCGGTCATGCTTGTCGCTGTCCCGTCGGACCCTTGAGATCAAAGAGTGTGTACCGGAGGCATTTCGGCTACAGCGGACAAATTTTCCGAAAATTCGTGGGAAGACTCGCCTCTTCGATGAGAAAAATTTTCCTTGACTGGCGTTCTTCAGAACAACTTACTCCTTTTTGAACAGGTGGTAAAATTCTTGCAAATGTCCTGAATAACACAGCTTAATGTCTGCCACTGCGATTATTTCTTCCAGTACACTGCGGTTGAAGGAGGTTTTGAGCTGCATGCAAGGTTTTGACTCTTGAAGACCAATGTGATTTATTTGATAACGTGCGGTAAAATGACGTGTAGACTCAATCATTGCACCATAGCTTAAGCACGAGGAGTTTAGGTGCAACTTCTCAGTAAAAATTTCAAGATTCCGCTTGTTTTATAGCACCTGACTATTGCTGCTCAGTCATAATGCTTCCAGACAAGTACGAAAATGTTTACTTAAGAAATGCTACATAAAGTTCTGGTAGCTGACCACGTACGGATTTCGAGATGATTTGAGATGATCGAGGCTACTTGAACAACTTTTTGCTCACTATTACTAAACTTTTGAAACCCCAGAATCATATCTCTGACCTCCTCACAGCCTCAAAGTACCGGAGGACCCTCCCTAACAACGGCGCCAGGCAGTTGTAACCTGCAATAAGGAAAACTGGATTGCTCAGCAACTTTTGAACGCGTCTATGATTTAAAATTAAGAGAGGGATGGTTTTTGTGTTTTTCAGATGGTACTTATTGAAATTCTCTTACCATTTTCTCTCAATCTTCTACTTATCTTAGAGACCTTTAGTTACGGGCAGCATGCACATCTATGTATATTTCCTGAAGAATTCGAAGTCATGTACAATAGCGCGTAATATTGAGTTGGTCATAATTAATGCCGCTCTCTCAACAATTTCATTTAGCAAAAACAATAATAAAATTTAGCAACGTGTTTAGATGATTGTTTGAGAGTGCTTGGGTAACGGTTAGGACACACGGTCAGTAGGGCCACTAGGTCACGCAATGCCATGCACACCTCTTGAATCATACACGTCTTCTATATCATCATTCATCAAAACAACAACAGACGTGCAAGGAGTATAGGATTTACATGAACAAATTGTCTGAAGAATTTATCAGTACAAAGGCCACAGGGTCACAGGCTGAGGCCTAGATTCGTGTGTCCCAACCTACACTCGAAAGTGCTTCCATCATCGCAATCAGGGACTGCTTCCCTTTTGTTTGTCATCAAAGCGAAAATTTCTACTACAAAAAAATGCTGCATTGAAGAGTCGGATTAATTATGCACCAACCCATGAAGTAGGCTTTTTTTGGAAGCGGGAGTGATGAGAGATGGCCCTAGTACCGCTAACTGGGTGCTCTGCTGAAATAACGGATCTGTGGCTGCTCGGTTAAGTCCAGTTTTCCTTTGGGCTCATCAAATTGTCCCCCAAGTCATTGTGATATGGAATGAATAGCACCAATATGCCAACGATACTGGCAGTTTAAATGTGCGCAAAATGCGAGACACATCCTCAAACATAATTGACTAACGCTGGATGCATTTTATCCTTCAGTAATCTTTGAATTTTTTGATGAACAGTTGCCACTTTATGATGGAAAACATGTGGATGAGGATATTATACAGTCAGTCAATGATAATTGCCTAGGACACCTGAGTGAGTTCCATTCCTCTCAGGAGAAATGGCAGCAGGTGCAACGAAATTCGATCTCAACTGCATGGTGTGAGTCTCATTCCCTGTTAGTGTGCCTGTTCGAAGGGTTGTCTGCAAATCCAGGGAGTCGGTGTTCTCTCCATGAATAGTCAGCGTGGCCATACTGATGGTAACGGCCGTCATTTTGCTCATCGTCACGGCCGTGGTCACTGTCACGAAGCTCAAGCTTTTCACGTCACTGCCAGGCAAGTCAGCTTACTGTTCAAAACCCATGAAACGAAGATGTGCAGCCCTAAATACGACCATTTCTGCAGGGCATTCGCGCAGTCAAAAGTGAAATAAATAACGTGCCGAGCAGTATTGAAGATTATGAATATCGACGTGTTATACGTTTTATGAATGAAGAATTAGTTCGTTACATCTAGTTTACTCCATTGAAGGTTATCAAAAGAATCATGACAGTTCCATTAAAAATAAGAACATCGTTGTAAAGGAGGAAATGAGCCCAGCTATAACGCCACTGCCCGCGCGGTGTCCTCGATTGCCATTGGTTCTTCTCTGCAATCTCGTTTGAAACCGCTAGTGAAATATGTAGCACACATGCTGAAGACACTTCGTTCTGACGCGGTTGACAGTACATGATGAATGATATTAAGGATGGTCTCGGTATCTCATAGAGGTCTCTGTGGCCGAAGTTGCACCGAAATTGATCATTAACCTTCTTCACTAGCTCTGGCCCTAGTTCAATCCAATACTCGCCTGAAGTTTTCCGAAAAAAGCGCGAAAAACGCGGATCCGCGTTTTTTCGTTTTCTCACTATAACTCGCTTCGTGCTCATTTGATTTCCTTATAAACGAATAGTTTTCAAAACAGCTCTTCGAGCTCTACAAGATGGTTTTTGCAAATTTTAGAAAAGGTAGTTTTTACGTTTTCGCATGTGCAAAGTGCCAGTGGGCACTCCCTAGCGAACGACGCGCACTATTATTTCAACCAGGAGGCAAAGCTGCCCCAACTTACCTCGACAACGCATAGAGCTGCTATCCTAGGCGCTCATGTACTATGGGGGTGGCAGTCAAGAACAATTTCTAGGTAGCGGAAATTTTTTCCTCACCCTGAGAGGTCAAGAAGGAGCTCCGAGGAGTGTTTTCAACCAGAAAAAAGATTAAAAAAATACTTGCTCCACCAAAATACATTCACCCATCCCGAAACTCCTTCCCCCTCAAGGCTAAGGCAAAAACCACATTCGTTACATTGATATCTTAGTACATTCTACCACATCAAAAAACATCATACTAGAATGGTCACGAATAAAAACCCAACGAACAAAAAAGAGACAATGAAATAACTAGGACCATGCATTTAGCCTAAGCCTTTGGGGGGGGGGGGGAACTTCACACACGGGAGATCATTAATGGCAGGCAGGATTTCGTTTGTATCTTTACTTTCAGCATTATAAAATAAAAACATCGCAATGACAATCGGACACGTTGATATTACAAGTTTCGAAGGTTTGTAATGGAATTAATTCTCTATACATGGTAATTTCAAAAGTTTTTGAGTGCCACCCCCATAGTACATGAGCGCCCTATCCTATTCAAAACTGACTGGTTTTTATCCTTTACGGTTGATATTGATCATTTTGGTATCAGTTCACTCAATTATTGACAGTCATCATTTGTGATTGGCTGAGAGCATGTTTTCTGAAATTCAACCATCTCACCAACCACTTAGCTCAAGGGATTTCAACTGCATTGGTCAAGTGCACCATTATTGAATTATGTATAGAGCCTGCTGAATCCGTCTGTCTGAATGAAAACTACAGCTCAGCTCCGATCCCGAAACCACTGAAGAGATTTGCATGCCTAAAAAACTATAAACATTGACTTCTATCATGTACAGGGGGTGCCAAAAAAAGTAATTTTGCCCACGACTCACATCTGCCAATTATACAGTTAGTGCCGTAAGAGTGTTAAAAATCGCGCGAAAACGCGTTTTCGCGCGATTTTTAACACTCTTACGGCACTAACTGTACAAAACATAGGGAAACGGAAGAGATAAAGGTATTTGGGCAAAATATTCCCGAAATGTTCCTCTAAAAGCAGGAACAAGCTGTGGCTCCCTACGTTCACCTTTAAAAAAATATGGAGCTTTCATTCGGCGCAGTCGGGCTTCGGAGTATCTACAGTATCAAGGTCTAGTTAAAACAGCGAAGCCAGGTTCCATGGTAGGTCATTTGTGGGAAGCATCGTAAGGATAGGTCCTTCGGTTCATGGAAATCACAGAGCCCCTGCTGCTTGGACAAGGCTGCTATGATCCAAAGTATCATTTTCATGCCTCAAATCCGCCTCCGGAGGGGTTTCAGTGGTGAGGACACGTTTTGGCTCTTAGAAACGAAGGGCGCTGGGAACGCGAAAAAAACGGGATCTCAAAGAACACCAACCAGTATGAATCCCCTTAGGTACCCAGAGTGAACGGACCTCAGCAAGGTTGTGAACGAAGGCGACGAAATTTCGGATTTTGCCCAGTTGAGGTGACACATCTTGTTCACTCTTTCCTCCCTCTCGTTCCTGCTCGTGCAGAAGGCTGCCACGGAGTATAGTGATAGAGTGAGGTCTGCTCTCAAATCTGGTGATGAAATTACCTCGATAGAATCAGCTGTAGTTCGACTAAAATGGGGTTGAAAGTGGAGAAGACAAAATTACTTTTTTTTGGCACCCCCTGTACATAGCTCCATTTTCCATGAGGCTGTTCAAAAAGATCTGCCGCAAGGAGCGGCGCATTTCAAAATATCATAACTAGGTTCATACTAAACCTTATTCATCAAAGTGAAGTCAGTGTAGTTTGACACACCTTCCCCAAAGTTTCTGTCAAGCAAGTATTCCATTTCCGTGAAATCTAAGTCACGAGAACTTTTTGAAAGCCATTTCGAAATGTCCAGATCAGTCACAAGCTCAGAAAAAGCAATAATTTGTGAGGAGGAGGCCTGCAGAGGAAGGAAGGTGCGGGAAAACTTCGATGCATAGTTGCGACAATTTTCGCTGTGAGTTTTGCAGTATGAGGCGCGGAGTTATCTTGAAGCAAGAAATACCCCCTTTTACTGTTGCCGGCAACATCTGTTTTCTTTCCAAAAGTTACTTCTAAATCACACAGTAAGAGTCTGTTGTAACAGCTTAACCAGCTTGCAGAAAGCTATAGTGGATCACATTTTTACGACGCCACTGAACAGTCTACATAGTCTTTCTGGGGTGGTGATGTGGCTTGGACAAACATTGAGGTGAGGAAGACTCATCAACCCACACGTACCCCCGCTTCTTGTTATTGTACAAAACCCATATTCCATCTTCGTTTTTCTGACGAATAAGGTTAGAGCAGACGTTGAGGCAGATCGGCCATTGCTCGTCGGTCAAATCATGAGTTATCCGCTACTCCTTCCTCTTGCCATGCCAACTGATTCAGGTGCCTCGATACTGTACTGTACTGAACTCTATGTCTGTTGCCATCGCTCGCATTGTTGCATCCCGCTTTGACTCAACACCTCTACGTAGAGCTTGAGCATCCAGCCAGAATCAAGCATGGCGTTGAGGAAAATTTTCAATAAGTAGACCCTCCCCCAAAAAAAAGGTGGCCTCCATACATACGTCCCCCTTCTTCAGGTTCTGCCATTTCTGTGATTTCTACCCAACCAATGCGAGCCAATACGTCAAGAAAAATGTCCTGATCAAATAAGAGCAATAAGAAAAGATGGACACTAAATAGGAGTCATGTAAAGCGCTCCACTGTGCCCTATACTAAATTTGCACATTTTTTGAATACCGAGAATTTACTTGCACTCCACCTTTTGGAGTACTGTGGACTGTTTTCTTAATGACTTCCTTATACCAATCTAAATGCCGCTTGATTTCCCTAATGCGTAATTCTCGATGGGTATCCAGTGGAGGGAAATCTTAAAAAATTTTGAAGTTTCGCTTCAAATGGTCATGACTCTCTTCAAATTAACTATATGGGTGTTTTGCTGTTGAGGGTCTGCGAGGTCACCGCAGGGTTATTGACATTGGCTGTTCGTTGTGGATCGCACCATGCATGAGGTTTCCATGATGATTGAGTTAAATTGGTTTCGGTTTAGAACCCAGTTAGTCAGTTTTGTCACATCTCCCCCTTTATTTTTTGAACCATCAGCCTAAAAATCCGTTGATCACTGCCTACTCACCGATTAGACCCCCTCCCCTTCCAGTGGACCAAATACTACCCTCATCGAGAATTCCTCGACGGAGGCCTGAGCCTGCGTACAGCCACTACAAGCTACCAGGGTGTGTACACATTGGTACGAATGACTTTTTTAGCACCCTATGTGCGAACGCTTAACTACTTCCTCGCACCTCATGTGCGAGAAAGTAATTAACCAGCAGAGGTCAGCAATAAATCGCTCAACTCATTAACTAAATGTAATGTCCATAAAGGAAAAATTAGAGCACTTTTATTATAGTACGAACTAAAACACTCATTACATTCACGAAATGTACAATAGGTAACAAATAAAGCTAATAGCATCTCATATTAAAAGTGTGAAGATACAACTATTCTCTTGTATGACTGCCTTACGGGCATTCTATTACGTTTCATAAAGATTAACAATGTGTAATATGCTTAGGGCATTCTATGACATTTCATCGACTTTAATAGCAATATGCCATAATATGGTAAGGTTGGATAATATTGGGTAGTTTAAAAAGTTTTTCGTGTTTTTAAATACCGCTTTTTACCTCCAAACTGCTTTCCAGCAATCTCTTCTGTACATACACATGTAGTACAAGTCCACACGCATCTATAGGTATTATTGTCTTCCATCTCCCGGATAACCTTTTTCGGCAAAATAAACATACTGTACTACATGTGACAACGGACTTGTACTACATGTGTATGTACAGAAGAGATTGCTCGAAAGCAGTTTGGAGGGAAAAAGCGGTATTTAAAAGCACGAAAAAACTTTTTAGACTACCTAATATTTGGGCTTCAATAATTCAAACCCGTAGGTTTTATTCCATTTATTTATATCCATTATTCCAACTATTTTTTTTATTTGCAATGCTATGACTTCTGAAAATGTTGCAATCATTCCCATTCACCAGCATCCGACTGGTTGCCATAGCACCATTGAACTGAACTCCCTTTTTTCGAAAATAATCCTTTAATCAGAATTTCATCCACTCTGTTTTTCATCGGTAGACATTACATTTAGTTAGTGAGTTGAACGGTCTATGGCTGACCTCTGCTGATTAATTACTTTCTCGCACATGAGGTGCGAGGAAGTAATTAAGCGTTCGCACATAGGGTGCCAAAAAAGTCATTCGTACCAATGTGTACACACCCCAAGCTACCATAGCCACGTTTGTTCTCGAAGTCAAAATCTGCGGAAGAGAGCTCGAGTACCAGTACTTCAGTGCTCGCTGTAAAAGTGCGTTTGAGCCGAATGCAAGGGCAAGTGGTAACGTTTGATTTAAGGCAACAGATTTCATTAAAATCATGGGTAGTGTACTAGAACACTATGTGCTCATGACTCCTTGACTAACTCAAATCCTCTCTTAAACAACCTGACCTTTTTTAACAAACCCCGAAATGGATTACTTTGCAACAACTTAGTACGAGCGAGATTCACCTGCATGATATCACGAAAGCTGCAGGGTTTTCATAACATGACCTAAGAGACCGTCGCCAGCGTAAAATTCGGGCCGTCTTCCCATTAATTTGGTAGGAGTACGATTTCTTCCCTTCAGAATTTTTTCTGCATGACCGCAACAGCACTTTGTTCTAACGATACACAGGCAGGTAGAGGAGTGTGTCGTTTGGACAGATTTCGCCACGGAGCGAACACGATGCGTCCTAGTAGAGGCGCCGTGTGTAGTTCCGTCGTGGAGCGATTTACCGTGTCCTGCGGCAACTACCCATGGCGCCCCAGCTCGCTCGCACGGTGTGTTGCAAAACCCGTCCCAATGATTCAAACTCATTGAGTAACTACGTTTGTGGACGTGAAAAGTTCAGCCGCTTTATCTCATGGTTCATAACGTAAGGTGAAGCGCGTAGAAGTGGTCCGCCTATCTCCAAATTTTGTGAGACTAGGGATTCAAAGGCAAAAAGCGCTCCGCAGCCCAATATTGAAGGAATACAAAATAGTTGCTGATGAGTACCATCCATAACGTGTGGGTGAAAACGCTGTCGACCCTATTTCAAAGGAGGCTATCCACACCGCGCGCACCATCCCACGTTATCTGATTTACTGCAATGAAACCAAGGGGTTAAATCGTGTGAGGACGAAACATAGAACAGGATGAAGAGAATGCGAAGGTTAAATTCAGCTCATTTATTCACAAGCTCCAAAGTATGATGAACGTCTCCTCACCAAATGCCCTCTTCCCCTTATGAGGCAACCATCTATCAAGAACGTTACCTTCTCGAGGTTTTCCTCCAGACCCGTTATCCCACATCATATGACACTCCCAAAGGTTCAGTGAGCGAAGGATTGTTTGAGTTCAATATTCGCAAGTGTTCAGCTCGTACAAGGCTTAGAAAAATATTGAGCACTTGGTAATGCTGTCACATTAATTTTACGAAGAAAGATGAATTTGAATGGCAATTACGAACAAATAATTCACAAATCACGTCTGCATGGGTATGTTGTGGATCGCGTGTGATATGTATGAAGTAGGAAGTGGTAGTTTTAATGTTCAATGCAGTCTCATTCGCGCAATGCGGGAATCTATTCCTTTATCAACGCCCAATCAAGCCAACAATGACATCCATTCCTCCGGAGTAGGCTGGTAGCAGCCTCGTCTGGGAGGGCAAGTATAGGCCAAATCGTATGCACCTGTCCCACGATTGTGAATGGGACCGGAATGCGCAGCCCATCTCACAGAAAAGAATGATGACGCCAAATACTATAACCTTTCACTCTGAGATGTTGGGAAGTCACGGAGACCCTTTTAGGACCACCGTTGCTGGCTCATCCCCATGCGCCGGGTTGCGTTCTGCTGAAAGTCGCTCGTGCTGGGTTCAAAGAGTTCAAAGTCAGGCGACGTGAGGTAAGTACCTTTTGATAACAACGTTGGGTCAGTTCCGATGATCAGTTTTGATATCGTCGAATTTGATGAATTTGGACACTCTTTCTCTAGAATCACCGTTCGGTGGTTTGATCTCAAAGAGATTTGGGTTCAGCAGATTCGAAGAACCTGTCAGAAATGATCTAACTATGGTCGAAAAACTAATTTTGTAAAAACCAACCCAACTTGTCGGACAACCAAATGGTGAGTTTTCAAAAAAAAAAACACGGATGAAAGTGGAATGCATAAAGGGTTCATTTTCCACCAGATTAGATATTTCAACTAATGGCAAGAACTAACTAATGGAAAATTTCCTTCTATGTGGAACTGGGTCCACTTGTCACTAGAACTTCGATCTGGAAAACACCTTGAATCGATCACTCCTAACTTGGCAACGGATCCCAAACTTAAGTTGATGTCCCGCGCTCTCAAAGGTATGCGTTTTCAGTGAATTTGAAAAACAGTTTATCACTGATTAAAAACAACAACAACGAATGACGGTGGTGGCGATTTTCTATTCCTCCATTGACTCTTCCAGAAGTGCTCTACCTAGCTGCTTCGTCTTTCTTACCACTGCGCAGCATTTTTGCTGAATAAGCAACATTTCAAAACATACAGTAATACTGTGAAAAGATCCCATTCTATCAAACTCACCAGTGTCCATATGAGGAGTAGCGAAATAATGAATCCGAAAATAAATCGCACCATCCAGAGCAGCTCCACAAGCATTTTTTCCTGACTGGTTCTTTTCTCAGTAGGGATAAATGGCAGAAATGGCGGTATTGTGACCATCTGTAACATAGTAGTACAGTTAGTAAATCAGAAACACAGAAAAGGCAGCAAGACAGAAGAGTGAAGTGAGGTTGAACGGCAAATGACGAAATAGGCCTCACTCCAGCTCCTCCCCTTTACGACTATCCTTAGGTAATCTCTTTGACTGGCAATACTATTTGAATAATAGCAAGCTGCGGTGGGATTATCAACTAAATTCGCAAGGGACCTCAAGGTGACACATTTTGAAGTTTTTTCTTGAAAGCTCCACATCCGCGGTGTTACTGGAGGATAACAGCAAACATGTTGGGAACGAGCTCCCTTCATCAATCACCATGGTGGCGATTGATGACGGGCTTTTGGTGCTGAAGGCTTCGTTGTGAGTCGCGCCATGCATGAGATCAGGTTAAAGTGTTCACTATTACTGTGGCCATCTTGAAATCGTAAACTGTGCAAGAGGTATATAGTGTCGACCTCGCACCACAACCTAAGTTATGCGCTTTTGGTTGCAGAAACTCGACACATTTTTAGAGCCCACAATTCCAGGACGACCGAGGAAGCCGTGAACCCTTTGTCTCCGTTTCTTATTGTCTTAACCACTTATCTTTCAAGCATTGTGTCTTACTTTACTTTCTATCGTGGATGGCTGCTTTCTGTATGTCATTCGAGTTTTCAGTGAAGAATAAATAAATTGTTTCGAGTTTGAAAGCAGTATCCAGTTTTATCACTTCTCCTCTTTACTCTTTGGACCCTCAGACCGAGACGAGACAGACGTCGCAAATCTTCTCTTTTGATCGGCAGCAGCAGGAAAAATCTTGGCACAACCAGTTAGCGAGACCTAGTTTATATTCAAAAGGAATCTTTCAATGTATCTTACTGCCCTTGAAATATTAAAACCATGCGGTACCGCTTCATCTGCCCTATAAAAAGGTAGAAGTAAAGACTTATGACGTGAAGTTTCAAAAAAAAAACTTGAAGCTCCAAATCAACCGTATCCCATGGGGATCGAGTTGCAACCAAAACCATAAGCTGGAAACGAAATTTTATTCGGTTGATTTCGACTGACCTGGTTGAGTTCAAGCTCACACTCCAGCCCACAAGTCATTGGCGATGAAAACGATCCTGTATGTGAAAGAGTTTCAAAATTCTGTTTTTTGCTTTTATTGTGATTCCAGTGACATTACATGACAGGTTTAGCCCATCGTAAAAGTGGGACTCCAGAAGTGGTGCTAGTTCAAATTGATAACCATATTTGAGAGAAAATGCTGCAGAAAACTCATAATATGTAAGTGCCATCTAAAAATTCAAATACCATCCCGCTTTTTACTTTGAACATACTTTTTATTTCGAACATACAACATATCACATACGCGTTCAAAAGTTGCTGAGCAATTCGGTTTTGCTTTTTGCAGGTTACACTAGCTGGCGCCGCTCGTTAGGGAGTGCCCTCCGGTACTTTGAGGCTATGAGGAGGTCAAAAATGTGATTCTGGAGTTTTCCAAAAGTTTAGTAAGTAAGTAAGTGAGCAAAAAGTTGTATGAGTAAGCCTCGATCCACTCAAAAGCATCTCGAAATCCGTACGTAATCAGCTACCAGACCTTTATCGCATTTCGTAAGTAAACATTCTCGTTCTCGTTTGAAAGCATTATAACTGAGCAACATTTGTGAGGTGCTGTAAAACAGGCGGAACACTTGAAATCTTTGTCAGGAAGTCAAGGTTCTAATAGTTCTCTAACCTTTCAGGCTCCAATTGTAAGTATCTATTTATTAATCAATTTTTTTCAACCAGGTGTTTAATTTGCCATGACTAATTGTTGCGAGATATTGTAGGTGTTGAAAAATGCTGTGGGAGAAGGCACGAATCCCATTATGAGCATCGGGTGGAAATATTATAGAAATGATACCTACGTTATTCAAAAATTCACGTTAAGACTCAAGGTGACACATTCTTGAAAATCATTTGAAGTCAGGAAGGAGAGTGGGAGGAGCAAAAGAGTCTCTTTTCCTCTTCCACTTCAACACCAAATAAGTCAAATTTCAACATACTCGGACCAGATAATATTACGTTGTCCCAAAAATCTTGCGGGATTTTTCAAAAAAAATTAATAACTCTTGTTTACTTCGAGGCACCCAACACGCGGTGTCATCTACTATGAGTGGTCTTGCGGCACCAAGTCTAGGCGGTTCAGGAATATGGTAGAGCGTTCTCTAAGCTTTCTAGTAAAATATATATTGACCCACCAGATTCCCTTGTGAGAGCTACAGTTCCCGTAGTCGATGCCCATCCAACACGCGGTGTCATCTACTATGAGCGGTCATGCGGCACCAAAGCGACGGAAGCTTGCCACTCCATCAACGCTGCATTGGACAAGGGATGTGTGAGCTACGAGACCGTGCGCCGCTGGCTCATCAGCTTCGGCAACGGCGAGATTGACATGGAAGGACTGTGCTACTTCTGACTAGGAAAGGATTTCAACTGACCGTTGAACTTTGGAATGAGACCCAGATGAATCGATAGAGCTTCAATCGCTGATTATAACTGTAAAAACCAAAATTGCTGAAGGGCATTCTGAAGCGAGTTACGAGGGGTCAAAGTTTGCCTGTGACACGTCATTAGCGAGGAACTTTGCCATTAGCACGGCCATTGCGAGAAGCTAGCAAGGCCACCGTGGCTCACTGGTGGTGTTAGACCTGCAGGAAAGGGGTCTAGGGTTTGATCCCCGCCGGTGAAGAACTTTTGCATTTTGTGTTTCAATGTCTACATGTTTACTTGAATAAGGACACTACGTTCGGAAGCCCATAACGCGCGAGCCAGTCCTTGTCGCACAAAACCAGTGTGATTTTCGTGTTAAGGGAGTCATTTTACCCCGATGGACAAGTTTTTAGGCAGTTCGAGACCTTGACCAAATTTCGGAAAATTTCACGAGCTATTAGGTGGCAGCACAATGAACAAAGGATAAGTCGTTGACCCTTGCCTAGGAATTGCTCTTATTTGACGCTTGTTTCGCACGATTAGTGCGACGGGCAAGTGTAACAGGTACGTGTGGGTTATCGTGTTCAGAATGCAACAATTTTTGTCGAATAAAATTGAAAAAGTGCCACTTTACCCCCTGGCCACCCCCAATTTTCCGAAGTTGGAGCTGAAACTTTGAATCCTCACAACTCGCTTCAGAATGCCGTTCAGCAACTTTGGTTTTCACAGTTATAATCAGCTTTCATAGCTCTATTGATCCCCGTGGTCTCATTTCAAAGTTTCACGCTCAGTTGAAACCCTTTCCTACTGAGACGCGGAAGGAATGCTTCTGCACGGGGTGCTGGTACAAGGCGAGACAGTCACCGCTGCCGTATGCACCCACCAGCTCCAGCAGTTCGCTGTCGCTGTTCCAGAAAAGCGCCGGAAAAGGTCCGCGGTTACCCTACTTCATGACAACGCCCGCTCCCATTTCGCGAAAAGTTCCCAGGCCAGGTTATAGGAGCTCGGCTGCGATGTGCTGCCCCATCCACCGTACTCTCCAGACATTGCCCCTTCTGGCTATCACCTTACCCATCCTCTCGAATCCTTCCTGGCCAAGAGAAAATTCGTTGATTATGACTTGCTTGCGAAGGCGATCGCTGACTTCTTCGACTCTCAGAACTCAGAGTTCTGGGAGGAGGGAATCAACGATTTACCTATGAAGGGGCAGAGTGTTGTCGATAACAATGGTGAATACGTTGTTGCCTAATTGTTGCTTGTTGGAAGAAATAATAACAAAAATTAATGATCGAAAAAAAATCCGACAAGGCTTTTGGAACAACCTAATAGTATTTAGGTGAGAAAATGCTGAGGGAGATGCTGACGAATTCCAAGATGAGCATCGGGTGGAAATAGTAGTTATACCTATGTTAACCAAAAATCCACGTTGAACCTCAAGGTGACACATTCTTGAAGATTATCTGAAATCAGAAGGTAGAGTGGGATGAGCACAGAAAAGAGTCCCTTTTCCTCTTCCACTTCAACGCTAAATATGTCGAATTTCACCATACTCTGACCAGATAGTATTTTCGTCTCCAATCTTAGCAGCACACTTCACAACATCACTAAACGCCGTAGCAACCCTCTGTACAAGAAGGATCGGGGCTTTGCCAAGCCACCATGATGCGTTGTCTGAACTAGGCGAAATCAGTAATTCCATCACCTTCTCATACGACCATGCTACGATGTCCAAATTGGGTAGTTGAGGGGATTCGGATTGTGTGGTGCCCTTGAATTTTCTGTTTTCCAATGCCCCTCGTTTCGTTTCCAAAAACCAGAACGTCTCATCACCCTTGAATCCTCTCCGGAAGCGGGTTCGAGGCATGAAACATGACTCCTAGCAGCATTCGTGAACCGGCAGTCTTTGAGAGGCTGCTCACGAGAGCGACCGCGGAAGTGGGCTCCGCTGTTTCAGGAAGTTGATGGGCCCGTAGGTGCTCTGGAGCCCGACGGCGCCGTCTGATGACTTCGTATTCCATGACGGCGATAGTGATGAGGAATAGCCCCCTTCGCATATGGAATACATTTGGTGAATATTTTGTCCCATACCACTATTATCTCTTTCATTACCCTCTGTCCTGTTTTCTGGGCGGATGGAAGCCGTGAGCAAAGAAACCCTTTTTTGGCCCCTTCCCTCCCTCGTAGAGTTGCATTACAATACTCGCAAAAACACTGTCTGAGTGTCTAGAAAGAGCGGCACAGGCAAGTACAGGTAAACTATTAGGTGTGTGCAGAATAAATGGCCAAAACATAACTGGCCATAACTTCGCTCAGCCACAAGTTTACTTGTTGAAATAAAAAACATTCGAATCTACAGAATTTCGCCAACGATTTGTTTAAGAAAATATGTCATCATGATCAAATTCTGGATTGCGAGAATCAATAAAGTCAAGAATGGCATTTTTACCGTGCATAATTTTTCTGCCGCAGGTTTGCATCGAGAACCGGGAAAAAGTGGTAATCCGTCAGGGATAGGTCTGGAGAATAAGCGGCGTGAGGGAGAGGCTCGATGCCTAACTGCATCATTTTCTTACTGGGTGCGCAAAACAACGCAAAACCCCACAGCTCGCAAGTCACCCGGCAGAAACTGATCGAGACTCTCCCTCACCCCCCTTATTCCTCAGACTTATCTCTGACGAATTACCACTTTTTCCCGGTTCTCGATGCAAACTTGCGTCAGAAGAAGTTCGCCGAAACGATGCATGTTGAAAATGCCATCGTTGACTTCATTAATTTTCGCAATCCTGAATTTGATCATGACGGCATATTTTCTTCACCAGATCGTTGGCAAGGTTGTGTGGAATCGAATGGTTTTTATTTCGACAAATAAAGTTGGGTCGTCGTTGTTAGTCCGGAATTGGTCCGAAGTTATGGCGTTTTAAAAAAAGTGTTCCGTTTTGGCCACACAATACTCGCATAACGCATCGCATAACGTCGCAATGAAATGATGAAAATGGGCTCGATCTGTTTGATAGTGATTTGGAATGATCCCGTTTCACACTCCACCGTTTAATGCGCGCAATGTTGTTCGCCAATAGAGCTGGTATTGTATACCTAGTGACTTGTACCGTTAGATCTCATTTCATGTGCCAACGCTACCAGCAAACATCTGTTCTACTTTGCTAATGACATTAACAGAGTATTCTCAAACCAGTGGAGATCATTATCTAATATTGTGTACAGCTCAGTATACATAAAAACATGAACAAAGGTTAAAGTTTTTGACGTTAATCCATCCCTTCTGCAGAACGCGCCGCGCATTCCAGCTTCATTCAGAATCACTCAGACAGGTGAATGCCGTTTGGCTTATACAGTGACTTGAGGAACCAGCTAATGTAGAGGTCCAAGCTTTTATCTTCCCAAACGAGTCTGATTCCAATCCACTCACTTACCCCGGAGGTAGCTGTAGGCATGGCTGGCCTGAGCGAGCATTAAGGCACAATTTGATCCCGGCACCATGAACGCGGAATGCACGTCTCCTGTCACTACATCACCTTCCCCCAGAAAAATCCATGTTTATCTGGAGTCATAACACATTGCATGACGTGCATCTTCCCGTGATCTGATCTGCAGGGTGATCCATAACTCGTGCAACAAATTTTGCGTTATCGCCATTCCCTATAGTCTATTTATAATTATCTACAGCTTGATATATCAATGCTAACAACAGTGTATCTTGAATAATACCGGCTAATTTTTGTGGCTTCTACTTCACCTTGCTATCCAGAGGCTTAGGTCGCCTTCATACTTTGCGGCGACGGCGGCATGGCGTGGCTGCGTGTCTCCGCGTTTCCCGCGTCCCACCCTGTCGCGTTCCATGCGCCGTCTCTCCGGGACTGGGACTTCTGTACAGAATTTTCGTTACCACCTCCAGTTCGCACCTGCTTCGCACCTACCTCGCACTTAGGCAAGCTGTGTGACCTCATCTAATTGACTGCTTTACCTGTCAACTTCTTTTCGGCAGTGATCGATATACGAAAAAAATGAAGCAAGTTCAATATGGTTGAGGATCATGAGACAAGCAAAAATATCTCAAGAAATAATAATGTTATACAGTTAATAACCTTACCTGTAGGCGCGCAATGTTGTTCCACTACGGCGAATTACTGATGCACCCAATATTTCACTCCCAAATTATTATAACTGCAGTGGTAGAAGCTGAGATGAGCGTTTATCGTAACGAATTGAATTCGATAATCCTTTTGCATATTTACTCAACTGACAAACCCTTTACACATTCCAAGTACCATAACTGATGTGACGGATATCTTTCATTTTCTTGTTGACCAGTTTTATTTGCTCGCTGACCGTTTTGATTAGCAGAGCAAAATGCGTTCTCCATTCTGTATTCAGTGGTATCCAGCTAATGATTTATTTTGAAAATTGCTAGATTTATTCGATCTAATATGAATTATCCTTCCTTGTTTCTTCTCACCTTCATGTCATGTTAGAGGAGGCAACATAGAGCAGTCAATTGAAAGAGGTCACCCAGCAGATCAAAGGAGGTGCCAGGGAGGTGTGAAGTAGGTGCGCGACAAGGTGCTAACGAGTATTTTGTACAAAAGTAGCACACGCCCCTCCGCCCTCCCTCATGCCACTCTACTTCGCCGTCTGTAAACGCAGCCACGCCTTGCCGCCGGCACCGCAAAGTATGAACGGGGCTTTACAGAAGTGCTATTCTCTGGATGAGTAATGCCGAATTTTTTCCTGGACATCGCTCATCGTTTGAAGGTGAGCGACACTCCATGGTACTTTGCACTAGGGCCGGAAACGATTGTGGTGGCTTAAAAGCTCTGAAGGCCACACATAGAAGAACAAGACGTATTCGAAATGTCTGTGATCAGCAACTCAACGGAAAGCGGACTTATCAAACAGGTGCCACTGGTTGCAGTGAATGAGGTTGAAGTAATTCAGTTCAAAAAAGCGTGAAGTCACATTAACTATAGGGGAAGTCACATAGCAAAATCCGTGTTGGATTCTTCATGGATCACTCCGTACGAAGCCCATTGTCAATTTGTGCAAAAATTTGTGGGCTATGGAAGAGGATGTGATTTTCCACAAACGGCCAGAAAGGTAGCATCAGTAGCCGTACATGAACAACGCAGATTTCGCTATGAAGTATGGCAAATTGCAGTATCTCAACTGGTGTGAAAACCGATTTCATCGAGAGAAGTCACCGTAAGGGGAAATTGATGAGGCAAAATAAAATTATAGCGTGGTCCTCGTTCCATGACTTACGGTTAGGAGCACGTCAATTGACCAAGTTATCGCATATGCGAAGTAACAATTGTGGGCAGTGGTGAAAAGCGTAGCGCGTTTCAAATCGAGATCGATCGATGTTGCTCACCTTTCTTTTTCCTTGCAACTAGATCCATTAGGAAAATTCAAGAGTTCTGAGCAGAAAACATTTCGAGGTTTGCGAACAAATCCCGTTCAGTGATATTAGATAGATCTGATTTTTGAATGTACGAGACTTTCTTCAACGTAATCTCGAAACTATCCTTGAAGTGGTGAAGTCCAGATTACAGAGAAGAAAATCATGAATTTACCAAAATTCTTAATGCATTGTACGGCGTTTCAAAAAAATTTTGAGTCATGTAATAAGTTCGAATTCGCCAGTGAATTTCGATTTTCTCCAGTACGGTTTCTCTCAACCGAAATCTGATCACCGTATCGCACAATCGTTCTCGAAATTTATTGTAGAGGTTCAGTCGAGGAACATATTTTGAGATTATGAGCAGTCTAATCCAGAGCAATCGTTCCGAGAAGGTGTCATTGCATAGTAGGAACCGACGATTGAATCTTTGATCAATGTCCGCCCATGACAGGTGATGCCTGACTCTTCTGAAAGAGTAGAATCATTCAAAGGTAGCGGGGATGGGTATCCTATGCACAACACAATGGTCAACCCCGTATTATCCATTTCAGTTAACGTGCATCGCACGTTGCAGAGCAAAGGAGCGCAGGATTTCGGCTCACCAAGTCCTGAAGGACTGGATTGTAAGATCAGCACAGGGATCTGGATGTTGCAGTATTTCGGTTCATTTTGTGGGAAGGCAAATGTTGGTTGAGCCGTCCTCAATGAAAGATTTAGGGAAGAGGGTTAGAAACGCCAGCCCTGTGGACACGTGCTCTCCACTCAAAGGATATACAGACTGTAGCGCTTGAAAATGTGAAAGGTTTCTTGCGCTACTTTTTCGGTCCTCTTTTGCGCACAAGAAGTCAGATGACTGTAAATGTTCATGCCATCAGCAATCGGGTGTTAAAGGGTGGGCTAGGCCAGACAAAACTCCTTGTATCTTTGATGTAGAATCTTGATGCATTTGAGCACACCGAGATTCCATATCAAAGTGGAACATGTGGAGCATCCCAACAGAGGATCAGTCAACGTCAAGCGCGCCGTTTTTGATTTGCCAGATACAGAGATTGTTCATGGTGCTTTGAGGGAGCTTCTCCAAAATGATGGGAAGTTACTCACTGAGCGGGAAAAAAGAAAAAAGGTTTTCTCACTACTGGCCATCATGATATCTTTCGATAAGCCTGCCACATGATAGCAGTTTTCCTCCTGCAAAATATCAGGTTGTCCCAAAAGTCTTGTCATATTTTTTTCGATCATCACTTTTTATTTTTTTTTGTCCAACAAATAACAATTAGGCAACAACGTAGTGACCATTGTTATCGGCAACCCTCTGCCACTTTATAGGAAAATCGTTGATTCCCTTCTCCCAGAACTCTGGGTTCTGAGAGTCGAAGAAGTCAGCGATCGCCTTCGCAAGCAAGTCATAATCAACGAATTTTCTCTTGGCCAGGAAGGATTCGAGAGGATGGGTAAGGTGATAGCCAGAAGGGGCAATGTCTGGAGAGTACGGTGGATGGGGCAGCACATCGCAGCCGAGCTCCTATAACCTGGCGTGGGAACTTTTCGCGAAATGGGAGCGGGCGTCGTCATGAAGAAGGGTGGCCGCGGACTTTTCCGGCACTTTTCTCGAATATCGACGGCGAGCTGGTGGAGCTGGTGGGTGCATACGGTAGCGGTGACTGTCTCGCCTTGTACCAGCACCTCGCGGAAAAGCATTCCTTCCTCGTCCCAGAACCAGCACAGTCCCAAGCGTGGTTTGTCTTTCATGTCAATCTCGCCGTTGCTGAAGCTGATGAATCAGGGGCGCACGGTCACGTAGCTCACACATCCCTTGCCCAATGCAGCGCTGATGGAGTGGCAAGCTTCCGTCGTTTTGGTGCCGCAAGACCGCTCATGATAGATGACACCGCGAGATGGGTGGGTATCGACAACGGGCATTGTAGCTCTCTCCACGGGATCTGGTTGGTCAATATGAATTTTCCTAGAAAGCTTAGGGAACGTTCTGCCATATTCCTGAACCGCCTGGACCTGCCTCGAAGTGAACAAGAGTTACTGGAAAAATAGGACAAGACTTTTGGGACAACCTAATATTTTGTCGTACAGGATAAATTTGTTATAATTCACCGTTGAAGTAGTAGTGTTGATATACTCATTGCATGTGTTTCAGTACTCTTCACTGTTCGAAGCTGCAAAAGATCTTGTCGAGGTGAATTACAGACTTTTGGAAAAGTCAAATTCTCTCAGAGGTGGCTATTCGCACCACTTCGACGTAACGTAGCTCCGAGTGGAGCTTATGCCTTCCTTATAAAGTTAGTCAAGCAGAAAGCAAGGGAAATTGCATGGAGACTCCTCAATAGCTGGTGGTACCGACGCACCATTTTTCAATGCACCATTTTTGATCCTGAATTGTGGCCTCATGCTGTGGCAGTTGAACATCACAAGTCGCGTAATCCAAGGAGCTGTCAGAATCGGCACAGACTAGGCACTGTACGTGAGGACATTCTAATTAATCAGTAATTTAAACCCGGCAAAGTGCTAAACATTTAAATACTGCGTAGAGGGAAAAAGCACTTCATCAGTTTTGGGTACACAACTTTCCAGTATGCCTTCGTCAACCTCTAAGGCAGTGTTCATACTTTGCGGCACCGGCACCGGCGTCGGTGGGACAAAACCATGTACTCGCCGCCGACCACTGCAGCACTGTGGTGACAAGCTCAGTTTATGAAACGCTCGACCTACTGATAGAACCATACAAAACCATGATCGTGGCGAGAGCTCACAATTCCGAATTCGAATCATGGCGTAGTCCCAAACTATGGCAAGATTTGAACATTCGCGGGCTCACAGCCATCTTACCGTCATATGGTTAGGCCCACGTTACACAAACGGAGCGCGTCACCGGCGGACACATGATTTTGTCGCCGCCGGTGCCAGTACCGCGAAGTATGAGCGCGGCCTAAATATGCTCTGATTGTGTCTACGCGGAAATGTTTCCATGTTTCCTACGACTCACGAATCAATCCGTTTCTACCAGCTTTATTGTCGCTGATTATTCTATACATTCTAGACCATTCTATACCACAAAAACAGATATAAAAGGAGAATACAAATGAATGAAAGATTAGCAAAGAACATTTTAGCTAGACTATCGTCTCACTATGTAACTCGACTATCTTGGCAAATTTAACCGTATCCTATCGAGAAACATTGCAATACCAGAAATTCTATCCCTAGCCTAATAGAACATAACAGTTGTAGCATAAGTATGGCAAAAACTACATCGAATTCGCAAGAAGACTTATCATTTCTTGGTGCAATCACTACCCTTAGATCTGACCCTCTTGCAGTGGCTGCGTATCTGGCAAAATTTCACCCTGCAACACGGACCGCCGTCCATTCGCTTTCCATTCTCTGGTGTGGTTCCAGTCAAGAAATATGGCACCTGATGAGATAAATCTGTATTTCATGCAAGAATAAAGCGAGATAAAATAAGTAAAATTTACCTCCAGCCAAAAGAGGCCAAATATATATAGAAAGACGCTTCCTAAAGTGATAGAGCCACGAATGGGACGCCAGGATTTCTAGAAGATTAAGACGTGAAATTAAGATTAATTATGACCACCATGTGCATTACTGACAAGATGGGATACAACAAATACGACGAAGTAGGAAAAACGTAAGAATCATCGTCGCTCAACAATATTTCACAGGAAGATAGAGAAGTAATATCGCGATAGTTGAGTCGGTCACGTGAAGAAATGAAGATAGAAATAATTTAACACGATAATGCTCTCCACATTTCGCTAACCTCCCCATTGCAGTCAAAATTCGAGGGGTATGTGCGAAAGCGCCACTGTAAATGAAAGACACTTTGCAGTCCTTAGCCCATTGAATCATACGCAGGTGATTAATAATTAATGCAATTGCTGTCCAGTTTGTAAAAAGGTGCTATGATTCAGCAGAGTTCTAGGAGTAAAACATGTTCGGCTGAATCAGCTGTGGAAGGCATGAACACCCCTTTGCATGCAAAACAAAAACTCCGCCCACTGCTAATATGAGGGCACTATTCGACTATCCCCACTCCACATGCCGCGAGTTGGTCAAAAAAATAATTTTCGCTGAAACTTTGTCTAGGAGGTTATTTGGGATGCTGATTATGAATATGACGTCCGCTTTGACGTTTGCGCCAAATTGGTGCAACTGCACCATGTTGGTGCAACAACTTTTTTCACCAAATTCGCTGAAACTTTGCCCAGGAGGGTTATTTGGGGCGCTGATCACGAATATGACATCCGTTTGAGGCGCTAGCGTCGTTTAGTTCCACTGCAGTGCAAATATAGTAGGGGCACCACCCTGTTCCCGCAAGTTTTGCCTAAGCCTTGAGGAGAAAGGGAACCTTTCCTTTCCTTTCAAGGCTCAGGCGAAAATATACACTTGAGTGTGCAATGATGACTAGGATAGTATCAAATGAAAGATGACAACGGAAATATGACGCTCTCCAGCTATATAAGCACTGTAGCAGAAAAACATGACTAGCGCAATCTTGAAAGGCGCTGAAAACGGCGCTCGCACTGAAAACCAATGTCATATCCGTAATCAGCACCCCAAATAACCCTCTCGGCAAAGTTTCAACGAAAATTATTTTTTTGATCAACTCGCAGTATCTTGGGTGGGGATAGTTGAATAGTGCCAATGAGTAAAGTTGAGTTAATAAATAGGAAGGACAAAATGCAACAAAACCAACAGCACCAGCAAAACATCCAACGATGCAGTCACTTGCTTTTGTGAGGCACCAACAATGAGTAGACATGTAATTACATATTTGAAACTTTCAAAACGAAAGATCCTGTGCTTGAGAGGAAAAGAAGCCCAAATCTACTAGGTGTGAATTTTGATAAAGCGCTTAACTTCTCTATTGCTTTTATCGCAAAACTCAAGGGCTCCGAAATCGTTCGCTCTAGCGTGACCTTGAAACAAAATAATAAATTTAATATATCCATAGCAACAACAAACAGTTAATTATACGTGCTAGGGGTAGCATTCCGTGCGACAGGTGAGGGAGTAGGTTTTATAGAGGATGACGTCTAGTAAGAAGTAAGCCCGCAACGTCTCTACGGTTCGATGCATTTTATTCGACACCAAGTAGTACACTGCAGGAATTCGAATTTTCGTTCTTCTTCACATGATGGTCATCAGCTTGCCATCGACCTTACGATATCCTAGTTTCAGATATGCCGTCACTAGAAAATGACGACGATATACTAGTCATCGAAGAACCCTCTCTCACTTCAACTATGAAGAGAAGTTCGTCGTTGAGAGTACCTGTGGACGCCTCTGGCCCAAGCAACTCCGGTAAATTTTATTTTGCAGTGTTTTTGAACGGTATCATGAAGAATTCTTGATTGGAAGAATTCCGTAGATCTTCTCATAAGGTCCATCATCCTGTGCAAATTTGTGCCCCTTCCTGTCATCATAATTCTGCCGTCGTTTTTCTGAAATCACACGGAGCTGATGGCAAACAAGATGAATGCATTCTGCGTTAATATCACACCAGAAAAATGGTCAGAAATGTGGCTTCTTATCGTTCAGACATTCCTAACAGTGTGATTACTTTGTACCTCTTGCTTTCGCCTCGTTCAACCCTCCTGCTCCCACAGCGGTTCACAGTTAACACTAAGGCGGCATTTTCCACTTCAAACTCATGCTGGCACGCAATGCATAAGTAATCATATTACTCGTTGCAAGCATCTTGCGCATGGCAGAATTGCATTTCACAGTATCTCCAGTACTAGTGGCGAACGTGGCCATTGATGGAATGTAGACAAACGTTATTCCAACATTTTGAAGTCGTACAAATCTCGTTGTTTCAGTGCCACCTTGTGAAAATGAAAGCGGTATTCCAAAACTTATGAGGTTGGGCAGCTATGAGCGCTTGTCACAGGTAGAAGAGGTAATTAACTCCACGAAATCGTTCGAAAACAGGTAACCGGCAAAGAGCCTACCCTGGAGCTTCTATGTAACACCATTCTAGACGCCCGCCACCTGTTCAAGTACTGGAATCTTTGGATACTGAATTTCAAGAACTTCCATGTGCAAACGATAACGATTATGATGAGGTTCGTGCTTGCCATAGGCCTCGTTGAATGTTGTTAATAATAAAATTGTTTAAGTCTTCAGAACACAGAAGGAGAAAAAAGCGAAAAGAAAGTGTTCCGTCTGAAGCCAAACTTCAGAAGCAGGTGATACATTTTCGTTCTTTGACTTGCTCTAAAATTGACTTTTTTTTGATAAAGTATACAGGGTGTGGCAAATGTATTCGCCGCTTGACAAAGCCCTATCAAACCAGCAAGAAAAAAGCCAACGACATGGATTTAATTCGAAGTTCAGGTGTCCGACAGAAAATCGGATTGCGAGGAGTAATGCAGGCTCTGTCCTCAAAGGTATCTCAAAAGGAATATTTGTGCGGATTGAGTTCCAGCATGTGCGGTGCTTTCCGCGTGGTGGTGGATTCATGAAGACCACTGTTGCACTGATCACGTGTCTCACCGGCCGGGACTGCCTCGTGCTTGAAATTATCCGAATTGGGTCTGAGGGGAGGTATTGACTATGAAAGCGCATGTCTCCTGATGACATCGTGATTTAGTTTTGGTGACTGGTTTTGACTCGAAGTTCGTCAGATTGGGGAATCATAGTACTCCATCGCACCGTCTCGCAGCAACGCCCGTCTGGTGTGCTCAAATGTTAGATCGCTCAACTATCGTTTCGAGCATCTGTAAGCGTAAAGTATACACTACTCCTCTCAATTTTAAAGACTACTTTTTGAGACTACTTTCACTGAAGTCTGGGACGACTTGCATGACCATCACCCGCGACTTACAACAAATGTTTTTCCTCGCCTTCTTCGTCGTTGTGCTTGATCAAGGCGATCCTATGGATTCTGGGAACATATTATGGTATGTAATTGGAACTGTTTGTTGGTCATATAGACCAGTGAAACTCATGTAGATACCTTTTTTCCTAAGTAATATGGTGAGACTTCGTCAGGCGGCGAATACTTTTGTCGTACCCTGTATATGTATGTGCATGTGCACCTAATTTCTTCCTTTATCAGGCTGAAAAGAAACGCAAAGCTATTGAGCGTGAGATTAGTGCATCTATAAAATCCAGATGCGATCAACATATGTTTTGTCATGTCAGTCGGCGTATTTTCGATGAATTTCGTGAGTTTTTTTGTACGGAAGTTTTCCTTGCAAAAAAAGTTACAAATAAGCACTTTTGCAAATTTGAAATCGTTGACATACAGCTTAAGTCTGTGAGCTGCAAAACTTTCCTTCTAGTAGGAATGGTTATGCTTCGAAACACTTTAGAGCATCTTCTAATGACCTGTTTTTATTAGGTTAGGCTGAGCCGTCTTGCTTCTTAATGTATTAGGTCGGCAACTAAGTCATTGTGGATTTCACTCATAGATGGCTTTAGTTGAATATTTAGCTTTACTGGCGTAGGCCAAATGTTAAACACATACTGTTATCTAATATTAGGCAATCCTGCTATCAATCAGTAAAGAAAGTTTCTTGATCGGTTGCATTATTTTCGTTTGGCGTGTGCTGAAAAATGGAGAATCAAAACATTCATTTTCGTCATATTTTGCTTTATTATTTCCTCAGAGGGAAAAACGCATCGCAAGCTCACAAAAAGTTATGTGCTTTTATGGTGCTGAAGCCTTAAAAGATCGGCAGTGCCAAAATTGGTTTGCCTGATCTCGTTCTGGTGATTTTTCTCTCAAAGATGAGAAACGCTCTGGTCGTCCAGTTGGAGTTGACAACGAGTTAATTAAGGCAATACTTGGCTCGGATCGTCACAGTACAACACGTGAGATTTCAGAGAAACTACAGGTATCACATACATGTATTGAAAAGCATTTAAAACAACTTGGGTACGTGTCAACTGGATATATGGGATCTTCAGGAACTGAAGGGACCGCATTTAATGCAACGCATTAACATCTGCGATTTGCTAAAGAAACGTAGTAAAAATGATCCATTTTAAGAAGAATCATCACTGGCGATGAAAAATGGGTTGCTTACAATAATGCCCAGCGAAAAGGTCGTGGAGCCGCCCAGGTGAACCAGCTCAAACAAGAGCAAAAGTTGATATTAACCAAAAGAAGGTTTTGCTGTCAGTGTGGTGGGATTACAAAGAAATTGTCTACTTTGAACTCCTACCATCCAACCGAACGATCAATTCTGATGTCTACATTGCACGATTGGCAAAATTAAACAATGCATTTCAAGAAAAGCGACTCGAATCATTAAATTGAAAAAGTGTTGTATTCCATCATGACAATGCAAGACCACACACATCTTTGGCCACTCGGCAGGAATTATTGGAGCTTGGTTGGGATGTTTTGCCCCAGTCCTGACCTTGCACCATAGGATTACTTTTTATTTCGATCATTGCAAAATTCTTTGAGTGGTAAAAACTTCAGTAGTGATAGTGAGGTCAAATCGTACCTGACTCAATTTTTCACTGATAAAAACCAGAAGTTTTATGAACGCGGAATTATGATGCTACCTGAAAGATGGCAAAAGGTCATTGATAAAAATGGACAATACATTACAGAGTAAAGTTATTTAGTTCTATGAAAAAAAGGTCTTTGATTTTCTAACGAAAATCCGCAATTAACTAGTTGCCAACCTAATACAAGTACTTCAACGCCTCCTGAATTTAGTGTTCTAAGAACCCACTGTGAAATTAGTACATACTCTCATGTTTTATGGTCATTCAGCAGAAACAGAACTTTACTCTCGGATGTTTTTTGCGGAAAGGAACATTGAAAAGCAACTGATCTGTGACGAAGAGCGCCCCGATTTGCAGATATTCTGGAATCGTAAATGCATTGAGGCAGTGGAAGAGAACGTCACAGTGGATAAACGAGAATATTTCGTGAGTTTCTGAAATCATAGGTTGTGTGGTATTTTTTATAGTCTACCTCATCCCGTCACAGACTCTGCAACACGTATTTGCCGTGGTTTTGTCATGCGATTCACTGAAAGAGCTTATTCGTAGCAGAAGTATTGAAGATTTTGTTGCTACACAGAAGCTATCCTACTCTGTAGCGAATTCAACTTTGATACTCATAGTTTTTGGAAAGGGTTCTCATCAGGTGGGCTCTACGCAATCATATCTCAAAAAGATTTTAAGCGTATAATTGAATTATCTAACGAGCCACATTCTTTCAAAGCTGTGCCTCTTTCCAGCTTTTTGAATTTTCAATCGGGCTCTTCGATTGTTTTCGAACTCAGCTGCACTATGTTTCCAATGCGCAAGACTTCGCCGCCTATCTCGTTCAAGTTACTCGTGCACTAGCAAAAATGGAGCGATGCTTAGCTAATCCCGATCGATTGGTCGTCGACGTAGAGAAGGTACGTTCGAATTTGCTGATCTAGCAGTTGCAAACATTTGTGGGATTTTGATCCCACATATAATATGCATTTCCTCCTTTGCTAAGTTCCCATTGTTGTATAGGGTGTCAAAGATGCGCCACCTGACGGTTTGGTCCTTGATTGGTGGAATAAAATGCTGGCAGTGATTTGTCGTATGCAATATGGGCATAGAAGAGCTCTTTTGGCTGCATATCCAGACCCGTTTCTAGCCAGTCAAAGATTTCAGCAGGTTGATACAAATACTTCTCTCATGCATATGCAAACATCGTTTTGAATAATGTGCAACCTCAGATGGGTTACAATCTTGCTGTACGTGAACTGGCCGAGCTACAGTCCGAATCCGGTCGTCGCATTGGCCCGGCAATGGCCCACCGTCTTTTTTTGATTCTCACTGACACTTCGGGAATGGAAGTAGTAGGATAGGACCTATACTATCTCACAGTTTCGATATGATCTCACCGCCACTAGCGATCAACAAAGTCCCGCTAATTACTGTTGATCCCTTTTCTCAAGATTGTGACACTTACAGTCATCATTCAAATGTGTTCTGCTTCTATTCACCATGGGCAGATCTCTCAGCCATACATTGTTAGCGTACGTTTACTGTTCGCATTTACAGGAACAGTTAGCTCACCCCTCTTTCCTTGCTGTACATGTGCTTTGTACTTGATATGCTCACATTCTACTCGTGTAACAATGATTAGTGCCTCTCTAACCTCATTGTCCTCAAAGCTTTACCTAAATTTCTCACTCAAATTTCTCACTTTCTTAGTGACATACTTGTCTTTGCACCATATGCCTCTTTGTAATCCGCTTATTGCTGATCATAATATGAAGGCTTGCAAATGCAAAAAGTGTGCTTCTCTTTTATCTTTAAAATGACGGTTGTTCGAGCACCGGTTATTTTTTCTATTCATGCAGGTTTTTCTTTAAATGAGATTTTCCTTATTATTCTTCATTCATCAGTGGCTTCTCCTCGAGGCAGAAATCGCGCTGATGCTGTCGTAGATTGCTGGCCGCTGCGATCTAATCGCCCGTATCCGCACTACGGAGGATCATTCCATTGTGTTCGGTCGCTAAAGGTACGATAGTGTTTCACTGTGATGAATCACTTGTGGTTCGTGCTCGTCGGCGCTCAGCTTTGCTACGCCAGCGCTTAGATTATCATGTATAAATTACTGGTAGGGTTTTTTTCGCCGGTGGTGTAAATTTGATGAGGATTTGCTTACATCTCAGTTTCCATAGTTTCCGTCATATGGAATTTCTTTGACAGGGTGACACCGCTTCCACGATGCAGGTGCGCCTGCATGCTCGTAACATTTTCGCATTCATGGTTGGAGCTGCATTTGTCTACCTCGCTTATATGATATTTTTTAAAGCTGGCGACGGCTTTCCTGAAATTGATGTTGACCTCAGCAATGTTGTCAGGTTAGTTGACTAAATTCATGTCTCATCCAAGTTCTTTTTGAGTCTTTTTCCATTCATATTTCTATTAAATCGATTCAAGTACCGGTAGAAAACGTCTGTTGTCCGCAAATGCAGCAGTCTCTCTCATTCTTAATCTTTCCTCATTGCTCTACACTATTGTGCCACTTTTGCCGATTTATTAGGAACCATCCCATATCAGAATTCTTTCGTTGTTTCTACTTCACCCTACCCACATGAACCAATCGATGTTGCTTTCTTGATCTCTCTTCGATTGTTTTATCATCCTTTATTAGTCTTTATTCCTCCTTATCCAACTTATGATCATTTTCTCATGACTATGGCTATGTTTAGATTCGATACGGATGGTGCATAATGCATGCGATATTTGACGCACTTGAAACAACTGTAGTTTCTAAGGAAAATATGTTTAGAGGGTATTTCCTCGAATTTCATCTACTGTTTAGTTTGCACGTTCACGTTTTTGCCTACCACAGGGTTATTTTTCTCCAAAATATTGCACCAACCCGGTACAATCGCGATTTGACCTCGATTGGACTGTTCGAAAAAGCTAGGTAACCCCCTCCCCGCAGCCCCCCCCCCCTTCTCATGAAGCTAATTTACCGATGGGGTGCACATGGACAATTGCTGCCATCCTACTCCGACCATCCAACGATCTTCCGTGTCGGATAACTCGTTCTCAAATCCCCAGGTTTTTATAATTGATAATTACCGCGGATCTCATTAATCTAAGGTAATTATAAAAATCTCAGGGCTCGACGATGTGGGCGAGTTGTGCGACGTAGAAGATGCCTTGGATGGTCGGCATTGGGATGGCAGCTACGGACCATGCGTCTCATTGGCAGATTAAAGGAACCGGAAGGGGGTCCGAAACAAGAGAAACATACAAAGAAATGAGCATTTCGTAACGAACGCAGAAGGTTAGAAGCGATAATCGGTGAAAAAACCCGAACTCAAAAGTGCATCGCTGCGGTGTGTATTCGCGCCTCATTCGCATCATCGCACTGGCGTTCCGAGTTGTCCGCTGTAGGAGACGGCCGCGGGCCAA
Organism: Trichostrongylus colubriformis; assembly: GCA_963978905.1. Lineage (NCBI taxonomy): Eukaryota > Metazoa > Nematoda > Chromadorea > Rhabditida > Trichostrongylidae > Trichostrongylus > Trichostrongylus colubriformis. Next base: position 25,005,812 of record OZ022260.1, read on the forward strand.
CTCTAGTTGTAGCACCTGACTCCCAGCGTAGTGGAGCGGCCATTCCCAACTACATTAACATTCATGTAAGTACATCTAGAAACAATATAAGAAAGAACAAAGGAGAAGGTAAAAGGAATGAACAACTTTATAATGGAAACATCTTCTCTTGGCACCATGCCAAGGCGTCAAATTGGCGAGTTTGTGCAATGGCGGCCTTTAAACTCGTCCACACTACGTCTGTTCTACCGTAAGCCGAAATTACTCCCTTACGGTGTCTTTAACCTGCAAAGGGTTGCGCCTAACGACATACATCCAAGTAAAGTAATCTTGTGCCTGGTTTCAGTCGCCTTGAAGCGCATTTTGAGATGTCGGGTCCACTTTGCCACCGGACAACACTGTTCTATGTTCTCCGTCTTAATCACTGTTTGGTGTGCGCATTTAATATGTCCTTTTATAACTTCCACTGCTGGTGTACATTAGATTGAGGAGGTTCCTGCACCGTTTGAGGTTGCTAAGCGCCTCGGGTTCACGCTGTCAGGGTTTATGCTGCAGCGCAACAGGCATGCACTACTCATCACCTACAAAGCAGCACAACCATTTGAAGATAGAGGTGAGGTGCCGTGTGGGGTTGTAGCAGCTAATTGATAGGGTTAGCAAGATAGCACCTTTTTTACGTTGTTCTATTTCACCTTGCTATCCTACAGTGATCTGTCTGCACACTCGAACGTGTATTTTTACTACAGACGGGAGAAGGGGTACACTTCCTTCCTGAGGCTTGGGCGGAATAGCGCTGAACGCCAAGCGCAATGAAATCTCTCTCCCCACCCACCCTGCTATTCACCCGATTCCAATTAAGAGCAGCACTAGCCGCCTACTAGCTAGACTGACAAGTCTAACTCGTGGGCGGCAAGTACTCCTCAACAAACTCTAGAAACTGTTAATTTAACATCAGCAGCTTCTAGAGCACCGTAATGTCCCAAAGCGTCTTGTTGATCGAAATGTGCGTCAAACAGTGTGAGACTTTTGTGCCATGGGACCATAAGTTTCTGATAAAATTTGAGGGAAGTGACGATCTATCGTGTTCTTCTTTACTGTCGCTAATGTAAGGTGTAGAGCGCAACGGTGGGTGGGCGCCGACTGAATCTGCTGGAATCATGTAAAGAAAAACCGATCCTGATCTAGTGGACAAAACAAGACAAGAAATATTTTCACTAAAATTTTATCCAAGGGTAGATAGGTGTTCCTGCAAATTAGGGCTTAGGCCGAAGCCTGGACCAAATTAGCTTAGGAGGTCGAATGCCCCCTCCGCAACTATATTAGCATCATAAAATTCTCCCCCATCATAGCGATCAACAGAGAAACACATGCTAAGCAGAAATGAAGTGGAGACGACACCCCAAATTTTGCTCCAAGATGATTATAACTAAGCGAAAGGTTACGTTATCTGCCAACTGTGTGCAAATGCCGGTATGTTGAACTAGCGGGCTTCCGCGCAGTACCATTTTTCACTTTTGGCGAGTCAAAGCTACCTGGGATGGTCAACCGCATCTGTAAAGGGAAAGATACTTTCAGATATCCTGTCTGTATACAAACGCTCATTGTTTTCTGCTGTTTTAATTAAAGCGATTTGATCGGTTTCATTAAAGTGGGTGTGGGTCTTCGGTCAGGAACTCAATATGGGGAGGTCACTCCGCACGTTTTTTTCGTACGCTACCGTACGATCACGTCTGCCTGTGTGATGACCTCACTTATTAGGTTGTCCCAAAAGTCTTGTAGTATTCTTCCAAAAAAAAAAATCACTAACTCTTGTTCACTTCGAGGCAGGTCCAGGCGGTTCAGGAATATGGTAGAACGTTCCCTAAGCTTTCTAGAAAAATATATATTGACTCACCAGATCCCGTGGAGAGAGCCACAATGCCCGTTGTCGATACCCACCTCACTCGCGGTGTCATCTGTTATGAGCGGTCTTGCGGCACCAAAACAACGGAAGCCTGCCTCCATCAGCGCTGCATTGGGCAAGGGATGTGTGAGCTACGTGACCGTGCGCCGCTGGTTCATCAGCTCCAGCAACGGCGAGATCGACTTGAAAGACAAACCACGCTTGGGATTGTGCTGGTTCTGGGACGCGGAAGGAATGCTTTTCCGCGAGGTGCTGCTACAAGGCTAAACAGTCACCCCTGCCGTATGCACCCGCCAGCTCCAGCAGCTCGCCGTCGCTGTTCGAGAAAAATGCCGGAAAAGGTCCGCGGTCACCCTTCTTCATGACGACGCCCGCTCCCATTTCGCTTCCATTTCACGAAAAGTACCAAGGCCAAGCTACACGAGCCCGGCTGGGATGTGCTGCCCACCCCGCCATACTCTCCAGACATTGCCCCTTCTGGCTATCCCCTTACCCATCCTCTCAAATCCTTCCTGGCCGAGAGATAATTCGTTGATTATTACTTGCTTGCGAAGGCGATCGCTGACTTCTTCGACTCTCAGAACCCAAAGTTCAGGGAGAAGGGAATCAACCATTTTCCTATAAAGTGCCAGAGGGTTGCCGATAACAATGGTCAATACGTTGTTGCCTAATTGTTATTTGTTGGACGAAAAAAAAATAAAAAGTGATGATCGAAAAAAATACTATAAGACTTTTGGGCAACCTAACACTATGGATAACTGACTGTTGACCTTGTTTGAGTTGTTCAGCTCATGAAAAGTGGCAAGTCGAAATCTTCGTGACATCAACATATGGGTGTGGGGCATTTTATGTTGCCAGAAATAATTTCAGAAATTGCTCTTGATAGTATTTATTTGTTTCGTTTTATTTATCTATTACGAACCCAAGTCAAGCTTACTTAATTACTGTTCTCCTTCAACTTAGACACATCCTTCGATTCCCTGGCTTTAATTTGTTTCCCTTGGTTTTATAAAGTCTCAAGAATATCCATTATCTCTGCGAATCGTTTCATTGTTCATTTAATTGTTTCAACTTAATTCCACGCTTTCTATCCTTTACGCTGTGTAATTCTTGTCGAAAGCGAATGTATTCAAGCTCAAACTATAAGCGTGTTCGGGGAGGTGAGAAGTAATCAGCAAAAGTGCGACATAGGAGATGTGAAAGGACATCCTGGCGGCTAAAGCCCTGCCTTGGAAGTGGGAGGGAGGGGGGGGGGGGGATGAGGGAGACGCAAAATTTTCTCCGACGTCGAAGCTCTTTTCCCTCCTTGGGCTTAGGCTAAAGCAGATGCAACAGCTGCTTCGGCAGATGTTTTTTCATGTGGGAGGAGGGTATATGAATTTTAGCGTAACAATAAGTCTAGGGATAGGAGGAGCTTCGTCGTCGGCGAGATTTTACGTCTCCCTCCCTCTACTTTAATCGACCTCTGACTTTGACCAGTTGAGAGTTCGAACAACTCATTTTTATTTCTGTACTTTGAGAACGGGGCAAACTGTTCAATCCAGTGCTTTCCCTCTCTCCCTTGTAGGGCTGTGGCATTTGTAGTCGCATCCCTATCGGTTCGACGAAACTGGAACTTTGAGTAAAGTCATCCAAAAAGTGACATTTTTCCTGTTCTTTGAAATTTCTCTAACAATTCAAAAGCTTTGTGGAATTCCGAAGAAGGCTTGTATTTCGAAAGCGCAGCTTTTTGTTAATCGAAGAAGCACATGCAAGGGTACAGTAAGTTGGCGCGCTTTCATATTTGGATTTATCCTTGTTTTAACTAAACCGTCCAAAACTTCCCCTTACTACGGAATGCGTGGTCTAATGCTTATCGCTCAGAATAACTTACGAAGTCTTTGGATTGTAGTCGAATTAAACCCTTCGTTGAGTGGTTTGGTTCACCGATTTCAGAAAGCTACGCATTTTGATATCGTATCACTACTTTTCTGTCTGATTTCTTGAAGACGCCCACAAAGACGCCCCCAAGTCACAAATCACAACCATAGTGGGACTAACCTGAAAGCACAACCAGGTGTCGCTGAGATCGCAGGTATTCTGTCTTAGTGGGTGGTTTCAGATGACCCGACCCTTCTGCAAGAAGCCGATGGCCTTTTTTAGCCCACACAGGTTGAGAAATGGGGCAAGCTCGTTTGTTATGGCCATGCACTCATCTTTCCTATTCATTTCAGGGTTTCTGGCGTTAATCCAAAATGCCTTCAAAGTTTTGCGCGCGCTCATGCTCATTAACATCTTGGTTACTGCTTCAAGAAGAAATACATATAAATGTTGAATACTTTTTGCAGCTATGCTGTTTTGGCGGTGGAGATGGGTGGATACGCTGTACGTAGAATACACGAGGAACATGGTGAGAAAATATTTCGCGCACGTTTAGGACGCAAGAAATGGAGGCGAGCCATAGGTTTATACTTACAGCGCTTGACGAATTAGGAGTATCCAGATTCGCGAGAAAGAAAAGAAGGGAGCTTAGCTCAAGAATTCTAGAAAGCTTCTAACTCACTATCGATTTGATGACGAGGGATCTCATTTTGGAGAACATACCTCCTCCTTCCATTGTCATTGGACCCTAATCTCTTCCCTCCTTCAAGACCTATTTTCAGTGGGGTTGGGCATAAGCGAAAATACGTAGTGAAGAACTGATGGAGAATGAGACTACAAGAGGTTTCATTGTATATATTGCTTGCGGACTCCCCCTCTTACTATATCTCGTATCGCTTCGTGGCTCTGCCCACTTTGTGTCAATAGTCCAAGGAAAGACCATGAGGGCATGGTGAGCATCCGAAAAAGGGTTTGCATTCTGTAGAGTCTTATACATGAAAACAAAAAGGCCATGTCAAATTCGGCGAATCGGCTTCGGGGGTTCTAAAAGTGAGTGACAAAAGTTGCTTGAAAGGAAGCAATTTAGCCCAGTCCCTCTCACACTCAGTGCTCTCCATTGTGGCGTTGAATATATGCATATCAGAAGACTCTTCATACATTCATCAGAAGAAATGCGAACTGGTTCCAAAGTGTGGAGATATCTATGGCAATCGCTAAAAAGGCCACGCAAAACTGAGCGGATGCATGGGTCGAAGCGCTTGCATAGTATCGTATGGCCGAATGGATAACAGGTTATCCTCTCGCGTAAATGGTGTGATCATAGTTTGACCCCCTTTGGAGTCAGGCCCTTTGGATTTTCACTGTCTTGCTAAACTACTTGGGCACATGCAGGATTAAGGCAATTTTAGTTTCTAGTGCAGCAGACCCATCCCATTACTAGTTTTGAGTGGATAATGTGTTTTCACGCATCGGCGCTTATAGCACCCAGCCCAGGCTTCTCCGTGCGGAACTAGTGTGATATTCGTCCTCAGGAGGCTTAATTAATTTAGGGGCAGATACTATCCGAATTGAGATTTTGACCCAACTTCAAACAGTGGGGTGGTCATGGGTACGTGGTCACTTCCTACTTGTACAAGCGAACTGCTAACAACTCTGATATAATTCAATGGAACATGTGCAGAATGGACGCCTTCCACGCGAACAGCCTCTGCCAATACAATGCACAGCAATAAACAGCAAATATTTCATGACATCGGCTAGCGACATCTTTCCGTTGAGTGTTCTGTACTATGGTAGTGAGTAGTACTACTAGTGACCGCGCATTCTTTTGAACTAGGGTCAATATCTCTATTAGAACGGAAACTTGTTCCCTAGGTTACTTCGACCTCCTGAGCGTAAGTATTACAAAGCTTATAGGGAAAATGCTTAGTTCCCGTGTTAGAAGCGCTGGGAGGTCCAAGCAGATCACTCGTCAACGCACGCCGCAGAAAGGTTAACAAAGGGGTACGTTGACAGATCAAAAATGAATTTTGCACGTATTCTGTATGCGCGTTCATACATACATCAAAAGGACGAAACCGGTGCAAAATTTCTTGCTCAGCGGGGATCAAATCATCAACATTTCTGACATTATCAAAGTTACGTAGGCCAAAATTAACACTGTTTTTTTGTTTCATGAGCTCTGTAAAGTGGAAAACCGTTCCAGAAAAGCTCACCAGGTCCTTATGGGCCACCTTTGTAAGTGCACTGCTTAGCTTGCGGCTCGCTTCTCACTATCATAACAACACATGCTCAATCTGTTCAATGCTCTTGAGGATTGCTATAGCATGCAATACAAAAAATTTTCAGCTTTGAACATCGCACAAAAAGGTCTGACTGATGAGGGCAAAGCAGAGCTACTGACCAAAGCAGACCTTGTATCGAACTTTCTCATCCTTGATGTTTTACAGCGTTTTCCTCGCCTCAAGGTAATTTTTCGCATGATTACATTTTTCAGTGTTCCTGACTGTTTATTCTTACAGGTTGTAACCGAGGAGAAAGACACCTCCATCAAGGAATCAGATGCAGCACCATATCGAGCAGATAGTTATTCCATGTGGTTATCGATCCGTGATGTACTCGCAAAAATACCGTCACGTCGTCTTACACTCTCCGATGTGTTGGTTTATGTTGATCCTCTCGACGCTACCCAAGAATACACTGGTACTGGTTCCTGCACCGTTGACCAAGTTACTGGTGGATTGCTGTAAGTGGTGTTTCAGAGGGTCTCACGGAATATGTCACTGTAATGACCTGCGTAGTGTTCAAAGGAGAACCCATTTTCGGTGCAATTTATCGGCCTTTCTCAAATGAAACAGGTACGTTGTTGCTAAAGTTGGTAAGTTGCCATTTCTATAGGATACATCATGGTAAGGCCGCCGTCAGGCTATGCGATTTTGCGATTTTACGATTCTGCAATTGCGATTTTGCGATTCTGCGATTTTACGGTGTCACGACTCCGCACGCGAAGTTGCGGCATTGCACAATCTTAGAGTCATAGTATGGCTTGCGAAAGTGAGATGCCGCAAAATCGCAGTATGGGGGCGGCGTAATATGCAGTGAACGGAAAAGACTCGGCAGCTAATCGTTATCTCATATTTTGCGCTGGCTGCCTTAAACTTGTCCTGCATGGCATGTTGTCTTCAGAACAGAGGCCATTGAAATAGTGAGTGTTGAGAGAAACCGTTTGCAGTTGTTGGTGTCAAAGGATGGGGCGTGATGACGTCATCCGAAGAAAAATTGACACCCGTGGACCTTAAAGACACTGTGAAGAAAATTGTAGTATCACGGTCAGTCAGGTTCAATTCTTATAAAAATCCTTTATCTCTATTCTTATCTCTCGTTTTTGCTGACTTTATCAAATTCATACTTATGAAAGTGGCGTAGTGTTGAGATTAAGATCCCATGCTGGCGCTGTTGAAAAATTAGCAAAGCTATCGTTCGGTGATGATTATGTGGTGGAACCTGCTGGAGGAAGTGGATACAAAACGTTACGATTATTGAATGGCACTGCTGGTTCGTTTCTTCGCTCTCAATTATTCCTTGTTTTTTTCATTTCCAAGAAAAATGGGTGACTATAAAAAGCGAAGTACGCAGGAACTGTAATGATCTGTTTATTCGGGCAACTTTTCATAATCGACCTGATCAGATAGAAAAAGATGTGTAATATAATTCCAGAATTTAAAATGCCTGACTGTGTATTCAGAGCTCTATATCCATCGTACTGCAATCAAGAAGTGGGATACCTGTGCCGGAGATGCGATACTCCGTGCCTTTGGGGGTGCAATGCTCGATTTGGAGGGATCCCTCCTCCGGTAACGATCTCCCTTTTCTTTTCTTTATTCTTTCTGGTTGAAATTATTTTATTCTGGCTGCTTTTGTTCTGCTGTTCATTGATCTACAGGCTCTTTGCTAGTTCTCGCTATGATTAATATTTTAGATATGGCTCGGATGCGCCTGTTCTCAATGAAAAGGGGCTTTTAGCAGCAGTTCGTACTCCGTTCACATATTCGAAAAAAGTTGTACCGAATCTGGGGTTGTAGGCTGTTTTCCTCTGTTTTATGGCTCGAAGAGCAAATTGCTGTAATATTCCATCATCCTCTCACAGTGGATTTATAGGGGTAGCAGAAGTTGCTAGCGGTAGGCGTAGAATTTTTTGAAACAAATGTGCTTTCGTATGTGATTTCATTCATCTTTCATTGCATAACATGAGGAATTATTGTTTTTTATGTTTATGACGTCTTCCATTATGAAAAGTCATTGTATTATGCTTTTGAGATTCGATTTGTGCAAATGAAAACGTTCCGATTCATCTATCTTAGTGTATTCGCAGCAATGGATTCGAGGCCAGGACCAATGGTATTGACACTGTCCATCATTATGTCAAAAAGTTATTTTATGCCGAAATGTGAAGACGTCAGAGATCACAGTAAGGCCGCAGTGATCAATATCTGTGCGCGATTGTAGCTGCCAATTGCTAATCGTACCAAGTTTGCTTGCAGCATGCTTTGCATTGATTTCAGTAGAATCGAAGATTTTTTTGGCAGAAGTGTTGAATACGCATTGCTTCGCGAAAACGTGAGTCGCCCCCATCATAGCTTGGTTCAGAATGACTCGGCTGAACAAACACTCGTATCCTACTGCGGTACTGCTTTGATCTGTGATGACAACTACATAATACATAAAAATAGCACAGTTTCATATTCAGGATAAATCTTCAAAGACACCTTCCACATGAGAACAGCATGCTACCGTGTTCCATACACGGCGTAAGTTCTCCTTTCTTATTCTTACATCTGGAAAGAGGGTGGGAGTCGTTGAAGGTTCAGCAGCATATGCTAGGTGGTTATTCATCGCATCTCAGTGAATCCTAGTTGATGTTATGGGATTTTTCGTGAAGCTGGATGTGTAATTGAGCTACCTCGTTGAAGGGCATCCACGAGTATTTGGAGGTGTTGTGCTTGTCATTTTCTCGTCCAGTACGTACTTTTTACATAGCTCGGATCCGGCAAAAGCTCTGAAATGTCGGCTATGTACGCGGCCTACGGGAAGATCGAAGGCAATGCTTAACGGGCTGATGATGAACCGCGTCTCCAAAACGTCACGGCTGTAGCAGTTGCGAGATTTGAATTCTGTTCTTCAACATGTGCAAATTCCAATATGGCACGAAGTTCTTGATATCAGGTCCAATTGACAGTGTGAGTACGCTACAAGGGAATCCACGCCTTGGGATTATTGTAGCCCGTTCATACTGAAAATAGCTCACTTGCCCAAGCTGCTGTATCTTCGATTATGAGTAGAGCTCGATTAATCACAAAATCTCTTATAGAGTTGAATGGAATCGTGTAAGAACTCTGTTCCAAAGTGAGGATGTTGAGGAGTTGAAAGAATGCCTTGCCATTCTATCGATGTGGCGAAGCAGGTCAGTGGTTTTCGCTTGAAAGCACAACTTTTGTAGCCTTTCAGTAACGATCTGACTTTGGGTTGGCTCTTTTCATCTTGAGCCAAATTTGTGTTTTTCAATTGTTCCATTTTACTCATCATTTTTAGCAATCGATCACATGAGTACCTTGTTTTCAGAATGGGAAACAGTATTCCAGTGGCGTTATCGTGTTCAGAAATGCTTGTACGTTTGGCGATATCTGAGCTACAGATTGCCAATGAAGCCGATCAGTGGATGAAAATGGAGGAACTCAAAATGCAGCACTGCATTGTCATTATCAGGTGCGCTTCCATTGATAGAAGGGCCTCATTGAGGGAGGAGGATGAATTCTAAAAAGAACGTTGCAGTGAGTTATGATCAGTTGTATTTCAATAGTTTCCATATTTCATGAGATCAAATGTTTCTGAAGATTGTTATAACGATTGGATCATGTTTTCTGATTCAAATTTAACCTTTCTGACTATACAAAAGGGAGCAGAGCAGATGGCGCTACCGTTATGCGCATGATCTTAAGATTGAATCTCTTATCGTATTCACCCAAGACGAGCAAACAAACTTCATGCTGCTTTGCTTCTACGCTACGCTCCTTGATAGGATTAAGAAATACAAGGCGCGCCCTGGAAACGTATGTATGGGTGTCATGCCATCTCTTTTTGTTTGTCACTCATACCCTCACAACTGGATACCGAATTAGTTTTTCACGTGAGTAGAGCCATGCCTTTAAACTCCTCTGCATTACCAAAAGCTGACCAGTGGTTTACGTGAACAACGATAATAATTGTCACTACTTGTATTTCTTTGATCATCTTTTAAAAAGGCTTTGTGGAAGCATATTCCATTGTCTTCCCTCTTTGCCATCTTTTACTGAAAGTCTGAATCTTCATTTTCATAATTTACGGTGCACACAAATTACAATTACAACTGTTCGAGAGTGATTTCGGCATGCTTCACATTATCAGTAGGACATTGAGAAGATGGTTTTAAAAGTTTGAGACGCTAAGCACAGGGTGCGAGGAGTAATTCTTGGTTCAGGGTGTTTGTAAAGTCGACATTCTTTGTTTCAATTATTGTCTCGAACTGCATATCCGACTTCCATTGGGCTTGTAGGAACAGTCAGCAGCCGGATCATAATTTATGGGGAACTAGCGCATTGTTAAACACTATAAATATATCGCAACGGTAAGGTCAGTGGACTAGGAAAACGTTCTCTATACTAACTGAAAGACGAGGAAATGCGGAGTATTCGATGGACAAGAGTAATTTGAGATCAAGATGTGAAGCGTAAGGAACAGTTAGCAGCCGGTTGTCACCAACTATAGCAAGTAGCCTTGCTTACGTGATACCCATTCCCTCACATCTCAGTGTTTCTCTCTTCCGAGTTGCCAATCATCTGTTCTTATGTGTCATTTTGTTAAATCGTACGCTTTGGGAACGTGCACGCTCTCAAAAAGGTGTAATTATGCGAATAAAAAATTGGAGTTGAAAAGACCGTGAGGTGTGAGAAGACAGTGAGAACCGGAAATTCAGGAAAACTGATTGGGTGTGTCCTACGGACTTGTATGAACGTGTATCAAACTCTCTCAATTCTCTCACCCCGCCACACACTCTCACTCTCGCCACGTACTCCCACTCTCGCCATTCACCCAAGTTCGTGGGACACGCCCAATCAGTTTTTTTCGAAATGGACTATGCATGTTCTCTGACAGCAAGCGCCCTACTTTAGAAGACGTGATGTGTGACGAAACTGGAAAAAACGCGGCTCGGGGTCTAATCACGATCCCGCACCTCTGCGAGTCCTGCTGCCGTTCTGCGCCGGCAGCTGTCGGCGAGGACGCACTTGATTTGGCCTTTGCGGCCGGTTGATTTGCCCTCTCGCTCATCTGCAGTCTTCTACCGTTCAGCGACGCAGAGGGGTGCGAAAGAAAAGAAGGGGAAGGGTGGATCCCGGGTATTTATTTCTTTGGTTTTTGCCCTTTTGTTTCGTGCTTTCTCCTCTGCTTAGCTAAGCATCTTTACTTTCATACCCCGTAATCTGTAAATTTACCTTCCGGTGTTTTAATTCATTCGCGACCTTGCCAGTCACCACTGGCTGATACTAAGTCACCATCCGGACGTATCAGGAAATGTATGACAGCGCGACCTGTCACAAGCATTCCGGTCGGAACGCACCGATTTTCGAAATGAGGCGCGGTCGCGAATGGGGTAAGGGAAGAAATTCTGGGAGCTGAAGGTCAGCCATTTCATACACCGCGGTGCGCGGGCACCCTGCAATTCCTAAGGTAACACGCTCCGGACCGCTTCCCTTGAAAGTAGCAAGCAAACAATCTCCAATCTAAAGTTTTGGAAACTCAGAGATTGCACAAAGATTCGCAGGGATTTTCACATGGAACATGTTTTCCAAGTGTTCGGCCTGAACACTAAAATTTGATCAACCTCGAGTTTTTTAGCCCTCTTAATTTTTTATCCATTGAAGGGAGCGGAGGCAAGTATTCCCGTTGCCAAGGTGTATAACAGGTGTGACAGAAGCTAGAAGTAGTGCATACGCACACTCGGAGCTCAAGATCTCTATTTGTGAGGAAATGCAAATAATCGAACAGAAAAACATAAGAAGAAGAGAGATGCACAGAGGAAATTCCAATCACTCGTAATATTTTGAGAAGGCTGCATCGCGAGGTGCTAGCAAAATTGAACGCATATCGTGGCGATTACTATCAACGAACAACTGGCACCAACGAACACGAGAATAGCGACCAGCAGTGCAAACTGCGTGAAGTGGCCAGGTGGAGGGGCCGCTGAAGACGGCTCCAAGCCGGCATCGATCAGTGCCTGGAATCACAATAGTGTGAGTACTTCTTGCGGAAAGAGATAGAATATGCTTCGGTCAGTTTTCCCGCAGTCAGCGTAAGGGCATGGAGCTGTGTGTGAGGACAGAAACGCAAAACCGAAGCGTGCAAGAACAAGCGGCCGATAATGCGAAGAAAACACTTGCAGATTGTAAGTGAATCACTTTTCTTACTCTTTGCCAGACGGCGAAAATGTGGTGCTCTGATTGGGAGCACTTGTGGGTAGGGTGGGCGAATATTAGTGAATTCTGCGCCCATTGGCGAAATAATCACTCCCGCTGCGATTATGCCGCTAGTAAATCCACTCCAGTTATGAGCTGAGTGTTCCGCGTTCTCACATCTTGAATCCCTTATTACGAAAAGCTCTCGTTGCTGCGCACGTTTAAAACGTCGGTCAGCCCATTCACTCAACGCAGAGCCTTTCTGAGTAGGCTCTACGAAAAACCCACAAAATCAAAAAAGGAGGATAGCACCGAAACCACTCAAAGTTATTTAGCTGCATTCAGTCATAGCTCCATTTTTCATACAGCGGATTTGAACTAACTTCTTTGTCTGCGAAAGTCAATATCGGGATCAGACAAAGAGGTTTTCTTTAGGGCAATGAGGAATGAGTTTACTCGCCCTTAGTTGAAGAGAGTTCATGTAGAATACCGTCCATAACTTTGCAAACTTGGTAATTAGCAACGGATAAATCCGCCGCAAATCGCCATTCTACCGTAATTTTAGTAGAGTTGTCCTATGGCTTTGAATGTCTAACGATGGATGGAGCTCCTTTTCGGGGAAATGGAACATTGACTCTCTGAAGTGCAAGTACTCAGCTGCGGACATGGCGACATTGTAAGGCTCCAGTCAGCTTGAGTTTAAATTTAGGCATTCCAAACTGATAAATGTTAGTATTCGCCTAGAGCATCATTTCCTGATCATTTTGATTTCACTCATGGATGGTTTTGATTAATTTCAGCTAGGTGTTGAGATACTACTGTCTTCTTCTTTTGCTCGAGTTTACCGAAATTCGTTCGCAGTGGATAAACGGTATTACTGATTAAATTGTGATGACTCATTTTTATGTTAAATCAAACTCCGAGCTGGTGTGGGATTCACAAAAAGATCTATTGAATCTCAATTTCTGGCTAAAGTTAATCAAAACCATCCATGCATGGGGTCAACATGATCAAATGCTGTAGTCGAGTGCGTCGATTTTTGTTAGTTCAAAATGTTCAACTAAAGCTCCCTGCTGAAATTGAGAGCTTGATGAGAGATGCTCACAGGTTTCTGGACGTGAAGATTATCCGATGGGAAAGGATGAACATTCCACACACGAGTCAACATGAGGTGCTCTGCCCAATGGTCTGACATTCAGCTATAGGAAAACATTCACTGAAGCATGGCAATACGAGGGAACTTTCCGTCGCTCGCGAGGTTATGGGCGTTGTTGTAGCTCTGTAACTGCTTAGCTAATCGAGGTATACCCTTGCGTTGACTGCCCCCAGGGTACAGTTCAAAGTTAGTCTGTCTGTTAGAACGCTGAAAAACGAAAGGTACCGGGAAAGACTTGCCATGCCCCATGTATAGATTAAGTTGGTTTTTTTTATCTGGTGACCTTTACCTGAGATTCTGCGATCATGGAGCAGAAACGATCTGATATATCAGAAAACTCATCTTCTTCAACATTTGCTTTCACGAACCTGATCCCCATTGCACAGCGGACTGTCGCAGACACAGCGCGACATCCACTTGCTGCCGAACCCCGACTGTTGGCATGCGACTTCTTCGTGTTCGTCGCCACAGCTTTTTTGAATAGTCCTCCGATCTGAAACATTATTAGTGATACAGGGTTTTCCGCTTGGAAAGCACCTCCTTCTCTAAAATTGGTTGCGGCTGTCTGATAAAATGTTTTGGTGATTAACCCCAGATAAGTATTAGGTCGGTCAAAAAGGATTCGCCATTTTGCATTGCTTAAATTTGGCAGGCCATAGTTCCGCTCAAACACATCACATGATTGCAACGAAACAGAAATCGTTGAATTCAGCACACTTTTCTCTCAAATGTAGTGCAGATCTTATTCTTATATGCAAATCATCTAATTCCCCTTTTTTTCCTTTTTTTTCAACAACTTTACAAAATGAGCTACCGCATTCCGTCGAACGTGACAGAACCTTGGGAAACACAGAAAATAAAGAAATGGCGGAACTTATTCCCCAACCTTATACAACCTATATCGGGTCAGGAATATAGTTTGGTGGTGGCACCGATCATTCAAAACTTGGGCTCAAGTGGTCGTTATCTGGGAGTTTGGATAGTTTAGCGATAGTTTGGTACTCGATCTTATCGATTGTGAGCGATTTATTCATTCCTTCACTGAGCGTCTGATTGTGCTTGTTGGTAGTAGATCCATTCGCCATTTAGCCTTATTCATAGGCACTTATCATATTTTTGAAGACGCACCACTATTTGTTATTTCGGATGGTCTAGCGGTCGATATGCCGATGTTGGTGCTAGTACCGCATTAGAAAATGATTCAGCTACCTTGCCTCATTAGAAATATATCGCATCTTGATTATTCATGCAGTGTCAAAAACAGACGCCGTCATTTGGAAGGCTAGGTAGTTTGGAGGTCAGTTTGTCGATGCAACTGGGAATAAAGGAATATGCTCACCCATTGCCACTGCGCATTAGATACTCAAACTGCAGCGGTCGTATTTCAGTAGTCAGCGGTGTACCGAATTTCATCCCACCCAGCTGCTTGTGACTCTCATCAACCTTTATCAGTCGTTATCAGTTTTGATCAGTTCCCACTGCGATATACCTTCTGCTTGTGAGCATTCCATTGTCAGTCGGAACAACGAAACGGATTTGGCGACTCTTGATATCTGAGGCTCCTATCGAATCTTATCAACCCTTATCAAGTTGGATCACCCAAATGTCCCCGCTCCACTCTGCGAAGGATCTATGGGTGTCAACGCTCTAGGATAACGCAAAAGCGAAGGGATTTGGCGACCTTCGCCTTTGACGCACCTAATCTGATCTTATCAGACCTTATCGGGCTCGATTACCCACCGTCAATGGCCCTTTCTCACTCCGCAAAGGACCTCTGAATGTCAACGCTCCAAGGTCGACTTGAAGCCAATCAACAAGTTTCGGTCTGAAAACGGCACATCCCAGTGCACGCTATGCCCACCGTGGGCGGTGTTTAACTTGGCCCATGGTTTGGCCCATACCCTACCCATCCCAGACTTGTCCCTATTTCCAGAGGTTGTTCTTTATGTGATGTCCGCGTCGCGCCCCTCACAAATGCTCCGCGCACTGTGCCCAGGCCTATTTCGTAACGTTTAGAGACTCGTCCCCGATCTTAAAGGCAGCATTAGGGGAAAGTCGGACGAAAAGTAAAAGAAGTAGTGCATATGAAAGTCGAGATGCCTAGTAACAGGACAGTGGAGAAAAAAAGGATGGAATGGCCGAAAACCCGAGAAATAGGACCCCCTTACCGCCGTTGGTTCTAGGCGCGGACGACCTTCCCGTCAAGAGGGGAGTAGTCTGATCCAGTTTTCCATTGGCATGATCCCAAGTAAACGCAAGGGAATGTTTGGAGATACGACAACATCTATTTTTTTTAGAGTGAGCCTCAAGATAAAACTGCGAAAGCGCGCCGCAAAACCTTCGATCTTGCCGCATCTCCTTGACCGCTCCCACCACTGTCAATCGGGAATTACGACATCGGGAGGCAGGATCGACAAATCGAAGAGGCGGAAGAGGCAAGCGACTGCGTCGTTTTGCGTGTTTCTACAGCTCCGAGGGGTGCTTTTTCACCGGGATTTCGCCACAGATAGCCTTCTTAGAGCCAGGACTACCATGTGAGTGACTTCTTGTAGAGATTTCTTCATTACCGCATTACCCCTAATGCTGTCTTTAATCCAGCTTCCCCCACATTTGGGTCCTGTTGAAACCAATCACATGTTCTAGTTGAAAACGGAACAATCTAGTGTATGCTCCCCTATCGTGGGCGGAATTAATTTGGCCCATCTGTACTCTTTGCTTCTTGTCCATGCCCTATCCATCCAGACTTGTCCCCATTTCCACAGGTTGTTTTTCATGTTATGCCTAATTTCGTGACAGACAGAGGTATGGACGGAGGGACGGACGGACAGACGAAGCATTTTTATAAATAGTAGGGATATGTGAATGGGTAACTAGTACTGAGCGCACTTTTTGGGCGCACTCTGACCAATCAGTACACAGATAATGCTGGCATTGTACCTTTATAAAAAGAAGTATCAAGATTGTAATCATCTGGTGTGATATGAATGCACTAAATGGCTGATAGTAGGTTGGCAACCAAGTAATTGCGGTTTTTTAAATACTGCTTTTTCCCTCCAAACTGCTTTCCAGCAATCTCTTCTGTACATACACATGTAGTACAAGTCCACACGCATCTATAGGTATTATTGTCTTCCATCTTCCGGATAACCCTTTTCGGCAAAGTAAACATATCAACGGTCAACCTCATTTTCAATACAAAAAATATAAAAAGATTTTCTTTGAATGGCATTAGACAGGGAAAGGAAAAGGTGATAATCCGATGGAGCAAGATCAGGGCTATAGGGTGGATGGGGCAGCAATTTCTATCCAAGCTCGAGAATTTTTTGGCGAGTCATTTTTTCAATAGTGGTAAAAAAATTTTTAAATTTTTTTTCAGAAAATTCTCGAGCTTGGATAAAAGTTGCTGCCTTATAGTTCTGATCTTTCTCCATCGGATTATCACCTTTCTCTTTCCCTGTCTAACGCCATTCAAAGAAAAAAATTGGAATTGAGAATGAGGTGACTTTTGATATTTTTTATTTTGCCGAAAAGGGTTATCCGGGAGATGGAAGACAACAATACCTATAGATACGTGTGGACTCGTACTACATATATATACAGAAGAAATTTTGTGGAAAGCAGTTTTGAGGGAAAAAGCAGTATTTAAAAATCCGCGATTACTTGGTTGCCAACCTAATATAATTGCAAATACTCCACATGTGAAAAACAATTTGTAATGGCCGCATGTTGTCACAACTCGGCGCAATCGCGGTCCCTATATCTCAGATATGGATCATTACGCATCCAAACATGAAAAAGTGACGAATGAAAACTCCTCGTAGGAGAGGTGTAATTTTGAAGCCATTTCGCACCATGTCATGAACTAGAGAAAAACGCGCGGTCGTCAACGTGTGAATATATGCAGGAAAAGCCTCGTTCGAAACTGTCATTGTGGTAAATAATTCGGATTGACAACTTTTGAAAGGTGGTCCGTTGCAGCCCTGATTATCTTCGGTGATGCACTAACTACTCAAGCTGGTTGATGTTCTGCTGAGTAAAAATTAAAAAGCTCAGGTGCTCGATAATGTGATTAATAAATACTGGAGCTTTGAATAGTTATTCTCGGTTCACGAGGACTCTCTTATAAAGAGGTCGATAAAGATGTGGTTTTCATCTTAGTCTCTCCCATACATCCGTAACTCTCTTGAGGTAATTATTCGTACCATTGTCTTTGTTCGACGTCTCCATCTTGATGCAGACGACTCCTTCGCATTCGCCTTCGTTGCATGTGCCCTGGTCACTGTGACAGTCATAGCAGATTATTGCATATCCTGCAAAGAGATAGCTTCCTATTGACACTTTTTTATCACGTTCCTCAGCCCCATGTGGGGCGGCTAGAAGCACTACATCACACTTGCATGGTTCACAGGGTACATGGTGTTTCCGTTTTGAGCTAATGCGTCCTCTTTTTTACTTAAGGTATTGTAGGCGTTGGATACTTGATAGCTCCCCCCCCCCCCTCTTCCCTCCCTGAGCACGGGGGCTCAGCGCGGTGAGCAGCGCGTAGGCTGCAATCGTCTCTACCAAAAGAAAACGGGAGCAGAATAGAATGAGATTTTCAACCATCTATTTGTTATGCAACCGAACCCTCGTCAGGAGTATGGTCATGATGGATTATAGATCGCGGACGATGATAACAGAGCCATTGATACTGTAACAAATGCAAGAAGATCATGCCAATGCTATAGTATAGTGCTATGGTAACTACGCAAAACTTTCTAAGTTCCACGGAGAAGTTATGTAGTTGATTGACCTCGCCTCTTGCAAGAATTAGCCCACATAAATCGACTGCTATGTCGCACTCATTGTTTAAATTTCCATTCGAGGAAGATGGCTAACATGGCAAATAAGATAAGCAAATAATATCTCGTTTTCCGACGCTTCATTTCAACGGCTACCTTTGCCTTGTTACTTCGGCCCTACTGAACTTCGCCCTGCGTCACCGGCATCTGCAATTTTACTTTCCGCTTCATGGTTACGTGGCGCTGTTTACCATATTCGGCTTCGATCGGACGAGGCGTACGAATGTTGGAAATTCCGTTTAGCTTGCTGAAAGAGGCGGTTGGATTGGATTTGCATACAAATGTGACGCAACTTTGCGAAAAGGCATGACGTTCAATCATGACTCAACAAGGATCGGCGAAGAAGTCAGGCAGGCAAACGACGTGCGACGGCCAGCTGTCCTCTTCACCGAGCCGCTAATCTCGCTCTGAAGTACGCCAATGGCGGACGCGCGCGGATATGTGAAGCAGAATAATACAGGAGCATCGGTAGAAGTTATTTCAAGCCTCTCGTGGTTCGGGTTGCTGTCATGTTCGCTTAACGCGAAGGGCCTTCCTTGCAGGTCCCGAATGTAATGCTTCCATACTGATTCAAAGGAGTAGGGCAAGTTTGTGCGAGGAAAGATGCTCTCGTCTCAGAGAGGATTGATTACCTTCGTGAACGTCAAAATCTTGCGAAAGAACGAACTACCTGTAAGAAGTGTGTGAAAAAGTAGAAGGAATATGAAATGTCCATGTGTTGTCATCTTCTCGACATATTAATATGCCTTTAAAACCTAAAAAAAATGGTAAGAAAAGAAAAAGGGTAGCGAAGAAAACGTGTACGTAACATAGCTCGAGGCTGAGATTGATCTTGAGACCGTATACCCCAAATGTGTGAATAAGAAAATGTGGATGAGTGCCATTCAGTATTAATTTTGTCATGAGGACTCATTATGGAACGAAAGGTTGTGGTGGCAGCTGAAGCAAGGTAATGAACGCTACTGGGCGAATTAATTCTGGCTTTTGATCATCGAAAAAAGTTCTGGTAATAGAGACAAACGGTGCTGCCATACCTGTATGTAATCCCGGTGGCTTCGGTTCATGAAGCGTATGATGAGTCACTCAGTCAGTCAGTACGTCTGTCAGCGACCGAGCTGAAGACGTTGTGCGGCACTTATGCAGCGGCGATTCACCTCCACGCTAATCAAATCGGGACGTCGGCACTCGTTTTAATATTGTGCTGATTGAACAGAATCAAGAGAGCACCGTCGATGGACAAACGTGAATTTCAGGAGGCGAGGTAATGGCTGTGCCGCGTAAAACTCTGGAAGTCTCTGGTTATAGGTGTTTTGCAAGGTAAAAGAAATCACGAGAAATTTACCCGAAGGCGCAGAATACTAGAAATCGCGCTGTTAAAAGACTCAGCATTTCTAATGTAAAGAATTAATTGTGAATTATGACATTGAACCACAGATTTTCAAGATGGTGTGTGAGAAACGGAGGCATAGACAAATAATAAGAGACCTGAGAGACTAGAGTAGAATCTTACCTATTTCACGCAGTGATAGGACGTAGGGTTAAGCAGAGCTCTAGTGGCAGCAGCTTTTTTTGGAGTGGATTGTGTTCGAATACGTGGCTGAAGCTCAATGAATTTGGGTCAGCTTGGTGTGGGACATTCTGCGATTTAATGACGCTTGGGATAGTTACGTGGACGGAGAGGGAAGCGGCAACAATAAAACGCTTTTCTCATCCACTTCAATTACAGAGTCCCTGCTCTGCCTGCCTGCCTGTTTTCTGGGGTCTTTTCGATTGGAAGTCTAGCAAGCCATATAGGAATTTCCCAAATAAGAGCTTTTCACAGACATAAGCAACAGGGTGAGAGTTCGATAAAGGAGATCGACTACGAGAGTCGTTTCTCATCCGCTTCACCGAGTGAACGGCGGCATGGCACTGCATGAACTTCGCCGCTTGAGTTCATTTGATGAAAATAATCGGCCACTTCTGACCTTGCAATATTCGCAAGTTAAAGTACAGCAAAATCATTCACGCCATTCGTCACGGAAGGAAACGTTCGATGAGGTTAGTGAACCGCAGAAAAGCTCACCTCGCGAACAAAGAAGCTTTGTGTGTTCTGTTCCCTCCAATTTAGTGTATGGGCTAGTGACCACGCAAACCTCTATATGTATATCTGAGAGGATTGTTTCGCAATCATGGAAGAGAGGGCCGAGTAGCAGGTGTGAACATAATTGGCTGAACGGCGATGAGAGATGGTGGGCAGCCGTGAGTTGAGGTAGTGGCGATTGGTGGTAGCAGTATGACCACTGCTTCGTGGCGTAGGAAGTGTGAAGGCATTTTAAAATCCGGGATCTGCGAATTGCTTGAAAACCGCGCGGTGTGGGAATATGGCTGCTGCTGTCATCATAAGTGCCTCGCTTTCTGCGGAAATCTCTCACGCCAACAGAGTGCTCTGCCTTATTCTGCAATTCGCGCTGTTTGTCCTCTTTGTCCATCTCCCTTTCCCACAATTCACTCTGGAATCACCATTTTCCGCGTATCGCCTACATCCCGAATATCTTTAATAACAGGGAAGGTATTCTGTAATATGTTCTCCTTCTTTCTGAATTGTTACAGCTCAAAACTGTGACAGGGCTCCGAATTTCGATTTTTCTGTCGTGTTCGTTCAATTTGTCTCGGTGTAAACTGGACTTTAACCTAGAGTCGTGAACGTATCTCGATGGACTTCTAGACCATTTGTTGGATTCAATAATATTCAAGTCAGCATCTTTCACCCCCGTCCCACTACTTAGCTTCGCTAACTTTCTTTGAATTTCGTGCCCTGGTAGATACTTCATTCACCGATATGTTGAAGAAAGACAGACGATGACAGTGGAGCGATTCCCAGGTGGTCCATGTCATTTTGAAGAAAGTCCACAAGTGTCATGGAAGTCATAGTTGTGGAAAGGACATTCAAACAATCAAACCCGTTTTGCATGGCGGGATGGTATACGTGGCTTTCAATTGAATCACGGAGTTTTCATTCTCTTCATGAAGCTTATGAAAAAGTGATAGACGCGGGTAAAACAAGCTTCGTAGCTTAGCTTCGCATCTTTCGTTCGTTGACATGGAAGTGAGTTCGAGTGACTTCTTCGAACTAGAGGCACTAATCTCACGTTTCTCTAATTATTAGTGGTCGAAGGCGGTTTGGCGCAGTATATGAAGGCTTTTACCGCATGCAAGCTTATCATCTAGGGTTTGATGGTGGACTTGATTACAATGATAAAGCGGTTCTGTGGGAGCTGAAACCGCCGATCCCTGCGGCTAAGTGCGAACCATATTCAAACAGCCCTATTGCTCTTACGATGACTGAAAAGTATGGGGGCGCAACAAACAAGAAAATTCCTTTATTTTCACTTCCATTTCCATTCATTTTCATGTAATTCACTGAATCAGATTTAAGGTAGTGATGTGCATATAATGATACACATGGAAATTTTCATTTTCAGTCTCCTCGAATTTTCACTGGCCTCGTCAAATTTTTCTAAGAGCGAGCTTTCTAGGCAATATTATTTTGTTGATAACCCTGCAAATCGTCTAAGATAAAAATAGCGATTCTCTCGAATTATGGCGCAATTACAAGTGAAAGCGCTGTGTGCATATTGTAATTTTTATACCTCTGATCAAATGTTGGTTAATTTATAACCGCTGTTATTATTTGATGGAAATGCAGCACGAGGCTGACAGACGCTCACAAAGATGTTCGTGGTAACCCATCAAATTTTTTGAGGCCTACAACTTTGCTTTACTTTGCTTCACCCCAATTTTAGGATTAACTTGCGAACCAGAGTCGAGATCGTGTGTGCTGGTTTTCGTATGAGATGTGATGTTACTTTTTGGTGGCTATTTACGCACAGCTTTACGAATTTCATTATACCCAGTGAACGTCCCAAATATTGGTGAGGCGTGGAACTCGTCTTCAGATTGAGACCGAACCAGCGAGCCATATAGGGGAGTGAAGAACGAAATTCTGTGAAAACGCAGCCGACGCTTTCCTTTAGGACTGCATGGGACTATAGTCGTAGTGAATTATGCGTCTACATAATGTAGTTCAAATTTATACGTCACTGTTGTAGGCAGTCTGGATGGAATACAAGAATTGCGTAAGTGAACCAGCGACTCGTTCGTTGTGTATTTGTGATACGAGCGTTGAGTGAAGTTTACACCGATGAGAGGAAGCTTATGCATCAGGATGCTGAATCGGACGCCTTCAATTTTACCCATTCGCCATCACTTCATTGCAATTGAGCTGGTCAATTTAGATAGAAAATTCAATACCGAGGCTCACAGTTGCACGGATGGAAAAGACTTTTTGCTGATGGCGTGCATCAGTAGGGTTAACTTCGCAAAGAATGGCTGGAAAATGCTAGTTCAGGGGTGATGCTACTGAACGACAAAAAAGCGCGTGGCCGCCGGAAGCGAGCGCAGCGCATGACAGCCTTCAAGCGATGCAGTGTGGCTTGTGTGGAGGATGCAGGGTGGCATGGGTGCAGGAGGCAGTGTGGCATGGGTGGAAGTGCACAGGTAACGCATTCATGCTCTGCCGGGCTCCCAGGGCAATCGATTCGGCAAGTCGTACTGGTGGCGCCGCGAGTGCGACGCCGCGAAGCGAGTTTTGTCGTAAGTAGCCTCACGCCTGGTTTAGTGGCAAAAATTTCCGAGATATTCTCTGTGAGTTGGAGGAACTCCGCTCACAGCTATTACTGTTTACCGTAGGATGGATTCATTAACTACAGTTCTGGACCAGCTTAAGAAGTGCTCAAAATTTGCGTTAGTCTGAAGCATCTGCATGATAACCTAACAATAAGGTCAGCTAGTTGTGAGCAGCATCCAGCAAGCTGTTCCTTGGTTATGGGAACTCCTGATTCTTTGCAATTTTGAAAAAGACACACTCCTATGAGTCTGCTCTAACAACATGGTGGAAAAAATACTCATGTTTACTTGTAGCGCGAGCTGTAGATGGATATATGATACATTGTGAAGAACCAAGGGTTTTGAGAATAGAAGATCAGAAGGACGAGAGAGGAAAGTGGCTCCTCCTATTGGATCCTCCAATCAGAAACTCAGAAACTGAGCATTATTTCAAACTGGGCTTTGATATGGCAAGGAAATATGCTTTCATCTCCTGTCGAGGCCTCTTTCTTTCGAAAGATTTGAAAGAATCTCTGTGAGTGCTCGGCCATCCCGTCCTCGCTGAGTGCCTCTTTTCCTCCAACTGTCTCACAAAAGCAAAATTATTAGTGGATGTGATTTATAACTCGAATACTTCTCATTGGACTTGTGAATTATCGGATTATCACGGCGACACGACGCTTCCAATCTGAGTGACGACGTTTTTCTGAAGGCAAAATGTAATTAAACAAGGGTCCTTTAAGGCGCTAGGAAGGTGGAACGATTATTAGCAAATCTGATGGTTGCTGGCAATTTGGTTCAATGCTTGATGTTTGCTGGCAATTTCTTTTGTACATGCTTGTCATGTAATAAATATCAAGTATCAAGTATCAAGCAGAAAACATTGTTCATTTTCAGATGGGATTTTGTTTAGCCGAACGATCTGACAAAGAAAAGCAAATCTTCACAAAAATTCATGTGGAAATTTGCATGGGTTCTGTGGGAAAATAGTAGGTTTCTGGTATTGGGCCTGAAGCTCTTTTTCTCTAATGTCACTTCGTAGAACAGAATGCCAAGGGGATCATGTCATTTATCGACAATTCAACGTTTTGGTTAGTCATGCCTCTAATTGCGTCACTACAGTCTCAGTACCGGAAAAGCTTCCTCTACCGCGAAATTTCCTCAATAGTATTTACATACATACCACAGCAGAAATATATGTACATCAAATGTGCTGTGGCAGGAACAATAACTAAGAAAAGTCGGTTTACATTGCAGCGATCATTAATCTCGCGCGGAAGCTTACGAAGCTATGCGTGTGCTTTCGATGAGCAACGAAACATGATTATTTTCAGATTCATCAATTACGTGAACGAAATTGGTCAACGCCAACGGCAGACTTCAATTGTGAGGGCTGTGCAGCAGGTTCGTAATACGAGGGCATCAGTGGAGTAAAGTAGCTTTTTTGCCCAATTTTAGCATGCATACTCCAGAAATATTGCAAGAAATGAAGCTTGTCTCTTGAAAATTGCAATTCAAGTTATTGAAAGGAACTGTGCACGGATGATAGAGTTTCTTTGTTACCCATATATTTATGTAGTATTTGCCAGGGAAGGGTCACATACAAAGTTTCACGCGAAAAGTGAGAATCCGGCTAAGATACAGCCGCTCGAAATGGTGGTCGAAAGGGCGGTGCCCCGCATGGTGGTCCGCCGTGATTGGAGAGTAGAGTGGGACTGCATACGTAAGCTTCTGTTCCCACTATGCGTCTCCGACCGCAGAGGACAACAGGATGAGCACTTACTCTGAGGCCACGCCTTCTTCGCCACTATTTTGAGGAGCTGTACCTTAGCCGAATTCTCACTTTTCGCGTGAAACTTTGGATGGCCCTTTATAAACAAATACAACATAAATGTGTGGGTAACAGAGAAACTTATTTTCCCGTACACGATTCCTTAAGGTTGCATATCGATTACGGCGTCGATACGAAGTTTTTAGATTTGCCCCTCCCTCTCTCCCCTGCCGAATATTTCAGCACACTGCAAAATATTCCAACCGTTAGCTATCGCCAAGTTTAGAAAAATGGAACTGATTTTCTCGAATAAGCTGTGGAAGTGCAGTGCAAATGTGCGATTGCTGGTTTAGCTTACTTTTAGGTTCAAAAGGTAGGGATGCTGAATCATGTCTTAATGCGGATGAGCTTTTGCATACACACATACATTGGTGGTCCTCCTTATAATGAGTGATCAGCACTGATGCTCCTTATAAGTCCTATTGGTATGTCGTCGGACGCAGTTGACCGTTGTGCGAATCGTCCCAAACTTTGGCTAATGTGAACTTCAGAGAATTGAATAGGTTGGTAAGAATAGTGCAGGTTCTGCTTCTCAAGATACGCATGGCAGGATGTGAGACTTATGATGTTTGGTAGGGAAGTCGATTGCTGCAAGGTGGAGAAGTCGTTGGGGCTGTTCTGATTGTGAGACTACTACTGCCATGGTCACGTCTCGTGAGCTAGAGCTGCTTACAGCTGGAGGTCATCCGATTTGGGTCTAAGGTAGGGTGCCATCAAGGGATGTACGTGTTCCTTCTGATGAAATCGTTCAGTCAGTTTCGCCGATTGGTTTTCACTCGAATGTCTTCGAATTTTGGTGCTACGCCGCAGGACCTCGCAGCAACACTTCCTCTAGACTGTACGAATTCTGAGCTGCTCTGCTATTACGTTTTGAGCGACTTGAAGAGCAAGACCTGCTCAACTCCTCACGGCTCAGTTGCTGCTTTCTGGAGTACTCTTACATGGGACAATTTATGCGGCAATTATCTACCACTCGCGCCGAATACCCTTCTTTGCCCACTTCGTCTTGTGTCGGAACCAGAGACGATTCTACCGAATTCTGGTAGTATATTATGACATACTGATGAGAATTATTTGTTGATCACATGTACTAATGGAACGCATCTTGTTACCTCGTTTCTAGTATGGTAGCGCTTTGTCAGACCGTTAATACCTTTGTTGCACCCTGTAGTAAGGTCATGTGGGACCACGACACGGGGATCCGTGGGGTTATATGGGCCAACGTCATGGTCAACAGAAGCGGAACTCTGCAAGATCTGCCTTGTACGTATTACTTATATCACTTCGAGCGCGCTCACTGCGAAACGCGCCACATACCATCTGATTGGTCTCCTGGTTTTACTCATAATTTATTCAAGCCAAGTGTTTCTTTTTTCTCAGTTTAGATTGAAGGAGTTACTCCTGTTGATCGAAAATAAAAGGCGATATTTAATGCTCCAGTGATGATAGTTTCTCGGAAAATTCTTGAACTCGAATGAAAGCCGTCGGATTGATGAGCCCAGATTGCTTTTTGTTGGTGCATTTTGTATTTATCAGTAAGTTGCAGTCATGCTTTGCAGTGCTGTCGCTGTTATGGACACCGGTTGTAGTGCCGGCTGCCGGCTGAAATGGAGAATATACAGACGTACAAATCTATAGGACGTATGATGGGTATTACAGCCCGCGTTAGGTAGCACAAAGTGTAAAGGTGACCCCAGGACAGACTTTTCGCTGTGCGACGTGCGAGCGCCCGTAGCGCTGCGAAAGACGGAGTCTCAAGTGATTTGACCTAAAATAGCGCTCAAGATACGTAATTGCTTCAGGATGTCTATCCTCAATCATATATCTATATACATGAATAAATGAAACATATTGTATACATAACGACCCTATGACCACCTATGAAGGGCCTGGTGTGACCTTTTATACGAGATGCCTTATTAGCGTCTCTATTTATTTCGTAATCGACGTGTCAACGAAAATCCTGTAGTTCAGGTGTTTCACGCTCGCCACACAGCAGATAAAGGTTTCCCCTTAGGCCAAAATTTCGCACCCGGCGTGCGAGCTGGGCGCCCTAGTAGTTGGGTCTTCGAGCAATCACACTGTAACGTTAGAAGCGCGTATGTGCCATTTGCTCAACACTCGACTACATACAGCACTCCTAACTCGTACATATGGCATCGCAGCTCGTAGGCCACGGTGCGACATCCTCACTTAGAGGCACTGGGAGTGATGAGGAGAAAGTGAGAAGTGGGAATACATGTTTTCTGAAAACATATCTTCCACTGCGAAAGAGATGATGTGTATCGAAACTAGCGTTGAAAAAACGCGGCTAGGGATCTTATCACGGCCTCGCAGCACGGCGTATCGTCCTGCAGTCGCGTATCAGGCGGGGCAGTTGCAGCCGAGGGCGGGATAAAGTTCGTGACCGGCTGCTTTAGCCTCTCTCCCGTCTACGGTTCACCCCGGCTCGTGACGCAGAGGGGCGCGAAAGAGAGGAGGATTTTTCGGGCTCCTAATTCTCGGGTTTTTCGCCGTTTTATTCCGTTCTTTCTCTGGTGTCACACTGCTGGACACCCTTTACTTTCATATTCCACAATCCGCCGAATTAGTTCCTCCCGGTTTCTTCGAGCGAACACATCCGATAAGGGTTTAGCGATAGTCTTTCTGTGTAGAATTATTTTGACTATTTCAGCTCGGAATTCCCAGTTGGTTGGTGGAGATTCGACACAACGCCTCTCACTCACATGTACCTCCAATCGGAACGCTTCGAATGGGTTCCGAATTCTGCAGGGAGTGGATCTGGGTAGGTGTTCGATGGCTTCACCGTTGTTGTGATTGCACTGCTTTTACATATGTGAATCGTGCAGAGATATAGAGTTTATACGTGTGAAATTGGCACATCAGATGAGGATGTCCTGGGAGTGGTTACCAGCTCAGCGCTCCTTGGTGTGCAGTGCATTCGTCATCGCTTTCCCACCAAACATTATTGTTTCCTGCATCTATACAGTAACTGACTAAGGGTGACTGGCTGTGAAAACGAATTTCTTATCTTCTGAACGGATCTACGCCAGAAAGTGACGGCTACTTCATCCTGTACTTTTCGTCGAGCGCAGAGTTCCCGCTCATGCCATGCTGTGGAATATGAGTGAATACACTGTTGTGGAGCATTTGGGGAGATTACCTCGGTGGAAAGCGTATTCATTTGGAACGAGAAAGCCGTACTCGGCACCATGGTCAAGAATGGCGTCGCGAAAATTTCCTGAGATCATCTCATCGATACGAAATCAGTCTCACGAAAGAGGTGGTCGTCAAGGATGTTGTGAGGAAGCTTTGAAAAAATGCGAGATACCCGCTCTTTTCTCAACCTATTGTGCGACCACTGTCGAGACTTTCACGACCCATGCCTGCTACCATTCCGTTACCCGCTCCCAAGACACTCTCAGAACCATGCTTGGTCCTCTTCAGGTTCCTCCGTCGTGCTATCTAAGACAAAGACTCGATTAAATAAGTCTCTGAAGGCAGAGGTAAGGGGTATTTCGAGCCGCATGTAAAAAATGCTAGCTATGAAAGTCGAGGTGCTACGTAGTAAGTGAGGAAAGACGAAATGAAAGGGTGAGAATTCCGAGAGGAGAGATCCCATTTACACCGTTGATGCCGAAGTGGGGGCAGGCCAAGTTAAAGGAATCGTCCACGGAAAATGGATTTTTGTGTTACCCATGTATTTATGTTGTATTTGCCTAATGTTGGCCTCATGCAAAATTTCAGGTGAAAAAATGTGAATCTGGCTGAGATACAGCACCACAAAGTGCGGTCCCAGTGGGCGGGGCCTCCGTGTTAAAGCCTCGTACCGCGTCCGCCGTGGTCTGAAACGCATTGTAGGAACAGAAGGTTACGTAAACAGTCCCACTCTCCATTCCCAACGGCGGCGGAAGACGGGACGAGGCTTTTACACGGAGGCCCCGCCCACTGGGACCGCTTGTGGTGCTGTATGTCAGCCAGATTCACATTTTTTCGCATGAAATTTTGCATGAGGCCAACATTAGGGAAATACAACATAAATATATGGGTAACACAGAAACTCATTTTCCGTGGACGATTCCTTTAAGGAAAAGGGCGAGCCATGCCGAAACAGGAGGCACGCAGACGGCTCCTGTTCAACCGAAAGTGAGGGGACAGAAAGCCTCATCAGCATGACTGCCATGGTATAGTGGCGTGTGGAAAGGCTTGAAAATTATCCGATAAGGAAAGCACACGAAGGAAGCCACCCAAAGGAGCTTCAAAAAATAGATGGTGGGACGTAGTCAAGATCATCTTCACTGAAGTCAATGCCGTGACGGAGGATGCTTCTGTCATGAGGAAGGAGTGGCCTTTGACAAGAGCAGCGGACTCTGCGAAACCAACGCCAAGGAGACGCGAACGCGACTTTGCGCCTTTTTCCTCAAGATCGCCAAAGTAGCAGAGGACTGGAGCCGTTGTGACACCGTTAAGCTCTAAGACAAATATAAATTATTCTTGATATATTAAATGAAATGGCAGCATGGCCATCAAGAACCTTCATTCCGAGAAGTGGTCTACCGTGAGTACTGATCATCACTTACATTGGTTCTCCACCAAGTGAGTGGGGGTAAGCTCTCGAGAAAAAGTGCACAAGTTGCCAAGACTGAAGGCTCCCTATTTCTTTTTTTGGATTCTGGCGCTCCTGTGAGTTATGCACACCGTGCCAGATACGTAATTCAACAGCGTGACTTCTTTCTTTGAGTTTGGCTCTTTGTTTCAACAGACTCTATGTCCACGCTGAGAGAACCATGGGGCGAACAGTCACCATTCAATACTTTGAGGAAATATTCCCAGGTTTGCAGTCGTAAATTTCATTCTCCTCAATGTGGTTAAAGCCAATGTTCGATTAGGATTACCCTACATTGCCATGGCAGACCAATCCCCGCTTTAAGGTGTACTTCCTCAAGTTTTTATCCAAATGTGCCAGTGCTGTTGCAATAAATCCATTTTTAGAACAACTTCTGGACACGACAACCCTACGAGGCAATGCGCTCGGCTGGTGCCGTTGATACGAACAGTGACGTCGTGGCAGAAGAAGCGTCTATACGGGATCAGAAGATCCGTCACGCAATTATAGCATTCGCTTTATGGCGGAATAAGGCGGGTTTACGTCTCCATCTAATTTTATTTTTTGCTTTTCACTTCTAGACTATAGATTAAACAGGCATACGCACTATTTGAACGTGACGTTGTACCCGGTGCGGACACATGGAACCTTTCCACACGTGAGGAAGGGCTGGATTCACCCCAAGGAGAAATTTCTCATGAACTCGGTCGACAGAGGGATAGAGAATGGTGGAAGTAGAGGTGCCAAAGTAGCAGAGCACCGGGGCCTCTGGAAATCGTTTAGCATTGAGCCATAGTTTCTAGGAGAACCAGAAGGAGGAAGGGAATCATGGAGTTTGTATAATGCAAGCTCACAAAAGCCTGGTAAACGAATGACCGAGGCCCTTGCGAATTGCTGGAAAGCAAGTGACCCAAAACTGTAAGTGAGTGGCGAATATTAGAAAGACTCTGGTTTCTGCTGCCTACTTATGACACTCGCTCCTAAAGGCTGACTCTTGTCATTTCATTCATTGCTACGCTTCCTCTCCGCTTCCAAGGATCTAATGACCAATGGGGTATAGGTTTATTGGAGATTGGTGATGGAAAATTTCGATGAGTTGATGGCTCCCATTATCCTTTGATGGACGTGGAAATCAACAAATGACGGGGCCTCAGATTTCCTCCAGTAAGGTAAGACACATCTTGTCAGCTCTTAAAAACCGAAATGATAGTAAGGAATGTGCGAAAGGAAGGCTGGCTCTGATGAGACGGGTATGGTGCAATTCTAAGTGAGGGGCACGTTGGGCACGCTCATGGATCCTTAACAACCATTTGATCATTAGCCTTCACCCGCTGAGCTTCTCTGAAGGGGATCGTGTACCACTACCATGCATCACAGATTCGCGTGACTGCAATCAGTACTTGTTGGTGGAGCGCGTTGTACAACACGCTCACGGAGAGAATCTTCGGAGAACTTCGGTCTTATTTTTCGAGTTCTAAATCACTCAGTTTCATTTTTTCTGCTATGCCTTACTGCTGGAACCCATATGATTTTACTTTTGACTTGCGACGAGTTATCCTGGTGCCTTCAAAGGAATCGTGCATAGAGATTTGAGTTCTTCTGTTACTCGCATATTTATGTTGTATTTGCTTGCAAGGTGCATGCAATGTTCCACGCGCATAAACAAGGATCCAGTTGGGATGGAGCTCCCCAAAGTGATGGCCAACGGGGTGGAGTGTTGGAGAGCTTCAGATACTAGACAGCTGAGGTGCAAAGAGGCGACATTCCCTAGGTCAGAGACGCAGAGTGAAAAGCAAATCAACATTGGGCGGGAATTGGCACTGCGCTCTGGCCGCTGATAGCTGAACGAATGTTGTGTCGGGGAATGAGACCCGAATCCGGACGATTTGTTCTGCTCCCAGTTTTCCGATTTCTGTTTGGAACAAAGGGAATTTTTCGTTTTTTATAATGTTTCTGTTCATGTACTGTATGTAGTAGAATGATTCAAAAGAAAATCGAATCATGGAATTCCTGCAGACGATTCTGTCAAGGTGATGTTAAATACGCTAGCTGATGTGACGTAGCAGATCATACGTACAGGGCGTCTCGCCTGAATCTGCTCAAGATTTGTGCTTGGTGCCATTGATCTCTTCTCTGGCCCTGGGAATATTTGGAAATTAATCACTATTCAACTATCACTACCCCAGACCCCACGATTATGTCAAGGAAATAAAGTTGCTGAAACTTCGCCTATAGGGGTTATCTGGTGTGCTGATTACGAATATAAAACCAATTTTTGGTGCAGATGCCGTTCGGCTCAAGGGTACGCCAGTCTTGTTCATTTATGCTGTAGTGCTGCTAATGTAGCTGGGGAGCGTCATCTTCCCGATATCCTCTATTACCTGATACTATCCTGCAATAATGATAAGTTTGCCCACTCAGGAATATTTTCGCCTAAACCTTAGTGGAGAATAAGAGGTTGCCTTTCTTCTCAAGGCTTAGGCAAAAATGCGTGAGCAGTACGGTGCCGTACGATATTAGCGCCACGCAGTGGCCTTGAACGGCGTCCACGCCAAAAACGGATGTCACATTTGTGATCAGCACCCGAAATAACTCTTACAGGCCAAATTTCAGCAATTTTGGTGGAAACGAGTTTTGTCAATTTGGTGAATTCGCACTGATTTGGTGCACTTCAAAAGCAGATGTCATATCCGTGATTAGCTCCCCAGATAACCTCTGTAGACGAAGCATCGGCGGAAATTATTTTTTGACCTTATCGTGATGTCTGGGGCAGTGATAGTCGAACAGTGCCGAAAATTGTAATGGACGTTGCAACTGCCTGTGGAATAGGCCACTTTCAGAACTCTTCTGAAGTTACCGGAAAAGAAGCTCCAGTTGTAAACGTGTCTCGTTTGGTCATGCAGCAACCATTGTAAGTTATCACTAATCATTATTCATTTCCCAAAGACGTGTGCTTTCCGTGAGCATTCAGTGGTGAGTGCCATACAATATGTGAACTGTTAAGCACTTAATAAGGCTGTGAGCCATTCAGTGGCGAAAGCCCTACAATATGTGAGTTGTGGAGCACGCAGTAGGACTGTATGATCAACTCCTCCCAACAATTTAAAGGCTTGCTTTGGCTGTGAAATGATTTAATGGAATTCGTTCACATAAAGCACTGGCATTTTGTAGTTATAGCAACGGCCGAAATTTTGTTCCTTTTTGACCTCTGCCCACCTCAACTTCTCATCTCGCCGGTACATAGTCCCATTGGATGTTAACCTCATTCTGTCACTAATCCGCGATATTACCTCCCCTGTTCAACCGATATATCCCTGATGTGTGTGTGGTGTACGGTTACTACAAGAAAGGAGTCGTCATTCATCGTATATTGTCGTATCAAGCATCGCATATTTTCGAACTCGTTCCTTTGCAGCGATTTTCTGCGAATTTTCGTTGGTGATGGTCTCTTAACAATGACGGAAAAACAGCTGGAAGTTGCGCGATATTCTGTTTCGGAAGGTAATGGCGTACGTAAAGAGAATGGCACTTTCAACGAAGGTGCTAATAATCTACTAAATTCAATGCTTTGCCGAAACATTTCACTTCAGGTTGGGTTATTCCATTCGCCCTTCAGGTGTACTGGAAACCACTGTTTGTCATGGTCTATGAGGGAAAGGTAGTCAGCGAGTTGATCATCAATGTGAGTTACGATTACCGGGAAGTTCTCTTGTCTTGGCTCATTTGAAGTACTGATTTTATTATAATTTTGTCTTGTCCAATGACTCATGTCGCTCATCACTCAGTAGGCTTTGCACCTGTTGCACGGAGCTGTTCAATTTATCTTTGGTTCATATCGCTCATATTCGCTCTCCTACAATTCCTTGCTGGGAGACAGCATTAGGAGTTACGTGGTTATCGAGAAATCCCTAAAAGAAGTCACTTACATGGAAACCATAGGTCTAGGAAGGCTATCTGTGGCGAAATCCCGGTGAAAAAGTGCCCTTTCGATCTGTAGGAACGGCGCAACGGATAAGAGCTGATGCCTTTGGATGACAGACCCCGCCCCCTAGGGTCGACTTTGGCGAAGAATGACTTGGGTGTAGAGTAATGAGCATGATAACAGAATGATGCTTATCGTATTGATCGAAATGTCGTGGTGCTTGACATGTCAGCTTTCGTGGTGAACACGTCCACCGGTCAAAATCAAAGATTGGAATGAATGATCCAATCGAATCACTCCTACCACTGTCCTTGAGCAATTCAAACTGGAAAGAGGGATCTAATGCCAGAGCACGAGTTAGAGCGAGCGTTGCCTTGAAGTTATTCATTAAGATTGGTTTTTTAGCTGCTCGTTCGCCTTGCCTCCGCCGACAACCCGCCGTTTGTGGAGCATCAGCTGGTTTCGTGGACAAAATTCTTCCTCGAGCCGTGTGTCGAATGTACGGTAGTACTGCCTTCTCATGTGTCATTGCTTACTAGTGACTGTCTCTATCACTGAATTCAGTTAATACAAAGCTGCACTCCCTCACCACATTTCTTGTACTTGAAGACTGCTCCATTTCTGAAGGACAGGCGAATCATCCGAAAAGAATTGCTGCAGTTTTCAAAACCATTCATTGCTTACCGAGTTGGCAACAGGACGCTCGAACTAGGTCAGGTTTCTACAAGGATGCTGAGTTATGGGCAAAAGCTTCGGTGCCGGACGGGACTCGAACCCGCACTTCATCCTTCGAGTCCCGTCCGGCACCGAAGCTTTTGCCCGTAACTCAGCATCTTTGTAGTAACTTTCGCATCGCGAGCTGCGGCGATAAACAGCAGTTATCAAATATTAAAAATAGGTCAGGTTTCGCCTGAAAGGTGGCGGGCATGCTCAGTGCCGTCATTTTACAGTGAGAACCAAGGTACTTGTTGTAGGCGGTGACTCACTTCGAGCTTTCTGTCACATAAGCTTGCTTAACTGAAGACAGTTATAGGGGTAATGTGGTTATAGAGAAATAACTAAAAGATGTTACTCGCATGAAAATCAGAGTCTAAGAAGCCTTTTTGTGGCGGAATCGCCGTCATGAAGCGCGCCCCCCGAGCTACAGAGACGGCGTAGCGGTTAACAGGTGATGCCTTTGGATGACAGAATCCGCCTCCTAGGGTCGACTTTGTCGAAGAATGGCTACGCTGTAGAGTAATAAGCACGATGACAGAATGAAACCTATCGTATCGCATTAATGCCACATCGATTGAAATTACTTGGGGTTTGACGTTTTTGTTTTTGCGGAGAAAAGGTCCACCGGTCAGTATCAAATCAAACAAAAATTGGAATGAGTGATACGACTGAATTACCCCTACCACTGCCTTCAATCCCAGATTATTTTTCGATTGGATCACGCGTTGATGTTTAAAAAGTTAGCCCCATTTGGAAGAGAAAAAGTTGAATGCTTTGCTAAGTTACTACAAGGATGCTGAGTTATGGGCAAAAGCTTCGGTTTCGGACAGGACCCGAACCCGCACTCATCCTTTCCGGGGATAGGTGCTAATCCATTACACTACCGACACCCCTTTCACCTTAACTCAGCATCCTTGTAGTAACTTTCGCATCGCGAGCTGCGGCCATAAACAGCAGTTATCAAAAATCAAAATATCAAAAAGCTTTGCTAAGTGTTTCTCGAGATTCAGCCGGAACGGAGGTGATGCAACCGTCAGACTGGTCACGAATTCTTCACAAATTGGTTGCGGCTCCCGGGTATTTTGACGTAACTCTGGTTGAATCGTATGTTTTTTTTGCATTCAGGGACCGTCAGGTTGGCTAAATTTGAAGTTCACACCATGAAAAATCACTGCTCCTACTTTTAATGGCCCGTAGTTGAGGAGGCTGGTAAATGAACGCTGTAGACTTCCCAGCTATATGAGTGAGGCTGCGATCATACCAAATTGTATGAGAATTTTGGCGCATTCGCGTCATGCATAAGATACGTATCGATCTAGAAAATGAGAGTATTGGCGCATCCGAGATTTTGGATATTTGCCATAACAGATATCGACTTTCGATAAGATATGGAAAATCATGAAATGGAAAGGGCAAAAAAAGTAATCAACCGCTCGTTGGAACGCATCGCGTTTAACAGAGTGACGTGGCTGCGCCAAACTCAAATCGCGGATGCGCCGATGCGCCAAAACTCTCATTCAATTTGGTATGAACGCAACCTTAAGGAGCAGCGCTTATTAGCAGGTATCCCTCCATATAAGAAGACACCACTGGCTTTTTAGGTAGTTTGTGATATCTACCCTCGTGTGGCTTTTGAGAGAGCGTAATAAGTGAAAGTGGGATGAGATCGTGGTCCCCCTTCTATAAACCTTGGCATCAGTGGCCTGATTTCGGTGGGCATCTCACGATAGCTTTGCGAGCAAGCGGCGGCGATGGTCCTCTGCGTCAACGTATCTTCTTCGCTGGAAAAGCGGCAATGATAGCTGGGTGTATACACTTATGACAAATTTTCGCTCGGCGAGCGTCGCCGCGGATTTCTTGGCGTGCGATTGCGTACATTGCAACACTCTCTCTAGAGTTTTACGACCGAATTAATTGTTTCTTAATGATTGTTTTCATGTGATGCTATCGTTTCTTTTACTTTTTATGTCAGTATTTTGTCTTTTTCGAGCACAAAAGTTATTGTTTTTAGAGAATGATGAGATAAACAGCGATTTTTTTTTAAAAACCTCCATGATACCAGACCCTTGCGTCGTGAGCAAAATTGCAATTGACCGCGGCAAGTTGTGCTGACGGCGAACGAGTGCTGCGTCGCAAAGCGAAAAGTTGTCATAAGTGTACACACCCAGCTGACTATAGTGGAAGCCACGGAGGCAGGCGGGACTAACGCTGTGTTGATGATAGCAGCCACTGTCCATGGCGATCATGCACTTTCATGGCCATGCCACAGTACTGGTCAGGGTTCATATACGAATTTCCTGGACTATGGGCCATTCATACTAGGAAACTGGGAGAATCTTCAGACTGTTCAGCATATGTAGAGCGAACCTGGAATCTACTACAAACGGTTTTTATTTTGATGGTTTGATCTTACCCTTTTTCCAGAGTAATGGCAAAAGTTCCCAATCTCAGCGCCAAGCGTCGTCGACAAGTGCGCCGTATTATGGACATTTCTTTGTCAGAATCATTGTGCGGTGTCGACGACTCGATGAGTGTTCGCACGCTCGAAGATCTCCAACGACTCATTCGGAAGGGTAGGCTGACCTCTCTGATCTCGTTTTTCCTTTATCATTTGAAATTATGGTCTCGTTCTCTGGCACAGTCATATCCCTAACGATAAGAAAAAGGGAGAGGATAACGCACTGCTTCGGAAGCTTTGACGGTTTCCAGCCTTTGTATTGAATTTACATGCATTGTCGCTAAAAGGCCTGTCAGTACTTTTCTCGTCCTTGTCGTCCTTGCGTGACTGTATTCACTACGTTCCAGATCGGGGAACCTTATCAAGGAAGGCGGACCCTCCTCCAGAAGCCGGCTTTGTTCTATGCGATTCGGAAGAGTGGTGTTCTGTACCGTTGGGTCTTTTACCTGGCGGCTCAGTAGACACATTCTCGCTGATAATTGACGATGATTGGCTGTTCACTCAAAATCAACGAAAAAATCGCGAGCTGAGTGTGATTGAAGAAGACGACTGAGGGTAAAATTTCATATTCATGATATAATATCCCAACGATTCTGTGCTCTTCGTAGGCAAGCATACTGAAAGAAGGCCGACTGTTGTTGTGACCAGCTTAGGAGTCTTCAGAAGCGCTTTGAGTGAAAGCCTCTGAGATGGTACTTCAGGGATGCATTTTCAAACTGGTGATCTCTGTGTCATTGTTGCCTTGTTGCTTGTTGATATACTCACCTTTTGTTTTGTTTTTGGTGTTCTCAAAGTAGTTTTCGTTAGTACTTCACGGCACTGGAGTGTACAAAAAACCCACGTACTCTCTATTTTGTTATGTTTAGTATCAAAATAAATATGCAGCAGACCCTTCTCGAGATATAAACATGGAAACTGTAAACATGTGATGCTAAATTTTGTTGAATTGCGGAAGATCCTCTGGCTCCAATCATCAGCAAGTCATTAATGATTGAACGACTGAAACGAAACTGAGCTACAACAGAAAGCGGTGTAACACACAATTACACCGGTGAATTATTGTTTGAATTCAGTGATGTGACGTTGCTACCTCATGCCAGATGCTAATGAACGCTGCCGTTGTATCCAAACAAGTATGTGCATCATTCTATTAAGTCAAGGTTGACGATGATTCATGAAATGCTGTATCAGTAAGTTCCAATGAATCAGTCGTAAAAACATTGCTCGAGAAGGCATAGGGTATTGTGCAAGGTGCGACAGAATAAAGACTGCGAGAGGGCAACCAGTCAATATGTATATTATCCTTTCGACTATTCGTCTAAGCTCATGAAGGCATATTTGGTAGTATGCGGGAACCGCCGTTTTGGAAGCACGTCTTTGGGAGGTCTGAATTCTCCTGAAATCCTACCGCTCAGAACGAGTTGAGGCTGACAATTTTGCACACTTAGCAATATCTGTCCAAAAAAGTACCTAAGGGCAGAAAGTCATATTCCTGCTCATTCCTCGAAGATCTGAAGGCAGAGGCTCTCACAGGGTCGCAGGCCGTTAGAATCCGTGTGTTCCAACATACACGCGACGGGTGTGTAGCCTTATGTCGAGTTTTCGCTTGCATTCGCGACGCCATCAGCACGACTTACGGCGGTCGATTAAAATTCCGTTGAGGACGCAAGAGGCTGGTACCATGGAGGTCTTCTCAAGAAAAAGCTGTATATTATCTTATTATTATTTGGAAATAATACATTTTGTACCATGAGAAGAACAAAAAATAGTAAAAGGGTCAATAATAACACATGATAACAGTCCTCATCAGAAAACAACTAGGTAACTCAGGCGCAAATATTTGAAGGGAGTGCACGCTATGTACGCAATTACATGCGAAGAAACGCGCCGCGCTGAAATTCTACATAAGGCCGCGTTCATACCTTGCAGTGCCGACGGCAGAGCGTGGCTGCGTGCTTCCGCGTACCCGCCTGTGTCACCCTGTCCCATTGCCTGCGTCGCCTCGGCACCTCCTTCATGCCACTCTACCTCGCTGCCTGTGAACGCAGCCACGCCTTGCAGGCGCAAGGTATGCGCGGCCTAAGGCTATGCACCCAGCACTGGACATACCAGTTTTCAACATGGCTTCACGTGGCAAAGGAAGCTTGCGAACCATCATTATGTGTTGAGACATTCTTCTATTACATAAACCTGTAACTTTGCTTGCCGGTTTGCCGGTATGTCGGTCAGTATGCCGGTATGGCGGCATGTAGGTAAGTAGATCTGTCTCTCCGTGATCTCAAAAAGGGATTCGATAAAGAAAAAAATAAAAGAAAAATGTATATAAATGAATAAGAGTTGAAATATATACAAAAATGAAACTTTTGCACACTCGCAATCATTGTGCGGTGTGCTGACGGTGGATAAGGTGTAAACACAGAAGAAAGCGCGCAGATGTGATGGGTGTCAGAAGAGCAGCACGGTGCAGACTAGGTCAGTTGAAGGATACTTAGCGAATGAAAGTGATTACAAGCCTTTCAGTAAGTAGGGTCAGCTCAGGTAAGTTAGATGGCACGCAGAG
This sequence comes from Trichostrongylus colubriformis, assembly GCA_963978905.1. NCBI lineage: Eukaryota > Metazoa > Nematoda > Chromadorea > Rhabditida > Trichostrongylidae > Trichostrongylus > Trichostrongylus colubriformis. Next base: position 25,044,778 of record OZ022260.1, read on the forward strand.
GCCTAGAAATGGGTAATGAGCACACTATCTTGCTTCGCATTAGTGGAAATCTAGATCCCACGATGATTATTCATGTAGTATCAGAAGCCAAACGCCATCGTTCGGAAGGCTAGACGGTTTGGTGGTCGATACACGGCTACAATTGATATCAGAACATAATTGGAACATGCTCATCGTGCATCAGACACTTTGACTGCAACGTCGTACGGCTGTGGACAGCAAAGTACCCAGCTTCATTCCATTCGCATGCTAATAGCTCTTAATAGACTTCAAAGTTCGAAACAATAAGAATGTGTCAGATCGTTTCGTATTTCTGTCCATGTAATATACTTAGTGATTTTATCAGAAATTAGAAACATGGAACTTCCGAGGACGTCTCCTTTACGAATCAACATGAAAGCGTGATAACTTGGGCGACATTTGCCTTTCGGCGCTGCTTATCGACCCTAATCAGCTGCTACCACTTTGGGTTCACCATCGCTAGGGTCTCCGTCCCAGCCCCTATACACTTGCGAAATTCAGGATTCCATCTTTGCTTCGGCGCGATATGAATGAAGACAGAGAGACGGACACACTGACATACACCCACGGCATACTAAGCGAATTACACAAATTAGGATAATTGCGCAGCTTTCGAGCAGTTTTTTTCTAACTAGCCGGAGGTAACATATGTATTCTCTTCAAGTAATAGTTTGAACAAACTTCTGAGGTCTGACTAGCAGGCTATCACTCGTAGCTGCCCTAAGAACAGCTCTGTTGGAACAAATAATAGAATGACGACATCGTCAATACATCGCTATCATAGCTGCTTTTCATCTTTAAAGTCGCTTTATCTTATAAACTGCAACGATTACTTATAATTAAATCCATGTTGAACTTTCAAGTTGGCGGCTGCAGTATCGTATATCAGCGGCCACTCGCCTACTGCGTGGTTTTGATAATATTATCTTAACAAAGCTATATTATCTTAACAAAACTATTTTACTTGTCGTCCAATGCTTCATGGTGGTTGGTTGGTTGATTGTTGAATTCATACTCTTCGCCATAGTGAAACAGGAAGATCCATTGAAGCGATCCTTACCAAGTAAGTAGTATCAGAACGTCATCCGAGTAAGTGGATATGAACTACTACAGTGCGTTTCATAATTATAAGGTCACCCCTAAATTCCAGGTTTTCTCGACAACACTCCATTGAGGAATCTTTTCACTCTCATAGACGAATTCCTCACCTGAAATAACCCCCGTGTCCGATTCTTGGTAGCAGTCTCGTTTACCTTATGTTTTAAGGAGTATTTGTTGTTTTTTGCACCGTTTCATAATTATAAGGTCACCCTGAAAAAAGAAAAAAGTTAGGGCCCCGGCAGGTCTGTGGTGGTAGATTTGTCTTCCGAATGCATCTTCGAGATACATATTCAATCGTCTTGTGGCTAGCTACTATGTTCCGAGAGAAAAGCCCAGATTTGGGATTCTTGTGGTGCTAGGCTCAGTTTGAGAGCCATTCCAAAAAAATCGGAAGATTCCTGTGCTCTGTTATATGACATTTGAGAGATTCGGTGTCTTCTGATGTTTTTCAGGCTCTGGACTCCAACGTGAGATTATTATCATTAATGAGGAGAGGATTGTGGGGGCCACTTCCTTCAGCACCTCCTCTATGGACCAGATTTGTTCGGAGTTAAACCATTTTTAGTCTGGAACCACAGCGTGTACAGCAGCGAGGAAGAGCAGAGACATCACTGAAGAAATAATGAAGTAGTTCCCGAGGCCCACAGCACACTATAAGGCGGCACGACTTCAATTCATAAAGTTGTTCTTGGGCACGGATTGAACAAAACTGAATTTGCATAGCAGTTGCACCCTGCATGCGAGTAGTACCATCCGAATTGTACTTTTGAGTCTGAAAATACTCTATCTGAATGGTGCTGACGGGTAGAGGTAGTACTAGCTTGATCTAAGGTGCGCCGATCTAGCGGAGCCTTGGCAATTTTTCTGGGAGAAGGGTGATGGCCTAAGTGGTTTTCGGCAATGAGGTTGCATTAAACCTTGCCTTCGAAACCTGCAGAATGGACTCCAGAGACTGCTAGAAGATCTTACGAGGAAATCAGTTGCCTTTTGGAGCCGGCGGCTCTTATAATTGCGTCGAACAGCATGACAAGGCTGTTGCTCACTTAGGTCATTCAACGGAACCGTGGTTAAAGGCACACCACGCGATAATCCAATTAGTGGCTTACTTTCGTGGGGCGAGGAGATCCTTGGATAACTGCTCAAACTGCACTCTTGTTGCGGCTGCACGGTGCACCCTCACGGTGTTGTGCCTGCTTGAACAAAACTCAGCCACGCCCACCCAACTGAATCATACACGACGTTAGACGGACGATTTCCCGATGTGGAAGCTGCCTCCAACATCGAAATGGCTGTTTCATTCAATTATAATCTCATAAAGCAAGTTTCATTTTCCTCGTGAGCGCCACGTTGGAAATTTGTTCGTCTAAGGCCGGGTGTGATTCAGCTGGATGGGCGTGGCTCGGTTTTGTTCAAGCAGGCACAACACCATGAGGGTGCACCGTGCAGCCGCAACAAGGATGTAGTTTGAGCATTTATCCAAGTACCTACTTGCCCCACGAAAGTAAGCCACTAATTGGGTTATCGCGAGGTGTGCCTTTAAAGTTCCGAAGTACGGGCCTCCAGCCATAGATAACATGTAGTCTTGGTCTCAGCTATATTGGGGAGACCTGGAAGACATCGCCGCAAAAATATTTATCCCAGTATTCGCCAATTCTGAGAAGCAAAGCTGCTGAAATAGGCAATTGTTGAAGACTGGAACAATATCTGTGGTAAGGCTCTTCGAAATTTCGTTTCTACTTCCTCAAACGGCTAGTTAATATCGTTCTCAAACAGGAGGAAACTATAGATTATGAGCTCCTTCGCATGCGCTGTTAACTCTAGCAGATCTTCTCTTTCTTCGGGGTGACCTTATAATTATGAAACGGCACAGAAATCAGAAAATATTCATAGAAATATCGGGTTAAAAGCTAATGTCATCATAACTGGTATAGAAGGGTTTTCTGTGGTGAGGAATCTGTAAAAAATACTTAAAAATTTTTCGGCTGGCTGTATATTCTGAAAACCGAAAATTTGGGGGTGACCTTATAATTATGAAACGCACTGTATTGGTATCTGACTGTGGAAAACAATGACTTCAGTGCAACACAGTTCTTGGCCGGATTATACAACCACGTGCGCTTCTGGGCGTTGATAGCCCATATGTATTGGGTTGGGGAATAAGTCCTCGCGATTTTTTTAAACCCCGTTTTTGACATGGTACCCTTCATCTTTCGACGAAGCTTATATATGTTTTCGATAGAGCGTTTTTTGCTCTACGAAATGATACTATCTGTTTTTCGGTTCCTTCGACTACCTAATATTTATGAGGTTTGGAAATGATGTCAAAAATTGGCACTTGCGCACCTCATCTTTCTCGTCTGCCATCGAGACGAAAAAATATTGTGTATAGGTTTTAGATAGAGCTTCTTCAGCTCTACAGTATGGTACTACATTTTATACAATTCGCTCAACTTTTTCGTTTTTAAGACTCACAAATGCAGTACTCGCAAAAGTGTGCACTTTGGTAATCTTCTGTTCCTCGCCTGCCATCGAGTTTGGAAAGGATATGCATAGATGCATTCGATAGAGCTTTTCTTGCTCTACAAAACGATATCACTCTTCTTCTGTATCCTCTCATATTTTAGCATGTAGGGATAAGTTTCCACCCGTTTTGCAATTCAAAATTGCGTGATGAAATTTTTTTCGCAGAATGTTTTGTATCATTCGATAGAGCTCTTTTCGCTCTACAAGATACTGTTTACGGGTTTCATTCGAATTGATTCTTGCCATTTTTTAGATCATTCAAAAGTCGACGAAAGCTCTATCTAAAACTATACACATATATTTTTTAGTCTCGATGGCAGACGAGAAAGATGAGGTGCGCAAGTGCCAATTTTTCGCCTTCAGCTTACATCATTTCCAAAACTCACAAATATTAGGTGGTCGAAGGAATCGAAAAACAGATAGTATCGTTTCGGAGCAAAAAAGCCCTATCGAATACATATATAAGCTTTGTCGCAAGATGAAGGAAACAATGTGAAAAAAGGGGTTTAGAAAACAGCAAGGACTTATTCCCCAACCCAATATATTGCATGATGGTTCTAATGTTTTCTCAACCCTTGCTTGACTCTGGTCACGGATTTTCGTTACCACAATTTTGGCACGCTTAGGTCACGCCATTTCCGATCATGCATCGGTGGAAAGACGAGTTTACAATTCACATAGTGTGATCATATTCTTGAGCAGATAAAGCGCATCAGGGGCACTGCTTTTGTTAGCCATATGCAGGATCAGCCTCTCAAAGCCCAAAAACCCTTAACGTGTTGGTATCGTTCATCTGATACTTTTAGGACTCAATCCCGATACGCCGTTTCTACCGAGAGCTCTGACATATTTATCTCATTTCTTCTCGCTCAGAGATGACACAACGTCGTTCGCTTTCGGAAAGGAAGGCTCGGAACAACAAATAGAGTCCGTTTCCATAATGTATAATAATAAATGACAAGGCAGAAATAAGTTATCCGAGAAATCGCAATTTTCAGTCCCCTCGGTATCAAAGCAACGTTACAACAAGAAGTTACACAACGGTGAGCTTAGTTTCCTATTAATCTCTCGTAAATGTATAAAGGTATAGATAGAGACTGCCGGAGTGACCTTCCGCAAGGACACCTTCTTTGAACACACCATTTTATTTCGTAAACTATAGGTAAAGTGATCCGCAAACACTTTTTTTTCAGATCAAGGGGGTGATGAGGGGAGGGACCGCCAAGTGTCCACTTGGTTGCTAATCGTAATGATTGCTAGTAATAGTAATGGTTGCTTGATTTGCTTTGGAACTCAGATAGTTGCAGAGCGGTCAAAATAATATTTCGTTGCTACTGATAGTGGACAAAGTGATGTGCTCTCTTACCGAGCATTCAAAGCTTGAGCTAGTACTGGTTCTTTTCAACTTCTTATGTTATTCTCATGCAACCAGCGCTAATTGAAAGTCCAAATAATTACGCGATCGATAAGTTTTGCCTCAACTGATACAGGAATTGCTACAAGTGATATAAGAACGATAACTACATGTGCTCGTCTACTATCGTCGAATATCCTCTGTTTGTCACGAAATTAATATCTCACATAGCCAAGCTGAAACCTTGATTTTTACACGTGATGTGGAGGGTGGCAGAAGTACACAGATGGTTGGCGACCGGCCCTGATAACAGCAAATAACGACTGATAAGGAGCATTCGAAGCGAGGGACCCCAAACTCGCTGCTCGTTCGGGCCTGAGCATGAAGCGTGGAAACTTACAGGTGTTGCGTGACTGAAAAAGGAACACTGATGTTTGGTGCCCGGACATGATAACAGCCGATAAAAACCGACAAGGAGCGTCGAAGGACATCCGCGCTTTCCTCAATCGTTGACATTCATGGACGCCAGGAGAGGCGAGAAGGAGACATTTGTGGGGAGACCAGAACTGATACAACTGCTAAGGAATGACATATGATATAAGAACGATAAACGGTGGGACAGGGACAACAATAGTGGAGGATCTAAAATGATAACAAGTAATAAAGACTGATAAGGGAAGCGGAAATTAAGTGCTGAATGCCACGTTCTCTGGATTGACAGGGCATTGACTATCACTGTCATTATAGGAAGCGGTATAAAGACACTAATGATGGTGAATGATCCAAATGTGTGATAAGGCTGTGCTGCATGTGATAATGTGCTTTGGGAGTCGATGGCATCGGTGGCACCGGAACAGTTGCGCCCTTCGTTGTCTTCAGCGTTGCTTCAATTACCAGGGTTGTATGGACAGCGACACTGATAGTGGAAGATAACAGTTGATGGCTTCTGATAAAGTCAGATAACTGCCGACGGCGAAAGAGTTGAACGGAGTTTTCGACGCACAGCTCACTACCGAACGGCCTCAATAAAATGATCAATATCAGGGGTAGCAGAGCAGATCGACTGCTAAACTATCTAGACTTCGAAATAGTGATGGCTGTCCGTGGAATTGTAACGGGCAGCAGTAATGAATAACAATTTCCAATCACTAATGGTAGCACGTGTACTGAGAGCTCCGTAAACGCAACATCTTTTCCGATATCAATTGCAACAAGATGCTTCGTCCGCCATATTTACTAAACTCAAGAAGGCCAGTAGATCATCGTGGAATGTTAATCACGACTCATTGCTGCATGTTAAGACAGTGATAAGAGTGACTATTAGGATGTTAAGTTGTGGGCAAAAGCTTCGGTGTCGGACGGGACTTGAACCCGCACTTCATCCTTTAACAGGATGACTACACATATCCCCGGAAAGGATGAAGTGCGGGTTCGAGTCCCCTCCGACATCGAAGCTTTTGCCCATAACTCAGCATCCTAATAGTCACTTTCGCATCGCGGGCTGCGGCGATAATCAGCAGCTATCAAACATCAAAAGTGATCAGAGTGCTGTGTTAATAACGAATTCCGAAAGTGACGTACACACACAAAATAGGGGTCTAAGGAGACAATCCGTAGTGGAGTTTTCTGACTCGCCCTCGAGCTGAGGAGGACGCGTGCTTTCTAGCCCTTGCGGCTCTTTTTATCCCAGTGCGTCTGCTGTGATGGACACGCCAGACTGTGAATGAGGAGTGTTGTAATGGAATAATAGCAGAATGTTACTTCATGTACTGCACTACCACCGCATCGACTGGAATTGAGAGGTTCATTACGTCCCGTCGGACAGTATCAAAGGTTTACATGAATGATATGAGTGAATTACTCCTATGACTGCCTTTCAATCACCTTTTTTCACAAAGCGCACAACCATCTGACAGTGACAAGGATAATGTGGGCGACGAGGATGTCATAAATATATTATTCACCTGAAGACTAGTGGCCTAGGAGGCCTACCTGACGCAAAATCCTCCCGCGAAAAGATGCCCTCGAGCGATGGCAGAGGCGGCCTTTTTAGCTCCAGCCGCCTTTCTTGGCTGGGTGGGAGTCGATTGGTCAAATTTCCGCGCGGCCGCCTGCGGCGAGTGAGAGTCGCTTGGAATTCCGCGCAAGACACGATGGGCTGGTACCGTGAGGGACCTTTAAAGATAGGCGACCTCCCGAAGCTTTCAACTTGCGACCTTTAAAGGTCCCTTACGGTACCATCCCATTGCGCCTTGAGCGGAATTCCAAACGACCCGTACTGACGGGGCAGCGAATGCGACGCCACGAAGCGAAAATTTGATCAGCCGACCCTCACCCTCCATTGCTCGGCCCGCCTCTTGGGGTTGACTTTGTCGAAGAATGACTGTGGTGTAGAATCATAAGCACATAGCAAATGATACTTATCGTAATGTATTGAAGCCTTATAGTTCAAAACGACTGCTTGACGTGTCACCTTCCGTGGTGAAAGCGTGCACCGATACGTACCAAAGACTGGAGCGAATAATGCAGCCGAATCACACCCTACAACTGCCTTTGATAATGGGTTTTGTCGACATGCTCAAGAAGGCTAGAAAAAAGTCTTATGCGTTATAATAATACTGATATGATATAAAGCAGAGATATTGTGAACACCACACAAAGTTAAAAGCTCTCTCTCGCTCCGCTGTCCAAGAAGATATTGTGCATCGAACTGGAATCAAATTTCAGAGAAGGTGATGGGCTTAAGCGAATGGGACAGGATCTCTTGATGCACGACCGACCGTTTTGGAGGGACATCGAAACGCATTTGTCCCACGACGACATGGACATCGAAAGAATGGCCGCATTTCATTCGGCCAATGCAGCGTTGCGCCGTACGGAGTACAACAAGGAGCTGTAAGAGATTTTCCCATATTTCTCGTCTAACAACGTAGTGGTAGTACATGGAGTAAATTGATGACCTGAAAACGACAAAACCGTGCCTTTGTAGGCCACCACTACATAGCTTTTGTCAAGCTACGTTTCAAAGAAAAATCCGTTCAAAGAAAAATCCGTTGGCGTCATTGCTGTAAACCAGTATTGTGCACCTGAGTTACACTCGGTTGAAACGACATGAGAATTGACTCCGTAGGATGCGCGAACAAAGCCTTGCTATCCAAACCAATACCCATAGTTGAGAAAAATCAGGCCGGACCTCCGCGATCTCCAAAAAGAGTTTGGCGACCCTCAGCAGATGTCAAAGAAGCAATTCTAGTGTTTTATTGGTAGAGCATTAAATAATGAATAGATCGCTCACTATGAGCAAAAACTGTGAGATTTCGTAGGCAAGTGTGAGTCATCGAGTGTGACAGCTTAGTGTGACAGGCGCACCACGCGATGACCAGATGAGTGCTTACTTTCTTCGGACAAGTAGGTCCTTGGATAAATGCTCGGGCGGCACATCTGCTGCTGTTGCACGGTGCACCCTTACGGAATTGTGCATGCTTGAGCAGAACCAAGCCACGCCACTAAACCAAGTCACTCCTAGCCTTGGAGGAACAAAGTTTAAGCGTGAAGTTCGCGTGGAGAAGGAATCTTGCGATAAGAGAAGATAATTCAATGAATCAGCCAGTTCGATGATAAAGGCAGCTGCCATCTTGGAAACTCATTCGACTAGGGCTAGGTGTAATTTGGATGGGTGGGCGTGGCTTGGTTGTATTCGAGCAGGCACAAACGGCGCCGTGAGGGTGCACCGTGCAGCCGCAATAATTGTGCCGCCTGAGCAGTTATCTGAGGACTTACTCGTCCTAAGAAGCTAACCACAAATCTGACATCGCGTGGTGTCCCTTTAACGGCACACTTCGCGATGAACTGATGGGTCAATTTACCTTTTTGGAGCAGTAGATTCTTGGATAATTATCAGGCTGTACCCTTTTCGCGTCGTCACGGTGCGCTAATGGAACTACACCTGCTCGAACCCACTCCGACGCCCCCAATTTGCTTAGTTGACCAATAAGGAAGGGAGATCAAGTGGTGAGTTCGAGCAGATGTAGTGCCGTGATAGAGCACCGTAGCGATGCGAAAAAGTTGAGCCCAATTACGAAAAAGTTGGAGCCCAATTAGTTACCCAACTCTCTTACTAGGAAAGGGTTCAACTTTTCATGGAACTCCAAAATGAGACCTGGAATCGATAGAGCTTTGAACGCTGATTATAACTGTGAAAACCGAAATGGCTAAATGGCATTCTGAAGCGAGTTACGATGGAATAAAGTTTGGCTGTGTCACCTCATTGGCGAGGCACTTGGCCATTTCGACAAACCGTCTGATGTCAATTTGCAATGAGACACACACTACTGTACGCGCTTTTGAATGCTGATCTCAATTTTGTATTCAGAATGTGTCAAACAATTACCTGAATGAAGTTATGAAGGTCTTTCTGAAAAAATATACCATTTCATGGTATGTTTGGGAGCCCATAGCGCGCGAGCCGTACGTTTTCATGCAAAACCAGCGTGATTTTCGTGTTCAGGGGATCGAATTACCCATGGTACAAGTTTTCAGCTAATTCGAGAATTTGACCAAATCTCAGAAAAATTGATGGCTGGCAACCCCTTTAACAAAGGAGAAGTCGTTGACCCTTGCCCAGCAAATGCTCTTATTCGGCGCTTGTTACGTGCATTTAGTGTGGGCAAGTGTGATAGGTATGTTTAGGTTATCATGTTCAGCTTGCAGGATTTTTTGTGGAAGGAAATTCAAAAAACTCCTACTTAACCCCTGGCCACCCTAATTTTCCGAAGTTGGGCCAAAAACTGGATCCGGCTGGAAATTTGCACAGAGGGGTGTTTAGACTCTTTACGTGCGAATATTATATAAGAAAACGTTTAGAAGTAAAAGAAAAGCACTTATCGACAATGAAACACGGAATGCGAAAAAGTGCAACCCGTTGCGGAGCAAACCCACAATCTTGTGCCTATTGAACGGGGACACTACCACTATACCACGGATGCCATCGGTAGCTTCGCAACGGCCGTGCCGTTGGCAAAGTGCCTCGCCAGTGAGATACAGGTAAGTCACAGGCAAACTTTGACCTATATAACTCACTTCAGAATGCCATTTAGCAATTTTGGTTTTCACAGTTATAATCAGCGTTCCAAGCTCTATCGATCCCCCCGGGTCTCAGTTCAAAGTTCCATGGGAAATTAAAACCCTTTCCTAGTTAAAGAGCTGGGTAGGTCGGGCTTCTATCCTATGCACAGGACCTTTGACAGCTTTCGAAAGCGGCGCAAGAAAGAAATTGTTGTCTTCAGATAAATCGCATAGTGCAGAGCTCACGGGTGAAATGAAGCAGTTAAATAAGTGGCATCAAGATAATTGCGCAAGAATCATCAAGACATAAGAGACACACACCAAAACGCAATAAATGTCACTTTTGGACATCACAAGTTGAAGGGTTCACTCAGTCACATATTATGTTTGCCATGATATCGGGAGCATCAATTTCCAACTCTTGGAAGCATCAATGTTGGCTATCTGGGCACGTCTCGTCGTTGCGCGCTCTACACGATGGGTGCGAACTGGGCGCGGATCGAATAATCGCGGCAATATCTCTGAGTATTGTTCTGTCCCGAAGCCTCATGCCAATCTGAAAGTGTGGAGAACAATTTGAGGCTCCAAGAGTTTATTATCAAAAGACTCAAAAATCCACAAAAAGCGCGAAAGATTGCAAAAGGAATTTTGTGCTTTTTTGAGCTTTTTGGCGAGCTTTCGGCGCTTAGCGCCTTTTTCAAGCCTGAAACAGAGCAAATTATTTTATATATCAGTACTATGAAATGAATCAGCAGATGTATCTGGCTGACTCGCTGCTGTCACCTACCTATCTTAGCCGGTTGCGGAAGTGCAAATGGCAGTGGGGTGGCTCAACCATTTGCACTTCCGCAACCGGCTAAGATAGGTAGGTGACAGCAGCGAGTCAGCCAGATACATCTGCTGATTCATTTCATAGTACTAATATATAAAATAATTTGCTCTGTTTCAGGCTTGAAAAAGGCGCTAAGCGCCGAAAGCTCGTCAAAAAGCTCAAAAAAGCTCAAAATTCCTTTTGCAATCTTTCGCGCTTTTTGTGGATTTTTGAGTCTTTTGATAACAAACTTTTGGAGCCTTAAATTGTTCTCCACACTTTCAAATCGCGGCAATAGTAAAGTCACAACGCTTAGCAGCTTGCTGCAACGCAAGATCTCTAGGAATATATGATAGCCTCATTTCATAGCCTCTTCTTCCTTTCCTTCACGCCAAACATTAACGGCCGAACTAGTTTTTGCGACCACTGTGGAATAACCATTTTTAAAACCGTTTTTGGAAGCATGATCTCGTGGGTCTCTAATTGATAGAATTTTTTCAAAATACAAACTTCATTTGCTTTTCTTGTCCATGAGTACATGGATATCATACAACGTCCGAGGGAAGATGCTTCTTTGGTTATAGAAAAACCACAGTTTTGCGGGGATAAGAAATGAAAATTGCCACCCTGTCTGTCGCGTGGAGCACCGCACACGCACGGTTATGCCCATAGGCTGTTGGAAGACTCGCCTGTCCGCCGTGCAAACTAGAGGCTTCGCACTAGTTGAGTCCTGAGACAATGACGATGTCTACGTTTTAAATTAAGCGCAACCCACCACGTCCTGCCTAACACATTTTCTGTCATATTTCATAGTTCAACACTTGGTTTTCTCAGCCCCGCTAAATTTCGTCCTGCAATCTATCTCAGTCTCATGGAAAAAAATCCTTGTACTCTACGTTTCAAACATGTAACAGAGTAATCAAAGAATGAAGGATAAGGTACTTAGCGTTAACAATTCATTCGTTAGAATGCACCGCGTATCCCATCTCCATTCAGACTCTTGGTGGAAGGTAAATGCGATTCTGCGATTTGGCCTAAACAATGGCTATACAGCCGTTGAGGGGCCAGCCGTAGTACAAGTCAGCGCTTTCATCCCAGACAAGTCTGTTACCGATTCATTGAGCCCGGAGGGATTTAAGGCTCGGTCAGCCTGGACAGATGTTGATGGGGGTTTTGATCTCCACATCATGACAATGGAAGTGCACGCCACCTGCCTCTACACCACCGTCAATAGCACAGTGACCATAACCAGGAAATTTTGTTACTGAAGCCGTGGCTCGAAAAAAGGCAGTCAATAGCTGTACAGTAAACAAACGAGAATAGTCTCTGGCATGCGCACAGAAACATCGTCGACGAAGAAACTTTTACAAGACACTTTTACGGAAAATCGACGACCTTCGAGAAGCAAAATGACTTGGCAAATTCCTGAACGGTTTTTCCCAATTCACCCCCACACTGGTTCCACGAATTATGGTGGAGCAGGGGTTCAGGCTGGCTTCCTCAAGGTTCCGTGGAAGAAATGTAGATAAGGGGATTGTGCTCAGTGAGAAATGGGAAATTTTTAGCGAGTTTTGGGGCGATCAGTTGGATTTTGAAAAAAAGAAGAAGGTAGCTAATCGATCGATCCATTCTAACACGCAACACGAGTCATGGAGGAAAGGGGGAGTGAATCCTCCGGAAAAAAATTCACAATCCAATGATATAACGCTCGAACCTAACCTCGCCGCATATACATTTTCATGATGATACCTCGCGCAGCACTTTTCGTTGTAAAACAGGCGAATATACAGTTTCTACCACGAATGTCGACCTTGACAAGCCATGTGAGCTGTAGAAGCTGTAGAAGCAAAGATATGTATAACGTCAAAGGTCATCATGTGGAAGCACATACACCATGAAAATATGATTCTGGCAGTGGACCCCAGCACTATTTTATCAACTCGATTGAATACAGGTGTGAAGATGCAAATCTTCAAAACTTCGCAAGCACCAGAATTGTTCAAAGCTACATCGCAAGAGGCTTGCCCTTTGAGGTACGAATAAATGGTTGCCTTCCTTGCAAACAGCACGTGGTGTACCCTGAATCCATTGATTCATTTGAGAATCGGCTCAGTATCGCATCCGAAAATTCATAGTTGCCTTTTTGGTTTTCATGGCGGCTCGGCTCTTCAGTAACATCCCATGTGAAAGAGCTGAATTCTACCTAAATTATCCTAAATTAAAAAGCTCTGTGGGTGGGTTTGTTCTTTTCGGCGCTCTGTGTGTGGGTTTGTTGTTTTCTGGTTTACTTAGAATGAAACTGAAACGAGATTTGGCGAACTGACCTAATTTGGTTAAACCACAATTTCTGACCCCAACCTGGGAATTCAGTCGTGTCTCAATCGTGTCGAAAACGAGCCGCTAAAATACTTTTGCCATGGATCAGTCCTTGAATGCATAGGGGTACAATAGTCGGATATAATCTGTCGAATTCATGTCCCCTGCTACTCGTGCAATGTGAACCAGACAGGACTGACAACCGTGTTCTACTTGTTACCTTCGCGGTGAGTTCAGTTTACGCAAATAGATGAAACTATGGACATGATAATCGATCCCTTCTCCTAGGAGGTTTGCAAGTGACGATTTAATTCATAAGGGGATGCGAACGTTCGACGTAATCAAGGACGACACCATGGCCAAGCCCGTCCATGTATGGCTACTACACAAACTCAGTAAAAGTTCGTTTTCTATTAAGCCTTTATCATGCTCAATTATCGCAGCAAATCTTTTCCTTGTCAGTGATCTTAACAGGGAAGGTTTTCGAATCCAATGGATTTTTGAAATAAAACCTAGGTGGATCGACAGGTTCTCCGATGCTGATTATAACTATAGAAGACCAAAATTGGAAAATGGCGCTACGAACGGAGACAGAAGGGTTCATCGTTTGCTTGCTATTGACTTCTTGGCAGGGTGCTTTGTTCGGAGTAACGCATCAGTGCAGCTAACCATGCGTGCAGGCGGTCGGCGCGGTTCACTGGCAGCGCTTTCGCTTCAGAGGTGGTGAGCGGTGGTTTGTCTCCTGATTATACCATTTGTGAGTTTCAAAAAGCAAAGTATCCGGCCAATGTGTGACCGCAGGCAAATTTGACTCCTCCCAAGTCGCTCCGTAACGGCATTTTGCAGTTTTAGTTCTCATCTTTGTAATTAGCATTCGAGTCCCTATCAATCCATCTAGCTCCCATTTGAAGATTTGAACCCCTATCCTAGTTAGAAGCATGTGTTATGATTTTATTTAGTTGGCTGAACTGCAAGGATCCACACCTGCTTCATCTCATGAAGTCATTCATTGATTCCATTAGATTAGGCTAACTCAGGTTCGCGCCCTGCTGACCCGGAATTCGTCTTCAGTTTAGGACGTGCCAAAGGTGGACACACTATGGGTCACCTGCAAGCCATCCTAGCCGATGATAATGGGCGTTTGCAGGTAATGCCTTTATCGAGTTTTACGTGCTTCGTCCAACATTTAACTTTTGCCTCTCTTTGTCGTTTTCTTCACTCTATCTCTATCACTTTTTGAGTCCCACCCTATCAAAGGTATACATACAATATTGCTTAACGGAAACCTTTTGCAAGTCAAGTGTAATGTTTTTTGTGGCTAGGCAATGAAACACTGTACAGCCACTTCAATGGTGACTCTGGCAAGCCCACTCTTCATCACTCTAGTGCTTCCAATCATTCTATTAGGTTGTTCCAAAAGTCTTGTGGTATTTTTTTCGATCATCACTTTTTATTTATTTTTTCGTCCAACAAATAACAATTAGGCAACAACGTATCGACCATTGTTATCGGCAACCCTCTGCCACTTTATAGAAAAATCGTTGATTCCCTCCTCCCAGAACTCTGGGTTCTGTGAGTCGAAGACGTCAGCAATCGCCTTCGCAAGCAAGTCATAATCAACGAATTTTCTCTTGGCCAGGAAGGATTCGAGAGGATGGGTAAGGTGATAGCCAGAAGGGGCAATGTCTGGAGTGTATGGCGGGTGGGGCAGCACATCCCATCCGAGCTCCTACAACTTGGCCTGGGAAATTTTCGCGAAATAGGAGCGAAATGGGAGCGGGCATCGTCATGAAGAAGGGTGACCGCGGACCTTTTCCGGCACTTTTCTCGAACAGCGACGGCGAGCTGCTGGAGCTGGTGGGTGCATACGGCAGCGGTGACTGGCTCGCCTTGTACCAGCACCTCGCGGAAAAGCATTCCTTCCGCGTCCCAGAACCAGCACAGCCCCAAGCGTGGTTTGTCTTTCATGTCAATCTCGCCGTTGCTGAAGCTGATGAACCAGCGGCGCACGGTCACGCAGCTCACACACCCCTTGCCCAATGAAGCGCTGATGGAGTGGCAAGCTTCCTTCGTTTTGGTGCCGCAAGACCGCTCATAATCGATGACACCGCGAGTTGGGTGGGTATCGACAACGGGCATTGTAGCTCTCTCCACGGGATCTGGTGGGTCAATATATTTTCCTAGAAAGCTTAGGGAACGTTCTACCATATTCCTGAACCGCCTGGACCTGCCTCGAAGTAAACAAGAGTTACTGATTTTTTTTTTTTGGAAAAATACTAAAAGACTTTTGGAACAACCTAATAATTTTCTGTGCAGTTGCTCCTTCATCTCTTACTCTCCTTCGTTTCCCTTCGTGGCTCGCTTTCCTCAATCTACTTTTTCTTCTAAAATTATCTCATCGATTTTACAGGATGAGTGTTATGTATGTCTACAGGATGAGTGTCATGTATGGATGTATGGACCCCGTGAAAAATCGGGAAATTTTCGGAGCAGACATTTCCCGTAACCTGCAGAATCATGTCGCGTTTACACCTTACAAACTGCGATTCTATCAGTGTCCGAATGGCACGAATGCGTTCTCGTCGACTTGTGATACTAGCTGCTCCATCGGCACTCTCGATTGACAGTGCTATATCCTCGCCGCAACCTTGCCCATGACGACTTGTGACAAGCGCCTCGCTCTACCCATGCAGCGACGGTTGAGATTTTGCGAACATAATCGGTAGGAAATTAACTGAGTCCGAAAAAACACAAGACCGTGCATTTTTCCTAAACGGTAGTCCTCGATACCTAAGCTGTCTTCAGGTACAGGACAATGGGTGCTGCGCCGCCAGGAAATGTTGTTCCTGCAGAAATGCTTCCGCAAAAACTTTACGCAAAGGGATCTCTATCAACCTGCTCCTGACCTGACCCGACAACGTTCTGGTTTTGTGGTAGTGAGGAGAAGCGTTGGGTATTTACTGAACCACATGCTCTATTGTTCTTCCTGCAGATGATGAAGGAATCAGTCGCTCACAGAGCTGGAGATCTAATCGCTGTAGAAGCACTAATCTAAGAATCTACTCGGTGCACTGACAGCTATGAGGTGATGAGCAGCACCTGGGCATCACTATATCAAGATGATGCGTAAATACCCACGAAAATCATAGTTTGGGGGTATCCGTAGAGCAGTTGTCACAGGCTGTGGACGTCAGTATCGTATCACTTCTTGAGGAGCTCTAACTTAAGAGCATTTAAAGAGGCTGAGGAGTTCATGCGATATAGTTCATCTAAAGCTCATCCACATAGAAAAATCTACAGGTTGAGATACGTGAAGAAAAGCCATAAAGTCATGTCCCAGTATCCATGATATTGCTTGTTTAGCCGCGGTCCATTACGAGCTATGGGAAAAACCCGATTTTTTGCAAGCCAAACGGTCGATGAGCAAAGTGTTCAGCGACGTAGGATGAAAAATAGTAGAAAATCCTCCTTAATTTCAACTGGCTATTACAATTTTCTGGACTGATTGGGGCAATCCTCAGGCTCGGCACTACAATTTATGCTTACTTCATCGCTTCAAGTGATCCACACCCTGATCCACGATTGGCGGCATTCGGCCCTCCGATCTTCGGCATATGAAAGGTTAATATTAAATTTCGAAAACAGCGGGACCCGTGTCGAGATGTGGCAGCTCAAAGACAGCATCAGGGGTGATGTGGTTACTAAGAAAACCATGGAAAAAGTCAGCCTCTGAATAATTGCCGGTTTAGCCAATTTTTATCGGTTGGACCTACCTCTTCGCCAACCAGATTATCGGCCCCATTCTAGAATACTCGAAAACTAAACATCGGTTTTTGTAGAGCAGAAAAATCTCTTTCGAATGATGTATGAGGTCCCGATCCCGACTTGTACTTTATAGGAAAAATTCCAGCTTGAATAAAGAATGACATCACTTATGGAATGACCCAATAATAATGTAACAGAACCCCAGTGCTGTTGCTTTTGCTGCTCATCGAGTATCTACGCTCAATATTGCTAATAAAGATTGTCTCCTCCCAAGAAAACTATAATATGCAATCAAAAACTTCAGAAATTCTCGCTTGCCTACCCACTTTCAAGACGGCAGTACTATTAGGTTGGCAACTAAGTAATTGCGGATTTTTAAAGGCATACCACGCGATAATCATATTGGTGGCTTACTTTCTTGGGGCAATTAGGTCCTTGGATAACTAATCCCGCCGCAACTTTATTGCGGCTGCACGGTGTACCCTCACGGTGTTGTGCCCGCTTGAATACAACCGAGCCACGCCCACCCAACCAAATCACAGCTGGCCTTAGACGAACAATTTCCCAACGTGACGCTCACGTGGGGGATGAAACTCGTATTAAGAGAAGATAATCTTATGAAACAGTCATTTCGATGATGAAAGCAGCTTCCACAATGGATATGGTTCGTCTAAGGCCGGGTGTGATGTGGTTTTGTGGGCGTGGCTCGGTTGTGTTCAGGCAGACACAACACCGTGAGGGTGCATCGTGCAGCCGCAACGAAGATGCAATCTGAGCAGTTATCCAAGGGCCTACTTGCCCCAAGAAAGTAAACCACTAATCTGATTATCGCGTGGTGTGCCTTTAAATACTGCTTTCTCCCTCCAAACTGCTTTCCAGCAATCTCTTCTGTGCATACACATGTAGTATAATTCCACACGCATCTAAAGGTATTATTGTCTTCCTCTCCCGGATAACCCTTTTCGGCAAAATAAACATATCAACGGTCAACCTCATTTTCAATACAAAAATTATAAAAAGATTTTTCTTTGAATGGCGTTAGACAGGGAAAGTAAAAGGTGATATCCGATGGAGCAAGATCAGGGCTATAAGGTGGATGGGGCAGCAACTTTGATCCAAACTCGAGAATTTTTTGGCGAGTCATTTTTTCAATAGTGGTAAAAAAATTTTAAATTTTTTTCAAAAAATTCTCGAGTTTGGATAAAAATTGCTGCCTTTTAGTTCTGATCTTTCTCCATCGGATTATCATCTTTTCCTTTCCCCTTCTAACGCCATTCAAAGAAAAAAAAATTGGAGTTGAAAATGAAGTGACTTTTGATATTTTTATTTTGCCGAAAAGGGTTATCCGGGAGATGGAAGACAACAATACCTATAGATGCGTGTGGACTTGTACTACATATATATATATGTACAAAAGAAATTTTGTGGAAATCAGTTTTGAGGGAAAAAGCAGTATTTAAATATCCGCACTTACTTAGTTGCCAACCTAATGCATTCGCTCGCTGCGCTTTCACCTTACGCTGCGATGTGACGTCTTACCACTCCATTACTTTTATTCTCAATTCGCTTCGCTCTCTGCAACGGGCAACTGAAATGTACTGGCGCTTTCTCAGCGTTGATTTTCGCTCATGAGTCGGGCGCAGGAATGTACAATTTCTGTAGTTTGTCATGCGTATTGCACTTTCGAAGCTGCTTCTCACGGTAAGCTACGGTATACTTATGGTACATTCTCATAGTGTACGCAAGAGGGAATCCGGGTAGACGATGCTGGAAACCTTCAAGGTGTACCGTTCAAGGCCACATCGAGTGTACTGTATGGTTAGGGTTCTTTATTACCCGAAAGGGGCGCGCAACAAACAGACCAGCCGATGCCTCGTATGCTGCGGATCTCACAGAGAAATCTTTATACGGTAGCTTTCTCGAGAATTGGCGACAGCTTAGGCAAGGGTTTCTGCTATGACGAAGAACAGTTTGTCAGGTATGTAAAAACTAAGTGGGGTGAGGTGGAGCACTGGCACTACCAAGGGGGAGCACTAGGAAGTGATGCGGTTTACTGCACGCGAAACACGCAAATGGAATCTTCCTGCAGCACTGGCCACATGCCCACGTAGTGGATTCGACCTTGACCAATTTTGACGCTCACAGCTAGGGCACCCGACAGAGAACTCTCCGAACCCTAAACAGTGCGGACCTTAACCCATCCGATACCTCCGTTCAAGGCTATGTGGAAGGAAGTAAAAGAAATTACCGGTTTGATGTATCTACGCCGTGAAATCATTGAAACTGGAACGCATTGAATCAGAACTATCTGCAGCTCAAAGTCAACTTTCTGATCCCTCGTTTTTAAAGGCTGGTGTAAAAGAAGTATGTGACATCTTGAAGAATCATTGTATAAAACTTATTGCTCGCAACATTTTAGTTCTGCCACGGTGAAAAATGCAATCATTCCGCGTTCACTTTTGAAAGTATGGCTTTTTCGAGTGCCAGTACTTTTCAGCCACCCTGTGTATTCAAGGACTTCAACCATTTGGTTGAGGTTGTTCGCTTCAGATGGAATGCCTCCATCTCATGATTTCAGGTCAGTATTGCAAAAACCGTCCCCAGAGGGAAGGGCGAGTTTCATTTCAAGGCACACGAAGCATTCTACGGCGGTTTAACACTGACGTGCGCACAGGTAAATACGACTGCGGCGGTAAATACGACTGACAGAGAGATTCTGTGCGTTCTTCATCAGCAAATGACTAAGATGGAGCTGTTTACAAGTTTGACAACATGGCGCGATAATCACTAGTCAGTTATCAGTTACCACTTGGCTGGCGTATGCTTGTGCGCGAAAAACCCGTTCGTCCGTTCGTCCGTTCGTCCATCCGTCCATACGTCCATACGTCCATCCGTGCATCCGTGCATCCGTCCATCCGCCCTTCCGCCCATCCGTCCATCCGTCCATCCGTCCATCCCTCCATCCGTCGATCTGTCCATCTGTCCGTTCGTCATCCAACCCATCCAATTCATCCACAAGTGGGCATCAATATGAACGACCTATCAATTATGGGGTTTGAAGCTCTGCGACGCTACTACATTGATAGTGTGGCCCATTACCCCTTTCTGGCCCTTTGCGCATGACCAAGTGAGCTGACATAACTTATTAGAAGATTGCAGTCACTACCTTGCGCTCGAGTTCCGATAGCCGGTATCTGACGCATACTGTTTCTCTGGCAGCTTTCACATATGGGCACTTTCTTTCTTCTTTCAAAGGCTTTCTTCGTCAGCACAACGGGTGCGAATGTTTCAAGTTAGCGTTCATACCCTTATCACAATCAATTTGGGGAGCGACAGAAAGGCATACATATCGACCGACATATTGAAAAGCAGACACACAAAGTTAGTGGTGATACAGCACAGCATTAGGGATAATATGGTTAATGGAAAATCCCTAAAAGAAGTCACTCATATAGAAACTGTGGGCCTGAGAAGATCATGACGGCGTAGCGACAATTGACTCCTTGGATAACCCCTTTCCCCCTCCTAGGGTCGACTTCACCGAAGAATGACTGAGGTGTAGAGTAATAAGCGTTGTAGCAGAATGATACTTATCGTATTAAAGCCGAACTGATCGAAATGACATGGTGCCTGACGTGTAAGCTTTCGTGGTGATAACGTCCACCAGTCAGTATCAAAGATTGGGCTCCCAACCAAGTGCGCTAGCAAGGCAGCGTGTAGCAATGCAATCTTATCGTCCACACTATGGCTACTCCCATTTTGACTGTAGACATCTTCCGTTCTTCAGATGGTGGATAACGAAGTTCGAAGCTCGGGAATTGTTCACAACGTCGACTATCTCATGAACGATGACGATGGAAGTTTCTGTAAGAGTTTCCCTCGAACCATCATGAATTCTTCGACCTTGACCCATGCCATTAGCAAATCTTTTTTATTACAGACCTTCATCGTGTAGGCTATGAACAGTATGAGACATTCAACGCCACCTCGTCGACTCTGCCTTTCACGGACAAACAGCACAATCTAAAGGTTGTCCCTATACATGACTAACCAACTATTTGGCTATCCATTCACTGAGGTATACGAAGCAACTTGGGGATTTTAGGTGCAGCACATAAATTATGTGTTCTCTGGCATCATGCCAGTGTGCTAGCACATCGTTCAATAGAACAAATTGGAATCATTTTTATCGCAGTCGCCGTTTTGCGCGAGACACCTGGCCCTGCGTTGTCCACCATGACGTTGCTCCGCATGGGGCAGAAACAAGAACTGTAGTGTGAATTAGCAACGGAACTCCTTTCACATGTCTGCCACAGTGATGGAGTACCAGAATGCTCCTACTGAAGAATTACTCCTATTAAAGGCTAAAGAGTCTGTGCAGCGAAGCCCTTGTCTTTCTTCCCGTCCCGTACGACCCTTTTTATCTCAAAACGTGCTGTAAGAATATCACTCTACTTCAGAAGTCTCTAGATGCGGCCAGATTGCACGAGAGTTCTTACGTCGCATCTTTACACGAATCAACTGATCAACTCAGCCGTTTGACCTGGTTTTTGGGCGACACGTTTCTCGGCCATGACATAATTCAGATCCATAGTTCGCGAAACTACAATATCGAACGCTGGCTGAAATATTAGCCGGAAATAAAGGAGCACACATTTATACGCGGTAACTCTTCTTTAAAAGTTGCTGTTTCCGCAGTTTTTGTATCCCCACCAAATTTGACTGCTTGGCGCCTACCCAATTTTTGACGCTTATTCTAGTTTGGTCAGTTATGTCCAGAAAACCAAACCGCATGCATTACCACCTACCACTGTACGTAACACATCAAACAGCTCCATATGACCACTCATGCTCACGAAGCGAATGCTTAATTAGCCGAGCGAAAGTATATTGGGAATTAATCGAGGAAATTTTTGGATCCCAAAAAGTTAGCAGAGCTGTAACAATTAGGGACATAGGAAAATAGAAAGAAATAGAAGAAACTGTAGAGAAATTTCCTGTCCCCACTCCCAATATTCTGACCATGCCGTTCTACGTTCCTTACGAACATATCTCTCACTTTCAAAGAAGGCATCAGAACATGAAGTTTTCTGAAGCGGTGAGGTGAATTTCTATTCCATAGACGCTCATAAATGAAACAGGAAACCACTGTCAAATTTGGCTAAATGGTTTTGGGAGTGTCACGAAATGGTTGGTGGGAATGGTTTGAAGACAAATTTTTTTTTTACTTTTCCAATTTCATTCCTTGTGTGTTCATATATGGCCGCACGTGAAATTCTTCGCGTTAGATTAAGTTTGAATCTGTCAGGGAACACTGCTTTCGGACTTTTAGATACTTGAAGAGCGATCTGTTTGGACCTATCGGCGCTCATAATATGGAGCCATGCATTTTCTCGCAAGGCGCGTATGATATTCGAGCTCAGGTGGTAACTATCTGCGGGAACAATTTTCCAACCAAGAACCAAGCCGAGATTTCCAAATCGCGATCGCTAACACTCTTACCATAGGCAAAAACAATCAACCAAAAGAGGTCGCAGGCAGATGTAAGGAAATATGTCTATCTCTGCCAACGCATGATGTTGATAGGTGCGATTCGCTTGGAAGGCGTCCATCTTGCACAAAACTCATTGAATTTCATCGAAACCGTTAAGAGTTCGTTTGTACAAGCAGGAAAGTGACTACGTACCCACGTCCATTCCACCGTTTCGGAGTTTAAGGTAGTGGTAGGGATGATTCGATTGCATCATTTATTCCAGTCTTTGTTATTGACCGGTGGACCCATGCTCATGACCCTACACTTCAGTCACTCTCCGGCAAAGTCAAACCTAGGAGGCGGGCTAGGATAAGAAAGGCGGCTGAACCTTCTGAAGACGAATATCTTACTAGTTCCGCACGGAAACGATTAAATCACGTGCTAGAGGTGGCGACGGGTCTAAAGAGTTTATCCGCTGAAAACTTGTAACAGGGTGAGTCTGCTGCTTTCGAAACTAAAATTGCCGTCATTCTACGTGTGCACAAATAGTTTAAAGGCATATTCCGCGCTCGCTATGGGTGGAGTAACCAAAAGTAACGCTATGGGCGCAAAACGGGGATCAAACGAATACGAGAGCCTTGAAGGGGGAGCCGTACCATGAACCTCAGCCGCTCTAATGAAAGTCGACCACGCTATCCATTCGGATTGGACCCATGCTTCCCCTTTGGGTTTTGGGCTTTTTTAGCAGCAATTACAACGGATGACCCTACATTTTGAATACACTTCGCACTGGTTTTATACGTTTGGAGGGAGTCTTCTGATATGAATATGCTAGCGCCTTGACTGAAAAGCTCTGCAACAAACTGGTCAAAACTGTTACCTTTAAGGCAACTTTTATCACCTACTACATGGTCCGCCCAGAACCAAAACGAATTTGACAATGGTTTTTGTCTCGTGTATGTGACCTTACGGAATCAAAAAACCGCTTTAGAAAAGTTCACTATGCCCTTATGGGCCTTTCTTGTCAGGCACAGGGACTGTGCAAGAGCTCTCCAAATTACGCCAGTACAAAAATAACTCATTAAACTCAGTCTTGCAATCCTTCCGAAATTGGAGCATACGAAAAGAAATGAGGAAAAATTACGGTCAGTTGTTAAAATGATCTCATGAAGTATGGTCGAAAGCAGCAGTATTTGACGTCCTGACCGTAAGTCGCTCAGGACGTCAAACGAACTCTCAGGACGGGAGCGCGTGATACCGGGTTTTACTGCGCTCCTGAGTATTCGACTCTTATGCTGACGGCTACTGCGAGCAATCTAAAAATCTATCGAAATCTGACAGTAGATTGCTTGCTTGATGTTCGAATGACTGCTTTCTCGCAGTGTTGTTATCCCCCTGTCGACCGTGGTCCTCTAAGAATGTCCTGTGCCACCGAGAGTTTTCTGCTTTGTAATCATAAATCTATCTGTCCTAGTAATATCTGACTTTATATCAGTATACGTGAAGTATATTAATATCTGATTTTTTCACTTTGGCTTGGCAATTAGGTCCTATTCAATAAGATAAAAACAAAAACTAGATTCAGGTAGACGTATCGTGGAATGAATGGTCGTGTTGTTCTGCCTGCTGTTGTTCGGTTACTTTCTGCGGTCTTTATGCGAATGCTAAGAAATGGTCAGCGATTGCCTATTTCTCTTTATTCAGCAACTGTAGCGAAAGTGGCTCAAAAGTAGAAAAGAAACTGTGTTCCGATGCAAAGGGTGGTTTGAATAGATGGAGATTATTATCAAGAAATAAGTTCGTGTGCGTTGGGCGAGGTGAATAGAAGAAATATGCGAAGTCTCTTGAATCTACCGTCAAGTATTGCGATGAAAAAAATTTTCGACCCGACAAATTCACCTTACCCTCCCCCTCCTCTCTGACGACCGAGTGAGAAGAAACGAAGCCTCTTGAAGATTGCTCAACCAACGCTCAACAGGGCCCCTGCCAATTCAAAATTCACTCCCTTGAACATTTCTCGAATAATGTTTGATCGCGTTCGACTCGAGCCTGCCCATAGAGTAATTAGGGTAATTTTTTCGGTTTAGAAGAAATCGCGCACAGTAGCGCGTTCACAAGATAAATTCGAACTGGAAGCGCCAACATGAGCCTACATATCAAGCTCCTTCATAAATAAACAATACACGCCTTCCATGGAATACCGCAAAGTTTTCGAATTACTGGGAAAATTCTAAAGTACTGCAAAATGGCACTTTGTGGTGACTTCCACGAGTTCTTGCTGGTCGGGTCCCAGAAAAGGTAACCGCAAATGTGAATACTGCGAGGAGGTAAAACATCGAATGAAACTTTTGTCTTTGCTTTGAGAAGTGAAAAAATGAGAATGAGTCGCTCGAAATTTTAATTGATCAGATCCTCTAACTCAAACGGCAGAAAGCGATGAGCGTCAGTAGCAAGGGATATATAGAAGTACTGACCTTTACCACACAAATATGGGTGATAACCTAAAGTAGCTTTGATTCGAAAAAAAAACCAAAAAAAAGGTGCCGCGCGACACCTTGGAGGAGGCATGTGTGAGCGCATTTTCCACAAATCCTCCTTCGGTAATTTAAGCAGTTGCAGGCTGAAGCCCTTACTAGTCCATCATATTCACTAGATCTAGCGCTAACTAAGCCCCGCTTTCCCAAACATCTGGACTCTTCAGTAGCAGTGCATTCAGAAAGGATGGTGGTTTTGAGTAGACATTTCTGATTCGCACAATACGAATCGTCAGCCCTTCATCAAACTGAGATATGCAATTATCCATGATATTGCCAAAAGTGTAGAGAATTAAATGGTGGTCACATGTAAGCTGAATTGATGCGGTGGGTGTGAGCTGAATTATGATCTCCCGAAGTTGAAAGTTCGAAAACGGCTAAAACTTTCCTTACAACCTAAATATTGGGTTGAGCAGAAAGTCCTGACCGGTTTTTTCTACATTCTCTCTAAATTCTTAGAAGCAATGTGGTGATGCGGCAGCACCAAGGTCCGATGGAAGGCTCTCGAAGCTTCACGTGGACACCTATATAAACGCATACACACTGTTATGAAGTAATCATGATCTCAATCGATCAAAGCCATCTGCGAGCGGTTGTCTACTACGAAATCCTGCAAGACCACGGATCGACGACTGCTATTGCTAGTATCTGCGCTGCATTGAAGAGTAGCGTCATCTCCGAATCAACGGTTTGCCGTTTGTACCAGCGCTTCCGAAAAGGAGATATCTCCTTCGAAGGCCAACCTCGTTCCGGACGTCCTACTGTCGTGCACGATGGAACCCTACGCAGTGCCTTAGAAGAGGAGCCGTATGCTACCACTCGGAAATTATCGACGACACTCGGATGCAACCAAAGGACCGTAGTGGACCGCCTTCACGGCTTCGGTTATCGCAATGTACTTTCGACATGGATCCCACACGATATACTTCACTCTGACAGGGCTCGAGGATCACCGCATGTGAGTCTTTGCTTCTCCGTCCACATAGAAACGACCTGCTGAAGGACATTGTCACTGGGGACGAGAGCTGGTTCCTTTATATCAACGATACGCGACAACATCAGTGGCTGCCTCACGGGGTACCACCTGCAGCAAAGCGTAAAGGTGCACAAAGCGGAAAGAAGGTCCTACTCTGTTGCTGGTGAGATTTCATGGGAATGCTTTACTACGAGTTTCTTCCTTATGGCACCACAGTAACGGCTGAGATGTACGCTGCTCAGCTTCAAAAGTTGGCCGATTCCATTCGCCTGAAACGCCCCAAACGTCACAAAGTCTGCCTTCTTCACGACAACGCCCGTCCCCACATCGCAAAAGAGAGCCGCCAGAAAATTGCCGAACTTGGATGGGAGGTTTTACCATGCCCCCCTTATTGTCCAGACTTGGCTCCATCCGACTACCACCTGTTTCGCGCCTTGAAGCTTCATCTTCGCGACAAACAATTCAGTGAGCAGACGGAACTCGAAACTGAAGTCGTCCACTTTTTCGAGTCGTGGTCGTCGCAGTTCTGGGCCAGGGTAATGAAAAAGCTGCCCGATCGCTGGACATACGTTCTGGACAATGACGGAGACTATGTAGTTGATTGAGCTTGTATTGTTGTAGAAGTAAGACTTTTTGAAATAAAAGTGAGATACCGGTCAAGACTTTCTGCTCAACCTGATACTAGGCACTCTATTAGAATAACTATTCCGTGGTGAATCTTGATGTACCAATCCTTCCCACAAATAGGATAGAGTAATCTATGGAAGTGAGTATGCGCTTCGCTCGCAGCTCGAAGGTGGGTAGCAAAGACGTTGGCGACCTAATAAGTCCGTTCCAGAGTACGGCAGACCTGAAATGGTTCGCGACTGCATTTTCACAGGCTTCCGAGGCAGTACGGTCTAATCCATGAGATTGGAATGACGAAGTTGAAATAGAGTTAAAATGATTTTCGACGAAAGATAGAAGGTGTTCCTGCAGCAAGAATGGAACCTACTCCGCATCTCGCCCTCCAATACATGCCAGGACGAGCGGTTCGTTTCGCCGCTCCCTCATGTGTGTCTTCCCTCACCCTCTCCGTCAACCTCATGATAAAGATGGCAGATCCTACGTCGTGACTTTAATTGTAAGGGAAGAATTATAAGGATTCTGCCCTTCAACTGATTCAGTAAAACCGATTTTGAAGAAAATTCTTTCTTCGTGAGAAGTGATTCTAGTTGTAATTGTAATGAAAATAAGAAATCATGAGCTTGAGAAACATCGTAAAATGAACCCTGAAGATACTACCGTCTAGGAATAATAGTGAGGAACTGCTAATGTGAGTCACTCAAACGGAACTAGGGGAATGAGAAGGCCATAAGTGGTGCAGCCATGAGATCCCCTAGCGTGAGATTAGAGGAGGCATCGTTTTCACTGACTCCGCTTTGCTTCAACTTGTTCATCCCTTACGGTTGAATTTGCTGAAGAGTGACTGATAAATGAAGTAGAACGAGCGACAGTAAATTGATCTTCTCATATATTATTTCTGCCGTTTAGAACGGAATTACATAGAGCTGACGTGTCGGCTTTCGCGATAAAATCGTTCACAGCTCGGTATCAAAGATTTGATTGAATGATACTACCGTACACTGCCTTCAAAGGCATATGCTCCAATTTTGCCCTATTTTGTTAATTACTCTTCCTTGGTGTTGTTGTCGATTTGAATGTGAATATTAAAGGATACGATAAGCAGATAGGGCGACTTACCTTTCTAAAGCAGTAGCTCCTTGGGTAAAGGTTGCACCCTTTTTGCCGCTACGATTCAGCATCACGGTGCTACATCTACTCGAACTCACTCCAACCACACCCATTTAGATCAGCCAACCAATGAGGCTGCAATTCAAAGCTGTGTCTTCATGGCATCTTCCATCTACGCATCAAAGCACCCGCTACGATAACCAGAAAAATCGACCTTCTGAGGTAGTATGTAGTTCCTTCGGTAAATATCCAGGCGACGCCTTTTTTTGCGCCAGCACGGCGACTTCAAGACGCTACATTTGCTCGAACCCACCTGAAAACACCTGGATGGGTTCGGTCGGAGTGGGTTCGAGTAAATATAGCGTAATGTCGCCGCGCTGGTGAAAAAAAAGATGCAGCGTGGTTAGTTACCCAGGGAACTACTACCTCGGATGGTCATGGTCGATTTAGCTGGTAATCGTGAAGTGTGCCTTTGATGCGTGGACGGAAGATGCCATGAAGACAGCGCTATGAGTGGCAAAACAAAGGTTCAAAATTAAGAATGTATGGATGACATGCTGTTAATTTAGTTCTACAAAGTGACATCCCCCTATATCCATGAGGTCTACAGAGCATTATTGACACCCCAACCATGTAAAGGTCATGTTACTCATGTTGCTGTCTAACATCGAACAAATTGTTGTTCCCCCTTAGGTACGGGCTCATTCGAGAAATCTGATTTGTTTCGGTTGTTTCTTCTCGTCCTATCTCTCCTTAGTTGTTCACAACCACATTTTAGCGACGAGATCGACTCCTACAGAACACGAGAAGGCTATCTTTCAGTCATGCTCCTGGACTTCAAAAAGCCTGTAAGTAAGGAAACAGTTGTTTCGAGAAATTTCGTCTAAATTTGTCCAGATACCACAACTTGAGAAACACTTGCCGATACGCTCGGCTCTAGGGCACAAAGGACTTTTCCAGAGCTGGCAGTTGTAAAGAAATGAAGGGAAGACCAAGACATGACATATTTGGTTTAGAGCTATCCTTTTATTTCTATTTGTAACCACATAATCATTTTTGTAATCGGCTGAGCTCGCCCAAAACATTTCTTACAACTCATTTGCTCAAACTTTTTGTACTCTCAGCGCCTTCCTATTAAAGCTAAAGCTTCCAAACCAAGAGGTATCCAAAGAGCTGGAAAGGATTCTACGCTTATCGCCTTACCGCGAAAAAGGAATTGCCATCTTTTCGTCACTAATCCATCGAACACCACGTTTCAAAAATCATTTGTGGAATGATGTGCTGAAGGTAGGTTTTAATTGAGTGTCGGTAAACGGACAAATGTGCAGAGGTACTCACTACCGCGACGCATGAGCTCGCGCGTCGCGGCCTCCATCATGGGGCGCGTTGACATGCTCGTAAGCTCTAGGTCTACTTATCTCATAGGGTAAGACTCTTCGTGAGCAGCGCATGAGATCTTCGCCCACTACGGTGTGCTGTTGACTCGTCGCTGAAGCGGTGAGCCAAGAGTCGCACGCGCATTGCAAGGGAAGGAAGCCCCGACGTGGGGGTAATATGGGGTGTCGCCAAATATCATTGTAGAGCTTGTAACATCCTTCCGAAAAAAGCGACCCCACCAAATCGCTTATACGGCAATACCCCGTCACACATTAACCCGTGATTCGCAACCCTAATCGCAATAATAATGGCCGACCCGGCTCTACTTCTACCACTACCTCACAGCAGCCTCTGTTCTTGTTATAGTGGCCAATACGATCAACGTTAGCTTCCCCACCAGTCATGCGTAGTACACTCTGCGGGTATCTCGCCACATGCTCTCTCTTAAGCGGAGTGCGCAGACGGAGCGACGAAACGGAAAAAGCCTGTGCCCAATGACGGCGAACCGCGACGCAAGTTCACGCTCGTGGTAGTGAATATCTTTACACATTTGTCCGTTTACCATTCCCCGTTTTAACAAGGTGGACATGAGAGTACGCGCAGAGATCATCATGATATATTGTTAAGGAGCTATTGGAGTCGTGGAGGGCAGCAAACGAGCGCGGAAATTCATTTCTTGGTCTTTTCATACAAGAGGAGAACTGCGCCAGGATGGAGCAGAAAATGAACTGTTCTTTGTTAGCTGCTTGTCGTGGACAGGTCGTCTTTGAGGTGAATAAGTCAACGTCTCTTGCACCTCTACATACTAGTTATATCAGTCGCTTCATTTCACTTCATATGTACAGGGGAACATTGGCTTCGGTACCAATCTCCGCGAATCTCCACCAAAGGACTACTCAACATCCCTAATGCATTTCATGGCTTCAGTGCTATTTTAAAATATAGATGAATTATTCGAACATGCATTATCTGGGATATAGCGGAGTAGCGGTCAAAAATATATGCGGTTACGGATTCTAACTATACAATACTTTGGTCGACGTTCATTCTCATTTGGATTTGTGTTTTGGAGGAATTTGGTACTTGATGAGGCAAAGTATATCAGCAGAGCGGCATGCAGGGTGAAGATTGAGAATTTATTTAGCTGAAACTCTGACAACCATCCACATTCCTCTGTGCTGTAAAGTGCTGTCATGATTCCAAATGACGTGTAACAATGTCCCAACCTTATTCCGTGTCACTTTCTGCACACCTGCTCGTTTCGATAAGGTATAAGCTTTTTATTGTCAATTGAATTTATTGAAAGGTTCAATTATTTTCAAAATCTTCAGTTAAATAAAGTTTTTCTATTTTCACCATGTGCCCTACCCAGCTGAGGTACTTTGCTTCACTGAGTACCAATTGCCTCCTAAACACAAATAAATTGAATGAGAAAATCAAGCGTTTAGTAAGGTCATAGTTACAATCCTAAACCGCAGATATTTTTGACCCTACTGTACGTCAGAACGCTCGATCTCGATCATTCAATCTCTTCTTTATGAACCATGCCAGCAAGATTTCTGACTTCTTGTCGAATATTCACGAATTACTCAAAAATTAGCAATGTCAGCAATACTGAATGGTTGTAAAACGCCGTGGCGTCCTATCAAGGCGACAGGTAATAACCAGTCCATGGACATTTTGTACTATTACAAGGGAATTTTTACAGTGGAAAACCCAATGCAAAAGGAAACCAAGGGAGGTTTGCTTATAATCGTTACCAGAAAACGATGGTGACATAATCTTCATCGTGTGTCCTGAAAGCTTTCTGTATTTTTGCCAGGAAAAGTACCTGGTTCCTACTTGGGGTATGCTTGGGCCACGTGGTACTTCGAGACACCTTAACTAAAAACCAGGTTCGCCTGGTCTAGTGGGCCCGTTCTTCACTGCTGTCGGACCACGCCTATCCCGGATCCCTCCTACGGTCTGAAAAACGGATCGCTCATATTGCATATGGTCCGCACGAAGAAACTCGGCGTTGGATCCGTTATCAAATCATCGCGATGTTGACGCCGCAGCAATCATCATCGCCGTAAAATTTGCGCCGTATTGTATGCGGGACGCCAAGGTGCGACAACACGCGAATTGCCAGGTAAATTAACAATGAAGCCGGCATGAAATGGTTGCATTTTCCCTCACACTCCTCTCCCTTGAAGCCCTATGGTCTTAGCGTTCAGAGCAAAATAAGGGCACAAAAGCACTATGCTTCTTAAATTTCAGCCACCGCCACCCGTTGAGGAGTTGGTGCCAGTGGATCCCTGCGCCGAAACACCTATGGTGACTTTATCAGTGATTGAAAGCAGTAGTTCGTTTAGGTGAATGAAATTGCTCTTTAACTGTCAGTCTACTCGCAAGTGTTCATTTGATAGAAAAAAGTATAAGCATTTTCTGGTAATTAATGTTTTTGGTGTCAAATAGGCTCTTCACAAGATGGTCTGGTATAGAATTTACAGAATAGTGAATACCAATGATTTTGATATTTTTAATTTTTGATAACTGCTGTTTCTCGCCGCAGCTCGCGATGCGAAAGTTACTACAAGGATGCTGAGTTATGGGCAAAAGCTTCGGTGCCGGACGGGACTCGAACCCGCACTTCATCCTTTCCGGGGATATGTGCTAATCCATTACACTACCGACACCACCTTCACCTTAACTCAGCTTTTGAATGGTAATGGTTCGAGTCCCGTCCGGCACCGAAGCTTTTGCCCATAACTCAGCGTCCTTGTAGTGAATACCAATGTTAAACAACTGATTACAGTATTTTGCCAATTCAGATTTGAACCAAACGCGAGCTATCGCCTGCGACTGGATGGATTGGACATGGAAAGCCTCAAATCGGTTAGGCATTCACAACGAACCCACCTTCACGACGCGCTTAATAACTGTCTCTTTAGATCAAATGGAAAATCGGGGAGCGTACCATCGACAGCTACGATACCTCTAAGCCGTGTCACGAACAAGGAGTGGCCGTGCACGAGAACGGATTCGATCTGATTCTCATTGAACCGAACGAAACACAAGTGGTCGGCGTCGTCATCGAGGCATTCACTGGTCGACATCGGTTCAGAATTCATTTTCTGACGGATAAGTTAGTAGCTCACGCTGAACTTTGATTTTCTTCTTTTAAAAACATCATGCATATTTATTCGAAGCGAGTCACGTTCGGCATCGGTTTTGATTGTGTTTTCGACCTTGATTTTGAGTCAAACACCCCGCCAGGCCGTCTACTAGGTCTGCACGAAGGATGGCAACCTGGAAAATCTTGATCAGTATTTCGACGTCACCTTTTCAAGATATCGCCGATTAGCCAATTCTGGACATGAAAGGCACACTTGTGGGGAATGGATGGGCAGTGTTAATGCGTGCATCGCACCTGCACAATGATCTGTGGGTGTGGGTCACTAGGACAGAAAATTCGCGTGGCCGCATTTGACGCGCGACGAAATGGAGTGAGGTAGAGGCAGCGCACTAGTTGAGACCTGAAGCGATTATGCTCGGAATAGGTCGTAAGCACGATTATCGCATGAGGACCCACCCAATAGGGCACGCATAGCTCGCATAATCGCGTCGCATGCCTCACGCCGCAACGCGAGCTTCCTGTCTTGAAGGCACACACCCTGATCTTTGACCTACTCCCCCAAGCTGATGAGATCCATCGCACATCCCTCTTTAACTGAGAACACGAGAGACAGAAAGGTTTCGTGGAATAAATTTAGTTTTTTTTACAAGGAATCACTTTGTAAGCCCCTTGAAACTATTGGGCACAGTCTTGATAATAACGATGAATTTCACTATTTTGTGATTTACAGCGTGGAGTTTACCTCATCGTACGATCACAGAGTCACAATAAAAAGAGTCGCTATCGTTGCAGGTGAGATTCATCACTGTGAAGTGCTCACCTACTAAAATTACAGCAACCCAACGAATCACACTCAACTGCTACAAATTCGTTTAAGAAAATCTTCAAAGGGGACAACGAAAATCTTGAAAAGGGAATAACGATGCTTCGAGCTCGTCGTTCCGTACCTAGTCCTGATAGAGGCAGAGTTCGCGATAATTTGAATATTCTGTTTGAATACGTGAGGAGACTGGCCCTCCCCAACTGCGATACCTTCAGCCAAGGCTAAGATGAACATCGCGTAGAACCCAAAAGTTAGATGATGCCCACCGTCTCAAGATGGCCGACACCCGCGATCGATTTGACCGACGGATCAGTGGTGGCAACAACTTTAGGGAAGGGGCATACTACCGATCGTGATAAGATAGGATGGGCGAAATCTCGGTAGTGAATGCAACGCTTTCAGAGGGAAACGAATTTATCGAGTAATAACAACATGTAGAAACTTGTCCTAATGTCTACTTCCGAGCTCTGATCTTGTGCAGGTCAAAGCTACAAAGACCGATTTTTGGAGTTTTTGGATTCTATTTTCCGCACCTATGCGTTCTTCAACACCCTGAAATCACTATTGATACTGATGACCTACGAGGGCTATCGTAAACTGTGTCTCTAACAAGGGTGAGGTGCAACTGATCCAACAAATGACCCGACAGGTCAGGTGATCACCGCTGGGTGACGGGCAATTCACTATGAAGGCTACGAAAAAACCGCTCCATCCGGCTGAAATCTCATACTACGGAGCGTTGCAGTAACCAGCTTTCATTTAGAATTATATTCAGCATAGCTTGGTTATTTATGTTGCAGTACCTAGCCCTATTAAATACTCAACTTCCCAAATCTTTTTCTTTGCTCTTTGACTGTGATCTGTGACATAAGTAGATCAGCTACGTATCTAAATCCTTGAAATCAGAAGCGAATCAAACGTCTCTGAAGGTAGCTCACTCATTGACGACCTGATTCCACAAATACCGATACACTGCCAAACACCCATGTATCAATGATACCGGACCGCAAAATGCTCGATAACCGTCACCTAAAGGAATCGTGCACGGAAAAATGAATTTCTATGTACCTGCTTACTAGAGGCCGCATGCGAACTTTCACGCAAAAAAAGTGAGAGCCCCGCTTAAGTACAGCTCCTAGAAGTAGCGGACAACGGGACCGGGCGACTTGGGTGCGTGCAGGCAACCGCGGCGGGGCACCCACCCGTGCACTCCGGCTCGTCGTCCCCCACTTTGCGGAGCTGTATCTCAACCGGATTCCCACTTTTTTGCGTGAAACTTTGCATACTTGCCTTATTAGTTGAATACAGCATATATATGGGTGATAAAGAAACTCATTTTTCCATGCACGATTGCTTAGTAGGCACACTCCAGGATTACCTTGCGGGGGTAAGACGCTGAGTTACGAAAACAAGGTGTTAAGAAGTACGTCACCAAACAAAATTCGGAAGAGGTAAGGCCTCCAAAAATTGGCAAAATTAAGGTCTTCTGACATCTGGCCTTGTGCGAGATTCTGTTTCCGGCAGACGGTATCATGAGCTTTCACCTCCTGTCTCCCCATGTCAGCGCCTCTCCTACTCTTGGAATCTCTTGTCTCATCTTACCACACGTGCGTATTCCTCTTCTTCCGTGCTGTTGCCAGCTGTAGTGGGCGAGCCTGGGCTGCATGGTGGAATCGCGCCTTCGGCTCTCAGTGCTCCAAAACTCACACTCGCGCTTCTGTAAGGGTATAGCCTACGGAGCTGGAGTCGGCAAGAAACGTGAGCATGCTTCGTTCTAATTCGCTTTCACTTCTGAGCGCCATCACTTTGATAGCCTTCACGGCATGTCAGACTTCGTGATTCCTCCAATGAAGTCGCACCATCACACAATGGTGAGGTCTGACTTCAAAGTATCATTGTCAGAGTACAAAGAAGCAGTCTTGCACTTGTTCTAACCCTCACTTATACAGTTATGTCATACGTCACAGATGATCATTCATAAAACCCGCTCAGGGCCATCGCTGCATTCCTATCGACTTCTGTGCCTTTCTTCTACGTCCTTGCTTATGAATTGACAATTAGTCACATAAATTCGTTTTTCTTACACTTTTCACAGTCAACCTTTCTAAACAATTATCTTGCCGAATTTTTTTCAGCAATCATAGTTCTCCTACTGGCTGCGTTAACTATTATTCATAACTTCAAATGGAGAGCTCATGTGTCCAGCAAGCAAGAGGAAACAAAAAGGAAAGGTGATAAACCAGATCGAACACTTTTGGAGTCACGCAAGAAGAAACCGAAGACGGAGAGTTCGACTCCTGCACCTCAGGCCAGACCTACAGAGCGTGCGCTTGCTGTTTAGTTTCCAAAAAAACAAGTAAATCACAGTGAAGAGGAAGAGATACTTCGAAAATTTTTAATAAAAAATTTCGATTGAAGCTTTTGAACACATTGCATCTCCAACAGATAATGCTGACCGGAAATATCATAAACAAAAATCGACAAATTATGTACAAGGAAATGAGATAGTTAACAATGCTGAAGTGTACTCCTAAGCCGTAGAGAACAGTATCGATAACATAACATTTGAATAAATGTCCTGGTCTTCTCTGACGTCATGAGCGTAAAATAACTGTTGCATATCAATAGCGGTGCAGCATATCTAGCCACGCTTCTGTAACTTTCAGCTATTTGAAATCACGCCAAACGCCGTCCTTCCCGCGCTCTACAATCTGCTTCGACAGTTACGCATCCACCACACATGACTGACTGCGCTGTCGCTCAACATGTTCTTTCCTCCTTCCATTTCAATTTTTCAATTGTTCGACACCGCATTTGAAACGCCATATAAAATGGGACCGCAACCGCCGAAGCCACTTGCTCCTTTTCTCATAGAATGAACCTGCACAATGACAAAAATTTTACACTGCATTGGTAGTCAAGGCAGGACACTCCACAGCGTTCTAGTTCTTTCGGGACCGCACGATATCAAGTGGAGATGACGACACACCAAGTTTGCGCTTACGCACCTAAAGTAGAGTAAAATAAACTCGAGTTGTATAATGAGCAACGTAAGATTACAACGGTTACGAGCGTGGAAGAGAAAGAATAGGTGGGAGTCGGTCGTTTGGTGCGGCCCTTACAGATAATTTCCAATGGGGCGTGCCAAAGCCCCCCCCCCCCCTCCACCGGAAAGGCTTAAGCAAATCTGGCGGAGCCCAGACGACGAAGGACGCGCTTCCAACGGTGAGCAACGGCCCATACGCACCATGAGAAAATTGGCTGCAAGGGCCGCCACAAACGACATACACCAGAAAGAATGAGTGCCCAGTCGCAACTGCGTACTGCACACACCATAATTACTTTTTAGCCTATAGTTATTCATATCAAGACGCTGCCACACTGACTCCGACTCCAGAATTCGTTTTTGTCATCATCTGGAGTGTAAATGGTCTGGGGTGTATATACGTGAATGTTTACGCTATAATGCCGTAAGTGTTGTTGGAGGGAGTGGGAGGAGCGAAGCACTTTACTGTATACGATTTCGGCGGTATTAATGCTCAGGCTTTTCACCTAAGCCTTATTTGTGGTGGAAACCCTTTCCCCTCAACTAGAAACACAAGGCGTTAATTGCTGTGCAATTTTTCCTACTACAAATGACTAGGGATCTAAAAAGCGGTACCATCATGTAGTCGCACTAAGCGAAAAACGTAAAAATTTACGGTACTGATGTAGTTGTGGGAGGCCACTTATCTTCTCGCTCTCGTCTCTCAGCTTATAACACCCGCTATCATCAGCCTTTAGACTGGGGTGCAGATTTCTACCTAAGCCTTAGTTGAAGGGGCACCGGTTTCCTCCTCAGCTAAAGCTTAGGTAAAAAGCTTAGGTAATAACGCCAAATGTTGAAAACAGAGTAGTGTCCAGGCAACTACACTGGCACTACTCATATGCGAAATACACAACAAACAAATTTCGTAGTCATTGAGACGGTCGAACAGCGTCTTGAGCAGTCGCAGAATAAATATAGGCAGAAGGATTACTGTAGTAGTGTGCTTTACGCAATTGCAACCCGGCTACCATTTAACCGTACATGTGCAGGTATTTGAAAGTCAAAATTTCAAAAACGTACTAATAGCGGGTTGGCTGATGTAGAAGTGTCGATGAATGAAGTGATCCGACGAACAGTGGCGGGGGCTCCCTCTTCTCCATTTATTTCATCTGGATCCAAACCACCTTCCAGCAAGGAGGAGATGCGCATTCGCGGCTCAACGTCAAACGGCTAAATGTGTCAATAAAATTGAGACACGCCTTACTAGTAGTGCGATAACTACGCACGCCTGTGGCACATTGTCAGAAGAAGTCGCTATCTTACCATCGTTCAGTATCAAATCACGACTACCAGGGTTGGGTTAGTAGTACAAGGGTTCTGCGGCGATTACGGATTACGCCACTCTCCTTCTTCAGGCAGTGGATCCGCGAGTTACTATCCAGGTTTCAACCTGTTTATGCCGCCGCTAAACGCCATTACAGTGTTACAACCGCTGGAATCTAAGTTAACCACCCAAATTTAGCCTCTTACTGGCCGGAACTAAAAGGACGTGCTTACAATTAGCTTGGGCTCGAATGATGTATATGTGATTGTGCAGCCTGGATAGTTAGTTACCCAAGAATTCACTGCATCGAAGAGGTATGCTGATTATGTATCGCAAGGGGCCCTTTTATGAGAATAAGTTAACCACTTGCAGCTAGCGACCGCTCGAAGGGGCCACGACGATTAGATCAAGGAGGTAAATGAGTGACCGACCACAGACAGTAGCTTACGACTAGTCAGCACTTTAACCTTACAACCAATACCCCATGGGATCTACCTGATCTTGCACGTATATACAAACTATATAGAAGGATGGCATGGGGGTCCACATTGCAGAATGATACAAGCTTCGCCAGCTGAGTTCAAAGTTGCGGGAGATGCAACAAACCACTCAAAACTGTTCACAGATTGATCGAAAACAGAGTTAAGTAATTAGTTGCAGCGGTACAACGGCTCTCATAAGTACCCTATGCTGAGCCCCAACAAATCGAACTGAAACCTTCCACAAAAAGATCTTGCACGTATACACAAACTAACTTGTCTGCCTTCTTCAACCATTTTGCTGCGTATGCTTTCGAGTTCAAACTCAGCCGACTGCAACATAGTCTTCAACTCTAGCAGAACAATTACACTAGAACGGAATTCGTTGTACGCCGCAACAATCGTATCCAAGCCCATGGGATTGAGATCTGAAACATCTGAATTATTCTCATACCAACTCAACTTTCCCCAATGCTAGAAATAAAATTGACATTGCACAGGATAAGCACAGTTACGCAGTGAATATTAAATCAAGTGCACTGCTCTATTACAACAATGAAGTCAGAACAACAGCTACGAGGAGGTGTAAAGGACTATATTCAACTCAGAAATATAAGAACAGCAGAAAAGCGC
Source organism: Trichostrongylus colubriformis (assembly GCA_963978905.1). NCBI lineage: Eukaryota > Metazoa > Nematoda > Chromadorea > Rhabditida > Trichostrongylidae > Trichostrongylus > Trichostrongylus colubriformis. Next base: position 25,083,232 of record OZ022260.1, read on the forward strand.
GAAGATATTTTTACTTCAAGGCCAAGTTAAATAAACGCCACAGCAAACGAGCACCCACTCTCAAAGTCCATGAAGCATTCGAACACTCAATAGCTTTCCTACTTTAACATGACCCAATAAAATGCTGCTGCTCTCTTTTTCGACGATCGACCATTTGTCGTGGCACTTGCCCCTGAGCTGTGCCTTCAGCTGACCTCTGCTGAACTCCCTAGCTGTAGGTACTGGAGAACGGCGGCTCAATCCAATTCTGCACACACTTTCACGACGAAACACTGTCTAACAATATGGGACACATGGAATCTGCCAATGTCATTGGCGATGATTACCTTTCCTTAGTTGTGGGTACCATCCGTTTGTTGATATGATCGCAGGAAGGATGGTAATACGCTGCAGGAGTGACGGCTGTTTACGCTAGACAGAGCCGCTAAAAGGCTTCAATCCAAATCCATTGCTATGATGAGCACTACCTTGGATTCCCGTAGCTGCTCATGTGCCTACGCAGAGCTTCGTCATCGACATTGTTCCAAGGCCTATACTCGTGCACTTTGGGTTTGGTGTGCTTGACCACCCATTTTTCACTGATACCCAACGTTCGTTTAACAGCCGTCGGTGACGACGGAGGCGGAGTACACTGCTGCTGCAGACATCAATTCGATACTGGCTTGCCCTTCTGTGAGAAGACGAGGCTCTCAGACACACACTTTACTGACCACCTCCAGTTTCTTGGACACCATTCGGCGGACGGTTGAGTGAAGGACGCCGGCATCCATTCGGCGGACGGTTGAGTGAAGAACGCCGGCATCGCGGAGAAGCTCTTCAATGCTCCAATCTCTTCGCTCCGCCACTTGGAGTTTGATTTTATCCACCCTCTTCCCAGGCGCAGTATGGAGACCATGGGTTCTACCTCGACCATTACTTTTCTTATTTATTGTTTATTCTTACTTATTATTTTCTTATTTATTACCTTTTCTTATTTATTTGCATTTCCGCGCCAATTCTGAGATTGCACACTTGGAGAGCCCCGGGTGACGTGCAAGGGCGACAGGTCAGGCCACCAATGCTGCGTGCCAGACAATAAAGGCGAAATCTACATTCTCATCACAATAAAAAAGTTATTTTACGGAGTGTCACAGTAGTAGCTTCCTCCTACTTCACACAGTTGATTCCACAAATCTCTCCATATTCTTCGGCCTTCATTTTAAAATGTAAGTAGACTAGCTAAGCAGAAAATCAGTAGCAATAAATCCTCTTACGAGGCGAACTCACTCATGGGTGACCTGACCCCACACTATACATGGGAACACTCGCTACACACCGACACAACCCAACTGCCCACTATGCTCACTGGCGAACAGGAACAACTTTGCTATAGAACCTCACCAAATGGGCTATCTCACAGTAACGCGCGAATGACACAACAGAATTCTGTAATGGGGAAATGGGCCACACTGAGCTACCGATATCGAAGAAGTGCATATAACACTGTTACACATTGTTATAAGCGCAGTACTAAGCGCTAGCCCAAGTAGTATCTCTACAAATACCCATCACTAGTTGGAATTCTACTTTATTCAGTAGTCGAAAATCCCGCTGCCACTGATTCGGAGTACAATGTATATTCACTTGCTGAGAATTCAGTGCTTAAGCCATTGGGTGTCGATAATCTGATCATTTTCTACTGCACATCGCATCACTGAAAGAGAAAATCACTTTTCGGCGGTTCAGATGACTTGGCGATCGATATAATTACAATGATACCGAGGACCATGTAAAAAAAAGAATGAAATGTATCCAACCACTGATCATCCTACACTTTGGCTGAAGAGGTCACTATTGGGAGTTTAGATAGCTTAGGGATAGATAACTTTGTGTTCGATTGCATCGATTGGTAACAGTATATACACTTGTTGAGCATCTAATTCTGACTTGGTAGAAAATCAATATGCCAGTTGTCAATGCTTATCGTTTTTGTAAACATGTACCCTATGTGGAATTTTAAATGGTCAAGCGGTCGATACACAGCACTGCTGCTAGTACCCATGAGAAATGAATCACTTTCTTTGATGTGCACCATTGTTTGGAACTTTAAGAAGAATGCCCTATGATGACACGGGAATTGATGCTCTATATAGAGAGAGTCTTCCAACAGCGAGGTTGAGCAACAACCAGTCCTGTCGCTGCTGAACGCTATTCTCCAGGACCCAGATTACTGCGGTGAGTTGCTCATCATATGGTTACTTGGTGGTCTGGGTGATCTCGAACTGTAGTAGGTCGACGATGTGTTGAGCCGCGTAGTCATGGATTGCTTTTTAGGCTCTATAGAAGGCGATTTCGCCGAGCCGTTAGTCAATAAAGGCGTGTTAACAACCTTGTGGATAGCTAAATAGTCAAGATTATTTGGAACGCTCGGCAGTTCAACAATCCATGCATCGCCATTCGATATTAGAACATAAAAGAAATATGTTCACACAATAGCACTAAGCATCAAACACTTTTACTACAGGGGTCGTATAGTAGTGCAAGCGGTATATCGGATTTATCCCACCCACTTCCTAACGGCTCTTATCAATCCCTGTAAGCCATTATCCGCTTCGATAAGCCACAATACGGTCAACATACCCTGCCATACCCAAGAATGTGGGCATCCCACTCCCGATTGGGAAAGCGAGACGAATTTCAGGACATTTGCCTTTTGACGCTTCCTATAGGATCTTATTCAGCGTTATCGATTTGAATCACCCACCATTATTGTCCCCGTCCCACCCCTCAATGCCAATAAGTGTCGGTGCTCTAGAATGGACCCGAGAGGCGAAACGGATTCGAAATACCTTCCTTTCGAGGCTGTTTATCAGCCCTTATCAGCTACTACCACTTTTGCACCACAACCGCTGGGGCTCCCTCACCATCTCCCACATCACTTGTAATATTCAGTGTCCTAGCTTTGCTGCGAGACGAGATATTTCGTGACAAACAGACGGACACACTGACAGACATACTCACCGGATCATATACAGGGAGTGACAAAAAAATGAAGTAATTTTTCTCCTCCTCTTTCAATCCTACTTAAGTCGAACTTCACCAAATTCTGACCAGGTATTTCCACCCTGAAGTAAAGCGCAGACCTAACACTATCAGGTTCTCCGTAACAGTTTCTGCACGAGCAGAAACGGGAGCTTGTCCCGAGTAAACAAGACGTGTCACCTCAACTAGGCAAAATCCAAAATTTCGTCGCCCTCGTTCACAACCTTGCTAAGGTCTGTTCGCTCTGGGTACTTGAGGGGATTCATCTTGGGTGAACATTCCGCCTTTTTCGGGTTCCCAGCGCCCTTCGTTTCCAAGAGCCACAAGATACCGTTCCACTGAAACCTCTTCGGAGGCTGGTCTGAGGCAGAAAAAATGATACTTCGGACCATAGCAGCGTTCTCCGAGCAGCAAGGGCTCAGTGACTTTCATGAACCGAAGGGCCGATCCTTTGGAAGTTTCCCACAAAAGACCTACCACGGAACCTGGCTCAACTGTTTTAAACGGCCTTGATACCGTAGGTGCTCTGAGCCCCGACTGCGCCGACTGAAGGCTCCATATTTTAATGAAGGTGAAAATAGTGAGACACAGCTTGCTCCTGTTTCCAGAGGAACATTTCAGGAAAATTTTGCCCCAATACTTTTATCTCTTTCGTTCCCCTATGTTTTGTATACTAGACGGTTCTTACGAGGAAGGTCTTCTAACTCATGACGCGCTTTTTGAAAGCTGTTTTTTGCATGTATGGGAGTGCGTACAAGGACCATATAACTGATGTCCATTTTTGCTGAGCGGCCCTACGAATGCCAAAAAAAGGGGTTGATGGTTCGATCCCCACCGAGGACAAATTTTTGCAAAATTTAGATTTTCAGTTTTTGGGCTCGTAAACATTTGAATATGAAGACTAAGTGCAGTTATCACATTTAGAACCCCGGACTGCCCTCTACTGCCAGTTTTCAGCAAGTTTGACACTCCAACTTTTTGACCTTTTGGCGCTCATAGCGCACGAACGAGGCGTTTTCGCGTAAAACGGATTCGATGTTCGTGTTCAGGAGGTCGAACTACCCCCAGAAGTAAGTTTCCAGCCCAATCGAAGGTTTGACCCAAATTCGAAAATTTGTGTTGGGCATTGGTATACCTTTGACTGCACATTCAACGAAGGAGACGACGGTATCACTTGTCAAGAAATCCTGACTATTTCTTTTGCTTGATCTTGGTTGGTCAAGTTATAACGATAGGCATCCATGCTGTGCATATTCCACTGATTTTCAGCGATTTTGTTAGTTACTTACTTCTACAAATAGAAAGGGCACCATGCATCCATGACCAAACGTCTTTCTCGAAGTTAAGGTCAAAATTTGGAATTGGCTAGAAATGTGTCCTCAAGGGTAGCTTGACCCCCTGAGCACGAATATGGCACTCATTTTGCGCGAAATCGCGAATTTCGAGCGCTACGGGCCCTTATGTGTCCAAAAAAGTCAGATCACCAAATTCACCGAAAATTCGTAAACAGAGTCATTTTGGCATGCTGTCAACGAAAATCATAGTCATTTGGCATAAACAGACATATCTGAAGATGAAAAAGTGAAGGCAAAAACAATTGCAAAACTCCGGCAGGGCCGGGACCCGAACCACCAACCCATGCCCTTCGAACGTTTGAGAGTCCTTCGTCGTACCCTGAAGGCCATCCGATCGCTTCGGCAAGCCACATTGGGGAACCGTTGTGAAACTGCTGCACACTTTTAGTACATGGTGGAAGCAAGATCTTATTTTTTCCCGTATTTGACTTTGTTTTGGATGTGAAATGGAAGAACACCTTTGGATACGCACATGGTTAAGGTTACAAGGAGTATGCGTTCCAATAAGTGGGTTAAAATCGCCTCTTTGGAAAAACATTTTTTCACTCCTTTTTTGGCATTCGTAGGGTCGCTCAGCAAAAATGGAAGTTAGTTATATGTTTCTTGTAGGTAACCCCATATAATGGAAAAAACCGTTTCCCAAAAGCGCGTCATGACCTGAAAGACCTCCCTTGTTAGCCGTTAGCAAAATGATTTTATTTTTTTGGCACACCCTGTATAGTAGGATAATTGATAATACCGTGCTGATATCCGCTGGTAAATCTTCGAGTCTCCTAATGTTTCAATTGCAGCCATATTGGCCGAATTGGACAGGATAATAGCTACATGTAACAGCTATCAAAACCAAAGCGGGAGCCCTAGCCCGCTTCCCAACAGTCCTCTAGACGTTTGTGCAGGTTTGAATGGAACGACCTATTAAATTAAATATAAACATACCTAGTTTGCACTTATTTAACACTACTTCTATGTTTTTGAGCTTTTTCTGACCAATGTTTGTCGGCAACTTCATCTCGTGGCTGCGAATATGGGCACCGGCTGATTTGAACTCGGGAAATCGAATAGCGGAAGCCGACATATCCACCTAAAACCGAGTATACTGACAATCGTTGCTCTACAGAGATCGTTACTGTGATAAGTTACTGTGATAAGCTGCTGCGGATCACTGCACTATTGTGATCATTATTTAAAATCATCTCGGAGTTCAGGGTAGCTTTGCTACAGCTAGACATACCTGACTTTGTTACCTCGAAACTTTATTTAGAGGCACCAGTAGGGGTAAGGAAAAACTGAGATCTGGGAGAACATGTTCTCTCAAAACAAACCTTCTAATTCAGAGGGGGACAATTATGGCGAAAATCGCATGAAAAAAAAACGCGGCTTGGGGCCTTATATCGACCCCGCAGCTCGGCATGCCGTTACGCGGTTATGCGGCCGGGGGAGTCGCTGTGGAGGGGCGGGACAACGGTCGCGGTCGGGTGGTTCAGACTCCGGCCTGTCTTCACTCCACTCCGGTTGGTGACGCAGAGGACGAGAGAAAGAAGGGGAATCTTCGGGTTTCCACTCCTCGGTTTTTTCGAGGTTTCATGTCGTTCTTTCTCTACTACTACATTACTGAGCACATCTGCTATCACATTCCAGTCTGCCGAATTTACCCCTTCTGGTGTCTTTAAAAACATCTCAAGGTTCAGGGTAGCTTCGCTACAGCTAGACATACCTGACTTTGTTACCTCGAAAGTTCCTTCCCAAATCACAACCTATACAGGCTATCGCACAGAAACACCTCTCAACAACGACGGTGCAGAAACAGACATCAATCGAACTCAATTACCCTCGATCCCAGCGGATTACAATATCATCTCTATCGAGACCAACCATTTCGTTCAAGCAAGCATACTAAGGATTCTCATTTGTAGTCACTGGCCCAAATCAAAACTTCTCGCTGTATCGCTATTGCATCATTGCAGAAAACAGCATAAACTAAGATCGCACAAACTTTAGGTTTTGGTCTTCTCTTAGAGCAACTCGTTGAAGAGGGCTTACGACTTTTTTACGATCACGATTTTTCGATTTCGTAAACATGATAAAGAGAATTCACAAAACTCACAGAAGAGAACATGACATTGCTGGAGGCACTAACTAATGTGGAGCTCCCCTTCTGACGGAAGACGCTCTTTTTCTTACCTAACGCAGGCGACATGCACACACCACTGAAAATGTGAATCAGATTAGCAAAAAAGAGCATTATAGCACTGAATGTTGCGAAATCGCTCTCATGGTATAGTATGAAATCGCGCTTACAAACCCACCTTATTGACGGACTAGCGGGTGCATCCACCGTATTGATCAGCTTTTGGAGATCATGTGCCTTTCTTTCCCTTTCCCTCTTTCGCGCTTCAATTTTCTTCAACTCACCGGCGAGATATTCCTCCTCTCTTACCTGCGAAAGAATGCATGAATATGGATGAACGGTGGTTTCGAATTAGCATACTTCTTAGCGAAAACATCGATTACAATCTCGTATACCACCGTTCCTAACTTTTAAAAAACTTGAAAAGCTTAAATCGCCCCAGTTCTATGACAAGGAAAGTCCACCGAGTAAATTTGCATAGAAAGAGAACAATGCTACTAACCTCTGACTTTGTTCGATTGTAAAGTTTAATTGCTTGTTCTTTGCGTCTTCGCTCATGATCTGCGTCGAAACAAATTGGCTCACAGTTGGGATCCTGAATTCAAGACATTCACATCTCTACCCCATCCACAAAAGGTCGATCATAAAGACAACGCCGTAAACAAATTATCCGAGTGAATTTAGATCACTACGATTCACGATGGGTTTTGAGGTCGAGGTAATTTTTACATATTATTCAAGTGAGTAATAACGAAAACAAGAAGGAAGCAGAGTTTTCAAGTTCGTTTGTTATTTAAAGGCACACTCCGCGCTCGCTGATGGGTGGAGTAACATTGACTCTCCATTGGCTGTCGGCGGCTGGGAGGCGCTCTCCCCACGCCCTATTGCCTGCAGTGGGTCGTGGTCGATCCGCCCCCGGCGCAGGACAACCAAACGAGAGTCAACTGTTACTCCACCCATCAGCGAGTGCGTAATGTGTCTTTAGGTTGAATAATCTTACCTCACTTCCATCCTCTTCCTGAAATACACCTGTAAGCTATGAGTAGTACAATTAATGCCTATCAATGCCAGTATGATGAAACTACTTGAGTTGTTTTCTAGACAATATCAGAATTGTTATCAAAAGAAACAAGTGCTAATACAAAATCGTCACCTTCATCATAGCTATCTCGTTCACAATAGCGTAAAAACGTTCCTTCATATCCTCTATCGATCTCGATCCATACTTTTCTCTATCGTAGCGATCATATACAATCGGCCACCTGAACGAGATCTCTATCAAAACGTTCTTCTGTATCATAATGTCTTTGATTACCTTATGTCAAAACGACGACAGACTTCAAACAAATGCCTCGTCTCTTCGAGAGTCCATTTTTCGACTTTGAAGTACTTTTCATAATCCTCATCGGTGAAATCAGGGATATTGATAACCTTGAACCAAGCAATTTTTGAAAAACACTATTTCCAAATAACGAATTTAGACGAGTTCTGAAAATGAAAATGGAAAATATGTCATGCCTCACCACCTTATTAAACTTGGCGAATGGATACGGCTCGGGATTCTCAAGCTTGTCAACGCGCTGCCAATGATACAGCTGAAGAGCATCATTGCGCGCTTCATTGGTGAAAGGAACCCACTTGTACTTGCGAACAGGTCGTCCGCCTAACTGAAATTGAATCTTTGATGACTAATTTCGGAAAACGTAACTATTGGGTTGGGGAATAAGTCCCCGCCGTTTTTTTCAACCCCGTTTTTCACATTGTTTTCTTCATCTTTCGACAATGATTATATATCTGTTTGATAGAGCTTTTTTTGCTCTACGAAATGCTACTATCTGTTTTTCGATTTCTTCGACTACCTGATATTTATGAGGTTTTGAAATGAAGTAAGCTGAAGGCAAAAAAAAATCGCTTTTGCGCATCTCATCTTTCTCGTCTGCCATCGAGATCAAAAAATGTTTGTGTACATTTTTCGATAGAGCTTTTTCAGCTCTACAGAATATACCACTTTTTATTTAAATCGCTCAACTTTTCACTGTTTTTAAGACTCACAAATGCAGTACTCGCAAAAATGTGCACTTTCGTTATGTTCTGTTCCTCTCTTACCGTCGAGATCTGAGAGAGTATCCAGGCATGCATTCGATAGAGCTTTTTTTGCTCTACAAGATGATACCACTATTCTTTTGAATCTCTTCATATTTTAGCATGTAGGGATAAGTTTTCACCTTTTCTTCAACTCAAAATTGCGTACTGAAAATGAATTCTTTTGGCACAATGTTCTATACTATTCAATAGAGCTCCTTTCGCTCTACAAGACAGTGATTACAGTTTTTGTTCAAATTGTTTTTTGCTATTTTTTAGATTATTTAAAAAGAGTGTCAAGTCGACGAAATCCAGCCCAATCGACACAAGAATGTTCGATTTCGTCGACTTGACACTCCTTTTAAATAATCTAAAAAATAGCAAAAATCAATTTGAACAAAAACTGTAATCACTGTCTTGTAGAGCGAAAGGAGCTCTATTGAATAGTATAGAACATTGTGCCAAAAGAATTCATTTTCAGTACGCAATTTTGAGTTGAAGAAAAGGTGGAAACTTATCCCTACATGCTAAAATATGAAGAGATTCAAAAGAGTAGTAGTATCATCTTGTAGAGCAAAAAAAGCTCTATCGAATGCATGCCTGGATACTCTCTTAGATCTCGACGGTAAGAGAGGAACAGAACATAACGAAAGTGCACATTTTTGCGAGTACTGCATTTGTGAGTCTTAAAAACAGTGAAAAGTTGAGCGATTTAAATAAAAAGTGGTATTATTCTGTAGAGCTGAAAAAGCTCCATCGAAACATGTACACAAACATTTTTTGATCTCGATGGCAGACGAGAAATATGAGGTGCGCAAAAGCGATTTTTTTTGCCTTCAGCTTACTTCATTTCAAAACCTCATAAATATTAGGTAGTCGAAGAGATCGAAAAGCAGATAATAGCATTTTGTAGAGCAAAAAAAGCTCTATCAAACAGATATGTAATCTTTGTCGAAAGATGAAGGAAACAATGTGAAAAACGGGGTTGAAAAAATCGGCAGGGACTTATTCCCCAACCCAATATTTCAGCCAGTCCCTCAAGCAGAATAAAGAAAAGAATATAATTCAGAACGAATCTGGATCTGGAAGACACTGAGGAAGATGGGCGGTACGTACTCCATGCACTGCCACGGTCACATAATGTGCTGAGACTCGTCCTGGGCAATCACGCTATCTACATTCGAAAACTTGATCCGAAGACTGGCAGTCATTATATAACATCGATTTCGGAGTGTACGATTGAATTGAAAGTCACCACTCTCTCATGCCAGATACACAAAGGAAAAATCAGCGCAACTATATGAGGAACTAATGTATGCCAAAACAACAATTTTTCGCCCATGAGTACGAGCCGAATGAAGACCTGGGACAGGATAGTGACTGATAATCTGATAGAGGATGAGCATCGGACAAAATCCTCAATAAAACAAGTACATTCAAAAAATATGCAGAACGCTCACGCAGGGAGATGTTCCTTCCCCGAATTGCCGTTGCACTAATCAATGTATTATAGTGGTGTGCTACATAGCTGACAATAAGACTGGAAAGCATAGTGCTGGGCTATTTCAACTTCGCATAGAACCGCCGAAAAGGGACGTTGCGAAAATTGTTGCTTTTTCTACCAGATCTCGATATGCAAGAGCACTCCTTTGCAGCAGAACTTCTACTTAGGATACATCAAAGTGAGACGCGCACCGATGTCGGAGCTCCTTTCCCTCCCTAAATTCGAGGTCGACGAAAAATTGCTCGCAGGTCTCCCCACCACTTTATTTGACCCATCTCTTATTCGAAAACATGGACTTTACGATATCTTAAACTGTGGTGTGCAAATGATACGAATCCACCGGTTTCCTCCCCGCTGGATAAAGTTATACGCGACAAACACGACGTTACCAGTTGATGCAGGTAATTGCCCCAGAACTACACATATATGTTACTTGACTTTCATTAGAAAACGTGTCACTTCACATCGAAGCCACCGCGAAAACGCAGATTAGCTAAAAGCACCTCAACGAGACCTTCAAGCTAAGATTTCTGTCAAGACAGGCTAAGCCAGGCTGTCAAAAATTTTACATCTTGCATTTTAACTTTGCTTACATAATCCTGCGATATTGTTGTGGTTTACAACAGCAATTGGAAGCAACCGTTCTGGCGCCGTTTGATATACAACAGTGACACAATTGTCACAAAATTGAGCTTACAAACAAGCAACAACGAATGCGACACCACTCGAGTATAAACAGAAATCCTGCTGACGTCGGATCAGAGAATCTTGGGTTTCGGAATTGATGTTAAACCGACATTTTGGGAAGAAATAGAGTTTGAAAATTGTGTGATGATTGACATACAAAATGGTATGAAGATGCTGACATCTGACAACATTCCTCATAGTGTAACAAAGTCGCGCGTTTTTAGATTGACGCCAAGACTTGCGTCAATTTGACGTAGACACCGGCGTGAGTGCGCAAAGTATGACCGCGTCCCTACTATCCTTGCAGTCTCCATTCCGAGTAACAATTTTAGAACGTCGATAAAATGAATGAAACATGACGCGTTTTCATTAAGCTGTGCAATAGGTTCGTACCGTTTTTTATTTCCTGTATTTCACAACAGCGTCTACATCTTTCAAGGGAGTTTATGAATGAGTCCGATAGAGATTCTTCCGCTCTGTAAACGGTATCATTCGTTTTGAACTCTTCAATCATTTAATATATGCGAGGCCTAAAAAAGGAGTGATTAGGGAGCAAAAAGTCACACTTCGGCAATTCCTCTTCTCCGTCTACCATCGAGGTGAACAATGCAGATATGTTGATGGCTTTCTCTGCTCTACAGCAGATGTTCTACTTCTTTAAATCCTTCAATAGGTTCGTATTTCTGAGGCTTGGAAATGGAGTATTCAACGTAACTCTGCATTTTTTGGCACCTGCCCTTTTTCGCTAAAAATCTAGGTTTTACCGATTACTATTGTCGGACCGAAAAAACCTAATCATGAGGAGAAATTTATCAGGTACGTATACACTCACATGATTCGATTTGGCCCGGATAATGTCAGCTTTTATGGACCTCAATGTGTCAAAAAAGGAGATTCTTACAAAGTACTGCATATCTGTGTTTTAAAACAACACACAATTACACTATTAGAAAGAAAATGCCGGAAAACACGGAAGGCATTGACTGCGAGTTCGTATCCCGTCCGAGACTGAGACTTTTGTCTATAGCTCAGCATCTTAATAACAACTTTCGCATCGCGGGCTACGGCGGAAACCATCAGCTATCGAAGACTGAAAATTAGTATCAAAGGTATCAAAGAAAGCACCGTTTTGTAAAGCGGAAAAGCTCTATCCAAAACATAAATGCATGTTTTTTGACCTTGGTGGTGGACGGATGAAGAAGAGGAGATGTCGAAAAAGCGAATTTTTGCGTCCTAATCACTTCACTTCTAAACTTCATAAATATTAAAGTATTAAAGGACTCAAATGATACAATTTTGTAGAGTGGAAGAAGCTCTATGGAATGCATATATAAAGTTTGCCGAAAGATGAAGACAATGTTCTGAAATACATGGAATGAAAACACTTATTTCTGGACCTCAATGTGGGAAAACTTATCGCAGAACCTAACAGATAGGAGGAGCCGGGTTATGTGTACGTTGGGAGAACTTTGTAATCATGGGAAAAACAAGCAAGTTGCGGTAGCCGACAAAAAATATTTTCACTAATCATCCACCATGTCGTAGCTCTTTAGTTGTCATACTACCAGCCAATCGGCGAGAAGAATGCGCAAAGGCACATTGCACAGGCACATATGCCGCGGCCTGTATATAAATTTGCGGCTGCCCAATCTCTTAAATCATTACCTCATGACGCATAATACCTTTCTTCCAAGAGTTCACTTATTAAATTCACTTGCGCTGAACGTAATGCATCAGAAAAGGAACACCAACCTGAGCGTTCAGCTGAGCGAAACCTTTCCTAATTTCGGTAGGAACAACAGTACCGGCCTCTTTCACATCTGCACTTCCAATGAGATTATATAACTCCCGGTGCATTTTCTCAGGACGTTTGAAGCTTGACTCGGAGCGCCGAGCAGATGACTGAAATTCATTGAGAGTTACAGGTGAGAAGAGGATAATGGGTCACCATGAACCCAAGGGTTTTGTATTGAAAAAGACTGTGCGCATTAAAAACTTGGTGTATGCCCGCTGACTCGGTTTTCTCCGATTCTAGACATTCATTGAAACCTCTTAATCCCGTAAATATCATTTTCACCATCTCATCGGCTTTCACCACGTCACCTATTACCATTTCTAAGATCACCACCGACTTTGTTTCATCCACTCTCCTTGAGATCTTAATCTTTGAAGATGTGACGGACTGCACAACTTTCCGGTACTCCACATGATTGCGTCCGGGATCAGAGGCTGCGCCTTCCCGTGGCATAGATATGGAAGTTTAGTAGATAGATTTATGTTGATCGTTTATGGATTCCTTACTTTATACCACGGTGTTTAAGGTGGCGGTTATTACTTTCGAGTAAATAAGCACACACAAGCGAGAATACGCACGACGTAACATGCGATTTCACGGCTACGTGATATGTGTTTGTGCGTGCTATAAGGCTGAGCTTACACCAAGGTGTACCCTCAGCCTCACCAGTCACGGCTCCAGAGCGGTGAAGAACCCAAGAAACAGCATACTCAAGCGAGAGTGCCATGACAACACATGAGGTTCTACGATTTTGCGATCCTGCAACCTCAGCCTAAATTTGACCCAAGCAGCCCAAACCTACACACATACATGTTATATTTCCTCGAGAATGAAGAATTTCAACTCAAAAATACCTTTTTCGCAATGTTTGTGAGGGAAACTAATTTGACATCGTCCTTCTCCTCTTTCCTTGCATCTCCAGTGAGGATGGATTTCACGTCCCCAAACATCTGAAAACTGAAAGTTGTGAAACCGAACTATGAGCTTACGTGGATATGCTAAATCGGCGGAAGAGATAGCAGGTGAAAGGAGTAACAGACCTTCTTTGTATCATCTTAAAATGTAAAATAACACATGAGGGGAATGACTGAGTGTTGATACTGTCTTAGATGTACAATATCTTTACCGAGTCCCGATACGTGCAAATTTTCACGCGAAAAAATATGAAATAAGCTAAGATACAGCACCACAAAGCCTCGGCTGGGTGGGCGGGGCCTCCGAGCAAGTTCCCACCACGTCGTCCGCTGCTTTCAGAGACGTATTTTAGGGACAGAAAGTTACGTAAACGGTTCCTCCGTTGCCAACTGCGGCGGACGACGGGACGGGGTTTCACTCGGAGGCCCCGCCCACCCGCCCAAGAGTAGGGGGGCTGTAATTCATCCGAATACCACTTTTTTCGCGTGAAACTTTGCGTGGCAAACACAAGAAAAATATATGGGTTGAAAAGAAACTCACTTTTCCGTGGACGATTCTTTAAGTGAGTGAGGGGACTACTACAAATTTTTCGTAAGCTCACTGGTGCTTCTCAACCAGACTTTTCCCCATTCGTGAGTATGTGGAAGACTACGTTGATTTGCTTATTGGAGAAAGTTCACTCAGTTTGAAAAATATGCGAGGCTCAAAACAGGGTACAAAAACGAAAATACTCCAGGCACAAACAAGGTAAATTCGTGCCAAGTGAACCGCACATGTTGAGGTCATAGCAGTGCAAATAATGGGAGAATGTTTTCAAAGGAAAGCGAAAAAAAAATCCTCTAACGTCAAGCGCTCTATATTTGACAGACCTCTGCTTCATGAAGCCCTTTGCCCAAGTGAGTTGCCACACAAAACGGAAGAAGTGCATTTATTGAAATACAGCATCTTAGACTTTGAAAGTGAAGATAATAGAGATCTATAGTACACACCATCCCGTAGGCTTCTGGTACCATCTTTCAAAATCCTATAGCGTTTGAGTATAGGGTTGACTCGCGTGACTATGAAAATGACACTCATTTGGCTTCGGTGCCGCTGAAAGACAAATTTGGCGCCAACCTCAGTCATTTCTGGCATTACCAGGCGCTGCGTGTGGATGTCACTTTCATGAATGGAAGACCGAGTGATCCCGTGTGAGTGCTTTGAAAGTTTCGGCGAAAATGGATGGCATCACAATGGCGCCAGCTATAGGAGCTAAATAATGGTTCGCTTAGTACATTAGCTAAAAGCTTCCAAGGGCACCAAATGAAATTTTCGAAAAAGGATTAACCGAACCGCCCCTCATCTGTGACGCTCTTTTGCGAATTTGGGTTGGAAAAACGTTGCTGGAAGAGCGCTTGTTTTGAGTACTCTTGATTACAGATCTCCACCAGATCTGAAGATCTAATATCACCTTCACTTCGCGCGAAACGAATGTGATAGAGACAACAATCCAAGATACTTGCAATCAAGCCGCTAAAAGCACCTACCTCACGAGAAAGAATTCTAGCCAAAGTGTGGCTCAGCTTAAAAAAAAAGTGAAAATCCAAATCATAAGATTATGAGCTGGCAAGTTGCGACATGAGCAAATTGTTTTCTTCCCATCGTTCCCTGACAAGGATATACAAAACCAATTCATAGAGCGTTAGAAGCCAGCACAATCGTGATCTTCAACGTTTTAAAAATTTGCTGACCACTGCTCAAAAGCTGCGGAAATATTGCGCAAGTACCCGGATTCCACACTATAGAAACTACACCACAAAATGATAGTATGAAAATCAATACGAAAAACATAAAAAATTGTCGTCAAAGCATCACTATTTATATATTCTGTGGCCGAATAAAACAGGTTTAAACTTGTAAGATCCGCAGGGTAGCATTGTACGGTAGTTAGCGTCGGCTGAGGATCAGTTCATGTGAGTTGCCGATTTGCGACGGATTTATTAATAACATGGTTTCGGGTTTAGAGTCTTGGGTTTTTTAAGTCTCTGTGTTTTCTTGTTCGTTGGGAGGGGATGTGTGCTTTTGTCCTAGTATATTAGTGATAATTCCGAAGCAAGCGATCGTTAATAGGCCATATTTTCTTTGCTCTCCTTTTCTCCGTTCCAGCAGATTTGACATGGAATACACATAGGATGGAATTTGAGTTAGGAACATCATGGGATCAAGGGATCAAGTAGTTTAAGCTGCAGCGTTTGTATTACATCCATTATTGTTCCGTTCAAGCGTTCAAGAAAACCTAGCTTGTCAGAGTTGCTCTTTCTCAATACAAGCAATTCCCGTGAACTTGCTTCTAATACTGCGATTGTATGCTGACCCTTTTCATGTATCGAAGGGTTAGAAAAAGAATTGTTTAAGGTGATGGTCGTTTCGATCTTCATGCCTTATTCACTCTGTTAACCTCGCCGTAAGCGGTGCAACGCTGGAATTTCAGGATCTTTTCAAGGAGCTTAAGGCCATGAAAGGATATGCATTTCGATTTGGATTTCTTGTAATACATCTGTTTCATTGTCGTCTCTTTTGTGGGTGCTTATGTAATTGGAGCCCATGGTTGCGCTGTCTTCCCTCACTCTATACCTTTCTATAATCTTTTTGTACACTAGTGGAATTTTTATCAAGCCTGATTTAGGAGCTCCCTCCTAAACTGTGACTTAGGTCAAAAGACGAGGCAAACATAGCACCGGGCTATCCTTCGACTATAATAGCATCCTCTTGGATGCCTATATCGAGTTTTCCTGGCCTCTCATGGTGCTTATGAAGGAGCATGGCATTATTGAAAGCCAACTATTACAGCCCCAGTAAGGCAGCGTGCAGAGTGGTGAAGTCTAGGTCTTTGCGGAATTGTGGAATACGCGGTAAAGGTGTGCAGCATTTGGAGGAGGTTGAAGTAGCGTTTTTGTGAAGATGTGGTACTGTGAAATTTGCCTTTCTCTAATTTTCTCGAGTAGGGTAGCCTAGGCAAAAAGCCTAGGTAGGGCTGAGGTTCCCCATTCTGGAATATTGAGGGACTCCGAGCGCTCCACTCGCAACCAAATTAGCACCGACATGTCCTATCCTAGAGGTGACTAGGGTGTACAAATTTTGGTTACTAATATATTCTTAACGGTCTTGGCTTTTATTTTTTTCGCATGGCATTCGTTGCGAGAATGCCCATGAGACTCTGCATCGAATGTAGACCGCATTCATATTTGCGCAACGGCGGCACTCCGGTGACGCACTCCGTTTGTGAAACGCTCCACCCATCCACACTACAGTATGACGAGAACCCTTGAATTCGATATAGCTCATTCCATGTACTGCTCGCCGGCCGTGATTGCGTACTGTGAGTACTATTGTGACCTTCTAACCAAATTAAACTGCGCGTAAGTGCCCAGCTAGCACAGTATTGACGCCAAAACTTTTCATTACGAGTAGGTCACGCTGCTAGTGTAGCTGGGGTGGGGTGGTTGCCATCGCTCACCTGACGTCATGGAACAATCATTGTACACGAAAGAATGTTTTTACCTAGGCTTCATACAGGGGAAGGTAGGGGTCACCCTCAGCTGAAGCATAGGCAAAAGCTCAAGCAGAAATAGCGCCGAACGTCGAGCGTAGTGGGGTCTCCCCCTCCATAAGCTTGTCCCAAAGTCCTGTAGGATTTCTTTCGATCATCACTTTAATTCCCCACTCCCAGAACTCTGGGTTCTGAGAGTCGATGATGTCAGCGATCGCCTTTTCAAGCAAGTCATAATCAACGAATTTTCTCTTGGCCAAGAAGTATTCAGTAGGATGGATAAGGTGGTAGTCAGAAGGGCAATGTCTGAAGAGTATGGCGGGTGGGGCAGGACATCCCAGCCGAGTTCGCATAGCTTGAAATGGGTACTCATCGCGATTTGGGAGCTGGCGTTGTCATGAGGGAGGGTGACCGCGGACCTTTTTCAGCGCTTTTCTCGAATAGTGACGGCGACGTATTGGTCTCGTAGCTCGCACATCCCTTACCCAATGTAGCGTTGATGGAGTCGCGAGCTTCGTTGCTTTGGTGCCGCGAGACCACTCACAGTAAATGACACCGCGTGTTGAGTGGCTATCGACTGTAGCTCTCTCCACGGAACCTGGTGGGTCAGTTATATTCTACAAGGAAGCTTAGAGCACGTTGTACCATATTCCTGATCCGCCTAGACCTATCTCGAGTAAGCAAGAGTTATTGATTTTTTCTTGGAAATCCAAGTCTTTTGGGACAACCTAATATTAGGTCTGCGCAGAATAAATGGCCAAAACATAAGTGGCCATAAGTTCGCTCAGACACAAGCTCACTTGTTGAAATAAAAACCATTCGAATCTACAGAATATCGCCAACGATCTGTTGAAGAAAATACGTCATCATGATCAAATTCTGGATTGCGAGAATCAATAAAGTCAAGAATGGCATTTTTACCGTGCATAATTTTTCTGCCGCAGGTTTGCATCGAGAACCCGGAAAAAGTGGTAATCCGTCAGGGATAGGTCTGGGGAATAAGCGGGGTGAGGGAGAGGCTCGATGCCTAACTGCATCATTTTTTACTGGAACGCAAAACCCTACAGTTCGCAAGTCACCCAGCAGAAACTGATCGAGACGCTCCCTGATCCCCCTTATTCCCCAGACCTTTCCCCAGATATTTCCTGATGGATTACCAATTTTTCCCTGTTCCCAATGCAAACCTGCGTCAGAAGGAGTTCGCCGAAACGATGCATGTTGAAAATGCCATCGTTGACTTCATTAATTTTCGCAATCCAGAATTTGATCATGATGGCATATTTTCTTTACCAGATCATTGGCAAGGTTGTGTAGATTCGAATGGTTTTTATTTCGACAAATAAAGTTGTGTCTGAGCGAAGTTATGGCGTTTTGAAAAAAGTATTCCGTTTTGGCCATTTATTCTGCACAGACTTAATAGCAATTAGCAATTTCAGCGCAAAGCTAGTTGCAGGTGACGGCCCTACTACGTTGATAGGGCTTAAAGGCACACCACGCGATAATCAAATTAGTGGTTTACTTTCTTGGGTATAGTAGGTCCTTGGATAATTGCTCACGCCGCACCTTTGTTGCGGCTGCACAGTGCATCCTCACGGTGTTGTGCGAGCTTGAACACAACCGAGCCACGCCCACCTAATCAAATCACCCCTTGCCTTAGACGAACATATTTCCAGCGTGGCGTCACGTAGCGCGCGATAAGAGAAGATGATTTGATGAAACAGCCATTTCGACGATGAAAGCAGCTTCCACATTGGGAATTGTTCGTCTGAGGCCAGGTGTGATCTGGTAGGGTGGGCGTGGCTCGCTTGTGTTCACGCAGGCGGAACACCATGAGGGTGCACTGTGCATACGCAACAAAGATGCAATCTGAGCAGTTATCCTAGGACCTGCTAGCCCCAAGAAAGTAAACCGCTAATTTGATTACCGTGTGGTGTGCCTTTAAGACACTGTGTCATTTGGAATAAGCATACTGTACAAGTGTAAGAAACTGTAAGAAAGAAGTGTAAGAAACTGCAAATGACTGCAGATGAATATTTCGGTAGTGTAGACTACGTTTACGTTTATAGCACTCTTTCTGCACAACAAATTCTTTTCTTTGCGCGGTCCAGTAGGTAGTAACAAGGAAGTTATTCGTCACGAAACTTCTGTGCGTTTCATGATTTGCGTCAGCTTTTCGTTAGACAGTTTCCTTGTTAAATCAAAGTTGGATAATCTCGACATTCATGTTATGATAGATTATAGATTCATTTCATCAGTTGCAATACGTACATAACGCGCAGGGAAGGGTTTTATCCCAACTCCCATCGCAAACTTGTTCCCGATTGTGATGTGATTGAGGAGGGGCACTCTAATGTGCTCGGCGTCAGATGTCATTTCTACGAGTTCTTGGTAGGCGAAGGAAATTTCTTTCACTCCTAAAGCTCAGGCCATAATGTGCGCTGAAATGTGGAGATTGGTGAGTGCAAAATAGTGCCTGGTGAGACATCGCGACAAGGAGTGCGTTTAACTAGAAGAATCTTATCCTGCCAAATTACTTACAATGAAGACGTCAACGCGTATAGTGACGGATAACGAAAACGTTTCAACCCCATTTCCAGCATAAAATGCGCGTTTCCGCATCGATTAATTTAGTTTGGATGCTTTAGTAAATCCGGTACGCAACCATGACTGGCGAGAAGGGCATGGGATAGGCTATATTCTCGAATTCAAAATTTGAATAGTTTGGCCTTATTCAGGATTCGAACTCGGATTTGTGCTCGCTCCCACCATCATACTGTGATGTGGTTGGCGAGCGTTTTACAAACGGAGAGCGTCACCAGAGTACCGCCGTGGTTGGCGGCGGGCGCATGATTATGCCGCCAGTGCCGGTGCAGCAAAGTGTGAACACGACCTCACGGCGTTGCACAATCCCGAGGTCGTAGTATGGCGTGTCCCGAAAAATCACGAACTGTGTCGGGGGCTATAGCTCTAGCTTATCCACATGGTACCAGTGTGGCACGACGAGGAAACCATACCAGACTACAAGTACATTGGCTCTTGTCTGGTTGCACACCCTTTCCCTTTTCGTCTCTCTATCTGCATACTCCGCGTAAAGAGAGCATGTGGTGAACTGCTTGCGCAGTTACTATGCATGTCGGTTGGAGAGCCAACGTTGAGTGCATTGGGCAGTTGGGTAGTAGGCGGAGTAAAGCCAGAGGGCATCGGTCAATTAGATTATGTGAGGCCGTTCTCGTCGTTCTATATGGAGGTTTTTGGTGGCACCTGAGTTGTTATCACGTGAGCCTTCTTGCATCCAGGTCGCGCTACTGTTGGCGATTGCTTTGATGGCATTATGGACGTCGCAGTCTACCCACATGTCGCAAGCTCAGCAACTGTCGCCGCTTCAGCGGCGAGTCAGGAGTCGCCTGTCTGCACCCAGTCGCAAGCTCAGCAACGATTTTGGCGACACACCATACTAGCCTTCACGTCGGGCTTCCTTCACTACAATGTCCGCAAAGCGCGCGACTCTTAACTCGCCGCATAGCGGCGAGCCAAGGATCGCTTGTTTACACCGAGCTCAAAAACGAGTGGAAGGCGAGTAGAAGGTTAAAAAGTGACGAATCGCTGTGAAGTTGCCAAATTCTGAGCAATTGTGCTGAGAAATATGCGTAAATTCTGGTTTGCTTACCTCTGGAACGCTGAGGGCCTCATTTATGGGAGGAAGTGGTCGATTCCGCCGAGAACTGCTTACCGGTCGGGAACCTCTGACTCACCATTATATCTTCGTGTCGCCTGTCAATCTTTATTACCCCTTCTGATTGTGTTGGAATGTGGACTAGTATACATTGGTTCGGTATGCCCTCACATTTCGTAAACATCGTTGTGTTCTTGTAACTTCTGCTAGTTGCTGTTTTTGGACCTGCTCATTGATCATCAGCAAAACAGTGTGCGCGTGGTGCGTTCAGTCAGTGACCAAATGATTCCACCAAACTTCGTGATTTTGTGATTCTGATATATTGCTTTGTCAAACTTTCTCACGCGATTCTGCGACTTTAAGACTTTGCAGTCTGCAACTTCGTGTGAGGAGCTGTAACGCATAAAATCCCGTTGGTGGGTCGCAAAATCGCAAAATCGCAAAATCGCGAAGGCCTACAGCGGCCTAACGGTGGCAGGGCTTGCGCCTTTTTCGGCTAATGTGTGGTTATCATCGCATACCATCCTTTTTGTTTTTTGTGTCATGCACTTGTAATAGCAGCTTTCAGCCCTCAAACTGGAAGTAGAGCACAGAAAAGCTTGGACAAAAAGATAGCATCGATTGTTTCCATAGCTCTTCAAATCAAATCACATCATGGCAAGTTTCCATTTTTGCTCTTCTGATGTAATGTATTCCATATTTTATTCGGGTCTGACTTAGAATCTTTGCCTGGCATTTTTATTACCGTATTGATCATCCTCAGATTTGATTCTAGGCTGGAGTTGCATACAAGAATGAGAAGCCCTTGGCTGATAACACTGAGCATCGTATTCGTCTCACTCTCACTTCGCAAGACGTGAAATCCCTCGAGAAAGGTGGGGCCTCCTTGATACATCTAATGCTGATGATACTTTATCGCTCACCTTTAGACACCCTTATCTCCGCCATTATTTTCGTTCTGTTAAAGTTTTTCTCAGGATATTTCATTTTAAATCAAGGAATCAATCAAAACTACGTGGTTTATGAAGTCGGAATCTTCCATCGTTCTCTGCAACTTGTGATATATGTGTGGTATGCTGGAGATTATTTAGGTGTAGGCGCTCATGCAATTACGGGGGTTGCACTCAAAAACAATACCTAGAAAATTTAATTTTTTCGCTCCTTTCGAGGCGGTATGAAGGATATCCGAGGAGTATCCTCCATCACTAAAAACAATGCCAAGAATTTTTTTTACACTGTAGAAGTTGATCCACCTTTTTCTGAGCTCCCGGCTTCGGCAAAAATCACGTTCCCAGTCCGCATTATTTTCTTGGCACTTTCCAGCACATAAATCGCATTATTAGAATAAACACGCAAAAGAAAACTTTCAGAACAAGTAAAGGCAGTAAAAGTGTGGTGAGGCTCCACGTGAAGGTGGCGCCAGTCCCTGTATGTGAAGCCACACCGCTTTTTTAAGGAATGTTTTTACTACTAACAGGTCTCGCTCAAAGAGATGACGTCCAGTCTATAAAGAGTAACAAAGTTATGGCGTCAAAGTAATACTTTCACTCCCGTTCCACACTTTCATGTTCTTTCATAATGCTGCATACAAGATTCTGCGGTACAGGAAATGCCTGCGACCTAGGACAGGGGCGTTGCAGGAGCAGGTTACAGATATGATTAAGAGTGACTGTAATTTCAGGCTTACACATCGCTATCGTATTTTGCGGTATTTTTTTATACGGAGAAGGAGAGCCACCGCATGATTGGGATGCTGCATTGCTCGAGACCCCTGTTGTTTTGCGCGCAACGGTGGCAAAAACATCCATCAGTTCGCCGACACGGCTAAAATACAACAGTTTGTGTAGTTTCAGTTCCATGATTCAACGATATTGCAGTGTGCGCTCAGCTAATTGAAGGCGCTAAGAAGGAGAACCTTGTGGTAAAAGGTCCCATCCGTCTTCCAACAAAAGTGCTGCGCATCACCACTCGCAAGACCCCTTGCGGAGAAGGATCGAAGACCTGGGATCGTTTCCAGGTTATTTTTTCATCGATTACTAATCCGTTCCCGATTAATTTTTACTTGTCAGTATTCGAACCTAAGCGTTTTCTCTAGATGCGTATCCATAAGCGTCTCATCAACCTGCACACACCTGCTGATCTCCTGCGCCAGATCACCTCGATCTCCATCGAGCCCGGAGTCAATGTTGAGGTCACTCAGGCCAACTAAGACGAGTTCAGAGGTGGACAGGACTGCAATTTGTTTGGCTGCCTTGTTCCTTGTTATCCACCGTTGAAATTGATTTGTTTGTGGTTTTTCTGCGTGTATGTTTATCTGCATGAAGAAAAGTTGAATTGACAATATATTGGATTCAAACTTTTTGTGTGATTTTGTTGTCCTTTAGAGATTCCATGCTGACTAGAAGAGTAAAACACTGGAGCAGGTTAAACCCATTTTGTTGAGCCTTCTTATCCATATGGTTCAACCATCTTCATCAGTACTGATTTGATACCTTCAAAACACTATTTTGTATTTCTGGTTTAGCTAAGTTATTAATAGATGGAGGGCTTCATTTTCTGAAATGGAGTCAGTAATTAATGTAGAGTAGTTGCCAAGCTCTCAGTCAAGGTATTTTAGATAAGTGCTGATTTTACAGTGTAAGGGTTTTCTTTCTTCGGGTCGTGTTCATACTTTGCGGTGTCGACAGCGGAGCATGGCTACGTGTCTCTGCGTCTGCACTTGTGCCACCCTTTCTGGTTTACCTGCGTCGTCTCTGCACCTCCCCTGTAGTACCACTCTGCCTCGGAACCACGCCCTTCCAGAGCGAAGTATGATTGCGGCTTTATATAAGCCCCTTCACGACGCGGAGGCTCATCGCGTTAGGCGTTGTGGATTTTGGGTGGTGCATTGTGTTTTCGGTATTGTCTGGCAAATAGCCAAAATGGGATTCTTCTGAGGTTTCCTGAGGTGTGCTCGGAAAGGTTTCTCCGAAACAGTGACACTCTCCTTTCCAAGCACGTCGGTTCGGATGTGCGTTACTGTCGGATATCTATGAATACATGGAGAGCCCGGTGACGTGGTAAAGGAAATTGAAGAATTTCAGTAAGGTTATGGGGATAACTGAGTTTCAGAAGTGGTTTTTCCAAGCGTTCAGAACGGTTGTTTGGAAACAATCGAATAGGCCGAGTAGAACTCTCCTATGTAGTTGTGTCTGAACTGAATGAAGATCGGCTCTGTCTAAAATGTGAGTTCGGGCTGCTCACTCTCCTCAGAAACATCCAGGAATATGACGTTAAGTAGAGGTCGTGGACGAGGCTAATGTTCAAATGGCGTCCAGGTATATGAGCAAGAACCGGCAAGGAAGAGCTGCTTCGAGTGCGAAATCTATGTTGGCATTGTTAATGAAATCAACCACTGACAATGCCAATAGTTATAATCAGTGATAAGTTCCTTTACCATCACATGTCATAACAGAGCATAATCCATACCGTTAGCATCAGTTGACTCCGCTTATACTTTGTGGTTTCAAGCAAGTTCCCTTCCAAAAGATGGTCAACCGCAGCAACATTTTTTCGGCTACGGGCTAAAGAGTGGCGTAATTGTTAATGCCAAAACTCTTGTTTTACATTTCTGCTTTAGTTGGATATTTGCATATCTCCTATCGCCACTCCGACATTCATTCAGCGATCTCAAGCTGTCGTTAAAGAGAACGCTGAAAACGACGAGCTCTTTGCTGCCTTTTCTTCGCTGATCGCTCTTAATGGGATTTACTCCTACCGTCTTCATTTATAGCGGAAAACACTCTGCCTACATCACTGAGCTCAATAATCAGTCAATATCGAAATGATGCAAGACGATGATGATGAAGAATGTCCTGTTTGTGCTCAGAAGATGATACTTCCCACGTCTGTGCCTGGTTGTGGGCATAAATTTTGCTTCCTCTGTATTAAGGGTAAGTCCATGGTGGAGGCCTCTTTTGTTGGTTTCACTTGAGCTTTGTTTCGCATCAACTACCGTGCTTTTTAGGTGCTGCTTTTCGGACTGAAGAGCGACTGTGTCCGATGTGTCGTGGAACTGTCAACCCTTCTATATTTCGAAGTCCTGCCATGAGAGGAGTCACGCTAGACATGCATGATCCTGAATCGCCCACTGTCGCAGCTGGACCATCGAGAGCGAAATCGGATAGTCCTGGTTAGCATTCTTCTGGTGCAATGTCATTAGCCTTTTCATCACATAAGACTATTTGTGAATTGGGGAGTTTACCAATGATCCTTCTAAGTAGCTTTGCTTTTCATTTACTCGGTGTGCCTACTCGTCTGCGATTGAAGGTTTCAGCGAGGACCAGATGCATTGTATCCACCGTATAACCTTCTGAGCCCCCCCCTTCATCTTGTTGTGGTCCATTCAATCGTTCAGCATCTCCAACATCTCGGTATTGTTGAAATAGAATCAAAGTTTCCTTATTAGAACTTTTACTATCCTCATGATTGACGGGTGAGCTCATGACCAAAGTACACTGTAGAGTTGGCAAATGCGGCAACGTGAACGTAGATTAGGTAACTCGGTACCCAATGTTGCTGCGAAAATCCGGCGTTGTTTTCATCGTCCCTGTTCTTTCCATTCTTTTAATGTGGTGGGAAATATCGATATGGTAGCAACGCTGCTACAACGCCTCTGTTTCTATGATAGCGATGTAGCGTGGTAAATCCTTGATGTGCAAGTTGAGTATTAGTCGGAGCAATTTAGGTCCACTCTCCAAACGGGCTCGAGTATCGAACGATCAGGCTGGTCCTTCGAGAAGTGAAACGAGAGAGAAGCCGAATGAGCAAGAGTCAGTGTTGTCTCAGAAGCAACAGGAACCTTGTGGGACCCCTTGCGATGAGCGATACTACTGGCTGTATGAGGTGAGTTGATTCCTAGGTGTAGTAGGTGGTTCATGTAACCTGTCTAGATCAGGAAATTTTCGTTGACTGCTGGATCAAAATTGACTGCTCTCTGTGGGATACTAACAACTCTATTTATGTTCTTATTTGTCAAAATTTCTCTGCGTATCGGATCCACAAGTGTTGCATGAAAATTGAGTAGATTCTTCGAGAAAAAAAACAGCATTAGAACAAAATATTAACGCACAAGTTTCCCATCCCCAGTCCCATAGAACCGTTACTGTGAAATGCCAGCGGAAGTTTTTGATAGCTACTATTCAATTAAATAAGCTTTCGATAAAAATGGACCTGCATTATAATGCGTAGCCCAGCAATGAGTAAACTCTGTTCGCTACTGGTTGATGTTCAAGGGTCGCGGTGGTTGGTGGAGATTCGATCCTCGGTTAGAGAAGGATCTTGAAAACGGTCGTCGTTCTGAACAAGATACCGTCGAGCTGATAATTTGTGGATTCACGTAAGTGCGCGAATGTCTTTTTTCGCTTTCAAGTCCTGTAAAATTTAGATACTCAGTTGACTTCGAACAAATGGTTCAATACCGGAAGGATCGCCCTGCACGGACGCGAAGTATCAAGTATGTGTACATGGAACACACCCTTATGGTCTTTTGTTTGAGAAAAAACCGTGTTTCAGACGCGTTTCTGAGAAAAAGTTTCAAGAAATGTCGAATGGAGGATTGCTAAAAGGAATCTCGGGGGTGCGGGTGACGCAGAAGTGATTACGACTTCGCCCTGCGAAAGCTTTCAAATCCACTATATTTGTAATATTAATGGGTGTATATTGTTGATTTGAACTGAACAGAGAAAATGGAATCTTATATGCTGAAAAGGATTTATTCGTCAGTCCATATTTATGGCATAAAAGCAGTGGGTGTGAGATTCTGATTTTTTAGGAGAGATATATGGGTGACACAGGAACTCATTTTCCTTTCAGTGGCTGACGTCATGTGAACCCTGTTCAGTCGTCCGCTTTCCCCTGTATGTGGACTCTTTGTTTCTTATTCCCATTCTTAATTGAACACTTGGTCACTTGGTTTTTATAGGAGTACTTCCTATATTCTCATTTCATTTTACTTCGGAACTGGAGGGGCACGAAGACTACATAAACAATCATAGTGCAGCACTAACTATATGTCTCCAAGGTCTGCTGCTGAGTGCCGACGGAGCCAACTATAGTGCTGTGGATGCAGCCCAACCACAGTGTTGGAATAATTCAGGGATTGTGGTGTGTGGTGGGAACACGGCTGAAATCCATGCTGTGATCGATATAATGATCAACGTGATTTGGGATGCAGTTACTCTTTGTCTCGTTCATCTCTAACAATGAAGCAGGAGGATTTCTCTCACTGACGGATCTCTCTTTTGATGCTGTTCTTGTGCCAGTCTCTTCGAGAATGTGTACTCTGAAATACCCCGAGCAAGCAATATTGCTAAAAATAATATTCACAATTAGGATTCGCAAATTATAGCAGTGAGGTAGAATGCTAACAGCGAATTTTCAGAACATTAACTGAGAGCAATAAATAATTAAGCCGCGTTCATACTTTGAGCCGGCAGTTCGTGGTTGCGTCCACAGGCAGCGAGGCAGTGGCACGCGGGAGCAGGGGGAGGTACGTAGACGACACCAAGGAGACAGCGTGGCACAGGCTGAGAGGCAGAGACACAGCCTAGCTCTGCCGCCGGCACCGCAATGATGAACGCAGGCTTATGATCAGGTCTCTAGAAAGAAACAAGGGAAAGTACTCTAGCTGCTCTACACAAAAATCGACAACTTCGAAGGTGGCTCCCCCATACACGCCGCCGAGCGATTCATTCCACGCGCATTTTGAAATTAATTCAGTTTTGATGCTATATGACCTCCTCGTCATTAGCCAACAAACCATTCCAGACAAGTAGCAATCCTTTGGTCCGCCTCATCTGCCACTGAAATCTCTTCACTGAAGTCAGGCAGCTCTGACACTTCATGCGATTCCCCCATTTTGATCCTCTTAGATCACATCTCCTCTGTCGTTGCACTTTAATTAAAACAACTAAATTCATCGCAAATAAAGAATTATTGTTTAGCAGACCTTCTCTATTACTATTCAGGAGGTGTTGAATAGTAACGCTTCGAAACGTCATTTAGTAAATAGCTTTATCCATTGTCATTGAAGTATTCATTGTCACTTATTAGTTGAATGGCTATAAGGCGAACTAAATAGTAACCGAAGACTATCCATCCTGGAATTTATGACAAAATCTCCATTTGCTGGGAACTTCCGCGACAAGGAATTATGGCCAATGAGGACGAAAAGCTGTCGGCGTCCTTACGGAGCAAAAGCGCTCAGTGCCGATCAAGCTGGACCGCAGAATTCTTCAAAACTTGTTCTTATGGGTAGTTTATCCCCACCCCCTCTGTAGAAATAACGCACTCATTGTCAGCTCGACAAAAACCCACGGCCTCCACAGCATGTCTTTTGCCAACATGCACGTTATCGCTTATGGTAAGATGCTCGTTTTCGAAAACTTTGCGTGGAAACGACAATCAGGCTTGCACTCAAGGATATAAATCGTCGAAAATTGACCAAATTTCACTCTATGATCTGCATCTTATCAAAAAGCGCGTTGACTCTGTATTGGTGACTAACCGCCAAGTCTAGGTTGCTCGTGGAAATTAGCCTATATGATACTAAACTTCTATTAAATGTGTTTCACGTGCCGCATGCGAGACGTGTTCATGACGTGTTCCAGGAAAACCCCCGAAACCCACTCAGTTTTGACTCGTGCGCTTTATATGTCGATTTGTGCAGCCACTGAAAAGGACACCAACATGATATGGTTGTCCTGCAAAATTTTGGAGGAGCACCTCACCTACGGTTCCGCTACCATCATTCCACAAACCCTACACGTTCTCATTTGTGAAACATTCCACAAACCCATACACGTTCTCATTTGTGAAAGTAGGGCTCAACTTATCGCACTATATTATATTACCACTTGGCTGGCCCACACTAATGCGCGCCTCACGCGATGGGTGTCAGTAGGTCGATCGTAGTTGCTCTTTTCTGTTAAAGGCAGTGATAGGGGTGAAGTGGGTAATGAAAACTCTTGTAATTATGTAAGTCGTCGAAATAAAAGCTGCAGCTCTAAGAAGGCTATATGTGACAAAATTCCAGGTGAAAGGAGCGCCTCTGAGCTCTAAAGGAGGTATCTTAATCATCAGCTGCCGACATTTTTATCCCAGCCCGCCCCTTTTGAGGATCGAAGGCGAGACTATGGTTTTATTTCTCTGGTTTTTGACCGTTTAATGGCATTTTTCTTGACATACATACTACTGAGCACCTCGGCTTTCATATCCAGTATTTTTTTCGCATTCGGTCTGTGTTATCCGTATCGCTGCCCTTAACGTTACTAAAAACCCAGCACCACTGAGGCGAAACACATCTTTAGCACGTGACTCCGTAGAAATTCCACCTCTGTAGCATTACCCACCCGTCGACATGTTCCATTACTCATTCCGGGCCCCTAGACAAAAACCGACGATTTCCATCGGTAGTCATGATCTATATAACCTGTTTTGGGTTTACCTAGCGGAGTCAAGCAGCCATCGTTACCTCCCTTTCCCCACTTTGAACAATGCCTTACATCGTGCTGCACATTTCTGATTTGCTCCGCCCCCTCAATGGGAGCTTATTCATCTTGATTGTATTAGGTTGTATCAAAACTCTTGTAGTATTTATCCAAAAAAACCAGTAACTCTTGTTCACTTCGAGGCAGGTCCAGGCGGTTCAGGAATATGGTAGAACGTCCTCTAAGCTCTCTAGAAAAATATATAGACCCACCAGATCCCGTGGAGAGAGCTACAATGCCCGTTGTCGATACCCACCCAACTCGCGGTGCCATCTACTATGAGCGGTCTTGCGGCACCTGTCCTTGTCTTGTCACTCCATCAGCGCTGCATTAGGCAGGGGATGTGTGAGCTACGAGACCATGCGCCGCTGGTTCATCAGCTTCAGCAACGGCGAGATTGATATGGAAGACAAACCACGCTCAGGACTGTGTACCTTTGAGACGCGGAAGGAATGCTTTTCCGCGAGGTGCTGGTACAAGGCGAGGCAGTCACCGCTGCCATATGCACCCACCAGCCCCAGCAGCTCGCCGTCGCTGTTCGAGAAAAGTGCCGGAAGAGGTCTGCGGTCACCCTTCTTCATGACGACGCCCGCTCCCATTTCGCGAAAAGTTCCCAGGCCAAGTTATAGGAGCTTGGCTGGGATGTGCTGCCCACCCGCCATACTCTCCAGACTTTGTCCCTTCTGGCTATCACCTTACCCATCCTCTTGAATCCTTCCTGGCCAAGAGAAAATTCGTTGATTATGACTTGCTTGCGAAGGCGATCGCTGACTTCTTCGACTCTCAGAACCCAGAGTTCTGGGAGAAGGGAATCAACGATTTTCCTATGAGCTGGCTGAGTGTTGTCGATAACAATGGTGAATACGTTGTTGCCCAATTGTTAACGTAATTGTTGGACGAAAAAAATAAAAAGTGATGATCGAAAAAAATCCTACAAGTCTTTTGGGACAACCTAATATTTGTCTCCCACTCTAATTCACCATTTCGAACCAAAATTACGAATTTTGAGCTCAAGCTCCGCATACCTCCGGGAATGGTTCTCCTACCTTCGAATTTTATCATCCTCCCTAGCTCCAGGCACTAGCGGTCACTCCAACTTCTTTACTGGTTCCCCGAACGAACCACTGCCGAGATGAGTTGCAACTTTTGCATCGAGTATTATCCGACTACTAACACGCTCCACTCACAGTAGGTGGGTCTCCGCTCGTTTCAAATATGCTTCAGATGGCTTGGTCCTTGGGCAACTCTGCCGATTGATCTATACGAATTTTCGCCATGAGGACCGCCCATAGTGGTGCTCTCCTCTCACTGAGCGCAGTCTTCTTCCATGTCTTTCAGAAACTCATCGCTGACCTCTCCATCTTTGCTACACGTTTGAGCCATTGAGGAACCCAATTAACAATTTTAGGCGTGAGAATCTGGCATCCCGGTGCTTGCTCCGCCTACAGTGGGCGGAGCGCGAAGCTAGGCTTGTCGTTTTTTACTTCCTCTCCTATGTTCAATCCATCTCAATATTGTTCCAGTCTTTACTGGTTGTTTTTTCAGTTATCCCCAAACTCGTACCAGACAAGGGGACGGACGGACGGCAGGAGGGAGGGAGGGAGGGAGGGACGGACGTACAGGCAGATGAGGTGTTCTATTATAGAAGGGATAACTGTCACACACGAGCATACACAGATGTTACATGATGCTGTGTAACAGTGGATAATGTGGGTAAAGTAGCATTTTTCTGTAGCATAAAAATGAAGGAGGGCTTGAAAGCTCTGCAAGGGATAAGAAGGAAGCGATAGTTGGGGAGACATGTTCTTTATGAACAACTACTCCAGCCCAGAAAAGAATATCTGTGGCAAATTTCCATTGAAAAAGCGCATCTTGGAGTCATTTCGCGATCGCGCAGCGCCGCTGTCAGTCATCCTGAGAGTTGCTGCTAGTGCGGGACTGCTGATCACTTCGACTTTCCTATCCAACAATTATTCCTCAGCCTGGCAGAATGACTCCTTATAGTGTCTTCAAGTGGATTGTCACGCCGATATGTGCAATGAAGGGTGGTAAGGGCGGAACTTTCGACCTAAATTTTATGTTCTTGAGTGTAGTCGAGTGACTACAAGCATGAGTTCCATCTGGCACAAAACAAAACAATGAAATGTTGAAAAATGGAAGAAAAAGAATGCGTGATAAAACTCTATAAGAGAGAATTATTCAGATCACTGCAGTAGAGAATTAAGGTTCCGGGGGAGTATGTTCAAATGACCTCGTATCCTCGTATTCAGCAAAGTAGCGAAAGAACAAGTGAAACTTTTGATATACAGGCGTCCTCTGTATAATGGCTTGTGTACATAGACGGTAACAAAAGCTCTGACTTCTGGTGGAAAGCGACTTCGGATGGCTCGATCCCTGCTGGCTCTACGGTGGAGAGTTGTGTCATTGTTTTATGGCTTTGCTCAACACCTGTGACGGAATGACGGAATCGTCGAAACTATCGGAGTTCTCCATCAGTGTCCAAGTTTGACTTTCCATAAATCTTGACATGGTATTGTCTTGATAAGTGTCCTGTTCTTGCAGCCAACACCAAGATATTAACTAAGTTTATTCGGCTAACGTTTCGGCCTTGTCGCCTTCGTCAGAGCCTGGAAAGTCATACTGTTTTTGCTCCGTGGTCAGTGGTCAGTGGTCAGAAGCATGTTTAGTACAGCAAAAAGAATTTCGTCGGGTGCACAGGAGGAAACAGAATCCTTGGAACTTGGTTTAAGAAGATCCAAGCCCGAGACCCCCCTGGGTGCTCACCGGCTACAGTGTCATGAAGACGTGGAGTTCGAAGTGGCTGTCAGGATTCTGTCACGGGAATCGCGGACTCCAGCGCGCAAAACTTTAGAAGCGTTTTGGATTAGCGCCCAAAGTCCTAAAATTAATAGGAAAGAAGAATGCCTAGCCATAACATACGAACTTGCTCCGTTTCTCACCTTGTGTGGGCTGAAAACGCCATCGGCTTCGTGCCGTTGGGTCGGGTCATCTAAGCCATCCACTGAATCAGAATAACGGTGGTCTCAACGAAGGCCGGCTGTGCTTTAAGGTGAGTTCGTCTGTGATTGTGGTTTGCGACTCCTATCCTAATGCTTCTGGTCCACGTGGAACTGTTCTGTAAGTCTGAAATGGTATTGGGGGGTATATCGCAATTATCTTTGACTTTCCAGGCTCTGACGAAGGCGACAAGGCCGAAACGTTAACCGAATAAACTTAGTTAATATCTTGGTGTTGGCTGCAAGAACAGGACACTTATCATCGGAGTTCTCTTCACACCTAGTTAATGAGGGATGTAGGAGAAGCGAAAATTCCGAGGAAATCAGGAACTTTGTGTGGGAAACTTGTCCAGGAGTTCTATTGGGAAGGTATGCATACGGAATCGATGATTTTGAGTAGGCCTAAGGATGTGAGGAGTCGGGATAAATTTGGTCATTGCATACTGAGGTACTTATCATGTTCACATAAATTACGGTAGCACTGCTCTGAAAACTTTTACAATCTGATCATGATTACTAACCAAGTATGTCAGCTGGGAATCAATTTGACTACAGTGTATAAGATCAACTATTCTGGTTATTGGAATGGGACGACCGCCACAACCGCTTTTCATGACCCAGTTCAGAGTGAAAACGAAGCACAAATCCAGTTCTCATCGCGGCCATGGACTCAAAAAAACTGTCCCAGTTGCGAGTTGCAATCCTTACTAACACATCCACATTGTGAAAACTGAAGTGGGCGAATACTGAAATACGCTGAGATCATGCATGTGCAATCTCCTTTTGGTTGCCTCAACTCGGAGTCGAGCATCACATTTAGCAGTAGCGCCAGCTGTTACTCATCTTGTAAGCTACTGGGAAGGAAGTGTCTCACAGGAATAACTTCCGTGCAGATGTACAAAATGTCCAGTTTGAGCCTCATTGACTGGAGCTGGTACACAGATGAGCGGCGATGGTCTTGAAACAGCTCTCCAGGCCGCCTCTGGTACGTGGTCGAGTTTTTTTAGGACACCAAGGTAATCCTAGTCCTTGGGTTTGTGCTCAGTTCAAGAGCTGTCTGTGAGATCAACGCGTCGGACAACGGTATCTGTACGTAGGCGCTTCATCCGAAGCGCCTACGGATCGCATGTTAGCGGTGTACAGCGAAAAAGTCTAATTGAAATCCGGTTTGATCCGTCGGCGACTGCCCCGAATCGGCCGCCGTGACTTTTCAGGATCCATGTCGCGCGGCGGTGTCGAAGGATCATCTATCGATCCCATGGAAGGCTCAGGTGCGTCCGCTACTCGTGGTTCTCTCGTCGTGGTCATCGTCTTCATCAACCCTCTGTCTTGAAGACCACTCCATTGTAGAGTCGAACAGCAGCATGTGTGATCTTCTGAGGGAGGCGTTCTCGGCTACTGTTGCCCGCGATTATGAGAAGTAAGCTTTCCAATGGTTTCGTAAAATCCTCCAACCCAAGTTACATCAATTTTCTCTACCTCTTCAAACCAATAGCTTTTTTCTAGGTCTGGCTCCATATTTTTTTCGAATCTTTCCCATCAATGAAGTGCACTTTCTTGAGTTATAGTCACTAAGGTCACTAATCTACGGATGATTCTACTCAAGTTTCTGGCTGATCAATCTATACCTGAAATTGGACCTTCCTTCATTACTTGGGGTTCCAATCATGTGTCAAATGCACTGAGGCCTATTTCCGTTGTGAGACTGTGTTATCACTCTGCATAACTCTTTAGTTGCCGAGTAGCTGAGTACATTATGAGGACTACATCGCATACCTGAGTGGCAACTGGGGTAAGAAGGCTTTTCTGACCAGGTTCGCTCAGCCTGGTTATGCCTGTGAACGGGCTTGGACGCAGTCTGATTAGGTTTCCAGATTTCGTTTTTCTACGCATTCGCTGTAGAGCGCCAAAAGTGTGCAGGATTTTCGTTTTTTGTTTACCCTCTCACATCCAAATGATCGAAAACCGAGTGTGGATATGATTCCAGTGTCTGCTATCGAATAGCCGCGATATTCCAGACATGTCAAAAATTTACGTAATTGGAGTTTTTGCGGATTTTTCCTCTCGTATTTTGGTATTCGAAATAGCAATATACTAGGTTGTAAGGAAAATTGTGGCCAGTGTTGTGCGTTCACAACGTAAAAATCTCCAAATTGGAAAGCTCGCCATCATGGGTCAACTCTCTTATTGAGCTTCTTAAATAGACAAAAACTGCTCCGTCCAAATATAGGCTTTCTCTTCGTGAGGCCTTTGGGTTGTTTGGGTGACTTCATTTCACGGGTTCCTGGTCGAATAGCACGGGGGCAGCTACAAATGTGAGCACCACAATTGGAGGAGGTTAAGCACCGAAGCACTGGATATAATCTTGTGTCTCTGGCTTCAGAAGTGCAGAAATGAGAATTAGTTACTCGAATTTTCAATTGATCAAATCGCTTTAACTAGAACGGCAGAAAGCGATGAGCGTCTACAGGGAGTGCCAAAAAAAGTAATTTTGTCTCCTCCAGTTTCAACCCCACTATAGCCGAAATACAGCAAGTTCTGCGGAGGTATTTTCATCCCTAGAATCGAGAGCAGACCTCACTCTATTACTATACTCCGTGGCAGCCTCCTGCACGAGCAGGAACGGGAGCGAGGAAAGAGTGAACAAGATGTGCCACCTCAAGTGGGCGAAATCCGAAATTTCGTCGCTCTCGTTCACAACCTTGCTGAGGTCCGTTCACTCTGGGTACCTGAGGAGATTCATACTTGGTGATGTTCTTTAAAATTCCGTTTTTCCGGATTCCCAACGCCTTCGTTTCCAAGAGCCAAAACGTGCCCTTACCACTGAAACCCCTCCGGAGGGGGATTTGAGGCATGAAAATGATACTTCGTATCATAGCAGCCTTGTCCAAGTAGCAGGGGTTCTGTGACTTCCATGAACCGAAGGGCCAATCCTCAGGAAGCTTAGCACAAAAGACCTACCACGGAACCTGGCTTCACTGTCTTAGGCAGACCTTGATACAGTAGGTACTCCGAAGACCGACTGCACCGGATGAAAGCTCCATATTTTTTTAAAGGGGAACGTAGGGAGCCACAGCTTGTTTCTGCTTTCAGAAGAACATTTCGGGAATAGTTTGCCCCAATTCTTTTATCTCTTTCGTTTCCCTATGTTTTGTATAACTGGCAGATGTGAGCCGTGGGCAAAATTACTTTTTTTGGCACCCCCTGTATACTTGCAGGGGACAGTGGTAAGCATTGTCCTTCTCGATGCAGATGTGGTTCACCACCTCGGGCATCTTTGATTCGCCGGAACTCGAAAAATGGATACGACCACTGGTAGCTGCCATGCGCGAGCGTAGTTCTCACAGATCTTCTTTCAGAAATCGAGGGAATTGCAGGGTAGGTCTCCTCACCTGTCTGTCATATTCTTCGTATCTGACGCAAACTAAGCGCCAATTTTCCAACCGTCTGAACAGCTTCTTCAGTGGTAGAGTGTACAGGAAGCACCATGATTGAGATTCCGCTTTTTAAGATTTCGCGCAACGTAATTCATCAGACCTTCATCAGAATGGGGTGAACGAATATGGATTATGTTGCCAAAAATGTGACAAATCGACTGGCGCTTATTCCGTGAGAAACGATGCAATCTGAGCCAACATACGATCTCCACAAGAAAAATTGCGAAAGACGGTCAAAACTTTCGTTACGAGCGAGACAGGATCAGTCTATCAATAGAGTTTCTGATCCTAAAAACACCAGAGGTGCCATGCACAGTGGCGCACAGTTGCTCTGCTCTTCGGAGGCAGGCGCGGCTGGGACGGGGTCAAAAAGTAGTAGAGTTTGCGAAAGGAAGAACACAGAAGGCAACTAAATGAGAAAAACAGCCGGGAACAACCTTTCATTTGACTCATTCGTAGCTTGTGTGAAGAGATGCGCCTCGCGCTTATAACTACTTTCTAGCACCGGTGTCTAAGATCCACTTCCGCAATTTTAAAAGTGATGTTTATGTTCAACCGAATCACGTTAAAGTTGTATTACACCGATCTTTAAACTAGAAGTGAAGAGAGGAGTTGAAAGAATGCGAAAAGCGATCTTCATATTTCTTAGCAACTGCGTTGCGTTGGGACGAACAAAAAATGAGGTCGGTGTAAAATGAATCCCTCTAACTTCATAGACAGAAACATATGCAGTACAGCTCGTAATATAGTAATAAGAATCGTCCTATCAACTGCACATTAATTGGTTACTTCATTTCGTTGCTTTTTTCATGCGACTGATGGTTGAGACCTCACGAAGCTTGCCCAATTCCGTTAAATTACCTAATGTCAGACATGAGCACGATTTTTCAGGGCGGTCTCGGTGGTTCGATGTGCAGTAGCGACCGACTATGCATTCGGCGTCGATGACCTCGAACTCATGGACCACGTCTACGCATGCATTCTCAACACTTCGCACTACGACGAAAGCGTTATCGAGGTCGGAAGACGCTCCCACTATTAACTAAGGGGCGCAAAGCCTTCTCACTCGCGTTTAGTGACGCTTCAAAAAATAAAATTCGAAATCACCGGCATTGAAGTTTGCCAAATCCTTTTAATCCTATATCGGATTAGGACTCGTGTCGACTCTTCTCTGCATCTCACTGTTTCTCACCGCTTTTGGGCACCTGTTAGCAGTTCCCAC
Source organism: Trichostrongylus colubriformis (assembly GCA_963978905.1). NCBI lineage: Eukaryota > Metazoa > Nematoda > Chromadorea > Rhabditida > Trichostrongylidae > Trichostrongylus > Trichostrongylus colubriformis. Next base: position 25,120,125 of record OZ022260.1, read on the forward strand.
CGGGTTCCATTTGAGGCTTGTCTTTGATGCAAGTCTGCCCTTCACAAGATGTGGCGTGCTACCCAACCCACAAGGATTTGGGGACAATAGGCCTAATGGGTAGGCCAAATGAAACTTTAGATTGAAGAACTCTTTCTAGTTGCCCACGCTCTAAGAAAAGGATGGCAGTTGTGAACACAACGCCTCCGTGGACACACTATGGCAACCACTGTGATTCACTTATTTGGGTGGAATAGTACCGTTTGGCTCCTGTAGAGGCTGACGGGCACGTCTGCTACAGCCCTGCACTATCGTCAACCATCACCTATCAAGTCAAGACGAAAGTTTTGATACAGTGAACCTTCTCGCCGCTTTCGATCAGAGTGCTGTAGTTGGGTTTGTTCACCGAAAACCGAAGTATTAGCGCAGAGGTACATTTGCGAACTGGTCGCCCCTATCCGAGACAAGCGCATGAGACCCGTCACAGTCGCTAGGGGGCGGACTGAGCTAAGTAAGGCGGCTGAGGCTGGAAAGGCCGCCTCTGCCACAGCTCCGAGACGCTCCTTTCGCGGGGGATTTCGCCGCAAGTAGGCTTTCCAGACCCATAGTTTTCGAGTGAATGACTCTTCTTAGGTCCTTATCACCCACATCACCCCTAACACAGTCCTTAAATTGCGGTAACGCTCTTCCTTCTGCGTAGTTTTTGCCCAAGGAGCTGAATAGGAAATCGGAACGGGTGAATATGGGGATTGCGTTCCTTGAATCACCTATATTCGGCTTTCAATTGATTATTTCCTTACCACGAAAGTGATCGCGATTCTTCAAACGGTGGCAGCTACACACGTTGCACTGCTGGGGATTGCGTGCAGTCATGCGCTGCCTTCTTGCCGTAGCCTACACAAACCTCAAAAACCATTCCTGGACTACGCAAATTTTTCAATAAAAGCTGAGAGCCACTAAATTACAGAATACGTACACGCAAGACCTATTGATAAGGCCATGCTTACTCATTACTGACATGGTATTGACACACTTCCGAACTTGGAGGGAACCGGCGGTCTCAAGTTCGCTTCCCACACATGGTGAACATGCAACAGCTCATTTCACGATTTCACGTCACCAGGTTCCTCCCGTAAAAGGTGGGTACTGTATGATAGCCAGCCCAAAGCGGTAGAGGCCCTTCTCCAATGATAAGGGTTTCCCGACATTCAGAGTCAAAGCCCACTGGAGAAAGGATATTCGACTTAGTGATAAGAAACTAGGACACCTATGCAAGCGAAATCTCCAGCTTCTGTTACTACCGCCTCTGCGAATTTCTTCATGAGAGCTTTTGCTCATCCATTCAAATGGAGGTGAAACAAGACAGGCTGTGCATTTTTGCTGTGGTGCGCGACACATATTGCGAAGAAAACTTCGCAATATGGGTAGCGCACCACAGCAGAAATGCAGAACCTGATATTGGTGAAATGGTGATATTTTGGGTGAGTATTTCTTCTTCATCCGTCCCACAGCCTATCGTGACACTGAGGAATAACCTCTCACTCTGCTCTCCAGTTCATTCTCAACAAGAAATGATAAGTTGTTCAGGGTTCTCTCAACTTTTTCCGAGCACCGAGCAGACCCCTGCACTGGCAACATTTGCATATAAAAACGTTACACATTATAATAAAACAGTTCGTGAGAGAAGTGAAAAATCAGTAGAATTTCAAAACAGACAGTATGGTCCGCGGGTGGTAACTACTCCTACTTCTATCATAGGGCTTATTTCGAATTTGTTGTGCATTGTGCAGTGGTGCGTGACGATATCGTTCAATCTTTTTCTCACTCTCTCAAAGCAGCTCAAAAAAGGTCTGAAAGCCAAGACATCAGTTTGAAAAGCCATCCTACATTGACGGAAGCTCAATTTCCAGGTTTGCTGGGAATGGATTGACGCTCTGGAACGTGCTCCTCGTTTGAAAGACCCCCGCGTCGTGTCCAGCTCTCAGCTGAGTATCTACTACGCTTATCATATGGTGAGAGATCTTCACTTGAAGCTGTTTTCTACCTCTACAAAACTGCGGAAAGCGTTGACGCGTGAAATTCAGACCGAGGTACACGTTACCTGCCCCGCTTACTTCATTCAATTGCGCGTTGGATGCCATTACTTGTAATTCTGATGACGGGTTTTCTGGGATTCAGGCTCATCATCTAAACGCTTCGATTTCAGATTTCTCGAGTACAGGAGCGTATGCCTCGTCGTGCTAACCACAGTCAGGCGCGAGCAGACGCGTGGCGTCGAATCAAGCAGAGCTTTGAGTGGGCTGTTTTTTCGTCGGGGTTCCCTCAATACGCAATCCTAATACCCACTTTCAGCTATCTGTGGTCGGCGGCTGTTCAACTATGGAAGCCTTTCGAACTAGATCGTCTTGATGTCCTCTGCAGCTGGTCTTATCTTGCATTACAATTTTCCGATGTCGTCGACGAAGACACACTCGAGCTTATTGCGGTCGGTACTTGCTTTTCACATCATGCAAAAAATGCCTGTTTCGCTATGTCATTTGAAGTGATCGCAGATCTGATGATTTCTCACTTGGAATATGTGGGAAATGGTAACTTCATGGATACGAATGGCTTCAAATCGAAGAGCCTGGAAGGAATAGTGGGATCAGATTCAACACGCATTGCATGAGAATCAAGACTGTCTACTTGACCGCTAACGTTCGCGACGGTCACGCCTTTTTGTGCGCGGCCAATTACCGAAGAGAAGCTGCCACGCGATGGCCCAGTTCAGGTTATTTGACATACACCCCATAAGCAAGCTTTCGTGACCACCTTTTGCCAAGCCGTCCTGTCCCTAGGTCTGATATCTAAAGAGGATTGCTGCCCTAAGGCACACTAGGTCGAATTAGTCGAAACAGCCACATCCTCCCATAGATGCTCCTGAATATCAGGTCGGCGGTTAAAAAGTATCCTTCGTTTTGGGTAGTCTAACTTTGGGAGATCATAACTGTGTTTAGCACAATCACCTCACCCACAGAAAAACTATCCGATTCGTTGTTCTCAGCAATTGCTGATGAACCTAATTTTTAATTAGAAAATTTGTTACCACAGACCTCCAAAAATGATGAAAGACGATTTTGGCATCCTGCACTCCCTGGAACCATCTCTTCCAAGAGATGCTTGAATAAGCCAAAAGTGCTACTCCGTACTGGATACATCTAAAATTGACAGAGAACAGAAAGACTAGAACAGAGATTCTTGACCCTTTTTTGTATAATTTTTAGAGAAGCTCATCTTTGGATGTGGGCTTGGCGTCATTGCGGGAAAGGATAGGACCTCTCCTGTTCGTTGGAGAAAGGGTATTACTGACGAATTTCGGTCGCTTTCCATTATGAGATTCCATTGCTATGTGATGAAGTTCTTCGCGGAAAAATGGCACAATGGATCATTTTGGACATTTGTCTATTTAGACGTACCTTATGAGGCTGCCCTCCTGCTATCCTTGGCTCGGCGACATTCCTTTCAAAACTACATAGTTGTCATATTGCGAGCTGGTGCGGCGTTTTTTCTAGGTGTATTTTCTGAGGCATCATCTGCCAGCAGTCAAAAATGGTGGTTTTCTGTGGTCTCAAATAACGGCTAGGGCAGCGCCCTTCTAGAAAGGTTCTTGTTTTGTATCGTGAAGAAGGAACAAGCCTTTCTCTACAAATGCTACATGAATAATCCAAACAATCGAGAAATATACTTCTAGAAAGTTATGACGAAATAGTCAACGTGCAAAACAGCGGCAATTTTTCGTCCGACGTAATGGTTACAAATATTTTTGGTAACGTGACATATTCCGTGGTTCCTTTATAAGAGTGGAAAACATGCGGTTATGTTTCAGACGGCGAAAAGCCAAGCAGAATGTTTCAGACGGCGAAAAGCCAAGCAGCTCATGTACTGGCAACTACAATCGTCGTCGAGAACGCTCATCAGGCAAATCAACGAGTGGCTACAGTTGAAAGAAACCTTAAAGAGGCAAAGGCATTGGCTGAGAAACTGGGCAAGAAAGTGAGCATAGTTGAGAACTTAAAAAAAACTACCTTCTTTTGGTCTAATGGTTATGCAGACTTGGTTTTTCCTATCATTTCAAGGACAGCGAAAGAAGGTCCGATCAGATCCTATGTTGAACAGCTGAGTGTGACTCACGAGCACGTATCACTACATTCAGTGATCAGAGCTAAAAACTGTTTGGACTTGATGAGTTACGCCCTCTCTCCTCCCTCACCCCCCCCCCCCCCCCCAAAAAAAAAAAAGGGGTCCTCCCATACGAACTGCCCTCTCTTTTCTGGATAGCAGTATTTCTGTGTACCAAGACAATGCGATTCATCAGGGAAATTAGGAGCCAGCACAAGATAAACTACTGAGGTTAAACTGCTAGCAAAGTATGAGAAAAGAATTTAGCAAAAGGACCTATCTGAATTCAATATTTATTCCTAAGCGAGAGCGTCGCCAATCAAGGGTCGTGTGCCTATCTTCTAGCAGAGGAGATGTACAAAAAAGTCATGCAAGTAATTCGGCAGGGATAGAAGATGAAAAAAGAAGGGTAAAGGAGGCAGAACTCACATTGAACCAGATAGCACGCTCACTTGCAATTGGGGCGCGTAATCTTTTCCTGTAGTGAATCAGGCCATTTTTGAATATTTGTAACATCACTAAAACTCCTTTCAAATTCGTGTGAACCGTTTTCACAAAGACCCTATTAGCCCAACCTATTGACCGTATGGTTTCCCTAATGGCTGCGTAATTCCCTATATGCAGAAACAGTCGAGGAACACTTGGATGTGCCTCACTTCGAATGGTTATAACCTTCTTCAAACTTAACTTTGTGAGAGCAAATTTTGAATCATGGTGAATACGAATGCTTCTCCAGTCCACATGGTATGAACACGCTATCATCAGTTTACGTATAGCTGTGCTGTTGTAGCACATGAAAGACGCGCCCTGCTAATGTTTCAAATTTTCGTCACATAGCTCTATGTATTCATCCAATTTCATGTGTATTATGCATGACATATAGATAAATAACGTGCTCTAAGACTAATCATGAATGTTGAAGGCCTTTTGTACGTGATTGTGGTACAAAAGGAACCAACGGGAGAGCAATTGCTCACCTGAATTGTGGGACACGCCATGTTCGAGGTTTCCACCGACATTCCATCAGATTGAAGGACATCCTTTCCTCTTGATGGAGCTGTGAACTGTTAACAAGGTATTGAGTACCAATCCCACACCACAGCATAAGTTATGCGCATGTGGTTACAGAAGCTTAACACCTTATTCACAATCCACAATCCCGAGAGAACCAACGGAACAGCATGCCCTTCAAAAAAATCGTCCACAAAAATGAGTTACTTTGTCACCCATATATTTATGTTGTAGCTGCCTAATAAGGGCCGCATGCAAAGTTTCACGCGACAAAAATGTGAATCAGGCTAAAATACAGCACCACAAAGTCTCGGCCGGGTAGGCGAGGGCTCCGAGCAAAAGCCCCGTCCCGTCATCCACCGCCGTTGGGAACGGAGAATGGGGCTGTTTACGTAACTTTTTGTTCCTACAATGCGTCTCCGACCGCGGCGGACGACGGGGTGGGCACTTTCTCGAAGGCCCTGCTCACTCGGCCGAGACTTTGTGGTGCCCTATCTTAGCCGGATCCAAATTTTTCGCGTGAGACTTTGCATGCAGCCCACATTAGGCAAATACAACATAAATATATGGGAGAAAATCTCATTTTTCGTGGAATATTCCTTTGACTTCTTCATCTGTCCACGCACTCTTCTTTCGACAGTATCGTCTTGACATGTACCATAGAATTTGTGTTATTGTTTTCTATTTGCAGGAAACCCTCTATGCATATCCTTCGAGATTTTCGAGTGGATATCAACTGACCATTAGTATTAGGTTTAAACACAGTTAAACAGTTCTGCCTTTCATGTCTCCCCTTCTTTCGTATATATCGCACGTCATTAGAAGACTACAGTACGGCCCTTCCCTCTTCTCCCTCCCATGTAAGCGCGAAACAAGAGGGGCAATTTCACCGGATGTTGCAACACTCATTTTTAATCTTTTCGCCTAACTAGATCTTGTACTGCTTCCTCATGACATTCCATGAACCTTATATTACGATTACGGTGAATGAGTCGAGATTTTTAGTTCGCCGCCAAAGAACAGGCGGTGACGATTTCGCTGATGTCGAACGATGGTGAGGAGAACGAAGATGGCGTCCCAGCAAAGCGACGCAAGGAAGACGACGAGTAGTTCCTCTGAAGATCCAGACCCCTGCTGTCATTCGTCAGTCCGAAGGATGAGTCTCGCGTTCCTCGTGTGTATGTACTGTGTTTGTGTGACGGCTGCAGTTGAATTCTCATTGATCTCTTCATTTTAACACATACACGATGAATATTTGCAATTTTTTGGACAAATGTACAAAGAGCGCAGGGTTCAATGGATGAGTGCTTGCCGAACGACTCGTAATATACACATCAAGCGAAACTGACTAGGAAGAAAATCATATAACGATCAACTGTAAAAGGGGCCCATTTGTCACACATCACTGTACAGATGGTACCGCGGGAGCACCTATGACTGTATTCAGTGGTCTACAAGATCGGAAAGAGTATCGCTGCCAGCCGTTTTCTCGTCGGCTTCCGACTTCTTCACCTTGTCCTCGCCTTCCTCTTTTGCTCGCCGCTGCTTTTCCTGCTTTCTGTACTTGGCACGTCTATTTTGGAACCATACCTGGAAGAGCTGTTTATGTAAATGCTTCCATTAAGTTGTAAGGAAGGTTTTGGCCTGTGTGAGCGCTCACAACATAAATGAAAATCCCAGAGCGCCTCAGTATGAGTCATGTTACATACTGAAACCTTCGAATAGACAATAACTTTCTCTTCCTATTAGGTTGTAAGGAAAGTTTTGTCCGGTTTTTGCAATTTCAACTTCAGGAGATCATAACTCGGCCCAGAATGCATCTTTTTCCACAAAGTAAGCACCACTCGATTCCCTACACTCTTGACAACATTATGCATACCTAAGTATAGCAATTCGATGAAGGGCTGATTATTTATATTGCGCCAAATGAAAAAAAGTCGACTCTCTCTAAATCGCCATCCTTTCTGAACACACTGCTACTAAAGGAGCTGCCCAGATGTTTTGGGAAGTGGGGCTTAGTTGGCGCTAGATCTGATGAACATGATGGACGAGTAAGGGCCTTATCCTGCACTTGCTGCAATCAGCGGAAGACGATTTGTGAAAAATGTGCTCGCGCATGGGTGCTCCGATTGGTCGCGCGGCACCCATTTTTTGGGTTTTTTTCGAAGCGAGGCTACTTGAGGTGGTCAACTAAGTTTGCTTGTTGAGGGCCAATACTTGTGGATATCCTCTGCAAGTATGGGCGCTCATCGCTTTCTGTCATTTTAGTTTCAGCAATTTGATCAATTGAAAATTCGAGCAACTCGTTCTTACTTCTGTACTTCAAAAACCAGGGACTAAGTCTTCCATCTAATGCGTCACCCTCTCGCCTTGCAGTATTCACATTTGTGGTTTCTTTTGCTGCGACTCGACTGAACAAGAACTCGTGAAGTGAAGTGAAGTCATCCAAAAAGTGCCATTTTCGCAGTATTTTAAAACTTCCCTAAGATTCGAAAACCTTGTGGCATTCCAAGAAAAGCATATATCCAGAAAGAGCAACTTTTTGTCTATCTAAGGAGCACAACATGTAATTTAATCAATGTTCACGCGCTTTGTAGTTTGTATTTATCTTGTGAATGCGCAAAAGCGGCCAGCACTTTCCTTACAACCTAATATTAAACGTTTTCTTTGGAACGCCACAAGGTTTTCGAATTATTAGGAAAATATTGAAGTACTGCGAAAATGGCACTTTTTGGTGACTTCACCTCACGAGTTCTTGTATAGCCGGGTCCCAGCAAAGGCAAGCACAAATGTGAGTTCTGCAAGAGGAGGGGTGAAGCACTGGATGAGAGGTCCCTTTTACAGGTGCAGAAATGAGAATGAGCTGCTCTGATTTTCAATTGATCAAATCGCTCCAACTAAAACGGCGGAAAGCGATGAGCGTTATACTTGCAGGGGACATTTGGAACCATTGACCTTCTGATACAGATGTGGTTCACCACCTGAGGTATCTCTGATTCGCCAAAACAAATCTTCTTCTAGCAAATGAGGCCCTCCTTCACCATGTTCATAGGATCTAACGCCAACTAAGCATCTAACATTCTCAAATATTGGAGCAGTTCCTCCAATAGTGGTACCAGAAAGAATGGTGAATTGGAGTCGACCTTTTTGATTTCGCACGATATCAATCGTCGACCCTTCATCAAAATGAGATATGCAAGTATGCGTAATGTTCCCAAAAGTATCGATCAATGGTGCTTAATCTATAGAAAAGACGCAGTCCGAGCCCAGTTATGATCTCCGGAATTGAAATTGCGAAAACCGGCCAAAGCTTTCCTTACCACCTAATAGATGAACAATGCTGGGTTAGTTGACTTACTTGAACTCTGGCCTCAGTGAGATCAATCCTCATAGCGATATCCTCCCGTGTGTAGATGTCAGGGTAATGGCTTTCCAAGAAACTTCTCTCCAATTCTTTCAGCTGACCAGACGTGAAGGTCGTTCGAATCCGTCGCTGTTTGCGTCGCTCGGATGGATTTCCGCATAGTGCTCCTGAAAACAGTTCTGATATAGTCAAGGGGAACGCTTGTAGATCTGATGGACTTAGGCCTATTTCATTATGAGTTCCCATGCTTTCCTATGAGGACGCCGTTAAGGATCATGCGTAAATTCGAGGCTGGGAAGGGATCCAAATGAAATGGTAAGCTTCAAAGAGATGACGTGTAAAACTTTTTTGAAAAGCGCGCCTCGAAGTCACATTTGCTCGGGGGCTTATCGCGGCTTCGTGGATATATTAATAGGTTGATTCATTATAAATCGGACAAATTGACAAGTTTTAATCATTGTCGCACAACTTTTTAACGACAACTGGGATTCACCTGAAATATGCTCCATCTTTATCGATAACCTTCTGCCACAGGTTAGGCAGATCATGGATGCCCTTGCTCCAGAAAGCCGGGGCTGGAGCTCGAAGAAGTTGCCGAGTGCCGTCTTAACGTCGTCGCGAGTTTTGAAGTCTTGGCCGTCCAGGTGGCGTTGGCTGTGGGAGAAAAGGTGGAAATCTGAAGCGGCCAGGTCTGGGGAGTACGGTGCATGTGGAAGCACGGTCCAACTGTACGACAGCAGCTCGGCCTTGGTCGATCTTGCAATGTGCGGTCTCGCGTTGTCGTGCTGGAAGTAGACATGTGACCGCTGCCGTAGCGAACTTTGGACATTTGCCTTCAATTCTCGTCATTGACGAACGTAGACGTCGGCGGATGCTGTTGTACCTTCATCGAGCAGCTCCCAGTACTCTACGCCGTGTACACTCCACCAAACGCGGTTTTCGTCTTCGATGGAATAGTCGCCTGACGCAAACTCGAATGCCACAAGTACACTGTACTTCTAGCGGGGGCATGCTCCTTGTGAACTTCTTTCGGACGTCTGCCGATATCCGCCGGTTCCTGGCCAGATAGCGATATAAATAGTATGACGTTGCGGATGTGGTCTCTGGACGGCTTGAAATCGTGCGGCATATTGGCGGAATGAAACTACATTGGAGTGATTATTTTGCGGAACTTTGAAGAGCTTTTCATACTCATTCCAACGGTACCTTGCGCATCCATTTTCGTTAACTCGTTGCTGAGTTATGATCTCTAGAAACCATCACTACCATTTGTCCGATTTATTATGAATCAACCTAATAGATAGTCAATCATCCGATGGCCGAGTAGCAGTGGGTGGCGGAGAACTGTTATGGCTGTGTGACGTAGCTACTCTCGTCGACTACATCACACCTTCAGTTCATTGATGCAGAGGGCACCAGAGAACTTCCTTAATCGTGGGGTCCTAATTCTCATGTTTCCATCGTGCTCCGTTATTCTTCTACACCTGCACTACCACGAATCTCTACTCCATTGTCCACAATCAGATAGAACTACCCTTGACGATGTCTTTGATCTGGCAGTGCCCATGAACAATCTCCAGCGTCTTCTTCATCAGTACTGTGGACCGTAAAATCGTGGTACTCCAAATGTGAGGGATATTTGTGCATCGTCAAAAGTCATGTACTCTTTGAATCGTTTGTCCTTTCGGGAGAGCGCTTTCAAATCTTCACAAAGCATCCTTTATTCTCTCCCGGCCTCGTATAGTAGTGATCCCCATACGCATGCAATAGTCTTTAGGCTGCTGTACTACAAATTCCTTCAAGATACCTATGGTGCTGTGTTTCTTAAAAGGGCAAGTTCAGCTGAAATACTGTAACTACCAAATGGTGATAGGTAATGCTCAACATTCTTGTCCGCAGCATGAGAACCAATGCTCCAGGAAGGAATCATGGAACAATATGCTTGTCAAGTCCACTTACCGACTAGCGACGAACCTGGGATACCGGCCATAATCCCTGTGGTGGCACCGCGACCATCGGCTGCTCCCATGAACGACGATTTTTGGTACAGTTGATATTGAAGACCTGGAACATCTAGCAGAATCACCAATATCGCAAGTAAATGCTACCTTAATTTATATGGTTGCTGTACTCCCGATCTCGCTTTCAGCACTTTCTAAAGTACCGTAATCGGTTCACGAGCAAATGGAGATGGCTGCTCTAGGCAGGCGTAAAAATTGGTCGACATGCAAAGATGCGTTCGAAAAATTGCGCGAAGCGTTCTAAAATTTTGCCATCTGGCGTCCCACATGTGAGGCTTCATACTCAGCGCCGACCGGGTAATGAGACCGCCTCATCCGCAGGATCCAGCTTGAACTCGAGGAAAGTCTTTGGGAAACACGATCTTATCTGATCGGCCGGTCGACGCTTCCGGCACTACCTGCTTCTGTGCTCGACGTCTCTTAAAAAAGGTCGTTGACGGTAATTATAACGTTGCTACCTAGTCTACAGTCCAGTTCCCGAAGGCTGGCAGGGCGTGACCTACAGACTTGGGTGAGAGTGTGTGGCGGGGTGAGAGAGATCGATACACGTTCATCCAAGTCGTAGGCCTCGCCCTGCCAGCCGTTGGGAAATGGACTGTACCTAGCACTAACTATGGTTACCGGTTGACCTACCTTTTCAGAGATCGCCTCATCGGTCCACAAGTCACTCAAAAAAAAGAAACAAGAAGAGCTCGTTGAGGAATTCTTGAAGAACTTTCAAAAATTCGAACTCCCTGAGGGGTTTCTCTCCCGAGAACCGTGCTTGACCCTGCCCTTGCGATTATGGCGCTTGTCTAAGGCTGGAGTGATGGAGTCGAATTCCTGCTACCCTTTGGAAATGAGTTGCGATGCAGCACATCGGCTTACTCAACAAGGATGTGGCGTGAAATTAACACATAAGCACAGGGCTGTGGACGAGGCAGAAAGTGAGTGGAAAACCGATGACAAGGATAACTGTATGTGGCGTGTGTGGCACAGCGAAGATGTACCGTGCACAATTACCCTTATGTATTATGCTTCTACTGGTCAATATGCCATGGCTTCATTAACTTATCATCACTCAATGTACAGGGGGTGCCAAAAAAAAAAAGTAATTTTGTCTCCTCCACTTTCGACCCCATTTAGCCAAACTATAGTAAATTCTATTGAGGTATTCTCATCCCCAGAAACAAGAGCAGACCTAACTCTATCACTATACTCCGTGGCAGCCTCCTGCACGAGCAGGAACGGGAGCAAGGAAAGACTGAACAAGATGTATCACCTCAACTGGGCAAAATCCGAATTTTCTTCGCCCTCTTTCACAACCTTGGTGACGTCCGTTCAATGTGGGTACCTAAGGGGATTCATACCGGATGGTGTTCTTTAACATTGCGTTTTTCCCGGGTTCCCAGCGCCCTTCGTTTCCAAGAGCCAAAACGCTCCCCTACCACTGAAACCTCTCCGGAGGCGGATTTGAGGCATGAAAATGATACTTTGGATCATAGCAGCCTTGTCCAAGCAGCAGGGGCTCTGTGACTTCCAAGAACCGAAGGGCCAACCCTCAGGAAGCTCCCCACAAAAGACCTACCACGGAGCTTGGCTCCACTGTTTTTAGCGAATTTTTAAATATAGGTACTCCGAAGCCCGACTGCGCCGAATGAAACCTCCATATTTTTATGAACATGAACGTGAGGAGCCACAGCTTGTTCCTACTTTTAGAGGAACATTTTGGGAATGTTTTGCCCCAATACCTTTATCTCTTTCGTTTCCCTACGTTTTGTAAAACTGGCAGATGTGAGCCGTGGGCAAAATTACTTTTTTTTTTGGCACCCCCTGTATAGCTTGCCAAAGTGAGACAGCGTCGAAACTGCTGCTCATTTACATGGTCCGTGGAAGCGGTAGCATTGCACACTTCTCACTTGTCAAGGGGATTGGATGATTGGAGCAATATCACTGTAGAAAACACTGGATCCGCAGTTACTCAATTTGGGATTGGGATGTTTCGCAATACTTCGTTGTTAACATGCGACTTCAGAAAATCCGTAATTCTAAACATTTGCAGCACTACAATATGCGAATGTTGCCGAAAACTTTCCAAGCTCATCTACGGGAAGGGTTTAATACTGGTTTTTCCTGTTATATTCACTTTTAGCTATAACTACAGCGTTACTCTGCTGTGGCCTGGCTTCTTGCTGTTGCAACAGCAATGATAAATAGGTGCAATCGAGAGGACTCTTACCTGTGTTGATGAAGGCTTGGAGTGAGTCGTGTGTGCTCTGCCGATAAGCGTTTTGTTGTGTAGACGACGTCGCTTGTAGCGACCTAAAATGATGGCTATTCCTCAGTGCTGGCCCTAGATTGTCAGCTCGGACTTTGGGACTAACCGGTTACCGGCAGCCAGATAGGGATTCGCGTACTGGCTGTAGATTTGCGACTGAGCCCCGTGGGTGTAGCCAGCACTGTTGTTCAGATTGAAGTTGGTATTGAGCTGAAATGGATTCGACACGGAGCCGTCTATACCGGACGCTTGTTGGGTGAAGTAGCCGCCGTAGTCCATCGGAGCAAGTCTAAATTTATTGATCAAAGCCTCAGATCAACGTGTAGTACTGAAAGTCTCCATTTCTGTGTGCTGGGATAGAAAAAGTGAGAAAAAGGAAGAAAGAAAAAGGAGATAAAGGAAGGAAAACAAGAAAAACACAGGGGGAGGCAATGCAATGTGCTAACGACCAAGACAGTTCCGCGCTTCAGTCTAAATACTTTGCAAGCTTCCGTTCAGTAAGATCATGTTCACCTCCTCGATATATTTCAAAGCGAGAACATATTAAAAAACCGCTCAGCCCTGATAGGTACCGTTGCGTACTCCCCTGTCAAAAAACTGCTATGTGAGAGTGGTACAGCTGGAAACTGGGCCGAGAAGGCACTTTTCTATTTCGATTTCAGTCCTTCGGTAATGACACCTTGCTAACTTCACTAATTCTACCGTCATGGATCCGTGCATCTTTGAAACTAACGAAACCGACGGGACCCATTCAGAGGCGTAACCATCCGCTAAACTGTTCCGCAAGGGTCGACCCATGTCGAACATGTTCAAACAGCAAACATTAGGGAAATTCCTTGGCATGGGTCATGTTCTCTCAAATGCTGCACGTGGGTAATTGGATTCAGGAAACTCGGCAAATGAGTGGGAGTGCGACAGATCTTACAGGTCTTCTTGAACGATGGTAGGTCATTTTATTTCTAATGGTCGCGAGCCTGTCAACAAATGCGTCCTTCTGTTCACGGTAAATGTTTCGGGTATCTTTTTTCTCAGACCACCCCATCACTGTGCTCTGTCATTTTTAGTGATGCAAACTGACTCTTTTTCGGCTTCATTTGCAATCAAGGAAACACAATCCAAGAGGAGTCTGACAAATAAAAATAGTACGTTACGCACAACTTAGTATCACCGGGGTGGCGCAAAGCAGAAGCTAGAACTTTGCCAAATGCATACAGCTGTAGAATCCCTGAACCTGATAGCAGTGCTCAAGCCATACGATTGCGGGGATAATAACCAAAGATTGCCCTAACCATAACTCTTTACAGTTCATTGCCTGCTACTATTATATTCCCTCATTCCAAAATTCCCTCTTCCCTTACAGGGGATCAAGGTGTCACAAAATTGTTAAATGCTACCCAACCACATACTGCGGATAGAATAGCGAGCGAAATTTCGTGATTCCCTAAAAGGATGACCAATCAGGAACGAATTTTAACGACAGCAACAAAACTTCATAAGCACAATAAATGAGTTGGTTAGGTAGAAACGGAATTACCGTCGACGGAAAATCGGATATGCATCCGGATCACCGGATTACGAGAGGTGGAGCCATGGGCAGGAAAAGCGCACGTGGGCGGGCACTGCTCTAATTGGCTGCTGGCACTGACCGTATTCTGAGCTGGAGCCTATGACTGGAATGGTTTTCATTACTTTACAAAGATGTAATTGAAGCAGATTATGAACATACCTAGGGCAGTGATAGAGAGCTAACTTGCATGAGTTGAGTTGACTTGCATGAGTTCGTATGCCTGGAGATTGTTATTGACTGTAGCGATGATTCAGATACAAAAGGTTAGCCTTAGTCTTTAAATGTAGTTATCATAGAATTTCTTTTTGTTTACATATTCATGAGCGGTAGTGTCTGGAAGCACACTTCCGCGTTCACAAGTTTCCCTATTCCGTTTTTGAACTGAAGAGCTCTGTAAGATCTTACTCGAGCCCTCAACATAACTCATGGCGTATAGTTCTCCTAAATGGATGAGAGATACTGGAAATCAACTTGAGGTCTGTTTAGTTTAACAGACGACAAATGCTGGCAATGTCCTGGAAGCAAGTCGAACACTTGAAGCATTCACATTCACACAGCATTCACAATTGAAGTAAGAATTTATGCAAAGTTCACCACATTGTGAACAGAATCAAATGCATTATTTGTCCAATGTCAGCCATTCAAGTTCGATTCAATCAGCAACTCATTGTGAGGGGTAGTTCAAACTCAGAAACAGGCAAATCACTTCTGGAAGCAAGCGACGGTGATCCAGCCTATTTGGGCTTCGCGCTAAGCGAAATAGTTGCATCTTTGGGTTGTCGACAACTCCACTTACAAGATTCTCGTCACGTAAAAATCACAAGATGAGTAATAAGTATTAATCGGTTCCAGTCACAACTACAGCCACTGCCTTTGGAGCTCAACGAGCATCTAGTGTCATTACCAAATTTCTACCTCGCTATTCGCAACTGCCTGGTTCCAGTGAGCAAGATTCTTCCATGACTGGGAACATTCTATGTAATTCATTCTTTTCACTGCAGTTAAGACGCCGCAATACCGGTGAAAATTCAGGAGTGCACGCAAGCTTCGACGGAAGCCTCATTCGGCTCTGGTACGCAGATGTTTCTGTGGTGTATAGTATATCCAATATTGACCGAAAAAAGAAGCAGCGCTCTGTGTCAATTGTTCTTAGCAAGAGCAGCTTAAGTAGTAACTTAGGGCGGGTATTGTGATACTGCTCTCTGAGTCATTCTCGCACAGAATAGGCCACTCACCAAGGAGCGTGGGCGACTTCCCGAAAATCATTGCCCTATCGCCCTTAATGGACATTAACCTGATGAGATTTTCCCCGATTTGGCGCTTATCTCGAGTGCACAACCACTTGCCGTATGTTTCCATGCTATCGAGACGTCACTCGAGTGGCCCTCGACATCTGACTCTCGCTATGATAATTCAGCACCAGCACATGTGTCATTAATACTAGCAAACATATCCACCCCATCCACAGCAAACGTATCCACCCTAATCAACCACCCGGACTTACCAGCCGGAATTCCTTTTTATTGAAATCCAGTGTCTGCCATGTGCTACCGTCCCAGATGAATTGCAGGGCAACGAGCGGTTTACACGCTTCATCATTGAGGTCGGATGATATTCCTTTCCAGTGAAACCATGTGCTTGAAATTCGAGGGTTCCCGGTCACGGCTCCCAATTCCGATCTCTTCAGAACTCCTGCAACCAACTCCTATCGAGAATAATGGAATTTTGGATGGTTACAGGATGATTCCTTTCCCCAACGCGTTTTTACTATTCAAAGCAAGCTAAACGACAACAGCAGAGCACGGAGTAAGAACAGGCCAGCCTATGGTGGTTCGATTCCAGTCACATATACCGTGCAGCACATGTTTGTTTATGCCTTTGTGTGGCCCCATGACATATTTATGTTGTACAAAAAATTCTTGTGCAATGCAAGAGATGTGCTGACTATGACCATTCTCTCCGACACCCAACTTCAGCGAATGGCAGTTTTAGTCAACAAGGATTGCTCAAGTCGCATGGTTTCTCGAAATACTCCAGTTTCACAATTTTTTTTCAAAATATAATGCTGAAGTTGTAACTGCTGTTAGTACACGTCAAGCTAGTGCAATAATTCTCTGATGATGGCAGGTGATTTCGCAGTGAAGTGACTTCTAGTTTTAGGAAGATTACGCCTCAAACTGCGGTTCGGTTGAGTTGCCTGTGTATGTGATAATCGCCTCTCTCGTTCGGCACACTTGCCTGATGAAATTTTGGCTGCTTCGAAAATAAGAGAATAAGAGATGAAAGGTCGAATTTCAATCTGTGTATACATAAATACATATACAGTGGCGCTCAAAAGTCTTCGGCGAAATGGTCTTTCACTTGGGTTTTTTCACTTGTAACTTTTTTGCAACTGCATCGATTTAAGAGAAATTTTAGTATGTTGTACTTGGAGACACTGCATACTTAATATACTATTTTGGCGCGCAACGGTGTAGGTTACGTGGTTATATGAAATTTTTTAATTTTGGCATGCCATCGCTATGCCGTCCCGCTGTGCCGCGGTCATCAAAAGTCGTGGTCTTTTCACAAAATATTAATGTTCTCTGAGGCTTGCTCTTTTTGTTTTTGTATAGAGAGCCGTTTTTCTTGAACAAGCCTCTTACTTTTTTTTGGGTGGTCTTGTAGCAAATTCTTGTAAAAAATCATGAAAAGTGGCAAGCGGCACTCAGGTAGAAGGAAATGTTGACAATAGGTTCAGGCACCACATATTAAAATTTTGTCAAATTTGGTCAAGTAGAAAAAAAGTTATGACAAAAAAGTTTTGGCCGAAGACTTTTGAGCGCTACTATATATGCACTGGTCGAGAATTTCAGGTATTGGATTGAGAGCTTGTCCCTTTTCTTTTCTACAGCGCATTCTTAATATCACAGAACTTACCTGGCGCTGCCCGATCCTAGACTTATGGCGAGTTAAACTTATCAGAGAGAGATGACTTGTTTTGTTTTTCTCCGAAGAAGAACTGTGACCGCTCTCACGTATTTTAGGTCGAAATGAAAATGTTGTAGCAGGTGTGAAAGCACGAAAGTTCACAGAACAATTAATTTTCAAACCTCTTCGTTTTCAAAGGCGCGATCCTGCTTTTTGAATTATGAAATGATGAAACAGCGAGTTCTCCTATGCACGATTCGGATGTTCCTCAGTAATCCGAACTGTACAGGTACTGGTCCTATGAGCTCATTCAGAATGTTCAGTCCTGATCAAAACTCTTTCGGTAGATGTTCGTGAATCGTTTAATGACTGGAGCCGACTGTTGTCTAACAGCAGCCTGAATTGAAGAGCTGTTACCGTAATCCCGCTAGCGCCATCGGATCCGACATCCACGGCAATCGCATTAGTATCTGACAAATGTCGCCTAATCAGAGCACACCAAACGCATTCTGCAATTGCCGCTGCTTTTCTCAACAACACGCCAACAGTGGGTCCATAGAGAAGATTTGGTTTGAGTTTCGCTGTACCCCAAAGCCCAAATGAATCTGCAAAAAAAAACTCATAAGGCTTTTACGGCAGGCATGTATTAGATAGGTGGGAAAAATTTGTCTTACTTTTCGATATGAGCATAACTTAGCTTTCAACTTGCCGGAGCCTCTCTGACAATATATGCAATACCGCCCACTACATACCACTGATATTGGCTTTGTAAGAAATTGAACATTTGCAATCTTCATATAATAAATATTTGACGTCGGTTAATGGGTCGTATTGCTCGTGAGATCCACTTGCGTGTTGGCTTTGCTAATGACCTGGACATTTGTAATTTTTGCGAAAGTTTGAACTGCACTCCGCGTGCATTTGATATCAACCACAGGAGCTTTTTCTCAGGCATATGTGATCTTATAATTATGGGATAGTTTCTTGAATCATTCAGCAAACAATTACAACTTTCTTTGAAATAATGAGAGATTATGTAGTTGGACAATTACTCACCTGCACAGATGAAACTAGGACTACAATTACCTCTCCTTTGACTGTATCGAAAAATATATTTTTCTCAGTAATGATGGTAAAATCCCAACCAATTTTTCTGACGCAACGACGAATAGGTAATTGATCTCCTTGCCCAAAAATGTATCTTTACAGTTTCAGCTCTCAGAAATCGACGGCTTCCTGTACCCCAAAAAAGACGGTCCTGTGTAACCAGGTGTAACACATGGTGTTGCATTTGAAGGACAAGCAAAAGCCTCCGGTGATACGGAGGGAAGGAGCAAAAAGAGCCTGGGTCCGTTACGTGTAAGGCTGTGGTCACATTATCCAAATCATTAGAGGTAGAAAGAAGGTATCAACAGAATTTTGCTAGAAAATGGATAGATGTACAACAAACATTCCCTAATGTGACCATAACATGTGGTAAAATCTCCTCTGCCCACATACACTAAAGAGGACGGCGGGATAGCGTTTGTCGCTTGTCGAACACAGGTTACCATCGCGCAAATTGTCTTGAGCGTTCTCCACAACAAGCATGGTTGTTTCGCGATGTGGGGAAGCCGTGGACGCCGTTTTGAGGCCAATGTTGCCGACGATTACGCGATGTGGACCGCATGCATCTGTTGGAATTCATCCGAAATGGGTCCGGTATGAGGTTAAGATTGTGCGGGCTTCTTGGTGACAATGCTGAGTGAGTTGTGTCGATTGGTTTTGACTCGTATCGTCGTATTGGTGGATGTCACGTAACACCCCCTCCTATACTGCTTGCTTGTTAATCTGGCTGACTATCGTCTCGAAACGCGAAGCCTGCGCTACTCTTCACAGCCCTCCGCGCCTTCTAAGACTCCTCTTACAGAAGTGTGGGGCGATTTGCATGACGGCAGTTGTTCCCCTTACCCCTTAACGCCTGTATTACTTCCAAACCAAAAATACAGAATTTCTGGAGCGTATTATGAAATGTTTAATGGGAATGTTTACTGATTACATTTGTCAGTGGAACTTACGAGATCAGGTGCCTTCTTTCTTTAGGGTTTGTACCCTAATGTCAGGATGCCGCATGACGATGAGCGGCGTGCGACACAGTGTGTGCGAGCTTTGCGCGTCGCGGTAGTTGGGTCTTGGAACGATTACAACGTAATGCAAATGGTGCGATACGCAGCTGACTTCTAATCACTTCGGGACCCAACAATTTAGCTCGTCCGCATTGTTTGACTTGCGACATGCCGCAGAAAAGATAAGAAAAGAAAAGAAAAGAAGAAGATAAAGAAAGGGGTCTGTACCCTAATGTCAGGATGCGGCATCCTGACATTAGGGTACAGACCCCTTTCTTTATAGTATGGGAAGCCTTGTCAGGTGGATAAAATACTTTTGCCGCTCCCATAATTTCACCGTCATTTCAATCCGGAGCTGCTGCATTAACTTCGATGAGTTCGGCATGGAACTCCGAATCTCAAAAATTTCGGCGTTGCAAACTCCGCGCCGCAAAAAAAAAACGCAAATCGCAAACTTCCCCGTTGTGAGAGACTTCAAGCACAAACGCTTTTGTATAACACGCAGATATGTTCCGCTTCGAAAGGTTCTGCATTAGGTGAGGAAGAAGGCAATGAGGTTGCATTTCAAATAAAATACAACCGAGCGTTTGATCTCAAAAATATGACACGTCTATCAACAGAAATTTGTGTAATTTTTATCATTTATTTCTTGCACCCCTAGGTGCCTTATACAATTGCTTGCAAACAACGGGGAAACGTAAACACTCTTGATTTGTGTCGTCTACAGAAAAAAGAGAGGGTATGTAGAGAGGACTCCAATAAGGTTTCCAATTTAGATGGAAGCAAGAAGGGGATGACCACTCCAGTTGGGGTGGGGGGAAATACGCAAAAAATCTCGTGGCTGCCCGCCGCGAGCGGCGCGGCGGGTTAGAGTGCCAGTGGCAGTGCCGGTAGCCTTCAAGCGAGACAGTGTGGCAAAGGTGGAGGAGGCAGGGTGGCGTGGCTTGACGAGGCAGTGTGGCATGGGTGGAGTGCAGCAGTGACGCCACGCTCTGCCGGGCTCCCAAGAGCAAAATCGATTCGCAAGTCGTACCGGTGGCGCCGCGAGTGCGACGCCGCTGACGCGATTTTTTGGCGTATTTCCCCCCACCCCTCCAGTTGTGGTAAACGGTTGAGCTTGTCTGAAGCAATTCAGCTACTCCTTACGATTGGGCACATGAACACGTTCAATGGATTTCAGTGACATGGACACATCAAAGTTTCGTGAACATCTGTTGAACCTTTTCCTATTTCTGAATGGACGTATGTGAATGCCAAATTTGTGTTACAGTATGCTGAGTTATAGGCGAAAGCCCTGGTCTTGGGGTCTCGAACCCGCACTCCAAGCTTTCCGGGCATATGTGCTAATCCATTACACTACCGAGACCCCTTCTCTCTAACTCAGCTTTAAAGGTATACTTACCATAGCTTATAAGCACTCATACGTATAATGCTTGCGCCGGTTGGCAAATATCGGCATCGAACCGTGATGCTAGCAATGGTTTTGATGTTCCTGATTTTGTGGCCAGAAAGCATGAAGTGCGGGTTTGAGTCCCATCCGAGATCGAAGCTTTTGCTCATAACTCAGCATACATATAACAACTTTCGCATCGCGGCCTGCAGCGCAAATCAGCACCTATCAAAAAATCAGAACTTCCGCTTCACATACCAGAAACAATACAAGACATCAAGTACTAGCACACAGCTTACAGGAACGAAGAGAATGGGTCGCTCGGAGATAGCCGAGTGACATCGGATGCATGGCACGAGCCCAGTCGAACAGACGCCGTGACCAAGGGTGTCGAGAGTTCGCTCTGGAGAATCCACGTAGAATGGTTCAGTCCTCGGGATCTCTTCGTCTTGTTGTTGAGTCCTCGCAGCTCCCATCGGTGATCGAGTCGTCCTCATCTGAAGAAGTTAAACGGAGAATTGTTCGAGACATAAACAAAAAGGACCGTGCCAATACGCGGACCTATGCCCTTACCAAACCCCCATTTTGATTTTTTCGAATTTTTGTGTTTCTAACGGTCCACCCCTTACACTATCACTGGTTATGACACGGCACATCCAATACCGCAAGCTGTTCCCGCTTGGTTTCCAAAACCATAGTGAATGGGTGGTGGACATTTTTCTGTTCGGAACTTGTAGTTCGTTTGCGTGGTAGTGCAGGTATTGCACGGAAACCTTCTGCTGCTTTCAGCAAGCATCGAAATATGTTGTTTGCTGCTAAAAGACTTCAGTAAGGTATGCAGTCATAGTGTTGCCTCTGCTCTTTGTCATCCAGTAACACATTGGCCCTCTGCTATGCCCCTACGTTCCGTCCTTCGATCTCTAGCTCACAAGGGAAGCATGGTAAGTCGAAGTGGCCGTTTGAAATGGGGTTTATACCAATGATATGGCTCGGGATGCCATTGCACCAATCTGCATTCCATATCTGCTGTCCGTCTCTGGGGGCAGAGTTACAAGCGTTGAAAGCGAAGAAACTCGCAAGGGAAGAACCCCACGTCGAAGTGGCCATTCAGAATGGGATACATATGGTCCGACGTATTTTCATACGCTGATCTCGAATCTGTATTCGAAATTTGCGGAACGATTCTTTGGGCGGAGTTATGGAGATTTCTTGAAAAAACAGTGTTATTATATGGTAGGTTTGGAAGCCTATAGCACGCGAGCCAGACGTTCTTGCGCAAAACCAGGGCGATTTTCGTGTTCAGGGAGTCTAATTACCCCAAGCGACAAGTTTTTAGCCAATTCGAGGATTTGACAGAATTTCGGAAAAAATTACGGGCTATAGGGTGGCCCCATTGAACAAAGTAGAAGTCGTTGACCCTTGCCCAGGAAGTGCTCCTATTTGACGCTTATTTCGTACATTTAGTGCGATGGGCAAGTGTAAAAGGTATGTGTAGGCTTTCTTGTTCAGGTTGCAGGGTTTTTCGTAGAAGAAAATTCAAAAACTACCACTTCACCCCTTGGCCACTCCTAATTTTCCGAAGTTGGACCAAAAACTGGATTTGGCTGAAAATTTGCACAGAAGGGTAATTCGACCTCCTGTGCGCGAATATCATAATCTTTTTACGCAACAACGCCTAATTCGTGTGGTACGGGATTCATTCGACTTAGTATCCTTCCCTTGTGAGTAATGTTAGTAGTTGGCAAGTAAATGATGGGTGCGATAGGTACCAGTACAAGGAAACGTCCAAAAGTGAAAGAAAAGCACTTACTGACAATGAAACACATGCAAAAAAAACCCGCACCGGCGGGGAGCAAGCTCATGATTCCTGGCCTGCAGATCCGGAACACTACCTATGAGCCACGGAGGCCGTTGCTTGTAGCTGAACGGCCGTGTTGATGACATAGTGCCTCGCAAATTGTAACTCACTTCCCAGAGACGGACAGCAGATATGGAATGCAGATTGGTGAATGGCATCCCGAGCCCTACCTTTGGTATAAACCCCATTTCAAACAGCCACTTCGACTTACCATCCTTCCCTTGTCAGTAGGCGTGGATCGCTTTTGTGGGCCGTGGGTGCGCTAACGTCCAGAAAATCGTGATTTTCGTGAGGGTAACCCGAATTGAGGAATAAAATGAACCCGTCGAGGGCTTTCCACATTCCTCAAGTTCAATCCATGTTGCAATGGCTCCAAAGTCAGGTGATGTCAACGGATGACGTTGTTTAAGGCCGGCGCACTAGGCTTGGAACGATGGCTTGGCGGTGGTTTTTCACAACGAGAACAGAGCCTAATCTCAACAATCAAATCAGAATTCAATCAATCTCCGCCGATTCTCACTTTTTCGCTTGGAACTTTGCATGCGGCCCTTATTAGGCAACTACAACATAACTGTATGGGTAACAAAGAAGTTCATTGTTCCGGGCACGATTCCTAATGCTGTAGAATATTTGACAACGATTTTTCGTTGAAGGGGAATGCGACATGGTATTTACTCGTAATCGGCTAAACGGAGCAGGTCGGTTCCTTAGCTGGGAAAACAGTAGCCAAATTATATACCATCATTCCAAAAATTTAGTCAGCAACAATAAACATAAAGTCTGTAGTGGAGTAGGCCAAAACACAGAACAAAAAGTCTGTAGTGAAGTACAATGAGAGGAATATCTCCCAATTGTTCCCCAAAAGATGATGCGAGAAAGCATTAATAATTAATATTAATAAAATATAATGAGAACACTGATATTCTGACGTCTGAAATTAGCTTCCAGGTGACCATGCCACTATACTGTTGCACGATTTCCGTAGTTTTCCTTGTGACGAAGATAGCATCTTGCACGGAAACATTGTTATCGCTTTCCAAGGGAGCGTCGTGATGGATTGTCACTAATCTTAGCTTAAATCTTTTCCATTTACTACTTTGAACTAGTCAGCTATCATGTACAGCCATCAACGCACTTCAATAAAAGGGAAACAGCGCCGTGCAACACTCGTTCACCATGGACGCTGTCGACATCAAGTTGAAGGTTAGTCCAACTGTTTCTCTTGTTCTTATTACATTTCTCACATCGGGTTTTGTCACACTTCTGCAACGAAATATAAATACATTGTGGACTGAGTTTCCACTTTTCCCTTCTCTTCGATGAAGAATTCAATATATTACAACAATTTGTTTGGGGTAATTATCCATCTACACATTCTACGTGTTTGCTCACGACATCGTCTAACATAGTCTGATGCCATGACACAAACTTCACCTGATCTGGGCTTGAGGGAGATGCTGGTTCTCTTTTCCAATAGCCGTCGTTGTTGAAGGAATGGTCAACGGAAATTCCATGATTCTATTCCTCTTAAAAGCACTTTACTAGATGCAGTGCGCGTACGGAAATACGACCGAGAAATTTCTTTTGCTCTGAAGCAGAAGCCACAAAACTGGAACAGTTTGAATTCGAGCCACATTTCCCGACACAACATTTGAAAAGCTGTTGACGAGCAGTCTGAATTTTTTGTTGATTTGCTTCACAATCTGCTTCAAATTAATGCAGCTGCGTGGTTGAATTGTAGGCGTACCGTATGGTCGCATACAGCGCCGTCGTGTTCTCCATGGCATCTGTGTTCTCCATCTGCATCACCTTACCGATGGTCTATCAGTTCGCCGCGAACACAAAATCTCGTCTTATGGAAGAATCCGATTACTGTAGGGTAAGCTGTCTTCCTTGAATTCCAGCAGTCTAAGTGCTTATTGGGAAGCGGCACACAACTATGCAGTAATAGCCACACCGTTTCGATTGATTCGGTGAATGGGCAACACTATTACTTTGTGGAATATGGTGAAAAGAAAAGTTCGCATGTTCACTCGTAATTGTTAATGATGATGTAATAGTTGAAGCCGCTGCTCTTGATACCGCCCAATGAGTAGGGTCGTTCGTTCTCACAGTATGCACTAATCAAGCCCAAAAACAAACATATTTTGCCTGAAAAACATAGCGCTGAGATGTGAGACTGCTTTTGAATCCGAAGCATCTCTTCATTCTTATCTACAAAAAAATAACGATACAAACAAAGAGAAAAGGCTACGGTAAGCTGGCATGACGCAGATTAGGCTTCTCAAGGGAAAAGCGCTAACTGATATTGGCCAGACTGTGAAGCATTGAAAGCAATGAAATGCAGGTTTCCGTTCGTAAAATCTCTCATGAAGTGATGGAATTGAATGGCATGACGAAAATCAATCGCACAACCCGTGCTGCTCAGCTCCGTCGTAGGCAAGCATACGAGGAAGGAGGTGAGCGTCCTTTCAAATAGTTTCAACACTTGCAAATCGGCGTTTTCAGCCCCTATCGGAGGAAGCGCTGCCGAAGGTGGCAGCACACTCAAATGCAGTCCAGGCCCGCCTGGACCTGGAGGAAGGCCGGGAAAACCAGGACGACCAGGTAAACCTGGAGTGCCAGGACTGCCCGGACTACCAGGGAAGCCTCCCCAAGCCCCTTGTGAACAGATTACTCCTCCCCCTTGTAAACCATGCCCGAGAGGGCCACCCGGACCTCCAGGTCCAGCTGGACCAAAAGGCCCAGATGGAGCACCTGGTGAAGCGGGATTGCCAGCTGCACCAGGAACACAAGGACCTCCAGGACCCCCAGGACCACCAGGAACTCCAGGAAGTGATGGACAGCCAGGAGAGGCCGGTGCTCCTGGAACGCCTGGTGAAACCTTTTACGGCGGCGAAGCAGAACCTGGACCTCCTGGCCCTCCTGGACCACCCGGCGCTCCTGGATTGAACGGACAAGATGGAATACACCATGGCCCAGGACCGGCAGGACCACCAGGACCAAAAGGACCTCCAGGTGCCGCCGGTGCAGACGGCAACCCAGGACCTCCCGGTCTACCGGGCTCTGTCGGAAATGCGGGAGAGAAAGGTATATGTCCCAGATACTGCGCCTTAGATGGAGGAATTTTCTTTGAGGATGGGACGAGGAGGCGATAACCATTTGATCATCATCTGTAAATCATAGATGTGAATAAAAGTGTTTCATATTATGTTGAGCTGTTCCTTATTATACACCCTAGGATTCTAAAAATGAATGTGTAGGGAGGGGGGGGGGATGTTGGACGAGACTTCCAGAAACGGTACTTTTTCATATAAGAAATACTAAGGATGTTCCCAAGATTCTATTTCATTACGTGGGTAGTAGTTATCGACTCCAGCCACCCACAAAGCCCATAAAGTGGGGATGATCCAGCGACTATTTATGAGTTCTACAACCAGGGAGATACTTGATCGAGAAGAACGAAGGGAACAAAACTGCACCGGATAGTTTCGGCAAAAGCAGGCAAGAGCTATACAAAAACAACGTCTGTTCTCATATATTATTTCTGAAACAAAAACTGCTGGTCAAATTTCAAATGCTCAGTCCTCGAAAGATTGGAACCAATCATGGGTCTAGTAGAAAAGCTGCAGTAATGCTTTGTTGCCTGTCAATGCGTTTAGGTGGAAATTGTGGAACCCCTCAATCTGGTAGTTGGCGGCCTGGAATTAATAGTCAACTGATTACGTAATGTCGGTGACCGAAAGAGAAGCGCTCCTGGAGGAATTGCAAAAAAAAAATGGAATTTATGGGTTCGTCCCGCTCATTTTACTCGATTTTCTGAAGCTTCGTCGATGAAAACATCGAATTACCATGACATTGATTTCTCTTGTCACCTTACACAAATCATCCCAAGAATTGCCGTTAATCAACGTCCAGGCAGTTATACATCTTCACACTCACTGACCAATCTCTTTTTGAGTCGTGAGACAGAGTTCATCAGGGCTGAAGGAATCGTTCAGAGGAAAATGAGCTTCGCTACTAACCATATTATGAACTTGCTTTTAAAGAGCCGCATGTAAAGTTTCACGTGGAAAAGTGAGTATCCGGCCAGGATACAGCTCCTAAAAGGCGACCGGGAGGGCGAGTCCTCCGAATAAGTGCATTGCCCCGTCGTCCGCCGCGGCTGGAGACGGAGAGTGGAACTGTTTAGGTGATTATCATCCCCTACTATGCGCATCCGATCGCAACGGAGGACGGGGCACGCATTCACTCGGAGGCCCTGCGCCTCAGCTGCCAATGAGGAGATGTCTTTTTGCCGGAGTGTCACTTATTCGCGCGAAATTTGGCATGCGGCCCTTATAGGCACATACAACATAAATACAAGGGTGACAAAGAAATTCAATTTCCCGTGGACGATTCCTTTGAACAGCATGAAAGGACGAAAGTCGTAATATGATATTTAGCGACAGTATACACCGAACCACGCGGAACTTATTGTATACTCGACCTCAAACTTGGGTAATTAAACATGAGTAGTAAATACACCATCTCCAATAAATCTACGAAATCAATATAGTCAATATCTACCTTTTACAACACACTTCTCATAAGGCTCAGTTATCGCGCTCGTGCTTTAGAATGCTACAGCAGAAAATCTTTGAAGAATAATGCAAGGTAGAGGAAGAAATGGTGCACTAGAAGAGTAAGCTGTTCAAATGGAGACAATCAGATTATACAAGAATTCAACAGGGCGAGGAACTCGTACAACTGAGCTAGAAAATACCCTTCAATATATCCTTTAGATGCCTGTGTTTCTACGCATAGTTTGATTTCATGGACGCCATTCCATTTTCAATGAAAGAAACGTAGGTAATTAAAAGTCCAAATCGAATACTGGATTGGGATTTAGTATAAAGACATGAGAAAGGTAATTCAACAGCCTCTAGAAGGTCGCGGAAGATTATAGAAAGTTGAAATACTTCAATGAAAGCAGGAGAACAGACTTGATAGTTAAAGGTGAAAGTAGTGATGGCAGCAGTGAGCAGTGCGACTGGAAATAAGGAGGTGTGGAAAGATTATTGACATCTGGACATGGCGCGATGGTCCATGTGGCAGCCTTGCAGGTAGGGCAGTCAGGCTGCAAACAACTCTACTATCCTTAATGAATCGTCGCACGCGTGCTTAAGACTATCTTGGGCAGCATTATCAGGTGCTTCATATTTTCAATGGAATAAAGTGAGCTTGAGTTCTGTCCAATCGGTAACTGTGCCACACGAATAACACGAATATCAGCAACAAGCTTTTCGGACCCAATTCGCGCGTCACGGTCGCCGATTTGAATAGTCCTAGGGCACACCCGTATGTATGTGAGAAGTGACCGAATCGTCTTCCTCTGCCGTTGTGTCGAAGCATGCTAATACAAAAAGAGAGCTAAAAATTTCTTAGAAAAGTTTCGGACGCTCATAGTGAAGAGATGGACGCTGGGATCAGCGTAATCAGATCCGAAGATGTTCTCCAGCAATGAGAGGGAAACTCTCGTCGGCAGCCTTTGGGGTATTCAGGATATAGGGTAGTCGGCGGGTGGGGGTCGATAGGTCGGATTTCCGCTTGCGGCGTCGCACTCTTGGCACCGTCAGTACGAGTCGTTTGGGATTCCGCTCAAGCGCAGTGGGCTGGTACCGTTCGAGACCTTTAAGGATTGATTCAATTTTTAGCAATATGTTGTGAACTAGAATTCCCTAAGACTGCAATATGAGCTCTCCATCGTTCTTCAAAGGTAGTAAAGGCATTGCTATCACTGCTTCTACTGTACTTGAGGCTGTTGTTGATTATTGTGATATCTTGATAGGTTTCGTCAGCTGTTAACGCTCATGAAGAAACTTATATGAATCACTCACTGTAGACTGAGACAAAACAATAACATTTGAATTGCGTATAATATTTCAGTTACCTCAGAAAGCATAAGAACAAAAGCAAATAGCCGCGAGAGCTGAAAATAGGTGCAATCTACAAAGGTCCCTCAGGGTACCAGTCCACTGCGTCTCGAGCGAAATTGCGAACGACTCGGACTCGTCGCGCCATTCACCGCGCGGTCGTCCGGAAATTCGACCTGTCGACCCCCACCCAGTCGGCCCTTTGCAAACATAAGAAAGGTTATCATGTTTGCGTCAGCCTGAAGCAACCTGAAGCACAGCGTAATTCTAGAGAGCTATAGTGTGTAGGGCAGTAAAAACCCCCGCTCTGCTTTTGTAGAACCCCTGGCCACAGCAAGTCGGTGAACGTGAATCCACATGCATAATAGAGTTATAGCAATACACCTGCTATCATGCTAATGTCTTCACTACAACGTCTTTACTACACCAATTTTGTAAAAGTTCGGTCACATAGGGCATACCGTAAAATCTCAAAATCATGTGTTGTACAATAATCCACCAAATCCAATATATCAATCCATCCGGTGCTATTTCAGTGTATGTATTAAATCAATACTCATTTGATGAAAGGGTAAGAGAAGATTTGGCGAACTGTTATCGTCGTTGTTCTATGTATACAAGTTAAAAGGTGCTACTGTTTTCGTGTCCAAGTCTCTTCGATTCCGATAATTCTATTTATCCTACATATAAGTTAGGCAGTGTGAAATGTGAAAGATTCATGCGCATCAGTTAAGACCAACAAACCCGCGCCATATACGACACACTAAGAAGACTGGCTCTTTCACGTGCTTGAGCGTACTCCTGTCACTTCCAGGGATAGGCGAGGCGTGATTGGGAGTACCGCTCCCATGAGCGCTCTTGTGCCCGCAAAAGTTCCCGGAGGATCCGCTGGTTCCGAAGGGGACGGGTGGCGCAATCGTCACTAAAATCCCGGACGGGAATGCGAACCGGTGAGCTCGCTGAGCGGGAACCCCAGGGTGCCTAGGCGAACCGGGGAAGAAGGGCCGTCCTCCCTGCCAATTTTTGAAAAGCCCGAAAGGGCTGACATGAATGGTCGGTTGTCTACAGGAGCCCGACTCATAAAACTTTGAGATGAGTTAAGCAGAGCTGATTACACATTCCGCGATTACCTAGAATGGGTCACAACACTGAATCACGAAATTAAAGGTACTAAAGAATACGCCGAAGAAGAAGAATCCGAAAGAAGCCCTAAAATGGCAAAAATGAGGCCCACTGAGATCTGGCCTTGTACGAGATTCCGCGTGAAATCGAACCTTTGAATCAGTTCCCACTGGATGGTATCATGAGAACCCTGAAATATCACCTTTTCCCAAGTGAACGTTCCCTTTACTCCTGGAATTTCTTCCATATCTTATCTTATAGCATAAATTCCAGTCCCACGTGAACGCCACGTTGGAAAAAGCTTCGTTCAGTGTGATCGGAGTGGGTGGGCGGAATCGGAGAAGGTTCGAGGTGGCTTGGTGCCGTGACGTCCCAAGAAGTGTGCAGATTGGACAGTTGCTCGAGGATCTATCTGCACTAGGAGGGCGGGTTGCAAGTCCATAATCGTGGAATGTGCCTTTGAGGAATGTGGAAATCCGCCATATTTTCTTCAGAACCCCGGATTTCAAGCTGCTTCGCTTTTGCGGCTTAAGCATGTCAGAGCGCTAATCCTCTGCTATTTATCGCATGGATCTACCTTGACGAAAGTATGGACGATTTGTACGACTATCACACGAGATCCAAAACAGACGCTTCTCGGCATTATCATAGTCATTGTTTGCAAGTCAGAGATGATTAATGAATTATTCGTTGGTCTTTACCAGTAAAAGTCAGTTATACCTCCTTTCTCCTCAAAATTGGTGTGGTAAAGCAATGGCGAGCGATCAGTATCTTTGCCAAAACTGTTGTAAGCTGAACACTTGTGAATAGTGCGCGAAACCGTGATGCCGCTTTCTTCAAACAAAAATGCCCTTCGAAATTATGTCATGCGACAGGACAAATACAATTTAGGCAAAGCCATCTGCTCTGCAAAATCGCGGGACCTTTTCATACGTCATGAATTCGTAAGACCGTTAATTAATCAAAGCACTAGATTCCTCGGTGAGAAAATTAACAGCTAGTGCTTTGCACTTAGCCCGAAATTCTGGCATTTCGTCGTTGGCTACTCAAAAGTTGCGTCACATTCTCCCGTGTTTAGCTTCTCAAAAAGCGTTTATTCAAATACAAAATTTGCTCCCTAATTTGGCACACTTCGCAAATCTTTCGAAGAGATTTTCCACCCTATTTAGCGGTTTGTTACGCAACTTTGACAACAATTCAGCTTGAATTTCGGGCCCATGTGTAATTTTTCAAGTTCGCTTTCACTGGGAAGTTAGGGAGCACAGTCTGTGATGTACAACTGTCCCTACCCACGACCGCTTCCTATCTTCCATCACCTTCCAGTGGATGGGTCTCAAGACGGTTCGGGTCTAAAAGGTTCGAAGAGACTGGCAGAAAAGATCTACCTCTGGCCGAAAAACTAGTTAAGTACAAATTAATACAACTTGTTGGACAACCAAAGTGAATTTTCAGAAGAAAGCACGGATAAATGTAGAATACCTAAAGGGTTGATTTTCTACCGGAATAGATTTTTTAACTAAAGGCACGTTTGCCTCTCTTTCCCTCTCAACATCCTTCCTCGCGAATCAAATTCAACAACTCAAAAAATCTGAAACATGGACACAGTATTTCACAGAGCAGAGCGTTTCAGCAATCTCTTCAACTGACAGTACTATTACAATTTATTTCGACATGGGCACCTATAGAAGGCTTTTCCTAGGGGCCTGGTCATTATTTCACGAGGAACTTGTTCCTTGACCCATCACTTACACTTCAGAGGTATGCCGTTCGATAAGCATGTAAAACGTGGATACCACAACTCAACTGGATCTCATGCGCACCATCGCCGAGCTGGAGGAGGGTCGTTTTTGTTTCTCCACATAACGCTCACAACCATATCAAGATGAAACTCTCACTAGAACTTCCCAATATGAGGTTTTTTGCAGTCGGAAATTTTCTTTTAAGTGGAACTGGTCCACTTGTCACTAGAACTTCGAGCTTCTTCAGTGAATTTGAAAAACAGTTTATCAGTGATTAAAAACAACAAGAACGAATGCCGGTGGTGACGATATTCTATTCCTTCGGTGACTCCTCCAGAAGTGCTATATTTCGCCTCCTCGTCTCTCTTACCACTGCGCAACGTTTTTGCTGAATAAGCAACATTTCAAAGCATACAGTAATACAGTGAAAAGATCTCATTTTATCAAACTCACTAGTGTGTATATGACGAGTACCAGCAAAATAATGAAGCCGATAATGAATCGGACCATCCACAGCAGTTCCACGAGCATTTTTTCCTGACTTCCACTGGGGACAAATGGTAGAAATGGTAGTATTGTGAACATCTGTAACACAGTATGTTAATAAAAAGAAATTCAGAAAAGGCAACAAGATGTGTGTACAGAAGAGTGAAGTGAGGTAGAACGGCAGTTGACGAAATTGACCTCACATCAGTCCCGCCCCTTTACGACTATCCTTAGGATCTCTTTGGCTGGCAACACTGTTTGAACAATAGCAAATACAAGGACGAGTAGCGATGCACCTGCATTAGCTTACACTGTAATAAACAACTGAACACATGGAATTCGACTGAAATATGTGAAGTGTTAAGTCTGTTCTCTCCTTCAATCACAGGCAGCAAAAGTACAGTAGTGGACTCGTTGATGTGGGCCATCAATAAGGGATCTAATACAAACTCAATCTTCACACATTTCCTAGACTTATAAATCTTCGCCAGAAAAGAAGTCACTTTATCTGTGCATGTGACCACTGCTCTAACAATGAACTGAACATGAACTTTCGACTGAGATTCTTCTTAAATACACCCCTGATTTTTTTACAGACCAACAACTAGGCGGGCTCTAGGGCCAAAGGCTGTCATTGGTACTGCCACTGTTGTTTACCCAGTGTCCATATCGCAAAAAGTCTGGATTATCTTATAAGGAAGCAATGATCTTCAAGAAGATGGTATCTAGTAAGGATATAACAGTTCTCTGCTTTGCAATTTACCCTGCAAGCCTCCCTTAATTTGCTTTTTAACTAATTAATTAGTCAATCGATTGTTATTGGGTTATCAGAGTTGGTTGTCGTGACATATGCGAAGAGTCGAAAACTGCTGTGGGATTTTCAACCATATTCATAATGAACTTCAAGGTGACACATTTTTGAACTTTTTTGAAAGTTCCTCATTCGCAGTGTTACTGAAGGGTAACCACAAACATCTAGGGACCGAGCTGCCCTTCATTAATCAGCATGGAATATCATGCTGACCACGAGGGGGGCTCCCACACCGCCCGCCTTCCCTCTCACACAAATTTCTTCTGGCTACCAGGTCCATGTCGCACAATCTTCTCTTGATCGGCAGTAGCAGGACCAATCATGGCACGGCCAGTTAGCGAGACCTAATTCATATTCAAAGAGAATCTTTCATTGTATGTAAATGCCCTTGAAATATTGAAACAAATCGGTAG
Organism: Trichostrongylus colubriformis; assembly: GCA_963978905.1. NCBI lineage: Eukaryota > Metazoa > Nematoda > Chromadorea > Rhabditida > Trichostrongylidae > Trichostrongylus > Trichostrongylus colubriformis. The sequence goes on from OZ022260.1 coordinate 25,153,231, forward strand.
CGTTTCATCTGCCCCATGAAAAAGCTAGAAGTAAAGCCATAAGGCTTGATGAATGCAAAAAAGAGCTTAGAGATCCAAATCTACTATATCCCATGGGGATCAAATAGCAACCAAACCATAAACCAGAAACCGAATTTTCCTCGGCTGACTTCGAATGAGCTGGTAGGCCTTTAAGCTCCGACTTCGGCCCACAAGTCACTGGCGATGGAAACGATCTTATATGTGAAAGAACTTCAAAATTCTGTTTTTTGCTTTCATTGTGATTCAGTGCCATTACATGACAGGTCTAGCCCATCGTAATAGGGACCCCAGAAGTGGTGCTAAAGTCCAAAATGATAACCATCTTGAGAGAAAATGCTACAAAAATCTCATCATCTGGAAAACATAGAAACCACCCGCTTTTTATTCTGAATCATATACGCGTTCAAAAGTTGCTGAGCAATTCAGTTCTCCTTATTGCAGGTTATAACTAGCTGGCGCCGCTCGTTAGGAAGTGCCCTCCGGTACCGTGAGGCTGTGAGGAGGTCAGAGATATGATCCGAGGGTTTCCCAAGTTTAGTAATAGTGAGCAAAAAGTTGTTTGAATAAGCATCTCGAACGCATCTCGAAATCCTCACGTGATCAGCTACCAGACCTTTATGTAGCATTCCGTAACTTAACATTCTCGTTCTCGTTTGAAAGCATTGTAACTGAGCAGCAATAGTCAGGTGCTGTGGAACCGGCAGAATCTTGGAACTTTTGCCAAGAAGTTCCACCTAAACTCCTTGTGGTTGAGTAATGAGTGCACTGGAGCCTACACGTCTTATCAGATAAATCCACATTGGGCTTCAAGACGACAAAACCTTGAATGCAGTTCGAAACGTTTCCCATTCGCGTGTACTGGAAGAAATAATCGCAGTTGGCAGGCGCAAAGCTGTGTTATTTAAGACATTTGAAACAATACATATAATTTGGGTATTTATGAAGTGCGGCACAGGTAATAGTCCAAGTAGCTGAACTGAATGTTGGAAGTGGCAGTGAAAGCGAACTGTCTTCTATCGATTCAGATCTGAAGACCAATACAGGTCTAATTCTCCATTTTGAAAATACCCCATTCCCGCCACACTTCTGGGGTCCGAGAGAGGATGTTGAAAAAGTGCTATTGGTCTCGCGAAGTGAGGAGCTGCGCGCTTTGCGTCTGATCGCTTCATGCACCTGTTGATAGCGCTCACACGTCCGTACTTTACAAAGACTAGTGCTGGACTGGTTCCACGTATATTAATTTATAACAGTTTCAGACACATAGTCACTTAAACTATTCGAAGAATTTTTGATGATTTGATTGGATCAGATCGCAACCAAATCTTACACTAGAATCCGAATTTTCCTCAGTTGACTTCGAATGAACTGGTAGAGTTCAAGCTCACACTTCGGCCCACAAGTCATTGGCGATGCAACGATCCTATACATGAAAGTTTCAAAATTCTGTTTTTCGCTTTTATTGTGATTCTAGTGCCATTATATGACAGGTTTAGCGCATCGTAAAAGTGGGAATCCAGAAGTGGTGCTAGTTCAAATTGATAACCATATTTGAGAGAAAATGCTACAGAAATCTCATAATATGTAAATGCTATCTGAAAAACACAAAAACCGTCGCGCTTCTTACTTTGAACATACTTTTTATTTCGAACATACAACATATCACTTACGCGTTCAAAAGTTGCTGAGCAATCCGGTTTTCCTTATTGCAGGTTGTAACTAGCTGGCGCCGCTCGTTAGGGAGTGCCCTCCGGTACTTTGAGGCTATGAGGAGGTCAAAGATATGATTCTGGAGTTTTCCCAAAGTTTGGTAATAGTGAGCAAAGAGTTCTTTGAGTAAGCTTGGATCATCTCAACCAAAAATTGATGCAGCATTTCATAAGTAAACAGTTTCGTACTCGCTTGAAAGCATTGTAACTGATCAGGAATAATCAGGTGCTGTAAAACAGGCGCAACACTTGAAATTTTTGCCAAGAAGTCAAGTTCTAATACTTCTCTAATCTTGCAGGCTTCACTTGTAAGTATTGGCTTATTAGTCAATTTTTTAACCAATCGTGAAATATTTGCCATAGTTACTTTGTGAGATATTTTAGGCGGTAAAAAAAAATATTTGCCATAGTTACTTTGTGAGATATTTTAGGCGGTAAAAAATGCTGAGGGAGATGCTGACGAATCCCAAGATGAGCATCGGGTGGAAATAATAATTATACTTATGTTAACCAAAAATGCCCGTTGAGCCTCAAGGTGACACAATTGAAGATCATTTGACATCAGGAGGGAGAGTGGGAGGAGCACAGAAAAGAGTCCTTTTTCCCTTCCACTTCAACACTAAATATGTCAAATTTATTCTGACCGAATAACATTTTCGTCTCCAATCTTAGGAGCACACTTCACAACATCACTAAACTCCGTGGCAGCCCTCTGTACAGGCTGGATCGGGGGCGTAGCCAAGCAACCATGATGAATTGTGTCAACTAGCGAAATCTGTAATTTCATCACCTTCTCAAACGACCATGCTACCCTTGTCCAAAACGGGTAGTTGAGGGGATTCGGATTGGGTGGTGCCCTTAACTATTCTGTTCTCTCCGGGTTCCTAGCGCCCCTCGTTCCGTTTCCAAGAACCAAAGCGTGTCATTACCAAAGAATCCCTTCCGGAAGCGGGTTCGAGGTATGAAACATGACTCCTAGCAGCGTTGTCCGTTCAGAGGGGCTCAGAAACCTCCCATGAACGAAGCGACAGTCTCTGAGAGGTTTCTCACGAGAGCCACCGCGGAAGTGGGTTCCGCTGTTTCAGGGGGTTGTTCGTCCTCTATGTGCTCCAAAGCCCGACCGCGCCGTCTGATGGCTTCGTATTTTGTGACAGTGAAGGTGGTGAGCAGTAGCTTGCTTCTGCATAAGGAGAAATATTTGATGAATATTTTGCCCCATGATTTTCATCTCTTTCATTACTCTTTGTCCTGTTTTCTGCGCGGATGGAAGCCGTGAGCAAAGTAGCACTTTTTTGTCGCCCTTCCCTCCCTGTAGAGTCGCATTACATTACAATATTCTCAAACCACTGTACATGGTCTGACTGTTTAGAAAGAGCGGCACAGGTAAGTCCAATTAAAGCAGATGTGGAAGCCGTGATGAAAAGGTGCTCGTACTTTCTTCAACCTCTTTAGATCCGGAGACCGTTACAGTTCCTCGTCACACTGCTAGGGCATGGAAGAGGAGATGGAAGAGCATTATTCCATGCGCCTCGCTAGGTGAGCAGCTGCTGAAGCCTGTTCATAGTGCTTAGTAGTCCTTTTAGAGTCCTTATGGCTGGTGTGCGCTAGTAGCTCCACTGCGCCCTGTGCGCTACGAGTACGTTGCTGATCCCGTACAGCCTCTTACAGGCAACAGGCCGGTTTTCGGCTGTGTCCTCATCTTTCCAAGAAATTGTCTACTTTTTTCTACACAATCGAAAACATGCGGAAGTAGGATCGTAGCTGTCTACCAAATCAGGCCATCGCGTCTCAGTAGTATCTTTACTGTTCTTCCCAACAAAAATGTCCCGTTCACGCTCTTGACCCACGTCTCGACATCTGCATTTCACAGACCTGAACTGCGTATGTTCCTTGCTGGAGTCACTGATTCACAGTGGAATATTTGCTTCGAATCATCACACTAAAGACGTCATTTTCTTCTCTGGGAACAAAATGGCTTCATTCGCTCTCAATTTTAGAAGTGTCAGTCGGGGTATGTAGGATAATGGGTCCGGATGAAAATCTCAGGGAGGAAGGGCTCTTCGATAAGTTGTTGCCTTCAACTGGTGTGGAAGGGTGCTCGACTGAGAGCCATACATCGCATCTTCAAAGCTTCGGGGGTGTAGGTTGGGACACACGAATCCAGGCCTCAGCCTGTGACAGCCTGTGGCTTTTGCCCTGACATAAATTATTCAGACAATTTGTTCATGTAAATCCTACACTCCTTGTACGTCTGTTCCGTTGTATTGATGAATAATGATGATATAAAAAATGTCTATAATGATTTAGGGATTGTGCATGGTCATCGCTTGACTTAGTGGCCCCACTGACCGTGTGTCCCAACCCTCACCCAAGCTTCGGTACTGCGTACTGCGGTAGGTAAACGGTGTACTGCAACGAAGCGGTCATAGAAATCTACTTAGCCAACTTATTACGAAATGGAGAACGTCTCAAATTTCAGATTAAGTTTGGTGAACTCATTTCACTTGTCTCCTTATTGGTGTTCCTTTTCCAGCGCACCACTCCTCTTTTTAAAAGTTCGATGATTACCACGGCGGCACCTGCTACAAAGAAGTGAACCGCAAAAACACCGAGGCGTTAAAAACTTCATGTTCCCTATACGTAGATACAGTTAATGTTTGAAGTTAAAGGTTTTTTTGGCGATAATCAATCCCCTCCTGGGGTGCGCCTCACATTCTTGATCCATTCAGAGTCGTGGTGGCTAGTGAATGTGATGTGACCTATACAACGAATTGTGGTGGTAACCCGATGCACAAATAAGGGCTTTTATCCTCCAATACAGGTCTGATAACAATTCACCGACCCCGGGGGGATGGAATGCTTGGTTGGCCTGGGCGGGCGTTGATGAGGGATTTAATCCCCGCACCATAAGAGTGGGGTGCGCGCCACCTGTCACAACACCACCACCGCCAAGATATAAAGTTATAAAGTTATAGTTATAAAGATAAAGATACTATTATGAAGTGGTAAATGCTGAAGCGATTTACGGTATTTCCGTGCGTATGAATACAAAGCACGTTTGCACCTGTTCCCACCTCCTTCTGTTCAATGATTTGTATTTTGCTGGATTTTCTCTTCACAGTTTTGATGAAATGTCTGGTCTTTCAAGTTTGCTACGGCAACCACTGCAAAATTCAAAGTAAAAATCAACATTATCTGCCGTGTTGCTGCAGGGATCAAAAATTATTGACGATTGGATAATCGCGATGGTCCATGTGGCAGCCTTGTAGGTTAGGGGGGGGGGGGAATCAGGCGACACGCGTGCTTACCAGGTTATCCATGTCTCGAACCGATTGAGCAGGGATGCGCTTCAGCGCTGTGCAGCCAGGTCACGTGCCACACGAATATTCATGGTCGCACATTCTCTCCTCGTCCTGTAACTCTCCTGTCCACAACGGGATCAACAAATAACTTTTTACGCTCGCTGACCCGTTCCGCGTGTTGGTTTGAATAATCCTAAGGTCGCGTTCATAATCTGCCATTACATTGCCATCTTTGCGAGTATAAAAAAGGATATAATGTTTGCGTCAGCCTGGAGCAGCCTGAAGCACAGCACTATTTCCCAGGGCCATAGCGTGTGGAAACCCGCTCTGCTTATGAAGAACTCCTAATCACAGCAGGTCAATGAGCGTCTCTAGAATCCACCGTTCATAATAGAGCTATGACCAAAATCTCAAAACCATGTGCTCTACAATAACTCACCATATCCAATCTATCAATACATCCGATGCTATTTCAGTATCATCATTAAATCAATACTCATTCGAGTACTTTGGAAGGGTACGAGAAGATGTGGCGAACTGTCATCGTCGTTGTTCTATGAATGCTAGTTAGAAGCTGCTACTCTTTTCGTGTCCAAGTCTCTTCGATTCCGATTATTCCATTCATTCTATATATAAGTAAAGCAATAAGAACTGTGAAAGACTCACGCGCATCGATTAGGATCAATCAAACCCGCGCAATATACGAAACGCTAAAAGAACGGGATCTTTGGACACGGTGGTTATACATGCCCATGCACTTCCAGGGATCGGCGAGGCCTGATTGGGAGCATCGCTCCCATGAGCGCTTTGTGCCCGCCCTAGTTTCCTGAGGAACACATGGTTTCGAAGGGGACGGGTGGGAGTCGCGACTATAATCCCGAACGGGCAGCTGAACCGGTGAGCTCGCGAGGAGGGTACCCTCGGGTTCCCAGGCGAATCGGGGAAAAAGTTGCCTCCCCGCCGATTTTTGAAAAGCCCGGAAGGGCTGACTTGAGCGGCTGGTTGTCTCCGCCCGCTCACGCGAGAGGGATTTGAGCTGAGGCGATATGCCGAGTTATGAGCAGGGTTAAGCCTCCGCCAAGGAATTTTCAACAGGGGATCGTATTTGGTCCACTGGGAGGGCGGAGGGAAGATCGTGCTCGTTGAGGTAAGGAGTGATCAACGGAAGTTTTCGGTCTGAGGGTCCAAGGTGTAGAGAGGAGAAGTAATAAAACTGGCAACTGGGTTCAAACCCGAAATAAATATTAAATTCAATTTCACTTGAAAGCTCGAATGGCATACAGAAAGCGGCCTCCCACGAATAGAAAGTAGGGTAAAGCACAATTTTTGAAAGATAAGTGGTTAAGACGATATTCCTGAGAGAATAGCGCATGGACCACGCAGAAGATTAACGGTGTCAAAGGGTTCACTGTTTCCACAGTCCTCCTGAAATTGTGGGTAGCAAAAAGTTGCAAAGTTTCTGCAGCCAAAAGCGCATAACCTATGTTGTGGTACGAGGTCGACATAGATAACTCGTTCACAGTTCACAGTTTCAAAACGGCCACAGTAATAGTGTACCCTTTAACCTGATCTCATGCATGGCGCGACTCACAGCGAAGCCTGCTAATGCCAAAAGCCCTTTCGCGGATCCGCTGGCACCAAGAAAACCGGAAAAAGGAATCTCCAAAGTTCACAGTCGTGAGGAGCAGTTTCTATCCACGGGTACGCCTTGGATCATTACTCAATAAACTATGGGATGAAAACGAAAACCTAGCTGATATGGGCTACTTCCACGTCTTACTACGATTACAAGAACGTAAACTGGTATTAGCGAGCCACTATAGGGACCTGATAAGAGCTTGTATTACCAATAATGTAGATGACATCCTCACGCATGGCGCACTCCACAGCAAAGCCGGCTATTGCTTGTCGCTATTCCATAGAACCCTTGTGAACAAAGGATGTGTACTGGAGGCATTTCGGACACAGCGGAAAATTTTTTTCCCAAAATTCGTGGCAGGACTCGCCACTTCGATGGGATTTTTTTTTCGCGACTGGCTTCCTTCGAAGTAACTTAATCTCTTTTGAAGATATGGTATAATTCAAGCTGTTTTGGGAAGCGGCAATTTCACAGACCCCGCACCTCAAATTTGCACTCATAAGTTTAAGGAAGTAAATAGCTGTTAAAGAAGACGCAATGTTTAAAGGCACACCTCGCGAAAAATTGTGAGAGCTATCGCGCGTGTTACAGGATGCAGAGGCCCTGGTTTACCCATCAGTGAAGAAAAATGAAGCAAAACTCCTTACAACCACCAAAAATAAAGCTCCCTGCCATCAGTCCTCGTACAGGTATTGGAGATTATGGAATAGCTTTCCCTCGATGATATCGCGCAAACTGCTACCATATCACCTGCTCTTCCCTGCTGAAGCTACCTTCGCTATTGATATCGCTGCCTTATCTTGTTTTCCCTCTCGTCTATGCCAGGTGTGATTCGGCTCGGTGGCTCAACTCGGCTCAGGTCGACCAGGCCGTGCGCAGCGGGGGTGAGCAGTGGCCCCGCGAAAAGGGTGCAATCATCTTAACCATCCAAGGGACTACCGGCTCTGAGAAGGTAAGGACCACATTCATTATCGCGTGGTGTGCCTTTAGAAGATTTAAGGGGAGGGGAAAAAACAAGGATTAGTTAAGCTCCGTCTCGCACGCGCCCCTGGACAGAGACACTAAACGCAGAGATAACCGCACTGTGGGCTCATCAGTAAAGGAAGGGAGGTAGACATTTTTGATATAGCATTATTTTTTATTTATCAATTAAACTGAGTGCAAACGATTCACATAAATGATTGCAAAATAGAAGAAGTTTTTTTTCATAATATGAGGTCAATCATCAAATATTCTTTGATTAGATTAATCAACTATTTGTTTGGAACTGACTTACTATATGTGGAACCATTACAGCATTGGTTCTTGTAAAGTAAGGACGTGTGAACACTATCAACAGGCACATGAAGCGAACAGACGCAAAGCGCACAGATTCCCACTACGCGAGCGAATAGCACTTTTCGATCTTCCTCTTTCGGACCCCAGAAGTGTGACGGAAAAGGGTTATTTTCATGGAGGATCGGACCTATATTGGTCTCCGGATCTGAATCGATGGAAGATGACTCGCTTTCATTGCGACTCGCAACATTCAGTTGTACTACTTGGACTACCTGTGCCGTACTTCATAAGCACACAAATTATGTAGAGTGCTGCACTGTTGCGAATGTCCCAAAGTAACACAGCTCTGTGTCTGCCAACTGCGATTACTTCTTCCAGTACACTACGACTGAGGGAAGTTTTGAACCGCATTCGAGGTTTTGTCATCTTGAAGACCAGTGTGGATTTATTTGATAACGTGCGGTGAAATAATGTGTAGGCTCCATCAAGTGCACCCATAACTTGAGCACGAGGCGTTTAGGTGAAACTTCTTCGCTGAGATTTCAAGTGTGGGGCTCGTTTTACAGCATTTGACTATTGCTATTCAGTTACAATGCTTTCAGACGAGTGCGAAAATGTTTACTTACGAAACGCTCCATAAAGTTCTGGTAGCTGACTTGGTACGGATAACGAGATGCGTTTGAGTGGATCGAGACTTACTCAAATAACTTTTTGCTCACTTGCTTACTTACTAAACTTTGGGAAAACTCCAGAATCATATCTTTGACCTCCTCATAGCCTCAAAATACCAGAGGGCACTCTCTAACGAGCGGCGCCAGCTAGTTACAACCTGCAATGAGGAAAACAGGATTGCTCAGCAACTTTTGAACGCGTATGTGATATGTTGCATGTTCGAAATAAAAAGTATGTTCAAAGTAAAAAGCTGGATGGTTTTTGTGTTCTTCAGATAGCATTTACATATTATGAGATTTCTGTAGCATTTTCTCTCAAATGTGGTTATCAATTTGAACTAGCACCACTTCTGGAGTCCCACTTTTACGATGGACTAAACCTGTCATGTAATGGCACCGAATCACAATAAAAGCGAAAAACAGAATTTTGAAACTCTTTCACATATAGGATCGTTGCATCGCCAATGACTTGTGGGCCGGATGTGAGCATGAACTCTACCAGGTCATTCGAAATCGACCGAAGAAAATTTGGTTCCCAATTTATGTTTTTTTTGCAATTTCATCCCCATGGGATTCAGTAGATTTGAATTGTCAAGTCTCTTTTTTTACGGTCGTCATGCCTTATAGCTCTACTTCTAACCTTTTTACCTTTTTTATAGGGCAGATGAAACGTTACCGTATGGTTTTAATGTTTTAAGGGCAGTAAGATACATTGAAGATTCCCTTTGAATATAAAGTAGGTCTCGCTAACTGGTTGTTCCATAATTTTTCCTGCTACTGCTGATCAAAAGAGAAGATTGTGCGACATGGACCTGGTAGCCAGAAGAATTTTGTGTGAGAGGGAAGGCGGACGGTGTGAGAGCTCCCCCTCGTGGTCAGCATGATATTCCATGCTGATTGATGAAGGGCAGTTCGTTCCCCAGATGTTTGCGGTTATCCTCCAGTAACATCGCGAATGGGGAACTTTCAAAAAAACTTCAAAAATGTGTCACCTTGAGGTTCATTGTGAATTTATTTGACAGTCCCATAGCAGTTTTCGACACCTCGCATATCTCACGGCAACTAATTTTTATAACTTGATAACAATCGAATAGTGACCAGCTAACTAGTTAAAATGTAAATTTAGAGGGAGCTTTCAGGGTAAATTGCCAAGCAGAAAACTAGTAGACACTACCATCTTCTTGTATGCCACTGCTTCCTTGTAAGATAATCCAAACTTTTTGCGATATGGACAACTTATGCTGTGGTGCGAGGTCCACATTATATACCTCGTTCACAAATTCAAGACGGCCACAGTAATAGCGTACCCTTTAACCTGATCTCATGGTATACCGTGTTAATCGTTTCTGCATTTGCCACTTTATAACTGTATCTACGTGTGAGAAACATAAAGTTGTTAGCGCTTCGGTATTTTTGCGGTTCACTTCTTTGTAGCATGTGGTGCCGTGACAATCACCGAACTTCTAAAAAGCGGAGTGGTGCGCTGGAAAAGGGTTACCTATAAGCAACTGAGGAAACGAATGAAATGAGTTCACCAAATTCAATCTGAAATTTCACGTTTCCCATTTCGTAAAAAGCTCGTTGAGCAGATTTCTTTGATGGTTTCTCGCAGTACACCGTTTACCGAAGCTTCGAAGAAGCGATGTACATATGGCTCTCCGTCGAGCATCGTTCCACCCCGTATGAGGGCAACAATTTATCGAAGAGTCCTTCCTTCCTGAGATTTTCATCCGGACCCATTATCCTACATAACCCGGCTGACACTTCCAAAACTGAGAGCGAATGAAGCGAATTCGTTCCCAAAGAGGGAAATGACGCCATCAGTGTGAGGATTCTTAAAGCAAATATTCTACTGTGAATCAGTTACGTTCAGCAAGGAACATACAGTGCTCAGGTCCGTGAAAAGTAAGTGTCGAGACGTGGGTCAAGAGCGTGAACGGGACTTTTTTGTTGAGAAGCACAGTACAGATGCTACTGTGGTATCGCTTTCATTAAACCAAGAAAGCGCAACCAAATATTAGTCAGCGTAGTAGCCGTAGTGAGGGCCGAACTTGGTGTGCAGCTGCTATCCTACTTCCACACGCATTCGATTGTGTAGATAAAAGGAAATAATTTCAAGAAAGATCAGGACGCAGCCGAGACCGGCACACTGGCTGTAAAAGGATGTACGGGATCGGCTACGTACATAGTCGTTGTGCACAGGGACACAGTTGGAGCTTCTAGGGCACACCAGCCATAAGGACTCTAATAGGATACTGCTAGGAGTCATGTTTCATGCCTAGAACCCGCTTCCGGAAGGGATTCCTTGGTAATGACACGTTCTGGTTTTTGGAAACGAAACGAGGAGCATTGGAATCCTGGAGAAAACGGAAAATTCAAGGGCACCACCTAATCCGAATCCCCTCAACTACCCAATTTGGACATCGCAGCAAGGTCGTATGAGAAAGTAATGAAATAACAGATTTCACCCTGTTGAACACATCATGGTTGCAAAGCTAAACCCCCGATCCTGCCTGTACAGGGGGCTGTCAAGGAGTTTAGTGATGTTGTGAAGTGTGCTCCCCAGATTGGAGACGAAAATATTACTCGTCAGAATATGTTGAAATTTGACTTATTTAGTGAAATGGAAGAGCAAAAGTGACTTTTTTGCTCATCCTACTATCCCTCCTGATTTCAAATGATCTTCAAGAATGTGTCACTTTGAGGCTCAACGTGACTTGTTGGATAAAATAGGTATCACTTCTATTTCCACCCGATGGTCATCTAGGGATTCGTGCCTTCTCCCACAGCATCTTTCATCGCTAAGATAAATTATGACAATTATTTAACATATGGTTAAAAAATTGACTAATAAATAAATACTTACAAGTAGAGTGTGAGAGTTTAGAGAACTATTGGAGCCTTGACTTCTTGGCAAAGACTTCAAGTGTTCCGCCTGTTTTAGAGCACCTGACTGTTGCTGCTCAGATATAATGCTTTCAAACGAGTACGAAAATGTTTACTTACGAAATTAAATAAAGGTCTGGTAGCTGATTACGTACGGATTTCGAGATACTTTGAGATGATCGAGGTCACTCAAGTAAGTTGTTGCTCTTTTACTTACTAAACTTTTGGAAAACCCCAGAATCATATTTTTGACCTCCTGATAGCCTCAAAGTACCGGAGGGCACTCCTTAACGAGCGGCGCCGGCTAGTCATAACCTGCAATAAGGAAAACTGGATTGTTCAGAACTTTTGAACGCGTATGTGATATGTTGTATGTTCGAAATAAAAAGTATGTTCAAAACAAAAAGCGGGATGGCTTTTGTGTTTTTCAGATGGCATTTACATATTATGAGATTTCTGTAGCATTTTCTCTCAAATGTGGTTATCAATTTGAACTAGCACCACTTCTGGAGTCCCACTTTTACGATGGACTAAACCTGTCATGTAATGGCACCGAATCACAATAAGAGCAAAAAACAGAGCATTGAAAAACTTTTACATATAGGATCACTTCCATCGCCAATGACTTGTAGGCCGAAGTGTGAGATTGAACTCCACCAGGTCATTCGAAACAAAACAAGCAAATTTGGTTTCTAGTTTATGGTTTTGGTTGCAATTTGGTCCCCATGGGATTCAGTATATTTGGATCTTCAAGCTCTTTTTTGCATTCGTCATGCCTTATAACTCTAATTTCAACTTTTCTATAGGGCAGATGAAACGGCAGCTTATGGTTTTAATATTTTAAGGGCAGTAAGATACATTGGAAGGTTCCTTTCAAATATAAATTAGGTCTCGTTAACTGGTTGTGCCAAGATTTTTCCTGCTATTCCCGATCAAAAGAGAAGATTTGCGACGTCTGTCTCGTCTCGGTCTGAGGCTCCTAAGTGTAAAGAGGAGAAGTGATAAAGCTGACTACTCGGTACAAACTCCGAACTGAATCCATTTGTCCATTGTGAATTTAGTTGATAATCGTGGGCACAGTGGGCACACAGCAGTGGCAGTACCACTGATAGCTTTGGGGCCCGGAGCACGCGTACTTGCTGGTCTGTAAAAAATCAAGGGTGTCATGGAAGAAGAATGAAAATTCTCAGTCAAAATTCATGAAACATTGTTAGAGCAGTGGTCAGACACACAGACAAAGTGACTTCTTTTTTGGTGAAGCTGTATATCCATAATGTGGGAAGATTGAGTTTGTATTCGATCCCTTATTGATGGCCCACATCAACGAGTCCACTACCGCATTTTGGCTGTCTGCGGTTGGTGAGGGAACAGACTTAAAACTTCACATATTTCAGTTGAATTTCATGTGTTCAGTTGTTTAGGGGCCCCGCTAATTGTCTTTATAATGCTGCTATTGTTCAAACAGTGTTGCCAGCCAAAGAGACTACCTAAGGATAGTCGTAAAGGGGCGGAGCTGATGAGAGGCCTGTTTCGTCATTTGCCTTTCAACCTCACTTCACTCTTCTGTCTTGCTGCCTTTTCTGAGTTTCTGATTTACTAAGTGTGTGTATTTACTAGCTGTACTACTGTGTTACAGATGTTCACAATTCCACCATTCCTACCATTTGTCCCTACTGAGAAAAGAACCAGTCAGGAAAAAATGCTCGTGGAGCTGCTCTGGATGGTGCGATTTATTTTCGGATTCATTATTTCGCTATTCCTCATATGGACACTGGTGAGTTTGATAGAATGGGATCTTTTCACAGTGTTACTATGTTTTGAAATGTTGCTTATTCAGCAAAAGTGTTGCGCAGTGGTAAGAAAGACGAAGAGGCGAGGTAGAGCACTTATCAGATAATAGGTTGATCGGGCCTATCACTGAAGGGGGTGTAGGTGTAGCGGTAGGTTATAGGATGTAGTACAAGACACATGGGCTATATATGTTTATTACTATAGGATTACATAAGAGAGGGAAGAAGGGGGAGGTGAGGAGGTGAGGTGGTGACCGGGAATGACTGCCACTGCTGGATGGCAGCAGCTTAAGTACCCGCAGGCTGGAGGAAGATCGAGGTGGCGCCGCCTGATTGGCTGCCGGTGCATGATGATGAGTCCTTGAGGATTGATGGGCTGGAGGAGCTGACACCTGACATCTCCATTCCTTACAGTGAGCTCGTCCTCGAGCTCGAAGTAGCATGACAACTTCAAGAGTTAGTATCCTTCACTGCATAGAGATAGGTATGACCGATGACAATAATATGCAACATGGACAGATGCCTTTGAGGTCAGAGAGCCACTACATGACTACGTCTTCGCTCTTGGCAAATGGTCATGAAATGGTCATTCATTAGCGACTAACTTCTTGATGCTGAGATGTGGAGGCTTCACAATGAAAACGTCGTATGAGGAATAAACACAAGAATTATCATACCCGTGTATGCTGAGAGTGTTCCAGCACAGTAAGGCGACCACTTACACCTTGGAGAGATAGCTCGTCCTCGAGCGCTGTTATAGGTATACGGTAGATAGATGACATACGGTGTTGACATAGGGGAAAAATAGCAAATTTACTCTACGAGTTAGAATGATACACATCGAAACTGGTATAATTTTAGTTAAAGCAGTAAATAAATGACAGCAAATTGTGGGTCCTATGAGTTAAACAATTTAGTAGAAAAACAAAAATAACACGAGAATAGATGTGTACATAGCCCTTTTTGGTTATTATTATATTATTTTTTTTTGGTGTTTTTGTTGTAATATGTGAATACGTTGCATATGAAGGATAACATGGAAATGTGCGTTTAGAGTAAATAGGCACTGCATATAAATCACAATATGAGACGAGTCAATACGTGCACTAATCTGTTCATAATAATAGTCGATTAGCACACGGGCGTGTGAAAAAAAGTTTTTTTTTGTTTTGGCTGCCCTATGTGTTTCTTTGAACCGCCAATCCAAAGAAAGATAGTTTATTCGCGACTTTGCGGCTAATGGAAGGGAAGACAAACTGACCTAGGAGAATCAATCGAATGATTCTCCTTCATTTGTCCATGGTGTCGTTGAATCCAGCCTGTTTAATCTGTAAACGACGCGAACGTCTTACATTGGTTTGTTCAGTGGCAGCTGATGTTTCCTCGGGTTTGAGAATAGTTTGTTGTTGCGGGGTTGGTGTGGAAACGTTAGCCGTCATTAAACGAGGCGAATACAATTTGAGGCGATTGATAGAACAGTTTGTCGTACAGGACGACCTATGATGTTAGTAATTTCTATGTTAGGACGATCGATTTGTCCAAGCGTGTACGGGCCTTTCCATTGAATAGTCAATTTACGACGGACTGTGTCGTCATGGAGAAGGACTGAGTCGCCAATGGAAAGTTCCGTGGGGTATACCTTGTGTGAGCGGTCATATCCTGTTTTATATTGTCTTATTCGCAATCCTGTTGCCAACTTCCATGATGGTTTTTTTTTCAAGCCGGCTGCATGATCTACAAAAGTCGTCGAAGGTGAACATGAGTCGAGCCGGAAGCTCGCGCAGGACTCCACGTGACAGGGCAGCGACCATATGCCACGAGAGAAAAATGGGCTGTAACCAGTGGTTGCACGTTTATACAGTCATATGCAGATGCTATTGGTTGGAGGAATTCCGACCAGACGTCTCTGGTATCGGGACAATAGGCAGTGAGAGAGTCATTGGTGACTTTCACAACCGTTCCGCCTGGCCGTTAGCTTTGTGATTATAACTGGTAGTAAACTATTAGTTACCCCCAGCGCCTTACTGATTCTTATGAGCATTTTGCAGTAGTAGTTAGAACTGCGATCTGAAATGATCTCCTTGAGGGTGCCATGTTGTGGGATAACATCGTTGATGAAAGCTTTGGTGACCAACTCAGTGGTTTGTTATATGAGTGCTGCAAATACTACGAGTTTGCGAATTTTTTTTTTTTGCGAAAGGACACTGGGGTATAGGTATTGATCCCAGTTCGTCACGTGTGATGTGTTTAAATGGAGTTTTGACTTTTTTTGCCAAATTAGGCAGGAAGTAATACACGTGGAAACATCGTGGTATAGACTTGGTCAGAAATATTTTTTTTTGTATTCCTAGATATGATCCTAATGGTGGTGTATCATAGAGCATTGTTATGATTACCAATTGTTTCACCTGGAATAGTTTCACCTGGAATAGCTAATTTTTAGTTATCATGTATTTAATAAAAAAATTGCAATGTATAGAGAAATGATCTGATTTGTTTTCAAATTCTCGCTTTGGTTCATCTATCTCGTTGTTCAAGAATTTGATGAGCTGGCCGTATTTTGAGCTTCTTTGGCTTTCCTGAACGTCTGCAAGGGAAGGTATAGTGTTGCTATGATGGAGCCTATACGCAGTAAAGGAAGTGTGAGGAAATCACAGAATGTATTGTGTTTCATAGCGCGATATTCGATTGTGAGGTCGTATGCTTGAACTGAAATTTGGTATTTGGCAAGGCGGCCGACTAAATCGGACCTGTGAAGAAGTGATTTTTGTGGAGCGTGTTCTGTTACCAAGGGGCATCCGTGCGTTTGCTACGTAGTGGTAGAAATGTGTGAGAGCGAAAGCGATGGCTAGAGCTTCGAGCTCAATGACAGCATAGTTTTTCTCATGTTTGTTGAGGGAGCGGCTGCAGTACGCGATAGGTTGTTCGCTTTTTGTCGTGGGATTGATTGCAATAAACATACTCCTAAACCAATGGTGGAGCGTCGGTTTGTATGATGTATGGTTGTCCAAAAGCGGGGGCAACAAGAAGTGGAGCCTTAATGAGAGCCTGTTTTAGAGCTAGGAACGCTTTTTCGTGGATCTCGGTCCAGATGAAGGGTGCGTCCTTGACAAGCAGATTAGTGAGTGGGTTGCAATCATAGAAAATCGCGGGATGTAGCGACGGAAATACGAGGCAGCTCCAAGAAATGACTCTATTTCTTTTACGTTTTTGAGGCCTGGGATCTGAGCAATGCTGGCCACTTTTTGTGGGTTAAGGCGAGTGCCGTTTTTGCTAATAAAGACGCCTAGATATTGCACTTCGGTTTGGAAAAATGAACATTTTTCCGGAGTTAGTTTCATACCAAACCTTTTTATACGTACAAATACTTCTTCTAGGTCAAGCAGATGTTGGCTAATTGACTGACTGGCAATGATAATGTCGTCAATGTAAGCGAAACAGCATGCTTTGATGTCGCGTATTAGATGGTTGGCTACTCGTTGAGTGCCTGGGGCACCTTCGAGGCCTTGTGTCATTACAGTGAAGTGGTACAGTCCCATGAAAGAAGAGAAGGCCGTACGTTCCTTATGTTCCTTCGTTAAAGGGATTTGAAAAAAAAAACCACTTTTAAAATCGAGAACGGGACATATCTCTTTACCATTTACAAGATCTAGAATGTTCTGCATATGGGAGATACAATAGGTCTCTGTTTCTGTAATAGCATTTATTTGACGATAGTCCACTGTGAATCTCCACTGATCTTTATTTGGTCCCTTTTTAACCAATACTGTAGGAGATACAAATGGACTGGTACTGGGTTCAATGATCCTTGTTCTGAGCATCTCTTTGATTTGGTCCTCTATTTCTTGTCATTTTTCCAAAGGTACCCGTCAAGGGTGTTGTTTGGGGATTTTATGATGTGGGATAAAATTAATGCTGTGGGTAATGGGTCCTGTATAACGACCGAAATTTCCGTCGTTACCTACGGAACATTGATTATACTTACTAAGTTTATACTTACTAAGTAAAATTTTCGAAGCGTGAAAATGGTTATTGTGTAAAGTAGAGTGATTATACTGAATTCTGCTCAAAAGTGGTTTGGGTGGTTGAGAATTTGGAAAAAGGGGCAGATCTTTAGAAAAATCAGCTTCAGAAGGGATATATTCGGCATTTATATGTTTCAGTGGCAAAGCGTTTTGGTTGAGTTGGTCGTAGATCGAAAATACTGGGAGCCGTGACGTATCTGTGCCTACGAAGCTTGCGGTGGCTATGGTGGTGCTTTTGGGCAAACGTGTGGGTTCAGGGTTTGAATTATATATGCGTATCAGAACTGATCCTTCTGCATTTGGGCATGAAAGGGTTCTACCAACGAGTAGCCATTTTGGGAGGGGGCTCGTTGGGTCATGTGTGGTAAAAACTTCCCATCTCTGAGGGAATGTGGTGTTGGTTGTTCCTATAACCGCATTATCAGAGAAGGGTGGTAAGGTGGTATCTTCGACAAGATAAACCGCAAGTTTCAAAAGGTCATGATCGTCTTGTATAGTGGTAACGAAGGGGATGGTTGTTTCGTCAAACGAAATGGTGTTCGCGCCGTAATCTATTAATAGTTTTTGAGCGAGTTGAGGAATGGTATCGTTTCCTAAGATGAAAGGAGAGGAGTAGTTTTCATCTGCTGCGACATAACATGTAAATTCTACCGTTTTGTCACCGATGAGGAGGGCTGGAGTAAACTGTCCAAGGAGGTGTATTGGAGTACCATTTGCGGTGATTCTTTTGGCAACAGAAGGTCGGAGAATGCATGCTTTGATCTGTCGGGCTACACTTTCCGGAACGAGAGATATAGCGGAGCCAGTATCGATAAGTACTATGATGTGTAGTGGATTGGTGGATGCCCGGAGGATGCACGATACGCTTGGGAGAAAACTCAAGAAATCTTTGTTGCCTTGGTTGGGGTGTTGGAGATTGAAGGTTGGTCGATGATATGGGGAGGGTTGTAGTTTGCTGGGGTGGGTTTTTTGGTAGGCACAAGCTTTTGGTAGGTAGTAGATGGTTGTTGGATCCTATTTGTTCGGAGTGTTGTTTGTTGACTGCACAAAGAGGTGTCATATCGTTAAGTAGGACATCTGAGAATGGTGGGAATTGAACTGAAATACTAGTTGGTTCAGCGGCTTCGTTAAATACTTGTCTAGCATGGCGTTGCCTTCGTGCCGTGACAAGAGGTCTATCCGTAGCGGACGATGGATTTGAAGGTAGTGAACTCTTTTTACTAAAGAGTGATGAAACAATGAAAGAGATGCCAATAGGGATGGATTTGAGAGCTATGTTAATAGCCAGTTGAATGGCGGTTCTTTGGATATAGAGGAGAGTTAGCATTGCGAGGAAGAGTATGCCAATTAGAACGATAACAAGCGTGCGGACCCGACCCACTTATGTAATCCAGTAGACTCCTGAATTTTCTGTTTCTGTGTTTGGAGAACATGTCCTGCGTTAGCCTCTAGGAATTGAGATGTGTTAGCAAGCTCGCGGTGAAGTGGAAAGGATGTGGGATCTATGTCGACAGAGGCAGATTTTGATTTGACAGTTTCGAAATTGTCGATAGAGTTAAGATGTCCTTTGATGAGGTAGATATCTGCTAAGTCTGAATGGAATATGGGTGGAGCGTTGAAAATGAAGTCTTGGCGAGCGAACTCATTAGGAAGGTTCAAGTGAATGTTAGTAACCGGGGTGAAACCTGAGGGTGATTTCTAATGGTTTTCCATCATTGTAGATACCAAATGTTAGGTGTTCACAGTCAGTTCTGGACTGGATGTGATGAGATCCCTTGTCCCTGGTTGTATAAAATAGTGGGTTTTCCCGGATCGAACACGTGTGTAGACATAACATGTACCTTCTATATTGTGGTCGAAAATGATTTCATCCACAATGATTTCTATGCATTTAAAAATCATTAAAACGTCTTCCGTAGCCAAGGCAGATATATCGTCCCTCTGTAATAAGGTACGAGCAGCGCTAGTGGGGTTAATTTGAGCTATGCTGTTTATAGATTGGATTTTGAAGTTTATTAAAGAGCATATGCGATCAAATAGAAAGTTGAAGTCTTGTTTTATGAAATCTGGTTCTAATTTATGATATCTTCCATTTAAAGCTTTAGAAATTGTATTTTATCGTTGAATTCTGCATGGCGGCTATCTTGGCATTGTTCATGGTAAAGCATAGGCTTACTATTCATCACCGTGAAATATGGTTCTGAATTTAATTCAATGTGGTGAGCACTTTTAGCGGAGGCATTGTATAGAATTTGGTTATATGGTTGCGGTGAAATTTTTAAGCAAGAAGTTATACATTGCACTGAGCCAGTGTGGGCGAGAGGTCAGCTCGATTTAGCCGATGCCCACAATTCCTACTTGGGAGAGTAAGTACTTACTGGAGATATGAGAGAGTAAACACTAGCAAACACAAAGAAGAGGTATAGAACTGAACAGTGGCTTATGATTTGGGATAGTTATTGAATTAACTCGAAAGTGTGATAAGGAAATTCTATGATTTTGATTTCATATGAGTTATTTAAATAATTCCTTGGTTTGCGGAAGTAAGTGGTTTTGGTCTCTAGGACGCTTTCTGTGGGGGACGGTGCCAAATGTTACCGTATTCCATGGTAGAGAGTTGTTTTGTTAATTATGGTAATAAGTATATGGATGTGTATTGATTTTTTGCTCTAAAATTAGAACAGTGAGGGCGTTTATTCGACAAAAAAATGTTAAAGTTGTATGAGCGTTCGTAGTTCCAGAAGGTAGATGGGCGAGAAAAAGAAGGGTTATGAACGTAGAAAGTCTTTTTGAGAGAAGATATTGTTTTTCAGCTATGTTAAAGAATTGAAATAGAGGTAGAAGCAGAGCCGACCGAACTGGAGAATTTCAGACGATGGGATAATGATTCGGTGGCGAAAAGACAAAAAGTTGGCTCCAAATGTGGAGTAGTATGCAGTGGATGACTAGTTTTCTGGGATTTCATGTGTTATTGGCGGGTGGATTACGGTAGTCTTTATTAATCGATATATTTTGCTGGAATTGTTGGTTGGGGAGTATTTGGCCTTTTTACACGTTTAAATAATACTTAGTGAATGGTTGAATGACTTGAGAGATTTTGATTCGAAAGGTACTAATAGTTATTGAAAAAAATGCTTTTTCGAGTCTAGAAATGAATATAGTTGATATTCTTCTCAAAATCAACTCATAAACTGATTTTGATGGGGAAGTGGGTTTCTAGACACGGGTTATTGATGAAATGAGTTACATTTGTTGCGTTCAAAAGGTGGGTTGAAATTAGGAAAAAATAGAATAGGAAACAAGATGATTTAATGAGGTTTCCGAGATTGAGCCGTGAGTGTGGTTCTGAGTATTTCAAAAAAAATTGTTTGGGAGGTTAGAGATTGTAGAAGGGTGATACTTCGATTTTGTAGTAATTAGCTAGTAAAGTGAAAGACAAGAAATCTCGAAATTCATTGTGAAAGGTGATTTTCTCATGTTTTTATGGATTGCGCCATGTTGTTTAATTTCGATTGTATTGTTAGCGTACTGGGAAGGATAATTGTCATTTATAATTATTGAGATTGGCTAGAAATTTGAAAAGGTGTAATGTGATGATCCAGGAACCAAGTACTTGGCTTGGGATTGCGCCACGTGGTTTGATTCTGATGGTATTGTTAATGTGTTGGGAAGGTTGACTACCGGGATTGGGCAGAAATTGGAAGAAGCGGGGCATGATGATTCAGAAAATTGACATTACTTGATCTGGGACTACGCCATGTTGTTCAATTTTGTTCGTATTGTTGATACGTTGTGAAGGTCTATTAGTATATCTACTTTTTAAGAATGTATATGAATGAGGGAAGAGGGATATTTGGATTGTAGTAATTGATATGGCTTGAGGTAATTAGGATTGCGCCACGTAGTTGACTTACAGTTGTATTATCGCTGTGTTGGGAAGATTTATTATTAGTTATGCCTATAGAGAGCAAGTGTGAGTGTCCTGGAAAGGGTATGTTAGGGGGATTGCTGTTAATCGATCTATTCTAGGATTGCGCCATGTGGTGGGATCCTAAAAGTCCTGAAAACTTGTTTGGAGGGTTTGTTTTTCACTGAATGGTGGTATCTAAGTATTGCACAGTTAGCATGTTTGAGTGGAAGACTAAAATACAAAAACTATCGTTGAAGTTGTTATTGTTGGATGCGCCATGCTGTTCCCCTGTGGTGATATTGCTGATGTAGTGGAAAGATCTATCATGGTTTTTACTTTTAATAATGGATGAAAATGCTTAGAAGGGAGGCCTTTTAGGTAAGGGTATTGATATCATAGCAGCCTATGATCATGCCGCAGGACATCAAGGAAGAACCTAATGTTGACTTTTTATTAATTGATTGATTATTTTTCATTGGAACATGGGGGTGAAGGGCGGATAGTTGTGTTAGGTGATGTGAAACGGTTTTGTTTTGTTTGATAGAAGCTTAATATTTGAATAGGGATGGAGGTTTTGGCATGAACTGGGTTTTCTAGATTAAGTTATTGCTGCGATTCAAAATTGCCTCGTTCAAGTACAGTTGGATAACGTTTGAAATTGTATAAGTGTTAGGAGAGTGAGGAGTTTTGCGGTGAAGTGAGCAAAATGTGAAGTTTGCAGTGACTGTGCGGGTTTTCGAGTAAGGCAATCTGGTAGGAACGTCGGTTTGCCAACAATTATTAACTTGACAGCTTTGTTAGCGCGCTCGAAAAGATGGAAGTGAACATGGAAATGTCATTTTACCTTTGATTTGAAGTGACTTCATCTGCTTCTATGGTGGTTTGTTAAACTAGCAACTGCTTGGGGACCTTATGGGTTTATGGAGTGTGGATACATGTTCCATTTTATTGGAAAGTTTCAATGCAGACAGGATAAGCTTAAGGAATTGGCCAGGTACCGTAATCTAATTGCGAAATCCGATCGCGGTGGTTGGGATAGGAGTCGCGGCTGTCAGAGTCGATGTATACATGACGCCGAAGTGACACCTGTTAACGTTGGATCTCTTTGCCTCACCGAGGTACCGAGTGAGTTTCGCAATCCAGACTAATAAATCTTGGTTGGCGATCCGCATGTGCCAAGGTGCGTTGTAATGCGGCCGCCTTGGCACAAAAACTTCACTATACACTCGGAAATAGGAGAGATACATGGATATATGATTTTGCTGTCTATCTCCTAGTACCGTCTCTGAACCGGTATCGTAGCAGCAAAGGGTCATATAGTGAGTGAGAATAGCTAGTTCTCAAGAAAAAGTGCGCAGAATGGCGAGCAAGTCCTTTTCAAAATCGGCAAATTAAATGGTTATTCATTAGATACTGGTTGTCAATAAAGAATTCAAGCGATTACGCGAGTTACATTAACTATTTCATTTATTTTCCAGTTCATTTACTTTTTTCACTTACTAATACTGGTTTTTACACCAGATTTCGTACTATTATTATCTTATTTCATTGTACTTTATTCAGTTCATTTTTTGCTAAAACATATTCGTTTCATATTTCATTTTCATTAATTCTTCATTTTCATTATTTTTTTTCAGATTGGTATAAACAAATTGGTTTCCTATCAAAACATATTCTTTTCCCATACATCATTATTAATTGCGCATATTTTTTACATTCTACTTGTTCCATAGGTCTACTCAACTACTTGCAGTCGAAGTTATTTTTATCAGCCCGATTAGAGGAACGTGTAGAGTGGTGGACGTGTGGTATGCTGTAACTAGCGCGGGCGTGTTACGAAATTGACAGCCTAGCAGCAGTCTGCTGGGTGTCCTTGATTACTATAGTGATTTACTATCCCTTTAATATGAATTATACTTCTTAATAATATCAAATATCAACTGGTACGCCGTGGGAAGAAAGAAAGGGGAACTTGTCGCCAGGACTTCTAAATTACACCGTTTTAGGTGTATTACTTATCCCTTATTATGATCATTCTCGAGAGAAAAAAAAAATACTTACGTAAGTTGTCGTTCGTTTTCTTCGTCTTCTGCAGATAGACGAAGTTGTTGGGTTGAGTCGAAGGAAATGTGGGTTGGGAGGGGAATGCATTCTACGTGAGAGAGAAAAAGAAGGGGAAAAAAAATTGGTTTCGAAAACAGGTGTGAAGAAATCTCCCTGGGTCCTCCATATCAGATAATAGGTTGATCGGGCCTATCACTGAAGGGGGTGTAGGTGTAGCGGTAGGTTATAGGATGTAGTACAAGACACATGGGCTATATATGTTTATTACTATAGGATTACATAAGAGAGGGAAGAAGGGGGAGGTGAGGAGGTGAGGTGGTGACCGGGAATGACTGCCACTGCTGGATGGCAGCAGCTTAAGTACCCGCAGGCTGGAGGAAGATCGAGGTGGCGCCGCCTGATTGGCTGCCGGTGCATGATGATGAGTCCTTGAGGATTGATGGGCTGGAGGAGCTGACACCTGACACACTTCTGGAGGAGTCAACGGAGGAGTAAAAATATCGCCACCACCGTCATTCGTTGTTGATGTTTTTAATCAATGATAAAGTGTTTTTCAAATTCACTGAATAACGCATACCTTTGAGAGCGCGGGACATCAACTAAAATTTAGGATCCGTTGGCAAGTTAGGAGTGATCGATTCAAGGTGTTTTCCAGTTCGAAGTTCTAGTGACAAGTGGACCAGTTCCACATAAAAGGAAATTTTCCATTAGTTAGTTGTTGCCATTAGTCGAAATATCTAATCTGGTGGAAAATGAACCCTTCATGTATTCCACTTTCATCCGTGTTTTTTTTGAAAACTTACCATTTGGTTGTCCGACAAGTTGGGTTGGTTTTTACAAAATTAGTTTCGACCAAAGTTAGATCATTTCTGACAGCTTCCTCGAATCTTCTGAACCCAAATCTTTTTGAGACTAAACAACCGAAAGATTTGAAAGAAAAGAACGAAAGAAACAGTCGTGAGTAGGAACGGGGGGAGAGGTTCATCACCGATTGAATTCCTTAACTTTCAAACACTTAAAAAAATTGAACACCTGGCAATATCATGTCACATTAATTCCACGAAGAAAGGACCAACAAATACATCATAAAACACCTTTGGTTTGGGTACGGAAATCGTGGATCGTGCGTGATAGTCGCGCAAATCGTGCGTACTTTCATCAAAGTACCTTACATGGACCTATGAGATCGGACAGTGATGAGCAGCCTAGGATTTGCGCTGCAACATTCTGGAAACGCGAAAGTGGAGCAGCTTGAAACTCGGTGATTCTAGAGAAAGAGTGTCCGAATTCCTCAAGTTCGACGATATCAAAACTGATCGGCAGAACTGATCCAACGTTGCTTTCAAAAGGTAGTTACCTCACGACGCCTGACTTTGAACTCTTTGAACCCAGCACGAGCGACTTTCAGTAATGCGCAGCCCGGCGAATGGGGGATGAGCCAGCAACGGCGGTCCTAAAAGGGCTTCCGCGACTTCCTTCCATCGCAGAGTGAAAGGTTATAGTATTTTAGCGTTAATAATTCCTTTTTGTGGGATGGGCTGCGCATTCCGGTCCCATTCACAATCGTGGGACAGGTGCATACGATTTGGCCCATACTTGCCCTCCCAGACGAGGCTGCTACCAGCTTACTCCGGAGGAATGAATGTCATTGTTGGTTTGGGTGGGCGTTGATAAAGGGACAGAGTCCCGCATTGCGCGAATGAGAATGCATTGAACATCAAAACCACCACCTCCTATTACATACAAATCACACGCGATCCACAACATATGCTACTCCGTACCCTATCCAGACGTGATTTGTGAATTATTTGTTGGTAATTACCATTAAAATTCATCTTTCTTCGTAAAATTAATGTGACAAGGCATTACCAAGTGCTCAATGGCTTTCCAAGCCTTGTACGAGCTCAACACTTGTGAATATTGAACTCAAACAATCCTTCGCTCACTGAACCTCTGGAAGTGTCATATGAGGGGAGTTAACGGGTCTGGAGAAAAACCTCGAGAAGGTAAGGTTCTTGATAAATGGTTGCCTCTTAAGGGACGATGATTCGGTGAGGAGACGTTCATCATCCTATGGAGCTTGTGAATAAATGAGCTGAATTTAACCTTCGCATTCTCTTCATCCTGTTCTATGTTTCGTCCTCACACGATTTAACACCTTGGTTTCATTGCAGTAAATCAGATAACGTGGGATGGTGCGCGCAGTGTGGATAGAGGCCTCCTTTGAAATAGGGTCGACAGCGTTTTCACCCACACGTCATGGATGGTACTCATCAGCAACTATTTTGTATTCCTTCAATATTGGGCTGCGGAGCGACACGGTAAATCGCTCCACGACAGAACTACACACGGCGTCCCTACTATGAAGGATGCATCGTGTTCGCTCTTTTGCGAAATCCTATCCTAACGACACACTCCTCTACCTGCCTTTGTATCGTTAGAACAAAGTGTGTTGCCTTCATGCAGAAAAATTCTGAGGGGGGTTCCAAATCTTTTCAACATCTATGACTGCCGACGGTGCTATAGCAGCAACAATAGTAAATCTTTCTTTTCTTGGTGCCTCTTGCCAGGCTTGAGCCCTTTGAAAATAAGGCGAACTGTGGTTTCATCATTGGGGCCCACTGCTCTTTGAAGTGGTCTCGTCTTGAACATTCCCGGTCTTGTACTTTTCACTGTTGTCGCTATTAGCACCGTCTGCACCCGTAGATGTTGAAAAGATCTGGGGCCGTATGCTATCCTCTCCCGGCCGGGGAGACGTCCCCGGCCGGGGACGCTTCCCGACCAAAATAATCCATTTCGGGGTTTGTTAAAGAAGGTCAGGTTGTTTAAGAGAGGATTCAAGGGAGTCAGGGAGTCATGAGAACACAGAATTCAGTTCTTTGCCCATAATTTCAGTGCAATCTGTTGCCTTAATTCGAACTATACCACTTGCCTTGTGAATTTTTTCTTCTCTTCTAGATTATGCCTTGTTTTTTGCCGACATGTATCTCTTTTATTTCTAATAGAGACGATTTTCGCACGATATGCTCCAAGAATCAAGATCAAATGTTATGTGGAAGAGGCAGAATTCAACCTTGAGCTTGCATTCGGCTCAAACGCACTTTTACAGGGAACACTGAGGTACTGGTACTCAAGATCTCTTCTGAAGATTTTGATTTCGAGAACAAACCTAGCTACGGTCGCTTGTTGTAGCTGTATGCAGATTCAAGCCTCCGTCGAAGAATCCTCGACGGGGGTCGCATTTGGTCCGCTGGAAGGAGGGAGGGTCTCATTGGTGGGATAGGCAGTGATCAATGGAATTTCTCAGGCTTAGGGCCCAAAGTGTAATGGGAAGATGTGATAAAATCGACTGACTGGGTTCGAACCCGAAACTAATCTAACTTAATCATCACATAAACCTCATGCATGGTACGATCCACAACGAAGCAGCCAATGTCAATAACCTTTCCATTGGTCCGCTGGCACCGACCCACGTACAAAGACACCACCGAAATTCACCCATTTACCGTGGAAAGCAGCATCCATCCACGGGTACCTCCGTCGAATACTCCAGAAACTATGGGATGAAAACGAAAAATTAGCTGAACTGGACTTCTTTCATATCTTAATACGATTACAAGAATGCAAACTGGTACTGGCGAGCCACGATGCGGACCGAGAAAGCGTTTGTATCCACTGAGAATGGGAAGAAGATCCTCATGCATGGCGCATCCCGCATCGAGGCCAGCCGAAGCCATCTACCCTCTCGTTGGTCTTTTGAGAGCAGAAGGTGCGTATTGGAGGACGCAATGGATCATTTTTCAAGGATTCCTGGGAAGATCTCGCAACTTCGACGAAAAAACTTTCCTCGAGTGGCTTCCCTCGCGATAACTCCTTTCATTTTGACATTCAGTAGCGGTCAAAAATATATGCGGTTTTGGACATAACCATAGCCTTGGCCGACGTTTACAAACTCTTTTTGTTAGTAATTTGAAGGCAACTGCTACTTCATGAAAAATGTATCTTAGCCGAGTAGGATGCAGTGTGACGGTAATAAATTATCTATCTGGAAGCCCTAAAAATGGCCGAACCTTACAAAAATTCAATTAGCCATAGAAAGCTTATAACTCAACGAAACGAGCCGTTATGCAAAAAATAGTGCGGAATAAGGCTAGTACATTATTACCCGTCCTTTGGAATCCTGACAGCACCGAAGCGCGGTGGTGATCATTTCCAGTGTTTTCAGTTAAATAATTTTTTCCACCTTCACACTGCACCCTACTCGGCTGATATACCTTCTTTCACTGTATGACAGTTGCCTTCAAAACACAAAAAAATTTGAACGAGATATGTAAAGGCTGACCAAAGTTATGGTTAAAATTCGGAACCGCATATATTTTTGACCGCTACCTTTGACTGTACATACTGTAGCATTGTTCAGCTAGTCATTTGAAAGCGGCAGCCTCGCAGACCCCGGACGACAAGATCGACTCATATGGTTAAGTTTGAAAGAAGTTATGACCACTTAAGTGAAACACTTCAAAATTTTTCGAAATTTTCCTCCACTGGATACCCATATCGAGAACTACGCAGCCATTAGGGAAATCAAGCGGCAATAAGAGTGGTCTAAGGAAGTTATCATCAAGAAAACAGTTAACAGTACCCGAAAGATGGAGTGTAAGTGAAGTTTCAAGTATTCAAAAAATGTTCAAATTTAGTATGGAGCGCAGTGGAGCGCATTACATGACTCTTATTTAGTTTCAACTTTTCTCATTTCTCTGATTTTGTCAAGAGTTTGACCCCAGTGTTTCTTTTGCTATAAGCTCTTCTTAATTTCCTTGAGGTATTGGCTCGCAATGTCTGGGTAATAGCCACAGAAATAGCGGAACCTTTTTGAAAATTCTCCTCGACGCCATGCTTGGCCCTGGTTGGATGGTCAAGCTCTACGGGCAGGTGTTAAGTCAAAGCGGGATGCAACAATGCGAGCGATGGCAGCAGATATGGTTGGTCACTACAGTACATTATCGAGGCACCTGACTTCAATTGGCATGACAAAAGGAAATAGAAGTGGATAACAGATGATTCGACCAACGAGCAATGGCCGATCTGCCTCAAGGTCTCTTCTAACCTTATTCGTCAGAAAAGCGAGCCATTTGTGGCGCGCTTGATAGCGGTAGATGGAACATGGGCTCTGAACGATAACAAGAAGCGGGGGTACGTGTGGGTTGATACGTCTTCCTCACCTCAATGTTTGTCCAAGCCACATTCCCACCCCAGAAAGACTATGTAGACTGTTTAGTGGTGTCGTAAAGGTGTATTCCACTATAGCTTTTTGCAAACTGGTCAAGCTGTTGCAGCAGACTCCTACTGTGTGATTTAGAAGTAACGTTTGAAAAGAAAACAGATGTTGCCGGCAACAGAAAAGAAAAGGTCTGTCCTGTTTCACGATAACGCCGGGCCTCATACTGCAGAACTCACGGCGAAAATTGACGCAACCAGGCATTGAAACTTTTGCACCTTCCTTCCTCTCCAGGCCTCCTCCCCACAAATTATTGCTTTTTCTGAGCTTGGATGCAACTCTGCGACAACGGGAGTTTACTGATCTGAACCATCTCGAATTTGAAAGTTCTCGTGCTCTAGATTTCACAGGAATGGAGTACTTGCTTGACAGAAACGTTGCAAAAGTATGTCAAACTAGGTGGATTTCACTTTGATGAATAAGGTTCAGTGTGAGCCCATTTGTGATATTTTGAAGTGCGCCGCTCGCTGCGGCATATCATTTTGCAGCAGCCTAATGGAAAATGGAGCTATGTATGTACATGTTGGGCCATCCCATAGTGATGTCGCTTATCCAGAGAGGAAATTTCCCTCATAAAGTCACAAGTTTGGGCGGCCTTTATATGTATGTAATCCGAAAGAGATTCAGATAAATTCAAAACAAAAAGAGATTTAGAAATCGTGTCACGCTGTTCTACAGTGAGATATGCACAGCTTTTGGTTGTCCCAAAATGGGTACGATTTTCACTCTGGTAATCACCACATTGTACCCGAGCAATCATCTGCGCGGTGGTTATAGTTAGCCTCAACCTCTTCTACCAGTCCTAATAATTGGTTGGTCGAAATCGTGACACTCTTCCTCCAAATCTGATTCTTTCGGCGGAAACTCATTGATTTTTGGCAATTTCTTTGATTCAAGGCAGGTAAATTTTCCCAATCACATCGCTGAAAGAGTGATGAAATGCTAAGAAGAGGTAGTGAGTGGGATGGGGACGCGTCATCGAATTCCTTCTCATGAAAAGTAATTTGTGAAATAGTGTCAACTGGATCCCTATTGCATGACCTGAAAATTCAGTCTGAACCGCAGTCATATCAAGGCAGCACATAAACTTAGGAGAACGTATAAGCATATGGCATAAGCATATCTATAAAGCGATGTAACAAAAAATTTAGAGATGGAAATTTTATTCCAAGTGAACATCAGTGCTTTCAAAAAAAGCAATTTGGAAAAAGAGCGACGCGAGTTTCTAGTCAACCAACTGGTGGGGCTTGCGGAAGAGCTCAGGGCTAACCATAAGAATCGGACAAATGATCAAGTGATTTTCTCTTCCTCTGAGTTTAACATAGTGATTACGGGCAACATTAGGGGGGATTCGGAAGAAAAGTAAAAGAAGTAGTGAATCCGAAAGTCGAGATACCTAGTAACGGGACAATGAAAGAAACGGATAGAAATGGCCAAAAACCCGAGAAATAGGACCCCCTTCCCACCGTTGGTTCTAGGCGCAGACGACCTTTCCGTAAAGAGGCGGATACTCGGAACGAAATTTCCATTGGCATGCTGCCAAGGAAACCCAAGGGAATGTTTGAAAATACGACAGCATCTATTCTCCGGAGTGAGCTTCGGGCTAAAACTGCGAAAGGCGCTGCAATATCTCGATCTCACCGCATATTCTTGGCCGCTCTCATCGTAGCCAACCAGGTATCACGTCGATAGGAGGCGGGGTCGATTATCGAAAGGCAGCATCTCTTATCCGTTGCACCGTTTCTAAAGCGCACTTTTTCACCGAGATTTCGCCACAAAAAGCCTTCTTAGGCTCATAGTTTTCATGTGAGTTACTTCTTTCAGGGGTTTCTCCATAACCACATTACCCCTAATGCTGTCTTTGACTAAATTGTCTGTTCGGTGAATTATTGTCGGCCAGCCTTGAAATCGACCCCATTCCAGGACACCCAAGAATTGTTTGGAGCTTTTGTACAGCAGAAAAAGTTTCAAAGATGTACAGTTTTTCTGAATGAGCAATGCTACTGCATAGTAAGGGCAGGCGCTCGTAGCTCGCGAGTCAAACGTTCTGCCCCGAAGCCAACGTTGTTCTCATGTTCAGGAGGTAGGGCTACGGCGGAACAAGTTTCTAGTCTAATCGAGACTTCGCCCAAATTCGGAAGGATCATTGAGCAAAATGAGGCCGCCATAGAGTAAGTTGTTTTTTCTTTTCCAATGCACTCAAGAAAAAGCTACTAGCTGTAACAAGGGTAAACGAAATATGTCTGAACAGGCATCCATCGCTACTCTTGACAAAAGCAAAAAAGAGCATTTCCTCGGCAAGAGTGAACACTTGCTCTTTGCTGAATGTGTTGCTGTTCATTACACAGGGTACACAGGGAGCCTTACGAGTTTCGGTCAACACCTCGACTCTGCCAAAATTTTGCCCACAGGGGTCATTCGACCTCACGTGGAAACACCACTGGCTCTATGTAGAAACTCCTGGCTGCGCGCTACGATCAGAATTACCTCATAAGGCCGTTTGGTCCGCAGATTTGGAAAGCAGATATGGAATCAGAGTCTCAAGACGCATGCGCAATGTGCACCAATTCATTGTGAATGGCCAAGCTGACCTATTGACCATCCCTTATTAGTTGCATATCGCGTATCTCACACGCACGTTATCCTTCATGCAGTTAATAATTTTGGCTGCTATATCGATGTAACGAAGAACGGGCACTAAGTGCGGCCGAAGGAGCCGAGCGTCAGCGAATCCCTCAGCATCCATCCATGTCGGTTCCAACATTGCATGTACATGAAAGAAGTCAATGATTACAGTTTTCTAGGCACGCAAATCTCTTCAGTTGTTTTGGGATCGGAGCTGAGCAGTAGTTTTCATTCAGACAGACAGATTTACCAGGCTCTATACATAATTCAATATGATGCACTTAACCAGAGCAGTTGAAATCCCTTGAGCTAAGTGAGATGGTTGAATTTCAGAAAACATGCTCTCAGCCAATCACAAATGACGACTGCCAATAATTGGGTGAACGGATACCAAAATGGTCAATATCAAGTAAAGGATAAAAACCAGTTAGTTTCGAATAGGATAGCAGTCTATGCGATGTCGAGCTAAGTTGGGGCAGCTTTGCCTCCTGGTTATAGTAATAGTGCGCGTCGTTCGCTAGTGAGTGCCCACTGGCACTTTGTACATGCGAGAACGTAAAAACTACCTTTTCAAAAATCTGCAAAAACCGTCTTGTAGAGCTCGATGAGCTGATTTGAAAAATAACATTTCATAAGAAAATCAAATGAGCACGAAGCGAGTTGTAGTGAGAAAACGAAAAAACGCGAATCCGCGTTCTCTCCACTTTTTTCGGAAAACTTAAGGCGGTGTTAGATTGAACCAAGGTCAGAGCTAGCAAGAAGGTCAATGATCAAACTCGGTGCAATTTAGGCCGCAAGAGCCCTCTATGAGATATCGAGACTATCCTATTATTCATCACGTACTGTCAACCGCGTCAGAACGAAATGTCTTCAGCAGGTTTGCTACATATTTCGCTAGCGGTTTCAAACGAGATTGCAGAGAAGAGCTAATGGCAATCGAGGACACCGCGCGGGCAGTGGCGTTATAGCTGGGCTCATTTCTTCCTTTACAACGATGTTCTTATTTGTAATGGAACTGTCATGATTCTTTTGATAACCTTCAATTGAGTGATCTAGATGTAACGAACTAATTCTTCATTCATAAAACGTATAACACGTCGATATTCATAATCTTCAATACTGCTCGGCACGTCATTTATTTCACTTTTGACTACGTGAATGCCCTGGAAATGGTTGTATTTAGAACTGCACATCTTCGTTTCACGGGTTTTGAACAGTAAGCTGGCTTGCCTGGCAGTGACGTGAAAAGCTTGAGCTTCGTGACAGTGACCACGGCCGTAACGATGAGCAAAATGACGGCCGTTACCATCAGTATGGCCACGCTGACTATCCATGGAGAGAACACCGACTCCCTGAATTTGCAGACAATCCATCGAACCGGCACACCAGGGAATGAAACTCACACCATGCAGTTGAGATCGAATTTCGTTGCACCTGCTGTCATTTCTTCTGAGAGAAATGGAACTCACTCAGCTATCCTGGGCAATTATCAATAACTGACTGTATCATATCCTCACTCACATGATTTCGATCATACAAGTGGCAACTGATCACCAAAAAATTCAGAGATTACTGGAGGATAAAATGCATCCAGTTTCAATCAGTTATGTTCGAGGATGTGTCCTGCATTTTGCGCACATCTGAAGTGCCACTATCGTTAGCACTTTGGTGTTATTTATTCCATATCACAATGGCATGGGGGACAAATTAACGAGCCG
Organism: Trichostrongylus colubriformis; assembly: GCA_963978905.1. Classification (NCBI taxonomy): domain Eukaryota; kingdom Metazoa; phylum Nematoda; class Chromadorea; order Rhabditida; family Trichostrongylidae; genus Trichostrongylus; species Trichostrongylus colubriformis. The sequence goes on from OZ022260.1 coordinate 25,186,144, forward strand.
GTAATGTGGGTGATGAGGAGTCATTCACTTGAACCATGGGTTCGGAAAGCCTATTTGCGGCGAAATCCCTCGCGAAGGGCGTGCCCCCGAGCTGTGGCAGAGGCGGCCTTTTCAGCTCGAGCCGTCTTACTGTGCTCGGTCCGCCTCCTAGCGAGTGATTGGCTGGGGTGGGAATAGAAGGTATCGCGGCCCGCTTTCTGTTTTGGCTTGAAGCGCACTCCAGAAAAGGGGTGCTTCCTCATTTCCGAACATCCCTTCGTGTTTATAACATGGCAACACGCCAATGGAACACTCGTCCGGACCACCCACCTCTTCACGGTAATGCTCCACATCGAGGATCAACGGTGGGAAAGGGACCTATTTCTCAGGTCTTTGACCATTTCCATCCTTTTTTTCTTCAGTATCCTGTGATTGGGCATCTCGACTTTCATATTCACTGCTTCTTTCACTTTTCTGCCGAATTTCCCGAAACACTGCCTTTGATTGAGCAGCCAGTGATCCGTAATCCAAGCAGAGCACCGAGTGAGCGGTACCAGGGGCATCTCTCATCACATCCGCTTCCATGAAAAAAGCTACTTATTAGGTTGGTTAATAATTAATGTGGCTTTTAATGCTGATTTTTTTTGTAGTGGAAATTGACGTTTTGACGACAAACAAAAAGGGAAGCAGTCACTGATTGCTATGATGGAAGCGCTCTCAAATAATCATCTAAACACGTTTTTGCTAAATAAAATTTTGAAAAAAGCCACATTAATTATGAAAAAACTCAATATTATGTGCTATTGTACATGACTTCGAATTCTTCAGGAGAAATGCAGAGATGTGCAAGCTACCTGTAACTGAAAGTCTCTAAGATAAGTACAAGGTGTACTACTGCGTGAGGTCCATAGATAGAATCTTCACCGCAATGTAATGATGCATTGTATTGCGCCCAGCCCTCCTAGCAATAGGAGGACTCCACTCCGCGGATTTCAGCCCCTTTTCAGTCAGTTTTCGCAAATCAGTTTTCACTAATCAGTTCCCGAACAGGTCACTGAGCTCAATGAAACTTACATATTGCATAAAATTAATGTCAGTTCTAGTAGACAGCAAAGCCACTAGAAGGGACGTGGCCCTCTCTACTTGCTTCGAGAACATTTCCAAGGAACATTGACACCTGACTGGGCCAGCAAGGGTGGCTAGTGGCTTTCAACCAAGGTGGAAATTCTGCCCTCTTCATCTTCCTGCTTCTATTGCAGCGGGTGGAACTAATTCAAGAGGAACACAACTGGTACCGAGTACAACTACAAACTCAGCGAAACAGGCTCTTATCATGCTGCGGTTACTTTCGTTCATTTCCTGGGTGATGTCCCTGGTGTGTTTTACGGATGAAGTTTTTTTTTTGAAGTATATGCTTATGCTTTTTCCATTTGCCGTTCGAGAGACATTTAACAGTCACATACCTGACGGATTAACACATACCTGACGGAGTAACAGTTCACATACACATACAACAACTCAACTGTATCTCTCGCACCATTCACCATTACCGAGCTGGGGGAGTGTCGTTTTATCTTTCTACATCAAGCCCACCACCATAATTCCTGCTCTCACCGAAATTTTCCAGTAAATGAGGTTTTTTGCAGTCGAAAATCTCCTTTTATGGAAATGGTCCACTTGTCACTAGAACTTCGAACAGGAAAACACCTCAATCGATCATTCCCAAATTGGTTAGGAATCGATCCGCGGATACGTGTGAAAACTGACAACTCTTGCCATTGCTTTAGTTGCAACCACCCAGCTTACACTTAACCATCGATCTCGACCTTTATTTGACATCCCGCTATCTCAAAGATATGACGTTCTTCAGTGAATGTGAAAACAGTTTATTAGTGATTAAAAACAACAAGAACGAATGCCGGTGGTGGCGATATTTCTATTCCTCCGGTGACTCCTCCAGAACTGCTATATTTCGCCTCCTCGTCTCTCTTACCACTGCGCAACGTTTTGGCTGAATAAGCAACATTTCAAAGCATACAGTAATACAGTGGGAAAGATCCCATTTTATCAAACTCACTAGTGTGTATATGACGAGTACCAGCAAAATAATGAAGCCGATAATGAATCGGACCATCCACAGCAGTTCCACGAGCATTTTTTCCTGACCTCCACTGGGGACAAATGGTAGAAATGGTAGTATTATGAACATCTGTAACACAGTATGTTAGTAAAAAGAAATTCAGAAAAGGCAGCAAGATGTGTGTACAGAAGAGTGAAGTAAGGTAGAACGGCAGTTGACGAGATTGGCCTCTCATGTGCTCCGCCCCCTTACGACTAGCCTTAGGTAATCTCTTTGGCTGGCAACATTATTTGAACAATGGCAAATACAAGGACGAGTAGCGGTGCTCTGCATTACCGCTTACACTGTAATAAACAACTGAACTCGTGAAATTGAACTGAAATATGTGAAGTTTTAGGTCTGTTCCTTCTCCAACCACAGACAGCAAAAATGCAGTAGTGGGCTCGTCGGTGTGGGCCAGCAATAAGGGGTACAATACATACTTAATGTTCACACATTACCTGGACTTATGCAGCTTCTCCAGAAAAAAGTAACTTCATCTGTGCATGTGTCCACTGCCTAACAGTATTTCATGAACTTTTGACTGAGAATTTTCATACTTCTTCCATGACACCCTTGATTTCTTACAGACCAGCAAGTACGCGTGCTCCAGGACCTAAGGCTGTCACTGGTACTGCCACAGTTGTCTGCCCACTGTCCATATCGCAGAAAGTCTGGATTATCTTACAAGGAAGCAGTGGTCTTTAAGAAGATGATAGCTAGTAAGGATCTAATAGTTTTCTGCTTGGCAATTCAACCTGTAGGCTTCTTCTAAAATTACTTTTCAACTGATTGATAAGTAAATAATCGTTATTATTGAGTTATCAAAGTTGTCGCGAGATATGCTAGGGGATGAAAAAATTAATTCACAACGAAGTTCAAGGTGACACATTTTTGAAGTTCTTTGAAATTCCCCTTTCGCAGTGTTAGTGGAGGATAACAGTAAACATCTAGGGAGCGAGCTGCCCTTCATAAACATGGAATATCGTGCTGACCACGAGGGGGAATTCTCACACCGCCTTCCTCTCACACGAAATTCTTGCTGGCTACCAGGTTCACGTCGCACAATCTTCTCCTTTAATCGGCAGTAGCAGGATCAATCATGGCTCGGTCAGTTAGCGAGACCTAATTCATACTCAAAGGGAGTCTTTGAGTGTATCCAACTGCACTCAAAGTATTAAAAAAAACGGTAGCGTTTTATCTGCCCTATAATAAATGGTAGAAGTAAAGCCATAAGACGTGAAGTGTTCAAAAAACCAGACTTGAAGCTCCAAATCTACCGTATCCCATGGGGATTGAGTTGCAACCAAAACCATAAACTAGAAACGAATTTTCCTCGGCTGACTTCGAATGAGCTGGTAGAGTTCAAGACTTCGGGACTTCGGCCCACAAGTCATTGGCCTATAGAAGCGATCCTATATGTAAAAGAGTTTCAAAATTCTATTTTTTGCTTTTACCGTGATTCTAGTGCCACTCAAGGATAGGTTTGGCCCATCGTAAAAGTGGGACTCCAGAAGTGGTGCTAAAATCCAAAATGATAACCATATTTGAGAGGAAATGGTACAAAAATCTCATCAGAAGTACCATTCGAAAAACACAAAAACCATCCCGGTTTTTATTTCGCACAAAAACCATCCCGCTTTTATTATGAATCATATACGCGTTCAAAAGTTGCTGAGCAATCCGGTTTTGCTTATTGCAGGTTATAAGTAGCTGGCGCCGCTCGTTTGAGAGTGCCCTCCGGTACTTTGAGGCTATGAGGAGGTCAAAGATATGATTGTGGTGCTCTCCAAAAGTTTAGTAACAGAGAGCAGAAAGTTGTTTGAGAAAGCTTGAATCATCTCAACCAGAAATTTATGCAGCATTTCGCAAGTAAATATTTTCGTACTCTTTTGAAAGCATTATAAGAGAGCAGCGATTGTCAGGTGCTGTAGAGCCGGCGGAATCTTGAAATTCTTGCCCAGGAGTTGCACCTAAACGCCTCGTGCTTGAGTTATGGGTGCACTTTAGGGAGCATACACGTCATTTTACCACACGTCATCGAATAATCCCCTTTGGCCTTCAAGATGGCAAAACCTTGAATGCAATTCAGAACTTCCCTCAATCGCACTGTACTGGAAGAAGTAATCGCAGCTGGCAGACACAGAGCTGTGTTATTTTGAGACATTCGCAACAATGCAGCACTCTACATAATTTGTGTATTTATAGCACGGTACAGGTAAGTAGTCCGAGTAGTTAAACTGAATGTCGGGAGTCGCAATGAAACCGAACTGTCTTCCATCGATTCAGATCTGGAGACCAATATAGGTCTAATCTTCCATTTCGAAATACCCCACTTAAGAAGGGGCTGTTGTTCTCGCGTTGAGGAGCTGCGCGCTTTGCCTCTGTTCGCTTCATGCGCCCGTTGATAGTGCTCATACGTCCGCACTTTACAAAGACTAATGCTGGACTGGTCCCACGTATAGTAGGTCAATTTCTAACAACTAGTTGAGTAATCTAATCGGAATATTTTTCAGTCATTTATGCAAATCGTTTGCACTAAGTTTATATGATAAATTAAAAGCACACCTCGCGATAAATTGTGAGAGTTATCGCGCGTATTACTGGACGTAAAGGCCCTGCTCTACCCACCAGTGAAGAAAAATGCATCAAATCTGCTCACAACCACCAAAAATAAAGCCCCTGTACTCAGTCCTCGTACGAGTATTGGAGATTGTAGAAATGTTTTTGCTAGATGATATCACGCAAAATGTTACCATATCACCTGTACTTCCCTATTGAAGCTGCCTTCACTATTGAAATCGCTGCCTTATCTTGTCTTATCGCAAGTATCCTTCTCCACGTAAGAGCCAAGTTGGGAATTCGTTCGTCTGAGGTCAGATGTGGTTCGGCTCGGGGCTCAACTCGGCTCGGGTAGAGCGCACCCATCGCCGCGAAGATGCACGATCAAGACGCAACAAGGGTACAGCTTGATCGCCTAACTTAGGACCTATTTACCCCAAGAAAATTAGCCACTAATGGGATTATCGCATGGTGTGCCTTTAAATGAATAATGCTATCTCAAACATGCCTGCCTTCCTACCTTTACTGATGAGCCCACAGTCCGGTTATCTCTGTGTTTTGTCTTCGTCTAGGGGCGCGTGCGAAACGGGTATTGAACTAGTATTATACCATAGCTTTAAAGAGGACTGAGTTACTTCGAAGGAAGCCAGTCTAGAAAATCTTTTTCTTCGAATCGGTGCGTCTCGCACGAGTTTTTAAAAAAGTTATCCATTGTGTCCGAGATGCCTCCTATACATACTTTGTCCTCAAGGGTCCCTACCCTTTAACTCCGTTTATCTTTTGCGTTGTCCATGCGTTATTCTCTCAGGAATATCGTCTTGACCACTTATCTTTTCAAAAATTGTGTATTACTTTGTTTTCTATACGTGGAGGGTCGCATTCCGTATGTCATTTGAGTTTTTGAGTGGAGAATAAACTAATTATTGGTTTCAGGTTTGAACCTAGTAGCCAGTTTTATTACTTCTCCTCACTACCCCTTGGACCCTCAGGCCGAAAACTTCCGTTGATCACTGTTCACCTCAACGAGCACGATCTTCCCTCCGCCCTCCCAGTGGACCGAACACGACCCCCTCTTGAAAATTCCTCGACGGAGGCTTGACCTTGCTCATAACTCGGCATATCGCCTCAGCTCAAATCCCTCTCGCGTGAGTGGCGGTGACAACCAGCCACTCAAGACAGCCCTTCCGGGCTTTTCAAAAATTGGCAGGGAGGCTGACCCTTGTTCCCCGGTTCGCCTGGGGACCCGAGGGTACCCGCCTCGCGAGCTCACCGGTTCACCTGCCCGTTCGGGATTATAGTGGCAACTGCCACCCGTCCCCTTCAGAACCACGGGTTCCTCAGGGAACTAGGACAGGCACAAAGCGCTCATGGGAGCGATACTCCCAATCACGCCTCACCAATCCCTGGAAGTGTCAGGAGCACGTACTACGACAGCGTCGAAAGAGCCCGTTCTTTTAGTGTTCCGTATATTGCGCGGGTTTGACTGATTTTAAATGATGCGCGCGAGTCTTTCACATTTCATGTTGCTTTACCAATTTATAGGATAAATTGGATAGTCGGAATCGAAGAGACTCGGACACGAAAAGAGTGGAAGCTTCTAACTTGTATTCACAGAGCAACGATAATAACAGTTCGCCATATCTTCCCGTACCCTTCCAAAGTACTCGAATGAGTAATACATACACCGAAATAGCACCGCATGGATCGATATATTGGATTAGGTTTTTTGTACAACACATCTAAGACCAAAATCTTAAAATCATGTGTTGTTCCCAAAGAGGGAACAACACATGATTTTAAGATTTTGGTCTTAGCCCTATTATGCACGGTGGTGCCTAGAGGCTCTCATCGACCTCTGTGGTCAGGAGTTCTTCATAAGCAGAGCCGAGTTTCCATTTCCAGTGCCCTACACGCTATGGCCGTGGGAAATTACGCTGTGTTACACTCTGCTTCAGGCTGACGCAAACATTATATCCTCTCTTATGCTCGCAAAGATGGCAAAGTAATGGCAGATTAGGAGCGCCACCTTAGGACTATTCAACCGACACGCGGAATGGGTCACCGAGCGTAAAAAGTTATTTGTTGATCCCGTTGTGGACTGGAGCGTTACAGGACGAGAAAACAATGTACGATTCGAAACATGGATAACCTGGGTAACCACGCGTGTCGCCTGATTGCACCACCCCCCCTAACCTGTAAGGCTGCCACTTGGACCATCACGATATGTCCAATCGTCAATAATCTTTGATTCCTGCGGCAACGCGACAGATAATATCGATTATTATTTTGAGTCTCGCAGTGGTTGCCATGATAAGTTTCGGAGACCAGACATTTCATCAAAACTGTGAAGAGAAAGTCCAGCAAAAGGCACACCTTCGAACAGAAGGAGGTGGGAGCAGGTGCGAACGTACCTGGTATTTATACGTGCTGGAATACCGTGTTAATCGTTTCTGCATTTGCCACTTTATAACTGTACCGTGTGAGAAACATAAAGTTGTTGACGCTTCGGTATTTTTGCGGTTCACTTCTTTGTAGCATGTACCGCGGGGGTATTCCACCGAACTTCTAAAAAGCGGAGTGGTGCGCTGGAAAAGGGTTAACCATAGACAACTGAGGAAACGAATGAATTGAGTTCACCAAGCTCAAACTGAAATTTCACGTTTCCCATTTCGTAAAAAACTGGTTGAGCAGATTTCTTTGATGGTTTCTTGCAGTACACCGTTTACCGGAGCTTCGAAGAAGCTATGTATGGCTCTCCATCGAGCATCCTTAAACCCCATATGAGGGCAACAATTTATCGAACAGCCCTTCCTTCCTGAGATTCTCATCCGGACCCATTATCCTACATAACCCGGCTGACACTTCCAAAACTGAGAGCGAATGAAGCGAATTCGTTCCCAAAGAGGGAAATGACGCCATCAGTGTGAGGATTCTTAAAGCAAATATTCTACTGTGAATCAGTGACGTTCAGCAAGGAACATACGGTGGTCAGGTCCGTGAAAAGTAAGTGTCGAGACGTGGGTCAAGAGCGTGAAGCACAGTAAAGATACTACTGAGGTAACGCCATCTTAAAACCAAGAAAGCGCAACCAAATATTAGTCGGCGTATATAGCAGCCGTAGAGAGGGCCTGATTTGGTAGGCAGCTATGATCCTACTTCCGCACGTTTTCGATTGTGTAGAAAAAAAGGAGACAATTCCTTGAAAAGCGGGATCGCCAACGTATATAGCACAGGGACACTGCTGGAGCTACTAACGCACACCAGTCATAAGGACTCTAAAAAGACTCCTAAGCACTATGAACAAACTTAATGCTCTCCATCTCCTCTTTCATGCCTTAGCAGTGTGACGAGGACCTAATGGTCTCCAGATCTAAAGGGTTGTGGGAAATACGAGCAGTTTTTCTCACGACTTCTACATCTATAATATTAGGTCTGTGCAGAATAAGTGGCCAAAACGGACTACTTTTTTCAAAACGCCATAACTTCGCCCAGACACAACTTTATTTGTCGAAATTAAAACCATTCGATTCTACACAACATTGCCAACGATCTGGTAAAGAAAGTATGCCACCATGACCAAATTCTGGATTGCGAAAATTAATGAAGTCAACGATGGCATTTTCAACATGCATCGTTTCGGCGAACTCCTTCTGATGCAAGTTTGCATCGAGTGCATCGAGATCAGTTTCTGCCGGGTGACTTGCGAACTGTGGGGTTTTGCGTTGTTTTGCGCACCCAGTAAAAAAATGATGCAGTTAGGCATCGAGTCTCTCCCTCACCCCGCTTATTCCCCACATATCCCTGACGGATTACCACTTTTTCCGGGTTCTCGATGCAAACCTGCGGCAGAAAAATTATGCACGGTAAAAATGCCATTCTTGACTTTATTGATTCTAGCAATCCAAATTTGATCATGATGACATATTTTCTTGACCAGATCGTTGGCGAAATTCCGTAGATTGGAATGGTTTTTGATTCAACAAGTAAACTTGTGCCTGAGCGAAGTTATGAGCACTTATGTTTTGGCCATTTATTCTGCACACACCTAATAGTTTACCTGTACTTGCCTGTGCCGCTCTTTCTAGACACTCAGACAGTGTTTTTGTAATGCAACTCTACGGGGGAGGGTATTGTAATGCAACTCTACGGGGGAGGGAAGGGGACCAAAAAAGGGTTTCTTTGCTCACGGCTTCCATCCGCCCAGAAAACAGGACAGAGGGTAATAAAAGAGATAATAGTAGTAAGGGGCAAAATATTCACCAAACGTATTCCATATTCGAAGGGGGCTATTCCTCATCACTTTCGCCGTCATGGAATACGAAGTCATCAGACGGCGCCGTCGGGCTCCAGAGCACCTACGGGCCCATAAACTCCCTAAAACAGCGGAGCCCATTTCCGCGGTGGCTCTCGTGGGAAACCTCTCAGAGACTGTCCTTCGTTCATGGGAGGTTTCTGAGCCCCTCTAAACGGACAACGCTGCTAGAAGTCATGTTTCATGCTTCGAACCCGCTTCCGGAAGGGATTCCTTGGTAAAGACACGCTTTGGTTCTTGGAAACGGAACGAGGGGCGCTAGGAACCCGGAGAGAACAGAATATTTAAGGGCACCACCCAATCCGAATCCCCTCAACTACCCAATTTGGACATCGTAGTAGCAAGGTCGTATGAGAAGGTGATGAAATTACAGATTAAACCTAGTTCAGACAACGCATTATGGTGGTTTGGCAAAGCCCCGATCCTTCCTGTACAGAGGGTTGCTACGGGGTTTAGTGATGTTGTGAAGTGTGCTCCTAAGATTGGAGACGAAAATATTACTTGGTCAGAATATGGTGAAATTTGACGATTTAGTGTTGAAGTGGAAGAGGAAAAGTGTCGCTTTTCTGTGCTCATCCCACTCTACCTTCTGATTTCAAATAATCTTCAAGAATGTGTCACCTTGAGGCTCAACGTGGTTTTTGGTTAACATAGGTATAATTACTATTTCCACCCGATGCTCATCTTGGGATTCGTCAGCATCTCCCTCAGCATTTTCTCACCTAAATACTATTAGGTTGTTCCAAAAGTCTTGTCGGATTTTTTTTTTCGATTATTAATTTTTGTTATTAATTCTTCCAACAAGCAACAATTAGGCAACAACGTATTCACCATTGTTATCGACAACAACCTGCCACCTCATATGTAGATCGTTGTTTCCCTCCTCCCAGAACTCTGGGTTCTGAGAGTCGATGATGTCAGCGATCGCCTTTTCAAGCAGTCATAATCAACGAATTTTCTCTTGGCCAAGAAGGATTCAGTAGGATGGGGAAGGTGATAGTCAGAAGGGACAATTTCTGGGGAGTATGGCGGGTGGGGCAGGACACCCCAGCCGAGCTCCTGCAGCTTGGCCTGGGTACTCTTCGCGATGTGGGAGCTGTCGTTGTCATGAAGGCGGACCTTTTCCGTCGCTTTTCTGAAATAGCGACAGCGAACTGCTGGAGCTGGTGGGAGCATACGGCAGCGGTGACTGTCTCGCCTTGTACCAGCACATTGGAAAAGCATTCCTTCCGCGTCTCAGTAGGAAAGGGTTTCAACTGAGCGTGAAACTTTGAAATGAGACCATGGGGATCAATAGAGCTATGAACGCTGATTATAACTGTGAAAACCAAAATTGCTGAAGGGCATTCTGAAGCGAGTTGTGAGGGGTCTAAGTTTCAGATCCAACTTCGGAAAATTAGGGGTGGCCAGGGGGTAAAGTGGTACTTTTTGAATTTTCTTCGACAAAAATTGCTGCAACCTGAACTAGATAACCTACACGTACCTGTTACACTTGCCCGTCGCACTAAACGTGCGAAACAAGCGTCAAATAAGAGCAATTCCTAGGCAAGGGTCAACGACTTATCCTTTGTTCATTGTGCTGCCACCTAATAGCTCGTGAAATTTTCCGAAATTTGGTCAAGGTCTCGAACTGCCTAAAAACTTGTCCATCGGGGTAAAATGACTCCCTTAACACGAAAATCACACTGGTTTTGTGCGACAAGGACTGGCTCGCGCGTTATGGGCTTCCGAACGTAGTATTCATATTCAAGTAAACGTGTAGGCATTGAAACACAAAATGCAAAAATTCTTCACCGGCGGGGATCGAACCCTAGAACCCTTTCCTGCAGTTCGAACACCACCAGTGAGCCACGGTGGCCGTTGCTAGCCTCTCGCAATGGCCGTGCTGATGGCAAAGTGCCTCGCTAATGACGTGTCACAGGCAAACTTTGACATCTCGTAACTCGCTTCAAAATGCCCTTCAGCAATTTCGGTTTCCGCAACTATAAACAGCGTTCGAAGCTCTATCGATCCTCTTCCCGAGTCTTATTTCAAAGTTTCACGGTCAGCTGAAACCCTTTCTTAGTCAGAAGTAGCAGTCCTTCCATCAATCTCGCCGTTGCCGAAGCTGATGAACCAGCGGCGCACGGTCTTGTAGCTCACACATCCCTTGTCCAATGCAGCGTTGATGGAGTGGCAAGCTTCCGTCGCTTTGGTGCCGCAAGACCGCTCATAATAGATGACACCGCGAGTTGGGTGCCTCGAAGTAAACAAGAGTTATTGTTTTTTTCTTTGAGAAAATTCTACAAGACTTTTGTGACAACGTAATATTATCTAGTCCGAGTAGTTGAAATTTGACTTATTTGGTGTTGAAGTGGAAGAGGAAAAGAGACTCTTTTGCTCCTCCTACTTTCCTTCCCGACTTCAAATGATTTTCAAGAATGTGTCACCTTGAGGCTTAACGTGAATTTTTGAATAACGTAGGTATCATTTCTATAATATTTCCACCCGATGCTCATAATGAAATTCGTGTACCTCCCACAGCATTTTTCAACACCCAAAATATCTCGCAACAATTAGTTATGGCAAATTAAACACTTGGTTGAAAAAAATTGACTAGTAAATAAATACTTGCAAGTGGAGCCTGAAAGGTTAGAGAACTATTAGAATTGACTTCCTGGCGAAGATTTCAAGTGTTCCGCCTGTTTTACAGCACCTCACGATTGTTGCTCAGTTAATGCTTTCAAACGAGAACGAATGTTTACTTACGAAATGCTACATAAAGGTCTGGTAGCTGATCGCGTACGGATTTCGAGATAATTTGAGATGATCGAGGCAACTTAATCAACTTTTTGCTCACTATTACTAAACTTTTAAAACCTTAGAATCATATCTCTGACCTCCTCACAGTCTCACAGTACCGGAGGGCACTCCCTAACGACGGCGCCAGGCAGTTGTAACCTGCAAAAAGCAAAACTGAATTGCTCAGCAACTTTTGAACGCGTATGTGATATGTTCAAAATGGTTTAGAATGTTTAAAATAAAAAGCGGATGGTATCTGAATTTTTCAGATGGCACTTACATATGATGAGATTTTTGTAGCATTTTCTCTTAAATATGGTTATCAATTTGAACTAGCACCACTTCTGGAGTCCCACTTTTACGATGGGCTAAACCTGTCTTGTAATGGTCCTTGAATCACAATAAAAGCAAAAAACAGAATTTTGAAGTTCTTTCACATATAGGATCGTTTTCATCGCCAATGACTTGTGGGCTGGATGTGAGCTTGAACTCTACCAGCTCATTCGATGTCAGCCGAGGAAAATTCGGTTTCTGGTTTATGGTTTGGTTGCAATTCGATCCTCATGGGATATAGTAGATGGATCTTTAAGCTCTTTTTTGCATTAGTCACGCCTTATGGCGTTACTTCTAGCTTTTTTATGGGGCAGATGAAACGCTACCGATTTGTTTCAATATTTCAAGGGCAGTAAGATAGTCTCGCTAGCTGGTTGTGCCAAGATTTTTCCTGCTACTGCCAAACAAAAGGGAAGATTGTGCGACGACTGTCTCGTCTCGGTCTGAGGGTCCAAAGAGTAAAGAGGAGAAGTGATAAAACTGGCTGCTGGGTTCAAACTCGAAGCAAATATTTAATTTATTCTTCGCTTGAAAACTCGAATGACATACAGAAAGCAGCCATCCACGAATAGAAAGTAAGTAAGACACAATTTTTGAGAGATAAGTGGTTAAGACCATAAGAAACGGAGACAAAGGGTTCACGGCTTCCTCGGTCGTGCTGAAATTGTGGGCTCTAAAAATGTGTCGTGTTTCTGCAACCAAAAGCGCATAACTTAGGTTGTGGTGCGAGGTCAACACTATATACCTCTTGCACAGTTTACGATTTCAAGATGGCCACAGTAATAGTGAACACTTTAACCTGATCTCATGCATGGCGCGACTCACAACGAAGCCTTCAGCACCAAAAGCCCTTCATCAATCGCCACTATGGTGATTGATGAAGGGAGCTCGTTCCCAACATGTTTGCTGTTATCCTCCAGTAACACCGCGAATGGGGAACTTCCAAAGAACTTCAAAAATGTGTCACCTTGGTGTTCACTGTGAATTTATCTGATAATCCCACAGCAGCTTTCAACTCCCCGCATATCTCGCGACAGCTCATTTTGATAACTCAACCACAATCGATTATTGACTAATAACTAGTTAAAAAGTTATTTTAGAGGAATTGCAGCTTAAACTGCCTAGCAGAAAACGCCATGTCATGGAAGAAGAGTGGAAATTCTCAGTCATAAGTCATCAAACATTGTTAGAGCAGTGGTCAGACCCACAGACATTTTGGCTGTCTGTGGTTGGAGAAGGAACAGACTCAAAACTTCACATATTTCAGTTGAATTCGTGTGTGCAGTTGTTCATTGCAGTGTAAGAGGTAATGCAGGGGCACCGCTAATTGTCTTTATATTGCTGCTATTGTTCAAACAGTGTGCCAGCCAAAGAGATTACCTGAGGATAGTCGTAAAGGGGCGGAGCTGAAGTGAGGCCTATTTCGTCATTTGCCTTTCAACCTCACTTCACTCTCCTGTCCTGCTGCCTTTTCTGAGTTTCTGATTTACTAAGTGTGTGTACTTATTAACTGTACTACTGTGTCACAGATGGTCACAATACCACCGTTCCTACCATTTGTCCCCATTGAGAAAAGAACCAGTCAGGAAAAAATGCTCTTGGAGCTGCTCTGGATGGTGCGATTTATTTTCGGATTCATTATTTCGCTACTCCTCATATGGACACTGGTGAGTTTGATAGAATGGGATCTTTTCACTGTATTACTGTATGTTTTGAAATGTTGCTTATTCAGCAAAAATGCTGCGCAGTGGTAAGAAAGACGAAGCAGCTAGGTAGAGCACTTCTGGAAGAGTCAATGGGGGGGATAGAAGATCGCCACCACCGTCATTCGTTGTTGTTGTTTTTAATCAGTGATAAACTGTTTTTCAAATTCACTGAAAACGCATACCTTTGAGAGCGCGGGACATCAACTTAAGTTTGGGATCCGTTGCCAAGTTAGGAGTGATCGATTCAAGGTGTTTTCCAGATCGAAGTTCTAATGACAAGTGGACCAGTTCCACATAAAAGGAAATTTCCCATTAGTTAGTTGTTGCCATTAGTTGAAATATCTGATCTGGTGGAAAATGAACCCTTCATGTATTCCACTTTCATCCGTGTTTTTTTTTGAAAACTTACCATTTGGTTGTCCGACAAGTTGGGTTGGTTTTTACAAAACTAGTTTTTCGACCAAAATTAGATAATTTCTGACAGGTTTTTCGAATCTTCTGAACTCAAATCTCTTTGAGACCAAACCACCGAACGGTGATTCTAGAGAAAGAGTGTCCAAATTCATCAAATTCGACGATATCAAAACTGATCATCGGAACTGACCCAACGTTGTTATCAAAAGGTACTTACCTCACGTCGCCTGACTTTGAACTCTTTGAACCCAGCACGAGCGACTTTCAGCAGAACGCAGCACGGCGCATGGGGATGAGCCGGCAACGGCGGTCCTGAAAGGCCATCCGCGACTTCCCTACATCGCACAGTGAAAGATAGTATTTCAGCGTCAATAGTTCCTTTCTGTGGGATGGGCTGCGCATTCCGGTCCCATTCAGAATCGTGAGACAGGTGCATATGATTTGGCCTATACCTGCCCTCGCAGACGAGGCTGCTACCAGCCTATTCCGGAGGAATGGATGTCATTGTTGGCTTGATTGGGCGTTGATAAAGGAATAGATTCCCGCATTGCGCGAATGAGACTGCATTGAACATTAAAACTACCACCTCCTACTTCATACATATCACACGCGATCCACAACATACCCATGAAGACGTGATTTGTGAATTATTTGTTCGTAATTACCATTCAAATTCATCTTTCTTTGTAAAATTAATGTGACAAGGCATTCATTACCAAGTGCTCAATGGTTTTCCAAGCCTTGTACGAGCGGAACACTTGTGAATACTGTACTCAAACAATCCTTCGCTCACTGAACCTTTGGGAGTGTCATATGAGGTGGGTTAACGGGTCTGGAGAAAAGCCTCGAGAAGGTAACGTTCTTGATAGATGGTTGCCTCATAAGGGGACGAGGGCATTTGGTGAGGAGACGTTCATCATCCTCTGGAGCTTGTGAATGAATGAGCTGAATTTAACCTTCGCATTCTCTTCATCCTGTTCTATGTTTCGTCCTCACACGATTCAACCCCTTGGTTTCATTGCAGTAAATCAGATAACGTGGGATGGTGCGCGCGGTGTGGATAGGGGCCTCCTTTGAAATAGGGTCGACAGCGTTTTCACCCACACGTCATGGATGGTACTCATCAGCAACTATTTTGTATTCCTTCAATATTGGGCTGCGGAGCGCTTTCTGTCTTTGAATCCCTAGTCCCACAAATTTTGGAGATAGACGGACCACTTCTACGCGCTTCACCTTACGTTATGAACCATGAGATAAAGCGGCTGAATTTTTCACGTCCACAAACGTAGTTACTCAATGAGTTTGAATCATTGGGACGGGTTTTGCAACCACCATGCGAGCGAGCTGGGGCGCCATGGGTAGTTGCCGCAGGACACGGTAAATCGCTCCACGACGGAACTACACACGGCGCCTCTACTAGGACGCATCGTGTTCGCTCCGTGGCGAAATCTGTCCAAACGACACACTCCTCTACCTGCCTGTGTATCGTTAGAACAAAGTGCTGTTGCGGTCATGCAGAAAAAATTCTGAAGGGAAGAAATCGTACTCATACCAAATTTATGGGAAGATGGCCCGAATTTTATGCTGACGACGGTCTCTTAGGTCATGTTATGAGAACCCTGCAGCGTTTGTGATCTCATGCAGGTGAATCTCGCTCGTACTAGGTTGTTGCAAAATAATCCATTTCGGGGTTTGTTAAAGAAGGTCAGGTTGTTTAAGAGAGGATTTGAGGGAGTCATGGGCACATAGTGTTCTAGTACACTACCCATGATTTTAATGAAATCTGTTGCCTTAAATCAAACGTTGCCACTTGCCCTTGCATTCGGCTCAAACGCACTTCTACAGCGAACATTAAAGTACTGGTACTCGAGCTCTCTTCCGCAGATTTTGACTTCGAGAACAAACGTGGCTATGGTAGCTTGTAGTGGCTGTACGCAGGCTCAGGCCTTCGTCGAGGAATCCTCGATGGGGGTAGTATTTGGTCCACTGGGAGGGGAGGGGGTATACTCGGTACAACGGATTTCTCAGGCTGATGGTCCAAAAAATAAAGGGGGAGATGTGACAAAAGTGACTAACTGGGTTCTAAACCGAAATCAATTTAACTCAGTCATCATGGAAACCTCATGCATGATGCGATCCACAACGAACAGCCAATGTCAATAACCCTGCGGTGACCTCGCAGACCCTCAACAGCAAAACACCCATATAGTTAATTTGAAGAGAGTTATTACCATTTGAAGCGAAACTTCAAAATTTTTCAGAATTCCCCTCCAGTGGATACCCACATCGAGAATCACGCATTAGGGAAATCAAGCGGCATTTACATTGGTATAAGGAAGTCATTAAGAAAACAGTCCACAGTACTCCAATAGGTGGAGTGTAAGTAAAGCTTCGAGTATTCAAAAAATGTGCAAATTTAGTATAGGGCATAGTGGAGCGATTTACATGACTCCTATTTAGTGTCTATCTTTCCTTATTGCTCACATTTGATCAGGACATTTTCCTTGACGTACTGGCTCGCATTGGTTGGGTAGAAATCACAGAAATGGCAGAACCTGAAGAAGGGGGACGTATTTATAGAGGCCACCTTTTTTTTTGGGGGGGGCCTACTTATTGAAAATTTTCCTCAACGCCATGCTTGATTCTGGCTGGATGCTCAAGCTCTACGTGGAGGTGTTGAGTCAAAGCGGGATGCAACAGTGCGAGCGATGGCAGCAGATATGTTTGGTCACTACAGTACAGTATCGAGGCATCTGACTTCAGTTAGCATGGCAAAGGAAACAGAAGTGGATAACTGAAGATTTGACCAACGAGCGATGGCCGATCTGCCTCAAGGTCTCTTCTAACCTTATTCGTCAGAAAAACGAACCATCTGTCGAGCGCTTTATAACCGTAGATGGAATAAGGGTTCTAAACAATAACAAGAAGCGAGGATACGTGTGGGTTAGTGAGTCTTGCTCATCTCAATAATTGTCCAAGCCACATCCCCACCTCAGAAAGGTGGACTGTTCAGTGGTGTCGTAAAGGTGTGATCCACTATAGCTCTCTGCAAGCTCTGTGTGATTTAGAAAAAACTTTTGAAAAGAAAACAGATTTTGCCGGCAACAGAAAAGAAGAGGTCTGTCCTGTTTCAAGATAACACCGCGCCTCATACTGCAAAACTCACAGCGAAAATTGTCGCAACTAGGCATCAAAGTTTTCCCGCACCTTCCTTCCTCTCCGGGCCTCCTCCCCACAAATTACTTTTCTGAGCTTGGGACTGATCTGGACCATTTCGAAATGGCTTTCAAAAAGTTCTCGTGATTTAGATTTCACGGGAATGGAATACTTGCTTGACAGAAACGGTGAGGAAGGTGTGTCAAATTAGACTGACTTCGCTTTGATGAATAAGGTTTAGTATGAACCTAGTTATGATGTTTTGAAGTGCGCCGCTCCTTGCGGCAGATCTTTTTGTACAACCTCATGGAGCTATGTACAGGAGGTGCCAAAAAAAGTAATTTTGTCTTCTCCACTTTCAACCTCATTTTAGTCGAACTACAGCAGATTCTATCAAGGTAATTTCATCAGCAGACTCGAGAGCAGACCTCACTCTATCCGTGGCAGCCTTCTGCACGAGCAGGAAAGAGTGAACAAGATGTGTCACCTCAACTGGGTGAAATCCGAAATTTTGTCGCCCTCGTTCACAACCTTGACTGGGTGGTGTTCTTTGAGATCCCATTTTTTTCGGGTTCCCAGCGCCCTTCGTTTCCAAGAGCCAAAACGTGTCCTCACCACTGAAACCCCTCCGGATGCGGATTTGAGGCATGAAAATGATACTTTGGATCATAACAGCCTTGTCCAAGCGGCAGGGGCTCTGTGACTTCCATGAACCGAAGGGCCAATCCTCAGGAAGCTTCCCATAAAAGACCTACCGCGGAGCCTGGCTTCACTGTTTTAAAGGCATATTCCAGGATTACTGGGATATCACATCTCCTGTCATGGATGGATAGTTCGACTCAAGCCACGTAGGCTGTGCCTTCACCGAGGCATGGGTGTCAGCTCCTGGAGCGTGCAGAGCCAAAGAATCCAGCGCAACAGCTCGGCCCCACCCACCCCAGCCGGGGGTCTGCCTTTACTCTTTTACCCCTATCTTTGACATAGGTAGACCAGCCACGTAGCCAAGATTTTGGAATTGGCAGTAAACCAATCGTCTCGTGAAGTAAACCCACTACTGAGTGACCTGAACCCACCTAAGCACCGGAACACTTGCAACACACCCTCGGCTGGGGTGGGCGGGGCCGAGCTGTTGCGGCAGGAGATGGAGATACATCTACTACATCCACGGCAGGAGATGTGATGTCCCAATAATCCTGGAATGTGCCTTTAAGTAGACCTTGATACTGTAGATACTCCGAAACCCGACTGCGCCGAATGGAAGCTCCATATTTTTTTAAAGGTGAACGTAGGGAGCCACATCTTGTCCCTGCTTTCAGAGGAACATATCGGGTATATTTTGCCCCAATACTTTTATCTCTTTCGTTTCCCTATGTTTTGTATAATTGGCAGATGTGAGTCGTGAGCAAAATTACTTTTTTTGGCACCCCCCTGTACATGATAGAAGTCAATGATTATAGTTTTTTAGGCATGCAAATCTCCTCAGTGGTTTCGGGATCGGAACTGAGCAGTAGTTTCAGACAGACAGATTCAGCAGGCTCTATACATAATTCAGTAATGGTGCACCTAACCAATGCAGTTGAAATCCCTTAAGCTATGTAAGATCGTTGAATTTTAGAAATCATGCTCTCAGCCAATCACAAATGATGACTGTCAATAATTGGGTGAACTGATACAAAATGGTCATCAACCGTAAAGGATAAAAACCAGTTAGTTTTAGGATTAGGATAGGGCGCTCATGTACTATGGGGGTGGCACTCAAAAACTTTTGAAATTACTATAGACAATTAATTCCATTACAAACCTTCGAAGCTTGTAATATCAACGCGTCCGATTGTCATTGGGATGTTTTTATTTTATAATGCTGAAAGTAAATATACAAACAAAATCCTGCCTGCCATTGATGATCTCCCGTGTCTGAAGTCCCCACCCCCCCCCCCCCCCCCCCCAAGCCTTAGGCTAAATGCTTGGTCCTACTTATTTCATTGTCTCTTTTCTGTTCGTTGGGTTTCTATGCGTGACTATTCTAGTATGATGTTTTTTGATGTGGTAGAATGTACTAAGATATCAATGTAACGAATGTGGTTTTTGCCTTAGCCTTGAGGGGGAAGGAGTTTCGGGATGGGTGAATGTATTTTGGTGGAGCAAGTATTTTTTAAAATCCTTTTTCTGGTTGAAAACACTCTCCGGAGCAAATTCCAACTTCTCTCTTCGTAGAACCTCGGCATCGATATTAGTTTATCTTAAATCTTGAGCCACCTTTAGGCCTTTGAGGAAGACGATCTGGTCGAAACGTTAGGCCTCAAATAAGTATTCCACCTAACAACCTCGTTGGCATAACAGAGAATTACAAACTCTCCGGAGCTCCTTTTTGACCTCTCAGGGTGAGGAAAAACTTTCCGCTACCTAGAAATTGTTCTTGACTGCCACCCCCATAGTACAAGAGCGCCTAGGATAGCAGCTCTATGCGTTGTCGAGGTAAGTTGGGGCAGCTTGCCTCCTGGTTATAATAGTAGTGCGCGTCGTTCGCTGGTGAGTGCCCACTGGCACTTTGTACAAGCGAGAACGTAAAAACTACCTTTTCAAAAATTTGCAAAAACCATCTTGTAGAGCTCGATGAGTTGATTTGAAAACTGTTCGTTTATAAGAAAATCAAATGAGCACGAAGCGAGTTATAGTGAGAAAACGAAAAAACGCGGATTTTTCGCGCTTTTTTCGGAAAACTTCAGGCGAGTATTGGATTGAACTAGGGCCAGAGCTAGTGAAGAAGGTTGATGATCAATTTCGGTGCAACTTGGGCCACAGGAAGACCTCTATGAGATACCGAGACCATCCCCACATTCATCGCGTATTGCCCGTGGCGTTAGAACAAAGTGTCTTTATCAGGTGTGCTATTTCATTAGCGGGGTCAAACAAGATTGCAAAGAAGAGCCAAAGGCCCTCGAGGACACCGGGCGGGCAGTGGCGTTATAGCTGGGCTCATTTCCTCCTTTACAACGATGTTCTTATTTTTTTTTTGGAACTGTCATGATTCTTTTGATAACCTTCAATTGAGTAAACTAGATGTAACGAAATAATTCTTCATTGATAAAACGTATAACACGTCGATATTCATAATCTTCAATACTGCTCGGCACATCATTTATTTCACTTCTGACTGCGCGAATGCCCTGCAGAAATGGTTGTATTTAGAGCTGCACATCTTCGTTTCATAGGTTTTGAACAGTAAGCTGGCTTGCCTGGCAGTGACGTGAAGAGCTTGAGCTTTGTCACAGTGACCACGGCCGTGACGACGAGCAAAATGACGGCCGTTACCATCAGTATGGCCACGCTGACTATCCATGGAGAGAACACCGACTCCCTGAATTTGCAGACAATCCTTCGAACCGGCACACTAACAGGGAATGAGACTCACACCATGCAGTTGAGATCGAATTTCGTTGCACCTGCTGTCATTTCTTCTGAGAGGAATGGAACACACTCAGGTGCCTGGGCATCAATGACTGGCTGTATCATATCCTCATCCACATGTTTCCATCATAAAGTGGCAACTATTCATCAAAAAATTCAAAGATTACTGAAGGATAAAATGCATCTGACGTTAGACACTTAAGTTTGAGGATGTGTCTCGCATTTCGCGCACATTTAAACTGCCAGTATCGTTGGCATATTGGTGCTATTCATTCCATATCACAATGTCTTGGGGGACAATTTGATGAGCCCAAAGGAAAACTGGACTCAAATGAGCAGCCACTGATCCGTTATTTCAGCAGAGCACCAAGTTAGCGGTACCAGGGCCATCTCTCATTACTCCCGCTTCCAAAAAAGCCTACTTCATGGGTTGGTGCATAACTAATCCGACTCTTTAATGCCGCATTTTCTTTGTAGTAGAAATCTTCGCTTTGATGACAAACAAAAGGGAAGCAGTCCCTGATTGCGATGATGGAAGCACTCTCGGGTGTAGGTTGGGACACACGAGCCTAGGCCTCAGCCTGTGACCCTGTGGCCTTTGTACTGATAAATTCTTCAGACAATTTGTTCATGTAAATCCTATACTCCTTGCACGTCTGTTGTTGTTTTGATGAATGATGATGATATAGAAGATGTGTATGATGATTCGAGAGTTGTGCCATGGCATTGCGTGACCTAGTGACCCTTCTGACCGTGTGTCCTAGCCGTTACCCAAGCATTCTCAAACAATCATCCAAACACGTTGCTAAATTTTATTATTGTTTTTGCTAAATGAAATTGTTGAAAGAGCGGCATTAATTATGACCCACTCAATATTACCCGCTATTGTACATGACTTCGCATTCTTCAGGAGATATACAGAGATGTGCATGCTGCCCGTAACTAAAGGTCTCTAAGAAAGTAGAATATTGAGAGAAAATGGTAAGAGAATTTCAATAAGTACCATCTGAAAAACACAAAAATCATCCCTCTCTTTATTTTGAACCATAGACGCGTTCAAAAGTTGCTGAGCAATCCAGTTTTCCTTATTGCAGGTTACAACTGCTTGGCGCCGTCGTTAGGGAGTGCCCTCCGGTACTTTGAGGCTGTGAGGAGGTCAGAGATATGATTCTGGGTTTTAAAAGTTTAGTAATAGTGAGCAAAAAGTTGTTCAAGTAGCCTCGATCATCTCAAATCATCTCGAAATCCGCACGTGATCAACTACCAGAACATTTCGTAAATAAACATTTTCGTACTCGTTGGGAAGCATTGTAACTGAGCAGCACTAGTCAGGTGCTATAAAACAGGGGCAATCTTGAAATTTTCGCCCAGAAGTTCCACCTAAACTCCTCGTGCTTAAGCTATGGTGCAATGATTGAGTCTACACGTCATTTTATCGCACGTTATCAAATAAATCACATTTGTCTTCAAGATGACAAAACCTTGAACGCAGGTCAAAACTTCCTTCAACCGCAGTGTACTGGAAGAAATAATCGGAGTGGCAGACATTAAGCTGTGTTATTTAGGACATTTGCAAGAATTTTACCACCTGTTCAAAAAGGAATAAGTTGTTCTGAAGGACGCCAGTCAAGGAATTTTTTTTTCATTGAAGAGGCGAGTCTTCCCACGAATTTTTGGAAAATTTGTCCGCTGCGGCCGAAATGCTTCCAGTACACATTCTTTGTTCTCAAGGGTAAGACGGGACAGCTACAAGCATTGGCCGGCTTTGCTGCTGAATGCGCCATGCGTGGGGATTTCACCTACAATGTTGGTAATACAAATTCTCAGGTCCGTATATTAGCTCGCTAGTACCAGTTTACGTTCTTGTAATCGTTGTAAAATATGGAAGAAGCTCATATCAACTAGTTTTTCGTTTTCATCCCATAGTTTCTTGAGTATTGATCCAAGGCGTAACCCGTGCATAGAAACTGCTCCTCACGACTGTGAATTTTGGAGATTCCTTTTTCCGGTTTTCTTGGTGCCAGCGGATCTGAGAACGGGCTTTTGGCGCTAGAGGCTTCGTTGTGGATAGCGCCATGCATGAGATCACGTCAAAGGGTATACTATTACTGTGGCCGTTTGAAATTGTGAACTGTGAGCAAGGTATCTAATGGTATCTAATGTCGACCTCGCACCATAACATAAGTTATGCGCCTTTGGCTGCGGAAACTTTGGAACTTTTTGCTACCCACAATTCCAGAAGGACTGTGGAAACAGTGAACCCTTTGACACCGTTAATCTTTTACGTTGTCCATGCGCTACCCCCTCAGTAGTATCGTCTCGACCACCTATCTTTCAAAAAAATGTGTCTTACCTTACTTTGTAATCGTGGAGAGCGTCTGTATGTCGGGTTGGTATCGGGTTTGAACCCAGTTGCCAGTTTTATCACTTCTCCTCTTTACACATTGTACAAGGGAAAAGGATCACCAATAAGCAACTCAGGAGACGAATGAAATGAGTTCACCAAACTCAATCCGAAATTTTAAACGTTTTCCATTTCGTAATAGGATGGCCAAGTAGATTTCCATGACCGCTTCGTCGCAGTACGCCGCATACAGAAGCTTGGGTGAGGGTTGGGACACACGGTCAGTGGGGCCACTAGGCCAAGCGATGACCATGCACAACCCTTAAATCATTGTAGACATCTTTTATGTCATCACCAGTTGGCGGGCGCACACTACTGCGTGCGACTCATGGCTATGTTGTGCAAAATGGGTTATATCGGCCCGACCACAGTTGTGCCTAGAGTTTAGTGGAAATTTCCTTTCGTCTGCTTTCAGCTGAGCTATTTATTCGGATAAAAGCAGAGAAGATGGCATGATAAAAAGGCATTTCGGTATTGATGGACTTCAGTCGCTTTGCATCGAACCCATTTTGCATGTCACCGACATGATTCGCGCGCAGTAGTGTGCCCCAGCCAACTGGTTTAGGTCATCATTGGAAGTTTGGATAGTTTAGAGATCGATAGTTTTGTATTCGATTGCATCGAATGATAGCAAATTGTTCACTTTCTGAGCATCTAATTCCTACCCATTGATGGTAGATCCATATCCCTCTTATCGATGTTTCTCACTTTTGTAAACATGCTTCATTACTTGGAATTTTACATAGTCTAGCGGTCGATAACCAGTGTTGCTGCCAGTACCGCTTTAGAATATGATTCCGAGTGAAACGCTTGCTTTCCTATCGCAAATATAGGTTGTATCATACTTATCAATGTAGATCGCAGTATCATGGGAAATGCACCATTTTTGGAACGCTAGGCGATTGAGCGGTCGATACATCGGCCAGTGATATTAGAACATAAACAAAATATGTTCACCCAATGGCACTGAGCATCCGTCGCTTTTGCTAAAGCGGTCGTATAGTAGTAGCAAGCGATGTGAAGGGTTCCATCCCATACAATTCCAAACGGTTCTTATCAGCCACCCTAAGCCGTTATCAGTTTCACTGAGGTCTCTGTGCCAAACAGTACCATTGAGGTTCTCGTACCCTACAATACCGCAAATGTGAACATTCCACAATTAGCCGCAAAAGCTAACCGACCTTGTGACATTTCCTGACATGTCCCCGTCCCACTCCGCTGAACAGTAAGCGCTCTTGGATCAACGCGAAAGACAAAACGGATTTGACGGCATTTGCCTTCTCATGCCCCTTATCGAATCTTATCAACCATTATCAATTTGGATCACCCGCCATCAATGTCCCCGTCCCACTGCGAAAAACACCTGTGAGTACGAACACTCCGGGACAAATGCGAAAAGCAAAACGGATTCGACGACTCTAGTCTTTTTACGCTCCTTATCAAATCTTAGCAACCGTTATCAATGCGGGTCACCCACCATTAATGTCCCCGTTCCACCCCGCACAATATCTATGAGTGTTAGCGCTCTCGGATCAACGTGAAAGGCGGAACTGGTTTGGCGACATTTGACTTCCGAGGCCCCTTATCAGCCCTTATCAGCTGCTATCACTTTCGGTCCACCACCGCTGGGGTCCCTTTACCACCCCCTATATCACGTGTAAAATTCAGCGTCCGAGCTTTGCTGCGACGCGAGATATGAATTTCGTGACAGACAGATGGACACACGGACACGGACACGGACACGGACACGGACACACACAGACAGACAGACAGACAGACAGACATACTAAGCGAATTATATATAGTAGGATTATTCATCAATACAACGGAACAGACGTACAAGGAGGATAGGATTTACATGAACAAATTGTCTGAATAATTTATGTCACAGGGCAAAAGCCACAGGCTGTCACAGGCTGAGGCCTAGATTCGTGTGTCCCAACTACACCTCCGAAGCTTCGAAGATGCGATGTATGGCTCTCAATCCTTTCACACCATTTGAAGGCAACAGTTTATCGAAAAGCCTTTCCTTCTTGAGATTTTCATTCGGACCCATTATCCTACTACATACCCCGACCGACACTTCCAAAATTGAGGGCGAATGCGGCGAATTCGTTCCATGAGAAGAAAATGACGTCATTAGTGTGATGATTCTTGAAGCAAATATTCTACTGAAAATCAGTGACCTTCAGCAAGAAACATATGCAGTTCAGGTCCGTGAAATGCAGATGTCGAGACGTGGGTCAAGAGCGTGAACGGGACATTTTTGTTGGGAAGAACAGTAAAGATACTACTGAGGTAACGCCATCATGAAACCAGGGAAGCGCAACCAAATATTAGTCGGCGTAGTAGCCGTTGTGATGGCCTGATTTGGTACACAGCTACGATCCTACTTCCGCATGTTTTCGATTGTGTAGAAAAATGTACAATCGAAAACATGCGGAAGTAGGATCGAGGAAGAAAACAATCGATTTCTTGGAACAATCAGAACACAGCCGAAAACCGGCCTGTTACCTAAGAGGCTGCACGGGATCAGCAACGTACTCGTAGCGCACGGGGCGCAGTGGAGCTACTAGCGCACACCAGCCATAAGGACTCTAAAAGGACTATTAAGCACTATGAACAGGCTTCAGCAGCTGCTCACCCCGCGAGGCGCATGAAATAATGCTCTTCCATCTCCTCTTTCATGCCCCAGCAGTGTGACGAAGAACTGTAATGGTCTCCGGATCTAAAGAGGTTGAAGAAAGTACGAGCACCTTTTCATCACGGCTTCCACATCTGCTTTAATTGGACTTACCTGTGCCGCTCTTTCTAAACAGTCAGACGATGTACAGTGGTTTGAGAATATTGTAATGTAATGCGACTCTACAGGGAGGGAAGGGCGACAAAAAAGTGCTACTTTGCTCACGGCTTCCACACGCGCAGAAAACAGGACAAAGGGTAATGAAAGAGATAAAAATCATGGGGCAAAATATTCATCAAATATTTCTCCTTATGCAGAAGCAAGCTACTGCTCACCACTTTCACTGTCACAAAATACGAAGCCATCAGACGGCGCCGTCGGGCTTCGGAGCACGTACGGGACGAACAACTCCCTGAAACAGGGGAACCCACTTCCGTGGTGGCTCTTATGAGGGGTTCAATGGTAATGACACGCTCCGGTAACGAAACGAGGGGAGCTAGGAACCCGGAGAAAACCGAATATTCAAGGACACCACCCAATGCGAACCCCTCAACTACCCGTTTTGGACAATGGTAGCATGGTCGTTTGAGAAGGTGATGAAAATACAGATTTCGCTAGTTGATACAACCCATCATGGTGGCTTGGCTACGCCCCCGATCCAGCCTGTACAGAGGGCTGCTATGGAGTTTAGTGATGTTGTGAAGTGTGCTCCTAAGATTGGAGAGAAAATGTTATTCGGTCAGAACAAATTTGACATATTTAGTGTTGAAGTGGAAGGGAAAAAGGACTCTTTTCTGTGCTCCTCCCACTCTCCCTCCTGATGTCAAATGATCTTCAATAATGTGTCACCTTGAGGCTCAACGGGCATTTTTGGTTAACATAGGTATAAGTACTATTTCCACCCGATGCTCATCTTGGGATTCGTCAGCATCTCCCTCAGCATTTTTTATCGCCTAAAATATCTCGCAACAAGTAATTCTGGCAAATATTTCACGATTGGTTAAAAAATTGACTAATAAACCAATACTTACAAGTGAAGCCTGCAAGGTTAGAGAACTATTAGAACTTGACTTCTTGGCGATGATTTCAAGTGTTCCGCCTGTTTTACAGCACCTGACTATTGCTGCTCAGTTACAATGCTTTCAAGCTAGTACGAAAATGTTTACTTACGAAATCCTGCATAAATTTGTGTTGAGATGATCCAAGCTTACTCAAATAGCTCTTTGCTCACTATTATTAAACTTTAGGAGAATTCCAGAATCAAACCTTCGACCTCCTCATAGCCTCAAAGTACCGAAGGGCACTCCCTAACGAGCGGCGCCAGGCAGTTGTAACCTGCAATAAGGAGAACTGAATTGCTCAGCAACTTTTGAAGGCGTATGTGATTCAAAATAAAAGCGGTTTTTGTGCAAAATAAAAAGCGGGATGGTTTTTGTGCTTTTCGAATGGTACTTATCGAGATTCTTGTACCATTTTCTCTCAAATATGGTGATCATTTTCGACTTTAGCACCACTTATGGTGTCCCACTTTTACGATGGGCCAAACCTATCATTTAGTGGCACTAGAATCACAATAAAAGCAAAAAACAGATTTTTGAAGTTCTTTCACATATAGGATTGTTTCCATCGCCAATGACTTGTGGGCCGAAGTCACGAGCTTGAACTCTACCAGCTTATTCGAAGACAGCCGAGAAAATTCGGATTCTAGCTTATGGTTTAGTTGCAATCTGATGCCCATGGTATTCAGAAGATTTGAATCTTCAAGTTTTTTTGCATTCGTCACGCCTTATGGCTTTCCTTCTGACTTTTTCATAAGGCAGATGAAACTCTACCGATTTGTTCGATATTTCAAGGGCAGTTAGATATACTGAAAGATTCCCTTTGAATATGAATTAGGTCCCGCTAACTTACTGTGCCATGACTGCTCCTGCTGCTGCCGAGCAAAAGAGAATATTGTGCGACATGGACCTGGTAGCCAGAAGAATTTTGTGTGAGAGGGAAGGCGGGCGGTGTGAGAGCTCCCCCTCGTGGTCGGCATGATCTTCCATGCTGATTGATGAAGGGCAGTTCGCTCCCTAGATGTTTGCGGTTATCTTTAAGTAATACCGCGAATGAGGAACTTACAAAGAACTTCAAAAATGTGTCACCTTGAAGTTCATTGCGAATTTGGTTGGTAATCCCACAGCAGTTTTCGACTCCTCCCATATGTCACGACAACAATTTTTGATAGCTCAATAACAGTCGATTAGTGACCTATTAATTAATTAAAAAGTATTGCAAAGCAGAGAACTGTTATATCCTTACTAGACACCGTCCTTATGAAGATCATTGCTACCTTATAAAATAATCCACACTTTATGCGATATGGACAGTGGGCATGCAACACTGGCAGTACCATTGACAGCCTTGGGTCCTGGAGCCCGCCTACTTGTTGCGCTGTGAAAAAATCAAGGGTGTCATGGAGGAATAATGA
The DNA here is from genome assembly GCA_963978905.1 of Trichostrongylus colubriformis. Classification (NCBI taxonomy): domain Eukaryota; kingdom Metazoa; phylum Nematoda; class Chromadorea; order Rhabditida; family Trichostrongylidae; genus Trichostrongylus; species Trichostrongylus colubriformis. The sequence goes on from OZ022260.1 coordinate 25,214,474, forward strand.
AAATCCTCAGTCGAAAGTTCATGAAATATTGTTGGAGCAGTGGCCAAAAGCACAGATAAAGCGACTTCTTTTCTGGCGAAGCTATAAAAGTCCATAATGTGGGGAGATTGACTTTGTATTGGATCCCTTATTGATGGCCTACATCAACGAGTCACGTATCATCTTTATCATCATCTTTATCAAACCACAGCAGATATTATTAATTCAAAGGGCGGTGTCTTCAGTCATTTCTACTGTACTTGTGTAGATCGCGTTACCGTATTCAGGACGGTCGACAACCGTATAATTTCCTAGCGATTCGTCGAAATAGATCTTGTAATAAGTAAATTCGTAGAAGTAACACTCGAGAAGGTGTGCGACTACTACCACATAGCAGAGCAACTCAGCACAATGCCATGTGGTAGGGTATAGTGATGAAAATGATCGGGCCGCTCCGAATTCCCATTTTGAGTTCCAGTCTTGCCGAATAAGAACAGTATGAGGGCGCACAGCGTCCACAGTATGACCTGTGCCACATTCTCGACAAAGCTTCGGCAACTTCGTGTTCGCGACAGGTTTGTGAACGCGCGAAAAACGCTCACGGCGATACCGAGCATACTGATGATCATGCAGGCAATAGGAATTCGCATAGCGACAGCGTGCGATGAGTCCAGGTTTCCGAAGCCGAGCATGTCGTCAGCGCGAAGCGGTACACAGTTTATTCCTGAGACGAGTCCACTACTGCACTTTTTTGTCTGTGATTGAAGGAGGGAACAGACTTAACACTTCACATATTTCAGTTCAATTTCACGAGTTCAGTTGTTTATTACAGTGTAAGGTAATGCAGGGCACCGCTACTCGTCCTTGTATTTGCCATTGTTCAAATAGTGTTGCCAGCCAAAGAGATTACTTAAGGATAGTCGTAAGGGGGCGGAGCTATGAGAGGCCAATTTCTTCATCTGACGTTCATCCTCACTTCACTCTTCTGTATGCACATCTTGCTGCCTTTTCTGAATTTCATTTCACTAACATACTGTGTTACAGATGTTCACAATACCACCATTTCTGGACAGTGGAAAAAGAACCAGTGAGGATAAAATTCTCGTGGAACTGCTGTGGACGGTCCGGTTCATTATCGCCTTCATTATTTTGCTGCTACTCGTCATATGGACATTAGTGAGTTTGATAAGATGAGATCTTTTCACAGTATTACTGTATGTTTTGAAATGTTGCTTATTCAGCAAAAATGTCGCGCAGTGGTAAGAAAGACGAAGCAGCGGGGGAGAGCACTTCTGGAGGAGGCGATGGAGGAATAGAAACATCGCCACCACCGACAATCATTCTCTTTGTTGTTCTTAATCACTGATAAACCGTATCGTCGTCTTTTCGAAATTCACTGAAGTATGCATAAATTTGAGAACGGGGCATATCAACTAAATGTCAGGACCCATTGGTCAAATGTAAGTGGGAGGGTGCAAATAAAGCAATGGATAGACTTGTCAGTATTCACACGTATCCGCGGATCGACTCCTACCCAAGTTGGGAATGATCGATTGAAGGTATTTCCCATTCGGAGTTCTAGTGACAAGTGGACCATTTCCCCATAAAAAGAAATTTTCGGCTGCAAAAACGTCATCTACAGGGAAATTCCGGTGGTAGCATGGACCTGCTATGGTCATGAGTGTTATGTGGAAATACAAAAATAACCCTCCCCAGCGGTGATGGGAATAGTGCGATTACATATTAATACAATAATATTAATATAATATCGTAATATACTATAATATAATAAAATAAAATAATATAAATAATTTAATATAATATGATATTGTAATAGAATTAATAATTATTGGTTGTTCCAAATTATTAGGTTGTTGTAGTATTTTTCCAAAAAAATCAGTAACTCTTGTTCACTTCGAGGCAGGTCTAGGCGGTTTAGGAATGTGGTAGAACGTTCCCTAAGCTTTCTAGGAAAATTCATATTGACCCATCAGATCCCGTGGAGGGAGCTACAATGCCCGTTGTCAATACCCACCCAACTCGCGGTGTCATCTATTATGAGCGGCGGAAGCTTGCCACTCCATCAGCGCTGCATTGGGCAAGGGATGTGTGAGCTACGTGACCGTGCGCCGCTGGTTCATCAGCTTCAGCAACGGCGAGATTGACATGAAAGACAAACCACGCTTGGGACTGTGCTGGTTCTGGGACGCGGAAGGAATGCTTTTCGGCGAGGTGCTGGTACAAGGCGGGACAGTCACCGCTACCGTATGCACCCACCAGCTCCAGCAGCTCGCCGTCGCTGTTCGAGAAAAGTGCCGGAAAGGGTCCGCGGTCACCCTTCTTCATCACGACACCCGCTCCCATTTCGCGGAAGTTCCCAGGGCAGGTTATAGGAGCTCGGCTGCGATGTGCTGCCCCATCCACCGTACTCTCCAGACATTGCCCCTTCTGGCTATCACCTTACCCATCCTCTCGAATCCTTCCTGGCCAAGAGAAAATTCGTTGATTATGCTTGCGAAGGCGATCGCTGACTTCTTCGACTCTCAGAACCCAGAGTTTTGGGAGAAGGGAATCAACGATTTTCCTATAAAGTGGCAGAAGGTTGCCGATAACAATGGTCAATACGTTGTTGCCTAATTGTTATTTGTTGGTAAAAATAAAAAGTGATGATCGAAAAAAATACTACAAGACTTTTGGGACAACCTAATATTAATATAATATTACATAGTATTATATTATTATAGTGTTACATAGTATAATAGTATTAATTAATATCAATTATTACACACAATAAATATTTTACAAAATTAATTTTTCGGCCAAAGTTAGACCACTTCTGACAGGCTCTTTGAATCTTCTGACCCGGATCTCTTTGAGACCAAACTACCAAAGATTATGAAAGAAAAGAAAGAAAGAAAGAAAGAAAGAAACAGTCGTGAGTAGGAACGGGGGTATATCACCGCTTGAATTCCCTACCTTCCAAAGACTTAAAAAATCGAGCACTTGGCAATGTCATGTCAAACTAATTTCGCTAAGAAAGAACCAACAAATAAATCATAAATCCCCTTTGGATTGGGTACGGAGTAGCGTATGTCATGGATCGCGCGTGATCGCGCGCAAATCGTACGTACTTTCGTCAAAGTAGGCCCATGGAATCGAACAGTGATGAGTAGCGTAGGATTCGCGCTGCAAAATTCCTGGAGCAGCCTAAAATTTGGCGAGTCTGAAGAAAAAATGTCTGAATCGCTCAAATTCGACGACATCAACACTGTTCAGCAGAACTGACCCAACGTTGCTATAAAAAGGTACGTACTTCCCTCACGACCCCTGACTTTGAACTCTTTGAACCCAGCACGAGCGACTTTCAAAAGGACGCCGCCCCTGCGCATGGGGGATGAGCAGTGCAGCAGCGGTCCTAAAAGAGCCTCCGCGACTTTCCTATGTACATCGCAGAATAAAAGGTTACAGTATTCCTTGCATGCATAGAACTCCATAGAGTGTGGACCATTTTCAGTCTGAAGTTATAGTGACCAAAATCAACCAAAACAGACAATGCTCTTAACCTTATCTCACTCCAAAAAAAAAATCCGTCAGTTATGTGGACTGGTAAATGTCTTTCGAACGGCAAATGGGAAAAACCGTAAGCATATACTTTAGAAAGAAACTTCATTCGAAAAACGCACCAGCGACATCACCCAGAGAACGACCAAGAATAACCACACCATGATAAAAGGCTGTTTCGCCGAGTTTGTAGTTGTACTCGGTACCAGTTGTGTTCCTCTTGAATTAGTTCCACCCGCTGCGATTGAAGCAGGAAGATGAAGAGGGCAGAATTTCCACCTTGGTTGAAAGCCACTAGCCACCCTTGCTGGCCCAGTCAGGTGTCAATGTTCCTTGGAAATGTTCTCGAAGCAAGTAGAGAGGGCCACGTCCCTTCTAGTGGCTTTGCTGTCTACTAGAACTGACATTAATTTTATGCAATATGTAAGTTTCATTGAGCTCAGTGACCTGTTCGGGAACTGATTAGTGAAAACTGATTTGCGAAAACTGATTGAAAAGGGGCTGAAATCCGCGGAGTGGAGTCCTCCTATTGCTAGGGGGGCTGGGCGCAATACAATGCATCATTACTTGCAGTGAAGATTCTATCTATGGACCTCACGCAGTAGTACACCTTGTACTTATCTTAGAGACTTTCAGTTACGGGTAGCTTGCACATCTCTGCATTTCTCCTGAAGAATTCGAAGTCATGTACAATAACACATAATATTGAGTTTTTTCATAATTAATGTGGCTTTTTTCAAATTTAGCAAAAACGTGTTTAGATGATTATTTGAGAGCGCTTCCATCATAGCAATCAGTGACTGCTTCCCTTTTTGTTTGTCGTCAAAACGTCAATTTCCACTACAAAAAAATCAGCATTTAAAGCCACATTAATTATGCACCAACCTAATAAGTGGCTTTTTTCATGAAGCGGATGTGATGAAAGATGCCCCTTGTACCGCTCACTCAGTGCTCTGCTTGGATTACGGATCACTGGCTGCTCAGTCAAAGGCAGTGTTTGGGGAAATTTGGCAGAAAAGTGAAAGAAGTAGTGAATATGTAAGTCGAGATGCCCAGTTACAGGACACTGAAGAAAAAACGGACGGAAATGGTCGAAGACCTAAGAAATAGGGCCCTTCCCTCGCTGATTCCGGACGCGGAGCCTTCCCGTGAAGAAGTAGGTAGTTCGGATGAGTATTCCATTGACGTGTTGCCATGTCCTCAACACGAAGGGATGTTGGGAAACGAGGAAGCATCCTTTTTCTGGAGTGCGCTCCAATCCAAAACAGAAAGCGGGCCGCGACCTTCTATTCCCACCCCAGCCAATCACTCGCTAGGAGGCGGACCGAGCACAGTAAGGTGGCTCGAGCTGAAAAGGTCGCCTCTGCCACAGCTCGGGGGCACGCCCTTCGCGGGGGATTTCGCCGCAAATAGGCTTTCCAGACCCGTAGTTTTCGAGTGTATGACTTCTCTTTGGGATTCCTCATCACCCACATTACCGGCTCGTTAATTTGTCCCCAAGCCATTCATTGTGATCTGGAATAAATAACACCAAAATGCCAACGATAGTGGCACTTTAGATGTGCGCAAAATGCAGGACACATCCTCGAACATAACTGATTGAAACTGGATGCATTTTATCCTCCAGTAATCTCTGAATTTTTTGGTGATCAGTTGCCACTTGTATGATCGAAATCACGTGAGTGAGGATATGATACAGTCAGTTATTGATAATTGCCCAGGATAGCTGCGTGAGTTCCATTCCTCTCAGAAGAAATGACAGCAGGTGCAACGAAATTCGATCTCAACTGCATGGTGTGAGTTTCATTCCCTGGTGTGCCGGTTCGATGGATTGTCTGCAAATTCAGGGAGTCGGTGTTCTCTCCATGGATAGTCAGCGTGGCCATACTGATGGTAACGGCCGTCATTTTGCTCATCGTTACGGCCGTGGTCACTGTCACGAAGCTCAAGCTTTTCACGTCACTGCCAGGCAAGCCAGCTTACTGTTCAAAACCCGTGAAACGAAGATGTGCAGTTCTAAATACAACCATTTCCAGGGCATTCACGCAGTCAAAAGTGAAATAAATGACGTGCCGAGCAGTATTGAAGATTATGAATATCGACGTGTTATACGTTTTATGAATGAAGAATTAGTTCGTTGCATCTAGTTTACTCAATAGAAGGTTATCAAAAGAATCATGACAGTTCCATTAAAAATAATAACATCGTTGTAAAGGAGGAAATGAGCCCAGCTATAACGCCACTGCCCGCGCGGTGTCCTCGATTGCCATTGGTTCTTCTCTGCAATCTCGTTTGAAACCGCTAGAGAAATATGTAGCACACCTGCTGAAGACATTTCGTTCTGACGCGGTTGACAGTACGTGATGAATAATAGGATAGTCTCGATATCTCATAGAGGGCTCTTGCGGCCTAAATTGCACCGAGTTTGATCATTGACCTTCTTGCTAGCACTGACCTTGGTTCAATCTAACACCTCCTTAAGTTTTCCGAAAAAAGTGGAGAGAACGCGGATTCGCGTTTTTTCGTTTTCTCACTACAGCTCGCTTCGTGCCCATTTGATTTCCTTATGAAATGTTATTTTTCAAATCAGCTCATCGAGCTCTACGAGACGGTTTTTGCGAACTGTTGAAATGGTAGTTTTACGTTCTCGCATGTACAAGTGCCAGTGGGCACTCACTAGCGAACGACGCGCACTATTATTATAACCAGGAGGCAAAGCTGCCCCAACTTAGCTCGACATCGCATAGAACTGCTATCCTATTCGAAACTAACTGGTTTTTATCCTTTACTTGATATTGACCATTTTGGTATCCGTTCACCCAATTATTGGCAGTCATCATTTGTGATTGGCTGAGCGCACGTTTTCTAAATTCCAACGATCTCACTTAGCCCAAGAGATTTCGACCGCATTGGTTAAGTGCATCATATTGAATTACGTATAGAGCCTGCTGAATCTGTCTGTCTGAATGAAAACTACTGCTCAGCTCCGATCCCAAAACAACTGAAGAGATTTGCGTGCCTAGAAAACTATAATCATTGACTTCTTTCATGTACATGCAATGTTGGAACCGACATGGATGGATGCTGAGGGATTCCCTGACGCTCGGCTCCTTCGGCCGCACTTAGTGCCCGTTCTTCGTTACATCGATATAGCAGCCAAAATTATTAACTGCATGAAGGATAACGTGCGTGTGAGATACGCGATATGCAACTAATAAGGGATGGTCAATAGGTCAGCTTGGCCATTCACAATGAATTGGTGCACATTGCGCATGCGTCTTGAGACTGATTCCCTATCTGCTTACCAAATCTGCGGACCTACCCTGCAAACGGCCTTATGAGGTAATTCTGATCGTAGCGCGCAGCCAGAAAATTCTACGTAGAGCCAATGGTGTTTCCATGTGAGGTCGAATGACCCCCGTGGGACAAAATTTTGGCAGAGTCGAGGTGTTGACCGAAATTCGGAAGGTTTCCTGTGTAATTAACAGCAATAGCATTGCTCATACAGAAAAACTGTACAACTTTGAAACTTTTCTCTTTGAAACTGACTTTTCTGCTGTACAAAAGCTCTAAACAATTCTTGGGTGCCCTGGGATTGGGTCGATTTTAAGGCTGGGCCGATAATAATTCACCAAACCGACAATTTATTCAGAGACAGCATTAGGGGTAATGTGGTTATGGAGAAACCCCTGAAAGAAGTAACTTACATGAAAACCATGAGCCTAAGAAGGCTATCTGTGGCGAAATCTCGGTGAAAAAGTGCGCTTTAGAAACGGTGCAACGGATAAGAGATGCTGCCTTTCGATAATCGACCCCGCCTCCTATCGACGTGATACGTGGTTGGCTACGATGAGAGCAGCCAAGAATCGATGAGATCGAGATATTGCAACGCCTTTCGCAGTTTTAGCCCGAAGCTCACTCCGGAGATTGGATGTTTTCGTATTTTCAAACATTCCCTTGGGTTTACTTGGCGGCATGCCAATGGAAATTTCGTTCCGAGTATCCGCCTCTTTACGGAAAGGTCGTCCGCGCCTAGAACCAACGGTGGGAAGGGGGTCCTATTTCTCGGGTTTTTGGCCATTTCTATCCGTTTTTTTTCATTGTCCCGTCACTAGGTATCTCGACTTTCGGATTCACTACTTCTTTTACTTTTCTTCCGAATCCCCCCTAATGTTGCCCGTAATCACTATGTTAAACTCAGAGAATGAGAAAATCACTTGATCATTTGTCCGATTCCTATGGTTAGCCCTGAGCTCTTCCGCAAGCTCCACCATTTGGTTGATTGGAAACTCGCCTCGCTCTTTTTCCAAATTGCTTTTTTTGAAAGCACTGATGTTCACTTGGAATAAAATTTCCATCTCTAAATTTTTTGTTACATCGCTTTATAGATATGCTTATGCCATATGCTTATATGTACGTTCTCCTAAGTTTATGTGCTGCCTTGATTTGACTGCGGTTCAGACTGAATTTTCAGGTCATGTAATAGGGATCCAGTTGACACTATTTCACAAATTACTTTTCATGAGAAGGAATTCGATGACGCGTCCCCATCCCACTCACTACCTCTTCTTAACATTTCATCACTCTTTCAGCGATGTGATTGGGAAAATTTACCTGCCTTGAATCAAAGAAATTGCCAAAAATCAATGAGTTTCCGCCGAAACAATGAAATTCGGAGGAAGAGTGTCACGATTTCGACCAACCAATTATTAGGACTGATAGAAGAGGTTGGGGCTAACTATAACCACCGCGCAGATGATTGCTCGGGTACAATGTGGTGATTACCAGAGTGAAAATCGTACCCATTTTGGGACAACCAAAAGCTGTGCATATCTCATTGTAGAACAAAGTGACACGATTTCTAAATCTCTTTTTTTAATTTACCTGAATCTCTTTCGAATTACATACATATGTATAACATGTCGCACAAACTTGTGACTTTGTGAGGGAAATTTCCTCTGTGGATAAGCGACATCACTATGGGATGGCCCAATATGTACATAGCTCCATTTTCCATTAGGCTGCTGCAAAACGATATGCCGCAACGAGCGGCGCACTCCAAAATATCACAAATGGGCTCACCCTGAACCTTATTCATCAAAGTGAAATCCACCTAGTTTGACACACTTTTGCATCGTTTCTGACAAGCAAGTACTCCATTCCTGTGAAATCTAGAGCACGAGAACTTTCAAACTCGAGATGGTTCAGATCAGTAAACTCCCGTTGTCGCAGAGTTGCATCCAAGCTCAGAAAAAGCAATAATTTGTGGGGAGGAGGCCTGGAGAGGAAGGAAGGTGCAAAAGTTCCAATGCCTGGTTGCGTCAATTTTCGCCGTGAGTTCTGCAGTATGAGGCCCGGCGTTATCGTGAAACAGGACAGACCTTTTCTTTTCTGTTGCCGGCAACATCTGTTTTCTTTTCAAACGTTACTTCTAAATCACACAGTAGGAGTCTGCTGCAACAGCTTGACCAGTTTGCAAAAAGCTACAGTGGATCACATTTTTACGACACCACTGAACATTCCACATAGTCTTTCTGGGGAGGGGATGTGGCTTGGACAAACACTGAGGTGAGGAAGACGTATCACCCACACGTACCCCCGCTTCTTGTTATCGTTCAGAGCCCATGTTCCATCTACCGCTATCAAGCGCTCCACAAATGGCTCGTTTTTCCGACGAATAAGTTTAGAGCAGACCTTGAGGCAGATCGGCCATCGCTCGTTGGTAAAATCATCAGTTATCCACTTCTATTTCCTTTTGTCATGCCAATTGAAGTCAGGTGCCTCGATACTGTACTGTAGTGACCAACCATATCTGCTGCCATCGCTCGCATTGTTGCATCCCGCTTTGACTTAACACCTGTCCGTAGAGCTGTGACCATCCAACCAGGGCCAAGCATGGCGTCGAGGAGAATTTTCAAAAAGGTCCCGCTATTTCTGTGGCTATTACCCAGCCATTGCGAGCCAATACCTCAAAGAAATTAAGAAGAGCTTATAGCAAAAGAAACACTGGGGTCAAACTCTTGACAAAATCAGAGAAATGAGAAAAGTTGAAACTAAATAAGAGTCATGTAATGCGCTCCACTCCATACTAAATTTGAACATTTTTTGAATACTTGAAACTTCACTTACACTCCATCTTTCCGGTACTGTTAACTGTTTTCTTGATAACTTCCTTAGACCAATCTTACTGCCGCTTGCTTTCCCTAATGGCAGCGTAGCTCTCGATATGGGTATCCAGGAGGGAAATTTCGAAAAATTTTGAAATGTTTCACTTAAGTGGTCATAACTTCCTTCAAACTTAACCATATGAGTCGGTCTTGTCGTCCGGGGTCTGCGAGGCTGCCGCCTTCAAATGACTACCTGAACAATACTATGTCAAAATGAATGGAGTTATCGCGAGGGAAGCCAGTCAAGGAAAGTTTTTTCGTCGAAGTTGCGAGATCTTCACAGGAATCCTTAAAAAATGATCCATCGTGTCCTCCAATACGCACCTTCTGCTCTCAGAAGACCAACGAGAGGGTAGCTTCCGCTGGCCTCGATGCAGGATGCGCCATGCATGAGGATCTCCATCCCATTCCCAGTGGATACAAACGCTTTCTCGGTCCGCATAGTGGCTCGCCAGTACCAGTTTGCGTTCTTGTAATCGTATTAAGATATGAAAAAAGTCCAGTTCAACTAATTTTTCGTTTTCATCCCATAGTTTTTGGAGTATTCATCGACGAAGTACCCGTGGATGGATGCTGCTTTCCACGGTAAATGGGTGAACTTCGGAGGTGTCTTTGTACGTGGTATGGTGCCAGCGAACCAATGGAAGGGTTATTGACATTGGCTGGGTTCGTTGTGGCTCGCAACATGCATGAGGTTTGTGTGATGATTAAGTTGGATTACTTTCGGGTTCGAGCACAGTTAGTCGATTTTATTACATCTTCCCTTTACACTTTGAACCCTTAGCCTGAGAAATTCCATTGATCACTGCCTGCCTCATCGATTAGCCCTCTCCCCTCCAGTGGACCAAATGCGACCCCCGTCGAGGATTCTTGGACGGAGGCTTGAATCTGCATACAGCCACTACAAGCGACCATAGCCAGCTTTGTTCGGAGTCAAAATCTTCAGAAGAGATCTTGAGTATCAGTACCTCAGTGTTCCCTGTGAAAGTGCGTTTGAGCCGAATGCAAGCTCAAGGTTGAATTCTGCCTCTTCCACATAACATTTGATCTTGATTCTTGGAGCATATCGCGCGAAAATCGTCTCTATTAGAAATAAAAGAGATACATGTCGGCAAAAAACAAGACATAGTTTAGAAGAGAAGAAAAAATTCACAAGGCAAGTGGTATAGTTCGAATTAAGGCAACAGATTGCAGTGAAATTATGGGTAAAGAACTGAATTCTGTGTGCTCATGACTCCCTGACTCCCTTAAATCCTCCCTTAAACAACCTTACCTTCTTTAACAAACCCCGAAATGGATTATTTTGCAACAACCTGGTGCGAGGGAGATCCACCTGCATGAGATCACGAACGCTGCATGGCTCTCATAGCATAACCTCAGAGACCGTCATCAGCGTAAAAGTCGGGCCAGCTTCTCATTCATTTGGTGTGAGTACGATTTCTCCCCCTCAGAATTTTTCAACAGCTACGGCAAGACCGGGAATGATCAAGATGAGTCCAGTTTATCGAGCAGTGGGCCCCAATGATAAAACCACAGTTCGCCTTTTTTTCAAAGGGCTCAAGCCTGGATAAGAGGCACCAAGAAAAGAAAGATTTATTGTTGTCGCTGCTATAGCACCGTCGGCAGTCGTAGATGTTAAAAAGATTTGGGACTCCCCTCCATAATTTTTCTGCATGAACGCAACACACTTTGTTCTAACGATACATACGCAGGTAGAGGAGTGTGTCGTTAGGACAGGATTTCGCAACGGAGCGAACCCGATGCATCCTACATAGTAGGGGCGCAGTGTGTAGTTCCGTCGTGGAGCGATTTACCTTGTCCTGCAACTGATTTTAGACAATCGCTTTAAGGTGCAACTACCCACGGAGCCTCAGCTCGTACGCACGCCGCGTTGCAAAACCCTCCCTAACGATACAAACCCACTGAACAAATACGTTTGTGGGAGTGAAGAATGCAGCCGCTTCATCTCATGGTTTATAATGTAAGGTGAAGCGTGAGGAAATGGTTCGTCTATCTCCAAATTTTAGGGGACTAGAGATTCAATGACTAAGAGCGCTTCGCAGCACGCTTGAGAGTGGAGCCCATCTTGCAGACGGAATAAGACCACTGCAATATGGAAAGAATACAATAGGTGCTTGTGAGTACATCCATGACGTGTGGGTGGAAACGCTGTCGACCTTGTTTCAGAGGAGGCCCCCATCCACACCGCACGCACCATCCCACGTTATCTGGTTCATTGCAATAAGAAAAGAGGAACCAAGGGGTTAATAATCGTGTAAGGACTAAACATAGAACAGGATGAAGAGAATTGGAAGGTTAAATTCGGCCCATTTATTCACAAGCTCCAAAGAATTGATGAACGTCTCCTCGCCAAATACCTCTCGTCCCCTTATGAGGCAACCTTCTATCAAGAACGTTACCTCTTCGAGGTTCTCCTCCCCGTTATCCCACCTCATATGACACTCCCAAAGGTTCAGTGAGCGAAGGATTGTTTGAGTTCAATATTCGCAAGTGTTCAGCTCGTACAAGGCTTAGAAAAATACTGGGCACTTGGTAATGCTGTCACATTAATTTTACAAAGATGAATTTGAATGGTAATTACGAACAAATAATTCACAAATCACGTCTGCATGGGTATGCTGTGGATCGCGTGTGATATCTATGAAGTAGAAGGTAGTTTTAATGTTCATTGCAGTCTCATTCGCGCAATGCGGGAATCTATTCCTTTATCAACGCCCAATCAAGCCAACAATGACATCCATTCCTCCGGACTAGGCTGGTAGCAGCCTCGTCTGGGAGGCCAGTATAGGCCAAATCGTATGCACCCGTCCCACGATTCTGAATGGGACGGAATGTGCAGTCCATCCCACAGAAAGGAATTACTGACGCTAAAATACTATAACCTTTCACTCTGCGATGTAGGGAAGTCGCGGAGGCCCTTTCAGGACCGCCGTTGCTGGCTCATCCCCATGCGCCGGGCTGCGTTCTGCTGAAAGTCGCTCGTGCTGGGTTCAAAGAGTTCAAAGTCAGGCGACGTGAGGTAAGTACCTTTTGATAACAACGTTGGGTCAGCTCCCATGATCAGTTTTGATATCGTCGAATTTGATGAATTTGGACACTCTTTCTCTAGGATCACCGTTCGGTGGTTTGGTCTCAAAGAGATTTGAGTTCAGGAGATTCGAAAAACCTGTCAGGTTATCTAATTTTGGTCGAAAAACTAGTTTTGTAAAAACCAACCCAACGTCGGACAACCAAATGGTAAGTTTTCAAAAGAAACACGGATGAAAGTGGAATGAAGGGTTCATGTTCCACCAGATCAGATATTTCAACTAATGTTAACAACTAACTAATGGGAAATTTCCTTTTATGTGGAACTGGTCCACTTGTCATTAGAACTTCGAACTGGAAAACACCTTAAATCGATCACTCCTAACTTGGCAACGGATCCTAAACTTTAGTTGATGTCCCGCGTTCTCAAAGATATGCGTTCTTCAGTGAATTTGAAAAACAGTTTATCAGTGATTGAAAACAACAACAACGAGTGACGGTGGTGACGATATTTCATTCCTCCGTTGACTCCTCCAGAAGTGCTCTACCTCGCCTCTTCATCTTTCTTACCACTGTGCAACATTTTTGCTGAATAAGCAACATTTTAAAACATACAGTAACACCGTAAAAAGATCCCATTCTATCAAACTCACCAGCGTCCATAAGAGGAATAGCGAAATAATGAATCCGAAAATGAATCGCACCATCCAGAGCAGTTCCACGAGCATTTTTTCCTGACTGGTTCTTTTCTCAGTGGGAACAAATGGTAGAAATGGTGGAATTGTGAACATCTGTAACAGAGTAGTGCAGTTAGTAAATACACACATTTAGTAAATCAGAAACTCAGAAAAGGCAGCAAGACAGAAGAGTGAAGTGAGGTTGAACGGCAAATGACGAAATTGGCCTCACATCAGTCCCGCCTCTTTACGACTATCCTTAGGTAATCTCTTTGGCTGGCAACACTGTTTGAACAATAGCAACAACATAAGGGCAAGTAGCGGTACTGCATTCCTCTTACACTGCAGTAAACAACCGAACACATGAAATTCAACTGAAACATGTGTAGTTTTGAGTCTATTCCCTCACCATCCACAGACAGCCAATGCGGTAGTGGACTCGTCGATGTGGGCCAGAATAAGGGATCCAATACAAACTCAATCTTCCCACATTATGGACTTATACAGCTTCACCAAAAGAAGTCACTTTGACTGTGGGTCTGACCACTGCTCTAACCATGTTTGATGACTTTTGACTGAGAATTTTCATCTTTCTTCAATGACACCCTTGATTTTTTACAGATCAGCAAGTACGCGTGCTCTAGGCCCCAAGGCTATCACTGGTACTGCCACTGTTGTGTGCCCACTGTCCATATCGCTGAAATTCTGGATTATCTTACAGGACAGCAGTGGTATTTTAAAAAATGGTAACTAGTAAGGATCTCATAGTTTTCTCCTTGGCAAGTTACCCTGCAATTTCCCCTAAATTTACTATTTAACTAATTAATTAGTCAGTAACCGATTGTTATTGAGTTATCAAAATTAGTTGTCGTGAGATAAACGAGGAGTTGAAAACTGCTATGGGATTATCACATAAATTCACAGTGAACGCCAACATTTTTGACACATTTTTGAAGTTCTTTGAAAGTTACCCATTCGCGGTGTTACTGGAGGATAACAGCAAACATGTTGGGAACGAGGTGCCCTTCATCAGTCAGCATGGTGGTGATTGATGAAGGGCTTTTGCTGCTAAAGACTTCGTTGTGAGTCGTGCCATACATCAGATCAGGTTGAAGGGTACACTATTACTGTGGCCGTCTTGAAATCGTGAACTGTGCACGAGGTCTGTAATGTCGACCTCGCTCCACAGCGTAAGTTAGTATGCGCTTTTGGTTGCAGAAACTCGACACATTTTTAGAGCCCACAATTCCAGGACGACCGAGGAAACAGTGAACCCTTTGACTCCGTTTCTTATCGACTTAACCACTTATCTTTCAGAAATTGTGTCTTGCCTTACTTTCTATTCGTGGAGGGCTGCTTCCTTCATGTCATTCTACTTTTCAAGTGAAGAATAAATTAAATATTTGTTTCGAGTTTGAACCCAGTAGCCAGCTCTATCACTTCTCCTCTTTACACTTTGGACCCTCAGACCGAGACGAGACAGACGTCGCAAATCTTCTCTTTTGAGCGGCAGTAGCAGGAAAAATCTTGGCACAACCACTTAGCGAGACCTAATTTATATCCAAAGGGAATCTTCAATGTATCTTACTGCCCTTAAAATATTGAAACCATACGGTACCGTTTCATCTGCTCTATAAAAAAGGTAGAAGTAAAGTCATGAGACGTGAAGAAATCATATACCAGACTTGAAGCTCCAAATCTACCGTATCCCATTGGGATCGAGTTGCAACCAAAACTAGAAACTAGAAACCAAATTTTCTTCGGTTGATTTCGACTGACGTGGTAGGGTTCAAGCTCACACTTCGGCCTGCAAGTCATTGGCGATGAACACTATCCTATATGTGAAAAATTTCAAAATTCCGTTGTTTGCTTTTAGTGTGATTCAGTGCCATTACATGACAGGTTTGCCCATAGTAAAAGTGGGACTCTAGAAGTGGTGCTTAAATCCAAAATGATAACCATATTTGAGAGAAATGGTACAAAAACTTCATGAGTACCACATGAAACAAACAAAACCATTCCGCTTCTTATTTTGAGTCACATACGCGTTCGAAAGTTGCTGAGCACTTCAGTTTTCTTTATCACAGGTTACAATCAGGGAGCGCCACTCGTTGGGGAGTGCCCTCCGGTACTTTGAGGCTGCGAGGAGGTCAGAGATATGATTCTGGGGTTTTAAAAGTTTAGTAGTGAGCAAAAAGTCGTTTGAGTAGCTTCGATCAGCTCAAACCATCTCGAAATCCGTACGTAATCAGCCACCAGACCTTTATGTAGCATTTCGTAAGTAAACATTCTCGTTCTCTTTTGAAAGCAATGCAGCCGAGCAGCAATAGTCAGGTGCTGTGGAGCCGGTGGAATACTGAAATTTTTGCCCAGAAGTTCCACCTCAACTCCTCGTGGTCAAGCTATGGTTGCACTTGATGGAGCCTACACATTATTTCACCGCACGTTATCAAATAAATCCGCATTGGTCTTCAAGATGACAAAACCTTGAATGCAATCCAGAACTTCTCTCATTCGCAGTGTACTGGAAGAAATAATCGCTGTTGGCAGACACTGCGTTATTTTGAGACTTTTGCAACAATGCAGCACTCTACATAACTTGTGTATTTATGAAGTACGGCACAGGTAACAGTCCATGTAGCTGAACTGAATGTTGGAAGTAGCAGTGAAAGCGAACTGTCTTCTATCGATTCAGATCTGGAGACCAATATAGTTCTAATCCTCCATTTTGAAAATACCCCACTTCCTTCACACTGCTGGGGCCCGGAATAGGATGAAGAAGAAGTGCTATTCGTCTCCTGCAGTGAGAAGCTGCGCGCTTTGCATCTGTTCGCTTCGTGCGCCTGTTGATAGTGCTCACACGTTTTAATTCATATATTTAAATAAATTATGCCATCTTAAACAGCTTGCCTCATTTCCCTAACTGCTGAGCACACATTGCGGGTATCTCTGTGTTTAGCCTCCGTCTAAGAGCACGTGCTAAACAGAGCTTGAACTACTTCCTTGTTCCCACCCCCTCCCCCTTAAATTTTTTAAACATTGCGTCTTCTTTATCAGTTATTTACTTCCTTAAACTTATGAGTGCAAATTTGAGGTGCGGGGTCTGTGAAATGACCGCTTCCCAAAACAGCTTGAATAATACCATATCTTCAAAAAAGATTAAGTTACTTTGAAGGAGGCCAGTCGCAAAAAAAAATTTCCATCGAAGTGGCGAGTTCTGCCACGAATTTTTGGAAAAAAATTGTCCGCTGTGTCCGAAATGCCTCCAGTACACCTCCTTTGTTCACAAGGGTTCTACGGAATAGCGACAAGCAATAGCCGGCTTTGCTGCGGAGTGCGCAATGCATGAGGATGTCATCTACATTATTGGTAATGCAAGCTATCATCAGGTCCATATAGTGGCTCGCTAGCTCCATTTTACGTCCTTGTGGTCGTGGTAAAATATGGAAGAAGCCCATGTCAGCTAGTTTTTCGTTTTCATCCCATAGTTTCTTGAGTATTGATCCAAGGCGTAACCCGTGGATAGAAACTGCTCCTCACGACTGTGAATTTTGGAGATCCCTTTTTCCAGTTTTCTTGGTGCCAGCGGATCTGCGAAAGGGCTTTTGGCGCTAGAGGCTTCGTTGTGGATAGCGCCATGCATGAGATCACGTCAAAGGGTATACTATTACTGTGGCCGTTTGAAATTGTGAACTGTGAGCAAGGTAGCTAATGTCGACCTCGCACCACAACATAAGTTATGCGTCTTTGGTTGCAGAAACTTTGCAACTTTTTGCTACCCACAATTCCAGGAGGACCGAGGAAACAGTGTGCCCTTTGACTCCATTTATCTTTTGCAAAGATAAACGCCACTCTCTCAGGAATATCGTCTTGACCACTTATCTTTCAGAAAAAAGTGTCTTACCTCACTTTCTAATCGTGGAGGGGCCGTCTGTATGTCGAGTTGGTTTCGGGTTTGAACCCAGTTGCCAGTTTTATCACTTCTCCTCTTTACACTTTGGACCCTCCCACCGAGAACTTCCGTTGATCACTGCTCACCTCAACGAGCACGATCTTTCCTCGCCCTCCCAGCGGACCAGATACGTTCCTCCCTTGGAAATTCATCGGTGGAGGCTTAACCCTGCTCATAACTCGGCATATCGGTTCAGCTCTAAACCCTCTCGCGTGAGCGCGCTGCTCGAGTAGATAACCAACCACTCCAGGCAGCCCTTCCGGGCTTTTGAAAAAATGGCAGGGAGGCTGACCCTTATTCCCCGGTTCGCCTGGGCACCCGAGGGCACCCGCCTCTCGAGCTCACCAGTTCACCTACCCGTTCGGGATTTGAGTGGCCCGTCCCCTTCTGAACCATGTGTTCCTCCGGAAACTTGTGCGGTACACCCAATCACGCCTCGCAGAGCCCTGGAAAATCCAGGAGCATGTATAATCACTGTGTCCAAAGGGCCCGTTCTTATAGCGTATCGTATATTGCGCGGGTTTCATTGATTTCAACTAATGCGCGCGAGTCTTTCACATTTCATATTGCTTTAAAGGATGAAGGATAAGTTTTTGGCGTTAATCAATCCCTTCTGTGGGATGCGCCGCACATTCTAGTTCCATTCAGATCGTGATGGCTGGTGAATGTGATGTGGCCTATACAATGACTTGCGGTGGCCAGCCGATGTACAAGTCAGTGTTTTTATCCTCCCAGACGAGTCTGGTACCAATTAACCGGCCCCGGAAGGATGGAAGGCTTGGTTGGCCTGGGCTGAGGTTAATGCGGGACTTGGTCTCCGCACCATGAGGAGGTTGCACGCCTGTCACTGTCACTACACCTCCTCCGCCCTTCATACTGCTTTACTTATACTATATAGAATGAATGGAATAATCGGAATCGAAGAGACTTGGACGCGAAAAGAGTAGCAGCTTCTAACTAGCATTCATAGAACAACGACGATGACAGTTCGCCACATCTTCTCGTACCCTTCCAAAGTACTCGAATGAGTATTAATTTAATGATGATACTGAAATAGCAGCGGATGTATTGATAGATTGGATTTGGTGGTTATTAGGACACATGATTTTGAGAATTTGGTCGTAGCTCTATTATGGACGGTGGATCCTAGAGAGGCTCATCGACCGTTGTGGTCAGGGGTTTTTCATAAGCAGATCGGGGATTCCAGTGCCGTACACGGTAGGCCCTGGGAAATTAGGCTGTGCTTCAGGCTGCCCCCCCCCTAACCTACAAGGCTGCCACATGGACCATCGCGATTATCCAATCGTCAATAATTTTTGATCCCTGCAGCAACACGGCAGATAATGTTGATTTTTACTTTGAATTTTGCAATGGTTGCCGTAGCAAACTTGAGAGACCAGACATTTCATCAAAACTGTGAAGAATCCAGGAAAATACAAATCACTGCACACAAGGACGCGGGAACAGGTGCGAACGTACTTTGTATTCATACGTGCTGGAATACCGTGTGAAATCGTTTCCGCCTTTGCCACTTTATAACTGTATCTTTTAACTATAACTTTACAACTTTATATCTGGGCGGTGGTGGTGTAGTGACAGGTGACGCGCACCCCACTCTCATGGTGCGGGGACCAAATCCCTCATCAACGCCCGCCCAGGCCAACCAAGCATTCCATCCTCCCGGGGTCGGTGAGTTGTTATCAGACCTGTATTGGAGGATAAAAGCCCTGATTTGTACATCGGGTCACCACCGCAATTCATTGTATAGGCCACATCACATTTACCAGCCACCACGACTCTGAATGGATCAAGAATGTGAGGCGCACCCCAGGAAGGGATTGATTAACGCCAAAAAAACCTTTAACTTTAGACATTAACTGTATCTACGTGTGAGGAACATAAAGTTTTTAACGGCTCGGTGTTTTTGCGGTCCACTTCTTTGTAGCAGGTGCCGTCGTGGTTATCATCGAACTTTAAAAAAGAGGAGTGGTGCGCTGGAAAAGGAACACCAATGAGCAACTGGGGAAACGAATGAAATGAGTTTAACAAAGTCATTCTGAAATTTCAAACGTTTCCCATTTCGTAGGAGGCTGGTTGAGCAGATTTCTTTGATGGTTTCTCGCAGTACACCGTTACCGAATCTTCGAAGAAGCGATGTATGGCTCTCCATCGACCATCCTTCCACCCCATATGAGGGCAACAATTTATCGAAGAGTCCTTCCTTCCCGAGATTTTCATCCGGACCCATTATCCTACATACCCCGACGGACACTTCCAGAACTATCCTACATACCCCGACGGACACTTCCAGAATTGAGAGCGAATGAAGCGAATTCATTCCCAAAGAAGGAATCAACGTCATCAGTGTGATGATTCTTATAGCAAATATTCCACTGTGAATCAGTGACGTTCAGCAAGGAGGGTATGCAGTTCAGGCCCGTGAAATGTAGATGTCGAGACGTGGGTCAAGAGCGTGAACGGGACGTGTTCGCATTTTTGTTGAGAAGCACAGTACAGATGCTACTGAGGTAACGCCATCATGAAACCAAGGAAGCGCAACCAAATATTAGTCGGTGTAGTAGCCGTAGTGAGGGCCTGACTTTGTGTGCAGCTGCTATCCTACTTCCGCACGTTTTCGATTGTGTAGAGAAAAGGAGACAATTTCCTGGAAAGGTGAGAACACAGCCGAAGATCGGCCCACTGCCTTTGAAAGGATGTACGGAATTGGCAACGTACTCGTTGCGACAGGGACACAGTTGGAGCTACTAGAGCACACCAGCATAAGAACTCTAAAGGACTACTAAGCACTATGAACAGGCTTCAGCAGCTTTTCACTTCGCGAGGCACATGGAATCTCTTCTCTTCCATCTCCTCTTTAGTGCCCAGCAGCGTGACGAGCAGCTTTAATGGTCTCCTGATCTAAAGAGATTGGAGGAATACGAGCACCTTTTCATCACGACTTCCACATCTGGTTTACTTGTGCTTACCTGTGCCGCTTTTTTCAAACACTCGGATTATGTATAGCGTTTTTGCGAATATTATAATGTAACGCCACTCTACAGGGGAGGGAAGGGGACCCAAAAAAGGTTATTTAGCTCACGGCTTCCATCCGCCCAGAAAACAGGACAGAGAGTACTAAAAGAGATAAAAGTAAGGGGCGAAATATCCATCAATGTTTCTCCATATGCAAGCTATTCTTCCACTTTCACCTTCTTGTAGTACGAAGCCATCAGACGGCGCCGTCGACAACTCTCTGAAACAGCAGGGCCCACTTCCGCGGTGGCTCTCGTAATGAGGGAATTTAATGGTAATGACACGTTCCGGCTCTTGGAAAAGAAAAGAGGAGTGTTGGAAACCTGGAGAAAACAGAAAATTCAAGGGCCCCACCCATTCCGAATCTCCAACTATCCAATTTGGACACACCGTACATGGTCGTATGAGAAAGTAATGAAATAACAGATATTGCCCTGTTGAACACATCATGGTTGCAAAGCTAAACCCCCGAATCGCCTGTACAGAGGGCTGTCACGGAGTTTAGTGATGTTGTGAAGTGTGCTCCTCAGATTGGAGACGAAAATATTATCTCGTCAGAATATGTTGAAATTTGACTTATTTAGTGAAATGGAAAAGCAAAAGTGACTTTTTTGCTCATCCTACTATCCCTCCTGATTTCAAATGATCTTCAAGAATGTGTCACTTTGAGGCTCAACGTGACTTAATGGATAAAATAGGTATCACTTCTATTTCCACTCGATGCTCATCTAGGGATTCGTGCCCCCTCCCACAGCATCTTTCATCGCTAAGATATCTCACAACATTCAATTATGACAATTATTTAACATATGGTTAAAAAATTGACTAATAAATAAATACTTACAAGTGGAGTAAGAGAGTTTAGAGAACTATTGGAGCCTTGACTTCTTGGCATAGATTTCAACTGTTCCGTCTGTTTTAGGGCACCTGACTGTTGCTGCTCAGATATGATGCTTTCAATTGAGTACGACAATGTTTACATACGAAATGCTAAATGAAGGTGTGGTGGCTGATTAGGTACGGATTTCGAAATGCTTTGAGATGATCGAGGTCACTCGAGCAACTTGTTGCTCTTTTACTTACTAAACTTTTGGAAAACCCCAGAATCATATCTTTGACCTCCTGATAGCCTCAAAGTACCGGACGGCACTCCTTGACGAGCGGCGCCGTCTAGTCATAACCTGCAATAAGGAAAGCTGGATTGCTCAGCAACTTTGAACCCGTATATGATTCAAAATAAAGAGAGGGATGGTTTTTGTGTTTTTTAGATGATGAGATTTTGTAGCATTTTCTCTCAATATGGTTATCATTTTGGACTTTAGCACCACTTCTGGGGTCCCTTTTACGATGGGCTGAACCTGTCATGTAATGGCACTGAATCACAATAAAAGCAAAGCAGAATTCTGAAACTTTTTCACATATAGGATTGTTTCCATCGCCAAGGAATTTTGAGCCGAATCGCGAGCTTGATCTTCCAGCTCATTGACAGCTCAGCCGACAAAAATTCGGTTTCTATTTACTGGTTTTGGTTGCAGTTCGATCCTCATGGAATATGGTAGATCTGCCCCTTCAAGTCTCTTTTTTGCATTCGTCACGCCTTATGGTTTTACTTCTGACTTTTTCACAGGGCAGATGAAACGCTACCGTATTGTTCCAATATTTCAAGGGTAGTTAGATACACTGAAAGATTCCCTTTGAATATAAATTAGGTCTCGCTGAATGGCTGTGCCATGATTGATTCTGCTACTGCCGATCAAAAGAGGAGATTGTGCGAGTGGACCTGGTGTCCACAAGTATTGTGTGAGACGGAGGGCGGTATGAGAATTCCACCTCGTGGTCACCATGATCTTCCATGCTGATGGATGAAGGGCAGCTCGGTCTCTAGATGTTTGCGGTTATCCTCCAGTAACATCGCGAATTGGGAACTTTCAAAAAACTTCAAAAATGTGTCACCTTGAGGTTCATTGTGAATTTATTTGACGCTCCCATAGCAGTTTTCGACACCTCGCATTTCACGGCAACTAATTTCGATAACTCGATACAATTGATTAGTGACTAATTAACTAGTTAAAATGTAAATTTAGAGGAAGCTTTCAGGGTAAATTGCCAAGCAGAAAACTAGTAGACCCAACCATCTTCTTGTATGCCACTGCTTCCTTGTAAGATAATCCAAACATTTTGCGATATGGACCACTTATGCTGTGGTGCGAGGTCCACATTATATACCTCGTTCACAATTCACAATTTCGAGACGGCCACAGTAATAGTGTATCCTTTAACCTGATCTCATGCATGGCGCGACTCACAACGAAGCCTTTAGCACCAAAAGCCCTTCATCAATCACCACCATGCTGATCGATGGTGATTGATGAAAGGGAAGCTAGTTCCCAGCATGTTTGTTGTTATCCTCCAGTAACACCGCGAATGGGGAATTTTCAAAAAAAAACTCAAAAATGTGTCACCGTGAGGTCCATTGTGAATTTAGTTGATAATCCCACAACAGCTTTCAACTCCTTAAAAGTCCATAATGTGGGAAGATGAGTTTGTATTGGATCCCTTATTGATGGCCCACATCGACGAGTCCACTACTGCATTTTGGCTGTCTGTGGTTGGAGGAGGAACAGACTTAAAACTTCACAAGTTTCAGTTGAATTTCATGTGTTCAGTTGTTTATTGCAGTGTAAGAGGTAATGCAGGGGCACCGCTACTTATCCTTATATTGTTGCTATTACTCAAATAGGTTGCCAGCCAAAGAGATTACCTAAGGATAGTCGTAAAGGGGCAAGCTGATAAAAGGCCAATTCCGCCATCTGCCGTTCAACTTCACTTCACCCTTCTGTACACACGTCTTGCTGCCTTTTCTGAACTTCTTTTTACTGACCACTGTGTTACAGATGTCCACATTACCACCATTTCTGCCCAGTGGAAAGAGGGCCAGTCAGGAAAATTTGCTCGTGGAACAGCTCTGGATGGTTCGATTCATTATCGGCTTCATTATTTTGCTACTCGTCATATGGACACTGGTGAGTTTGATAGAACGAATTTTTTCACAGTATTATTGTATTTTGAAATGTGGCTTCAGCAAAACTGTTGCGCAGTGGGTAGAAAGACGAAGAGGCGGGATAGAGCCCTTCTGGAGGAGTCAACGGAATAATAGAAATATCGCCACCGCCGGCATTCGTTATTGTTGCTTTTAACCATTGATAAACTGTATCGTCATTTTTTCAAATTCACAGAAGAACGCATATCTTTTAATACACGGGATATCAACTAGAGGTCAAGATCCATCGGTCAAATGCATGCTGGTAGGGGAGGGGTATCACCCCTTGTATTCCACTCTCATCTCTGTTTCTTCTGAAAATTCACCATTTGCTTGTCCGACAAGTTGTGCCGATTTTTACAGAATGAGTGTTTGGGCCGGAGTTAGATCATTTCTGACAGTTTCTTCGATATTTTTAACCCGAACCTTCTTGAAACCCATCCAGTGGAAAGTGATGAAAGATAGAGAGCGGTCGTGTGTAGGGACAGGGTACATCACAGATTGTGTTTTCTGACTTCTCAATAAAAGCGAACTTCGATAAATCATCGACTCACATGGGCCCGAAATTCAAGCTAGTTGTCAAAATAGCGAAACAGACCGATAAAAGGGAGGAAGAATTCTTTTGAAAGATTCGCGAAGCTGTGCCAGATTAGGAAGCAAAGTTTGTGTTCATGTGAACGTTTTTGGAGAAGCTAAACATGGGAGAATGTGACGCAATTTTTGAGCAACCAAAGACGCAATGCTAGAAGTTCGGGCCATGTGGAGAGCACGCTGTTTATGTTCCCACAGAGGAATCTGGTGCTTTGATTAATTACCGGTCGTACCAAGACATTACTCATGGTTTCAAGCATTATTCACAAGTGTTCAGTACAATAGTTTTGGCAAAGATACTGATCGTTCGCCAATGCTTTACCACACAATTTTGAGGAGAAAGGAGGTATAAACATGATATTTTATAGGCCAACAAATAATCCACTAATCATCTCTATCTTGCAAACAGTGACTATGACGGTGCCGAGTAGCGTCTGTTATGGATCTCATGTGACAGCCGTCAGATCACCCATCTTTCGTCAAGGTAGATCCATGTGATAAATAGCGGAGGATTAGCGCTCTGACATGCTTGAAACGCAAAAGTAAAGCAGCTGGAAATCCAAGGTTCTGGAGACATGCGGCGGATTCCCACATTCCTTAAAGGCACATTCCGCGATGATAGACTTGCAACTCGCCTTCCTAGTGCAGATAGATCCTCGAGCAACTGTCCAAGCTGCACACTTCCTGGGGCGTCGCGGCGCCTCCTCACGGCGCTAAGCCAGCTCGAACTCTCTTCGATCCCGCCCACCCACTCCGACTACACCTTTTCCAACGAGACGTAACATGGGAATTGAGGCCTGTGTTATGCTATAAAATAACGAAGTCACATGGGGAAACAGGTCTTTATCTCAGGGCTTTCATGAAACCGTGCAGTAGGGACTGATTCGAAGGCTCATTTTCACGCGGATTCTCGTACAAGATCAGATGTCACGAGGCCTCATTTTTGCCATTTTTGGGGCTTCTTTCGGATCCCTTTTTCTCTGTGTATCTTTTAGCACTCTGATTTCGTAATTCAGTGTTTTGACCCATACAAGGTAATCATGGAATGTGCCTTTGAATTCGACGATATCAAAATCAGTCAGCAGAACTAACCGAACGCTGTCAACGAGAGGAACATAATTCCCTCACGATATCTGGCAAACACATGGAACCCAAAACAAATGACTTCTAGAAGGAAGCAGCCCCGTCGCATGGAGTATTGCAACGAGGATGCAACAACGGTATTGAAAGGACCTCCGCAATTTTATTACATTGCAGAATAAGAAAGATGAAAGTTTCTAGGCATTAATCAACCATTTTTGAGGGATGTTTGTGGTTCCATTCAGAACCGTAGTGGCAGGTAAATGCGGTATTGCGGGGTGTGTACACATTGATACGAGTGCCCTGCTTCGCACCTCATTTGCGAAGAAAACTAACTAGGTGCAATGATCAAAGGTCAGCTATACGCTGCTCAAATTCAAAAGTTGATTGAGCTTACACTCAACTTGTAGAGCTAATTAGCTTATATGATCCAATGACAAGCCTGAAATCAGTTTCGATCTTTACAACATCTTGTGTATTTCACCCAGCTGCGACAAGAACAGAAAGTCAAAAAAGTCACTCATTCCCCTCCACTTCAACACTACAGTGGAACCCCAGTGATTTTGTCAGGTGTTGTCACCCGCAAGTTCAAAGGCACACATCACACTATCAATAAACTTGGCAAAAGCACGAGCAGAATCGGGGGCATCTGCCAAGTCAATGTTTCGTGGCCTCGACTGGACGAAATCTCCGTTTTCATCACCTTCTCACACAATCATGCTACGGTTTGTCCGTGCTGGGTAGTTGAAGCAATTCACTGGGTGGGGCTCTTGGATATTTACCTTGCTCCAGATTCACTAATCGATGCAAGCGAACACTGAACTCTCAGTCCCTATACTATTTAAACCCCCAGAAGTGAGCACTTCACCCGAAGCGGTAAATGATTAGTGTAGACACACTTGACTCCCGATCCACTTATATTGATCGTCGATATCACTGCAACAAGGGGTCTCGATGGCTAAGCCATCTGGACCTCCAAAAAGTGGTGACCTTCTTGGGATGCGCTCACACTTTGCGCCGGCAGGACGCAGCTATGTTCACAGGGGGAGCGATGCAGAGTGGCACGGGGAGGTGCGGAGATGACGAAGGCAATGAGACAAGGTGACACAGGGTAAGACACAGGGCCAGCAGCCATGGCCTGCCGCCGGCACCACAAATTATAAATGCGGTCCAATGGGAGCGATATTTAGTAAAAGGACTGAATTGTCAGCTCCCTTTGAGCTTTAAGCACTAAACACTCGGCAAGTGAAGGATCTTACATTGCACTCCAATATCGGTATCAACGGGATGTTTCAGCAGCTAAACTTCATGAAATTCTAAATAGTGATAGGTATTTGTAGAGACACTGGTCGGGCTAACGCTCAGTACTACGCTTATCACAATGCGGAACTGTGCGATATCGACTTATTCTATATCGGTTGGTCACCATGGACCGTTTCCCTATTACATAACTCTATTATGTTATTCGCACAGTACTGTACAACAGCCCAACTGGTTAGGGTAACGAAATGCTTAGTGATACTATGCCTATGTTTGCTGAGACTAAAGAGGTTGTGTGATGTTGATAGGGGGATGGTCGTATTTTGGTCTCCGCTAAGAGGGGGGGAGGGGGCCGTACTGAAGTCGTAAATGTTATCGACACTTAGATGTGCCCTGGCCGCAGGACCATTTCCTCAAGGTGCCTTTGAGAGCAAATTTTGCCGTACATCTCACAATTCTTTCGTTTAGCTAAAGCACACCCTGGCGAAACATTACAATTGCACGGCAGCCACATAGCTGTGGACCCATCCTTGTCCTCGTCGTCTTCGTCAGGCCGCGGTCATACTTTGCGCACTGACGCAGGTGTCGGCGTCAATCTGATAACCGCTCCGTTTGCAGAACGCTCGACCCAACCACAGTACAGTATGGTGGTCGCGGCGAGAGCCAAGGAATTCAAGTTCGAACATGGCCTAGTACGGCACTATTCCAAGATTCAAATTCGACAGCTGTGTCAGATGACGTGTGCGCAAAGTATGACGGCGCCCTCATTGAGTGCGAGCCAGAGAGGCGATCGTGTCATACTCGTTACCTTATTAAATGTCGCAAATCTCTCATACTTGGAGCGAACTGCATGTCCTCCTCTTTAATGGTACGTAAAGTCTTTTTTCAGCGGTCAATACATTCGCCGCTGTTCTTAACCAGTCTCATACACATAATTCTTGAGGAAACACATCTACAAAATCGCATCTCTGACTAAATCGACTGAGCTTTGAGAAAGTTGACAGACTGCTTGTTGCGGCCACCCTTTTCATATCGTCTGCTTCGTGCCATCAAACTCAGCTCATAACCGGTATATCAGCTCTGCTTGGCTCATCTCAAAGCCTTATGAGTTGGGCACACGCGGACAACCGACCGGGTGTGTTGCAAGTGTTCCGATTTCTAGAGGTCGGCACCGAACTGGGTCACCGCCCTTCGCGAATCGTCTAAATGGTGGCGTGTCCTGCCGTCTGGGCTCTCCCAGATTTGCCTAAGCCTTTTTAGGAGAGAAGCTTTGGCAGCGTTATTTACCTGTCTTTATCTGATTGCAATCCGCCGCGCAACCTGACCTGACCTCACCAATCGGAACACTTGCACTCCACCCCAACCGACCATTCATGTCAGCCCCTTCGGGCTTTCCAAAAATTGGCAGGGAGGACGGCCCTTATTCCCCGGTTCGCCTGGGCACCCGAAGGTTCCCGCTCAGCGAGCTCACCGGTTCGCCTTCCCGTCCGGGATTTTAGTGACGATAGCGCCACCAGTCCCCTTCGGAACCATCTGATCCTCCGGAAACCTTTGCGGGCACAGGAGCGCTCTTGGGAGCGGTACTCCCAGTCACGCCTCGCCGATCCCTGGAAGTGACAGGAGCACGCTCAAGAACGGCTTCGAAAGAGCCACTCTTCTTAGTGTGTCGTATATGGCGCGGGTTTGTTGGTCTTCACTGATGCGCATGAATCTTTTACATTTCACATTGCTCAACTTATATGTAGGATAAATAGAATTATCGGAATCGAAGAGACTTGTACACGAAAACAGTAGCAGCTTTCAACTTGTATTCATAGAGCAACGATGATGACAGTTCGCCACATTCTCATATTCTTCCAAAGTAGTCGGATGAGTATTGATTTGATCACACACTGAATTAGCACCGCATGGAATGATATATTGGATTTGATGTTCTGAGATTTTAGTCGGTATGGCCTATGAGAGCGAATTTTTACAAAATCGGTGTAGTAAAGACAATGTAGTGATAACATTTAGCATGATAGCAGGTTTATTGACGTAGCTCTATAATGCGTGGGTGCATCCTAGTGTAGGATGTCGCATTACAAGACCCCTCTCACTCAGTGCATTTGCGTCAGCCAAATTCTAAAGGGATGATAGCACTGAAGACAGCATAGCGGATGCACCCAAAAATGAAAGAAGTGATGGTAGCAATAAGCAGTGCACTGGAGATGGAGAGGAGTCTCTCAGCGCATCTCATCACTGATGTATAAATCGGAGCCACGCAAGTCTTTGATGGTCGGGGTCATAAAAAAACAACTTTGGCAAATATTAGGCTGTAAGGGAAGTTTTGGCCGGTTTCTGCAATTTCAAATTCGGACGGTCATAACTCGGCTCACACTGCATCTTTTCTCCCATAGTAAGCACCATTCGATTTGCTACATACTTGGAAACATTAAGCATACCTACATATTTCGATTTGATGAAGTGCTGATGATTTATATCGCGCGACGTAAAAAAAGTCGACGAAATCGCCACTCTTTCCGAACGCACTGCTACTGAAGGAGCTATCCAGATGTTTGGGAAAGTTGGGCTTAGTTAGCGTTAGATATGGTGAATATATTGGACGAGTAAGGGCTTTAGCCTGCAACTACTTCAGTTAGTGGAAGAGGATTTGTGGAAAATGCGCTTGGGTATGGCTGCTTCGAGGGGTCGCGCGGCACCATTTTTTTGGTATTTTTAAGATCGAGGCTACTTTAGGTGGTCAACTAAGCTTGTTTAGTGAGGGTCAATACTTGTGGATATCCCCTGCAAGTATGGACGCGCATCGCTTTCTGCCGTTTCAGTTAAAGCGATTTGATCAATTGGGTATTCAAGCAACTCGTTCTCATTTCTGCACTTCTGAAACCACGGACGAAGTGCTCCGACCAATGCTTCACCCCTCCTCTTCCAGTACTCACATTGTGGCTACCTTCGCTACGACTCGGCTAAACAAGAACTCGTGAAGTGAAGTCATCTAAAAAGTACCATTTTCGCAGCACTGATAATATTTCGAAAACTTTGTGGTATTCCAAATAAAATATATAGTCTGAAAGAGCGACTTTTTTCCATCTAAGGAGCACAATGTGTAAGCTGATTCATGTTAACGTGCTCTGATATGGATTTATCTTGTGAACGCGAAAAACTTGCCAAAACTTTTCTTACAACCTGAGAGGTAAATGGTGTACTGCGACGAAACGATCAAAGAAATCTTCTCAGCCGGCTTCTCACGAAATGGGAAGCGTTTGAAATTTCAGATTGAGTTTGGTGAACTCATTTCATTCGTTTTCCCAGGGTTGCCTGCTGGTGTTTCTTTTTCAGTGCACCACACCGCTTTGCAAAAGTTCGGTGGAATACCCCCGCGGTACATGCTACAAAAAAGTAAACAGCAAAAACACCGAGGCGTTAAAAACTTTATGCTCCTCACACGTAGTTACAGTTATAAACTGGCAAATGCAGAATCGATTTTACACGGTAGTCCACCAGGTATATGCGTGGTGCGCTCGCACCTGTTCCCACCTTCTTGTGTGTAATGATTTGTCTTTTGCTGGGCTTTCTCTTCACACTATTGATGAAATGACTGGTCACTGAAAAACTCAAATGTTGGACCTAATTTCAGAACTCAAAGTTAATATTATCTGCCGTCTGATAGCAGGGATATTGACGACTGGACATGTCGCGGTGGGGGAGTGAGACTTTGGTAGAGAATTCTCGTAAGCACTCTTACCTAGCACCTACTTCGCACATTAGTAGACAGCTGCACTTTGCTTAATTGGCTGCTCTGCCTGTTGGATTTTTCTCTACAGTGACTGTTACACTCACTAGTGTGGTAGGGCATTACGAAACAAGAGCATCTTAAGTATTACATATACAACTGACCAACTTGCATGTAGGCGTGCAGTGAAGCGCACTATGCATAGTTACAGCAAACCACAGATGCACCTAATGTTTCATCCACAAATCATTAGAAGTCAATGGTAGAAATGGGTCGTTCATCGCAACGAATCGATTTGTTTGATTATTTTGCATACGTAGTCAACTGAGAACCCTTTCACATATTTTGAATGGCATAATTTGATTGATGGACCTCATTCATTCGTCTTAGACCACTTATACCGTGTAATGCCGGAGTACCGTGTAAAGTCGTTTCTACGCTTGCCTCTTTATGACTGATCTACGTATGAGAAACATAAAGTTTCTAACGCCCAGTGTTTTTGCGGTTCACTTCTTTGTAGCATGTGCTGCCGTGGTGTTTCACCGAACTTATAAAAAGCGGAGTGGTGCGCTGGAAAAGGATCGCCAATGAGCAACTGGGGAAACGAATGAAATGATTTCAACAAATTCATTCTGAAATTTCAAACGTTTCTCATTTCGTAGGAGGCTGGTTGGGTAGATTTCTTTGATCGTTTCGTCGCAGTACACCGTTTACCGAATCTTCGAAGAAGCTATGTCTGGTTCTCCATCGGGCATCCTTCCACCCCATATGAGGGCAACAATTTATCGAAGAGTCCTTCCTTCCCGAGATTTTCATCCGGACCCCTTATCCTACATACCCCGACTGACACTTCCAGAATTGAGAGCGGTTGAAGCGAATTCGTTCCCATAGAAGAAAATAACATCATCAGTGTGAGGATTCTTGAAGCAAGTATTCTACTGTGAAGAAGCACAGTAGAATTATTAAGCACAGTAGAACAGAACTTGAAGCAAGTATTCTAAAAACTAAGTGAATTCATGGAACATGTAGTCAATAAGAATCTATGTAAAATATGTGGAGAGCAAATCTAAAAAGTCTTGGTCTACAACGACATATAGAAATTTCTTTCCTCCTAACCATTTAATAAAACTTTCTTCCCTCCTAATCCTATCATTTTAAGGGAGTGGACGAGAAGAGGAGTAGCTGGTATAGTGTTAGAGGTACTCTGTCATAAAGCAGTGCTCAGTGACGGCTCCTGGCCTTCCCCACGAGACAAGTACGATCCCGTCAAAGTTAGACCAACAGCTCAACGGGCGTGCAAGCTTCCCTGATAGGTCGGTCTTTAGTACCCGGACCGGTGTACTTCTTTCCACTCTATCGTCTTCAATACTACCCTATTTCCGTTATACACACTATTACTTCTAATGAAATGTGAGGAAAGATCTGACCGATTTTACTCGTTCACATGATAAATTTGCGGGGGGGGGGGGGAAGTGACTTGCCGGCAGCATCGATCTCGCCGTTGAGGCGTGTTTCCTAGCCGTCTGGGGCTCTAGGAGATTTGCCAAAGCCCTAGTAAGGAAATAGCTTGCCAGCGAGCGATCTCCCTGTAGCGGGTCCTCTGGCCGTCTGAGGCCCAGACTTGCAAAGAATTGTACTGGCAAGCAGCGTCCCTACCCCCCCCCCCTCTCCCCCTTCCTGGTGCCACATCGACCCCCTTTGGAAGATGGCACTCGAACAAGCACTCGATCGCGTCAACAGATTACTACATATAGTACATAAGTGTTCCGTGACCCATTCGTTTCATTGGAAAGAAATCCCACACTGGCCGCGACTATCTCAGTTGACATGGATTTGTTCGATGAAAAAGGCGCGGAATTTTTAGGAGTGTTGTTGAGGGGCACATTTTCGCCTGTTTTTGCGGGCTTATCTTCAATAAGTGATAACAATCACATTATCTTTTCTCGTATAATGACTCATACATATTCGACTGGCCACATGCTTACTAAGATCAAGCATGTTTGCGCGTTTCACTTTTCCAGCAGCTTGACGATTACGGTTGCGTGAAATGATAAAAAGTGGGCCGCACGTCATCAGATTCATGAACAATCTGCTCCTAGAGGAGCTATCCAATCAGCCACAGCGAAATCTGTTAACTGTGACCGAAAAGGCAGGTTTGCATCTTTGAGTCGTTCACTACGGAAAACGATCCGAAAAACATGCGGTTGTGCATTGCAGCATGTGGACGTACGGCACATATATTTCAAGTTTGACGATCCCAGCCACCTACCCGAGGCGGTCGACAACACCTATATATGTAAGGCCTATTTTTTATTTTTGGAAGGTCATTTTTCTATATTTTTGACCTTTCTCAAATTTTCAGTCCTCGCTATCACGGATGGACTTCGACAAGCCTACATTTTTGCAGTAAAGGCCGTGATCGAGTGAGCCTTTCCACTTCAAGTTTAGGTTTGTGTATGCCTCCGTTGCTACTCGAAAAGTGTGAACTCGTAACGAGAAGTCGCTCAACAAGGTGTCTTATCCATACAGCGAGAAAATAGAAGCATCAGGAATTTCCAGCAAAAGTATCTGTGCCAACACATGCTAAAAATAAAATTTATCTTATGAACGAGCGAAATCGGTCATCTTTATTGAAGCCGATAAAGCCAAAAGAAGAGTGGTTCGGGTACTATAGACCAACCTAGCAGGGAAGCTTGCACGCACGCTTAGCTGATGGACGAACTTTTACGTGGTTCTTGACTCGTGAGGTCG
Source organism: Trichostrongylus colubriformis (assembly GCA_963978905.1). Lineage (NCBI taxonomy): Eukaryota > Metazoa > Nematoda > Chromadorea > Rhabditida > Trichostrongylidae > Trichostrongylus > Trichostrongylus colubriformis. Next base: position 25,247,346 of record OZ022260.1, read on the forward strand.
AAGGCCTGGAGCCGTCAAGAACATTAATTTATAACGAAGAAGCTCTAACAGTGTACCAGCTACTCCTCTTCTCGTCCACTCTCTTCGAATGATAGGACCAGGATGGAAGAAAATTTTGCTGAAGGGCTTGGGGGAAAGAAGGTTCTATCGGTACTATACTGTGTAACGCCAGGGCAAAGCAACGACCCATCAAGGAAGGGAGAGCGTCACGAAAAAATGATTGCCAGGGAACGCGTGACCGTATTGAGCCTCATTGCAGTTAGAGAAGGAACTCTTGAAAGGTACCGGATGAACCACGTCTGCACTCTTTTCGCATCCATATAGCACTAATAAAAGGCACAACACCAGAAAGAACGTTATAAATATTAGGTTGTAAGGAAAGTTTTGGCCGGTTTTTGAAATTTCAACTTCGAGAGATCATAACTCGGCTCAGAGTGCATCTTTTCTCACAGAGTGAGCACCATTAGATTCGCCACATACTTGGCAACACTATGCATACCTACACATCTCAATTTGATAAAGGGCTGATAATTCATATTGCGCGAAATGAAAAAAAGTCGACTTCAAATCGCCACTCTTTCTGAACACACTGCTACTGAAGGAGCTGGCCAGATGTTTTGGGAAGTGGGGCATAGTTAGCGCTAGATCTGATGAACATGATAGACGAGTAAGGGCCTCACCCTGCAACTGCTTCAATTAGTGGAAGAGGATTTGTGAAAAATGCGCTTGCGCATGACTGCCGTGAGGGGTCCCGCAGCACCCATTTTTTTGGATTTTTCCAAATCAAGGCCACTTGAGGTGGTCAGCTAAGGTTGCTTGTTGAGGGCCAATACTTGTGGATATCCCCTGCAAATATGGACGCTCATCGCCTTCTGCCGTTTTAGTTAAAGCGATTTGATCAATTGAAAATTCGAGCAGCTCGTCCTCATTTCTGCACTTCTGAAACCGGAGACAATGTGTTCCATCCAGTGATACACCCCCTCCTCTTGCAGTATTCACATTTGTGGTCACCTTCGCTGGGACTCGGCTAAACAAGAACTCTTGAAGTGAAGTCATCCTAAAAGTGCCATTTTCGCAGCACTTTGAAACTTCCCTAATAAATTGAAAACCTTGTGGCATTCCAAATAAAACATATATTCTGAAAGAGCAACTTTTTGTCTATCTAACGAGCACAATATGTCAGCTGATTCATGTTGACGCGCTCTGATATTTAAATTTATCTTGTGATTGCGAAAAAGCGGCCAGAACTTTCCTTACAACCTAATATGTAGCCGACTCCACAGCTCACCTTAGTTGCACAACAATGACGAGCGTCAGAGGTAACAGGTGGAATAAATCAACCTGCGCCGGTTGACCATTTCAGTCGTAGGCTTTTTTGTTGGTACAGGTTGCCAGGACTCAGATGGGAAGCTGGTTCCGCTGCGCTTTTTTATTGAGGATAGTCATAAAAGGAGTGGGTGAGGGAGGGGTGTTTCACATTCTGCGACACTAATCGCACCATTGAATGCGGAAGCCGGATTGAGGTTACCTGCCCGGTAGAGGGCCTGTCCAACAACTAAACATTCTTTTGCACTCCTTCAGCTGAATGAACAAAGTCTTCTGAGCGGCATCCCTCTGACTGACTGTGTTTCCTTCGCTGAATACAGTGACTCAATAGAAGTCAAGAACAGCGCGCCCTTGCATTATTCAAAAAAGGGAATGGTTACTCGTAACCGATTCGATCAACTGATTTCACATGCGTTAAGTGATTGTTCGAGAAGTTAGCGGAACTACAGCGATAATGGAATAGGCAACAGTGGCGGGACGATGAACGCCGGCTCTCAGAAGAGTGTCCCTCTTTCGAGCGAAATTCGTCAGTAGGTGTTCGATATCGGGCGATGGGATGTGTTTGCTTGCGCCGTGTTCAGAAGTGAAGGCAGCACGTACATAACTGCCGTCGCTCACGTTCGAGCCAAATAACTGCAAGGTCAAACTAAGTGCCTTACGCACGAAATTCGATGTGAAGCGTGCAGAGGGATAGCTGACGCCGAATCGTTTCCTGAACCCCTCGAGCTCTTTCGCAGAAGCACCAAGATTGATAATAGTGAGAAAGGGTCACCAGCACGATGTGCTTTACCACTTGATGCTTACATACTCGATAAAAGTATGCCGTTGCTCATTCGAATCGCAAAAGTGTGACCGAGGTGCAATCTGTTCCAGAGAAGCGCCTGCACTTCTTTGCCCTCCTCACTTCCTTCTTCAGATGCACTGTCTCCGTCCGATACGCTTTACATGACGCGACAATAATAGCACAGTCAAACACCAATGAAGATCACTGGAAGACGTCGACTTCGCTAAAACTGGCGGAGGTTGGACAGAGTATCGCCCTGGGGATGGTAGGATGCGGGGAGCGGTAGCGGCCGATCTCCAACTCGGTCCGAGGTCGTCTCTTCTCAGCTTCTCCCTCGTAGGCACGCAACGCCCTGAAACAGAGATAGTCATGGGAGAAGCCCCGCGGAAATGCCGTGCATGACGGCTCTCTTACAGTCCTACACACATAGGTACATTGACAAGTAGGTTTTGTTCAACGCAAAGAAGCCGTCGTGCATTAAATACTGCCTAAGGAATAGATATTCACAGATGAACACCAAATGAACCGACGATTCCGAAGACATTCCACCTCAAGCAAGACCACATGGCATGGAAGATGAACGCGCTTGGGGGAGATACTATGCTCCAGTAGGAAAGCCGCGACGCAACCGCACAAGCGAGAGCAATGTCACATTTTGTCGTTTAAGTTCTTCTCGAATTGGTTAAAGCAATTAGGATCCACCAGCGCAGGATCCGTGCGGTTGGCCTGGGGTAGACGGTGCGTGGCGGTGAAGGCGGTGCTGGGGCGGGGACGACGTGGGCAGCGTCCGACGCGGGTGCACCGAGCTGTCGAGAAGTGATGCGAGGTAAACTCTTGCACAATCGATGCCCATTGTCGGGTAGTTCATCGTAAACGATTCCGTTCCCCACGATCAGAATGCCGACGCTGAACTCATCCTCTTCCTTCCTGGGCAGGCTTTCAGCCCGATCCAGCTTTATTTCGCCAAAGGAAGTCAAAGTCACCGTACAGCTACTAAACGACGCCGACACCGTCATAAATGAGTTTGTGGTGAGTCTCCCTCTCATACGTCTTTTTCATTTCATTAGTTATTATCCCTTCCCTCTATCCGCTTCTGATCGCTGTCTTTATTTCATGTTTACCGACCCTTATCTACACCTATCATCTTCGATTATAGATACAAGTGGATGTATGTCATCCTCAGAAATTCAAAATCGATCTCATATCGCGTAATACCTTTATTTTTGAAGTTTTGGATCCTGGGACATTCCTTATTTTGAGAACGGAGTAAAGTGCAAACGAATTTGCCTTGTGAGGGATTAGTTCAATCGCTGGCAAAGTGCTTGCAGAGAGGCCACTCTGCTTCGATTCCGAGAGCTCATACTTGAACAAAACTATCTAACAACCAACTATCTGGACACTGAGTTCTTGATCTGTTTTTCGCCACAGTTTACACTTTGGTAGTCTTGGGAAGGTCTCTCAATTCCATTATGCAGTTGACGAGCTCCTCGGCAGAGCCGCTCATCTTGACATCTGTCCGAATGCCTAGTGGGCTCACCGATCAATCTTTCCAAGTCCTCAGCCGTCAGCGCCCTGTCTTTTCCATATTGAGCATCAATTTGGAAATTCGGGTATGGCCATTTTCACTCTACTATGGGCAAGCTTCCCAAAGCATTTAAGTGCGACCCCATCGCTCTTTTCATTCGATACGCGGCACTGGACACGGGAGTGCGCTCCATGCAGTCTGTTTCAAGACCATTTCGGTCACAAATGTGCCTTCCCTTCTTCAAAAGAAAACAGCAGTGAGAACACCATCATTGTGAATGATTACAATAAGCTTCACGGGTTCGGAGTTCCACAATGTTTCGCTATTAATTAGGGGCTCTGCCTGAATCGAGACCCACTCTTTCAGTTTCTCAAACTCCTTATCTTTTGACTAACTCTAAGGCCTTCCATAGCGCTAGCTTTTCTAGGGCTTATTTTGACGATAGCTATCTGAACCTGCTGTTTAGTTGTGTGGTGTACAATGCCGATTCAGACACTTGTTAAGAACGGAAAATTCGTGAAGCTGGCTGCCGTTCTACACTGCGGAGAGCCGTCCATTCAAATTCCTTTGCAGTGCATTCTTTCCTGCGTAGAACGACTGCTTGAGATTGATTTGCGTGAAGTTCTGTTTAATCTTGTCTCCATATACAGTTGCATACTGCAAAATTTGGCTATTATCCTGATTCAGTTGAAACATCAGAAATTTCACTTAATCCATCTCACCTTTCTCGCCCAGAACACGGTTTTCAGAGGTCGCAACCAGCACAAGCGATACTGGATTACATTTGTGAGCTAAAAAGCATTCGTGAGAAAGACTATCTTGGACTCCGTTACCAGGACCATAATAAGCATCGTGTACGTCATCGAATTATCTCATTTGTTTTTTTTCTTTCCATGTATGACATGCTCTTTTCCAGTACTGGGTTGATTTGTCACGACCGATTTCACACATCGCGAAACAGTTCAAATGTAAGTCCTCGTTGAGTACACATTGTTAAAACCGTGTGAGGTGCGTCATTCTAGCATGATGATACCTTCGTTACAGCCGATTCTCTTGCCCTTCGCTTGCGCTTCCGTTACTATCCAACTGAGCCGTCGCATTTGAGGGATTATGTTAGCAGGTTAGCACAGCATTGGTTTTTCCCTTTGTGTTTGTTTTACAACACAAAGAGTTTTGGCTGGTTTAAGTGCTTTTGCTGTTCCTTTGTGCATTTATAACTCGTTGACACTTACACATTATTAACATCGAATCTTAAAGAAAGACAGGTGTTGTCTTAATATTTCTTGTGAGGAAGTTATGGGGCGTAATTTGAATAAATAAAGTTGCCAAGATTAGGTGGCCGCCATGATTTGATCCGACAGCAAACTTACTAAAGGCGCGGCAGCTGTATTTGCTTTCGCGTATCGTTTGTTTTCGGGTTTATTTCAAAACCGCTCACATTGTTTGGGAATATTGATTTGCTCAACATGGGATTTTGGTGGGAAATTGTGATGAACCGTTATTCTTTGCATTCGCTTATGCCTATGGGTAACGCGGTGTGTTTGGATTTGTCGGGTTCTGTAAAATAGATTCACCGGAACGAAATTCATACGCTATTAACAGGGACAGTGGTAGTAAGAGTTTTTAGTGGTGTTGAGATGTTGGGCTGTTCACAAAATTTAATGAGAAGAAAAAGCTGCACTCATCATACGATCGGCGCCGCTTTTCTCACCTTAGTTTTTCCACTGAGACATCCAAGTCATACGGAGGTTTTGCATGATAAATAGGTAGATATACTAGGGAGAACGGAAAGTGAAGTTTTTGTTGATGTGAGCCAAATGTCACGCCAGTCCGTGTGTCGCTTGTATGCAGACAGCAACGCTTGATCGAAAACGCGTAATGCGATGCAGGCAGGGATCTATTATGTCGTTTATGTGAGCGACGATCATTTTATGGGACGCATGCCAAGCGCATTCGATCCCAAAATTTTCAAATTTCACGCGGAGGGTGGATGGCGTGCGCCATTAACAAACGCCTAGCCCTTTCCTTCCTATCCACTAGAATAGTCACAGTGACAGAGACACTGCTGAAAAACGTTATTTCAAAGTGACTTTTGTCCGTGGTTAGGTTCCAGGTGAAGTTGAGCGTGTTGCACCTGAGAAAAATCTTCGCGGACTGGGAGTGTTTTTATTGGGCGAATGTCCAGGAGATGCGTTGTAAAAATGTGCTTCAGACGGCTGGTGCTTTCGCGACCGTATCACGTGCTTGGCGCGCTGATCGTCGAAATAAGATTGCTGTTTTATATTGAGTGGCTCGAATACATATTTTGTGCGTGTTTGAGAGAAGTACATCGAGAGAAGTAAAAGAGCATAAACGTTGTATATTGGGCGCGGAATCCCTAAGCTAAAATGTTTGTTTCGAGTTTGGGAGATTGAAATATTAAAGATCGATCCAAAAAAGAATTGTCATGGAAGATGTCTCATGTCTTTTGTAGCACTGTTACTGAAAGTCTTAGCAGAGATTGTGCACACGATGAGACCCTTCAGTAACCTCACCCGGGGAAAGATGGCAAAAGAAATGCAACATCCTATGTTGCTGAGGCGAGGAACGTTTAAGTTTGTATGGTTCATGCAAGTCAGATCAGATTTTCATTGATACATGGTAGTTTGTTCTCTCGCGAATACAAGTGCCTTGTTTTTGGTCTTGTCTGATATCCGAGTCGCAAAGAATGTTTTTATTACACGTTTATTCAAATGACTATCCCTTTAATAGTTAGTGATTGCACACAGTCTTTTGTTTCACTAAGCGTATGGTTTCATTACAGATATCAGCTCTTCATGCAGTTACAACGCAACTTGCTGCACGGACGTCTCTACTGTCCACAGAATCAGTCTGCGGAGTTAGCAGCTCTCATTCTACAGGGTAAAATATGAAGAATTTTCTTGTATGGCATTGGAAAATAAAAAGTTTTCAGCACAGCTGGGCGATTACGACGAAACCGTGCATGTCGGGAACTACGTATCTCAGTACAAGCTGCTGCTGAAACAGACTCCTCGTTTGGAAGAAAGGATTGTGGAGATTCATTAATCATTACGGTAGGTTTATAAGGACTATTTGGAATTCAAGCCATTGCAAAAAAAAAGTGCGGATAGTTCATTGTGCGCACAACAAAAACAACAGTATTGCTAGCTCCTTGATAAAGTGGGGCAAAAACGCTCAGGATACAGTACGGTATTGCGTGTTTGATCGGACGAAACCTTCTTGCAAGTTCTTTCGAATTTTGTGATAGGTTTCCCTTGCTAATATAACGATGGCAGTATTATGTTTAGAAAGGATAGTCCAATACAAAACACAATTCAGCAGAAAATTTGTGGCAGACGCGTACTTTTCTTATGAAAATTTGTCTCCATGAAGGCCCACGTTTAATGCCGGTCTGATTTACCTTCCTATTCATGCAAACGTGGCTGCTGGGCAGTGGCAACGACTGTTCGTTCGTCCGTCGCGTGGCACCGCTCGTTTTTCCTATTGCTGAGAGATGCGTCTTGACGTGTGGATATCTCGCAGTAGGGTTCCTTTCCGCTTTCGATCGAGATGCTGAAAAAGTCTATCTTAGCATTACTACAGTGAATGTATCGTCCGCAGTGAATGTATCGTCCTAGTCGAGAAAGGTTGTTTTTCGCTGAATGCGAACCACAATTTTTGAAATTCGTCATAAACTCGGTATCAGGGGTTCCAGATTACTCTTTGTTGAAATGATGTCAAGGTGGCGCCGAAATATGAACGTAATACATGTGATTGGGGCCATCGACAACTCCCTCCCTCTAATGAGCTGGCAAACAAAATGGGTGAGGAAATGTGGAGCCGCTATGACCCCAAAAGGAACTGCAACTTGCTCAGCATGACCACAAACCATTTAGAAACCGCTGAAGTTGGAATATACGAGTAGGAATTATCTTTACTCATCCCGAAGGAGCGACATGGCAACAAGGTGAAGATCTACACTAGATTAGAAGACACACCACACGGTAGTAGTGGCTCGCTTTCTCGGGGCAAGTGCGTCCCTGGTTTACCGCTCAGACTGCAGCTTTCTTGCGGCTGCACGGTGCACCCTCACGGTGTTGGTTTGTCATCTTGAAGATCTTGTCATTCAAGGTTTTGTCATCTTGAAGCCCAATGTAGATTTCTTTGATAACGTGCGGTGAAATAATGTGTAGGCTCCATCAAGTGCACCCATAACTTGAGTACTGAGGCGTTTAGGTGGAACTACTTGGCAAAGATCTCAAGTTCCGCCGGTGTTTCAGCACTTGACTGGTACTGCTCAGTTACTATGCTTTCAAACGAGTACGAATGTTTACTTACGAAGTGCTGCAAAATTCTGGTAGCTGGCTAGGTACAGATCTCGAGATGCTTTGAGATGATCGAGGCTTACTAAACCACTCTTTGCTCACTATTACTAAACTTTTGGAAAACCGCAGAATCATATTTTTGACCTCCTCTTAGCCTCAAAGTACCGGAGGGCACTCCCTAACGAGCGGCACCGGCTAGTCATAACCTGCAATAAGGAAAACTGAATTGCTCGGTAACTTTTGAAGGCGTATATGGTTGAAAATAGAAAGCGGTATGGTTTTTGTGTTTATCAGATGGTATTTAGGATGAGATTTTTGTACTTTTCTTTCAATAAGGTTATCATCTTGGACTTTAGCACCATTCTGGAGACCCACTTTCAAGATGGGCTAAACCGTCATGTAATGGCACTGGAATCACAATACAAGCAAAAAAAAAAAAAACAGATTTATGAAATTTTTTCACATATAGGATTGATTCCATCGCCTATGGCTTATGAGGCGAAGTCGCAAGCTTGAACTCTACCGGCTCATCCGAACAGTCAAGGAAAATTTGGTTTCTAGTTTATGGTTTTGGTAGCAATTTGATCCCCATGGGATACGGTAGATTTGGATCTCCATGGTCTTTTTTGCATTCGTCACGCCTTATGGCTTTACTTCTAGCTTTTTTTTAGGGCAGATGAAACGCTACCGATTTGTTTCAATATTTCAAGGGCAGTTAGATACACTGAAAGATTTCCTTCAAATATGAATTGAGTCTCGCTAGCTGGCTGTGCCATGATTGCTCCTGCTGCTGCCGAGCAAAACAGAAGGTTGTGTGACGTGGACCTGGTAGCCAAGAATTTTGTGTGAGAAGGAAGGCGGGCGGTTGAGAATTCCCCTCGTGGTCAGCATGATATTTCTTACTGCTTAATAAGGGCAGTTCGTTCCCTAGATGTTTGCGATTATCCTTCAGTAACATTGCGAATGAGGAACTTTCAAAGAACTTCAAAAATGTATCACCTTGAAGTTCCTTGTGAATTTATTTGAAAATCCCACAGCAGTTCTCGACTCCATATCTCACGGCATATCTCACGACAACTAATTTTGATAACTCAGTAACAGTCGATTAGTGGCTAATTCACTAGTTAAGATGTAAATTTAGGGGAAGCCTGCAGGGGTGAATTGTCAAGCAAAAAACTATTAGATTCTTAATAGCTACCGATTTCTTGAAGACCACTGGTTCCTTGCAAGATAATCCAGGCATTTTGCGATGTGGACAGTGGGGACAACTGTGGCAGTATCACTGACCTTGGGTCCTGGAGCCCGCGTACTTGTTGAGCTGTAAAAAATCAAGGGTGTCATGGAAAAAGAATGAAAACTCTTAGTCGAAAGCTCATGAAATATTGTTAGAGCAGCGATCAAAAGCACAGATAAGGTGACTCCTTTTCTGGTAAACCTGTATAAGTCAGGCAAGATTGAGTTTGTATTGGATCTTTTATTGATGGCCCACATCGACGAGTCCACAACTGCTTTTGGCTGTCTGTGGTTGATGGAGGGAACAGACTTTATCCACTTCACATATTTCATTTGAATTTCATGTGTTAGTTGTTTATTACAGTGTAGGAGGTAATGTAGTACCGCCCCTTGTGCTTATATTGTTGCTATTATTCAAACCAGTCGGGACCCCCCAGTGTGTGAGGCACAATCAGAGAGGGAACGAGTCACGCTAAGAGGAGCGGCAGCATCTGCAGCAGTCTCTTCGGGAGTTTGGATGCTTCCCTTTCACCGAGAATTGATTTATACATATGATCATTGAGGATTGAACCGCATTTGCCTCACCAAGTTTACGATAGCAGAACTATCCACGTATGGTTGCTATCGGCTGACGCCAGCCTTCCCTCCTAGACTAGGGCGGCTTCGCCGCCCCGCATGGTGGCTCTGCTGTTTTCTAGCTTTGTAGTGAGAAGAGACTTACGGCTCGCCGCGCCAGCGGCTTTTGCATGCGCGCTCCGCGCGCATTGCGGCAGGCATAGGTCCTGATATGTGGATAGCATGCGGCTTGTATATATTGTAAACAAACCTTCAACTACCATCGGCTTTGATTGAAACTAAGAGACGCCATACCCACTTATAACCCCTGCCCACTGAAGGCAGATCGCCTATAAAAAATGGCAGGATTCGATCCCAACACAAAAAGTTAAAGCATTTATCAGTACAAAAGTAGGGAAGATGGAGCGGAACGGTCTAGATCCGAGAAATAATACCCCTACCACCGCTGATCCAGGTGTGTAAGGCACAATCGAAGAGGAGCAAGCCACGTTAAAAGGAGCGGCAGCTAGGAAGTGTCTCTTCGTTAAAGAATGGCAGGATTCGATCCGAACACCAAAAAGTGAATTAAAGCATTTATCAGTACAAAAGTAGGGAAGATGGAGCGACGGTCTAGAAGTCCGAGAAATAAGACCCCTTCCACCGTTGATCCAGGTGTGTAAGGCACAATCGAAGAGGGGCAAGCCACGTTAAAAGGAGCGGCAGCAGTTGGAAGTGTCTCTTCGTAAGCTCGGACGCGCTCCGTTTTTGACTTTTGAAAATTGAGAATTTCGAGAGGGCTTGCATGTATCAAATCTAGAAGAAACATTGGCCTCAACTGAATGCCGAGAGATGCACCTGATTATAACACATCACTTCCCAATGGTAACCGAGGACAAACAGCTACTTAGTGAGTGTGGTAGTAATATTGTAATTATGGAGGAGCCAGGCCTAGACTCCGTACACATGAATTGGCTCCCACACAATTCTAACTTGCCCGACCTCTTCAGGCCCGTTCCTAATTTGTTTTGTGTGTGCTCCCTACACTTTGGCCAGTCCCTACCCAGTCCTTACTGGCACGACCTCAACAGACCCTTTCACAGCTTGCCTAATTTTTGGCACCTGAGTGAGAACTCAAATTCGTTTATTCCTCGATTTCGGCGCAAGCTCCTCCAATGGTGAGTGGAGCTAGGCTTAAAACTTATGTGCTCCGTACACATGTGTTGGCCCCCACTCTTTCCTGACTTGCCCTACCTCTCCAGGCCCGTTCCTAACTCGCTTCTTGTGTGGCCCCTACACTTTGGTCTGTTCCTTACTCGCACGATCTCAACAGACTCATTTCTGACTTTCCCGATTTTTGGAACCCAGGCGAGGACTTAGATTTGAGCACCCATCGATTTTGGTGCAAGCTCCGCCTATGGTGGGAGGACCTAGACATAGTTTCTATGTGCTCTGTACGCTTAGGTCAACCTCTAACCAATCCTATTTGGTGTATGCAGAATAAATGGCCGTTTTATGATATCCTCCAATACGCAGCCTTTTTTCGGTGCTGTTTCACAGCTCGAGTCAACCTGAATATACCATCTTGTAAGTCTTGCTCAGCCCTGTCCGGTCCACACTTCGTTTCGTGGCGGCCTTTTGTAACAGGTTTTTTACAGGCTCTGAAATTCATAATGGAACGGTACGGGTTTTGCATGATCATGCTTCATGAGTTCAAACTGGGTCACTCCGTGGCCGAAGCCAGTTCAAACTTCAGCGTGCGTGGGGTCAGGAGTCCCCTGCCGAAAGAACCGTGCGCCGTTGGTTTGCAAGATTTGCTTCTGGAGACTTTAAGATGGGACGCATCAAGGTCGACGATCATCGCTTGACGACGAGGATTTGAAGGCCATCGTAGAAGCTAATCCGGAAACAAACACAGCAGCGCTGGCAAAGGACCTGGGTGTTCACCAGAGCACAGTTTCAAGACACCTCGCTAAAATGGGAAAAGTAAGAAAACTTCGGAAGTGGATTCCTTATGATCTCACCGATGCCCAGCAGTATGCACGTTATGACACTTGTTGCTTACTTGTTCGTTGGAAATCGGACCCCTTCCTTGAACTCCTCATAGCTGTAGATGAAAAATGGCTTGTGTACGATAACAAGAAGCGTGGCTATGTTTGGGTAGACAAAAGTTCCCTTCCCACAGTCTTCCCCAAGCCAGATTTACACCCCAAAAAGGTGCTGCTCACTGTTTGGTGGTGTTGTAAGGGCGTAATCCACTTTAGCCTGCTGCAACCTGGTCAGACCATCACAGCAGAGTCCTATTTCCGTGATTTGGTTCTGATGTATGAAAATTAGCAAAAACTATGGCCGGCGCCAACAAACAGAAAGGGTCCTATCCTGTTGCAGGATAACGCAAAACCCCACACTTCGCAAGTCACCCGGCAAAAACTTATGCAGTTAGGCATCAAGACTCTCCCTCACCCCCCTTATTTTCCAGACCTTTCCCCAACGGATTACCGCCTTTTCCGGGTTCTCGATGCAAACTTGCGTCAGAAGGAGTTCGCCGATACGATGCAGGTTGAAAATGCCATTGTTGACTTTATTAATTCTCGCAGTCCAGAATTTTATCATGATGGCACACTTTCTCTAGCAGATCGTTGGCAAAGTTGTGTAGATTGGAATGGTTTTTATTTTGACGAATAAAGTTGTGTCTGAGCGAAGTTATGGCGTTTTGAAAAAAGTGGTCTGTCTCGGCCATTTATTCTGCATACCTAATAACTTGACATCTCCATGCTGCAGTTGAGATAAGCCCCTACCGGATCCTAACTTGCCCGCTCTCTACAGGCCCACTCTTAATTTAGCCGATTTCTCGACCATTTCTGCGCGAGCGTCGCTCACAGTGGGCGGAGCTAGGCTTAGTTCCTAATGAGCTTCGTACAATTTGGTCAACCCCTACCCATCCCCAACTTGCACGATCTCTCCACGTTGCAGTTGAGTTAAGAGTGGATTATGTGACAAATAAACAGACACACACACGCACACACAAACCCACACTAACACACCAAACTTCTGGTTTATATATAAGTAATGGATATGATTTCATTCTTAACTTGCCTCATGTGCTCCGTACTTTGGTTTACCCAAACCCGTCCCTAACTCGCCCGACCTCTACAGGCCCATTCCTAGCTTGCCTGATTTTTGGTAACTGAGCACGGACTTGAATTCGAGCACAGACAGTTTCCGCGCAAGCCCCGCCTACAGTGGGCAGAGTTAGGCTTAGTTCTTATGTGCTTTGAACGCTTACGTCAGCCCCTACCCATTTCTAACTTGCTCGACTTCTCCAGACAGCAGTTCAGCTAAGAAAGCTATGCGAAGAGCGGATTTCCGCACAAGCCCCGCCCACAGCGGGTGGAGCTAGGCTTAGTTCTTATGTGCTCTGTACGCTTGTATCAGCCCCTACCCAATCCCAGCTTGCCCGATCTCTCCAGGCTGTAGATCAGTTAAGAATGCATTATGCGGTGTGCGGACAGACAGACACACACAGACACACCAAACTTCTGGTTTATATATAGAGTATGATAGTGTTGCCAGCCAGAGAGATTACTTGAGGATAGTCGTAAAGGGGCGGAGCTTATGAGAGGCCTATTTCGTCATCTGCCCTTTAACCTCACGACACTCATCTGTACACACATCTTGCTGCCTTTTCTGAATTTCTGATTTACTAACATACTGTGTTCAAGATGTCATTTCTCCCCAGTGGAAAAAGAACCAGCCAGGAAAAATGCTCGTGGAACTGCGGTTGATGGTCCGATTCATTTTCGGGTTCATTATTTGCTACTCGTCATATGGACACTGGTTAGTTGATAAAATGGGATCTTTTATCAGTATTACTGTATATTTTGAAATGTTGCTTATTCAGAAAAAATGTTGCACAATGGTAATAAAGACGAAGATGCGAGGTAGAGCAGGCAATGGAGGAATAGGAATATCGCCACCACCTGCATTCGTTGTTGTTGTAGTTGTTCTTAATCACTGATAAACTGTACTGTCGTCTTTTTCAATTTCACTGAAGAACGTCATATCTTTGAGAACGCTAGACATCAATAAAGCTCAAGATCCATTGGTAAGCTGGGAGGGTGCAAATAAAACAGTGGACAGAATTGTCAGTATTTACACGTGTTCCGTGGATCGATTCCCACTCAAGTCGGGAATGATTGATTGAAGGTGTTTCCCAGTTCGTAGTTCTAGTGACAAGTGGACCGATTTTCGACTGCAAAAAGCCTCATTTATTGGGAAATTCCGGTGAGAGCGTGGACTTGTTATGGTCGTGAGCGTTAAGTGGAAATACAAAAGCAGCCCTCCTCCAGCTCGGTGGTGGTGAATGGTGCGAAAGAACTATTAGTTAATTGTTGTATCCACGATGGACATGCTTACCGAACGGCATACGTCAGGAGAGCGGAGTGCCGAACCGCCACTACTTAAAAAGTCCACTTTGGTGAAAAACCAACCCTTTATGTATTCCATTTTATCCATGTTTCAATCTGAAAATTCACCATTTGCTTGTCCGACAAGTTGTGTTAATTGTACAAAATTTGTTTTCCTGCCAGAGGTAGACTATTTGGGACAGTTTCTTCGAATCTTCCAAACCCGAACCTTTTTGAGACCCATCCACTGGAAGGTGATGGAAGATAGGAAGCGGTCGTGGGCAGGGGGTACATCACAGTTTGTGTTCCCTAACTTCCCAATGAAAGCGAACTTTGAAAAATTATCGACTCATATGGACCCGGAATTCAAGCTCAGTTGTTGTCAAAATACGCTAAAAAGGGCGGAATATCTTTTGAAAGATTCGCGAAGCTGTGCCAAAATAGGAAGCAAAGTTTGTGTATATGTGAACGTTCTTAGAGAAGCCAAACATGGGAGAGAGCAAAGCACAGAGCTGTTGATTTTTCCACAGAGGAAACTGGTGCTCTGATTAATGAAGAAAGTGGCATCACGGTTCCGCGCACTATTCACAAGTGTTCAGGTTACAATAGTTTTGGCAAAGATACTGATCGTTCGCCATTGCTTTACCACACCAATTTTGAGGAGAGGAGGTATAAACATGATTTTCACTGTTGTAGGCCAACAAATAATCCCTTAATCATCTCTATCTTGCAAACAGTGACTATGACGGTGCCGAGTAGCGTCTGTTATGGATCTCATGTGACAGCCGTCAGATCGCCCATCTTTCGTCAAGGTAGATCCATGTGATAAATAGCGGAGGATTAGCGCTCTGACATGCTTGAAACGCAAAAGTAAAGCAGCTGGAAATCCAAGGTTCTGAAGACATGCGGCGGATTCCCACATTCCTTAAAGGCACATTCCGCGATGATAGACTTGCAACTCGCGTTCCTAGTGCAGATAGATCCTCGAGCAACTGTCCAAGCTGCACACTTGTTGGAACGTCGCGGCGCCTCCTCACGGCGCTAAGCCAGCTCGAACTCTCTTCGATCCCACTCACCCACACCTATCACACCTGACACTGGACGAAACTTTTTCCAATGTGGCGTTTACGTGGGATATAAGGCCTGTGATTTATGCTATAGGTAAGACAAAGAAGAAATTCCAGTAGTTGGTGAAACGTTCACTTGGGATATAGGTAATAGCCGAGAGTTCCTCACGATACATCCAGCAGGAACCGATTCAAAGGCTCGATTTCAGCCGGAATCTCGTACAAGGCCAGATGTCAGTGGGCCCCACTTTTTCCATTTGGGGCTTCTTTTGGATTCTTCTTTCTCGATGTATTTCTTAGCGCCTTTAAATTCGTAATTAAGTGTTTTGAGCCATTCAAGGTAATCGCGGATTGTGCCTTAAAATTCGACGACATCAAAACTGATTAGCAGAACTAGCCAACGCTGTCAATCAAAGGTACGTAATTCCCCCACAATATGTGGCTTTAAACTCATCGAACCCAAAACGAACGACTCTCAGCGGGAGGCAGCCCCGTCGCATGGAGGATGATCAGTGCAACAACGGTCCTAAAAGAGCCTCCGCGACTTCACTACAAAAGGATGAAAATTTTTAGCGCCAAACCATTTTTGAGGGATGCGGCGCGCATGGTAGTTCCATTTAGAATCGTGGTGGCAGATAGATGCGGCTTTGCCGGTGTGTACACGCAAGGATCGAAGATCAGCTGTACGCTGCTTGAATTCAGAAGTTGAGTAAGCTCATACTCAACTTGTGAAACTAATTAGCTTATATGATCCAATGACAAGTCTGAAATCAATTTCGATCTCTACAGCATCTTGTGTATTTCACACAGATGCAGCAAGAACAGAGGGTAAAAGTCACTTATTCTCCTCCACTTTCAACACTACAGTGAAACCCAAATGACGTGTGGCAAAGTATGACGGCGCCCTCATTGAGTGCGAGCCAGAGAGGCGATCGTGTCATACGTTACCTTAATAAATGTCTCAGATCTCACATACTTGGAGCGAATTGCATGTCCTCCTTTTTAATGGTACGGAAAGGCATTTTTCAGCGGTCAATACATTCGCCGCTGTTCTTAACCAATCTCATAAACAATTTCTGAGGAACTGCATCTACAAAATCGAATTTCTGACTGAATCGACTGAACTCCGAGAGAGTGTAGAGACTTCGGGTAAAGTTGCTATCCTCGTCCTACAGTCTGCTTCGTGCTATAAACTCAACTCATAACTCGGCATAGCAGCTCTGATTGGCTCAGGTCAAAGACTTCTGACAAAAAAGGCTCCCGGGTCACCATAGCCATTCATGAGTTGTATATGTTAATATTTATTTATTTATTTATTTATTGTTTCGAACGGGGATCTTAAATCTGCTCTCTAAATCTGCTGAAATATTCTTGTAAGGAAGTTATGGGGCCTGAAGGATACGGCGACAGTGCCGGCAGACAAGGGAAGGATACCAGGCCGAAGTGGCCATTTGCAATGAGACACCATATCACTCGACTCGCATTTGACGCCGATTTCGGATCTGTATTCCAAATCTGTCAGTGATTCTGTGAGTGGAGTTAAGGAACTTTATCTGAATAGCTGGTACTACATATAACACGGTAAGTTTGGGAGCCCATAGCGCGCGAGCCAGTCCTCCTCTTGCCAAACCAGTGTGATTTTCCTTTTCAAGAGATCAGACTACCCCACTGGACAAGGTTTCAGCCGATTCGCGAATTTGACCGAATTCCGGAAAAGTTCATGAGCTATTGGCTGGCTACCCATTCAGCGGAGAAGTTGTTGACCCTCGGCGAGAAAATGCCCTTATTTGACGCCTGTTACGTACATTTTTGTGATGAGCATCTGTAATAAAAATGTCTAGGTTGTGTTGTTCAGGTTGCACGATTTTTTGTAGAAATAATTCAAAAACTACTACTCACCCCTCCGGCACCCCTAATTTTCCGAATTTGGGCCAAAAACTCTATTTGGCTGAGGGGTAATTGAGCCCCTGAGCGTGAATATCATAGTCGTTTTACGCAACAACGCCTAATTCCGCACAATCGCAAAATAATCGGGTGAAAAAGTTGGGCAGAATGTTCAGTTATCTAGAAAAGAACCAATCTCTCCATATTCCTCTCCATATTCCTCATCAGGAGATGCTTTAACGGAACGTAAAAGCGTTTTGCAAAGTTTAGAAAACAAAAGCAAGTGCAAAACTAGAACATGCAATAAGGATTCGAACTCTCATCCCATTTTGTAGCCCGACACCTTATTGGCTGCTCCATCCAAGCTCTAAAAATGCGTTTTCTCGAGTCACCAAATTCACTCTCCAAATGAATTGAATTCACCAAATTCAATCTGAGATTTCAAACGTTTCCCATTTTGTATGGGGCTGGTTGAGTAGATTTCTTTGATCGCTTCCTTACAGTACACCATTTACCTTTTTCACTACAAAGTTTTTTTTGATGACCCCGACCGTCAAGGACTTGCGTAGCTCCGATTTATATACCAGTGATGAGATGCGCTTAGAAACTCGTTCCCATCCCCAGTCGCACTGCTATTGCTACCATCACTTCTTTCATCATTAGGTACCTAATCATCCGCTATGCTGCCTTCCATGCTATCACCTCTTCAGAAGTTGGTTTGCGCGCCGATGACGTTGAGTGGGTAGGGGTCCTGGAATGCGACATCATACACCTGTGAAGTCAGGGCTCGTGAAACATATGTGTGGATCATAGCTTAACATAGGACAGCTGAGATCCTAACTCGATAAAAACATGATTGAGTCGAAGCATTTGCAATTTCTAGAACTGGAAAGTCGGCTCCAGTAGCTACGAAGTGCATTTCTCAGGGACGTTTGTTCTCACGCTTCTTGGCGGGAGTATGCCGATTCGTTTTTGACATTTCAGAGAGCACCAAGAATGCTATAAAGGAGTGCGCAAATCCTTCGGTGAACATCGGAGGCGAGCACCAGTAGTACCCTGTGTTTAAGAACTTACTTTGAACTCTAAGGGTCTGTGCTTGCATTTGCTACGCGTTATGATTGGAGAATTTCTCAGGAGCTTTTCGTTTTGAGTGTTTTTGGACAAATTGTAAGTGGCTGCATCATTATGCACCGCTGTGTATGTATGTATCATGTATATATGCACAAAGTGTTTTAGGGTTTTAACTGTGCACTTGCCGATTTCGTTAAGATCGGCCAGCTTTAACAGGTCAGAAAACTGAACACATCGCCTTGCACGTCATATAAATCACTTCCCCTTTATGTATGACATGTGCGCACACTTATGATCTCATAGAAAAAGTCTGTTTGGAAAGGAACGACATTACTTATGGCCTGAAACGAACCAGTACTTGAGAAAAAATTCTTTTAATAATCAGCATGGTATACCATGTTGGCCACATAGTGAGTCACAATGTAGAATTTGCACGCTGCCTTCCTCTTCACTTCCCTCTATCACCGGGTCCAACAGCCCATCTAGCTTCACTTTCGAAAACGGGAGAAACCTTCGTAACGCAGCCTGTTCGCAAGAGTTGTATTCTAAGAGAGAAAATTTCTGTGGAGCTCACTGCAACTGAAATATTGAGACCGATAACAATCCCCATTTGTTCCTGCCCCGACGAGATAGCCAGAAATGAAAACATAAGACAAAATTAATGCAAGAAGGGCCAAAATCTTCTGTATCGTGCGAGAATCGAATTCTGTTTCAGCTCCTCACGAATATTGCCCACTCAAGAGCCAACGGCTTTGGGCGAGCCGGGCGCTTCCCAAAATAGTTTTCCGAAATATTGATAGAGTTGGGTTTAAAGTTGTACGAGTACGCTGACACAATCAAAAATACTTCGATATCCATACCCATTCAGTCACAAAAGGAGGTTTATGGACGGGCTCCGAATAAATAGTTATTACTCATGCCTAAACTGCTAGAATAAGCAGTACGTGCTGAGAGGCAGGTAAAACACGGAAAGCTATTTCCGTGTTTTACCTGCCTCTCAGCACGTACTGCAGAGGTAGCATCAGGAGAAACTCGGACGAAAAGTAAAAGAAGTCGTGGATATGAAGACAAGATGCCTTGTAACAGGTAGTGAAGAAAAAAGGGATGGAAATGGCCAACCTGAGAAATGGGGCAACATTTCCTCCCGATGCGGACGACCTTTCCGTCAAAAGCCGGGTAATCCAGACTGGTTTTCCATTGACTTGTTTCTAAGTGAACACAAGAGAATGTCTGGAAATACGACAGCATCTTTTTCCTGGAGTAAGCTTCAAGCTGAAACTGCGAAAGCGCGCTGCAATACCTTCGATGCTGCCGCATCTATTGGCAGCCCTCATCATAGCCAACCACAAATCGCGTCGCTCGGAGGCGGAGTCTGTCATCTATGGCGTCAGGTGTTATGCGTTGCGCCGTTTCTACAGCTCAGAGGCGCGCTTTTTATCGGATTTCACCACAGATAGCTTTTTTTAGACATATTGTTTCCATGTGAGCGACTTCTTTTAGAGAATTAATATCCACATTACCCCAATGCTGTCTTCAAGCCCAACCCAAGCCGTCTTATTGGCGCACTAGAGTGGTCCCATTCCACGGAATAACATTCAGGTGAAGGACGAGCATGTCGTGAGTGACTGGAGTAGAGGAACTATTAGAGTGAATAAAAAGCCACTCAGAATACCTTATCGTCGCCTTTACTTTGATCAAGCGAAGAATTTTTCAGACCTTTAAATCGTCTACACGGCCGGCGGGTGTGGTTACTCTCAGCATTGCTTGCAAATTATAAATGGGCTTCGTAGTAAACTATTGTTTGCTTCAAAGATTGTGAAGCGCGGTCAAAGGTGTATTTCCTTTGGCAACTCTTCATTTTCGTATGCAGCTCAAGGCTTTTACCATCAACCTGCAAAAGTTTCTAAAAATCAAGATTTGTAATTGTGTGCGTTGTTAGAGGGGACTGGTATAGCGAGGGATGTGATTGAGGAATCTACCAGGTGGGTCGACTAACTGAATAACTGGCGTGCCCTATAACTGTATTTTAGATTCTCTGGAATAGATCAGCAGTTGATGTTTATCCCTCCAATGTTGTCGAATCTCTTCACTGTGGATTTCGCATGACGACGCATTACCACCATGGAAGGAATCTTGTGAAAATGTTTTGCATTGCCGGTAATACCCTTCACAAACGAGGTTTTCGAATGAAACCTTTATTCTTGGCATATCGTTTCAATCGCTTGTCTCCTTCACAGACGGAAACTTCCACCACTCGAGAGGAGCCTGAAGGGAAGATCACCAAGTCATCTCGGCCATTCTCAATACGATACGTAGATGCGTTTTGAGACGTTGAAATCAAATCTGCTTTTCAAGTTTGCGGATCGACTCGTGCGAAGGGATTCGATTTCTTGGGCGATTTTATGGTTGCATGGCAACTGCACACGTTATCATTGTATTTGATTAGTATTACCAGTTGGCTGGCGCACACTACTGTGCGGAAAACCTAATGTGCGTCAGTAGGTCGATCGAAATTGCTCCATGTCTACCTATACCACACGTGTCCTCATCTCCACAGGTCGTTTTTTATGTAACGTCCAAAGTTCCTCCCACCACCCAAAATACTCCATCCACTGTGCTCAGAACTCTTTCTTGGTTGTGGTATGGGTAGGACATAGAACAGAAAGTAAAGACCACACATGGACCAAGTTAAGCTCTGCCTACGGTGGGCCGGGAGTGCGCTGGAATATTCCGTTTTCAGCCCAAAAATCGTTGATTGGGTTCGAATCAGTGCACGCCGTAGGCAGAGCTTAACTTGGTCCATGTGTGGTCTTTACTTTCTGTTCTATGTCCTACCCATACCACACCGTCCCCATCTCCACAGGTCGGTTTTCATATAATACCTGATTTCGTGACGGACAGAGGGACGGACAAAGGGACGGATATACAAACAGACGAGGCGTTTCAAATATGGAAAGAATTTTCGTGTCGAGGTAGGCAGACCACTAACGATGGCAATTTTTTTTACTATAATCGAAATTAAACAAAAGTCCGGTAAATGTGTGGCAGCATATTCAAAAAAGGGAAAGCCGCTGGCACTTGCCAAAAAGGTGCGCTTTTCTGGCGCTTGCCACCCGCGCTCGCTACGGAAGGCACCTGCTTAGGTGGTTTTAAGCAAAATTTATAACAGCCGGTATTTTTTGGTACAGAGAAGGAGCCTAAGGAGCTGGATCGCTTGATTCGTCAGAATTTTGTGGTTATGTGGTGAATATATGATAGTGTGGCATGATAGTGTACTATATGAATATACAAATTATAATAGCGCGGTACGCTGAAAGTGAATATAACAGTTATTGTTCAGAAGGCCGTTTATGAAGGAGTTTTCACGACCAAAACGGGCACGAGAATCCCAACTATGCTCTCAGCAGCATGGCATCGCCACCTTTATCACTGCAATTCAAGACGCACACCGAGGAGTGCTCTCATTGCGAAAAGCCGAGCCGACCTAATGACTTTCCTTTGCGAGCTCACGCACAATGTTGGTAATGCAAGTGGGAGCGCATGCTCGGAACGTTGGGCTCAGAATAAAGGCCCATTCAAAAACTGGCAGAGCAAGAGAATTATCGACAAATATTCGGGGTCAGACGGAAGAACATGGAGACCACAGTAAATAAATGAGAAATAGGTTCACTGCCGAAGCAGAGGATTTCAGTGACTACCCTTCTTTTACTGAAGCTCTGCATCACTGCCCCTACTACCTTAGCCATATGCGAAAACAGTTTGTGCTCCTTTCGCTTACTGAATGAACTTGTTGAAGGGAATCTTCTCTGAATGGCTTTAGTTGTTCGACTTTCTCATCCCTAAGAGAACCAATACGCTTGATTTGCTTGCTCCAAACAGACACTCCGTGTTGTGGGGAAAATTGATTCAACTAGTGATAAGAGTAATCCATCAATGGAACGAACACCGTGTGACGTCAGAAGTGGGATTTCATCGAGGGATGTTCAGATAAGTCGCTTCTGTTCCACTCTGGCCAGGAAAGGCAAACAGGTCGAAGCATTTCACGCGAAAGCCTTCAAACTTTGCCATGAGTTATCCTTCACGACAGTCTCCTCTGCCCAAGAATAAATATGTATACATGGATAAGTTTGCAGATATTAGCGCTTCACTTGTTGGAGGTTCACCCCACTGGAACCCTTCTATAGACTGGAGTCTCTAGTTGTACTATTTTTTACCTGATCTCGTTTTCGTTTAGACGGATACTACTCCTTCGCCAAAACCTCGGCATACGGATGTCTCCAGCACTTTGCCGCACAGCTTGAGGATGCGAGGCCATTCATCGTCCTCTCGTGTACCAGGCAGTCACTAAAAACGATTGTTTAGATCGATGGCCGAGGAAAAGATGAAGGTCTAAAGAAAGCGCTCATAATGCCACTTTTATGATACATTAGGTTACATTGAATGGCTGTATACTGACATGTACACTAAAACTTTTTTAACGTGACCAAGCCCGACTCTTTGTAGCTCATTCGTAAGAATGACTCATACGTTAGCGCAACTATGACCACTGTAAGCACCCCGAGCACCGCGAAGCACGGATCAGGGAACGCAGAAGTGGGTGTGGGCGTGTCTTCAAAATCCATCGAGGATCCTTCGATACTTTTTTGGGGAATTTCGTATTAAGTAGGCGATCTCTACAAAAAACCACTCAAAAGACCGGTTAAAGGACAATGGAAAAGCACATCTTGTACGGTGCACTAGTAGCAATGTTATGCCATAATTACCTATTGGCGATCTTTTCTGCCCCTTTTTATAGGGAGACACCTTGATAGAAGAACAGGTAGCCGCCGACCAGGGACGGGGTCACAGCTCCCAAAATGGTGCTGCGAAGACGGAAGGGAGCCCTCTCCATTTTGCACTAATTCTTGGGCAATATTAGGCAATGTGTAGGTTGATCTCTGGATGCCTCGGTCCAGTATACCAAAAACTAAACTTCGGAGCAGTATAACAAAAAGAACTTGCAGAGTCATAGAAAAATGAAAAACACTGTTGGTTTCCCCAGAAACTGGATCGAAACGTCATAGCAAGGTAGCATCTCTGCGGACACACGTTCCTGCATCTACTTTTCCAAAATCCATAGAGGCAACAGGGACGTCTACCGTTGATTGTATAGTACGCTGTGAAAATGATCCACTTTGCATAAAATTTTCCCTCCCAACAAATGTGCCCATCATGGGGTGCAAGAGCGTCTACGGTATGACCGAACTCCAGTCCTTGCACTTTTTTTAAACTATCAAGGTGATCATTGGATGCTCCCAAGTCCACCGATAATTCGAGATAAAGGCAGGCGAGAGCACCTGGCATCCACGGAGTTCCTATGATCATGACGACTTCTTCTCTCACTGGGAACGGCATGCAAGCAAACCGTTCGATTTCGTTTCTCCTTACTTTTCGACTAAAGCATAATGTAAAGGGACTGCCTTTGCTCTTTTTTGTGCCTGTCCCTCGAGAACGCGAAGTCGCAAGCGGACGGCGCCTGCTATTCGATAAGCACATGTTACGTGAAAGTGCTCTTTTATCTATGGGTTTTTTCACAAAGCACAACAAGCAGGAACAGCAGAGGAGAAAAAGAGCTGTACGAATGAGAGCTTAGACGAATCGTAACTGGCGCTACTTTCTTGCGAAAAGAAATCGTTAAGAATGTTTGGATGTTCAGTTATTTCTTTGACTGTGGCATCTTTAGAAGTCCAGTATCATGAATGACTTTGTGCTTTCCAATTTCATCGTTAAGGAGATTTTTTTAGAACGAAAATGGGTATATTCAAATTGCTCACGAATATGATAGGAATTGCTTGATCTTCTTTGCCAAAATGCCTGAAAAAATCATCTCGCTCTAAATGAATTTTGTAGAAATTCGAAGGCTGAACGTCTTACACATGTTCTTCTCATTTTTTGCGAAGCAGTGTTTTGTTAAATCTGCAAGCGCTTTAATGAAAGGGTCAGAAAGAACATGAAGAATTGGCAATCTAGGTGTTCTCGGAGGAGAAGTAGCATCCAGGATATGTGTTTATTCGCTAGAATGCTGAGTTTTACTGCTCGGCACAGAATGTCCGGCAAAGAAGTGGAGCAGAAATACAGAAAAAACTTAATCCTTTCATTAACTTGTACACATCGTGGTACGCACCACCATTTGCCACTTTTTGAAGCTACCCTTTTGACTGTTTGTCCAGAGAGAGACCGGTAAGCAACTTTATTTTCTTCAGCTTGAAATTATAATGCTCGGAGTCTCGTCACTCTTTTGAATTACCTGTCTTGTCAACTAATGGCTCGCACAATATCACATTTCTAGCCACTTCACCACTCCATGACACGTACCCACCATTCGCGGAATTTGCTAAGACGACAGCCGCATTGCGTTAAAAGTAGCGGTAGGGGGAATTCACGAAAAAAAATGTAACGAATATGGAAGTCGAGGTACTTAGTGAAACGACGGTGAAGAAAAAACGGAAGAAAATTGCGAAAGACCCGAGCAATATAGCAGCGTTCCCACAGTTGATTCTCGATGCGGACGACATTTTCCTCAAGACTCGGGTAGTTCAGACTAGCTTTCCATAGGCATGTTGCCAGGTAAACTCAAGGGGATGTTTGGAAATACGACAGCATCTATTTACGTTGTGAGCTTCGAGCTAAAACTGCGAAAACGCCCGCAATACCTTTGATCCTTCCGCATATCCTTGGCCGCTCGTAGCCAGCAAGGAATCACGTCGCCTGGAGGCGGGGTCTGTCATCCAAAGGTGTCAGGTGTTAACCGATACGCCTTCACTACAGCTTGGGCGTGCGCTTTTCGACGGGAATTTCGCCATTCTTCAGCCCATATTTCCATGCTAGTGACTTCTTTTAGAGATTTTCTAATGATCATAATCCCTAACGCTGTCGTTAAATCACTAAAAGAAGGAAACGCATGCTTCCATTTTGATGAATTACACTAATTAGGAAAACACCCAGAATGCCTTTGAAATTCATTGATAGAACAGTTCGCAGTGGAGTGATGTTGCCTCTACTGCACGAGGCAGCACACACCTCTAGAGATTCGTCCGTAATGTGCTGTCACATTGCCAGCTCAGCGCCGACCTTCCGACGAAAGCTTTTGGCAGCGTTCTCATGCTCCATCTTATAAGGATATCCCGTGGAGGTGCTGGTCAAGGCGTTTCATTTTATCCCACTAGCAATCACGTGATGTTTGATTTCACCGGGTGTGTACCTTTATGTCAGGATTGTCGCATCGCGGCATAACGCAAGCGAAGAAAGGCGGACGAGCTAAAGGCGCCATGTTGTTGGGTCCCGGAGCGATTACAAGTCAACTGCGTATCGCCTCTATAGCATTTCCGTGTGATCGTTCTAAGACCCAACGAGTGCGACGCGCTTAGCTCGCACACACTGCGTCGCACGCCGCTCGTCGTCGTGCGACAATCCTAACATAAGGGTACACACCCGATTTCACCGAGTAAACGTTACTGCTGACCACTTCATTAGGATCGAATGGGCATTCACATCTTCCAGTGTCTATCAGAATAGGCTGCTGCAGTAGAGTACCTTGATCAACACCCAACATCAGCCTCGTAGACTCTGATTGCACCAAAATCATTTCTGAGACCGAGCAAAGAGTTTAGTGTTGCTCAGATCGCTCAAAGCCAAGGATCCTTTTGTTTTGATTAGGGTTCAGTTTAGAAGGCCGTATAACCTTTGATAGTAGATTATGACAACAGTGATAGATTTTTTAAATTTTCACTTGAGGAGAGACTCAAGAAGCAGCATTCATTCCTAGCCACTGCACATGATGGTAAATAGCCGAGTGAGCTCTCCGTAACTACTTTACATTCGTTGTGCTCAACCAGAGTTGTAAGATGTGCGAATAATCCATGTACCTCGCCATTTTTCAGCTTTCAGACAAGAACTATCTCATTATCTGAAGTGCGTCAAATCCTTGCGAGTGCTCTTTGTTATTTTATTTACCAGTTTTGGCTCCGCGATGTACTACATACCTCGCACTCCACATAGCAGGGGGAGCTGCAGACCACACATATGATAATCTGCACAGGACTGAAGCAGCGATGTCATTCAGCAAAGATGAGACGTACACTTTATTGAACTTAAACCTATACGGGTGAAATCATCCTTTGGTGTCACCCATTAATTATAGTAATCGGAGATCTGCGACTGCACCCCATGGTGGTATGATCTACTATCAGTTTTAGACCTTCGCCCGCATCAAGATAGTCTGCTGATCTGTCCAGGACTCGGTGAAAAATACTGCAATCATTTTTATTCACGCAATTACCTACTCTTTGATCAGTTTAGTTCGAAAAGTGCTACTCCGTCGATAAACCAACATACCTGCATGCCATCCCAATGTGCTGACACCTAGTGCGACGTCACCGCAGAATGGCAATGGGTGCACTTGGTAGACCCTCATAATTCGCTTAGTACGTCGGTCTGTCCGTGTCCGCCTCTCCGTCACGAAATCCATATCTCGGGTCATAGCAACGGTGAGAACCTGGATCTTGCAAGTGATTTCGAGAGTGATAAGGGAACTCTAGCGTGAGTACCGAAGCGATAGCATCTGATAAGAGCTGTTAAGGAGCTTTGAAATGCAAATGTCACGATCGTTGTGGTTTTCGGGTTACATGAAGCAATGACACTTACGGATGCTATGTGAGGTGGTACGGAGACACCAAAAGTGTATACACAAAGTAATGACAGTTGATAGAGACTGATAGGAGGCTTATATCGTAGAGTCGCCAAACCAGTTGCCTATCCGCTGATACTCGTAATCGTTTCGCGAGGTGGGACCGAGACATTGATGGTAACGGAGACGCATGATCCAATTTGATAACGGTTGATGAAATCGGATAAAAAGCGTTGGAAGGCAAAGTCGCCAAATCTGTTTCGCTTTTCCGGCTGGCAGTGGAATGTTTGCATTCACAGGTATTGCAGGGTACTGGGATCTTAACGGTGACTTGTGTTTTTATGAGTAGGAATTGCTATCACAACGATAATGTAGCATTAGATTGATAATCCAGCACTACATTGAGTAGTCGATTTCCCCTATCATCCTTTAACACAACCACCCACTTGCGGACGGGCAAACATACGGACCGACATACAAATCGACAAATAAACCGACACACAAAGTTAGTGGTTAATGTAATAGAGGGATCATTTTTTCATTTTTTTACTTGCAGTCTATGGTGCACCAGAAAAATACGGAATTACCAAATTCGAACTACACTGGTTTCTAAAGGAAACACCTACTTCGCAGGCTATCCTATTTGCACAGTCTACTTCATACGAGCAACTACCAGTAACTTGAGCCGAGGTATGGCTAGGGAAACAGACTGTTCCCCTATTACAGTGCGTGAACGAGCCCAAGGCGAGTTCCTTGTCCTATACCCAGAACGCGGAATATCACCGTACTGAGGCATGCCGACAACCTGTACAATTGCTTTGTGTTCTTCTGCCATTGGCTCCCCAAAAAAGTACAAAAATTCCAGAGATCCAAAAGGAAACGGTACGAGTAAATCACAGGAAGTCATTCCAAAATCGTACTAGTGTAGCGAGATGACAGATCGTTCTCCTTGGACGTGAAATAAATTGAAACCAAGTATGACTGGGTCAAGACCGTGTTAACGCCATTACTGCTCTTTTCAGTTGCCCAAAGGCATCACACATTTGCTTACTTTTCCCAATACCCTGTCATGGCCCAACAGCTGCTCTATCAAGCCTTGCGAGTACTGCAGGGAGGCTGGAGCCGCTATCCTACTGGAGCTGCCTGATAAGTGCTCTGTAAAGCACATTTTCAGTTTCACATATTTTATACCATGCACATTGTGTTCTACACACCATGTATAGGAGGAGCTCCAAGGTCAAGGTATCCTTCAAATGAAGTCCACTTCATGAAGAGCTTATGCTGCAGTGATGTCGAAAATCACAGAGGAAGTGAGACACTCGATGAGACCGTGACACTTTCATACCTTCGCATATGGGCCATGGAAAAAGTCGCGAAGGAGAAAGTGTCGCGAAAAGTACATAACACATCGAAATCTACAGCACTGGACTCGTACTATGCTCAAAGTTGCAAGCGGACTCTTACTGTGTACAGCGCCATTGCTCTTCCACATGGCCGTCCAACAAAAACATGCGCAGTGCCATGTGGCAGCATTCTCCAGATGTAGAGCTCGTGAATGATTAAGGGAGCGTACGAGAATTCCACCAAACTTGACAGCATTTTCTTAGACAACTTTTCGAACCTCTCGTCGTGAGAATATCACGCCCCGAGTCGGACACCACTGATTCTGTTATGGAGAAAACAGTTTTTCACTTACTGTAGCGGACAAAAATACTATACATGCGGTTTTGGATTTAACCAAAACTTTGGTCGACGTTTACATTGTTCGTTCGATTTTTTGTGTTCTGAAGGCAGTTGGTACTCAGTGAAGAAAATTATCTCAGCTGGATAGGGCACAGGGCAAAATTTGGAAAAATTATTTAACAAAAGGTCTGAAAATGATTAAACCTTTCTAAAAACGGGAAAGGTGCAGCAGGTGTGCTGAAAGTGACACGAAACAAAGTTTGAACTTTGTTACACATCATTTGGAATCAAGACAACACTTTACAGCTGTGTCTGTGATTGATTTAACACTGAGCATAACCTTCCTACAAAACATTACGAATGCATACATGACATCTGTCATAATAGACTCTTCATTGCGGCGATAATAGCCCATGCAGCGTGAGGCGAGCAGGCTCTTGATGTGTGCGATCCAAATGTGTATTTAGTTGTGTACCTACGTGTACCTATATGTCTATACGTCTGAATGTTCGAATCGTCGCATATATAGCGCTGTCATTTAGTTGTATGAACGATGAAAGCCAAAACACTCCGCTGCGGTCGTGGTCCACATAGACGCACGTGAGGAATACATAGCTGCAGACAGAGGTGCTGGCTGCTTTTGCCCACTCAGTGGTGTGGTGCACACACCTCGTGCATTCCACCTGGTAGGGTTCAGAATTGTGCATGTGTTGTACGGAATTCCCTTTCATTCGCAACGGAAAGATCCTCAGAACGGTACCCATAGAAGGGCGAAATCCCGGTGGCTTCAAACACTGGAGAGTGTCCTCACTGGAAAATAGGGACATCCCGTATGGCGCGAAAAAAGTGAATTCTGCAGTTTTTCCTCTTCTAATGACTCCGACCTTGGCGGGGATGAAACTGGAGCAGGCCATTAAATATAGGACTCAATAACCAAAAAAGTTTCTAAGTTGCAAGGAGCATGTCAGAGCGCTGTACAGAATGATCAGGTGCGTTCTTCCAATACATTTTCGTGTTTTGCGGACACAGTTCAGTGTTGGCAGTCTCAGAATCAGTTATGTTAAGTATTAAGCAGAAGAAAAATCCATATTGCGACAAGTTTTTTTGGGCAGCAAGGAAGCGTTCTGAAGGTGGAATGTGAAAAGTAGTTGTTGATTTTGTTAGATGCTGATTTTCGTGGCAGCGAGCCACGCGAAAGTTGTTGCAAGAATGCTAGGTGATGGGCAAATGCTTTCGCGAACTTAATAGTGTAATGGTTTAGCACATATGCCCGGAAATCACGGAGTACGTGTTCGAGTTCCGTCCGAGACCCAAGCTTCTGCCCATTACTCAGCACTATTGTGAAGTGTAGTTCTTCTGTGAATTGCTCCAAAGCAGTAAATAATTCAATGGACATTTAAAAATCTCCGCCGATTTCAGTGGATGTGGGGCAAGGCGAGGAATTGAGAACAAAACGAGTTTCGCCTAGAGAAATCATTGAAAATTCAGCTCCACACCTGATTTCACCCGCTAACCTCATCATTCTCATTGGTACTCGAACTGTTTGTTATTTTATGGGGATGATTAGAAAACCTTCTTCTCGTGACCTACGAGAAAGCGATAAACTGAATGCTTGCAATAGGCATGTCCCAGAAGCAAGTTCGGTCTTTGGCGCCTACGATTCAGAATTTCATAGTACGAAGCCGCCATCAGTTTGCAGCTCGGGCATATTGAACTACTGATATACAAAGTTGTTCAGAACGTCAAGCCTCGTATTAAACGGAAGGGGTCGCTTTAGTTGTTGACGGGACATGAAAACCGATGTGCACTGATAGCCTACTGCGCTATCAGTGCACAATAAGCAATGTTAACACTTGCTGATACTACAGTCTATGAGGAAGTCAGATCTTAACAGCTTGATTGTGTCGTCAGTCGAAAAAACAACAAAATGGAGTCCACTCTGTTCTCGCTTATACTCGACCCCATTGCGAGAGAAATTCATCAGGACTAATTGAGTACTCTGAGGTTGGCCCGGGGGGGGGGGGGGGTTGGAGGTACACGACTTGTGACAGCATCGAACTTGCAGTTCAGGCATGTCTTCTAGCTGTCTGGGGCTCTACCAGATTTGCCTAGGCCCTTTCAAGGAAGTAGCTTGCCAGCGTGTCAGCGATTTCCCGGTGGCGGGTCCTCCAGCCGTCTGGGGCTCCCTAGATTTGCCAAGATGCAAAGAATTGTAACGGCAAGCTGCGTCCACACGCCCCCCCCCCCCCCTCCTCCTCGTGCTATAGTGACCCCTTTTGAGCAGATCGCACTGAAGCATGCACCCTATCGCACTAACAGATTGCCCCACATAGTGTTCTCAAACTCATTCGTTGTAGGAAGGAAATCTCACAGTGGCCGCGATGATCTCGGTCGACATCCATTGGGGTTCGATGGAAAGACGCCGAATTTTCAGGGAGGTTGTTAAGTAGCACCCCAATGATGAGTACTGTACTGCATTTTAAAGCAGGCAACATTTTCGCCTGTTTTTGCGAACATATCTTCAGTAAGTGATAACTCGACTCACCTTTCATTTTCTCTCGTGTTATAGGTCCTACATACATATTCGACTCACCACACGCCTACCACGATCAAGCATGTTTGCGTGTTTCATTTTTCCACTAGCTGACGACTAAGTTCGCGTGAAATGGCGCGAAATGGTAAAAAAAAGATTGCACGTCATCATGCATGAGCAAGCCGCTCCTAGAGGAGCAATCCAGTCAGCTACTGCGAGATCTGTAAAATGTGATCGACAAGGCAGTTTTGGATCTTTGAGTCGTTCACTACAGAAAACGATCTGAAAAACAAGCGGTTGTGCAACGCAACAGCATGAGGACGGACGGGCACATTTTTCAAGTTTAACGTATTCTAGATATGTACCTACCTGAGGCCTTCGGCAACACCTCTACATGTAAGGCGTATTTTTCATCTTTGTAAGACCTTCTGCTATTTTTTTGATGTTTTGAAAATTTTCTGTCTTCGCTATCACATGGGCTTCAACGAGCCTTCATTTTCCCAGTGAAGGCCGTGATCGAATGAGCCGTTCCATCGAAATGTTCAGGTTTGCGGTTGCCTCCGTTGCTGTTCGAAAAATGTGAATGTGGCGTAAAGTCGCTTAAAAAGTGTATTACCCATGCAGCGAGAAAAGTGCCCAGATATTTGGAAGCATCAGAAGTTTCCAACAGAAGTATCGGTGGCAACACATGCCAAAGATAAAATTTATCATGTGAACGACCAAAATCGGTCAGATCTTTCCTTACACTTCAGTAGCTAGTACTAGTGTGTATAACGGAAATAGGGTAGTATTGACGACGATAAAGTGGAAAGAAGTACAGTGGTCCGGGTTCTAAAGACCAACCCAGCAGGGAAACTTGCACGCCCGTTGAGCTGTTGGTCTAACTTTAACGGGATCGTACTTGACTCGTGTGGAAGGCCAGGAGCCGTCACAGAACACTGCTTTATAACAGAGTATCTCTAACACTATACCAGCTACCTCTTCGCGTCTACTCCCTTCAAGTGATAGGATTACGAGAAAAGAAAGTTTTACTAAAGGGTTAGGAGGAAAGAAGGTTCTATATGTCGTTGTAGACCAAGACTTTTTAGATTTGCTCTCCACATATTTTACATAGATTCTCATTGACTACACGTCCCATGAATTCACTTAGTTTTTATCCTGACGCCTGTGCACACTTCTTATTCGGACATCTGGGAATGACATCTGCAATGTTGCTCACATTAGCATAAGTACAGGAATGTCTCATATCATGGCTTTTCGGTACAATAAACTGCTTCCACCGAATGACCGATACACTACTGGTACTATGCTATTTAAGGGCAACAAAACGACCCATCAAGGAAGGGAGAGCGTCACGAAAAAATGATTGCCAGGGAACGCGTGACCTTATTGAGCCTCATTGCAGTTAGAAAAGGAGCTCCTGGAAGAGAATGGATGAACCACGTCTGCATTCCCTTCCGCATCCGTATAGCACTAATGAAAACCAAAAGACCAGAAAGAGCGTTGTAAATGATTCAGTCGATTCGCCGACTCCACAGCGCACCTTATTTGCACAACAATGAGGAGCGTCGGCGGTAACAGGTGGAATAAATCAACCTGCGCCGGTTGACCATTTCAGTCGTAGGCTTTTTTGTTGGTACAGGTTGCCAGGACTCAAATGGGAAGCTCGTTCCGCAGCGCTTTTTTTTAGGATAGTCATAAAAGGAGTGGGTGAGGGAGGGGTGTCTCACATTCTGCGACACTAATCGCACCATTGAATGCGGAAGCCGGATTGAGGTTAGGTAGAGGGCCTGTCCAACAACTCCACATTCCTTTGCACTCCTTCAGCTGAACAAAGTCTTCTACGCGGCATCCTTCTGATTGACTGTGTTTCCTTCCCTGAATCAGTGACTCAATAAAAGTCAAGATCAGCGCGCCCGTGCATTACTCAAAAAAGGGAATGGTTATTCGTAACCGATTCGATCAACTGAGTTCACATGCGTTAAGTGATTGTTCGAGAAGTTAGCGGAACTACAGCGATAATGGAATACAACTCCAACAACAGTGGCGGGACGATGAACGCCGGGTCTCAGAAGAGTGTCCCTCTCTCGAGCGAAATTCATCAGTAGGCGTTCGATATCGAGCGATGGGATGTGTTTGCTTGCGCTGTGTTCAGAAGTAGAACGCAGCACGTACATAACTGCCGTCGCTCACGTTCGAGCCAAATAACTGCAAGGTCAAACTAAGTGCCTTACACACGAAATTCGATGTGAAGCGTGCAGAGGGATAGCTGACGCCGAATCGTTAACTGAGCCCCTCGAGCTCTTTCGCAGAAGCACAAAGGTCGATAATAGAGAGGAAGGGTCACCAACACAATGAGCTTACCACTTGAGCTAACACACTCGATAAAAGTATACCGTTGCTCATTCGAATCGCAAAAGTGGACCGACGTGCAACCTATTCCAGTGAAGCGCCTGCACTTCTTTGTCGTCCTGACTTCCTACTTCAAGTGCGCTGCCTCCGATACGCTTTCAATAAAGCACCAGCGGCGGTTCGTCGAGCATGATCACGAGCGCTGGCTGAAGGCACAGGCACAGAGTACTTCCAAATATTTGAATTGCCAAAAATATGGCATTCTGCAAAAGTACACGAATGTTCGTGCTATCGGTTGATGGTACCTCGCGTAGGTGTGAAGATGTTAGTACCGTGAGTACCAAGACGACACCTTTTATAGTAGCACGCCTGTATTGCGAAAAATGGGTTGTGCTCTTAATTCAAAAAATTCGCATCCAACGTGCTGTGTCTGAGGCGAGTTTTTCGTCTTAATGACACCCGTCTCTAAAAAATCTCTCCAACTATCTTTACATGCAATGCAGCCATTCCTGTTTACTTGAAAAAAGAACTGATTTCAATCCATTTACTTATCATGAATGACGAGTGTCAAGCGTCGTCGTAAAGCAGTACGTGCAAAAACATAAACAAGGAAACTAAAGGGGCAGCTTGTGTCTTGTTTCATGCATACGAACTCTTTTTATTGTACACATGCAAAGCGCACTGCTAAGACAAGCCGAATTTAGAGATAATGACCTGCTACTACTGCGACCAGGAAAGAAGCGCGTAGCCGAGGTCGTTTATCATAGGCGCAATGTAATCCTTTAACGCAAAAACTTGGGCAAAATGTCATCTTTCACGGAGCTACATATCCGTTTTTATTGTTCCTGATGGCATAATAGAGATTCTAGAGAAGGTTATGGGCAGGTTATTCGTCAGCGGTAGCATCTTCTTTGTGGTCAATGTGCCCTAACGTGACTTGGAATTCCTAGAGACGGACGTCGATGGATGCTGAAGAAGGTGGGAGCATATAGAAGAGAAAGGCAATAGTTGCGTTACAAAAGTTCGACCATAAAAGTGGCAAAAATGAATGGTAAGTTAACGGTCGCCATTTGTCATGATGTCCAGCACTGGCGTCCAGAACTTTCACATTTACTGGAGAAGTCAGTATACACTTCACAGCTGAGAAGATGAATCGCAGGCCGACTAGGCCTTCCATTTCTTCAAAGTCGTACAATTAATGGCGGGAACTTCTCTGCCATCGGCGCTGTTGAGTTTCGGGTTGCAGCTGATGACATGATTAAGCAAATCTTAAGGATTTCTAGGTGGATAGCGCATGCTATAATTAATTTGTGTAATTCTTAACAGCTTTTGTTTTCCAATTTTTCTTTAACAGCATAAATCAACTATATGTATGCATAGCATGGGAAGTAATGGCACCCGCACTGCAAGGAAAAAAGGCAACCTGTTTGAGAAAATGGCAGCACGGGGAAAAATGGAATGCGTCTGTTTCACGTATTATAAGGAGGAATGGCCGCACAATAGAAGACCTCATCTGAAAAGAAATTTGTGAACAGTCGAATAAGAACAGCAGGGGTAATCAACTGAAGAACTAACAACAGAAGCACCCGAGGTCGAAGTGGCCATTCTTTCGGAATGGGGTATATATGGTCCGATGTACTTTCGGACGCTGATCTCGAATCTGCATTCCAAATTTGCAAAACTATTTCTGAACAGAGTTGCAAGGCAGTTTTTCGACGAAAGTCGACTCAAATGCACCACAAGCGGATGGACTACCATCAGCCGACAGGGCGAGAGGTAAGTGTCTCGCTCCATAGACTGAAGACGATGATTCGGATCCTCGAGGAGACTTTGCTTTTGGATTTGTTGAACTTTTTCTACTGTCCACATAAAACACTTCTACTTTGATATCACCTATTTCAATGGTCCTCTTGGCATAAGGACGCAGATGGAGCACTGCGATCCAACTTTTTTGATTACGCAGTCTCCCATAGCGTACTGATTGCGAATTTGACGTTATCGCAAAACGAATATGATATTCGCACTCTGAGGGTCGAATTACCCCTCTGTATGAATTTTTAGCCAAATCGAGTTTTCGGTTCAACTTTGGAAAATTAGGCGTGGCCTTGTTGCAAGTAATATTTTTTTTTGAAACTTTCATAAAGAAGCCATCAACCATGACAAAGATAACCTAGACATATCTACTACAGATGCCCATGACAAAAAACGTAACAAGCGCCAAATAACGGCATTTGCTCGGCAAAGGTCGACGACTTTTCCTTTGTTGAATGGATTTGCCACCCAATAGGCCACGAATTTTTCCGAACTTTGGTCAAATTCTCGAAGTGGCTAGAAACATGTACTTGACCTTGGAGTAATTTGACCCCCTGAAAACGGAAATCGCACTGGTTTTGCGCGAGGACGTCTGGCACGCGTGCTACGGGCTTCCAGACCTACCATACAATACAGTTTTTCAAGAAAACCTCTATAACGCTGCTTATAGAATCGTTTTGCAAACTTGGAATGCAGATACGAGATAAGCGTCCGAATAGTCGGACCACATGTATCCCATTTCGAATGGCCACTTCGACCTGGGGACCTCCCCTTGTAAGATTGGTGATTAGCTCGGCACTGGCCTAATTGCCATGGCAGGTGGTGCTCTCCCTCCTCGCCTTCCACAACCTGATCTCCTCCCGCTATGCGTCACTAATGACGCCATTTGAGAGGGAGATGGATCCTCGTGAAAACTCTCACTGAATGGAGTAAACATTTGCATGTGAGCAAAATGTTGACAGGTGTGAGGAAACGCGACCCAGGCAGCTGCCCCAATCACCCATGTGGGAGCGTGGAATCGGAAGTCATGAAGGTTGCTTGGAAATCTCTCCAACACCATAGGACTTCTCAGCGAATTGGTTCGGGCAATTAAGGTGCACCGGCGCCGGTCCCGTGCGGATTGGCCTGGGGTGGACGGCGCGGCGGTGAGGGCGGTGCTGGGGCGGGGACGACGTGGGCAGCGTCCGACGCGGGTGCACCGAGCTGTCGAGAGGTCGTGCGAGATAAGACTCTTGCAGAGTCGATGCCCATTGACGGCTAGTCCATCGTCAACGGTTCCGTTCCCCACGATCAGAATGCCGACGCTGAACTCATCCTCTTCCTTCCTGGGCAGGCTTTCAGCCCGATCCAGCTTTATTTCGCCAAAGGAAGTTAAAGTCACCGTACAGTTACTAAACGACTCCGACACCGTCATAAATGAGTTTAAGGTGGGTCTCGCTTTCATCCTCCTTTTTCATTTCATTCGTTGGTATCCCTTCCCCTATCCATTTCTAATCGCTCATTCTTTCTGTCGTGTTGGCCAACCCTTATCTACACCTTTCATCTTCCGATTATAGACACAAGTGGATGTATGTTAAATTCTAAATCGATCTCATATCGTGCAATATCTTTATTTTTGAGATTTTGGATGCTGGGACATTCCTTGTTTTGAGGGCGGAGTAGAGCGCAAACAATTTGCCATGTCAGGGATTAGTTCCATCGCTGGCAAGTGCTCGCATAGAGACATTCTGCTGCGATCTCATCACTAAGTTCTGGATCAGTTTTTTGCCAGAATTTACCCCTTGAGGGATCAGGTAAGGTCTCTCAATCCCGTTATGCAGTTGACGAGCTCCTCGGTAGAGCCGCTCATCTTGACATCTGTCCGAATGCCTAGTGGGCTCACCGATCAATCTTTCCATAGTCCTCCGCCGTCTGCGTCCTCATCCTTTCCATGTTGGGCATCGTTTGCTGATGCAAAATTCGGGTATGTCCATTTTCACTCTACTATGGGCAAGCTTCCCAAAGCATTTAAGTGCGATTGCATCGCTCTTTTCAATCGATACCGCGGCACTGGACAGGGGAGAGCGCTCCATGCAGTCTGTTTCAAGCCATTTCGGTCACAAATTGTGCCTTTCCCTTCTTCAAAAGAAAACAGCAGTGAGAACACCATCATTGCGAATGATTACAATAAGCTTCACGGGTTCGGAGTTCCACAATGTTTCGCTATTAATTAGGGGCTCTGCCTGAATCGAGACCCACTCTTTCAGTTTCTCAAACTCCTTATCTTTTGACTAACTCCAAGGCCTTCCATAGCGCTAGCTTTTCTAGGGCTTATTTTGACGATAGCTATCTGAACCTGCTGTTTAGTTGTGTGGTGTACAATGCCGACTCAGACACTTGTTAAGAACGGAAAATTCGTGAAGCTGGCTGCCGTTCTACACTGCGGAGAGCTGTCCATTCAAATTCCTTTGCATTGCATTCTTTCCTGCGTAGAACGAGTGCTTGAGATTGATTTGCGTGAAGTTCTGTTTAATCTTGTCTCCATATACAGTTGCATACTGCAAAATTTGGCTATTATTCTGATTCAGTTAAAACATCAGAAATTTCACTTAATTCATTCTACCTTCCTCGCCCAGAACACGGTTTTCAGAGGTCGCAACCAGCACAAGCGATACTGGATTACATTTGTGAGCTAAAAAGCATTCGTGAGAAAGACTATCTTGGACTCCGTTACCAGGACCATAATAAGCATCGTGTACGTAATCGAATTATCTCATTTGTTTTTTTTCTTTCCATGTATGACATGCTCTTTTCCAGTACTGGGTTGATTTGTCACGACCGATTTCACACATCGCGAAACAGTTCAAATGTAAGTCCTCGTTGAGTACACATTGTTAAAACCGTGTGAGGTGCGTCATTCTAGCATGATGATACCTTCATTACAGCCGATTCTCTTGCCCTTCGCTTGCGCTTCCGTTACTATCCAACTGAGCCGTCGCATTTGAGGGATTATGTTAGCAGGTTAGCACAGCAGTTTTTCCCTTTGTGTTTGTTTTACGTAACACAAAGAGTTTTGGCTGGTTTAAGTGCTTGTTGCTGTTCCTTTGTGCATTTATCACTCGTTGACACTTATGTATGATTAATATTGAATCTGAAAGAAAGACAGGTGTTGTCTTAGTACTTCTCGTGAAGAAGTTATGGCACGTAATTTGAAATTAATAAAGTTGCCACACCGAATAGGTGGCCACCATGATTTCATCCGACAGCAAACTTACTAAAGGCGCGGCAGCTGTATTTGCTTTTCCGTATCGTTTGTCTTCGGGTTTGTTTCAAAACCGCTCACATTGTTTGGGAATATTGATTTGCTCAACATGAGATTTTGGTGGAGAATTGTGATGAACCGTTATTCGTTGCATTCGCTTTATGCCTATCGGTAACGCGGTGTGTTTGTATTTGTCGGATTCTGCATAATAGATTCACCGGAACGAAATTCATACGCTGTTGACAGGGACAGTGGTAGTGAGAGATTCTAGTGGTGTTGAAATGTTGGGCAGTTCACAAAATTTAATGAGAAGAAAAAGCTGCATTCATCATACGATCGGCGCCGATTTTTCTCACCTTAGTTTTTCCACTGAGACATCCAAGTCATACGGAGGTTTTGCATGATAAATAGATGTACTAGGGAGAACGGAAAGTGAAGTTTGTGTTGATGTGAGCCAAATGTCACGCCAGTCCGTGTGTCGCTTGTATGCAGACAGCAACGCTTGATCGAATACGCGTAATGCGATGCAGGCAGGGGTCTACTATGTCGTTTATGTGAGCGCCGATCATTTTATGGGGCGCATGCCAAGCGCATTCGATCTCAAAATTTTCAAATTTCATGCGGAGGGTGGATGGCGTGCGCCATCAATCAAACGGCAGTCGCTTTCCGTCCTAACTACTTGAATAGTCACGGGGACAAAGACTGTGCTGACGAAACGTTTTTTTCAAAATACTCCTGGACATTCCGTGGTTAGGTCCCAGTTAAAGTTGAGCGTGCTGCACCTGAGAAGAATCTTCGCGGGCTTTGAGTGTTTTTATTGGGCCAATGTCCAGAAGATGCGTTGTAAAAATGTGTTTCAGACGGCTGGTGTTTTCGCGACCGTATCACGTGCTTGGCGCGCTGATCAAGTCGAAATAAGATTGCTGTTTTATATTGAGTGGCTCGAATACATATTTTGTGCGTGTTTGAGAGAAGTACTCGAGAGAAGTAAAAGAGCATAAACGTTGTATATTAGGCGCGAGATGCCTAAGCTAAAATGTTTGTTTTGAGTTCAGAGATTCGAGAGATCGTTCCAAAAAAAAATTGTCCATGAAAGATGTCTCATGTCTTTTATAGCATTGTTACTGAAAGTCTCAGAAGAGATTCTGCACACGATGAGACCCTGTAGTAACCTGGGCGAAAGATGGCAAAAGAAATGCAACATCATATGTTGCAAAGGCGAGTGGACGTTTAAGTTTGTATGGTTCATGCGAATCAGATCAGATTTTATTGATACATGGTAGTTTGATCTCTCGCGAATACAAGTGCCTTGTTTTGGTCTTGTCTGATATCCAAGTCGCAAAGAATGTTTTTATAACATCACTACTATATATAATCGGCTTAGTCTGTCTGTCTGTCTGTCTGTCACGAAATTCATATCTCGCGTCGCAGTAGAGCTGGGACCCTGAATTTTTAAAGTGATATAGGGGGTAGTAAGGGGACATCAATGGTGAGGAATCGGAAGTGATAGCAACTGATAAGGGGCTGATAAGGAGCTTCGGAAGGCGAATGGGGGAAAATCATATCCCGCGTCGCAGCAAAGCTGGGACACTGAATTTTTAAAGTGATATAGGGGGTAGTAAGGGGACATCAACTGTGAGGGAACGGAAGTGATAGCAACTGATAAGGGCTGATAAGGAGCCTCGGAAGGCGAATGGGGGGAAAATCATATCTCGCGTCGCAGCAAAGCTGGGACACTGAATTTTTAAAGTGATATAGGGGGTAGTAAGGGGACATCAACGGTGAGGGAACGGAAGTGATAGCAACTGATCACTACTATATATAATCGGCTTAGTCTGTCTGTCTGTCTGTCTGTCTGTCACGAAATTCATATCTCGCGTTGCAGTAGAGCTGGGACCCTGAATTTTTAAAGTGATATAGGGGGTAGTAAGGGGACATCAATGGTGAGGAATCGGAAGTGATAGCAACTGATAAGGGCTGATAAGGAGCCTCGGAAGGCGAATGTGGGGAAAATCACATCTCGCGTCGCAGCAAAGCTGGGACACTGAATTTTTAAAGTGATATAGGGGGTAGTAAGGGGACATCAATGGTGAGGAATCGGAAGTGATAGCAACTGATAAGGGCTGATAAGGAGCCTCGGAAGGCGAATGTGGGGAAAATCATATCTCGCGTCGCAGCAAAGCTGGGACACTGAATTTTTAAAGTGATATGGGGGGTAGTAAGGGGACATCAATGGTGAGGGAACGGAAGTGATAGCAACTGATAAGGGCTGATAAGGAGCCTCGGAAGGCGAATGTGGGGAAAATCATATCTCGCGTCGCAGCAAAGTTGGGAGCCTGGATTTTTAAAGTGATATAGGGGGGTAGTAAGGGGACATCAACGGTGAGGGAACGGAAGTTATAGCAACTGATAAGGGGCTGATAAGGAGCTTCGAAAGGCGAATGGGGGAAAATCATATCTCGTAATAATCTCGTATAATATAAGCGAAGAAATAAGGGGCGCACATATACAATGTTACGCCCTGCCCACAGTGGGCGGGGCGCGTGCTGAAAATCGGAAAATCTAAGGGGTAGATATGCTATGGTAAGCAGGTAGTTACAGGAGCAGCTAAGAAGACCCGTCGTCAGTGGGTCAAAATATAAAGCGAATTATGCCGGCCTGAGGGGGAGATATGCGCCAACACCCGCGAAAATCGGCTCGCCG
Source organism: Trichostrongylus colubriformis (assembly GCA_963978905.1). Lineage (NCBI taxonomy): Eukaryota > Metazoa > Nematoda > Chromadorea > Rhabditida > Trichostrongylidae > Trichostrongylus > Trichostrongylus colubriformis. Next base: position 25,288,508 of record OZ022260.1, read on the forward strand.
CGTGAGCGGCGAGCCGAGAGTCGCCCCCTATAAGGCCGGCGTAGCCGGCTCCCGGGCCGGCGCAGCCGGCCCCCAGGCCGCCGAAGGCGGCCTCCGGGCCGGCGAAGCCGGCCTGGACCAGTCGGATTGGCCGGCGTCAGCCGGCCAATCCGACTGGTGATTATTTAAATGACGATCCCTTGCATAGTTAGTGATTGCACATAGTCTTTTGTTTCATTAAGCGTATGGTTTCATTACAGATACCAGCTCTTCATGCAGTTACAACGCGACTTGCTGCACGGACGTCTTTACTGTCCACAGAATCAGTCTGCGGAGTTAGCAGCTCTCATTCTACAGGGTAAGATATGAAGAATGTTCTTGTATGGCACTGGAAAATAAAAAGTTTTCAGCACAGCTGGGCGATTACGACGAAGCCGTGCATGTCGGGAACTACGTATCTCAGTACAAGCTGCTGCTGAAACAGACTCCGCGTTTGGAAGAAAGGATTGCGGAGATTCACCAGTCGTTACGGTAGGTTATAAGGACTATTTAGAATTCAAACCATTGCAAAGAAGTGCGGATAGTTCATTGTGCGCACAATAAAAATAACAACATTGTCTAGCTCCTTGATAAGGTGGGGCAAACATTGTCAGGGTGCAGCACGTTATTGCGTGTGTGATCCGACGAAAACTTCTTGCAAGTTCTTCCGAGTTTTGTGATAGGCTTTCTTTTTTAAAGGCACACCACGCGATAATCAGATTAGTGGCGTACATTCTTGGGGCAAGTAGGTCCTTGGATTACTGCTCTCGCTGCACCTTTTTGTGGCTGCACGGTGCACCATCACGATGTTGTGCCTGCTTGAACGCAGCCGAGCCACGCCCACCCAACCACATCACACCTAGCCTTAGACCAACGTATTTCCAACGTGGGTGCTCACATGGGGAAGGAAACTTGTGACAAGAGAAGATATTTCAATAAAACAGCCATTGTGATGATGAAAACAGCTTCCACTTTAGAAACTGTTGGCCTAGCCAGGTGTGATTTGGTTGGGTGGACGTGGCTCGGCTGCATTCAAGCAGGCACAACATCGTGAAGATGCACCGTGCAACCGCAACAAAGGTGCAGCGTGAGCAGTTATCCAAGGACCTACTCGCCCCTTGAAAGTTAGCCACTAATCTGATCACCGCGTGGTGTGCCTTCAAAAGAACAATGGCATCATGCTGCTTTAGATAGAATTGTCTATCACAAAACACAATTCAGCAGAAGATCTGTGGCAAACACGTACTTTTCTATTGAAAAATTTGTCTCCATTATGAATGTTCGCGTTTGACGCCGGTCCGATTCACCTTCTTATACATGCAAACATGCTTGCTGCTGAGCAATGGCAACGACTGTTCGTTCGTCCATCGCGTGACACCGCTCGTTTTTCCTATTGCTGAGAGATGCGTCTTGACGCGTGAATATTTCGTAGTAGGGTTTCCTTCCGCTTTCAATGAGCATGGTGAAAAGGTCTATCGCAGCATTACTGCTACAGTGAATGTATCGTCCGCAGTGAATGTACCGTCTTAGTCGAGAAAAAAGTTTGTTTTTCGCTGAATGTGGGCCACAATTTTTTGAAAATTCGTCATAAACTCGGTATCAGGGGTTCCAGATTACTCTTTGTTGAAATGATGTCTAGCTGGCGCCGAAAAATGAACGTAATACTTGTGATTGCCATCGACAGCTCCCTCTCCCTTATGAGCTGGCAGAACATAGGCGAGAAAATGTAGAGCCACTCTGACCTTATAAGGAACAGCAACTCAGCATAACCACAGACGATATAGAAACCGCTGAAAGTTGAAATATACGAGTAGAAATTATCTTTGAGCTTTACTCACCCCAAAGGTTCGGCATGGCAACAAGGTGAAGATCGTCGCTGTATTGAGAGACACACCACGCGGTAATCGTATTAGTGGCTCGCTTTCTCCGAGCAAGTGGGTCTCTGGATTACCGCTCAGACTGCAACTTTGTTGTGGCTGCACAATGCACCCTCACGGTGTTGGGCCCGTGTGAACACAACCAAGCCACGCCCACCCAACCAAATCCCGCCTGGCCTTGGACGAACGAATTCCCCACGTGGCGTTCACGTGGAGAAGGAAACTTGCAATAAGAGAAGATAAGAGCCATCCCAATTATGAATGCCGCTTTCACTTCAGAAATTTGTTTAACTTACGAGGGAAAGCTTCCAGGTCACCTTGACGATTCGAGTGGATATGTGTATGGCTCAATGCAGTTTTGTGCGGCCATCTCAAATCTGCTAAACGATTTTGGGAAATAAGTTACAGAGGCCTGTGATATACGGCGTAAGCTGCATTTCAGGTCGTACACACGCGGTGCATAATGCTACAGCCACTTACAAATTGCTCAAAAACTTTCATAGCAAGATGTTTGTGAAAAACTCCGAGTATAAAGTGTAGCAGATGTGAGCGCGCTTCTTATCATCCACACCAAATTTTAGCTCGAAATCACAAAGCAACTTTGTCTTTTTTCGGAAAAATGTCGCTTTTGCGATTGTGCAAAGTGATGCAGTCACCTCATGTTTCTCTTCTCTTTCATTTGTTATCACTGAAACCATTTTGCTGAGCTAGTATCTTTTTAAGGAACTGGAAGGGGTTCGAGAAAAGAGAAAGATGCAAAGAAATGATCATTCTGTAACGAACATTCAAAGTCAGAAGCGATAATCGGTGGAACAACCCGAATTGAAAGCGCGACGCTGTGGTGTGTATTTGCATTACATTCGCATCAACACACTGACTTTCCGAGTTGTCCGCTGTAGTCATTTGTTGTCTCGTAGAGTGTATTTGATCTATTCGTGATGATGTGAAATAAGTGAAACAACACAGCAACAAACAAGTAGAACGATTAAATGAAGATAAGCGAAAGCGTCAGAAAAAGTGTGATAACAATTAAAACCTAGTGAATTCTCTTTCGAGGTCTTGGCGAGGTGCCGTGTGTGCATTACGACAACTGCAAGCACTGCAATCCATACCGTGAACCGAAATTGCCCTTCTCCCGGTGTTTTTAAGGTTATGAGGAAAGGGATAATGCTACTACATGCTTTGAAAGAGGTTTATTCAGCCAAGAAAAAAGGCTGGCATTGTCTAATTCTGAAATAACGCAAAAATCGTTCTGGCATCGCTCGTTTTCTATAATTTCGATGGAAACGCTACAGTGCATGTCACCAGAAAGATTACTGAAGGTCCTGCCTCGCTTTCCCATGGGGATAGGTGCAACATTCTATTGGAGGAGTCAAATTTTGCTAGTCATACTCGAAGAATGACCTTCTGTGAAGCTTAATGTGTCAGCGAGAAGTGTGTATCGGGTGCAACGAGGGCAAGTTCGTTTGTTGGCTGAAAATGAGGAAGACATCGTTCACGAGTGGAGGGTGTCGCGAAAACTGGGCTAGTTTCGTTTGCAGGTGAAGCGGATGAGATTAAAGGAGGAGGCCTGATTTGTCATAGAAGATTGTACCCTTCCGTTTGCTTTTTTTTCGCGGTTCTTCTTTCTAGTAGAAGGAGCTCTAATACGACGGCCCTAACGGCCACCGATCAATATACGGACTGAATTTTTCGTCGCGGAACATGAGTGGTTGAAGTTCTGGTGTGGGCTCAAAGCGACCACTGAATTATTCGAAGAGTGAGGGGCCATTTGATCACTGGATTAGATTATTGACCTCTATGTTTGTTTCAATTTGTTGAATACTCCTATTTGCCCCAGTGACTGTATAATTTTGCACCATCGCGACAGCGTTTTTTCGATAACTGAAGATAAATCCGTGTTGCGATTCCATGCTAATTTTAATTAATTTGGAATTTGGTATGGAAATCCGAATGCGCACCTGCTACAGTTTATACTTGGAGAAATTTCCAGCAGTATTCTTCTTTGAGCCTTTCTGGACAGTTCGTAGGTGGCTGTCTCATTTTGCATCGCGTGTCCCATTTGCGAAATAGCGTGGGTAGAGCTACAATATGGCAACAGTTAGCGGTTTGGGCTTGAAATCTCAAGACCGAAGTTCGAGTCCTATGTAAGTACTTGTCCTGCCTTTTTCTCAAATACCTTCCAATTGCTTGCAGATTGCTTTTACGCGTCTTTGCCTGTAGCGTACCGGTGAGGCCACGGTGACCTCTCTAGAGAGGTATAAGCAATAGGCGAGCATTTGGAAGGTACTTCAGGAAGAAGCAAAACAGGCACGTGCATCAAGAACTTGAACCTCGCTCCTGAGATTCTGAGTTCAAATCTCTTGCCATTGCCCCATCGGAGTTCTTAAAATGCTTTTTCGCAAATTTTATAGGACCTGAAGTGCAGGTTGCGCCGATTATCACCGCCTCAGTAGTTCCGCTCCCAGAATCGTTCAGCAGATTCGAAGGGCAGATGTGAGATCGTTCAAAACTGCATTAGGACGTAAACATCGCATCTCGAATGGCCACTGTGACTCGGAAGCCCTACTCCGTAAAGGAAGATGTGATTTGGTTGGGTGGGCGTGGCTTAGTTGCGTTCAAGCAGGCACCGCACCGTGAGGGCGTACTATGAAGCCGCAGTAAAGGTGAACAGTGATCTAAGGGCCTGTTTTCCATTTGAAAGTAAGCCACTAGTCTTCTCATTGCGTGATGTTCCTTCAGATGATACTAATCTCCCCATGAATGATTGTAGAAATATAGTATGCTAGACATGTAGACGTGATCAGACTTCTTGTATTCCTTCTGAAGATCGTTCACAGGATTTGCTAACCGTCGAAAGGCAACCAGTTCCCTAGACAGTTTATGCAAATAGTTGCTACTGTGAATTCATTTCAGGGGTAAATCGACCTCGGCAGCCGAACTCGAGTTTCTAGAGAAGGCGAGCCGTCTTGACACCTATGGCTTTGATCCATATACGGTTAAGGTACGCGGTGGCTCAGGTAATGGATGTATAGTACAAGAGCCTGTACGATTTTTTCAGGACCCGAAGGAATCCACACATGCGGTCTATCTAGGAGTATCACATAAAGGCATATTAATTTACCACGCCAATCAAAAAGTACATCACATTCCGTGGTGAGATAGCAATTGCAACAGTCTTGTTTCGTGCATGCCAAAGAAAAGTTTGGTCAGCCAGACATGCACCACGCAGACAATATCATCAATGATTCAGCACGCTTTTTCGTTTTAGGTCGTACTTGTCGAAAGTGGACTATATTGGTAAAGACATATACATCTATCCCATGGACGCCTATATTCCACCATGCTATAGTGGTGATATTAATGAGAGCAATGGAAAGAAGTCAAAGGTACTGATACATGGTTATATTTCGATTCATAGAATGCAATTCATCGGAAAGTTTGAGTAGTGTTTTCTGAATCAACTCAACCTATCTGTTTAAGGATCGCAAAGCTCGTCTAATTTTAAAGTATCATTGCCCATCTGGCACATTCGCTAAACACCTTTGGAATCACATCTTGAGTCAACAGGCATTCTTTAATGAGCAGAGCGCTCTCATGATCAAGCCGAAGTTCTCAAAGTAAGCTCTATTAGAACTTGGGTTATTTGACCACTCAGTCAACCAACTGGTAACCCAGTTAGTGTCGTACTTGACTCATTCAGACCCCGAATTCCGCTTCTTTCACGAGGTTCCACATTCCGCTTCCCCTCTCGCCGAGTTTTGCGTGAAATAGAGAATACCGACATTGTCTCTGATAGTGAAGTCGCTTCTAATGGGTCAGTTTTTATAGGCTATGTCTTCTTCGGACACTGTTTTTATTTGCCAGATGGCTTTTTCCGGGAAGGATTAATCACTGTCTCAGGCCTGCATTTGTACGCTTCGAGCTGCCTCGTCAAGAGCCGCGCGGGGAGCAACCGTGGCTGAACAAGTATCATACCCTACCGAACATGAAACTGAACCATAACAATAACCAAATCAATGAAAAGGACCAAAATGTCTGCGAGAAGGTGACTACAGGTCAGTAGAATCCACTACAGACATGTGATAGCGATAACTTTGATGCGCTTGTACATCTCTGCCATTTCAGTTGTATCACCAGCAACATCTGCAGATGTCTCAACCCCTGACACTAATGTTGTAACTTCTGCTGCGCAATCAATTCCTACGACGTCTTCGATCGCTGATGTTGCGACAACTCGGCAGTCGAGTGCAACTGTGGCCGCAACCCAGGACGATGTCGAAAGGCATAACGAGAACGTGGTAAGCGATTCCAGATACAAGGGAAAAGTGCCGAGTTTGTCAATTGTCCGTTTATGGTCGTTTATCATTGCTGTGTACATCGTTCGGTCGCAAGTGTGCATTAACATACTCTCACACGGGTGATGCGGGGCTGAATTTCTCAAAGGCACTTCTTGTCCGAGGGGATCTTGAAATCAATGTTCATCTCCTAGTTGCGAAATTAAGGTGGGTTTGAAATGTTTGCACGTTGTCGGTAAAAAAACAATCCAAAAATGCACTGTCAGTCATTTACCACCTTACTCTAGATTGGCTCCTGATCAATTTCACAAGATATTCATGTAAGGGGCTGCTCAACACAAAGCAAGACGTGACAGCTGCTTCCCTCCAAGATGTTAACGTCTTTGCGATTTTCCTTCCGCAGGTAGAATAGAAATTCAGCCCCTTCGTGCATATTGTTATTCCCGTGTGACGACCTTCTGTTGGTAGAACCTCACTCCGGCACTGAGCGCCTACTGCCATTAACACTTGTACAAATATCTGGGCATAGTACTCGGCTGGATAGTGCGAAAATTGTGATGGTATCACAAACTAGGAATTTGTCATTTTATGGAATGGCCATAGGATAGTTAACACTTTCCAGCCGGTTATATCCAGAAATCAATGCCTGAATGAGGTTTCTTGGAAAGCAAACGCTGCGTCTGTTCTGTTGGGCTCCTAACGGCCGCCCATCATGGAGGCCATCTTGTATTTCAGTTTTGCATTTTTCAGACTTCGTTCACTGTGCGTTTGGTGAAGTACGAGCGCAGTCCACCGGCTTCGGTACGATCTATTCGATTTGTTGCAGCGTAGACACGCAATAAAAAACCGCTCACATTCGACTTGCTCGAATGCCTTCTTTTTTCTACGACTGGCTTTCTCACGTTGTTTCCGTTAACCATTTGAAAGCTTTGCAACGCTTCTTGCTTTTTTTTGAGTGCTTTTGCCTGATACGTGCGTTTATGAGTGGAGCAGTGTTATCCGATAATATTACTCCGAATGTGTTACCTTATTTTTTGTGTATGCCATTTTAGCCTGTACCTGATGAGCCTGTTGAAGAAAAAGTGTTACGAGACAAGCCGAGTATCTCTGCTGAAGAAATTCCTACGTCATCGAAGTCACAGGAAACTGTTATCGATCGAAAGGTTTGTTTCAGCGCAATTGTTTCTTCCTCGACTACTCGGAGTCTGATAATTTAGGGAACTGTTGCCGTCAAGAACGGGTCCGTGCAGCACATTGATGAAGTTTCTCAGCGATCTTCCGGGCGATGTGCGAACGTATTTTTCTCAGCATTTTTGATCCTGCTGTTACTGCTGACCATCTCGATAGCCGTTTTTGAGGTACCATTTTGTAAATATGCAGTCTTTTCATGTTGAGGGCTATTCATGGGCTAGTTTTCGAACCTTCTCGAGTCTGCAGCAGTCAGCTGTATCCTGAAGTAGAAGTACCGTGGAGGTATCAAAAGGACCTTAGGAACCGAGTTAAATGGTATGAAAAAGTGAATACCTCTTTTGAAGCATGAGCGAGAGCATAGATTGGTGGGGAAAACTGAAATTACGAAAATAGAAGTTGTTAATGAAAGATAGCCAATAAGTTAACGGCATTGTCATCTCGCGGCAAAGTTGGGTGGAACCTTGTACAGAGTCCTCGTTAGTACCTTTACCTCGCACCTACTTCGCCTACCTCCCACTCAGGCATGCAGGTGACCTCGCTTCATTAGCTGCTCTGTTTGTTAGCTTCTCGACAATGACTGCCACACGATAAAAAATATGAAGCAAATTCATTGTGCCAGGGTATCAAGAAACAACCAAAAGCACTGAACGCAATACAATCAATCAATTTGTCTGTAGGCGCGCGATGATGCCCAGTTCGCATAACTTCCGTGAATTCCCGAACCTCATGATTTACTCCCACTTAACCGCAGCGGTAAAAACTGATTGTTCATTGTGCCAAACGAGTTCATTGATTGCCTTGCATACTTGCTCAAATAAGAATTCAAATGAGATCAAGTGACAACACATTTTAAGTGCCATAACTCATTCATTTCCTCGTTGACCACTCTACTTGCAGAGCAGGTTGTGTTCCCCATCCATGCAGTGGTATATCACGGGATAATCCATTCTGAGAATTGCTATACTTATTCGATCGAATATGGTCTACTCTTGCTGTTCTTGCTGTTTCGTTCTGATCTTCTCTGCAGAGAGGAGGCTTGAGCTGAGCACTCAGTTAAGCCAGGTGTATACCCTTATGTCAGCTTTCGCCAGAAGACGAGCGGCGTGCGACGCAGTGTGTGCGAGCTATGCGCGTCGCGGTAGTTGGGTCTCAGAACGATTACAATGCTAGGGGCGCGATACGCAGTTGATTTGTAATCGCTTCGGGCCCCAACAACTTGTCGCCTTTAGCTCGTCCGCATTGCATCGCTTGCGACATGCCGCGGTGCGAAATCCTGACGTCAGGCCAGGTCGCTCAACATGCCAGAGTGCGGGATAGGTGCGAAGGAGGTGCCGGATGGACTGCATGGGGTTGGCGCGCTCTGTAGTATTCACATTTGCTGCGCTTGGGTATTTTTTTTTCATCATTTTTTTTAAAGCTCACAATTGATGATTCTAGGAATAAGCGGTGATTCCGAGCACAGATATAACACACTTTCGTCCTGATTTTGCAAAGCACCATTAATCACTTTTTTATTGAATTCAGTGAGAATTTGGACGAAAAAATTTGTAATATCAATCTGGTGTTTAAAACCGGAAGTCAGTTGGACACGTGGTCAATAAATTCGTCATGGTAACGAAAGCTCAGCAAAAGTTATTTCTTGTTAACTTAACATGTTATCTGGCTGTTTTCTCGAACCGGGTCGGACCTCATGAAAACTAAAAATGCGTACGGAAACTCTTCTTGGGCCATTTGAATCTGCTATTCATGTTGGCACCGAACCTGTTCTTCTCATCTCCTTAAAGGAACCGGAAGGGGGTCCGAAACAAGAGAAACATACAAAGAAATGAGCATTTCGTAACGAACGCAGAAGGTTAGAAGCGATAATCGGTGAAAAAAACCGAACTCAAAAGTGCATCGCTGCGGTGTGTATTCGCGCCTCATTCGCATCATCGCACTGGCGTTCCGAGTTGTCCGCTGTAGGAGACGGCCGCGGGCCAACTTTAGTTGTAGCACCTGACTCCCAGCGCAGTGGAGTGGCCATTCCCAACTGCATTAACATTCATGTAAGTACATCTAGAAACAATATAAGAAAGAACAAAGGAGAAGGTAAAAGGAATGAACAACTTTATAATGGAAACACTTCTCTTGGCACCATGCCAAGGCGTCAAAATGGCGAGTTTGTGCAATGGCGGTCACTTGAACTCGTCCACACTACGTCTGTTCTACCGTAAGCCAAAATTACTCCCTTACGGTGTCTTTAAGCCAAGTAATCATGAATGCGAAGAACTTTGATGACAAACCTTTGTTACGTCATGTTTCTCGGCTAACCGGCGTGCCAGCAAAGCTGCTCTGTAAAATTGCTACGTTTTGTTCGCATTACCCGACACATTCTTGAATTAAGCAACTTTTTTTCCTATTTCGCGCAACATTCAAATAGGGGGTTTTTCGAAGGGCACGATTTTTCGGTTCTACCGGGTGTAAAAACTACAGAGTTCACTGTTTTCGACAGCAGACTTTCTCGATTCTTGAAGTGGCCAGAAACTATGAACAGTTCTCAAAGAAAGCCGACAACAGTGCAGATGTGTGATCGTTTTCCAAGTCTGTGTATCAAACATCTGAAGTCAACTGTTCTTCCGCAATTCTTAGGCAACTACACTCATGTGTTGCAATATTCAGCTTTCAGCGTGACAAAGTATAGAAGATATTTCCAAGCTCATCATTTTTTTTCAAAATACATATAGAATCCTTTATATATTTTTATCTGACTGATAGGATGAAATCCAAAAAATAATTGGGTTCTCTTAACTTCTGTCATGGTCGCAATTCTACAGTTCTTTTGGTTTCTCTTTTGTATAGCGCAGTACAGCTATTTGGGTGTTGAAACTCTAAAGAAGGAAAACATGTACGATGGTTCAAAGAAGATTGACTCTGTAGAAACTAATCGCCACTGGTTTGAACGAATAATTTGTTTGCGCAAAAAGCCGCGACCATGACGAATGGCAGTGGGGCTACAAATCGCAGCTGCGTGGCCAAGGATTCATCGTGTTTAAAGAAGGTTGAAAGGTGGTGACCCTTGCTTGTAAGTTTCATTCCATATTGCGCAGAAGATATTCTGTGTTCGATGTCATTTGGTGCAAACGACATCACGTTGATCACTTCAACGAAATTCGTAAAATATGCATGAGCTATCTACAATCTACCATTTAAACGCACCGCATGGGATAAGGAGAAAATAGGACCGGCATTCTATGAAGACAAACATTCCAGTTGTGAAGAGCCGTTGTGTGACGTCAACCTCTCGCCCGTGCGCCTCCCCACAAACTAGTGATACAGAGGGGAGCTGAAGGGAAAGAGTGATGGGGCTTTCGGGTTTTTATTTCCGCTGAGCATCCTACGTGCTGTTATTGTGCGTTGTGTGCTGATGTGCTCAGTTATTCCACATCTGCGTTATATTCCCATTCCGGTGCCTTTAAGAAGCTGAGATGTGGTGGGAGGAGTCTCGGTAATGGGATTGATTCACACATACAGTAATTGTCTAAAATATGTGCGGTGTTGGATTTTAGTCATAACTTTGGCCAACCTTTGCTACTCGCGTTCTTCTTTTTAAGGTGGTTATGGAACAAAGTATCTCTAGCTTGATAGGGTGATTGAAAATTTAATTCTGAAAACCACCGAACATTTTGAATAATTCAGTCAGCCATAGAATCTATGACTCAACGAAGTGAGCTGATGTGCAGACAGTAAATGAAAATAATGCCAGGACTTTGTTACATGTCACTGGAATCATGACTGAATCTTTACAGGCTGAGGCACGGAGACGGTCATTTTCTAGCTTTTCCGTTAAGTGTTTCAACCTCCACCCTGCACCGTAGTCAGCTGAGAACATTGTTTTTTTTATTTGATTACCGTGACCTCCAACATCGAAAAATTGGATGATGTATGTGAATCAATGTCAAATTTATGGTTTAAATTCGAAACCGCATACATTTTTGACCGCTGCTTTATGCCTGGAAAGCATAGGGTACGGGGCCGGGTCTCGTTCCGGACCAAACTTTGCTCATAGCTCACAAGGGAAGGATTCTAGGTCGAAGTGGCCATTCGGAATGGGATATTGTCTGACGTATTTTCGGACGCTGATCTCGAACCTGCATTCCAAATTTGCTGTCCGATTATCTGATCAGAGTTATGGAAGTTTTTTTTTTTTTTGAAAAAACAGTGCTATTATATGGTAGGTTTGGAAGCCCGTAGCACGCGAGCCAGACGTGCGTTCTCGCGCAAAACTAGTGCGATTTTCGTGTTCAGGGGACCAAACTGCCCTATGGAACATGTTTTTAGCCAATTCGAAACCTGTAGGGTAGGCCAGGAGTTTTTCCGAAATTCGGTCAAATTCTCGAATTGGCTAAAAACATGTTCCATAGGGCAGTTTGGTCCCCTGAACACGAAAATCGCACTAGTTTTGCGTGAGAACGTTTGGCTCGCGTGCTACGGGCTTTCAAACCTACCATATAATAGCATTGTTTTTTCAAAAAAACCTCCATAACTCCGCTCAGAGAATCGGACAGCAATTTTGGAATGCAGGTTCGAGATCGGCGTCCGAAAATACGTCAGACAATATGTATCCCATTCCGAATGGCCACTTCGACCTAGAATCCTCCCCTTGTCAGCATCCTTGCACCAACCTTCGCATGGCGTGCTGTTGCGGAAATCAATATCAGTCAAAATCACGAAGAAACTATTCAGTTCTAGGTGCGTTCCATGTATACAGGGTGGTCCACGTGCAGTGTGGCCAAAAAACTACCCACAGTTTGCACTAATCGAGCGAAATAAGAAATTTTTATTAATTGAAACCGTCAAAAAATTCTACAAAAGGGATTATATATCACGTTCGAAATGTCCGACATCAGCTTCAATACAAGCATCCAATCTCTTCTTGAAATTCTTCAGGATGTATGCAGTCATTTCCGGCGAGATTTCTAGTCTTCCTATCGGACGATTTTCAATTCTCCATCTTCTCGAAGCGTTTTATGACTCGATGTACTTTCGCGATGTAGTTTGAGTGCCTTTGTAATCTTCTTAACTGAGAATCCGCGCTTGTGCTCAGCAACTACTGCTGAACGGTGGGTATGTGATACCATTTTTACGTGTGGAAATTAAGACTCCGCAACCTAGAAGGACTTAGAAAATACGAGAAAAACGAATAACAACTCAAAAAGCAAAAAAGCTACAAATCCCAAAAAATGGATTTTTCTTAACCCGTCACACTTCATGTGGACCACCCTGTATATGTACATATATGCTTGTTCACTCGGCCCATTGCTCCCTCGTTCATAGTCACGACTCCAAATTTGTCTCCAGGTTTTCTTTCCCATGTTTTTTACTACACATTGCAGTCTGATATTTCAGCGTAGCGGTGATTCGAATTGGATAGAAAACGCTACGTGGCTGTCACATTTACGTCACACGTACTACGAGCCGGTTCGACACATCGTCCTGGATAAGTACCGAAAGTACTTTGTGCGTTGACGAGCGCGACTGCCGTCAGGACCTCCATGGTATAACTTGCCAAACTTCCCAATTTTTTACTTGGATTTCTTTCGCTTAGTTCTCGTGCACCAGCTGTCAATACTGAAATATCTCTTGAGGACCACACATTTCTTTGCCTCATTCATTCTGTCCTCAATTTTCAAACGCGAATCCGCATGAACACGCAATTTTCACGGCTTTCCCTATAAGAATGATTTACGCCGAGTTGAATATCATACGCTGATGTGCCTCGGTGTAGTCATAGTGAATATGTAATTTTCCTTTTTTTGCGGCATCGACATATCTCATGCAAGAGTCGCACGAATACGTAGATGATTTCGTTCCGCACATTTGCTTTTGCTTACTTAGTTCGAAGCATCGGCCCGCATCCTGATTAGAGTAGTGTTCGTTTTCCATGTTTTCTTTATGGTGATTTTTTCCTTCTCGGTGATATTTTTTAATTTTTGTGGCCGACCTTGTCACGGATACTGCCCATCAAGCGCAGTGATCGTCTGGCATATTTTGCCTAATATTTAGGCTCAGTTCATCATTCTTCCTAGAATGCATCTTGCTGCTATGGTCAGCAGACAATAATTATTTTCCATGTTGAATTGAACGGTTGTGCAGCTGGTACTAGTCGTATTGATGTCCTGACACAGTTGTTTTGTATTTTTCTAATAGTGAAATGAATCTAAGAAATAAATTGAACTATGAGAGCCTGACTTCGAAGCTCTGGTACTAATGGTAGCATGAGGTCACCTGAGTCACAGCACTAGTCTTCGCTCAAACCCAAATGTTGATAGTTTCCATCATTTTTTGTTCTGTAAAAAAAACTGAATGTGAAAATGCCGATACAACTATATTTTAAACGTCTATATGTATTCACATATCGGAGACGGTACGCACTGTGGTACTCTCTACAGGATTATTGGAGTGTCGTAGCTCTTGGCGTGGGTGGGGTCTTCAGTCAGGATTGACCTTCCACATCTTCTGCCTCGCACCTTCCTTAATTAGTTCGCAGCTCTTCAAATGCGTCTAAGGGACGACCCCGCAATCAGCATGTCTAACTCTCTTCAATTCATCCAGGATCTCTATTACTTCGGCTAAATGGAGTGATTATAATTGAATGGAATCATTATGAAGCAGAAAAAAATACAGAATTGCGAATTTATGTAGAAGTACCAGCAGCTGGACGTAGATAGAAATTATCTTGTTTTCACGGACGTTTTTGGGCTCGGAGAGCAGAAAATCAGAAAACTACCAGAATTACTTCTCATCAATACATACGTGATCTCTTTCATTTACCTTTTAGAAAGAGGCCAGTGGTGCTGAGCTAGTTCTCTTTTCATTTGAAACTCATTTTTCCATTTCTCACATTTTTACTGTCTCTCTTTTATGAATTCTTACTAATTTGAATTAATTCTGCAAGTCTCTCTTTATCCCAACTTAATTCCAAGCTTTCTGTCCCTTACGCCGTAGATCCTGAATCACACGAAGGCAATGAGGGAGGTCATCCCTCATTGTCACGCGCATTCGGAGAGGTGCGAAGTAATCAGGGAAGGTGCGAGGCGTGAGATGTGGAAGGTCAATCCTGACCAAGGACCCACACCCCTGATCAGATTGTTTGACCCATAGTCAGGAGGCTGTACCTTTACTGGAGCGTGTGTGTCAGTTACTGGAGCGTGCAGAGCCAAAAAAGCAAGCGAACTCCACCCGACAGCTCACCCTACACGTGATTGTTGGCCATGACGGTGGCAATGATGGCGAAAACGTGGCAAATGAGGCCTACTATTCGTGTGATAACATAAGATAAGAGATGCCAGTGATAAAAGAGACGTTGACATGAAGTAATAGGTGATATCCTAGTTCTCTGTGATACCCTTCAGCGAGAACTGATTCAAGGGCTCGTTTTCGCGCGGTAACCTCTTCCAAGGCCGTGTACCAGGTAGCCTTATTTTTGCCCTTTTCATTGGCTAATTTCGGATAATTCTTTATCGAGCGGATTCCACAGCACCTCTGATCTCATAATTGAACGTTTCAACCCACTCAAGGTAATCCTGGAATGTGCCGTTAATACCAGGTGAGCAGCGACATCACACAAGAGGATTTGGTAGAACGCATCGTCGCGATTGTACAAGGTGTTGTGTTTCGGTGATTTGTGCGTCTACGCCTTTTCGCATAGTTATGAATTATCGGCAATGAAGTTTTCCAAAGCGCACAGATCTGCTGCTCCAGACGACCTCTGAAGTACTACTCCGATGGAGTTTCCGCTCCATTATGCTTGAAAGAATGAGTGCCCTGCTTTTAAAGCTGTCAGGATGAATGTTGAAAGATTTCAAGTTATCTGTGGTTTGCAAAGAACTGCGACTATTATATGTGACTGCAATCTTCTCGTGGATTGTGTGCAAAACCTCTTTAGAACCTTTTATTATGCTCATTAAGCACACGCAAGTCGTAAATACGAGTTTTCAAATAAATGTAATTTTTTTACATGGCTGATTTACCACAAATTGATGCTTGTTAATTGACAATCGTGTAATAGTGCAAGGGATTTGCCATTCCGAGCGTTGGATATCAGCACGAATTCCAGGGGGCTGGAAAAGAGTTTATCAAAACTAAATGGTTATAATAGTTTTAGAAGTAGTGGCTGATAGTAGCAAGAAAGCCACTACTTGTTGCTACGCTGACGCCCGTGACGCACCAATTTATACAAATGGATCGCCTTCTAGTACAGTATATGATTCCTCCTAACATTTTCTGTGGCACTCGATGTTCCCGATAACTTTGGAAGCTCATGGAACGAATGTCATTTCAAGACTTCCCACCTCCCTCAGCTTTAACCAGACTTGAATTATCGAAGGTACATATTTGATAACCTTGCTTGAATTCATTTTATTAGGTTGCCCCAAAAGTCTAGGATTTTTTCCAAAAAAATCAATTACTCTTGTTTACTTCAAGGCGATTTAGGCGGTTCAGGAATATGGTAAAAGGTTCTCTAAGCTTTCTAACAAAATTTATATTGTCCCACCAGATCCCGTGGAGAGAGCTGCAATGCCCGTAGTAGATGCCCACCCAACACGCGGTCATCTGCTATGAGTGGTCTTGTGGCACCAAAGCGACGGAAGTTTGCCATTCTATCAACGCTGCATTGGACAAGGGATGTTTGAGCTACGAGACCGTGCGCCGCTGGTTCATCGGCTTCAGCAACGGAGAGATCGACATGGAGTACAAACCAGTCTTGGGACTGTGCTACTTCTGGGAAGCGGAAGGGAAGCTTTTCCACGAGTTGCTGGTGCAAGTCGAGGCAGTCTCGGCTACCGTATACACTCCCAGCTCCAGCAGCTCGCCGTCGCTGTTTGAGAAAAGCGCCGGAGAAGGTCCGCGGTCATCCTCCTTTGCCCGCTCCCATTTCGCGAAAAGTTGCGAAAAGTTCCCAGGCCAAGTTATTGGAGCTCGGCTGGGATGTGCTGCCCCACCCGCCATACTCTCCAGATATTTTCTGACTATCACCTTACCCATCCTCTTGAATCCTTCCTGGCCGAGAGAAAATTCGCTGCTTATGACTTGCTTGCAAAGGCAATCGCTGACTTCTTCGACTCCCAGAACCCAGAGTTCTGGGAGGAGGGAATCAACGGTTTACCTATGAGGTGGCAGAGTGTTGTCGATAACAATGGTCAATACGTTGTTGCCTAATTGTTGTTTGTTGGAGGAAAAATAAGTAAAAAGTGATGATAGAAAAAATCCTACAAGACTTTTGGGACAACCTAATTTTTTTGTTGCTAAGATAACACTAGAATACCCTTGTGAATGGTAGTAAACAGTATTCACCACAACTAGAAGTTTAGCTCACAAGTGCCCTAAATCGAACCGTTGATGTACTTCGCGCTGGTTGGGTCGTATTGCGGAGTTCGAGCTAACAGTCTGAAATTGACCTACTCTGCTTCTATAGTGGGGGATACCCGTTATATGATTGATCTACTCTTCTTCCTGTTCTTTCCTCTCATTCAGCGTTTGTCAAGACCACTTGCCATGAGTGGGCATTAAATCGGGAATTTTTTTCTCTCATAATTCCCTTTTCACCAGCACACATTTCCCAATACATAACTGATCCCAAAAACTTCACATTCACCTTGAAAACGAGGAAAACAACTGGCGAGGCGGAATCCTTGGCACGAAGGACAGAGTGATAAAAAGGGGAATTCTACAGTAAAATAAACAACTACATAGTGACCTTTACATGTCTGGGTTATGTTCTTGATTAGTTCGGACAATTTATGTACCAATATTCGAAGGAGTCCTAATAGAAGCCCGAACGACATGCGTTGCTCGCGACACCAAATGTCCCCACCCGGCGTTTGTCCATTTTGACCAGGGTCAAGCGTGGTGTCGAGGAAAATCTTCATAAAATACGACCCTTACCCCCCCCCCCCCCCCAAAGGACCCTCCATACGGCTGGGTCTGCGAGGCTGCCGCTCACTAATGACTCCTCGAACTATACCATATCTTCCAAAAGAAAGAAGTTAGAAGGCAGCCAGTCGAGGACAATCTTTTTTATCGAAGTAGCGCGACCTTCCCACAAATCTTCGGAAAAAAACAATCCATTGTGTTTGTTACGCCTCCATTACGCACGTTGTGCTCTCAGAAGACCAACGAGAGGTGGTTGACCTCGGCTGGCCTCGTTGCGGGATACGCCAAGCATGAGGATTTCCTTCCCATTCTCAGTGTATACAAACGCTTTTCCGGTCTGCGTAGTGGCTCGCCAGTACCAGTTTACGTTCTTGTGATCGTATTAAAATACGAAAGAGCCTAAACCAGCTAATTTCTCTTTTTAATCCCTAGTTTCTTGGGTATTCATCCACGCAGTTACCCGTGAATGTATTAGGTTGTCCCAAAAGTCTTGTAGGATTTTTCCATAAAATCAATAACTCTTGTTTACTTCGAGGCAGGTCTAGGCGATTCAGGAATATGGTAGAACGTTCTCTAAGCTTTCTAGTAAAATATATACATATATAGTGACCCACCAGATTCCGCTGAGAGAGCTACAGTGCCCGTAGTTGATACCCAACAACACGTGGTGTCATCTACTATGAGTGGTCCTGAGGCAGCAAAGCGACGGAAGCTTGCGACTCCATCAACGCTGCATAGGGCAAGGGATGTGTGAGCTACGAGACCATGCGCCGCTGGTTCATCAGCTTCAGCAATGGCGAGATTGGTATGGAAGACAAGCCAAGCACGGGACGCCCACACGCATTCGACGACGAGGCGCTGCTCTCCGCCGTTCGCGCCGATCCTGATACCACCATGCGCGAGCTGGCGGATAGAATGGACAAGCACCCATAACCGTAAATCGTCGCCTGCACGACCCCGGTTATCGGAAGGTGCTGTGGCGATGGAACTCATGCCCTGGCGGATGCTCACGAAAGTGCCCGTGTGAGCATCTGTCAACTGCTGCTGCTCCTCCCGCATCGCAACCACTTTCTCGTCTATCCGGCTACGGGCGATGAAAGCTGGGACATGTACGATACCAACGCACCCAGCGTCTTCTGGCTGCTACGTGACGCCGAGCCGCCAACGCAGCCCATGTCCGACCTCCATCCGAAGAAGATTCTACTCTGCTGCTACTGGACGCGGAAGGAATGCTTTTCCAAGAGGTGCTAGTACAAGACGAGACAGTCACCGCTGCCGTATGCACCCACCAGCTCCATCAGCTCACCGTCGCTGTTCGAGAAAAGCGCCGGAAAAGGTCCGAGGTCACCCTGCTCCATGACAACGCCAGCCCCCCCCCATCGCGAAGAGTACCCAGGCCAAGCTACACGAGCTCAGCTGGAATGTGCTGCCCCACCCGCCATAATCCCCAGACATTGCCCCTTCTGACTATCACCTTACCCATCCTCTTGAATCCTTCCTAGCCAAAAGAAAATTCGCTGATTATGACATGCTTGCAAAAACGATCGCTGACTTCTTCGACTCTCAGAACCCAGAGTTCTGGGAGGAGGGAATCAACAATTATCTATGAGGGGGCAGAGTGTTGTCGATAACAATGGTGATAAGGTTGTTGCCTGATTGTTGTTTGTTGGAAGGAAAAATAATAAAAAGTGATGATCGAAAAAATCCTAGTACAAGACTTTTGGGACAACCTAATATAACGCTCCCCCTAGCTTATCGGTGAATTTCGGAGGTCTCTCTGTCCGTGTTTTCGGTGCTAGCGGAAATGCGAAAGGGTTATTGGCGTTGGCAGGCTTCACTGTGGGTCGCGCCATGCCAGGTTTCCATCGACGACCCATCAGGTTGAAGGACACACTATTTCCGTGGTTGTTTTGGAACTGCGCACCGTGAACAAGGCATCATGTATCTACCTCGCCCCACGACATGGGTTATGAGTCATTTGTTGCAGAAGCTTGACACCTTGGTCACAGTACACAATTCCAAGAGGACCGAAGGGTCAGCCAGCCTTTGACTCTTTTTCGTTATTCATCCTCTCTCCCCTCTACAATATCGTCTTGAGCGCTTATCTCGAAAAATTCGTGTCTTACCTTGTTTCCTACTTGTGAGTTCTCACTTTTTGTTCCTTCGAGTTTTTGTGAAGAATAAATTCAATATATAGTTAAATAGTTTCTGATCTGCACCCAGTTAGTCAATCTTGTAATATCTCCCATTTACACTTTGGGCCCACAGCATGAGAAATCCCGTTGATCACTGCCCACCTCAACGATTACGGTCCCTTACCCTCCCAGCGGAACAAATACGATCCCCTGATTCTGATCCCCTGATTCTCCGACGGAGGTCGACACCCCGACGATCCTTCGGTCGGCGGAAAACTAGGTTGGCAGACGCGACCAGCGTCCCACTTCTCAGATGTTTAAAATACCATTCTTGGCATCTTGACATTATGAGCGGTCGACTAACTTATCGCAAGCATTACATTTAGAGGCAGCGGAAAGTTGTGCATAGTTAGTATGTATTGTCGTAGTCAGAACCGGGTGCAGAAGCTAGCTGCATGGAAATACGTAAAAAATCAGCCCACGAAGCGACAACAGGCGAGAAAAGTGCTTCAACGCTACTAGCCGCTACGCTTCGTCTTCAGACAAGCTTAATGGGTTGCACCATCATATGTTTTGGCATCTGCTTTTTCTTTGGCTATATTCTCCCTGAGGTACAATAAAAGCGTGGTACTTTTTCTTAGTTAGGTCCTACGCAATCGCGAACCTCTTGAAAGGGAGAAGTAGCAGGTATGTGAGTGTTGAGCTCTTAACGAGGCAAACAGTGGGAACGAATAGACGGCCTCATCCATTTCAAAAAAATGAACTTGACTGACATCGAGTTAAGGGAAACAGGTTCTTCCCATTTCAGTTTGTTGTAGAAAAGAGTACCAAGAGCGAAATGGTGATTCTCAGCTTCTCAGCAAACCGGGGAAGTTGTAAACGTTCGGTGTTTTTTGAGGGAGCGAGGCAAAGGAACTGGCTACTGACGCTGAAAACACTTCGACGTGCGTAATAAGCTGACGACTTGAAGATAACGGGTCATTTGTAGTGCTATCAGCAAGAGAAAAGTGAAGCCAAAGTTCTTCATACCGTTGTGATGGAGACCTCAGACCGCCATGTTTCCTACTGAAGGGGTTATTCGTATGGAAGTGGCTCGCATATGTGAGCCTTGTAACATTGTGAGGCATCACTGTGGGAGTTACTGCATAATTACTACAACGACAGAGGTCCAGCGATATCCACCATTCATGAAGGTTTCTAACATCAAGCAAAAAAGCATTTAAACTGCATTGGCTTCAGTTCTATTGTTGATAAGGTCGATTTTAATGATCGCACATTTCTGAGGGCATATGAGGTCTGACACCGCAGTTGATGATGAGCCTACTATTCACGTGCTGGACTTTTGTGAAGGATTTGTTACCTAGTATGATTCATCACTGAAGTTTCATTCGGAAAAAGGGGCGAGCAGAAGACAAGAACAAGAGTTTTACTTATTTTCAAGCTGGTCGATCTCCTTATGAACCTGACTCGAATGCTGTCCGAGTCTTTACTAGCAACCCCAAAAAAAAAAGAGGCGTGACGTACACTATCCTGCGACATAATCTATCGCAGCCTTATCCATCATCCGAGCGAAGCTGGTATGCTATGGTAACAACGGCAGTGAAAGAGACGAAAGGCAAAGCGAGGTACCGTAAGCGCAGTGGATAAGCATGGCGACCGAAACACACGAGTGCTTGCTTGAAATAGGATGTTTTGCCCACCACTTGATATTTTTGACTTGAACTAAAAAAAACTGACTATCTTAACCAATACTATCATATCATGTCTGTGAAAACGGGCTATAAAAAGTCAAATATGTTTAGCTGGGCCACCGAACACATGCAAATGTTTCTTTTCTGCAGGGAGTGCACCAGCAGAACACGTGTTATTTGGAAATGACCCTCGCATGGGTTTCAGCAGCAGTTGAAGACCGAATGCCATTCAAATGCGGAAATGGAGCAGTGACACTCTTCTGTGTAACGCGGACTGAGCAGTATAACTTGTATGCGAGTCAAAGAGTGGTAAAACCCCAAGGCGCAATGAAAGTAAAGGTCGGTTGACTAGTTGACATGAGATCTACTTTCGGAGTAGCACACCATAGCCCTTGTTTTGTGTCGGATGTTGTTGTTTTTCGGATGTTGTTTTTGAGATCGTATGAGGCCATTTACAAATTATAGATAGATTGCTTCCACAAGGAACAGTTCTCACTAAGATTCAAGGTGTACTGGAGGAGAGGTATGTAGGTGGAGCGAGGAAACAAAGCGAGAGGTTAGGTCATAACCTTTTGTTCTTCGATCACAAGCATTCAAGATACTGATAAGTAAGATTCAACCCAGAACTTTGGATAATACATAGGACTTCCTCGTAGAGCTCGGTTCGGCTGCTGTTTCCATAACAACTCGAAGCCTCTCTTATAGCTTTGTAAGAAAAAGCGATTGGAATGTATGAACCTCTTGTTGCATAGCCTACATACACACACTTTCAAATAATTTTTTCGAAATTAAATCTGAACTGATGCAAAGGAGTGGTGGTCTCTAGAGCGATTCACGAACGCCTGCTACTTCACGAGCTCTCCACTCATAGTGCATGCGATATGGGGTTTTATTACGATACAAAAGTTTGTAAAGCAGTGAGTTGGCTGGACAAAAAACACAGAGCTTTCATCTAGAAAAGTTCAATTGGCTGAGGTGTCGCATTGAAATTTCTTGGACTGCATTTCTTATGTGAGAGAGAAGAGCGGGAACATTCCCTTGTGTCTGCCAACGCGAGACTGTACTGCTCTTTGAAACGAAGTGCAAGGCGTGAAAAAGCGCTGTCCTTATCGTTGAGAAATTTTAAACTATTTGCGCCAATTCACACAGAAAGCATATGTAGGCTTGGCACAATAAACTGTAATACTCGCTCTGAAGTGACCCGAATAAGAATGAGAAGAGAAGGATAAGAATGGAGATGATTTCATTCTATTACACTCATAGGTCGTCTACGATGCCACTGGGAGGCCCCCCCCCCCAATAAAAGAAGTGACCAAACGACTGAGAAACTCATAATTATCGTGGGAAATATCACTATAGAATGCAGCCAAAAATCCTCCGAAAGTAGAATGTAAACTTTCACTCCCGTTTCAAAACAAGCTGATGCCTTTTAAAAATGAGTTGCTGTTGTGCAAAACCAATAGTAATCCACGTTCGAAGTACATGCATTCATCTGGAGGAAGTAGTGAAGTGAGAAAACACCGCGGCAAAAAATAGGGATCATTTCTCTTTTCACACTGATCTTTTTCCCCTTAATTCAGGCAACTGACACAGGTGATTATTTCCCAAACTTCGGCAACCGACGCTCATAGCTCGTAGGTGTCATCTGTGAGCCGTGATCGATGTTATATACCAATCCTCATCAACTTTCCCTCGAGAAAAGACGCATAGCGGCTGATGCGAGAGCAAAGGGAGTCTGCACTCACCCTCAGATCACGATTAACACTTTTATCAGGTTGTAAGGAAAGCTGTGGCCGATTTTTCGCGTTCACAAGAAAAATTCAAATACAGAGCGCGTCAACATGAATCAGTTTACATATTGTGCTCCCTGGATAGACAAAAGTTGCTCTTTCTGAATATATGTTTTATCTGGAGTGCCAGTGAATTATTAGGGAAATTTGAAAGTACTGCGGAAATGGCACTTCTTAGATGACACCACTTCACGAGTTCTTGTTTTGCCGAGTCCCAGCGAAGGTGGCCGCAAATGTGAGTGCTGCACGGGGTTGGGGAGAATCATTGGATTGAACACTTTGTCCTTGGTTTCAAAAGTGCGGAAATGAGTGCGAGTTGCTCGAATTTTCAATTGATTAAATCGCTTTAACTGAAACGGCAGAAAGCGATGAGCGCTCATACTTGCACGGAATGTCCAGAAGTATTGGCCCTCTACACACAAATTTGGTTAACCACCTCAAGTAGCCCCCTAGCTTGGAAAAACCAAAAAAAAGGGTACCGCGGGACCCCTTAGAGCAGCTATTCGCAAGCGCATTTCCCACAAATCCTCTCCCAGTAATTGAAGCAGTTGCAGGCTGAAGCCATTACTCGTCTATCATATTCATCAGATCTAGCGCTAACTATGCCCCACTTTTCCAAACATCTGGACAGCTTCTTCAGCGGCAGTGTGCTCAGAGAGTATGGTGACTTAAAGTCGGTTTTTTCTGATTTCGCGCAATATAGGTCATGAGCTCTTCATCACAATGAGATATGCAAATATCCATGATATTGTCAGAATTGTAGCGAATCAAATGCTTATTCTGTCAGAAAAGACGCAGTCTGAGCCGAGTTATGATCTCCCGAAGTTGAAATTACGAAAGGTGGCCAAAACGTTCCTTACAACCTAATAGTTTGCTGCGCATGCCATTTAGTGGACCTCTCCCTCTCCATTCTATGAGAGCATTCCTCAATTTCCCATTCACATGATTATGTTTCGTGTATTGATGGCAAATTCGCCACATTTTAACCTTTCCCTTCATTGTGTGAAATAGGTGGATGATTATCGAAAATGCGCTTCTTGAGCCAATCTAGACCTAAGTGCGCTTATCTGATGAAGACAGGATTCTCCACACTTGATAGCTGAAGAGGATTACCACCTAGCAGCTATACTATTAGGTTGTAAGGAAAGTTCTGGCCGGTTTTTGAAATTTCAACTTCGAGAGATCATAACTCGGCTCAGAGTGCATTTTTTCTCACAGAATGAGCACCATTAGATTCGCTACACTCTTGGCAACACAGTGCATACCTACATATCTCAATTTGATAAAGGGCTGATAATTTATATTGCGCGAAACGAAAAAAAGTCGACTCCAAATCGCCACTCTTTCTGATTCGACTGCTACTGAAGGAGCTGGCCAGATGTTTTGGGAAGTGGGGCATAGTTAGCGCTAGATCTGATGAACATGATAGGCGAGTAAGGGCCTTACCCTGCAACAGCTTCAATTAGTGGAAGAGGATTTGTGAAAAATGCGCTTGCGCGGGACTGCCGTGAGAGGTCCCGCGGCACCCATTTTTTTGGATTTTTCCAAATCAAGGCCACTTGAGGTGGTCAACTGAGGTTGCTTGTTGAGGGCTAATACTTGTGGATATCCCCTGCAAATATGGACGCTCATCGCCTTCTGCCGTTTTAGTTAAAGCGATTTGATCAATTGAAAATCGAAGCAGCTCGTTCTCACTTCTGCACTTCTGAAACCAGAGACAATGTGTTCCATCCAATGATTCACCCCCTCCTCTTGCAGTATTTACATTTGTGGTCCTCTTCGCTAAGACTCGGCTAAACAAGAACTCGTGAAGTGAAGTCATCTTAAAAGTGCCATTTTCGCAGCACTTTAAAATTTCCCTATTAATTCGAAAACCTTGTGGCATTCCAAATAAAACATATATTCTGAAAGAGCAACTTTTTCTCTATCTAACGAGCACAATATGTCAGTTGATACATGCTGACGCGCTCTGATATTTGAATTTATCTTGTGAACGCGAAAAAGCGGCCAGAACTTTCCTTACAACCTAATAGCATGATTGAAAGACGGCACCGCCTTACGGGTATTTCATATTATCAGTGGCATTTTCATTGAGCCTGCTGCAGACTTAGTATGATGCCGGTCAGTGTCAACCATTAGATGCTTGAAAGCGAAGAGGAATAACCCCCAATCGCCAAACCGACTCCGAAGATGCGACTCTCTCCTCGCTTTCATGCCATGGCTGATGTTGTTGTTATGCTAAATATGCGTCCAAAAAAGGTCTCAGTCGATTATCATGGTGGCACCACTACCTAGGGGTATTACACCCCTAGGTAGTGGTGCCACCATGATAATCGAGTACGATGATTATCGACTGACGACATTTTTGATCACCCGAAAAATGGTTAAGAGAGGGTAGGTCGTTGAAGAATCCTAGAGTAATTCTCTCATCAAATACGACCCACTCTCTTCAACCCTGAATACGATTGAGATTCCACGAGCGCTGCTCAGCCTTGACACCGGCACCGCTAAATGAGGGGCGGTCCCTACATGGATAAAAAGTAAGTAGAAAGCATCGACCCATATTCCGACTCTTGCGGAAAACCAAGAAGTTGAAGGATGACACCAAACCATGGTCATTTCGTCTAACAATCTGAATTGACAAATGAGCGGCAACCAATGGATTGTGAAAAGGTAGATGGTCAGGAAACATGGAGGCCTAGTTTGAACTTTTGCAAAAAAATTCGCTTTTTTACTTGTTTTCACACAGGTGTATGGAAACACCTTGAGTGTAGCCGACATTTGCATCCATAAGGTGCATGCAGTATAGGCCAAAATGTGCTTGGAGCGATGAAAAGAAGTTTACTCACGTTTATTGCTTCGCGCGCTGCGAATGATTGAACTTCTTTGGTGGCTTCTTTATGTACTTTTGTATAGCAGGATCAGGTCCTACAGCAAAATCGAACAGCAGTGCTCGGAAGAAATTGAACAAGTAATCGAACGTGGGTCGAGCCTGCAAGGACGGGATATACATACATCACATATACACAAGGGGTGGTCAAAAAAGTATGCTTTTCCTACACTCTCAACCCCCATACTAGTGGGATTTCAGTAAATTCTGACAAGGTATTTTCATCCTCAAGTTCACGAGCACACCTCATACTGTCACGGAACAGCCTTCTGCACGAGCAGGATCGGAAGATTCTTTTGCGTGAATATGATGTGTCACCTCAACTCGGTAAAAGCAGAAATTTCGTCACCCTCGTATACACCCTTGCTAAGGTCCGTTCACTCTAGGTACCTGAGGGGATTGATACTGGGTGGTGTTCTTTAACATTCTGTTTTCTCCGCGTTTATAACGCTCTTCGTTTCCGAGAACCAGAACGTGTCATTACCACTGAAACGAAGCCCGACTAAGCTGACTAAAGGCTCCATATTTTTGTGACGGCGAAGGTAGTGAGCCACAGCTTGTTCCTGCCTTCAGAGTAACATTTCGGGAACATTTTGCCCCGAAACTTTTATCTCTTTTCCCTACCTCTTATATAACTGGCAGATGTGAGTCGTGGACAAAATAATTTTTTTTGGAGCTCCCTGTATATTATACATAAATTTTGTATATACAGGGGATGTCAAAAAACTAATCTTGCTCGCGTCTCATTTCCGTCGAGCATGCAAAACAGAGGGTAATGAAAGAGATGAAAGGATGAGGGCAAAACGTTTCTGGGATGTTTCTCAAAAAGAAGAAACGAGCTGCGGCTCATTCCTTTCACCATCACAAAAATATGGAGCCTTCAGTCAGCACAGTCGGGCTTCAAGCACCTCAAGGTCCGCTCAACCAGGCTCTCTGATAGGTCTTTTGTGGGAAGCTTCCTGGGAGCTGACCCATCGGTTCATAGAAGTCACAGAGCTCTCGCTGCTTGGACAACGCTGCTATGACCTGAACTGTCATTTTTCATGCCTCAAACCCACCGCCGTAGGGGTTTTAATGGTAATGGCACCTTTCGGTTCTTGGGAACGAGGAACGTTGGGAATCGGGAGAAAACGAAATTTTCAAGAACACCATCCAGTATGAATTCCCTCAGGTGCCCAGAGTGAACTGCCCTGCAAGGTTGTGAACGAGAGTGATGAGATCTCGGATTTGGCCATGTTGAGGTGACACATCATGTTCGCTCAGTAAGCTCCTGATACTGTTCGTGCAGAAGGCTGTTACGGAGTTTGGTGATAGTGTAAGGTGTGATCTTGAATTTAGGGATGAAAATAGCCTCTCAGAATCTGCTGAAGCTCGACTAATAGTACTGAGAGTAGAGGAAGTTTTAGCACCCCCTATAGTGAGAGTTTTTTAGCACCCCCTATAGTAGCATTCGAAAATATATGCGGATTTCGATTTGTACTATAACACTATTCCTGTTTGTGTTCATTTTTTTGTGTTTTGAGGACAACTTTTACTCAATGAAACAATGTATCTCAGCTGAGTAGGTTGTAGGATGAAGGTCAAAAAATTAAACTCTGAAAATGACCAGATGCGTGCCTTGGCGCTGTAAAACTGTCATGATTTCAAATGGCGTGTAACAAAGTCCTGACCTTACTCCATGTAACTTTCTGACATATGCTTGTTCCCCGGTGTTGTAAACTTTAATGGCTAATTCAATTTTCTGGAAGGTTCGGTCATTTCTAGAGTTTCCAGTCAAATGAATGCGCCGGCAGTGGTGTTCGAAGCCACAGTAGGTAAGTTGAACCTTTCCATAGGAACCCAACCCTCCCCCCCCCCCCCCTCCCACTCATGGTTCCTGATGCTGTTCGGCTGGAGCGTAGCAGACTTGCATAGGAGGACAGCGGCGCTTTCTGCAATTAAAGATCGTCCCCAAATCACTGCGTACCGACAAAGTAATAGATAAAAGAGACGAAGACATATCATTGGGTTAATTAAATAATGTGCAATCAGGTGTTCAGAAAAGCCAAGTGGGTAGGGCACTAAAGAAAGGTTTGGTCATAAATCACTCTGGGCCGTTTTATTAAGGGAGACTGCATACGGGTGGAATTACATATACCGCTGCCAAAGTTACTTGTGTGCGCTTACTGTCAATCTCTACGTGCGACGAAGGTTCAGTCCTCTACGTTTCTGACGGAGACTCCAGTAGGAGTGTTAGCCAATTATGGTAGCTTTAACCACATTGAAATTGCAAAATCATCGTAAGCCTACAGCTTTCCTTGGCAGTAATGATGAGAAATAGCTTCGGAAATACTCACCTCCGGCTCATAGTTGACACACATGAAAAGCAGCTCATCAAGAAATGTGTCAGTATCGTCTTCCTGAACTATTACCATCTTCTCTTTTCTTTCGAATATTGCTTGGAGGCTAAAGAGGCAACACTTTTCTGGGTCACAGAAGTGTCAACTGCTTCGTTTTGATAGAACCGTCCCGTCAATGGAACTCAGATAAAGAAGAAACACGAAACATTGGAATACCTAGGGAAGCGAGAAGCTTGAGAAAAATTCAACGACTGTCACGAGGGAGAATGTGATGTACCGGCAATTAAATTTGGCCGTGACTTACTACGTCGCTACCGTGACTTCCACAGAGATTCTGTGCTGATGAGGGTGGTGCTGAGCTCAAAATGAAGAAGTATGAAGTCGCTCAATCGTCTCGGAAGGTTGCGGCTCCGAATGTTAAACTTTCTGAATAATTTTTGGTTCTTCCTCATTTCCTACTTAAGCCATCGTCCTATTCAAACACCAATTGGTCTATCGCACAGTACCGCGCAAATACCTTGAATACCTTGAAGTCCGCTCTTCAAGGGTGGTATATGCGCGGTACTGTGCGATAGACCAATTGGTGTTTCCATCCTTGCAGGACACATCCATGCCAAGCGTCGCGATTCTTTGGCACTTGTCGCCATCTTTGACCGAAGCTCTTCTTCAGTGGATCACCCCATCTGGTTGGTGGTCTTCCCAGCGGTCTCTTCACTCCACGAGGGTACCAGTCGGTAACTCGGCACGTCCATCGGTTATCTCAGAGGCGGTCAACATGGCCGGCCCATCGCTTCTTCGAATCGTAGATGGTTTCGATCACGTCTCTAACGCAGGTTCGCCTACGGATCTCGCGACTGGGGATCTTTTGCATAACAGACACTCCACACATAGTTCGTTCCATAGCCCTTTGCGTCATTGCCAACCTGTTGTCCTCAGCCCGAGTTGTATTCCATGTCTCGCATCCATAAACTAAAGCTGGGAGGACATGGGTATTGAACACTTGACCTCGGGTCTGAGCGTCGAGCCGCTTGTCGGTGAGAACATCGCGATACTTATTGAACGCGGCCCATCCTGCCTTACGGCGCCGGCTGATCTCGGCTGTGAGGTCGTTATCCATGGTGATTGCCTGACCAAGATAGACGTACGAGGAGACTTCTTCGATTACAGAGCCCTCCAGGTGTATACCGTACTCCTCCACGTAACTGTTCTTCATCCACTGAGTTTTTCCTGGATGGATTTGAAGCCCGGTAAGGCGGACGGCTTCGCAAAGAATTCTCAACTAATCCTCGAGCGTAGACGGCTTAGTACCGATAAGGATGATGTCGTCCGCAAAGAGCAGATACTAGAGCTTCTCACCATCTATATCAATGCCGTAAGGAAGCTCAACGTTTCGCATCACGAGCTCGAGAGCGGCGGAAAACAGTTTCGGA
The DNA here is from genome assembly GCA_963978905.1 of Trichostrongylus colubriformis. Lineage (NCBI taxonomy): Eukaryota > Metazoa > Nematoda > Chromadorea > Rhabditida > Trichostrongylidae > Trichostrongylus > Trichostrongylus colubriformis. Next base: position 25,318,079 of record OZ022260.1, read on the forward strand.
GAGATAACCTCGCCCTGCCGCACTCCGCGTTGAATTCCCACACGAACTGGACTATTCAGCAAGTTGATGTCAGTGAAGCAGCCCGTGTTGCCCTGGCGTATCATTTCGATGTATCGCCGAGAAACTCCGAACGTAATGAGAGCATTGAGCACCGCCTGATGTTCGATCGTGTCAAATGCTTTCTTGAAATCGATAAAGAGGAAGCATAACGGAAGCCTCTCTACAGCGTTCCGTGAGTTTTGAGACGACGTGAATATGGTCGATAGTCGAAAATCCTTCACGAAACCCGGCTTGCTCTCTGCGTGTTCATAGTGAGAGTGCGACACATGCGATTGAGAATGATGCGAGAAAAAAAGCTTGAGCACCACGGATAGGAGAGCGATCGGACGATAATTGGCTAGAGCATCACGCGGTCCCTTTTTGTGGACTAAGACGGTCTTAGATCCGAGCCAGTCATGCGGAGCCGACCCCGTCGCGAGGATTTCCGTAAATATATCGGCGAGCGGACGGGTGAGGAACTCCTCCATACACTTCAAGTGCTCTGCTCGTATGTGGTCTGGTCCAGGTGCCCTTCGTTTCTTTGTCTGACGAATAGCATGGGTCACTTCCGACTCCAAAACTCGCCACTCCTCCCTTTCAGCTGCATCATCAAATGCGATGGTACACGGCTGAACTTGCATTTATGTGGAGAACAGATCTCGGAAGAGACTTTGAATCTCCTCCTCCATGTTCTTTTGCGACTTCTGGCAACAGAGCCGTCCGTTCTTGTCAAATACCCAGGAGAAATAGTCTTGAGGCGAGTGCTAATGGAAGTTCCTTTGATGCTGGGCGATTTTTGCGCCGCTTCCCTTGCTTTCCGTACAGCGTATTCACGATAATCGTTCTCCACTCTAGAGCGAATGGCCTTGTTCAGCACCGTGCGAGCCACCGAGTCCAGAGAACTTACCAGCATCTTCCGATTAGCCAGCATCCGTAGGGTCTCCTCATTAAGCCGCTGGCGTGGTTTGCTCGGAACGCGCTCTAAAGCAGTCTCAACAACGGTCCGGATGGCAGAGATCAACCCCTCGTAATTATCATGCATGTCACCATCCCCACCAGAAAAGTCCGTCTTAGAAGCAAGCGTCCTCAACGTATTCTCACACAACGTGAATCGGGCTCTCCGTGAGTGACTTGCCGCTATCCGTCTCCTTTCCTTCTTGAGATTTATCGCAATGGTCGCTCGGACTAGACGATGATCGGAACCGATGTTAAAATGCGATTCTCTGATGACTGTAACGTTGTGACAGAGGCGCAGGCAGTTTGTCATGATAAAATCGATTTCATGGAGCGACTGCCTGTTAGGAGTATGCCACGTCCATCGGCGTCCCTAACGTTACTCGAAAAATGAGTTCGCCACCCATAGTCGACATCGTTCGGCGAATAAGGCCAGGGCTTCACCTCGAGAATTCCGTCCAGGTCTTCCATAGGGACCCAAAAGCTCTCACCAGGCTCGCCGACGCCCAAGTGGGCGTTAAAGTCGCCAGCGCAGATAACGTAGTTACCTTTTGGATAGGAGTCGATTGCTCGTTCAAGCGCGTCGTAGAACTCCTCGACATCGTCATCGCTATAGGCGCATGTGGGCGCATATACAGACAGAATCTTTAGCGTAGCCGTTTTTCCGATTTCGAGCACAAGCATTGCGATCCTCTCCGAAAGGACTTCACAGTGAGCAACACGGGCCGCCAGTTGCGGCGAAACTATGAAACCGACGCCGCCAACTCTGCCTCCTCTTGAACCGGTCCAAGCACGACTTCGTGACCTGTATGCCACCTCCATCTACCTTCTATTCCTCTTCGCGTCTCCTGGATGCATGCCACGTTAATCGCACATCTGTCCAACTCAGAAATAAGCTGGTCAGTTCTGGCATCGCTGCTGAGGCCTCGCGTGTTAGCAGTGCCGATATTTAAAAAGAGTTTGGCAGATCGCTTGCCGTGAGATTTCTCCCCCTCTGCCGTTGGCCCCTCTGCCAGGAAGGGCAGTGGCCGCACGGGACTGAGGGTACAAAATTTTGGACTCTATACATGGATGTTGGTGCCCTAGACAAACCCCTCACCGCCTAGCCAAATCTGGCGGTAGCACCACCGCCGGAAGTGGAACTCGTCCAGGAGGGGACCATTTTCAGCCTCACTCAACACGTCGTTGTTCCCGCAACAACGGGAAGCAACTTTGAGTGAGTTTGCACCACCCCACCGCTTTGAGGTAACGGGGCTAGGGGAGGACCGCGCAAATAACACAATACAATTATGTGATGGGCAAAGCGTCGATACTGACTAACCGCTATCGAGAAATCCATATCGCACAGTTTCACATTGTAATAAGCGCAGCACTGGGAGCTAGCCCAACTGGTACCTTCACAAACACCTATTGCTCTTTGGAATTCCACATAGTTCAGCAGTCGAAACATCCGTTGCTACCGTGTATATCGAAAGATAAAGTATATTCACTTGAGCATTCAGGGCTTAGGCGCTTGAGTGTCAATAATCGGGTCATTTACTACTGCATATCGTACCGCTGAAGAAAACTACCATATTTCGGAGGCCCAGGTAGCGGTCAATACTTTGGTTAAAATGATGCGACGATCAATGTAAATGGATCAAGAATGAAATGTGTTTATCCACTGACCATTTAACTTTTTGGTTGAAGTAGACATAGGGGGAGTTTAGATAGTTTAGGAATTGTGTTCGATTGCATCGATTCGTAGCAATTAGTTCACTTGCTGAGTATTTGTTTCCTACGTATTGGTGGTAGATTCATATTCCAGTTATCGATGCTTATCATTTTCGTACATGCACAACTATTTGGAATTTCACATAGTCTAGCGGTCGATACCCATTATTGTTGTAGGTACCTCGTGAGGAAATGAATCATTTTCCTTGTCATCACAACTCTGGGTCGTATCGTGATCATTCGTGTTAGTCGCAGTATCGTAAGACGTGCACATTATTTGGGACTCCAGGCAATTTGGCGGTCCACACATCGGCAGCTGATTTTTTGTATCAATTGTATCAATTTTTTGTATGTATCAAAACATAAACATAACCCAACGGCACTCAGTATCAAACGCTTTGACTGTAGCCGCCACATAGTAGCTGTGTACGGGATTTTATCCGATCCACTTCCTAGTGACCCTTAGCAGCTGCTGTAAGCCCTTATCAGTTTCGATAAGTCGTCATTGAAGTTTCCGTACCGTGCAATACCTGTGCATGTGAGCATTCCACTATCTGCCGAGAGAGCGAAATAGATTGGGCGATATTTGTCTTCCAACGCTCGTTATCAATGTTATCAAACGTTATCAGCTTGGATCACCTACCATTAATGTCCCTGTCTCACCTTGCAAGACACCCACAAGTGTCAGCGCTCTAGGATCAACGCGCATGGCAAATCGCATATGGGACATTTGCCTTTTGACACTCCTCATTAATCTTATCAATCGTTATCGTCTTGGATCACCCACCATTAATGCTCCTGTCCCAATTTGGTGACATTCACCTCTCCGAAGCTTCTTATCAGCTCTTTTCGGCTGCTATTACTTGACCACCACCGCTAGGGCTCCCTTATCACCCTTTATATCACTTGCAAATTTCAGCGTCTCAGCTTATTGTTAGCTGCGACGCGAGATGCGAATTTCGTGACGGAGAGACGGACATACTAAGCGAGTTATATGTACTACGATAGTAACGTTTACTGTCTAAAATGAATTTTTTTAGGGTCTCAGAACAAAATGGACGAACGACAGCTCTACCCTATGTCTCGTACATTCCTCACCTCACGATCTAACACGACGCTGGAGAAGCCTTCAACATTCTTCGCCTCTAGATCTTAACAGCGCTGAGGAGCCAGAATGAACAAGCTTGTATATTCTTGGCAAAAAAAATCTGTTGATTCTTACGGTTTTTATCTCGATTGATAAGGCTTTGTATGAGCCGAGATATGCGCATTTGAAATTACAGGTCGAAAGCCGCAAGAATCCGGAGAAACCTATAGCTTGGAGCCAAGCGCGCTACAGAAATAATATTGTGCGACAAGGAATATGGATTGAGGCATAGTAACAACTTTTGACCTTCAACGTTTTCAGTTTTGAAACAGTTATGTTAGCAGAGCCTACTTCTAATAACCATGTTTTTAATAACCAAACGCGGCTGGTTCAATACCCAAGTTCTTGGTTATGTGGTAAGAGACAGAACAGTAAGACACTGAAGCATGTCGAATGTCGTTTTCATGTCGAGCACTGTCAAGCTCCAACGAAATGCATTGAGTGTTGCTTGCTTCCCCCACTATATTTCCACCCACGGCAGTGTCATAGAGCAAGCTCAGAAAGAGCCGATGCGCTGATCACCTACTCTTTCCACAGCCCTCCCAAAACTTCCAGATCAATTTTCGTAGAAGTCGTGTGCGTTTTCACATCACTGGTATATTAGTAGAAATGGGAAGTAAAAGTTTTTGACTTACTCATTGTGAGACTGAGGACGTTTCTGCTGGAATGCGTATGGCCCGAGACCATCGTGATTAATCTGGATGCATGCAATAAGGAGCAGTCGGAATAATTCAGCGCAAGAGTACTCACCTCAAATATCACGCACCCAAAAGCCCAGATATCGGTGACAATATCGAAGCAGTGGTCCTCCAAGCATTCCGGGGCCCACCATGGCCAGTCCAGATCGCACATATTGATCATCTCCACAGTGTCCTGTAACCCTGCAGATGGAAATCTGCTATGGAATTTGAGCACTTACTAAAATTCTCGTTATGGCGTGTAGTATTGTGGGTATCCCAAGTTTCGATGTTTGACGTGAATTGTGGATGCCCACAATTCGCTCGAACACTGACGAAAGTTGGAGCTGAAGCGCAATAGCATCTGTGTTGTTTGCAAGCTAATCTATTAGGTCATTCCATAAGTAGTGTCGTTTTTTTTCAAGCAAAAATTTTTGCCATAAAATCACAAGTTTTTGCAGCATATTATATATTATTCGGAAGAAAATTTTCTGCTCTACAAAATGGCATACTTAGTTTTTGAGTATGTTGGAATGGGGCCGACATTTAGGCCATCGAAGAGGTAGCTACAGCAGACAAAAATTGGCTAAAGCGGCAAACAATTAAAACACTATATTTTGCTTGAGGAAAACTAACCAATCATGTGTTGCGTACTCAGCCCCGACCTCTCCTGTAAGCTCCCCCAGTCGGTTGCTTGAAAAGTCACGTCGCTCTTTTTCCACATTTAGTTTTTCCGCCACAACTCGGTGACAGTTTCTCCGTACCGAGGTAAGAAAATTTTCTCAACCAATCAGTAGAAAGAGTGGTGAAGTGGTAAGAACAGGTTGTGGGTAAAAACTGGGAAATAAGACTGACCGAATTCCTCAACTTTCTCATGGAAAAAAATAAATTGTGAAAAATGTCACCTGGACCCCTATCACATGGTATTAAAACTCAATCTGAATCGCAGCCAAAACAAACTAGAAGGATGTTTTCGATAGAGCAGAAAAAATCCCTCGAAGTGGTTCATAAAACAACTCTAAGCAAGGAGTTTGAAAGATATAATTTCATTTTGAATAATTGTGGGTGCTTTCGAAAAAAAATTCTAGAAAAGGAAAGACACGACTTCTTGATCAACTAAATATTGGAAATTGTAGAAGAGGTCAGGGTTGAGTACGCCACACATGACTGGTTGATTTTCCTAAAGTGAAATATAGTGTTTCAATTGATTGCCGGTGCGGCCAATTTTTGTCGCCTAGACCTACCTCTTCGCCAGCCTAAATGTCGGCCCCAATACAACAAACTCAGAAACTAAACAGGTCAATTTGTAGAGCAGGGAAACTTCTTTCGAATGATATATGACATGCTGCAAAAACTTGTAATTTCTTGAGAAAAATTTATGCTCGAAAAAAAACGACATCACTTATGGAATGACCCAATGCATAGATCCTAATTCAAATGTTACGGGTTGTTCAAGCAAAGACCAGTGGAGCTCGAACGGGACGCTGTGCTTCAATAAGCCAGTTGGGAGATAAACGCAAGAAGCGATCAAGAATGACCACGTGATTTTTGACTAGATTTTCTTCCCACATCGTGAAAGCTCACTGATAGATGGAATAGGATTGCCAAAGTAGTTGCTAACTTTTGTCTCAAGAAGAGTGAGCCACTTGTAAGAGAGATGACCTTGCTGTGTTTGTAAGGCACTACGTTTCGAATGACGGAAATGGCAAACTTTTCGATGGTATACATTCCTTGAATTCACTGAGCGAATACGAGTACCTTAGATAGATAGTACTTACACCACTTTTAGTTACGCGGTGTGCTTCGCGCGTCTTGCAGCACAGATGAGCAGCTGGCTACGTATAAGACATTTTGAAAAGGAATAACTGAGCGATGTAATGAAGCAAAGACAGGACTATAGTTTCATTGTATCAGCGCTTATGCGTGCAATCGTCCATCGGTGTCACCCATATGTCATGGTAATTGGAGTTCTCGACTGCGCCACATGATGATGGATCCACCATCCTTGACCTGTGTGCTTATCGGGATGGCTTACAGAGCCGTACAGGACTTGGTAAGCAGAATGCAGTCATCTCAAAGGCAGCATTAGGGGAAAGTTGGAGGAAAAGTAAAAGAAGTTGAATGTGAAAGTCGAGATGCCTAGTGACAGGAAAGTGAAGAAACAACGTGGAATTGGCCTGAATAGGACCTCCTTTCCACTGTTGATTCTCGACGCGGACGACCTATCCGTGAAGGGGGGAATAGTCTGATCTGGTTTTCCATTGGCATGTTGCCAAGTAAACACAGGGGAATGTTTGGAAATACGACATCTATTTTTTTTTGAGTGAGTTTCAGGCTAAAACCGCGAAAGCGCGCCGCAAAACCTTCGATCCTGCCGCATCTCCATGGCCGCTTCCACCCCAGTCAATCGGGAATTACGTCATCGGGAGGCGGGATCCTTTTATCCAAGAGGCGGGACAGTTGCGCGGTTGCGGCTTCTTGCGGCGTTTCTACAGCTCGGAGGGGCGCTTTTTCACCAGGATTTCGCCACAGGTAGCCTTCCTAGGCCCGGCACTACCATGTGAGTGACTTACTGTGAGAATTTCTCCAGTACCACATTACCCCTAATGCTGTCTTTAAATCACTATATTTGCTCACCCTGCGATCAGTTACGACACTGTTCCTCCGACATCCTTACATACTTCCATGTGTATCCCAGTGTGCTGACACTCAGCGCGACGTTAATACACCGCCGAATGAGTACAAAATAGGTGTTTATATAAGTAGGAGATGCTATCACAACAATGACATTGTCTTGCAATGATTCAGCATCCATCAGCTTCTCCACAATTGTTTTGCTCAATCATTCCCAAATCACAATCACTAACTTGCGGACAGACAGGGATACCGACAAACCCACCAACAAACCTACACACAAACCGATGTAGAAACAGCCGCGCAAAGTTAGTAGTTCATATAATAGGAGAGATAATGACCATTATCACGAAGTGCTATGGCGAAGCTCTGGGAACAAAAGTCCTCTAAAACAAACGAGGAGGGCGCCAAGTGTGGGCAAAACAGTTGCTTTGTGCAGCAAGGAGATTTTTCATTGCAGCAGTGATTCATCTACTAACCCAAAATCTGCAAAAAGCTCTACACTTACATAGTCTATGATAGTCTATGATAGCTCTACACTCACATAGTCTATGATAGTCTACGATACGATAGGTACTACTATGTACGATGATTATTGACACGCCTCAATCCAATGTTACCTTCAAAACCAAGTGGTTTGATGCTTCATTACGTAAGGATGTGTTACCACTTGGTCAGTATGACGTTTGTGTTGAGCCTCCGAGATCGTTATTATTATATTTGACGTCATACTGACCAAGTGCTAATATGCCGAGACTAATAGAAAGTCGAACATGGAGGATGTGTTACCGTTCAACATCGAACAATGCCTCCACCCCCTAGAGAGCACACGAAAGGTAGCGCCCCTTATTAGCTTGATAGCATTTGAGTCTTATGAATCTCTCTTTGCTCTTTAGTAGATCCATCGTGGACATGGATCCTTTGATGCAAGAACACATCTTACACGAACACAATTGAAGTTCGGTACCTTATCAAGAAAATGGTATGGAACCAAATAGTCTGTTATTTTCACAGCGTAAATGTGATTGGTCGACTGATGCACGACGATGTTCGACGCTCGGAGATGACGATGGCACAAGTCGTTCAGTTCCAGAAATCGCATTCCTGCGCTGACCTGAAAATGTGGGGATACATTGGGGTTCATTAGATGACGGTAGTCCCTGCATTTGCACTGCATGAATTCTGCCTTACTCTCAAAGGCGACAGTCAGCCTAGCCGATGTACCTTCTGGAGACAGTAGATTCTATTGTAACCAATTATGTTGCAGCCTTCTTGCGTCGCCAAGATGCGCCATCACTGCACTGCTTCGATCCACGCTAGCCACAGCCTTTTAACTCAGCTGACCGATAGGGAGCTCGAATGAAAAAGCCAGCGTGAATTCGGAAGCGTATACATAGCCCCGTGATGCCGCACTGCCACGCTGCAAAAAGGCTGCAACCTAGATATTAGGAGGATTTATAAGTTCTGGACCACATTGGCCACTTTTCGTTCACTTTTCTTTTCCTATTTCATCGTTGCGTTCATCCAACGTAATATGCACCACAACTATTTACAGCACATCGTCAAAGCATCGATCACTGTTCGATCTCCATCCTACGGAACTTCATGAATTCCTGTCAAACAAAGCTTTGATGAGGGAGAAATGCCCTCCCAAAAGTCATTGATTTTCACTGAATTTTTTTCTCGAAATGGAAATGCGTGGACCATCATGAAGGAGCAGATTCTGACCCCTCTCTCTCAATTTACTGTCCACCCAAGCATGCTGCTCATAGCAGATTTGGGCTTGGACATTTGCTTCGGAAGTTAGAAAACCGTAACTCTCCCCTTTTTTCATCAATTAGGAAGGAGTCTCCTTTCCTGTCGGAGTTCCCGGATTGCTCAGGCAGAGCACCTGCCACCTCTTCATTGTTTCACATGCACTACCCCCTCTACATCGCCGCTGACTATGTTGGCTAGCCACAGATAGGTGCAATCAAAAGTGTGGAGGAGCAGTGCGCGATGACGTCGTAGGTATAGCTGTTGCGCAGTCAGCACCTGTGGGGAACAAACTTTTTTCCAGGCCTTCCTTATTTCATGAAGATGGTTCAGTGTTGTTGTTAAAAGAACGGAGAGCCCTGTCACGTGACGGCTGGACTCCCCAAAATCCTCATAAACATGGCTTACGACATCGGTGGTGAACGTCATGGGGTTGCCAATGCATTTCAGTCATCGAAAAAATAATTCCTCACTGAATGGAGTCAACGCTGCATCACCACGTTAGGAAGCTACCCTACTCCACTGCGTGGCGGATTCTGCACACAACTTGGCTATTTGACCATTTGAAGATCCTAAGCGGTGCATTTGAAGAGTTACGTCTCGAACACCTTCTCTCAGATTTGTTACCATAGCTAAAAGAGAAGCGAGCCAATGAACTGGTTAGGTAGTCGGAGTGGCAAAATGGTAATGGTGGATGGCACATTACCGGGTACATAGAGGGAACCCAATTTTTTAGGTGTTAACAGGAATAAATGTGAAGCGGTCCGAAACTTGTGGACCGACCATATACACTGCGGTACATAATGATAAAGCCACTCATAAATTGTTCATAAACTTTCATAGTAAGATGTTTCTGGGAAACCTCTCAGGTATAGATTGTAGCAAATTTGATCGCGCATCTACACATCAATACCAAACTTGAGCTTGAAATAACAGAACAAATTTATCTTCATTTTTTCAAAAAATGCAGCTTTTCCGATGGTGCAAAATGATAAAGCCAGTAAGGAATTTTAACAACTCGTAAACAACAGAGGGACAATACGCTACTCTAATAATCCGTTGGCCTTCCTTCTCTCCGAATAACCTGAAAAATCCGATTGTCTAGACTCATGTAAAGATTATTAATAAGATCTTGGTCCACTTGGTGCCACGCGTGGATTATAGCCTTTTTGAGCTCCTTAACTCCTTGGATTTCCCTGTTATCTGCATAAATCCGTCGCACCATGAAGCGCCATACATTTTCCATCGGATTAAGGCCTGGGCTATTTGCCGGCCAGGGCAGGAGCCTTATTCAATGACGGCTGAACCATGCAATTGTGCTCTGGCTGTGCCCTTATCTTGCATGAAAACAAGATTTCAGCTTCGATTTTCACGCCAGAACGGGAGAAGTGCACGGCGCATGACCACTTGGTAACCGGGGGAACTCATCTTTTTAGGAACAAAACATAACTTCAGACGTTTCTTCGATGAAATGGCGGCCCACACCACAACGCCCCCTCCTTTGAAATTCCTTCTCAAAAATCGTAGCTTGTCCTTTCTTAGATCATGCCAGTAATATCGGAGTGTCTCCTTCAGCCTTACAAAACAATCTGGAGAGGAAAAACATCATATGAAAGCAAGAAGGATTCTACGACCTAATACCCTACCTTACTCCAGACCCTCGGCTGCATGTTTTGACGAACTGCACTCGATTTTTGCGGTGTTCTCGTGTCATGAATGGTGCTTTCCTCATTTTCTGTCGCGAGATAAACTTGCACTTTTTTTCAGAACCCGCAAAACAGTTGTTTTAGAGACGTTTAGCTCCAAAGAAGACCTGGTATCGGAGCTTGACTTGGTGAAATTCGATACTTTTTCTGAGAATGCGGCGCTTATCCTTCTCGGAAAGTGAAGGAGATCGCCCAGAACTCTTCTTAGTTCAGGATCCTTGAGAAAGTTGTCGACAACTGTGTGGCTGCGGTTAAATTCTTGCGCAATTGACGATTTGACTATCCCTCCGCTTTTTTTGCGACAATTTGGCTTTTTTCGAAATCAGATAGGGGTTTTCCTTTCCCCATTACCTGAAAAAGAAAAACGTTACCGCAGCAAAACGTTTCAGCAAATACAGATGAGAAGCGACGGAATAACTTAGGGTGGCTTTATCATTTTGCACCATCGGAAAAGCTGCATTTTTTTGAAAAAATGAAGATAAATTTGTTCTGTTATTTCAAGCTCAAGTTTGGTGTTATGTGTAGATGCGCGATTAAATTTGCTACAATCTATACCTGAGAAGTTTCCCAGAAACATCTTACTATGAAAGTTTATGAACAATTTATGAGTGGCTTTATCATTATGCACCGCAGTGTACTTACTCATGGACGCTTTCCAGGGAGCTAAAAATCAATCACATTATCGCAAGATTTAGGCCTTCAAACGGGTCCGCAATTGTTTGTAAAGCCCTACCTGATAGAGAATTTCCGACTTTTGCCTCAGAGACATGAATTGGTTCAGGTACTTCCTTCGCTGAAGGCATCTGTCCAGCGGGGTGCCATTGATAAATTCGTACGCAATCCAGTTCGCGAATTTCTAGACGACAATTCTTCAAAGGCAGAATCCAAATAAGCTTTGCCAGAGCCACTGTATGGCCATTAGACCACGGACATACTTTGCGCACATGTCATTTGACTCCGGTGTCGAATTCGAATCTTGGAATAGTGCCATACTATGCCATATTCGATTTTATTCCTGGGCTCTCACCACGACCACCATACTGTAGTGTCGTTGGTCGACCGCTTTGCAGATGGAGCGCGTTATCATACTGAGGCCAAAAAGTGCGTCAATTTGGCAGCGGCGGTGCCGACGTCGTTGCGCAAAGTATGACCGCGACCTCATGTATGACTTCTGTCTGTGATAGTCTTCAAAGAGTGAGTATCTCAAGGGAAAGGAAGAACTGCATACCACTTCATCATGGTGGCCGTATGCGACGAGATGGGAAAGGAAAGTGGAGCCGTTTCTGTGACAGCCTTTCCTGAAAATCGTGCATTTGAAGGCGATTTCAATTTAGCATCACTAAGTGAAATATTACTGATCAGCTTTACTCTTTTCTTCTATACTGATGAGTCGCCTGAAAGAGATCTAGTTAAGCAATGAATTAGTATGTGAACACTTAGCACCGTCACTCACTTAATATTGTTTTCAAAAGCTTTGTTGTTGAATAGCTTCGGTCGTAGCTTACGAAGTGTCACAGGCTTGTAGGAGCCATTGTAGAAGAAGTAAGCTTTGAAAAGAGATTCTCTTTGCTCTTGGTCTTGAAACATAATCTTCTTTGCTATTCTGCAAATCGCTTCATGAAGTGAAAAGTTATGTGTCGCCATCATAAAGCAAGGGAAGGTGCTGCAGTGACAAGCGGATTATCCCATCAGCGAGATTCGTGGATCAGATCTGAGATGGATGCCACTCAATTCCTCTGAAATCGGTGACCTGGTATCAAGATCGTATGAGAGGAAGGAAGCATGTCGCTGGCAGGTAATTCTTCCATTATATACATCAGTAACTTTGTCTGTCTGTCTTCCGGTATGTCAGTATGTAAGTCTGTCTATTCGTTCGCAATTGAATGACTGTAATAAGGTAGTCGATAGAGGGAATAACGGCTCACAGGAGAAGGCAGCTAAGTGGTCTTGCAACATCACTCATACATTGTGATAGAACTCTTTCCCATGTGAAAACCGATTTAGTACACTCATAGCCATTCTGCAGTGTGTTGATGCCAGAACAGCACGGTCCAGGCAAGCTCATTCAAAAGGAATTAAGCAAATGAAAGTAAGCTCAAATAGTGCAATAAGTATGGTCAGCTCAGTCAATCATTAGATTGTGGAGAGGGTCAGAGACACGTAATGGGCTACACCATCAATGGAGTAGCGTCGCTGAACCTCAAACTGTATAGCTGATCACACTTACAGAAGGATTCTCTCATATAACTCTTAATTCAAAGAAGTTGTACGCTGTATCCGCTAAATCATATCTCTGAGCGATTTCTGCTCAGATTATCATATGCGCAGCCCGCTCCTAGCAGTGTCGAGTGATGTGCGAGGTACATCGCGTATCTAAAACGGGTTTATTATATAGGCCAAAGTTCATTTGAGTGCCATTCAGTTGCGATTTTGAATGATAGTAGAACTTGACACATGTAGAACTTGAAACATGGCTTACTATTGTAAAAGGGGGCCGATCTACGCCGAGCGCTTCACTCATTATGTTGAAAGGGAAATTCTGACCGGTTTTCTCGTTCACAAGATAAATTTAGAGCTGAGAGCGTGTCAACTACATATTGTGCTTTGAAAGTAGACACGAAGTTGTCCTCTCCGAATATATGCTTTTATTGGAATGCAACAAGGTTTTTTCGAATTGGTAGGGAATATTTAAAGTACTGCGAAAATGACGCTTTTGAATGACTTCACTTCGCGAGCTCTTGTTTGATCGAGTATCGGCGAAGGCAACCACAAGTGCGTGTACTGCGATGAGGGGTGTCGCATCGACTGAACACTTTGTCCTTGGTTTCAGAAGGGCAGAAATGGGAACGAGTTGTTCGAGTTTCCGATTGATCAAATCGTCGGCAGAAGAAGGCGATGAACGTCCATACTTGCAGGGATATCTAGAAGTATGGGTCTCCTCCACACAAATGTAGATGACCACTTTAAGTGGCTATGATTCGAAAAAAAAGACCGAAAAAATAGGTGCCGATCGCCCTCGGAGCTGCTCGAGTGCATTTTCCACAAATCGTCTTTCGCTAGTTGGAGCAAATGCAGGCTGAGGTCTACAGGGGGTGCCAAAAAAAAGTAATTTTGTCTCGTCCACTTTCGCCCCACTTTAGTCGAACTACAGCAAATTCTGTTGAGGTATTCACATCCCCAGATTCAAGAGCAGACCTCACTCTATCACTATACTCCGTGGCAGCCTTCTGCACGAGCAGGAACGGGAGCGAGGAAATAGTGAACAAGATGTGTCACCTTAACTGGGCAAAATCCGAAATTTCGTCGCCCTCGTTCACAACCTTGCTGAGGTCCGTTCACTCTGGGTACCTAAGGGGATTCATACTGGGTGGTGTTCTTTAGGATCCCGTTTTTTTCCGGGTCCCCAGCGCCCTTCGTTTTCAGGAGCCAAAACGTGCACTTACCACTGAAACCCCTCCGGAGGAGGATTTGGGCATGAAAATGATACTACGGATCATATCAGCCTTGTCCAAGCAGCAGGGGCTCTGTGTTTTCCATGAACCAAAGGGCCAATCCTAAGGAAGCTTCCCACAAAAGACCTACCATGGAACCCGGCTCCACTGTTTCAAGGGGACCTTGATACCGTGGGTGCTCCGGAGCCCGACTGCGCCGCTTAAAGGTTCTATATTTTTATGAAAATGAAAGTAGTGAGTCTCAGCATTTGCCCCAATACTTTCATTTCCTTCGTTTCCCTATGTTTTGTATAATTGGGAGATGTGAGCCGTGGGCAAAATTACTTTTTTTTTTTGGCACCCCTGTATGCTCGTCCACTACACTCATAAGATCTAAGGCTGACCGAGTTCATCCTTTCCGAACATCTGAACAGATCCTTCAATAGCAATGTGTTCGGAAAAATGGTGTTCTGGAATCGACTTTTTTCGATCTCGTGCACTATAAATCGTCAGCCCTCTACTAAATGAGATATGCAAGTGCATATAATGTTGCCAAAAGTATAGCCAAGCAAATGATGCTCACTCAGTGAGAAAGACGCAGTCTGAGCCAAAGTATGATCTTCCGAAGTTGAAATTGCGAAAACAGGCTGAAACTTTCCTTGCAACCTAATATATTAGGAAAGCTGCTTGTTGAGTCATGCCGAGACAGGTTACTGAGAAGCCAAATGAGAGGTGAAAAGCACGGAAATACTGCTCGCTGTTAGGAAAGGAGCCCCGCGTTTGTTTGACTCTGTCAACAATATAATATCTGCAGAAGCTTCAAGAATTCAAGTCGATGGTATAGGACTGCCAAAGCGATCCCATTTAGGGTTTATAACATGTGATATGCGATACCTCCCAAGGTACGACATAGCAAAGCGCTCCCAGTAAGTATTAGACAAGAGAAACCAAAATTAAATCGTTCTATACCTTGGCTTGTACTGCTCCAAAGCTTTCATGGGTGTTCCAACGATCAGCCGAATTGGCGAACGTTCTTTGTTAAGGTATTCTGGTTTGGAAATGTCGCCTACAATCACAGAACTATAGTTACTTCCCTTTGTTTTTAGTGTGATTCTATAGTACAGCTATTGAACCTCTACATATATCCCTGCTATTCGCAAGTTTAGAAACCCACCGAGCACTGGCTTGGGTATAGTGTGGGGAAGATTATCGAAGCGGCTTGTTCCCTGAAGGAATAATGGGAATGGCTGTTTTGCGGCATCCTTTTCTCCTTTCAATGGCAGTAGGTGAGCTGGAAAGTGGAAAGCATTTGAAAAGTACAGAGAAGAGCATTTTCTTTCTTTCGAATAATAATTGAAGAGATTAGGCACATTAGTGGTTTCTTGGACCTAGAGCTTTTACCAAACTGCAAGCTCATTATTTTTTCGCCGTAAATTGCATGAGTGTTATAACGTAGCCGAGGGAGGAGGTCGCTTAATGTTCTTCGTGTGAGACGCGAAAGCAACAGGAGACAGCATAGCTTCATGCGCTGGCAAAGGATCCGCGGCGTCGTCCTTGAGATTAATAGCACAGCGCATTTTAGCGGGGCCATAACCCTTATTGTTTGACATTTGTGTCGGAGGGAATTTCCATCAGGCGCGAGCAGCTGCAGCATTCTATGTGCCGCAATGCCATTACCGTGCACACCTGGTTTACCACTTCAAACGCAAATGTATTGCTGAAATAAGGCTGTCTTCTACTTGGTCACTTTTTTATCGTTTGCATTTCGTCAGCAGATCACGAGCTTTGAGCCACTTTATTGAACTTACTGTAATAGTGTGAGAGCAATAGATCAATAGAACGAAACGTGTCGTCTTGGATTAAAAAAAACTTCCCATGCCTGAAATGATTTTGTTTCCATACGAAGAGAGACAGATCACTGTTTCTTGGATTCACTGTGTTCGCTTGATAGTGTAGTAGGCAACTGGTGGGATGGGGCTCGTCGGTGGGCCTTTGATGATGTCATTTCCGATATCCCTTTCCTAAAAAACAACCGATCGATTGCAATTACAATCAACTGAAAGCTGCCGGAACTCATGATCACCTTAAATCTTTTGCCAAACTTCTGGTTATACTTGTTGCTCAGGTCCCATTCGTACATCCATTGATCGACATTTCCTATAACTGACCATATGAGAATTTAGCGATACAACGACCCCCGAAAATTTTCTCGAAATACATATACCTGACACGTTCCTAACAACGAGCACGAACTCGGCCCACTCGCCGCTTTCCATCGGTTCCATTTCCTGTCACAAGGAAGTGCTACTAAGGCGATTGAATACTTGAACAAAGCTTGCTCACAGGAGGCTGACAGACTGCATAGCTGCCCATAATAAGACCAGGATCTCTGGCCAACCGAATGCCAACTTCGACGGGTGACATACGACCTACCCACCACCTGAACAAATAGCGCACAAAAATTTTCAACTCATGAAGATTAGACTGTAGGAGTGCGACATGAATTCGATTTTTATAGTTAACTGTGTATGCAGCAAAATAAGGTCTGTGAGGCCTGTGAGGTGGGACAGCCAGCTGCAAATTTTTAGGTTAGGTTATGTGACAGTAAACAGGTAGATTGTGAAAGTTTAATCAAGGCATTCCACATTTCACTCGCGCATCAGCTCAGCCATTGCACGCTGACCATACAAGCCTTATCTAACCTAATTTGTCCTGCTCAAATAACAAGGTATAGCACTGAAAGCACGATGAAGGCTGATCTGACATAAAGTGCTGCGATTGCTGGGCTTAGCAGTCCGCAGTGTCAGATTTTGAGACTATATGAAACCATGGTTGAGTCTGGATAAGTCTGAGTAAAAGGGTAGCTATAGGAAGCAGCAGCGATTTTTGGATTGAAATGAGTCACCCATTATCTGTTTGAACTCTTGGTTCTCTGCTTATCGCCTCTAAAACTGCCCATGCCTGGGTGGACGATGCATGCAAAAGGTCGAAGAGTATGAACTATAGTAAGTGTTTGCCCTCTCCGTCAAGCCTTAATAGTCTTCTCATCAACATAGGAGCATTTGGATAATGCGGAATGTCCCAGCCTTCATAACCGAAGCACGGAAGACGCCAGATTGCGATGAACCAGCCACTCATGTCAAGGAAAAAGGACGAGATTATCTGGAAAGAGAGTATCTGGCCTTTCTGCAAGTGAAGCTTAGGAGCAAGCCCATAATCCCCTTTTTCACCATTATCCCGGTTATCTTCTGGGCTGAAATTGCTCTTAAGGTTGCAACAAAGAAATGTATTGCTCACTGTCCATTTGCTACCTCTTCGCTGACAGGATTGCCATCATATATCTGCTGCTCAAGTTTTCTGAAACTGGATTGATGAAATACACACACACTGAATAAATTAGAATACTTCATATTTCTCTAAACACTCACGATGCCTTCTTAAACTTGGGCTCCAAATAGAGAAAAGGCACAGGTCCCCCTAGCGTCATAGCAAGCCCTTTTATGGTCACCGAATGTCCATTAATTGTCACGTCCTTCCTGAAGAAATCATTCCGTGAAAACGCAGCAGTCGTGAGATGTGAACGAAAATATGCCTCGGAACAGAACTAGTAGGCATACTTTATTGAGATCGTCTACCTTCCACTCATACGTAACAACTTAACCGAACAAGGCTAATCCTTTTTGGTATTCACTCTCTAGAATAGATTGTTTTCTCCGTAATGTGAGCTCCATGGGCGTGCACAGGGTATTGTGCAGTGATTATACGGGTAGTTGATAATATCCATTCCCAGATGCAGCGCTTACGAGGCGCTTTGCAGTGTGCGTTTTACAGTGCTGCAGACAGATGAGTCCTGTGCAGTTATATTCAAACCAGTTGGCAGGCGCACACTGCTGCGCGCGATTCATGGCGATGTTGTGCAAAATAGGTTTGATCGGCACGAACACGGTTGTGCATGGAATTGAGCGGAAATTTCCTTGACTCTGCTTTCAGCTGAGCTATTGAATTGGAAAAAAGCAAAGAAGATGGCGTGATAAAAAAAGGCATTCCGGTGCTATGATACTTCAGTCGCTTTGCATCGGACTCATTTTGCACGTTGTCAACATGAATCGCGCGCAGTAGTGTGCGCCAGCCAACTGGTTCAGGTCATATTTGGGAATTCGGATAGTTTAGAGATCGATAAATTGTATTCGATCGCATCGATTGGTAACAATTTATTCACCTGCTGAGCATCTAATTTCTATACATTGATGACAGATCCATATCCCGATTATCGATGTTTATCGTTTTCATAAACATGCTTCACTATTTGGAATTTTGCATAGTCTAGCGGTCGATACTCAGGGTTGCTGCCAGTACCGCATTATAAAATGATTCCGAGTGAATCGCTTGCTTTGCTATCACAAATGTAGGTTGTATCATGATTATCAATGTAGATCGCAGTATCAAGAGAAATGCACCATTTACTGGAACGCTAGGCAGTTCAGCGGTCGATACATCGGCCAGTGATATCTGAACATAAACAGAATATGTTAACCCAATGACAGTAAGCATCAGACGCGTTTGTAAGCGGTCGTATATGTAGCAGTAGCAGCAAGCGATGTAAAGGATTTCATCCCTTTCAATTCCTAACGGTTCTTATCAGCCAATGTAAGCCGTTATCAGTTTCACTGAGGCCCGTGTAACCAACAACACCATTGAGCTCCCCGTACCCTACAATAACTGCGAATTTTAACATTTCACTGTTAGCCGCAAAAGCGAACCGGCCTTGGTGACATTTCCCGTCTCACGCTCCTTATCGAATCTTATCAACTATTATCAGTTTGGATCACCCACCATTGATGTGCCCGTCCCACCCTGCTGAACAGTTATGAGTGTCAGCGCTCTTGGATCAACACGAAAGGCGAAACGAATTTGACGACATATGCCTTCTCATGCTCCTTATCAAATCTTATCAACCGTCATCAATGCGGGTCACCCACCATTAATGTCCCCGTCCCACTCCTCAAAACATCTTTGAGTATCGGGACTCTAGAATCAACCTGAAAGGCGAAACGGATTCAACGACTCTGGCCTTTCTACGCTCCTTATCGAATCTTATCAACCGTTATCATGGTGAACCACCCACCATTAATGTCCCCGTCCCAACCTTCAAAACACCTATGAATATGGGCGCTCTGGGATCATCTCGAAAGGCGAAACGGATTTGGCAACATTTTCTTTCGGGGCTCCTTATCAGCCCTTATCAGTTGTTATCAGAACCGGTCCCTCACCATTAGTGTCCCCTTGCCATCCCCCACATCACTTGCAAAAATCAAGGTCCCAGCTTTGCTGCGACGCGAGATATGAATTTCGTGACAGACAGACACACACACACACACACACACGGACAGACAGACATACTTAGCGGATTATATATAGTAGGATAAAGTGGTATAATAAATCCATGAAAGCCTATTTCATTCGGACTCGAAAGATTGGATACCTGATTATCTGCGACCTTAGTTAATACTTAACAATAAGTTTTGACAGAAGTCACTGCATGTTGAATATGCATGTACAGTTGCTGCACCGATATCAGTCTGCAGACTAATTCAGTCGTGTTGCAGCGCGGTGTGTTGCAAAGCGATAATATCTTCCGGACATTTCTGTTACGCTTTCTGCAGCTCTGAAGCTTGAAATCTGAGACGTTATATCTGTAGCATAGCTGGAGAGAGAGCTCTGTACTTTCCGATTACGGAAGATTTTGCCCTGATGCAGGGATACTTCTCGAAGACCTCTCACTATACTATGTACCGCCATTATCTGGCTCGTTATCTATTCAGAGAAGCCAGTGAACCCTTGAAGGCTCGGCTGAGAGGGAATCTTGCTCTTACGTCTACCCCAATCGAGCAGTCACGATGAACAGCAATTCTACCTGCAAGATCAGCCGTCGTCGTGAAGCAGGTTGGGTGACACTCAAGGCAACCCCGATACTTTTAGCCACCACACAATCTATATGACACGCACTACTACTCTACTATCTACTACTAACGAAACTACTGTCGTCCTCCTGGAATGTCGCTTGGTATGTGGGTAAGTGCCAATAGGACAGAAAAATTCTCTTTGCGCCGTTCAGTGTGCGACGTGATTGTGCGAGATGCGCGCGGTGTATTGGATGGATCGTGGAGCGGTGACGATGACTTACGCCTTACACTAGGAGTAATTGCTCCAGAACCCAACCAATACGGCGCCCCCAGCTCCCTCTCCCATCGGGTCGCGAGCGAAACGTGGCCTTGAATTTTCTGTCCTAATGGCACATCCCTTGGTATATCTGTCTCCCTGCACGTCTGTAGATTGGCAAACGGAACGAAAGGGACAATGGAGGAAGCAGACCACTCACAGGAGCAAGAAAATCATTTTCGACTGTAGGCACCGACACCTAAATTAGGTCATCGAAGTGTTTCGTTGCTCTCGATGACATTCACCCAATCCGAGTGTTGTGATGTACACCCATTGGTCTCGGACTCGAGGAGCTCGTATCGGGACAGCATAGACAGGAGGAGTCTTCTGGCTCAGTGGAGTCCACGCAGCGGCTATATATAGTAGAGGCGATGAGTCGGTAAGTGGGTCACATTGTCTTAGTACATACGCTAGTTTAGTTGGTGTCAAGAGAGTTTCACGTAGAGTCGACCGATCGACCAAAGCGTATGGGTGTTTTGTGTGTTTGTTTGTGTGTGTTGATTTGACCGCACATTCATACCTCGCGTCGCAGCAAAGGTAGCACATATGGTAGAAGAGGTGGCACAGAAACACTGGTGGAGGGACATCCGCACTGATGACTGTTGGTACGGGCTGATAAGAGCGTTAGAAGGCAAGTATCATCATCAAAATCAACAGCAGTGCTTTTTGTTTTTTAACAGCTGCTGAATTTCGCCGCAGCCCGTGGTGCGAAAGTTGTTACATGTATGCTGAGTTATGGGCAAAAGCCTCGGTCTCTGGCGAGACTCGAACCCCAACTCCACGCTTTTCGAGCCTACAAGCAATCTATCACACTATCGAGGGACCTTCCTCCTCAAAGGCACACTACGCGATAATCAGATTAGTGGCTCCCTTTCTTGGGACATGTAGGTACTTGGATAACGTGGCGCTCACGTGGAGAAGGATACTTGCAGTAGGAGAAGATAATTTGATGAAACAGCCATTTCAATGAGAAAGCAACTTTCACATGGGAGCACAACACCGTGAGGGTGCACCGTGCAGCAGGTGCAACAAAGGTGCGACCTGAGCAATCACCCAAAAACCTACTTGCACCAAAAGAGTAAGATGCAAATGGGATTATCGCGTG
Organism: Trichostrongylus colubriformis; assembly: GCA_963978905.1. Classification (NCBI taxonomy): domain Eukaryota; kingdom Metazoa; phylum Nematoda; class Chromadorea; order Rhabditida; family Trichostrongylidae; genus Trichostrongylus; species Trichostrongylus colubriformis. The sequence continues at coordinate 25,339,459 of OZ022260.1, forward strand.
ATATGCCTTCAATTCATTGTCAGCTTTTTGACTGCGTGTCTACCAAGGCTTATCACCACTCACACGTAGATATGAAGCGTTGAGCCGATTGGCCAACATTGGTACCTAACCGTGAGGTTGCAAGCTTTAGCAAATAGTAATTTTCAATTTTTGCTGATAGCTGCTGATTTTCGCCGCGGCCTGCGATGCGAAAGTTGTTATCTGAAATCAGTATACATCAAAGCTTTCTTTTGAAGTATTATAAGCACTTCGGAATAATGATGAAGAACATTTTGAATAATGAGGAAAAAAGAGGTATCAAGGAGACGAAGGCGATGTTTCTGCATATGGCTGGGTGAGTTTCTCAACTCTTGTTGACGCACGCGCCTCAATATTCGCAGTTCAGTCATAATGTGTTGCATTGCGGCCAGTGCGGATCGTCCAGCAGGCTCTGAAAGAGGCAACGTTCGCTGCTTTGCTTGTTCAGCTCACCATCTGCATCATCCCCCCCCTCCCCTTTGTGATACGAGGAGCGAATCCTCGTCCTCGATGTAGATCACGGGTAGATAGGGAACCCCATTTGTCAAGCTCTGCACCGTTTCGTTCCGTTTATCTCTTCTGATGTGCTCTCAGCAGCTCTATTTTCTGTTGCTCAGTCGGTTGAAAACACCCTATATGTGCAAAATGAAAGTTGGAACTGATGAAAAGGAATGGCTCACGTTGCTAAAGTATCTGTGACTTTGATCTGCTGACCCGGTTCCTTTATTTCGGCCAGTCCCGGAACATTCAGCGCCCAACGAACCTGCATGACGTTTTTTCAAGTTAGAATTCGCTGGCCTCGTTGACTGCTCTCCAAGCAGGGCGAATTCCAACCTCACCTTGTAAGTATCAACCGGCAACGAATCAACTTCAGCAGCCATGACACAGTGAACTGCACTTGCTTCTTGCAAGGATCACGCTATCATGCAGCGCTTATCACCCTCCTGTATGCCAACCCTTTCATTCTGCTGCAAGTTTGCCACTAGAAAGTGCTCAGAGTGAGTTCTTCGATGTTCAAGATTTCACATTGTTCACAGGCTACCTTTCGTGCTTTGAATCCATAAGACTCGGAACAGATTGTGTGGCTCAACACTGTGTCGGGGTACCACAAATGACGTCTACACATATCTAGACTGGAGATCGGTTTTATCCAAATGACCAATTATGCGCTAACCCAGTAAATAATCATTCGTGTGATGAGTCTTGGTGCATGTCACTGCCACTTCAATGATATGAAGGCTTGTGTGTTGCACTGGTGCCCAACAGTTTATGCTCCTTTCCATTAGGATAGCACCTAATAAGCCGCTAGATATAGAAGCTATAATCGAACAGGAGTTGCTCAGCATGTGGTTTAACAATACAATGTGCAACGTTGTATCAAAATAGCAGCTATGCGAGTGGACTAGTAAGATAGCAGCTAGTGAGATGTTCCTTGTACCCACATTGCCTGCCCCTCTCCATGTTCCTTTCACAGGTGCGGCCCTTTGGTTATAGAAATTGAAGTTCGTGCTACCGCAATGAGGGAAAGGGCATCCAATTATGGTCATTACTATGGTCACCTAAGCCCATGAGAGGAGACGGACCTTTTCTTTTCTACACTATGGTTCAGGCAAAAATATACCCTTGAGCGTGCAGTCGTCCCCTCAAAGATGCTCAGATTGCATCTTTGCAAAAGATGCCCCTCCTCACTGCGATAACACCATGAAGCTCTGAGACGCTGAGGATCCTTTGATGGTGTGGTCAATGACTCCACATCTACTGAGCTATGGCTGGTGAAAGACTGGCAATCACTTTAATTTGTTCCTTTTCCTTTGACAGGCCTAGGCTGAACCTAACTGCCCTTCAGGCTCCATAATATCTGCGCGCTTTCGTCTGTGCTGACACCTAGTGCAGCTGCCGGTGTACTAAGAAGGCGTCCAGGAGTTGTTGTTTTCTCTATAGACTCCCTTATCACAATCATTCGTTAGTAGTAGAAGGACAGACACAATTGCATTAGATACTTACATACCGACAAACAGACACCCAAAGTTATTGGTTTATATAACCCTCTATTATATAAAGCAGTGACTTTGTGTGTCAGTGCGTTTGTCGGTTCGTATGTCGGTCTGCACGTCTGTCCGTCTGCAAGTGAGCGGCTGCGATAAGGGTTAACAGGGGAGATCGGCCGCTCAATGTGTGAGAATCTCAATTGGTGCTAGGCTAGATCTAAAGCCACATTACGGTTGTGGTAGCACTTTCTTCTTATAAACATAAGCACCTACCATGTACTCGGCTGTCATTCTGCGGCTGACTCGCATTAGGTGTTAGCAGACCAGGATGGCATGCAGTCAGAGAATCAGTGCCGTTTGGGCTAGACCGATAGAAGAGTAGGTAATTAAGTGAATGAGAACGATTGCAGTCTTTTCACCACGTCGTGCACGGTTCAGTAAGCTATTATTGGACAAAGGGTCGAAAACAGACAGTGGGTCTTACCACCATATTGCAGTCGCAAAGCTCCGATTACTATGATTAATGGATGACACCACGACAAAGTCTGGAAAGCTACTCGTGATCTTGCCGAAAACCGCATTAAGGATGGGCCACATCCCCTTGAACCTTAAGAAGCCACCAGTACGGTAGTGGTCGGTAGGATCGCTACTAGGAGGTAATAGAGAGGCTACTAAAATCTCAGGGCTATGACAGGATGCCTAAATCGAGAAGAGGTATGATGGCGATCTGTACTTTCAACGCAGGAACACTTGCATCGGAAGCGAGTACTGAAAATCTGATGATGCAAGTCAATAGGATCAAGCAAGGCGTCATCGGACTGACCGAGACAAGGAGAGATCACCCGCTACACGCCGTTTACGAGGCTAGATGTTCCTTGTACCCACATTGCCTGCCCCTCTCCATGTTCCAAGATGTTCCTCGGAGCATGGAGGGGCGTTGGCGGTGTGGACGTTCTCGTCAACACGCACTTGGCCATGAACATCGATTCGTATGAAAATCTGGCAGCCCGAATCAGACGTTTTCGATCGAAAAGATGTGGTTAAATCGCGGCTTTGAATCGTCGCCTATGCACCAACATCAATTTACGACGAGGATGAGATCGGAGCACTTTATAGGATTGAAAGAAGTTTTATAAGGAAGACCACTCCTTCTCCAAAGTCACCGTTGGCCTCTTCAACTCCAAGATCGGCTCTAGAAGGACCGATAATGTTTTTCACATTGAGACTCACACAAGCGGAATGGAATGAGCAGGGTGAAAGGCTGTCTGAGTTTAATATGCCGATCAACTCCATTCATGGTAAATCACAGTTCCAGAAGCCCTCTCATCTACGATGGACTAGAGAGTCACTCGGTGGACAACTCCATGAAGAGATCGACCACATCATCTTCAATCGAAGGCTCATCGTGGCCAACGTCACTATTGCTCCGAAGTTCTATATGGGATCAGACCAGAAACTCGTCCGCGCGAAGTTCCTTTTTTCGACACATGGAGAGAGAGCGGCGGCGGATCCCGGACCTCCACGAGGTGCCGCTGAATAGGCAGTCCTCGGGCTGCTGAACCAAACACGGAAACGCGACAGTCTTTCCGGCAGGGCCGGCGACTCACCGGACACAATCTAGTTAAAGCCATCTTGAAAAACCATGAACAGTCGAAATCATAATGCGCCCGAGTACCCGGCGCCCAATCGCTCCCTTACGTCGGCGAGGGAATCAGCGAGTAGGGCAGGGCGCGAGAAATATCCGGTTGCGAGGCCGACTCAAGGATGAGGATCCGATCCAGGACGGTTAGAATATGTGCACTGAATTGCCAAGGACTGTCTCAAGCATAGAAGGAAGAACAGTTGTTTGATCAGCTCAACCGTATTAAGTGGGACATACTCTGCGAGCAGGAGACAAAGAGGAGGAGCGAGAAACGAACGAGGAGGATCGACGACACGAAAGTGTTCATGGGAACACGAGACGAGAGGAGGGGCGTAGAATAAGTGGGCTTCGCGATAGCGGTGCACATTGCACCCGCAATACCACGCAATACATGAAGTGAGATTTATTTCGCACAGACTGACCCTCATCTCCCTCCAATTCGGCCGCTCTCGTGTGATAATCATAAACACCTACGCGCCCACCAGCCAGGCGACGGGACAGGAGTGCGAAGAGTTCTACTTCCAGCTACATGGTCTACTGCGCGAGGTGAGGGCCCGATTCACCATCGTCTGGGGAGATCTCACTGCTAAACTCGGATCACGACGACCAGGCGAGTTTCGAGTTGGACCCCACGGATTCGACGAGCGGAACGAGGCCGGCGATAGACTCGCCGACTTCATCGTGGGAACCGGTTGTTCCATGGAACAGCTTCTTCAGAAAGGCGGAGCGAAGGAAGTGGACCTGGAGGTCCCCGAACTACCAGCACAGAAACGAAATCGACCACTTCCTGGTAAGGACGCGGACCCTGGCCGCCGTCATCGACGTCGTCGCCCCGTTCTCAGTTGGAGTGACCATCGAATGCTACGCGGACGTTTCGTCATACCACACCGCCCCTTCCGCTATCATAAAAGGAAGCCACCGAGTCTCTTCAACCCGAAAGCAGCACACAGCTACATTGAAGACAGCGGTGACACGAATTCGACGTGCGAGGAGCTACTCAACACCCTGGCCTCCTTTGCCACAGTACCCGGAAAGAACCATGAAGAACGGAGGCTCTCGAGGAGAACAAGGGAGCTGCTGCAAACACGTGCCAAACTCGCGCTCGATCCGAAACGCCACATGGAGTTTGTCATCATCTCCAGACATTGCCGAGCCAGCTATGAACACGACTTGAAGCAGTACCGCAACCGCATCCTGGAGGAAGCAGCATCTAACAGGCGGAGCATTAAGCTTGCCAAGAGAAGCCTGACGACCGAGCGTGTGACCATCGAGGCGCTGCGGACCGAAGAGGGCGTCGTGACCAACCGGCCTGGCATCGAGAAGGTTGCCTTTGACTTCTACACTGAACTTTACGAAGATCGCCTACAACTACCGAGGAAAACTACTCTCCGGAAACGTGCCTGCAGTGCTCGATTCCGAAGTGCGTCACGCGATCTCCCGAATGCAGCCCAACCGCGCACCACGACTTGACCGAGTGACTGCCGAGCTGCTCAAGGCAGAAGGACCGAACCTACACAGGGCGCTTGCGAGGATCTTTTTGGAGCATTTTGACGGCAAGCCTATCCCGGAGGACTGGAGAATGACGAAGCCGATTTTGCTGCCGAAGAAGGGACCGCGGGAATTTCTGTCCAACTGGAGCCCCATTGCTCTACTCAGCTTACTCTACGAGACCTACTCCAAGATCCTGCTCAACAGACTGAAGAGGAGATTGGAGGAGGAACAACCACGAGAGCAAGCGGGATCCCGGAGCGGATACAGCTGTGTAGACCACATTCAAGTGGTATCCCAGCTCGTGGAGCGCTGTCGAGAGTACAAGCTGCCACTCGTGCTCACCTTCATCGACTACGAAAAGATGTTCGACCAGCTCGACCACGGATTCCTGCTACGTGCTCTGGAGAAGCTGAACATCGAGGAGGAATATCTCGCCGCATTATCCGACTGCTACAGCAACAACTGGATGCTTCTTAAGCTCTCCTTCAATGAACTGAAGATCCCGGTGCACCGTGGAGTCAAGCAGGGCGACACCGTATCTCCTATACTGTTCACTGCCGCGCTCGAGATCATATTTCGACAACTAGACTGGAAGCAGTATGGAGTTCCAATCGACGGTGAGAAGCAGACACACCTACGCTTGGCCGACGACATAGTAATAATCACAAGAACGATGGACGAGGCGGAGAAGATGCTGAATCAGTTAAACAAGGAGAGCGAAAAAGCGGGCTTGCGCATCAACATCAAGAAGATGCAATACATCTGAAACGAAACAGCAGCAGAGGAGGAACCACATGGAGCGATCAAGCTGAATGGTGAACCTATAGAGGAGGCGACCGAGTATATTCACCTTAGTAGGGCCATCAACGCCAAAAGCTGACTTTGGAGCTGACGAGACGGACGAGAGCAGGTTGGGCGGCATACAACAAGGAGGCGCTCAGCATACTAGGGGACCGCGAGATGAAGGCCACCTTCTTCAACATGTGCGTACTTCCCGGCACTGTGCTACGGATCGGACATGTGGGCATACACTAGTACGACACTCAGCCGCATCAGAACCGCCCACCGCGCGATGGAGAGACATCTGCTCGGATACACCACTTACCGGCAGAGAAACGAAGGACTGGGCAGCGAGGACATGCGCAAGAGATCAGGACTGGCAGACCCGCTCGAGTACATGGCACGAAGCAAGCACAGATGGCCCGGACATATTCAACGGAGGACCGATGGACGAAGAACGCGAGCAGTCACCGATTGGAGACCGCGAGATGTCAAGAGGGCAGACCTCCGATACGCTGGGCAGATTCTATTCGACAAACCACAAGACTGCTCTACCGTTTCAGACGCGCCTCCAAACCGTGGGCAACTGCAGCAAGGGACCGCGATTTATGGCGGAAGATGGGCTCCGCGTCGACAGGCCGATAGGAGCATCCAAGTATCCAAGTAAGTAAGTATGGAGAGAGAGCCACGAAATCCAAGGGGCGAAGAACAAAGACAGTCATCAACTGAGAACACTTCGATTCTCTCGCAGATGTATGGGAGGATTCCGCTATAGAAAACATCGACGACGAATAGAACCGGCTCGTTAAACATCTTCACGAGACTGCCAAGACGGGAGAGAGTTTGGAATTCACCAAGAGGCGTTTCTCTTTGGAAACTCTCGAGCTGATACGCCAGCGTGGAGCAGCACGAGCCGCAGGCGATTACCAGCTGACGTTCGAACTTGCGAAGCAATGCATAGAGGCGATAAATGAAGATTCAAATGAGAGAAGAGCAGCAGTGCTGGTGAAACAGCAGGGTGTGGAAGGAGCATAGGCAATGCCCGCCGAAGTTTCGCCAGTTATAGGAACAAAATGACCGGTCTCTGGCGTCCGAACGGTACAGTTACCGCTTCCCCAATGGCCATGGAGAAAGTCATCTACGACTTCTACTCGGATCTCTTCGATAGCCATGTCTAAGTGCCTAAAGGCAACCTGGAGCTGGATGGATACGCCGTTCCATCAGTTCTCCCTTGGGAATTCCGACACGCCATTCTGTCGCTGAAGAGTGGTACGGCACCAGCTACAGATTAGACCGGAACACCTGGAAATTTCCCGCCGGTTGTCGTCAAAACTTGGCCCAACTCTTCAGACGCTATCTATCAGAATTCAAGTACTCGTGGAAAATCAGCTGGACTGTACTGCTGTATAGGGAAGGGGATCCCTACGACATTAGCAATTATCGCCCAATCTGCCTGCTGTCTGTAGTCTACAAGCTCTTCACTCATGTCATCTCGAAAAGGATTGGAACCTCAGATTAAGGACAGCATGCGAGCAAGCACGGTTCCGGAGAGCGTTCAGTACAATCGATCACATCCACATGCTCACTAGGCTCATTGAAGTGACGCGAGAGTACAAGATGCCGATATGTTCCACATTCACCGATTTAAAGGCACACCACGCGATAATCAGTTTAGTGGCTTACTTTCTTGGGGAGGGTAAGCCCTTCTGTAACTGCTCAGACTGCACCTGTTGCGGGTGCACGGTGCACCAACGCTGTTGTGCCTGCTTGAACACAGCCGAGCCACGCCCACCCAACCAAATCACACCTGGCCTCTGACCAACAGTTTCCAATAAGGAAGCTGTTTTCATCATCACAATGGCTGTTTCATTGATTTATCTTCTCTTATCACAAGTTCCTTCCCCATATGAGCACCAGCGTTGGAAAATCGTTCGTCTGAGGCTAGGTGTGATGTGGTTGGGTGGGCGTGGCTCGGTTGTGTTCAAGCAGACACAGCGTTAGGGTGCACCGTGCGGCCGCAAGAAAGGTGCAGCGAGAGCAGTTACCTAAGGACCTACTTGCTCCGAGAAGTAAGCCGCTAATCTGATTAGCGCGTGGTGTGCCTTTGAAGAAAGCCTAAAGAATTCCGTTGAGACAGAAGCGGTTATCAAGCCCTGGATAGTCAGGGTGTGCCTACTCAGTACATACGAGTACTTCGTGGACCCCAAAGGAGTTTCATTACCAGGATCTCGCCATTCTAAGAGAGGCTCATCATCGACGTAAATAGGCTCGACAGGACGACACCTTCTCGCCTAAGCTATTCAGCGCTGTTCTTGAGAACGTCATACGTCAATAGAATAGGAAAAGATGGGTGTGAAGGTCGATGGCCGGACTTACACCATCCCCGCTTCGCTGACGACATTGCGCTTATAAAACCGACAATCTAGCAAGAGCAATGCTAGTCGCTTTCGAGTGCGAGCTAGGAAAAATCGGTCTGCAGCTGGAGCTGAAGAAGACGATGTTCATGAGCGGAATGGTACCTGATGCCACATTCACGCTCAACGGAACGCGTCATCGAATGCTTCAGCTGTGTTTACCTAGGTCGGGAAGTCAATATGATGAACGACTCAGCATCAGCGCTGAACAGGGGAGGAGCGGCTTCGGGAGCTTCAAGTCCATCGAGGGAGTAGCGAAGAAGACGAAAAACGTCCTGCTCCGCTCCATGTCTTCTATTCCACTTTCCTCCCTGCCATGACATACGCCTCAGAGACTTCAAAGAAGGTTTTGATATAATTGACTTTTGATTGCTGCTGATTATCGCCGCAGCCCGCGATGCGAAAATTGCTACTAGGATGCTGAGTTATAGGCAAAAGCTTCGGTGTGGGACGGGACTTGAACCCGCACTCTACCCTTTCCGGGGATATGTGCCAATTCATTACACTACGACACCCCTCAGGCTGAGCTCTGCGCCATGTCTTCGATTCCGCTGTTCTCCCTTCCTTTTCCATATTGGCCAACTGGCTCAACACGAGTTATACGTGTGCTGATAGGCTATGGTAAATATACCATTCAGAAGCTGAGATAAGGTGAAAGGGGTGTCGGTAGTGTAATGGATTAGCACATATCCGCGGAAAGCATAAAGTGCGGCTTCAGATCCCAACCGACACCGAAGCTTTTGCTCAAAGACGGTCGGCGTCAACGCGCCAGGACGACGCTCGGGGTATCCCGTTAACCCCAAAAGCAGAGGAAAATCCGGAGTTCGAGGTCCGTTGACGATCGAACATCAGGGAAGCAGCCATATTTGTCAAGGAATCGGAGATCAGATGGGCCAGACACGTCATCGCGATGACCGTTGGACCAGAGCGGTCAGACTGGATCCCCCAGGCCGTCAACGAACACCTGGACGACCGCCGTCCTGATAGTCAGACTTCTTCACGAAAGCTCTGCGCGAAGGAAACGAGATGCGTGTCTCTGAAGCCACAAAGCTTTATTGGACTACTTTGGCCAGCGACAGGGACTGATGAAGACGTTGCTGGCGCCCGATCGAGATTCTCAATGAGCAACGGGCGACAGGTGATACAGCTGACAGGACGGGGGGGGGGAGTTTCGGCAGGTTTTCGCAGCTTTATCTTTGAGAGAACATAGCTCCGCTCAAACTGCATCTTTTCACAGGGATTTCTCTTTTCACATTCTTTCTTTTGTTCACCCTACATGGTGCTTCTCCGGCATGATGCATATTGTATTCTCCATTTAAGCACAAATCTAATGATTTAAGCTGTTCAAAATCGCGAAGAATAATCTTTTCTTTACCGTACTTTAAGAATACTCCAACAATTGGAAACCTTCATGCGATTCTAAGAAAACTGTATATTTAGAACAAGTAGCTTTCCTTCTTTCTAAGGAGCCCAACGGGTCTGTCGGCCTAAGTTGACGTGCCGAGCATTGCCTGAACCTTAGTAGAGGGGGTTTGTATGCCTTTCCCCTTTAAGGCTTTTTCTAGATAAAAATGGCGTCCATAGTAGGATGCCCCTTCTCATCGCGATAGCACTTCAAAATGTTTCGACTGACTGCTAACAATAAGGTAGGTGCCCCTATAGCAGAAGATTTTTTTCAAAGATACCCTTCGAGCTATCGTACACCTTCACGTCACGTGTTATAATTCTACTTTGCTATTCGCGCAATACTGTGTTTGTTGTAGCCCTGCTGGTTGCTCATAGTTGATAGTGCAGGTGAACAGACGACTGGGTACCTTTCGTGAATCGTGAATAGGGAGGAGTCATGTGGAAGGAATACTAAATATACCTACCGATCTTTGCAACAAGGTTCTTGCTGTTGCTTGTTTGCTCTCTTAATAAATGTGCTGCATTTTCTGCCTTCGCAGCCGTAAACGCCTAAACGCTTTATCGCCACATGGCTTGGTGGGTGCCACTAGAACAGAAAACTCGCCTCGTCACGTAGGATGTGTGAGCCATAAGAACTGAATGATTTGGCGCCCAAAGCTACATGGAGCCCTACGATTGTTGTGTCCTGTAGTTGGATCCTGGAGCGACTTCCTTGTCCTAGGTTTACTATAGACTTAGGACATGGAAGTCGCTTCAGGGCCCAACTGCACGCAGCCCTATATCTCGCTCGCACTAATGCACTACTGAGTACTGATGTACTTAGCACTGATGTACTGACCGAAAAGCATTTTTGCATTCTAATGGTGAGCCTCGAAGCCATATTAAAACCAGGGGAAGGCGAATTCTCGGCCGAATATATTTCACCCAAAACTTGCGGCAGAATCATAACGAACAAATGTACAATTAACGGTGTGGTTCTAAAGTGAGAGAACATGCAGCATACAAGCCCTTTGTTACTTATTCATTTAGATGGCAGCATGTGAGACTTCAGGGCAGGAAAACCAGCAGGAAATTATTGGACCCGTCGAGGTGGATGTCCTTCAAAGTTGTGCTCGGTATCACCGCAAAATCCAGACCTCTTCCAGGCCCTTCTGCGACAATCAACGACGGCCACTCATCGAGCAGTGAACGCTATTCGTGCAGCCGATGCAGCGAAAGAAAGTCTCCGTACGGACATCAGCTCGCTGACGACTTCATTTGACAGCACTATCCAAAAGGCAAATCTCCTCTTTTTTCCCTATACAGGCTTCAGTAATTTCGTAGGGTTGCAGAGCTTGGCGTTGATCGATCGTCTGGATGAATCGGTCTATTCGGGACGCATTGATAATGCTCACAAGAGAGCGAAAATCGAAAAGGAAGCTAATGCTATCATCCAGCAAGCCGTGAGCAAGTCTTCCGGGTACTTTGATGGATTTGTGGCTGTAAATGCTTTTGCAGTACTCTAATCCAATAGAAAATGCCGATCTACGTCTCTTTGAACGCACTGTCGATGTGTTGCGGGTAAGGTCATTCTAATGAGTATACCAGGTTTGGAAAGTGTGAACTGGTCTATATTTTCTAGTTTGAAGCACCAATTGAGCTATCGCACAGTACTGCGGAGATCGGACGATGGAATCTTGTCACTGTGATAAGCGCGGCCGGAGGTGGAGTAGTTTTCACAGACAGCTTCCACTTTACAGGATTTCACGCATTTCGCAGTCGAAGCATTCTCTCACTGCTGATACGTAGCACGAATTATTAGGTTGATTCAATATGAATCGGACAAATGGTAGTGATGACTTCCAGGGATCATAACTCACCAATGAGCTGACGAAAATGAATGCGCGAGGTACCGTTGGAATGAGTATAAAAAGCTCTCCAAAATATAGTCAAACAAACACTCCAAACTGGTTTCATTCCACCAACACGCCGCAAACTTCAATCCGTTTAGAGACCACATCCTCAACGTCATACTATTTCTATCGCTATCTGGCCAAGAACCCGCGGATATTTAAAGACGCTTAAAGGAAGTTAACAAGGGGCATGCCCCCGCTAGAAGTACGTGTACATGTGGCATTCGAAGTTTGCGTCGGGCGACTATTCAATCGAAGACGAAGACCGCATTTGGTGGAGCGGACACGGCGTAGAATACCGGGAGCTGCTCGATGAAGGTACAACAGTATCCCCCGACGTCTACATTTATCAGTTACAATAATTGGAGGCAAATGTCCAAAATTCGCAACGGCGGCGGTCGCACGTCTACTTCCAGCACGACAACGCGAGACCGCACATTGCAAGATCGACCAAGGCCGAGCTGCTGTCATACAGTTGATCGTGCTTCCACACCCACCGTACTCCCCAGACCTGGCCCCTTCAGATTTCCACCTTTTCTCCCACCTCCAACGCCACCTAGACGGCCAAGACTTCACGACGTCAAGAAGGCACTCGAGATTTTCTTCGAGGCCCAGCCCGCGGCTTCTGGAGCAAGGGCATCCGCGATCTGCCTAACCGGTAGCAGAAGGTCATCGATAAAATGGAGCATATTACAAGTGATTCCCAGTTGTCGTTAAAAAATCGCACGATAAAGATTGTCAATTTGTCCGATTCATATTGAATCAACCTAATACCACTGCTAATCACACCGACCACTCTTCGGAAGTCCACATGCCTTGGCGCTCAATATCCCTATTTCCACATGCCGATATTTTCTGACCTGATATACCTTTACATGTTGCCCCCCCCCATATTTTCATGTTGCGCCACCAAAAGGATGGCCCTTCGAGTCTTTCGACACACGCAAGTGCAGAAGCAATCTGATGCGCCGAAGTCCGTCGACGACAGAAGATCAAGAGTGTGCTGCACTTGCCAAGGAGTCGGAGATTAAATGCTCAGAACACCTCATTCGATTTCGCGATGACCGCTGGACCAAAGCGGCTACCGACTGGATTCTTCGAGGCGTCAAACGACCACCTGTACGACCCCATACCGATGTCGAGACTTCTCCAACACGCTTTGCAATAAAGGCGAGAGGTTGTGGGTCGCTGGAGATAGAATGGATCACAGGACTACCCAAACTCGCGATGGGAGTCAATGGAGACGTGCTGACGCCAGCTCGTGACCTCAATAAATAGAAGCAGCAGAGGAGCAACAAGTGATGGCATCCTATCACAAATCGAGCCTTGAAGCAACAGGCCTTCCACCTCTCCAAAATTCACCGCTACAGTTTATGGTCCAACTACATAAATGTAATTCGCTAGAAATATCTGTGTGTGTCTGTCCGTTTGTAACGAAATTCGTATCTCACGTCGCAGCAAAGCTGCATCATGATTTTTGCAGGGGATATGTGGGATGGGAAGGAGACGTTAACGGTGGGTGATCCAACTCGATAAAAATCGATACGATTGGATGAGGAGCGTCAAAAGGCAAAAGTCGTCAGATCCGCTACTTTCCTGGTATTCGAAAGGACTGTTCGCAGTAGTAGGTGGTACAGATGGTGGTATGGAAGCTTCAATGGAGCGGATTGAAACTAATGACGACTGATAAAGGTTGATAAGAGGTAGCAGCCAGTGGATGGCATGAAATGCGGTGCCCGCACAATAGAACTGCTATAGTTTCTGATGCGCAGTGGCGCTGGCTGAGCATAATCCGTTTGTGTTCTGTTATCGAGTGTAATAGATATAGAATACAAACAGAATATGCCCTTTTCCGTGCCACTGCTCATCAGACACTTTGATCATAAATATGATATACAGCCAATAAAATGTAGTAACTGGCGAATGCATCTTGTAGACAGTTAGTACTGAATGCTGAAGAAATTTTTCCAATCGACGCAATAAAATTCGAAGTATCGAACCTCATAGTATTTAAATTCTACTTGAAGTAAAATTAGTGATCACTACAGCCTATGTATCATATGATGAATATGTCAACAGATTTCTTCCTGATTCGATATCACTCGTAGTAAAGGGTATCGGTCGAGGAATCATCTAGAGTTCCGAAAAGGTGGAACATGTGATATGCGTGGTAACGACTGGATTATCAATCAGCAATATGTCTAAAGTCCTAATCGCTCAGCAGGTGAAGGCTAGTACTTTGACATTAGGGAATGTTTCAACCGCAAAACTCGAAATACCGAGAACTGAAGGGTGCTCGTAGAGACCCGTTGAGCTAGCGCTAAGTACTGCGCTTATCACAGTTTGAAATAATGCGTTATAGACTCCTCTGATATCGGTTAGCCTGGTCGGCTATTTCCACATTACGAAATACCACTGCTCGGTTCGCACAGTACTGCGCAATATCTCAACTGACAGAGTAGAATCCGCGTACTACATGCGAGATGTAGCCATAAACTTTGATCAGAATGCTGGCAACCTCGATCTTCTTTGTGTGCGAAGCGGCACGTGGTTGTACCTAGCTGAAATCTTACTGCTGCACATCACCCCAACGAGGAACCGGACCAGCAATTGGTTGCATGACTTTGGACAGTCTAGTCTTTTCCTGGGACATTGGTTCACACCAAATGTACTACATCTATAGTGTTAACTGCTTGTAAACAGTTGAGGGTTGTGGGAAATGTCGCATAAAGCTCAAGTCCTGACCAGTGTCTTTTGCAGGATTCAGCTGTGGGACTTCATCGCGAGTACTTCTCTTACGATGGAACAGTCGATGCCAAGGACGTGTTAGCTCAGGCAAGTGGATCACTGCTGAGGACTCGGGGTGGAATGTTAGCATTAAGCATTGTCAAAGCGTGTGTCTCAGGCCACAAGACAAGGTTTTAAAGATTTCTCTCTAAAACCACAGATCCACTTAGTCCAATTGGTGTACTCCAGTATAATCAACCAGTTTGGCTACTGCACAATACTGGACGCATCACACTGTAAAGTTTTCCCAATGTCGTTTTGGTGAGAGGTGGTAAATGGTATCCACAGCAGCGGTCGATTGACCGATTCCGTGGTTACCGACTGATGAGATAAGCTAAAGAATTAGTATGCGTATCTATCACGGAAAGTGTCCAGCCACTGAGTTTTGGCACGAGTTCATATGGTATGTTTCATATAGCAGCCCCTTTTAGAGCACTACCAATAGCAGAAGCGAGTTATTTATCTCCTTTATGAACGTTACCTCTTTGAGTCGCTTTTGTAAACTCCATATTGGATAGACTATGACAGTGAGTACACGAGATGGTAAAAGTTGATATGAACGGCTATTTTACGGGAGCATTGAAAGGTGGGCCCACAAGGGGCTTCTTTTGCAGTATGAGATTTCCGATTTCGTTTTCTGGTGTTGAAGAATGAAAAAGGCGGTGTCAACACAAGAGGAGAGAAAGATAATGATGCACAGTTTTGTGGTTATTATGGAGTTTAATCGCTTGCGTAGTGGAGACCTTTGCAATATTAGGGTAAGCATCAAGAAACATCAGGTCACTTCCATGCCGAAATAGCCAAAGTTCTGTACTCCTACTGTCTGGCGTCGACTGAGTACAACAATGTTGAAAAAATACCGCTATGGGGAACTGCATATTTTTAGTGTCCCAAGAAGGACGGAAGTGGAACAGCTGAGGTAGATATTCTCACAGTGTTCTATAATAGCACGATAAGGATCTTAATCTCACGATGGAACTGCGCATTCACGACTCCATTTCGAGGGTCGCCTTCGCTTGTCAAGGCTTTCACTTTCCACCTCTAAAATAGAACATGGGCTTGGACATGGTATATGTCTTATTCCCTCTTTTCCATCGGCATGGTACCTGTACATACATCTGCAATCTTGCTATTCAGAAGAACAAGCGCTCTCCAGGGTCACACCCTCTCTCAGAATGATTCTAGCACTATCAGGTGCTCTTGATAGATTGGTCAAAGCATTCGCCTACCTGTCCATAATTCAGCCGCTATGGGAACACCTGTTGAGCCAGCTAGTAATGAACAAAAAAGTTCGGCAGTCTCGAAACATATGGAGGAGAATCGTTCAGCAGCGAAAACAAGGTGTGTGTGGCAGGTGTTCCGATGGGCCAGATCGCTCATCGTGGATTCATCCTGCACAACGGTCGATTTGCTACTGTATTAAAGATCTTAACTAGCAGCTGGCCTACTGATGAAGGCATCAGATGAGCAGCCGTACAGCACTTCGCGAATCGCACGATGAAATGTCCAATATGTATGAAAATGGCCGATTCGGCTAACCGATGTGAAGGGGTTCATATCGCATAATTCCGCACTGTGATAAGCGTAGCTTTAAGTGCTAGCTCAACTGGTCTCCTCAAAAGCTTCCAGTTTTCAGGATTTCACGCAGTTTTGCCATCCAAATATTCCTGCTGATGTCGGAGTACTAGCCGTGTTCACTTGTTGAGCACAATTCAGGTTTTACTGACGGATGATATTTCATTAGTATACCACTGCATACCACATCAGCCACTTTTCGGAAGTTCAGATGATTCCGCGGTAGATACATTACTACAGATATCGGACTGGAATGAACTTTGCTGGCCTACTGGTCAACTTATACTTGGGCTGTGGTGGACACCCTGGATGTTTGGATAGTTTGGCATTCGATAACATCGATTGAGAGCTGGGAGATCAGAAATTTGTTCACTTAATGAGCATCTGATTCTAATTGCTGGTAGTAGATCCACCTAACAGTTTCAATGTGTACTTATCATTTTCCTGGAGATGCACCATTATTTGAAGTTGCAGTTATTCTAGCGGTCGATATGCTTTGTTCCTGCTAGCAGCGCACTACAAATTGTTCATTTGCTTTGTGTTATTAGAAATCTAGATAGTATCTAGTTTTTAATGTAGGGTCGAAAGGAAAACGCCATTATTCGGAAGGCTACGCAGTATGGTGGTTGATACACCGTTGCGAACGATATCACAATACGGATGGAGCATGCTCACCCAGTGCCACTGCGCACCAGACACTTTAACTATAGCGGTCGTATTGTCGTAGTCAGCGGAGCACTGAATCCCATTCTAATCCACCTGCTTATGGCTCTTAACAATCTTTATCAGTCACCATCCTTTCGATCACTATAAGACCTATAACAGTGAACTTTTTGAGGGGTAGCCGAAAAGTGAAACGGATTTGGGTGAAGCTACAATTATAGTAGTCGGTAAAAATACTGGAAGGGTAAATTCGGCAGATAGTGGAGTCTGAAAGTAGGAGTGCTCAGCAGTGTAAAGTACAGATAGAACAAAATAAAACCGCAAAAAAGCATAGAAATCGCAAGCCAATAACCTCGTTTCTCTCTTGGACCTCTCTGCGTCACTAGACGGGAGTAGACTGCAGATGGGACAGGGGCCAAATCACCCGCCCGTGCCGCCGTCGCTCGCAACTCGCTCGGCTGATGAACTGCAGCAGACAAGCCGGGCTGTGGAATCGTTGTAAGTCCTCAAGCCGCGCTTGTTCAATGCGAGTTTCGCTACGCGCATTGAAATTTTCTGAAATGGAAGTTTTGTTTTTAGAAAACATGCATCATCCATTCACACCTCCTCTTTGCTCTTCTGTGTACCTCCAGGCCAACCTTTGAAGCCGGTAAAAACACCGGAAGGGTTCAATTCGGCAGAAAGTGAAATAGGACTGGTCAGCAGTGTAAATTACAGAATGAACGAAATAAAAAACCGAAGAAGCCGAGAAATAAGAACCCGAAGACCTCCCTTCTTAATCGGGCCCCTCTGCGTCTCCACCAGGGGATCCATATTTCCTGCATTGAATGAAGTAGAGGGTGTCTTGAAGTTCTTCTCAGATACACACTATCAACTAGATGATGCGTGAAACCGATTTTCGTGGTTTTGCGATGAAGTAAAGAGGTCCTCAAGCGAGGAAGAAAGGCGAAAAACGAGCTGTATGTAAGGGCTGGCGAAAAACGAGCTGTATGTAAGGGCTGTTCTTGCATTTCTTCCACAGCATCCAGTGCTGTTGAAAAGGCTCTCAAATTCAGTATCCATTTCTAGATCCTTTTGTGTCCCGAGTTTCTACTTCGTTTTCGAAAATTTCGCACAATGTTGGCCTTCATATAGGTTGAATGGGCACTCCCGGAATGCAACAAGATGTTTGAGGAGACACTTTTTCCTTACCACTGACGTTCGTTCCGAGCTCAAATCCGCACTTTTGTATTGAGAAACTTCTCTTCTGGGCTCTCCATGAGATCTTCATCCGTTTTCCGAATAACGGAAACATCATCAAACGCGTTTGTAAAATACAATCCCATTGAATATCCGACACTTCCCGAGGTGGTCCAGAAAGATGAATGGAAACGCAGGAGCGACTACTTATGGCTGGACCTCTCTTTTGCTGGCCAAAAGCGTTGTCATAGGAAATATGTTGCCTTCCAGTGTCGCTTTGATGAAAGACTTTATTCCATCTCCAGAGAATTCATCAAATCATGGTCTCGATTCTTCTCCGGGAAGGAGGTAGCAGCTTCCATTGCGAATGTGTTATTCACCTTCGTATACAAGAGCACTACATCGGAGTTAGCGTGAGAGGCTGACGTCGGTTCTCGACAACGGTGAAGTGAAGATATAAATTCATCTACGTTGACCATGTGATCTCACATTCCCTGAAAGTAGTGACGGCATTCGAAGCAAAAGCCACCTAGATCCATCTGCTACCACCATAGGAAGCAACAATTAATCTTTAGTGTGAAAGACACTATATACACCGTCAATGGAATCTCATGCGTCCCGGCAGATTTTGGAGCATTGTCGCAGATGAAGCCATACCGTTCGACCTTCTTGCCATTTCTGAGCCCCTAAGTTGTACGATCATTACAAAGACCATCTAGTCATTTGCGTTATCTAGTGTGCGGAAACCCACAATCTTTCACAACTCAGCTATTTATATCTCTGTACTCCACCTATCAAAGTGAATGCTTACTTCGGTAAATATTTACGTCTCCACCTTTGCTCTGAAATCCGTCCTCGAGAGCCCAATTACTGGCAACATTGTTGCAGTGAAGCATGCCGTGATGCCCGAATCTCGAACCAGGAGAGTAATACAATCATTGCGTTCACATGCTGCGTTGTACTAAACTACAGGGGGTGCCAAAAAAGTAATTTTTTTCCTCCACTTCAACCCCACATTAGTCGCACTTCGGCGAATTCTTACGAGGTATTTCCATCACCAAATTCAAGAGCACACCTCATACTATCACTGAACTCCGTGGGAGCCTTCTGCACGATCAGAATCGGAGAATCGGGAGCCCATTTTAAGTGTATATGATGTGTCACCTCAACACGGCACACTACGAGAACCTAAGGGGATTCATATTGGGTGGTGCTCTTAAGTTCATGGAAGTCACACAGCCCTCGCTGCTAGGACATGTCCATTCCGTTTTTTCCAGGCTCCCAACATCCTTCGTTTCCAAGAACCAAAATGTGTCATTACCACTGAAACCCTTCCGGAGGCGGATTTGAGCCATGAAAAATGAACTTCAGATCATAGCAGCCTTGTCCTAGCAGCAAGGGCTGTGTGACTTCCATGAACCGAAGGGCCACTCCTCAGGAAACTTCTCACAGAAGACCTACCTCGGAACGTGCTCCAATTTTTCAAGCGGATCTTGATACCGTAAGTGCTATGAAGCTCGACTGCGCCAACCGAAGGCTACATATTTTTAGAAAGGTGAACGTAGTGAGCCATAGCTTGTCCTGCTTCTAGAGGAACATTTCGGGAATATTTTGTTTCCCTATGTTTTGTATACTTGGCGGACGTGAGTCGTGAGCAAAATTACCTTTTTGGCATCCCCTGCATATGCAGAATATATGTGTAATATACAGGGGGCGCCAAAAAAATATTTTTGCCCACGGCTCACATCCGCCAGTTATACAAAAGATACGGAAAAGAGATAAAAGTATTGAGGCTCACCCTGATACCTCACAGATTATGCAACATGCATGCCTGATGCACTTTCCTTATTCTCCTATCCTTCCGTATACAGGGGGCCGTATACGCACCAGTTGAGCTGCTGCACAACACTGCGTGAGACTCACGGCCATGCATAATGGGTACTGACTCGACGCTGACCTGATAACTTTGGGCAAAAAACTTTTTCCCTCCGCAGTCTGGCAATATAATAAGGCTTACATACTTCCATCTTAAATGCATTTTCCATTTGAAACAGATGAGTTGTATATAACAGAGGTAGGCTAGTTATTGCAAGAATCCGTAATGTAACGTTTCAATCTGTAGTGAATATTGAGCTCGTGGTTCCCATTGTGAATTGCCCGTCACGCGACACTGGTGACCCGACTTTTCGGGATACTTCGGGCACTTGCACGTCACCCGTGAAAACACTCCTTAGCTCCATCTCTACGGGCCGTCAAGATATCATTCACTGAAAGTGCAAGCGTATTTGCCTTGCTTCGCATCAGTTTCTGCGCATCTTCTCTTCCCACTGAGGTATAAGATTGTTATACTTAAAGGCACACCGCGCGATAATCCAATTGGTGGCTTACTTTCGTGGGGCGAGTAGGTCCTTGGATAACTGCTCAAACTGCATCTTTGTTGCGGCTGCACGGTGCACCCTCATGGTGTTGTGGCTGCTTGAACAAAACCGAGCCACGCCCACCCAGCTGAATCACACCCGGCCTCAGACGAACAAATTTCCAATGAGGCGCTCACGTGGAAAATGAAACTTGCTTTGGGAGATGATAATGTAATGAAACAGCCATTTCGATGTCGAAGACAGCTTCCA
Source organism: Trichostrongylus colubriformis (assembly GCA_963978905.1). Lineage (NCBI taxonomy): Eukaryota > Metazoa > Nematoda > Chromadorea > Rhabditida > Trichostrongylidae > Trichostrongylus > Trichostrongylus colubriformis. The sequence goes on from OZ022260.1 coordinate 25,359,922, forward strand.
CATCGGAAAATGTTCCGTCTAACGTCGTGTATAATTCAGTTGGGTGGGCGTGGCTCGGTTTTGTTCAAGCAGGCACAACACTGTGAGGGTGCACCGCGCAGCCGCAACAAGGGTGCAGTTTGAGCAGTTATCCAAGGACCTACTCGCCCCACGAAAGTAAGCCACCAATTGGATTATCGCGTGGTGTGCCTTTAACTGAATGCTTGGCAGCTTTTGTCATTTTCATGAATTTTCGATCAAATGACTTCATCCAACCTCCACTCAGCACCGTGATTTACTTACATTGCCTAACTTATTTGCTAACCCATAATAACTTCCGAAACGCAGCAAACTTTAAACAAGCTTTGTAAAGGCCGGTCAGAATTACGATCGAAAGCCGAAAACGCATATGTATTAGGTCGTCGGGAAAGTTCTTTCGTTTTTTAAAAATTTGCCTGCTTCCCAGCAATTTCTTCTGTACATATATATGTAGTACAAGTTCTCACGCATCTATAGGTATTATTGTCTTCCATCTCCCGGATAACCTTTTTCGGCAAAATAAACATATCAAAGGTCAACCTCATTTTCAATACAAAAATTTTTCTTTGAATAGCGTTAGACAGGGAAAGGAAAGGGTGATAATCCGATGGAGCAAGATCAGGGCCATAAGGTGGATGGGTCAGCACTTCCCATTCAAGCTCGAGATTTCTTGGCGAGTCATTTTTTCAATATGTGGGAGACTCGCCAAAAAATTGTCTCGCCAAAAAATTCTCGAGCTTGAATGAGAAGTGCTACCCATGCACCTTATGGCCCTGATCTTGCTCCATCGGACTATCATCTTTTCCCTTCCCTATCTAACGTCATTCAAAAAAGCCTTCGGTAATGAAGATGACATAGACCTTTGATATACTGATTCTGCCGAAAAAGGCTATACGGGAGATGGAAGACAATAATACCTATAGATGCGTGAGAACTTGTACTACATGTATATGTACAGAAGAAATGGCTGGAAAGCAGTTTTGAGGGGAAAAAGTGAGTTTTTAAAAAACGAAAGAACTTTCCCGACAACCTAATATTTGACTAGTTCTGCAACGTGAAGCATGCATTAATGTGCGTTAGCTGTGACAGTCAAACTGTAGTACTATGATATTTCGATATAACTGTGTTATATATTTACGCCACATTTTGTTGCTGCTGATATCGGAGTTCACTTGCTGAGTATCCTCCACTCTTCTCTAATAAGCGCCTCTTATTTTATTGTTTTTCGGTAAGTCTGTATGACTGCCAGTATACCTGTCAGCATGTCTGTCGGTCCGTTCGCGAAAAACGACCACTCATGGGGGTGAGCAGCTAAATTGTGTCCCAGTATGAATAGACCCATGTTATCGTTGTGATAGCGTCTATCTCTTGAATAAACGCCCAATTAAAATTTGTGCACTCGACGTTGTGTGATCGGCGCACCACACTAAATGTCTGGGCGGTTGTGGCTATAAAGGTAACAGTTCGATGTGGACTAGATAAGGTAGTTACGCACAACTGATTACTTAGAAGCTACTACATCACTTCTGACAGGCCGCAGTCAGCCGTACGTTATAAAATTGGGCCCTGAAGGGCGGGAAAAGATAATGGATCGTGTTGGAAAAGATACAATCGCAAAAATTCATTTTCTTTGCTCTACTCGCATGACTGTGTTTTCGGTGGAGTTGCATGCTACCTTTGCCAAACCGGATCACCCAGTGATTCCTGGAGAGATTGTGTAATGAGTAACCCGCGCCTCACCGGTGCCTTATGACGTTCAAGGTGCATTCTGTAGCTAGAACTGCGTTATATAAACCAAATAACTTACGTGTTTGTTTGCGATCGGTCTGCGCTTTGGTTTTATTAGTTATTGTAAGAGGGTGATAGAGGAAATGGACCGCACATGCTGGTGCTGGTGCTGGTGCTAGTGCATCAGTCAATCCGTTCTATCGTTTTGAAAGCACCACCTTTTCTTAAAGGCACATTCTGCGATGACCAGGTAATAAAAAATGGGTCTATCCACCGATCAAGCATTCGTGGACTACAACAGCCGTTAGGTAGTCGTGAGCGGTCCGCCAATTTCGAATCGAATACTTGCTATCGGATGCTATCAGATTTTATCGAGAGTTGATTGCTAGCATCCTCTGTCAGTACTGCGTCCCACTTCCCACAACTTTTGTACATGACGACAATCTGAGATCGACGCGAAACACCCCACTGATTGGATGACACCTGCCTTTCGCTCTTCACCAGTCTTTGTCAAGTATAATATTATCAGATTCGGATACCAATCGTTGATGTTCCCGTCCCACTTCTCAAAGAATTTGCGGGTATCCCCGCTCAACGTTGATTCGAAAAGCCCAAGGAGTTGGATGACACTATTTTCCAATACTTCTTATCGCATGTATCACTTGTTATCAGTTCCGGCCTGCTTATGCGAGCGGGGTTCGCATTTTGTGACAAACCGAAAGACAAGTACAAGCTCAGACCCAACGGATTGTGCAGTTCTCACGGATACATGGTGGACGACAATCCCACTATAAATTCGTCAGAATTGTATAAACCGTTGCGCTTGACATTTTATAGAGTTTTCTTAACTAAGGAGTGGTAAATGGACTGGATTGAAATGTCAGATACTGATACTGGGACTATGGAGGGTTAAGTATAGCTTTCCAGTGGTGTTCGTCTACCTTCTGCCGAACAGTCCCTGGGCCGGAGTTGTCGTGGAAGAATGGTGCATACATACGTGCTGTCGCGTGCATAGGTCTGCGAATGCCAACCATTAAGCGTGGAGACCTGCCGTCACTCCCTCACCCAGATTCAGCTGCTCACTATGGTTGAGAACAGTGACTCTTCCAACACAGAGCATGTATTTTGTCAGACGTGTGATCGGAGTTGTCTTCGGCTATTATCTCTTCTCATATAATAGTCTCTTCCTACTATTTATATGTGGCGAATGGGATTTTTTTATTTAATAGTGAGGTCCTGTCGAAAAATCGCCGTTGGTGCTTGACGGAGAAAGTCCCAGCGATCTCCACGCGGACTACCTTGCTCCCATAGCTGAGATGGTGCGACACCTAATTTCCCGGCAATTCGCTTCGACTGTAACACCAGGTAGCGATCGTCTTACGCTCTCGCCTCATCTGTCAGCAACCCACTTCAATCAACTAATCCAAGAGTTGCTGCCTATAGGAATAGGTATTTGTGCACTTTAATTCTAAGGTCTCGTCTATACCCCGAAATTCTTGAAACGGGAAGCAAAGTTAGGTCTTCGAAACAGTGCTCCCCTCTTACACTTACCTTGTGTGTCTGTCCTTCTGTCGGTCTGCTTCTCTGCCGTTTTGTCACTGTGTCGGTTTGTCAGCATATCCGTCCGTAAGCTAGTGTGTCATCTGCTCAATGTAGCGAGAAACGAATTGATGTAGGGGCACCTATTTGAGAATATGCTATCATCACTTTGTTAACACCTGCTACTTATATAAACGCCATCGCAGTACACTTGCAGCCATTCTGCAGAGTGCCAACATCACACTAGGCGTCAGCACAGAGAAAAGTTGGGGAGATATGATGGTTATCAGGGGAGTAGTACCGTTGAGCTACACACCGGTTAATGCCGTAATAACTAAGTGCATGCTGAAGAGTGACCAACTTGGTTCGAACCCGAAAACAATTCCAATTAATCATCATAGAAACATCGTGCATGGCGCGATCACAACGAAGCCGGCCAATGTCAATAACCCTTTCATTGGTCCGCTGGCACCGAAACCACGCCCAAAAATACCTCTGAAATACACTGATCAACCGTGGGAAGCGACATCTACCCACGGTTATAACCGTGGATGAATACTTTAGAATTTATGGAATTAAAACGAAAAAATCAGCTGTTAAGGACTTCTTTCATATCCTACTACGACTGCAAGCACGTAAACTGATGCTAGCAAACCACTATGCGAACACCGGAAAGGCATTTGTATTCACTGAGAATGGGAAGGAGATCCTTATGCATGGCGCATCCCGCACCGAGGCCAGCCAAAGCCATCTACCCTCTCGATGGTCTTCTGAGAGCAGAAGATGCGCACTGGAGGCCTAACAGACAAAATGGGTCAATTTTTCGAAGATTCGTGGGAGGATCTCGCAAATTCGACGAAAAAAATTTTTCTTAACTGGCTTCCCTCAAAATAACTTCTTTCATTTTGAAAATATGGCACAGCTCAGGCAGCCACTTGAAAGCGGCAGCCTCGCAGACCCAGCACAACAAGACCGCACTCATACGGTTGGGTTTGAAGGAAATTATCATGACCATTTGGAGTGAAACACTTCAAAATTTTCTCAAAATTTTCCACCACTATATACCCATACCAAGACTATGCAGCATTAGAGAAACCAAGCGGTAAGATTAGTCTAAGGAAGTCATCAAGAAAACAGACGGTGCCTTGTGGTGGAGTACAAGGAAAGTTTCAAGAATTCAAAAAATGCCCAAATTTAGTATGGAGAAGACACCGTAACAATTGAAAAGAAAAGTCAGAAACCAAGTAGGAGCCATATAATGCAGCGCAGATGGGGCGCAATGGAGCGCATTACATGGCTCCTATTTAGTTTCTAACCTTTCTATTCTTGTTTTAATCCTTATCCCTGCCGCATAACTTGCATGACCTTCAAGCCTTCTCCTTTGTCATCAGAGGACGTGCACTTACCAGTGATTGGCGACGCTTTCGTGCGAAATATGAATTCGTTAGCTTCTTATCTGGGACGCTTTTGTTTGGAATATAAGTACTGACTTTTGTTAGTTTCTTATCTTTCTCGTTCTGTAAGAAGTTTGGTCCTTAGTGCCTTTTTTTACCACATGCTCTTGATTTCCTTGGTGAATCGCACTGGCTGGGTAGAAACCACAAAAGCAGCGGAACCTGAAGAGGTGGAGATAGAGTCCCTTTTTGGGAAGGAGGGAGGATTCGTACTTTTCGAATATTGTCGTTGACGCTTGACCTTGGTCAGAAAATAATGGGCTACGGCATAAAAATAAATTTGAACACAAAGCTTTCAATCGTGTAACTACCGGATAGCACCAGTGGGTGAGCCCACACCTACGAATATGAGTTCAGGTGAGTTTGGCCGTCCTTCGCTAAATAAAACTTGTAAAATTATATTTTACGTATGCCGCTCGCCATCAACGGTGTAAAGCGCAAGGAACATCAAGCAGCTAAAACTGATTTTTCAAAAAACATTGCGAACGACATGTGAATTTCGGTTACCGCCCTGTATTGCATGGAGTGGCCGGCGTGCACTTCAAATCCGTAATTTGCATTTCCAAAAAGACGTATATGACAAAATTTGCTATAGTTAATTCGAAGTGAAATTGATGTGAACCAGCTCTCTGAGAAGGCTCCTCCAGACCACAACAGTGGCAGTTTGGGGTGTCAAACAAAGCAGTGAAAAGTAACATGATAATCTTGATAATCCTTGAACATTTATATTTCCCGGAATAACATGCCTTGTATGCGCTGAGACCCCTAACTCTAGCGTGGTTGCGAGCTTCAAATAAATGACTGTTTCAGGTTATTGCACATTTTTAGGTTATTGAGTACAAATATCGCACAAGTGCTCTAGAGAAGAACGTATCACGCCGTAGGAGGGTGAGAGCAGGGACGTCCAACTCCGTATGTCACCGTTTACTGCCAACTAAAGGTGATCCATTACAAGAGCCAATATATTCCAGCTTTACGATCTTCTTGAAGATATTTCGGAGTCCTTGGAGGAGTTTCTCCAGTCACATGTATCCATCAAAGCGCAGGCTTCCACGATTATTCGTACTGTGAACGAAATGAAGATGAAGCTCGCAAATGGGGTAAGTCGCTTTCAACTCCCAGCGCCGAGCTAACAATGGATCTATATTGAGGTGCAGATGTATGGAGCCGAAGCCATGAGCGCATCCGCCTATGCAAGTGCTCCTGAAACTCGTAAGTACCGACTGTTTCCACGTACAATACAGAGAGTAATAAAAACATTTCACTGGATTGCGGCGTTTCGAAGTTTCGAAAGCAGAAAATACACGAATCTCACTAGATTTGCTTGAAAAAACTCGTTTTCTTACATTCAGACTCGTCCATTGTCGAAGCAACAACGTCCGGCTACACACTTTAAATTGGAGATTTGGCTTGCTACTGCGTTACTTACTCGTAAACTGAGATCTTTTCAATCAGAAATAAAGATTTGATGCATGAACATCCAGAGTGAAGGTGTACTCACAGCGAGGCAGGAGCGCAGTACAGCTACGCAACGGCACGACCGCAAGGGTTGTGTTTTGCCCTTATACAGTAGATCCTCGGGTTTAGTCAGATTGCTCCTTTTTTGCGTCACCACGGTGCGCTATCATGGCGCTACACTTATTCGCACCCACTCGACTCTGCCCATTTTGCCGAGTTGACCAGTAGGAAAGCTCACGCGGGTGGCGTCTGAGTGCGTTTGAGCAGGATTAGCGCATGATAGCGCAGCGGGAACTGCGAAAAAGATGCAGCCTGAGTAGTTACCTATGGTTCTAAATTCCAAGTAGGTAAGTCGACCCATCTGATTACCGAGAAATGTGCCTTAAAATAAAGTGCAGCACCTAACGCGGAAATGGTGTGGCCATTACGTGGTGATTCACCTAGCAACTTTTCCCAGCTCGTTTTTGAGAAGCTCTTGGTATTTTATCAGTCCAAAGCGCTGATAATGGTGGCCTCAGTGGTTTCTAGTAGAACTTCTTGCCACCAGCAGTTTTTGGCAGCGTTTCATTTGGAAAAACGGTTCTGTGAGCACATCCAGTAATTCTAAACAAATCTTTTACCATTCGTGTTCTGAACTGCTTTTTTTCCTTGATTAACAGTCTAATGGTTGTTACTCAATGAAAAAGCTCAGAATTTGAAAGAGGAGGCTGCCCTGCTCATGATGAAGCTCTGTGGCTCTAACATGAGGAGTCCGTCCATTTTCTCGAAAATCCTTCAACTCAACGCCCTATAGACCCGTATAGACCTACATGCGATCGAAGCTCTGCTATCTAGTATAGGAAGCAGATTCAAAGATAATTAATATGTACTGTGATATGGAATCCACCCACGAAGGCTGCAGATTTTAGGGTTTCGCATGCGATAAAATTGTTTACGTCAAAGGCGCAGCTCACAATAATACAGGTATCCTGCTTCCATCCGGGAGTAGACAGCCTCTTCACAGCCGCAAGTTGTGTGCCATCACCACGGCGCGGGGTGATTGCTAAAGCGAGGAATCCGAAATTATATGAAGACCACCCTTCCAAGATGGCCTACATCTATCTGCAATTTAACTAGCAAGGCAGGGAGGCACCTACGTGGATAGGAGGCATGATATCAGTTACGATAAGATAGGGCTGGGAAAATCCTAGTAATAACAGCAACATTATTGGATAATATTATTTCGAGAAAACTTATTCAGTTGCTGTTGTCACAAGTGCGCCGAGTTATGGGCAAAAGCTTTGGTCTCGCACAGGACTCGAACCTGCACTCCGTGGTTTCCAGGAGTATGTGCTACTCCATTGCACTACATACCAAGACCACTTCCATCTTAACTCAGCTTCTGCATGATATATTCAACATAGCTTATCAGCACTCACACGCGTAACGTGTTAAGCCGGTTGGCCAATATCGGCATAGAACCATGATGCTGAAAGTTTAAGTAGTACGTTTTTTGTTATATTTTTTTGAATTTTGATAGCTGCTGGTTTTCGCCGCAGTCCGCGATACAAAAGTTGTCACAAGTTTGCTGAGTTATGGGCAGCAATTCAAAAAATATCGAAAACGTTATCCAATTGCTTCCAAGGTGCAAGCTCGTCGAAGCCATATATTAAGAGCCCCTCATTTTGAGGGCCCTTGGAAGACTTCTTTTGTTCTTTTCTACTTATGTGTTCTTCAGCATCCCGCTGCCTTTGTGGGGTGTTAAGACGCACAAAAATGATTGTGAACTGTGAATTTAAATATGATGTAATCGCACACACCATCGCGCTTTTCGGAGGATTCACGCTGGATTCCTATGTGTCATAAGCACAGAGATCTCTCGTCGCACACTGCTCCGTGTAGCTTGGTCCTGAATCCAAGATGACAACAGCCTTCATGCTTAGGATAAGGTTATTACTTCAACCCATCTACATATGGCGAACTTATTACGCACTCATCGTCACCACACTCGTCTCGAAGCTCCTTTTCTAATCTCTGCTTCGATTCGAACATCAAGCCTGGGTTATTGTATGTACTTTCGAAGAAAGAGGATGCGATTACTCGGACCCTTATCGGAAGTGAAAGTAGAGTTGCTAGTATTGCTGCGTAACATGTGAACTTACTTCGAGAATGCCATAAGAAACTGCTAGAAATCCCGAAAAATAAACTTTCCCGATCCCGCGCTTGCAGAAAAAGTTGTTTGAAGACCATCGCCTCGTAATTGAACATATATCCACCCTTCTCCGCAACTTCCTCACACCCGACTACCTGGTGCTACGGCTTTCCTGCACAGTAAGCATACTTCGTCTACATTGAAGCTCTCGCAACATTCTCGTTTGTGCTAGGCAGCCAGTTTCTCGCACCGCCTTCATTCCACCACTCCAAGATTTGACTAGGGAGCAATTCCAACGTCTCATGGAACATTGATGGAGGATTAGGTGTATCGGTATAGTGATGAAGATCACAAAGATAAAACTCTGTGCTGTAGAACGCTGCTGGAAAGCAAGTTCCGAGGAGTTAAAGTTTGCTGGCAATGACTCATCGGCAGGGTGGACTCAATGACTCATCAACGAGTATAACCCTGGGGCAGACTCACCATCCACCTTCTCTAGTGCAAGATGGTTATCACTGAGCACGGCAACCACTGATACCGACAAGATTAGCCTTGCTTATGAGACACTCACGTCAAGCAATAGAAAACAAGGCTAATGAGTCACTCAGGTGAACTTTGACCCCTTTTCTCGCTTTCCAGTGACATTTTGCAAATTCATTGGCATAATTTTAACTAGTATTCAAAAATTTCTCGACATACCTAGATCTCCATTCAATGCCTCATGGGGATTTGAAGCCCTCCCCTCGTGAAAATATGGCCTCGTGGTGCTTTACCCGAAGTTAGCGGCTTCTTGAGGAGGTTGGTTTGTACACCACGGAGTGATTGAATAAATATTAGGTTGTCCCAAAAGTCTTGTAGGATTTTTCCAAAAAAATCAATAACTCTTGTTTACTTCGAGGCAGGTCTGGGCGATTCAGGAATATGGTAGAACGTTTTCTAAGCTTCCTAGGAAAATATATATTGACCCACCAGATCCCGTATAGAGAGCTACAATGCCCGTTGTCGATACCCACCCAACTCGCGGTGTCATCTAATATGAGCGGTCTTGCTGCACCAAAACGACGGAAGCTTGCCAGTCCATCAGCGCTGCATTGGGCAGGGGATGTGGGAGCTACGGCCCGTATGCCGCTGGTTCATCAGCTTCACCAACGGCGGAACTGACATGGAAGACAAACCACGCTCAGGACTGTGCTACTGCTGCGACGCTGAAGGAATGCCTTTCCATGAGGTGCTGGTACAAGGCGAGACAGTCACCGCTACTGTATGCACCCACCAGTTCCAGCAGCTCGCCGTCGCTGTTCGAGAAAAGCTTCAAAAAGGGTCCGCGGTCAAGGTCCGCGGTCACCCTCCCATGACGACGCTCCCTCCGATTTCACGAAAAGTATCCAGGTTAAGCTACACGAGCTCGGCTGGGATGTCCTGCCCTACGGGCCATATCCTCCAGACATTGCCCCTTCTGACTATCACCCCACACATCCTCTTGAATCCTTCCTGGCCAAGAGAGAATTCGTTGATTATGATATGCTTGCAAAGGCGATCGCTGACTTCATCGACTCCCAGAACTCTGGGTTTCGGGAGGAGGGAATCAACGATTCACCTATGAGGTGGCAGAGTGTTATCGGTAACAATGGTGAATACGTTGTAGCCTAATTGTTGTTTGTTGGAAGAAAAAAATAATAAAAAATGGTGGTCGAAAAAAATCCTACAAGACTTTTGGGACAACCTACTAGTTTATAATACAGACTGTTGTGTTGGATTAGATTACTGTTCAATGAAATAAGTCGTATGTGTCCTTTCTGAGTAACATGCAGTTGTGTCGTATGGAGATGACAAAGGATCGTTGCAAGAGCACAGCCACCTTTTCAGTCAACTCTGTAAAAGTCTGAAAGACACCTCCTCTTTAAAAACCCCAACGAAATGTGAGGAGCGTCCGGCGGCCGCACTCATTGAAGTCTGAGTTCCCTTTCAAATAAGCGAGCCCTTCCTGTGCAGTTGACACTAGCTATTATGGCTGCCGAATGGTTTCATGCCGCTTGGCAGCTCCATTTTCGCCCCCATCATTGAATTTGTCGCACGGCGCTATTTGTTTATTTTACAAGTTTTTGAAAATTTTGTCGACACAAGCCTTTTTTGGTGCATTTGTCAAATTGTGTGGGTTCCAACGGAAAAATATTTTTTGCAAATCCATGTGTTCAAGAAAAATTGCTTGTTTGTTGGTAGAAATAATGTTTAGGGATGCCTCAATCTTAGGATATCTTAGGATATCCCATTTCCTGCCGTGGATGGATAGTTCGACCCAAGACACGTAGGCTGTACCTTTACCGAGGCGTGGGGGTCAGTTCCTGGAGCGTGTAGAGCCAAAGAATCTGGCGCAACAGCTCGGCCCCGCCCACCCCAGCCGGGGGTGTGTTGCAGGTACTCCGGTGCTTAGTGTGGGGTTAGGTCACTCAGTAGTGGGTTCACTTCACGAGACGATTGCTTGACTGCCAGTTTCGAGATCTTGACCACGTAGCTAGTCTACCTATGTCAAAGATAACAGTCGAAGAGTAAAGGCAGACCCCCGGCTGGGGTGGGCGGGGCCGAGCTGTTGCGCTACATTCTTTGGCTCTGCACGCTCCAGAAACTGACCCCCACACCTCGGTAAAGGTACAGTCTACGTGGCTTGGGTCGAACTATCCATCCACGGCAGGAGATGTGATATCCCAATAATCCTGGAATATACCTTTAATCATATCGCACACAGCATCGATGTTTTCGGAAACAACTGCTAATTTCGGACATCCTTCATGAATCTCGTCGGACAGCGGACAACGACAGCGACCGAATTCCCTAAGCCGACGAAACACTGTGGTCTTTGATGGAGCTTCATTGCCAAGTTTTTTAAAATTTTTTTAAAATTTCATTTCATTTCCTGAAAAAACAAAAGTTTTCAGATGAATATAAAATAAACAAAAAGCGCCGTGGGGCAAATTGAATGATGGGGTATATAGTTAAAAAAAGGCAAATTTTACGATGGAACCATCAGGTGTACTCCCATGATAACAGTATTGCCTATTCCCGAAATATTGGGTAGTCTAAAAAGTTTTTTCGTATTTTCAAATACCGCTTTCTCCCTCCAAACTGCTTTCCAGCAATCTCTTCTGTACATACAGTCCATTTCAATTACGGCTGGCAGGGCGAGGCCTACGGACTTGTATCGATCTCTCTCACCCCGCCACACACTCTCATCCAACTCTGTGGGCCACGCCCCGTCAGCCTACGGGAACTGGACTGTACACATGTAGTACAAGTCCACACGCATCTATAGGTACAATTGTCTTCCATCTCCCGGATAACCCTTTTCGGCAAAATAAACATATCAATGGTCAACCTCATTTTCAATACAAAAATTATAAAAAAAATTTCTTTGACTGGCGTTAGACAGGGAAAGGAAAAGGTGATGGAGCAAGATGAGGGCTATAAGGTGGATGGGGCAGCAATTTTTATCCATGCTCGAGAATTTTCAGGCGAGTCATTTTTTCACTAGTGGTAAAAATTTTTTTGAATTTTTTCTTTTAAAAAATTTTCGAGCTTGGATAAAAATTGCTGCCTTAAAGCCCTGATCTTGCTCCATCGGATTATCACCTTTTTCTTTCCCTGTCTAACGCCATTCAAAGAAAAAAATTGGAATTGAAAATGAAGTGACTTTTGATGTTTTTATTTTGCCGAAAAGGGTTATCCGGGAGATGGAAGGCAACCATACCTATAGATGCATGTGGACTTGTACTACATATATATGTACAGAATAAATTTTGTGGAAAGCAGATTTGAGGGAAAAAGCGGTATTTAAAAATACGAAAAGACTTTTTAGACTACCTAATATAAATAGTGACCTACGTACTTTCCAATAGAAGCGGTGCATTGGCATTAACTGAAGATTTAACCAAAAAAAAAACACTATGATGTTCTGTTACAACTAACATTTGGTAGCTTTCGATTTTTGATAGCTGCTGATTATCGCCGCAGCCCGCGATGCGAAAGTTACTACAAGGACACTGAGTTATGGGCAAAAGCTTCCGTGTCGGACGGGACTCGAACCCGCATTTCGTCCTTCCCAGAAAGGATGAAGTGGGGTTCGAGTCCCTTCCGACACCGAAGCTTTTGCTCATAAACTCAGCCTCCTTGTAGTAACATTTAGTAGCACTAATTTCGGAGAGAGGGAAGCGTGTAACATCTTATCCTACTTTATATAATCGGCTAAGTGTGTGTGTTGGTGTGTGTGTCTAAGCGGAAGTTCCTATTTCGCGTCACATCAAAGGTGGGATCCTGAATTTCACAAGTGATGTTGGGAGTGTCAAGGGAATCCCAGTGGTGGTAGACCGGAAGTGGTAGCAGCTGATAAGGGCTGATATCGGAAGGCTGATGTTGCTAAATCTGTTTTCGCCTTTCGAGTCGATCCTGGAGCGCCCACTCATGAGTGTTCTGGAGGGTGGGACGGGCACATCAGTGATGGGTGATCCAAATTCGATAACGGTCGATAAGGGCTGATAAGGAGCCTCGAAAGGCGTATGTCGCAGGATCCGTCTCGCTTCTGTGGCTAACAGTGTAATGTTCATACTCACAGGTACTACAGGGTACGGAACCTTAGTGGTGACTTTACGTTACGAAACTGATAACGGCTAACAGGGGCTGATAAGAACTATTAGGAAATGGGGATAGGATGAAATCCGGTACACCGCTTTTACTTATTATACGACTGCTATTGTAAATGCGTCTGATGCTCAGTACCATTGGGTGAACATATTTTGTTTATTTTCTGATATCTGCTGCCGATATTTCGACCGCTGAATTGCTCAACGTTCCAAATAATGGTGAATGTCTTCTAACGCTGCGAACTACATGGATGATCAAAACACGATCTAGTTGTGATAGCAAAGCGAGTGATTCATTTCCTCATGCGGTGTCAGAAATAATAATGGGGCAACAAACGACCGCTAGACTATATAAAATTCCAATAGTGGTGCATGTTTCCAAAAACGATTAGCATCGATAACTGGCTGGAAAAAAATGGATATAACACCAATTTGTAGGAAATAGATGCTCAGCAAATGGACAGATGCCACCAATGGATGTAGTTAATCCAAAACTGTCGACCCCTAAACTATATAAACTCCTAGTAGTGACCACTTCAGCCGAAGGGTTCACTGATTATTGAATTCATGCATGTCATTCTTGAGCATTCATGGTCGATAACATTGAAACAAAAGGTGTCGACCACTAAATATCTGTACTTCTAAATAATGGTGGCTTTTCTCAAGTGGTATTTTCGATATGTGTTAATACACCCATATGTAGAAGGAAGATGTTCAGCAAAAAAAACAACAGCGATCATTTCCCATTGCATAATACTATGGTGTTAGTGGCGCAGTACTGTACGACAGCTCGACTGGTGATTATTGAAGGCAGCACTAGACGTATTTTGGCTGCATCACTCATTCCAGTCTTTGATACTGACCAGTGGACGTGTTCACCATGAAAGCCGGCACGTTGAGCACCACGTCCTTTCGATGGTTACGACATTAATACAAACGCTAAGCATCATTCTGCTTCCATGCTCATTACATTACACCTCAGTCATTCCTTGGCGAATTCGACCCTGGGGGATGGGGTGTGTCACGGAAAGGCTCAAGCTCTTGACCACTACGCCGCCCTTGCCTGTTTGTCAGCATGTCGGTCGCAAGTTGGGATATAAGCATGTTGTCTCTCTGTCCGTCCGCAGATTAATGATTATGATATGTAGTAAATGGATACAAGTATCAATCTACGGATTTGATAGTGCCAAGTGCCAGATATTTTAACATCTGCTGAGTACACTCACAGTATTCTGCGCTGTGCTCATGACACACCACGTGTCAGCAAAGAGGAAAGCGCGCAGGTGTGGATGTCAGATGGAGAGTACTTCCTAAACTAAAGGAAAGCGAGTGAGTGGGAGCGATTGCGAGTCTTCTAATGATCCATTCAAAATATGATTGTGCACAAGGGCCATAGGGTCGCATCATCGAAGAACCATCAGAGTAACACAACTTCAACTCGCATAAGTTATGGGCCGCACCTGTAGATAGGTTCACTCGCATAACTATTCAATCGAACGTTGTGCACTGCATGCTGAGCAGCTTTTTCTCAATTACCCACAATTAGCCAACATTACAATGTGCACAGTTTTCCAGAAACGCGTAATAATCACACCATCAAGGGAGAGGGAACCTCAGATTAATATGTCGCACCTATGGATGGGTCCACTTGCATGAATGCTAATTCATTAAATGCATACTGTACATATATGCCCAATCCTATGGCAGAACAACTGTCCAGATTATCTCATGCTTGGTTCGCTTCTAGCACTGCCAAGCGACGCGCGACGTACATCGCGTAGGTAGAACTGGTGTTATATAAACCACAAACTTTGTGTGTCTGTTTGTCGGTTTGTCGCTCCGTATCTCGGTATGTCTGTGTGTCTGTTGGTCTGTCCATCCGCAAGTGAGTAATTATGTTAAGGGAGTTGATAGAGCAAAGCAACCGTTCTGACTGAGAAGGAACTTATTGGTGCTGGAGTATCATTGTAAGACCATGTTATTCTAGTGATAGCACCTCTTAATTATATATACACCTATTTAGTAGTCTTGCGACCATTCTGCGGTGTGTTGACGTCCCACTAGGTGTCGTGTTGTCAGGGATACAGTGCTCTTTGGACTACTTTGGACTAGACCAATTAAAAAGATAACTGATTGAATAAAAACGTTGCAATTTTCATAGCAAGTCATAGTCGGCCCAGTCAGCTATCATAAAAACGGATAGTAGGCATTACCATTAGAGGTACAGTCGCTGAACTCCGATTTCTATGACTAGTAGGTGGCACCAGTGGATGTATGGTTGAGTGCGAAATCAATAAAGTTATACGCTATCTTTGCTAAAACACATCGTTCAGTAGCTCCTGTTGACGTCATTTTATACCTAACCCGCTTTCGTCAGTGCCTTTTGACGCGCGAGGTGCATCGCAAGCAAGCATTAATCTCGAAATAAATTGTGAAGGAGTATGGTTTGTTTTGCTTCCACTCATCCACGAGACTAAAAACACAAAATTCGATCGGAAATTGGATCGGAGACAGCGAGAGTGAGAGCATTTCCTGCTCATTCCCGTGTTCCCCATTGACATTTTCCACGTTTCCAGCACGACGCATGCTTATGCTCACCAAGAAAATTTTCAAAATATTGCAAAGCTACGCACAGGGAGTGAAGTGTGCGGGCCCAGAAAAATAGGTCAAGAATTACTTTAGCAATAGCACTAATCGCTAAGGTCATTCTCACTCATCTTCTCGTGGTCAAGGGAGTGATAGTTTGCGCATACAAGTTTGTTGCTCTCATCTCACCCGCTTTGCATACCTGTAGAAATAGCAGCCTGAGGCGTTGGCGCTCTGCCAGCGGGGCACATTCCTCCTCGCCCTGGTCGCCGTGGTTACGGCCATTTGCAGCTGATGCTGTGTCATAGGCCGTCTGGGCTTCAACTCCTCTCCTATTTCCTTACGCTACTCCTCTTTCCAACCGCTTGCTTCTCGTCACTTTCCTTGGGCTTTCCATTCAGTACAGCATGTGAGTGTCCATAAAATTTCCTACTCCCTTATTCAAGTTGACAAAATAGGTAATAGTTCAGATATTGTCGCTAGCTATGTCATTGTCTACGCACAAAACCTGTTTCTCACATTCTATGACATTTCCCCGGACGAGTTGATAATCAGAAAAAGGCAAGGTGAGTATTTTACAAGAATTGTCGATAGAAGTGGTGCATAGTCGAATAGGATGCCTCAAACTAGCTACTTGGACAGCAAAAGTTGCCTCGAGCATTTATAAGAGTTCGGCGACCAAGCTGTGTATCCTACCGAATCATTTTGACATGAGTTCATGTGCTCGTGTCACTAATTTTGACATGTTTCGAACGCTTACAGCTTCGGCCACTGATATGGAAGTATCATATACTGTTTTCTCGTGGGCGCCAATACTCATCGGCAATTCGCTGCCGTGCTCTATTAGTGGCTGGAATCTGATGCTTCACGAGATTGCTTTGTAAAGTGAGAATCAGTTTCCCTTTTATTCCCCAACAACAACTGTTTTGGGAGAATTCCTTCCACTCGCCTGAAATATCGTTTGAACTGTGGTTGAGGTGAGCACCTGATCAGCCGAGTTAGAATAGTTCCAGTACTTGTTATGACACCTGGAGGAGAGCTGATCGGGAAAGCTGCTAATCGCTTCGAGCTATTGGATTTCCTAACGACTCCCCTGGCTCCGTCCGCGCGAACCAAGTAGTTCATTTGAGAATGCATACAGGGTGTACCAGAACATATTGATTGGATGGCACAGCGCCACGCACAACACTATGGAACTGCGCCATTTGTTTCGCGATTAGGGTTTCCCCCTTTGCGAAGCAAAGGGCACATCCGTTCTCGACAGAAGTGATACTCGCGACGCTCTGCATGAGGAAAAGGATTATAGTGCGCGAGCGGCGAAATGCGAGCTCGCAAGCAGATGTTGCGCGCGATGCATTTACGATGAGCACAGTGAGTCCGATGAGACTTGGACGACAATTTGGCATCTCTTTGCCCTCTTGACCGTCCTTTTCCTCTTCATTCTTAACAGGATCACACTCCGTGACTCATGCTCCTGCTATACCCGGTACCGCATGAATGATTGCAGCTTGTGCACGGCATTGACTGACGAATGGACTGATTAGAGGCGTATTGCTGAAACATCGCGTCGCGAAGTAGTTCAACACCTACATTCACTTACTTGCCAAAACGCTAAGCTCAGCGCACGCATGCGAGGAGGGTTGCTTATGAGTTGTTCATGTCATCAAAGTTATCACTCGGTCCACGTAGTTAATCGAACTTCCACTTGTGTGCGGTGAGAGCGACATAGCACGATGAGAGGCAGAAAGTGATAGAGAATGGTAACGCTGCATTCATACCCAGCTGAATGCGATTTTTGGCGCATTGGCGTATCGGCACATCCGCGCATCCTCGATTTGAGATTTTTGGAATCCTCTCAAATCGCGCGCAAATGCGCTCATTTTCTCGATTGATAATCAACTTTACGCCGATCGCCAAAAATCCCATCCATTCAGGTATGAACGCAGTCTAAGGAACAAGGATGAACGAAACCGTAGTCACCCACAAACGAGTAGTGTGTCAATGTGTCGTTCCGCAGTACAGTCACAATTGCACTTCAATTCTGGACTTTGACGAGCGAGGAGAAAAGTGCCTGAGTCGATACCTCTACCTAGAACATGCGGTCGTCTGCTGATTCATTTGGACTCTGATCAACGGTGGAAAATTGCTAGTTCATGATAATCATAATCCGCCAGTACGTTGCACAAGCCAGAAGAACTCAGTGTATTAGGTTGTAAGGAAAGTTTTGGCCGGTTTTTGAAATTTCAACTTCGGGGGACCATAACTCGGCTCAGAGTGCATATTTTCTCACAATTCAAGCACCATTCGATTCGCTACACTATTGCCAATATTATGCATATCTATATGTCTCAATTTGATAAAGGGCTGATGATTTATATTCCGCGAAATGAAAAAAAGTCGACTCCAAATCGCCACTATTTCTGAACACACTGCTACTGAAGGAGCTGCTCAGATGTTTGGGAAAGTGGGGCTTAATTAGAGCTAGATCTGGTGAATATGATGGACAAGTGAGAGCTTTAGCCTGCAACTGCTTCAATTACTGGAGGAGGATTTGTGAAAAATGCGCTTGCGCATAGCTGCCGTGAGGGGTTCCGTGGCACCCATTTTTTTGGATTTTTTCAAATCAATGCCACTTGAGGTGGTCAAGTAAGGTTGCTTGTTGAGGGCCAATACTTGTGGATATCATGGACGCTCATCGCCTTCTGCCGTTTTAGTTAAAGCGATTTGATCAGTTGAAAATCCAAGCAGCTCGTTCTCATTTCTGCACTTCTAAAACCAGAGACAAAGTGTTCCATTCAATGCCTCACCCCCTCCTCTTGCAGTATTCACATTTGTGGTCCTCTTCGCTGAGACTCGGCTAAACAAGAACTCGTGAAGTGAAGTCATCTTAAAAGTGCCATTTTTGCAGTACTTCAAAATTTCCCCCATAATTCGAAAACCTTGTGGCATTCCAAATAAAACATATATTTGGAAAGAGCAACTTTTTGTCTATCTAAGGAGCACAATATGTCAGCTGATTCATGTTGACGCGCTCTGATATTTGAATTTATCTTGTGAACGCGAAAAAGCGGCCAGAACTTTCCTTACAACCTAATAACATCTTTGCCCTCAAATATACGCCAGCCAGTCCAGTTGAGAGCTTTTCGGAGTGGGAGAAACGTGAAGGATTCACTACGATGACCCTTTTTGAGGTTTCCTGTGCGCGCATTGTCGCCTCCTCAAGTAGGTTATAGCTCACCTCTCGTTTCGCACAAGAGACCTTTTGCAAGTAAAAAAACTTGTCGTATACTGAATGAAGATGGGTGGGTAGTGGAAAAAACTAAGGGATTTAGTGGAAAAACTTGATGGATAAATGTGGTTCTCCTTAAGGAGCGCTTCCCGATTTCTCCGAATACGAATAATTGGAGTTACAGTCCATCTCCCGACGGCTGACAGGGCGAGGCCTACGGACTTGTATCGATCTCTCTCATCCCGCCACACACTCTCACTCAACTCTGCAGGCCACGCCCCGTCAGCCTACGGGAACTGGACTGTAACGACAGTGTGTGTGAAAACACTGATGAAATACATATGCGCCAGCAACCAGAGAAACCCTAGGAATTCTGTAGTCGAGACCGTCGTAGCTGAGTGACGAGCGGGAGTGAATTGCAATAAAATTACAGATATTCTCCTTCCATTAATGAGCTTCAAATAGCGAACACTGTGGCTACGAGCAAAACTTCATTCATGCTTGGTCTTTTTCTATAAGCGCTCCCTCGATGAATACGCCGTGCGACTCTTCTTTATTGGAATTGTCGCTCCGTCAGAAGTAATTTTCTATTTCACCTACTTTGCCTCTCTATTGTGCCGTACCTACGTCTCATTCTGCCTCAGATGTGAGTCGAAGACTATGAGGCTTAGAGAATTTTGCAAATTGATTTTTCGGTTTTTTTGAAATTGAGTTGGAGTTCAAATGAAACTTTTTGGAGCCTCACAAATCGAATACAAGCTTGTTTTGCTTTGTTCTCAAGAAAAAAGTGCTGCATCGATGATTCCCTCTAGCCATAATAAAATACATAATTTTGTCTACTGGGGTGGTATTTGCGATATTATTCTCCGTCCTGACGCTCCGTGGCGACAGACAAAAGCGCATACCATCGGGCGGCGGTGGCTGACTCAGCTTGAAATGACTCATACAAATATGTGAGCCAGGTACGAGCAGTTCTAGAGAGAGAGAGAAGCCGGAGGTGCTTAACAGAGTAAGTGGTAATGCGCAATTCCATTTGGTGTCAGTCGGATGTTTTGATAAAGGAAAGCGATGGCAGAAAAAAGAACACAGCCCAACGCCCCGTCTCAGTTGCTTCATATCGGCGAAATTATTGTCTATAGATCCCAAAGGAATTGACACATCAAGGAAGGCCTGAAAGTAGAATATGTGTTACTTGTACCTTTCTGAAGTGATATAGTGTTCTCAAAAGCCGCAAACTGAAGTCCGAAGTACAGTAGCCATAACAAATGATGCGTGGCACGTGGTATGTTCGATAACTCGTGAGGGTGTTTTCGAAGACATGTACTATTTACCTCTAGAACGGTAATCTCAACCTTGTTCTTGAACTTCGTTGTGTCAACAGACATGTGACGACATAAATCGTGTACTTTTGTAGAGACGACTGTATAAGTCACTGAAAAGAGAGAACGTAATCGGAATTGATTCTCGGAGCAAAAATCACATCAAACTACTACCAGAGAGATGTGGTAAAGTGCCACATCATATTGATGTGTGGATGAGGATGGGGTTTAAAAGCTGAAATAACTCAAATTACTGTATTCAGGGTTACCACGACTGTCTGTTGGAACGGTCTTTTTAGAAACAAAACGGACTGTGAAAGGCAAAAATTATCGTAAATTTCGTCATCATCATCGTCTGGATACTTTGCCGTGAATTTGGAGGGGTGACATAGCATAAAAAACTCCTGATCATTATCTTCAATAGGTTCAGGGTATCTTGGGGGATTTTTAACAGGGAAAGTTCTCAAAGAATTTCCTATACAGATGTGTGGCACTTGAACATAAGATGAACGAGGATCCCTCAGCCAACATGAAACCAATTATTAACACGATGTTGTCTACATATGTCCTGTCTATAGCTGCCAATAAGTCAAAGTGGTGTGCAACAAAATTCTAGCCTTACTTGTGCTTATCTGCTCATTTTAATGAATTTTATTGTAGAAAGCCGAGTTTTTCGGAAAGTTCAAACATTGCCATGAATTTTCAGCAAAATGGTTCTTTCCAGCTTACCCTGTACCCTTTGTGATTATTATAATGTGTTTCATTGCCGAGACTTGCCTTACCTTAGATAGAGCAAAATATCAAAATCGCATACATTTTTACCGCTCCTGTATATGCATGGCCTTGGAAACCACGGTTAGAACATCTCCATTTGTTTTTTTTTTTTGCAGCGTGCTCTCGTAATTCTATAGAAATGGAATTGCAAGGAGTTACGTTGATTACTGTAGAAGTGTCATTACGGTGAAGGAGTCACTGAATGAGTCCTCATACTACGTAAGTATCAAGGCACAGGTCCCAGGCAGCAGCAGAGTCAGGTCAGGTCTCACAAAAACTCCTAAACCCAGTCGCTAGGAATCTACATGAAGATTTGCAAAGGGCACAAGCACAGCGATCATAAGTTGATCCTGTGAGATTGACGACAAACCTCCTCGTAAATGCATGAGACTTTCGCACTCATTGACAATGCGAATTTACTAATCACTAAAGAAAAACAAACCCACGAGAGTACTAAGTCCTCCCATCACTCCGAAAGCTGTACCGGAAAATGGGCATCTTCCTCACACAGCTTCTTCAATACCACCTGCTTTCCCATGCTAACTCGGCTTTCAATATTAGAAACTTTGCGATAGTGAATTTATTTTGGACTGTAGCCGTCATTTGCGACGTAGTAGGCAGTCCACTACTTCTTCAAGTGACCTGGAGACCGTGGTGAGTAAACGTCGTGCAGCAGTAGAGGTGCGACGTGAAGTTACAGCAGAATTTGGTTTCAACGCGGCACTTACATCATCATGAGGTGTGCTTTGATGAGCACCGGAAGCCTATTTGTATTAGAGTTACTATGTCCGTCATTACGAATCAGTGATCATGATGGGGGAAACGATCGAGTGCACTGATCAGTTGTAATGCTGGGGAATCAGTTGGTCTAGAAGTACTGTAAGGTACTATGTACAGGCGTTTGCTTTCTCCATTGCATAAAATACAATGCACACGAGACGCACACTTTTATTCATCTTACATGGAGCAGACATCGTACAGGGGCATCAGCATAAAGGGAAGGTGTTACTTTTCGGGGAAAGAGGGTATTTAGACTAACGGGGAACCAAAATCATTCCTACTATATATAAAACGCTTCGTCTATCTGCACGACCGTCTGTCACGAAATTAGATATTGTACGAAAAAGAACCTGTGGAGATGGGGACTAATGTGGTATACGTAGGGCATGGGACAGAAAGTAAAGACCACTTATGGACCAAATTAAGCTCCGCCCAGGGTGGGCGATGTGCACTGGAATGCTCCGTTTTCTGACCGAAAATTGTTGATTGGGTTCGAATGTGCTTCAAATGTGGAGCAAAGGTGGATTTAGATCAACGATGAGTTTCTGAAGGTCAAGAAAGAATCCTGGGCACAACGGACGAGGCATTTGTAGTAGTGGGTAGAGCATTTGTTGTGGTGGGCGGAGCTTGTACGTTACATGAAAAAGGGGCTGTGGAGATTGGGCAAGTGTGGAATGGGTAGGGCATAGGACAAGAAGTAAGGAGCACCCATGTAGCAAAGGTAAGCTCCTCCATCGGTAGGAAGAGCGTGCAGTGAAACACTCTGTCTTCAAGAAAAAGAGCAATTCCGATTGACCTACTGACGCACATGGTGCTTCGCGCAAAGCAGTGTGCGCCAGCCACTTTCCAGTTAGTATCTGCCTAGCTGACCTTCGATTTCCTTTCAAGTAGGTTATTGGAACTCCAGCGAGTGAGCAGCTCCGATACTGTGCAAAGAACATTTTACAGGCAGATAGTTATGCGCACAATCAGACAGAATCAGCCACACGTTTTATGTAACGGTGGAATTTCGAAAAGAGTTAGATCCTCACAGTTTGTGGAAACAGCGTGAACGTTTCCAGGACGGATCGAGCTGAAGTGGCATCCTAGGGTGGAGTGCAAGTGTCCCGACTGGTGAGATCAGGTCAGGTTGCGCGGCGGATTGCAATCAGGTAAAGACAGGTAAAATCACGCTGCCAAAGCTCCTCCCTACAAAGGCTTAGGCAGATCTGGAAGAGCCCAGACGGCAGGACGCGTCACCCTTCGGACAATTCGCGAAGGGCGGTGACCCAGTTCGGTGACGACCTCTAGAAACGGAACACTTGCAACACACCCGGAATCCTAGCTATGCTGTAGATCACTTCCTTTTAATCGAAGTTGAACCTCCATGTCTCCAAGCTGATTGATCGCTTTTCAGTGATGCCAAAGGGATGAAGTGTGTGACGGAACGATGCAAAGGGTTTTAGTGATTTTAGGTTTACAAGCGCCGCTTTCTTCAGCTCTTTCAACTTATGACAGTTTTGCTTGGGAACGCTGTCGGTTCCTCATTGAATTTCTTTTCTTTGCCGCACATTTTTTGCATGGAACCTTCATGGACTCGCGTCCTCGACATCTCCATCCTCTTGGATTCCGGAAGGTGGCTTGAAGCGCTCAATTCCCAAAAGTCCATAAAAGTGTGCCTTGTCATGCATCGTTTACTACATAGTTCTGAGTGCGCTCACAAGCTCTATCAATTGCGTTAGTACAAATAAATGAAAATCCTCGAGCTTCAAATGCACCATATATTTACGTTGTCATCAAGCATGTCACCCTAACGACCTGTAGGCCAATGTGATGCGATGTACAAATACTCATTCGAGATGATAAGCGCTCACTGCGGCTGCAGAACTTTCGTGATGAAATTTCTCACCGGTGTCGTCTCTCTACTTCACCAGTGCTATTTATACAGTCTCGCTGTGGAATACAAAGCAGAAATAAGAGAAGGATAGCCGCGCGAGTGATGGTTGTCCGGTTTGCGAGTTGGTTCCATTTCGAATCTTACAAAACTGCTATTGACATGAGGGTGTGTCGCCTAGGCATCGCTCAGTTGGGTAGGCTCAGCTGACAGATTAACACTAAAATCCTAATGACATCACTATTCTTTGTAATTTATCATTTATCAAACTTTTGAACTATACCTGCTTTACAATTTTCCACTGGCCTTCCATTTTGAGTCACACTTGACTGTCTGCTCTTACCACATTTTCCGGTTGAGATAGAAGTGCATGTCTTTCTACAAGCGTAAACTTGGAAATTGGGTGATCATCGTGGGCTCGGAGTTCATTGGAGCTCAAATGGACTTCATCTCTCGGTATGCGCACGAACTAGCTGTTGTAGAAGCCGAAATACATGTTCTCTTTGGCGAGACTGCTACTGGAAGAACAGTGCGCAAAGACTGACAATGATCCAATCTCGGGAGATTGGAGCATCGTTAGTCATTGCACAAGCCGTCTCTAACCATATTGTTGACTCCTGCACCCATATATTTGTATTTCCCTTAGTTCAGCCGATACAGAATTGAAACAAAGGTTTCAGGTTCACTGTTATGTCCCGGTAAAAAACTGGAAATTTCAGGCATCAAACCTGTACCTTATGATCCCAAGCGACACGAGCACGTCATCGAGAAAGGGTTCTGCAATATCTGTCAGATTCATGTGTAGGTATTTCTTTTCATGTTAGTAAGCATCTTTTCAAATCGCTATTCGTTCAAGCTAGTATGGGCTAGCGAAAAGCAGAAATATATTGAGTAAGGAATAAGTTCTCGCGGTTTTTTGATCTCTATTTTCCACATTGTTCCCTTCATCTTTCGACAGTGTTCATATATGTTTCCGAAAGAGCTTATTCTGCTCTACGAAATGCTACTATCTGTTTTTCGATCCCTTCGATTGTTCCATATTTATGACATTTGGAAATGAGTGAACTGGAGGCAAAAATTTGCACTCCCGATACTTCATCTTCCTCGTCTGCCATCGAGATCAAATAATGTATGCGCATAATTATGTTTTCGAGAAACTTTTTCAGCTATACAAGACGGTTTCATGTGTCTTCGATCGTTTGATTGTTTGTGAATTTTAAGGTCTAAAAATGGAGTAATTTGTAGGGAAAATCTGCACTTTTCGCGCATCAAGGTCCAAAAAGCTGTCTTTTTCCACGTCAGATGAAACCAATTAGAAATAGACGGAAATGAAGGGAAAAAAGAAGGGAAAAGGGCGTCCCTGAGCAATCTACTGGTATAATTGAGGGGTTTCTTGTTCAATAGAAGTGTTTGGTCTTACCGATTCGTTCTTCATATCACACATTTTTCATACTGCTTAGGCTCTACGCTTCTTTATGCTCTGAATATTCTTCGGAAGACAAAACTCGATCTGTGGGGAAAATGCAGTGAAGGGGTCAACGCGTTCCCTTTCTTCCTTTGCCATGGAGCTTCTAGGCACGCTGCTACATATAATACACCAGTTGGCGGGCGCACACTACTGTGCGCGAAACACCATGTGCGTCAGTAGGTCGGCCTGTATTGCTCTTTTTCTTGAGAACAGAGTATTTCAGTGCACACCCAGCCCACCGTGGGCGGAGCTTAAATTAGTCCATGTGTGGTCTTCACTTCTTGTCCCATGCTCTACCCATCCAAACTTGTCCCCATCTCCACAGGTCGTTTTTCATGTAACGTCCAAGCTCCGCCCACCAATTTAAATGCTACGCCCACTGTGCCCTGCATTCTTTCCTGACCTTCAGAAACTCATCCCTGACCTTGATCCATCTTCTCCCTATGTTTGGGGCACATTCGAACCCAATCAACAATTTTTGAACATTCCACGACGGCCCCGCCCATTATGGGCGGAGCTTAACTTGGTCCATGTGTGGTCTTTACTTAGTGTCCCATGCCCTACCCATACCGCATTTGTCCCCATCTCCACAGGTCGTTTTTCATGTAACGTCCAAGCTCCGCCCACCACTTTAAATGCCCCGCCCACTGTGCTCTGCATACTTTCCTGACCTTCAGAAACTCATCCCTGACCTAAATCCATCTTCTCCCTACGTTAGGAGCACGTTCGAACGTAATCAACATTTTCGGGCTGAAAGCCAAACATTCCAGTGCACGCCCCGCCCCCGTGGGCGGAGCTTAATTTGGTCCATGTGTGGTCTTTACTTCCTGTCCCATGCCCTACCCATACCACACTTGGCCCCATCTGCACAGGTCGTTTTTCATATGATACCTAATTTCGTGACAGACGGAGGGACAGACACTAAGCCTTAGCGCTTTATATATAGTAGGGATAGGGATAGTATACCGAACGCTGCTATAATACACAGTACATCCACACTTAAAGGCATACTCCACGCTCGCTATGAGTGGAGTAACCAACTGGCTCTCCATTGGTTGTCAGCGGTTGGGAGGCGGTCTCTCCACGCCCACTGCAGGCAATGGGTCGAGGAGAGACCGCCTTCGACCGCCGACAACCAATGGAGATTCTATTGGTTACTCCACCCATAGCGAGAGAGAAATATGCCTTTAACGGAGTGTGCAGTTAGTCATATGGGGAGTAGAAAAGCAACAATTGTAAGGGGATGTTAGGACAGCTTGGAAATGGATGAAGGGATGAGCTCCGCCACGACATTGATCCACACCGAGGCGGGCAGAACCACAAACAAAAACATGTTACAGCACAACAAGCAGTGTGGAACCAGCAAAAAACCTATCAATGGAATGCTGTTAATGGAAGAAAAGGTAGTGACCTCTGGAACGCACTAGTGGATGCGCACGTTTTGTTGATTACAGCTATCGATCAGTATCGATCGAAATTACTGGATTTTGTCTACAAGCTGAAACGAGTGAAATGAGTAATGTGCTATCCATTTTGTGAGAATCAGGGCAAAAGCTTGTTCAAGAATTTGAGTTTGCAGGGAAGAGAAAACGAAACACTGTCGCCGGTGCAATATATGTGTCGAAGTCTTCGACCATCACTGCATCTGGTTGAACAACTGCATCGGCAAGAAGAACTACAGGTAAGCAGAGAACCTTTGGTGGAGATGTTACAAGTTTTTCGAGTTATTAGGAAAATTATAAAGTACTGCGAAAATGGCACTTTTTAGATGACTTCACTTCACAAGTTTTTGTTTAGCTGAGTCCCAGCGAAGGTGACCACAAATGTGAGTGCTGCAAGGGGAGGGGGTGAAGCATTGTACTGAACACTTTGTCCCTGGTTTCAGAAGTGCAGAAATGAGAACGAGTTGCTCGAATTTTCAATTGATCAAATCGCTTTAACTAAAGCGACAAAAAGCGATGAGCGCCCATACTTGCAGGGGATATCCCCAAGTATTGGACCCTCAACAAACAAGCTTGACCATCCACCTCAAGTAGCCTTGATTTGAAAAAACCCAAAGAAGTGGGTGCCGAGGGACCCCTCAGGGCAGCTATGCGCAAGCGCATTTTCCACAAATCCTATTCCAGTAATAGAAGCAGTTGAAGGCTGAAGCCATTAATCGTCTATCATATTCACCAGATCTAGCGCTAACTATGCCCCACTTTTCCAAACATCTGGACAGCTTCTTCAGCAGCAGTGTGTTCGGAAATAATGATGGTTTGAAGTCGACTTTTTTTGTTTTCGCGCTCTATGAATCATCAGTCCTTCTTCAAAATAAGATATGCAAATATCCATAATACTTCCAAAAGTGTAGCGAATCAAATGATGTCATTCTGTGAGAAAAGATGCAGTCTGAGCCGAGTTATGATCTCCCGAAGTTGAAATTGCGAAACCGGCTATGAGAAATCTAATTTTACTGTTGCATTGGGAGTAACTGCTGCTGGATCGAAATTTGAAACAATGCTATTTTTTAGAAATTTTCTAAAGAATTTTAAGAATTTTTAAGATTTTTTTACCGGTAAATCAAACAGCTCTTATCTATGGGACTTCAGGATTTATTCCCCTAGTTTAGTTCCGTCTCTCATTTTTTGTCAGTCCACAAAGACGCCTACTCTGGACGCGATGGAAATTACTGCTGGTGTAACGAAAAATATTTCTTGCTTTATTTAAGACGTTGGTTTATCAAACTCACAACCTCTCTAGTTCTGCGACTTCAATTTCACGTTCCATCTATCTTCCCCATCGTCCCTTTGACAAATAGAGGGAGTGCAGTACATCAATCACTCGACCCCATGAAGTATGCACTATTTGACAACCTTACTAGGTTACTTACCTTCCACATTCATTTGGTCGAAACCAGGCTCATATGGTACGATAGAACTGATTACTTAATTTTTTTTCTGCTCGCAGGAGCCGATGTGCAAAGCATATACACGCACGCACCCAGACGTCTTCACATTTTCGAAGTAATTATTGTTTAAGATTTTCAGACCTCCTAGATGCAATTTTTATGAACACTTATGTGTTAGCAACAATATTGTTTTTCCTCTTTATCACTTTGCGACTCCCACTCCTCCTACGCACTACTTCAGCTTTGCTTTATTTTCTAGCTACCTATCTTTTCTATCTGCCACCCTCCATTTTGCTATCGAAGAAGTCGACCTTCCATCTCACACTCAGAGCACTCCCAGGTGTCGGGGAAAATAATCATTTCGGTATGACTTCCCCCCCCCCCCCTCTACGACGACCAAATGCGACCTTTTTTTGACCTCCACAAGATCAGTAACTATGCCGGACTACATAGTTGCAATATGTTTTATTGCTATATATTGTTTTCGGACGCAAAAACATATTCATTTTACATTTCGTCACACAGATTTGCGGTGCAGTACCCTTTGCTTCTCATCTGCTTATTGAGAATTAGATTCCAGTGCTTATAGTTGACCTTTGAAGGTACGACCATCACCCTCCTATCCGGTCAAATACGACCCCCCTGTCGGGGATCGGGATACCCTGCTCACACTTCTACGTTCTTCTTTCATTGTGCTTTCCAACTTTGGCTTCCATTTTTGATTCCCACTTGTCGCGCTGGTAATGCAGTCATCGCAGAGAATGTCGGAGAAAAGTGACAAAGCAGCTGGTGAGCGTGGGCGACTGTTAGCGCCAATTCCACTATGTCTGATGTGTTTTTCCCAGACTCTACTTTTGTACATAATAACAGAGCATCTATAACCCGAAACGACAGGTTTCTTTGCCAAAGATACAAGCGCTTGACAACACAAGCCAGCCATGCGTCCAGTACTCTCGTGTTCTGCTCACCACTTGGTTGTGTCTACAAACGAAAATGGAGGAAATCTTGTGATCGAAATAGGCATAGTCATGAAGCTGCTAACACTCGCGAACAAGCCCAAAGTCAAATTTCACCTGTCGGTAGTCAGATAAATTGGCTTCAAGACTACTAGTGGGAATATTAGGCTTTTAAGCCCCATTTTACTCGCGAAATGTTACTTGTAAGAACGGAGAGCTCCCTTTGCCTAATTTTATGTAATCAAATGTAACCATTTGATTGCAGAAGAACCACTAAATGTGCATAGGTTTACTGTCGCTATACGTGCCACTCCATGAATCTCCTTCACCGGGGGACTATCTCGCTGAAGGATCTCGAACCGTTAGCTGGCAAGGCTACGTGGCACGACCCCAGGTGGGGAAAGGGGACTAATTGCGGAACAAAGACTACCATTTGCTTGCTCTGGATTCGCGGAAGTTCTTCTCTGTTCCTCATGAGTCATGCCCTATGAATCCATGCAGACCCTGCTTGCATACGTGTGGGGGCGTTCTGTACGGTGCAGTTCGTATCCTGCACTCGGTCCAGGCAAAAGTTGCATTCTGACAACTGGAAGGCACATGGGAGGGAGTTCGGAGTCGGCTCCAATGAGTAAGCCCCAAGTCTTTTTCGGGATAGCCTGGTTAACTACCCGGCTTATACAACTCCTATACGACGGAGTCTGGCAGGCTACTCATGGGTATCCATCTTGCCGAAGGCACCAGTAAGGATAGGCGTCATTTCCCTTACCCTGAATGAGCGCCCAATACCGCAGTGGGTACCATCGTTGCGGTATTGGGGGCTCATTCAGAGTGAGAGAAATGAGGGCGGTCCTTACGCTGTTTTCTGAGAGTTGGACACCCATGAGTAGCCAAGGAGCATGTTATTGCCTTGAAATGGTTGGAATGCTGCAACCATCTCAGGGCAATAACATGCTGCCTAAATCGAGAATGAGTTAGACCACAATCTGCGCTTTCAAGACACGAACCATTCTATCGGAAGGAAGTATCGAAGATATGATGTGCAAGTCAAGCAGATCAAGTACGACGTCATCGGACTAACGAGATGAGAAGACATCACACGCTACACGTCATTTACTAAACTGAAGAAGAACTGCTATTATTGGTTCGCACAAAAATCTG
This sequence comes from Trichostrongylus colubriformis, assembly GCA_963978905.1. NCBI lineage: Eukaryota > Metazoa > Nematoda > Chromadorea > Rhabditida > Trichostrongylidae > Trichostrongylus > Trichostrongylus colubriformis. Next base: position 25,389,914 of record OZ022260.1, read on the forward strand.
GCAACCCGAGTCGGGCATTCGCAACTGGAAAAATGCGATCCAATTGCAGTCTTGGCTACTTTCCCCATGCACCACCGTCAAGCTACGGTTAGGACGAGCTCGAGTCAATTTTATGTGGATTTGTGGGTATTTCATAAGGAGGACCATAGCTTTTTCAAGGTCATTGCTGCAATTTTTACGCTAAGATCGGCCCAATAAGAGCGAACAACGAACTCCACATTGGGACTCACGGAACGGAACGGAATGAGCAGGGTGAAAGGCTGTGTGAGTTCCTTATGTCGATGAACTTCCTAAGATAGGATAACCTAAAGTATTCCAATGTATACCACAACGAGATCGATAACATCATCTACAATCGAAAGTTTCGCGTGACCGACGTCACTGTTGCTCCGAATTCCTATACAGTATCAGACCATCTACTCTAGGGCAAGATTCTTTTCGATGCGTAGAGTGAAAGTCGCGAAATACAGGGTTCCCGCAGGTGTGTGGGAGGATTCCGTTATTATCAAATGCATCGACGACGAGTACAACCGGCTCCTTGGACATCTTCACGATAGTGCCAGAGGAGCAGAAAGTGAGAAAGTCTTCAAGAGGAACTCCCGAGCTGATACGCTAATGTGGAGCAGCACAAGCTGCAGGTGATTACCTATTGACGTCCGAGCTCGCAAAGTAGTGCTGAGCGGCAACATGTAAAAGGATCACAAGAGGAAGAGCAGCAGAGGCTGGGGGAAGCATCCACAATGCCTGCTGGAGTTTTGCCCGTTTCAGAACCATGACCTCTCTCCGACGTCCGAACGGTACAGTCACTGCTTCGCGAAGAGGAGTGGAGACAGCAATCTACGACCCCACTTGGATCTTTTCAATAGCCATGTCCACCGGCTTAGGAGCAATCTGAAACAGGATGGATATGTCGTTCCATAAGTCTCCCCTTGCGAAATCCTACAGCCATATCGCCGGTGAAGAATGGTACAGCACCCGGACCTGACAGGATCAGAGCGAAACATTTATCTAGCCCGTCTCTTCACGTGCTAGCTGTCGGAATGCAGGGTATCCACTTCGTGGGAAACTAGCAAGGCTGTGTTGCTGTATAAGAAGGGAGATCCACATGACACTGGCAATTGTCATCCAATCTGACTGCTGTCTGTAGTCTACATGCTCCTCACTCGGGTCATCCTGAATAGAATTGGCAGAACTTTAGATGAGGGGCAGCCATGCTAGCAAGCAGGGTTTCGCAAAAGGTGCAATTGATCACATTCACACGGTCATAGGGGCCGCTGGAGTATCGCTATTGAACAAGATGCCGTCATGCCTTTCACTCAATAAATTTAGGGGGCCTTCAACTCCATTCGAACGGAAGCTGTTATCGAAGTCCTGGAAGCCATGTCGTGTCTTAGTATGAGAAATACTAAAATACGCAATAAAAAGGCCCGCGGTACCGTCGCCATGCGGTTTTCTGTCTTCACGGATCAGAGACAACCAGGTCATTTATTCCAATCTCAAATTTGGGTAATCAACTAGACCACTAACCATGCAAAAAATATGACGACGAAAATCGATCGCTGCAAATCAGACTTGATCCCAACGACTTAGATGCTGAGATAGAAACCCAAAAGCAACAGAAAAGGAGAGGGAATTCTATGAGCCGCATTCATCAGCTGATGTAAATTTTTATATGCATACAGAGAAGACAGCAGGTCGCAGAGGGTACTTTTCTCAAACGCTGCTTGGCATTTCTTTCTCATTTCGCACGTCGCGTTTCGCAAGAATTTCTGCATACAAAGGAAAAGCATAGCGCTATAAATCGTGAGTCCATAGCAACGTCACGACCAGAACTTCTCCAGTCTACAAGGAGATCAACATGGATGTGGAGAAGTAGGTTCGATTAGGCGACCACCGCTTTTGAGAATGGCATGCGTCAACTAGAATGAAAATGAATGCCGATGGCCGGCATCTACAACAATGTGCTCGAAACAGCGACAATCTAGCAAGCAAAGCGAATGCCAGATGATTCTGGCTGCGGGTGCGCAAAAGCTGAATGTAAAGGAGCCGATGATTGTGGAAAGCAGATTGGTACCTGATGTTCCATTCACGCGCAACGGAACGAACATCATCGAACGTACCTAGGTCAAGAAGTTAATATGACGAACGTCCCAGCACCACAACTGAGCAGAGGGAAGCGAACGGTTCGCGGAGCCTGCAAGCCTAATGAGAGGGGTAGTGATGGAGACGAACAACATCCGTCTTTGCGCCCTTTTCTTCGATATCGCTTTCCTTCCTGCTCTTACATACGTATTACTTGAACCATGGGTTCTGAGGACTCTTCGAGTATTCCGATACACCCAAGTGCAGAGGAAGTCCGGACTACTCTAGCTTAAATTAGGGATGAATGGGACGTGCTGGCGCCTGCTCGTAACTCTCGGTAGGATGGGCACGTCAAATGACACGTACCACTACGGCTGCCCAACAAGACATTCGAATTCGCTCAGGTCAAGGTGGCCACAACCAGCCCATTTAATCAACCCAAACTTCCAGCTTTCTATTTGGTATGGATTGCGCGCTCTTCTGTTTTGAACACGCTCCAGTATTGTTCTTCCATTTATGCCCGAGTATGTCCGCATCCTACTCACTAATCTATTGTTACACGCCCAGACTTCTTTGGAATAAAGAGGCACGTACCAAGTGTGTCTTAGCAGTGGATGGATATTCATACCGTGTACCGTCTCTTCAATTAGGCTGATATTTGCAGGCCGCCTAGCTTACCATTTCAGTGAACGACCGGCTACTCTACAAATTCGTTGCAAATCGCTGATTCAATGCATGAGCGAAAAGACATCCATACCAACTGGCAAAGGACCGAACTCTCCACACATCAGATCTATATAGCTGTGGTCCGAGGAATCAACGAGCTTTTCTTTTCGTGCCTATGATGCCCTGCTGCGACGCCACTTAGTAGACCCAATGTGAGCTTGCCAAGTGAGCATTCTTCAGAATTGTGGGAAGGAGTTCTTACAACTTTGACTGACCTGAAGCGATATTTGGACATCAAGTAATTAAAGACACTTGAATTCAATCAATGCCCTCAGACTGGCAGCGTTCAATTCATAAGTCCTTACTATTTGTATATTTTTATTTATTTTACCTTCAGAAAAATTACATCCTTACTTGTTAGTTAATTTGGTCAGCTATTCAAACGCTTTCTAAGCGCATTTATTCTCGATGTTCTTTCCTACATGGCTTTTAGCTAGTCTTTTTCTTTCATCTCGTTTAGTTTAGTCTTCTTAGCTACCACTCAATTTATATACTCACTACAAGTCCTTTCTATGTTGTTTTTACCCTTTATTCATTTATTTGCTCCATTTATTATAATTCTGTATATAATTTATGAAAAATTTCACATACCGACTGAGTTTCCAGTATGTTTTTCTATTAATCCCCATGTTTTCTAATCCCCCTACTCACCGATGAACCTCCGGGATGAATAGTAAACACACTGTTTCGTAGAGAAAAAAAGAGGCAAATTGAACCGCAGACTAATTATAATAGAAGGCTTCACCGAAAACTCTTTACTTTTTGATACTTTTGATTTTTGATAGCTGCCGATTATCGCCGCAGCCCGCCGCAGATGCGAAAGTTATTATTAGGATGCTGAGTTATGGGCAAAAGCTTCGGTGTCGGACGGAACTCAAACCCGCACTTCAACCTTTGCAGGTTCGATTCCCGTCCAACACCGAAGTCTTGCCCATAATTCAGCATCCTAGTATTATCTTTACTTTTTTCTTCACTTGATTATAACGTGACACAGGTCAAGCGCAGCAACTCAGCATGGCGTGGCCTGACTCATGTGTACTTTCGCACACCCTATTCTACCGATCGGAGCTGACTACGAAAATTCAAAATACGGATAATAAGGATGCTCTCACCGTCGCATCTGCGCAGTTAAAAGTCCAGAACACTGCCTTCAAAAAGCGTTTTATGCCATGATAACGTCACATCTACCGAACTTTTCCTTTTTTTCCAGTTCAGCACATAAAATTACTCGAAAGGATTTTCTATTCGTGACGTTGCTCCATGTTCAGGCTATTTGTCATTCTTCTCATATGCATAGTCATCCTCAGCGGTGGAGCGGCGTTGCTCGGCCTTGCAGAGATACTTTTCTGGATATCAGATCCAGATGACATGGAGAAGTCTACAGGTATCGCTCGAATTCTAGAAAAACATAAAACGAAGCCAACTGAATTACAGTACATACGTGTGAATCGATGGTTCTGTGCTATGTTTCGAGATGAAACGTTTTACAGTGGGAGTTTGCCGGTAGTATTACGTCTTTTCATATGCAATATCGCTTTTCATCGAGGGAACTTTTTCTGCTACAAAGTCGCAAGTTCGTGCAGCACGTCATGTGTCATTCAAAAGAGGTTTATCTGCTTTACAAAACGCAACGTTCAGGTGTGCAAAAGCCCAATTCCTAGGGGTCTTAGAACGGAGTCGATTTTCAGGCTGGTGAAGCGGTAGGTCCAGTGAAAAAATTGTCCAAACCGGCATTTGATTAAAACACTGTACTTCGCTTCGGGGAAACCAATCAGTCAAGTGTCTCCCTCTTATCCCCGACATCTTCTAAAAGTTTCAATAATTGGTTGATCAAGAAGTAGCACTTGTCGCAAGATGCGACTTCTTCAATATCCTCATGTGAGTAGATATGTGTGTACATTCTTCGGAAAAAACTCTTTCAGAAACGGCGTTACGAAACCTGAATCTCAAAGCATAAAACCATTTGCCAATGCGCGAAATCGTCGCTTCCAAAACATAAGTCGTCATAGGAAAGAATGTGTTTAGAAAGGAGCCTTCCACCGCATTAGTCCCGTAGCCACCGGGTATAAAAGCTTAGCCAAGGCATCATTAGGAGGAGAGGGAAAGATTCATCCGTCTTCAGACTGTTCCGACTAGTATTCCTAAGGTTGATCGCCTTTGCGGCTGTATTCAATATCAGTAGCTTCACTACCGGGAATTCTCGATCGCCTCCGCTCGCGCACACGTCTCGTCTAGGCTCTGAACAACTAAGCTGGCCAACCGTCTGCCGTCTTCTGAAAGGAGAGGAGAGTGAAGTATAGTGATTGATGAATTGCCGGTTTGGTCATTTTTTGTGGGCTAGACCTACCGTTTCACCAATCTAAAAATCGACCTCTTCCAAGAACACCCGAGAATTGTACACAGCTTTTTCTTGGGCAGAAAAATCTCATCTGAATGGTACATAACATGATGCACACGCTTGTGACTTTATGAGAAATTTTTCCTTGAAAAAAGGCACTATTGGACACTACTTACAAAATGACCCAACAGTCCAGCGATTTCGCCTCGAAAACTGCGTTATGCGCAATTGCGATTTCTGGAGTATTCAAACTTTTGTTTTGATAGCCATTGTAACCACATCGCAAGCCGCTGAACGGGAAGAGGTAGGCATCTGATCCCGCTTAAAGGCAGCTTTCGGGAAAATCCTGACGAAAAGTTATAGAAGTAGTGAATATGAAAGCCGAGATGTCTAGTATCAGGAGGGTGGAGAAAAACGCATGGAAATGGCCAAAAACTCGAGAAATAGGACCTCTTCCCACCGTTGGTTCTAGGCGCGGACGACCTTTCCGTCAAGGGGCAGGTAGTCCGCATCGGTTTTCCATTGGCATTACCAAGACGTCAACATGAAGGGATGTTCGGAAATGAGACAGCATCTATTTTCATGTGATGAGCTTCAAGCTAAAAGTGAGAAAGCGCGCAGCGATACTTTCAATCTCCTCGGTCTCCTTGACCAACTATACCGTGACCAACCACTAATCACGTCGCCTGGAGGCGGGCTGTCCTTGTCCAAGGCGGCTTGTCCTGACGAGGCCGCCTCCGCCACAGCTCAAGGGGGCCCCTTCCGCGGGGGATTTCGCCATGCATAGGCCTTCCAGACCCGTAGTTTTTCACTCAATGCCTCCTTATGCGATTCCCTGTCACCCACATTATCCCGAACACTGTCTTTAAAGCGCGTAAGTGGGGGCTTGTAGCAAATGTGCAACTTCGTAGATGTAGAGTATACCTGAAGCGAAAGTTTCAGAAGCATTTGAATAATCTAGGTCAATTTTTGGTAGCGACAGTGCCATACGCACTCCAGCTCCTTTCTTTTCTACGGGTGTATCATGTGGTCTTTTGCTTTTTCCTCCTAGTGGAATTCACTGCAATCGAAGACTTCACCAAGGAGTAGGTGGGGTTTGTGAGATGGGCAAGCACACAGACTCACATCGAGTATAATTCATTAATTTCGAGACATTTGTAGGTGTGAGAACCATCACAGGTTGGTTGTGTGACTGATGGCGAGCTCAGCAACTTTGGTCATGTTCGCACTTCAAATTTGTGAGGCTTCCTCTGCTTCTGGTCGAATAACAGTTGTATTTAGACGAGTTATAGTCCTGCCTTGGTCAGTAAGCAAGTAAAGGAACAGTTCTGATGAGAATAATCCAAAAATAGTCAGCAAAAGCGAGTTCACCGCAGTACAGAGTCTCAGCGCTATTGTCCAGCTTCCCAGGCTTCACTATGTGAAAACGATACCTGCGTCGGGGAAGAAAGCATAAAGATAGCATTTCTACCAAAAGTCAAACTCGACATAAGACTTGACCTTCATAACACCCATAGGCAAGTTGACCATAGTAGCTGCGATCGTGTCTGAATGATTAATAGATATGCCATAGCAAGCGGTTTTTTTCTTCATTTCAGAGCATGCTCTTCCTATCTACGTCCCCGTTTGGGTGTTTCTTCTCTCGTCATTCGCGAGTTTTGCATCTCATTCAGCCATCACTGCCACCACGGCCCATCTGCTACATTTTCATGTGAAATTATGTGGGTTTCGAAATTTTTCGAGTCGTAATTCTTGGCGTTCACACGGAAACGGCTCGCAAAGGCATTTGCGAGAGAGCGTCAGAGCGGGTGAATCAATTTGAGCACAACAAGTGCGTTTTCATCGTATGTCTGACAGCCGAATTCCATCGGAATGACTGACCCAACAGTTCCTCCTATAACGTACGAAACCTCTAAGACACAAACATAACTAGCTGACTTTTGAAACAGTGCTTAACAGAGCATGAAACAAGATGTCCTTAAACAGTACAATACTTCTTCATACCCTTGGTGAGGAGCGACCACTGCAACTTTATTATGCACTCCTGAGCGTGCTATCGAAATAGTTTTTCTGCCAACCGTTCCGGGGAATTCGAGAACGAAGATTAAGGGGAATGGAAATTCAAAGGTAACTATAGATAGGCATCGTTCCTTGCAAGGACCTCCCAAAGCGAAAGCAATTCTTATATGCGGTGTTCAACGGGTTTGGTGATAATCCATACTGTTTCGAACGCTTAGTGGTCAAAGCGAAGTGATCACAATCAGTGGTCGAAAAAACATGCGAGCTTGAGACATTTTCACACAGAAAATTGACCGAGTATGTGGAAAATAAAAACAAAAGTCATAAAGGGTGTGGCAAAAGTGTTGACCGCTTCAGAAATTTTCATCATATCGGAAAGAAAAAAGGTATCAATAACAACAACTTTTCTAGTATATGAGATCAACAAATATTCTCAGCAAACATCTTATACAAGTCCCAGAATTCGAACCGACTTTGGTTTGGATCCAATGTCCAAAATGGAGAAGAAAATGGCTTCTGCCGTATCGACGGGCAAATCGTCCCTACTCTCATATCATAAGACTTTTCTTGGAAGCAGTAAATGGATTGTGACGGTGTTGCTCTCTAAAATAGCGTTAACTGAATAGTCGAGTGCATTGAGATTCGATGAGCAGGATGGAAGCTGCTCGAAGACGATGCGACGAAGCTCTGAAATTTCGCAAATTTAACGACATCAGGTTCAAAACCAATCGGTAGAAGTAAATCAACGATATCATCAGTGTGCACCAACATTTCTGAGTATTTCTTTTCGCAGCCAATGGAACGACTTCAGCGTAACGCAGCCCTGGCAGATGAGGCGTGATCAGTGGCCTCAGATCACCTCGATCACTTCCGAAGGGTACTATGACAAAAGCTCAGGGCGATTCAAACGCGATTCCCTGCGTCCGACGACTTGTATTTCTCCTGGTGGTCTTGGTGTTTGTCCCAGAGACGATCACGTAAAATTCCAGGAGCACAATGTAAATTCTGTTGATCAGCTATACTTCGAGCGAAATTCATGTTAATACCCTCCCTTTTATTGGTATGGTGAGGCTTTGTCAACGGTCAATACTTTTGCTGCAGCCTATGAATGAGCAGGATGCTAGTTCCTGTTCACAGGAGCGCCATCTCAAATCATTTCAGTCAGACAACTTTAAACTCACATCTTTATTCAAGTAGCAAAGTTTATCATATCCGTGATAGGACAATTTTTCCGTCTCCTGGGTTGAGGAAAAAATGCTTGGATTTTCAGGGAAGAAGGGTGTTACGACTTATCGCTTCATAATGGACCAGAGAAATAAGAAGGTTGGTGACGTAATCATTTATCTGAATATTTCAATCGGCCTAGACTCCCACGGAATTCCATTACTTCAGAGCGAAAGGGAAACAATTTCTGCTCAACATGAAGGAAGTATCCAGCATGTACTAAGGAAGGAAGAGCCTTCAACAATACTTGCAGGTAAGTGAATGAGACGCACCGTAAGCATGAGCTCTACAGAAGTTTTTTTTTGGAATCATCGAACTTTCATAGTCTCCTCACAAACAATTCAGTCTCAATCAGAGATTAGTGCAGAAGAAATCAGAGTTGATCCTACCCTCTGCTGTTATTGCCCTGACAAGCGTAACTTCGCGTTCAAGCGCTTGCCGTTAAGTTCCTAATTGGAATGTGTGTGTTCCACGTCCATTAGGAATTGGATGGAATTCGGAACTGGTCCCACAGGCCAACCGGTAAAAGAATTAAAGTTTTTTTGAGGTAGTCTAGCACGAGTCACTTAATTGATGCGCTTTATTGACCTCTTGGCAATCATGTTGAGGCTCCACCCCTAAGAACACCCATGTCTGAGCGGCACTACAATCCCATTTCTTCGGGTGACGGTTGGGACACACGAATCTAGGCCGTGACCCTGTGACAGCCTGTGGCCTTTGCCCGGTGAAATGAATAATTCAGACAATTTGACTATACAACGGAACAGACTTGCAAGGAGGACACGATTTAATGAACAAATTGTCTGAATTATTTAAGGCTTAGGTCAAAGGCCACAGGCTGTTACAGGGTCACGGCCTAGATTCGTGTGTCCCAACCCACACCACATTTCTTCACTCTCATCCATGTGTGGGACCATCACAATAATGCCATATGTCTCCTTTCAGATTCGTTAACGCCGAAGAAGATCGCCGACTTCCAGCAACGGCCACCTTCTCGAATGCAAACGGAGGACAGGGTATTGAGAAGGCAAATTTTGAAAACATTCCTAATCATTGCGACTCCGATAGGTCTTTCCTCTGGGATATTATTTCTCATCTCAACTCTTCCATTTCGGCGTGCAATGCACATCCAGATCGAACATCCCGTGAAGAGCACGGTCCTATGATGTGATAGGTCAATCAAATGAAGGTGGACGATAGCCTCGCGTGCAGCCATGGCGGCGTTCTCACAGAAAGACGGAAAAGCGACACCCAAATCCGCGTCGAGTTCGCATAGACATTCATAGACATTTTACTTTGCTTTGCCCAATCTGCACTCTGGAGCGATCGCCTCTACGAGCGGTCCGAACTTTGACAAGAAGAGTTATCAAGCAATACGGAGATCGGTGACCTCGGTGCAAATTCATGTTTGCTTCAAGCTATTCTCTTATTCTCTTAAGGTGGTAAGGTCTCTTAAGGTATTCTCCTTCATCCAACTTTTTTGTTTCTCTAGACGACACATGTGGTGTTCAATCAATAGCCATATAATCATTTCAAACTTTTTTCAGGATCCCGCTAAGGTCAACGTTCTCCCTGGAGTCTCTCCGACTGCACAAATCAAACCTAATAGAGCCACAATTCTCTCCGAGGACAAATAGCGAATCTTAGTACTGCTGTAGGATATGCCACTTTTTCTGCAATGGTCTCCTCTCTCGAACTGCTCAGATGTTTTGTGTCTTTTCTCCGTTCGATGTGCTTTCAATAAAGGCTGTTGTTCGTACTCGACCACAGCTCACGCCGCCTTTTGTACTGTTCGACGGCGATTCATTCACTTTCCTCCTGGATTCATAACCGGCACCACTCGCAGCTCTTTGCAACACACACAGCGAATCAAATCGATTCCACTCTTGCTTTGCTGCCTTGCACTAACTCTCATTTGTCACCCTCAATTAGTAATTGTCTAGGAAGTTCTGGTTTTTCTGAATCTCAGGAAGCCCTCCGATATCCCTTCCACCTCTACCGCCAACACCTTTTCATTATTCGGTTATTCAAGGCTAATAGAAGTTATACCTCCGCCTCTGGTATAAATATAACTTTGAATTACGTCACCTGACAATGCAAAGACATTGATGGAAGCTTCGCTCGGTGTACGTTATAGTAGGAGCGGTGTGTGTGTGTGTGTGTGTGAGATGTATATTAGTTCCTTGTTGTTCGTATAGTACGAGTACCAAGTGCTGCCAGCACAGTTTTTCATAGTACCTAATATGATTCTAACTCAAGAGACAGTATATCCTTCCCATGGTTTCACAAGCCGACAAACTACAACACACCGTGAACAGGGACCTAGTTGCACTTCAGAAACGCCCAGAAATGTAGAATCAGACGATATCGAGGAAGTCATAAGAGCAGAGCGTTGCCCGTTATCCTACTCGTATAGCTGAAATAAGGTGGGAAATGGTACTACTTTTCATGGATAATGTGTTAGAAGATCGGCGGAAAATTGTGCCACTCCACTGTCGCGAAGATGGAAAGACTCAGGATGTTTGACCTTTAAAATTATGAAACTTCAATATGAAACTTATAAAAACGAACAGATGGAATTTGTGAAAGCAACTCATCTGCTGTGTAATGCCGATTTAAGGACTGTATTGCATGTGAAGAGGAGAACACCCCACTCGAATATTACAGCAGTAAGTGAAGAAGCAATGAGAGCATAGATGAGTTTGTGACCTAAAAATGTCATGCCTTGTAACCTACGCGAAGTGTAAAGCCGCAGGTTTTACTGAGTCCCACATAGATTAGAACAACAACTTTTCTTGCCAATGATATGGTGAAATGTGGGGCTGTGCAGAGAATGTATGGGAGAAGGCCAATGATGACACTGAAACATCGAAATTCACACACCCTTGAATGTGTAGTATGATTAGTTTTACCTGTGTACACCGTGTGCCAAAAGTCATGCTGAGTATATAGCAGGGCATATACAAAAGTAAAACATTTTACCCACTGATCTATGAGTGACTTTAACAAGATCTAGCAACTCTGACTACTCGAGCCTTGCTTTTGATATTTGGTCTCTTATTTCGACACCAGCTCCCAATCTTTTTTGGTCGGCAGGTGTACCTTTGTGCATCTGCTATGATGTGTGCTGCTTGACATACTATGGAACTGCAGCCCCTTTTGTCAAGTATTTCTGGGTCCTCATGAGTCCTCATTATCGCTAACACTTTAGTATAACAGGGCGGTGGGTGGATCAACCGCTCCAGGAACGCCGAAAATTGAATGATCCCTTCCGGATTCCTTCACGAGAAGAGATCCCGTACTCTCCACCCGTTTACAAGGTAATGGGCCTTGTCGATTGATAACTCAAAATAATACTTCCTGAATCCACCAACGCGGGTAGTGCTTGAGGTTGACACTCCTCTCCGATTGCGACCGCCATAAATCCTCACCCCTGCAGTCTGTATAGAAATTTATGAGCAAACCATGCATGGTTTTCATTGAGGAAAGATTTAAGTGCTCTGCCACTTCGTCATTAACACTTCAGTTCACTAGGCTGTGAAATTCGCAAGAGGAAGCGAATAGGACATGGGATACGGTGACATACTGCATATGAAGAGCTGAAATGGAGTTTATCGAGATCATTTAGCCAGTATGCGCAATTGTGGTCCACGAATTGATATTTATGCCCAGCACAGTGACCAAACCCCTTCGCAATCATGAGATGATTATGCCATTTTCCACTTACTGGTGACGAACCTATCATCTTACTTGTATTATGCTTATTATCGGCTTAGGGTTTCTTTGAGGTGTATGCCCTTGTATGAGTCAGTATCTCGAAAAATTCCTTGCGCGAGTAGCAGCACTGGTGAAGTCCTGAATCTTCTTCTTACTCTACCTAGCGTTAGTTCCGCGCCGTTGCAGGGTCCGCTGTTCTTGTCAGACGTCGCCACTTCCTCCTATCCAAGGCTTGATGACGTCCCTCCATCTCTTTTTTGGGGCTCCACGTGGTCGCTTCCCTTGCGCTTCGAACTCCAGTTTTTTCCCTATGGGATGGTCCTCTGATTTCTTATGCACGCGTCCATACTATCGCGGCAGTTTCTCTCTCAACTAACTTCTACCTTTTCGATGGTCTCCCCGTGACAGTCCGTTATCGGTTCTAGGCAATTTTCGGAACTTATGAACTTGCTCCTATTGACATTCAGTCAGAGCCAGCCTGTCCTGCCACTGCTGAACTTGCTGTTCTTCTCCGCTTCCCGCGTCCGCATACATGATGGCCTTCAGTGATCTTTCCATAAGATCTTTCACCGTCACATCCAGAGTGAGCACAAAGAGGAACGGGCTCAGAGGCAATCCCTGATGCACCCCTACCGTAATATCCATTTCATCGACAGCCCGTGAGGAATACGTACAGCTGCCTTAGCTATATCGTACATATCCCTTATGAGGGCGATCAGCCGTTCCGGTACGTGGAGTTTCAGCAAGGCATCTTAGAGCACCGGCGTGGGGAAACAGTCGAAAGCCTCCTCGAGATCAAGGAATGCTAGGTAGCATGGTCGCCGCTTCTCTCCGTATCACCTGCCTCGCGATGAAGATAGCGTCATTGTAGATTTCTCATGAGTGAACCGGAACTGTTCCTGGAGATAGGCATGAGCTCCCCCAGCCTAAAATCCATAAGCCTCTTGTACGGCTTCTTGGTATGCTCTGTCAACTTGATCCCCCGGTAGTTGAAACAGTCCATTGCGTCACCCTTCTATTTGAAGATGGGGACGATCGTACTAGTCCTCCTCCCAGCTGGGATCCTTCCTTTAGTGGTTACGGTGTTGAGGAATCGAATGAGCCACTCTATCCCATAATCACCCAATGCCTTCCATGCATCTATAGGCACTCCATCTGGATCCACGGGTGAAGTCCTGGACATTGTTCGAAATTGATAGCGACTAATAATGGCTTACAAGAAGTGTCAAAAGGGCGGAATCACCAAGGCAGTTAGGGTTTGCAGCGTTGGTTTAAAACGTAGACATTACCAACGGGTGTGATAAAGGCTTGCGAGGAACATAGGAAGGCAAGTGTCATCGTGTAAGGAAAAATCCGATTCGGCATTCGCGTTAAAACTAGAGCGCTGACAGTCATTGTTATAAGGGTATAGAGGTGATACTGATGGTGGGCATCAAAACTTATAACGGTTGATAGAGATAATAATTCCAATAAAATTGTGTCAGAAACGCGACACACTATTCACTACTACTTCTACGACAGTCCAACCACCAGATGTTCGTATGTGATTCGTTTGGGTTTTGATATCAGTTGTCACGAAAAGTTTCGACGGCTACTATCTAACGGTCTTTCAAGTAGTGAAAGCTTTCCAGAGAACTGTGATCAGAAGTGTGATCGGGAGCGGTCAACAACTTATCCATCAACCACCAGTGAAAACCTGAGTACAAGGTATAAAAATTTGTAATCCGGTATCAGGAGCCACAAAACTTTTCGACTGGTAAGCTGTTTGAGCTCTCGAAAAGTGGCATATGAGTATACACTGCGGTGCATAATAATAAAGCCACTCATAAATTGTTTCAAAACTATCATAGCAAGATGTTTCTTGGAAACTTCTCAGGTATAGATTGTAGCAAATTTGATCGCGCATTCACACATTAATACCAAACTTGAGCTCGAAATAACAGAACAGATTCATCTTCATTTTTCCAAAAAATGTCGCTTTTGTGGTGGTGCAAAATGATAAAGCCAGTGGGGAATTTCAACAAGTCGTAAACAACGAAAGGGCAATACGCTACTCTAGTAATCTGTTGGCCTTCCTTCTCTCCGAATAACCTGAAAAATCCGATTTTCTAGACTCATGTAAAGATCATTAATGAGATCTTGGTCCACTTGGTGCCACGCGTGGATTATAGCCCCTTTGAGCTCCTTAACTCCTTGGAATTCCCTGTTATCTGCGTAAATCCGTCGCACCATGAAGCCCCATACATTTTCCATCGGATTAAGGTCTGGGCTATTTGCCGGCCAGGGCAGCAGCCTTATTCGATGACGGCTGAACCATGCACTTGTGCTCTGGCTGACGTGGATTGGTGCGTTATCTTGCCCAAAAACAAGATTTCGGCTCCGATTTTGACACTGGAAGAAAGAAGAGCACTGCGCGTGACCACTTGATAAACGGCAAGACTCACCTTTCTAGGAACGAACCAAAACTTCAGACGTTTCTTCAATGCGGCCCATACCATTACGACCCCTTCTTTGAAATCTCTTGAGAATCGAAGCATGTGCTTTCTCAAAATGTCGTTTGCCATCTGATTCGTCGCAGTTGATTTTTCTATATTAGAAAAAACAATCTGGAAAGGAAAAACATCATAAGAAAGCAAGAGAGACTTTACGACCTAATACCCTACCTTACTCCAGTCCACTCGGCTGCATGTTTTGGCGAACTGCACTCGATTTTTGCGGTGTTCTCGTGTCATGAATAGTGCTTTCCTCATTTTTTGTCGCGAGATAAGTTTGCACTTTTTTTAGAACCCGCAAAACAGTTATTGTGGAGACGTTTAGCTCCAAAGAAGACCTGATACCCGAGCTCGACTTGGTAGAATTCGATGCTTTTCCGAGAATACGGCGCTTATCCTTCTCGTAAAGTGGAGGAGGTCGCCCAGAACTCTTCTTAGTTCCATATGTTGCAGGATCCTTGAGGAAGTTGTCGACGACTGTGTGGCTGCGGTCCACTTCTTGCGCAATATGACGATTTGACAATCCCAGCGCTTTTTTTGCGACAACTTGGCCTTTTTCAGAATTAAATAAGGGTTTTCTTTTTCCCATTACCTGAAAAAGAAAGACATTACAGCAGCAAAACGTTTCAACAAATAAAGATGAGAAGCGACGGAAAAACTTAGGGTGGCTTTATCATTTTGCACCATCGCAAAAGCTGCATTTTTTGAAAAATTAAGATAAAATTTTTCCTTGATTTTGGTCTGGAACTTAGTTTCGATGTACGAATGCGCGATCAAATTTGCTACAATCTATACCTGAGAAGTTTCCAAGAAACATCTTACTATGATAGTTTTAAACAATTTATGAGTGGCTTTATCATTATGCACCGCAGTGTAGATGTACCCGCTGTAGAACTATGAGATGTGAGCTTCGTCGAGACAGGTTAGCTAGCATCGAAAGCTAGCCATGACATAATTTCACGATAGCATAACTGGTTTTATTATATGATACGAACTAATTAGTTGCTGTAACACTCAGTAGACCTCTCGAGCCGTCGCTTCCTCAGCATTACATACAGTAGCGCTCAAAAGTCTTCGGCGAAATGATCTTTCACTTGGGGTTTTTCACTTATAACTTTTTTGCAACTGCACCGATCTAAGAGAAATTTTATTATGTTGTACTTGGAGACACTGCATACTTAATATACTATTTTGGCGCTCAGCGGTATAGGTTACGCGGTTATATGAAACTTTTTGTTTTTGGAGTGCCATCGCTATGCCGTCCCGCTGTGCCGCTGTCATCAAAAGTCGTGGTCTTTCTACAATATATTAATGTTCTCTGAGGCTTGCTCGTTTTGTTTTTGTAAAAAAACCCGTTCCCCTTGACCACGCCTTTTACTTTCTTTTGGGTGGTCTTGTAGTAAATTCTTGTAAAAAACCATGAAAAGTGTCAAGCGGCACTCAAGTAGAGGGAAATGTTGGCAATAGGTTCAGGCATCACATATTGAAATTCTGTCAAATGGGGTAGGAAGATCATTTACCCAAATTGAAGAACTCTTTGTTTCTATATGATACGAGCCTATAGTATGATTGTGATGATATTCTTCCACAACACTACAGAACATACAAAGCTCCTACTTCGCTGAGGGAGTGCTCAGTTCACAGTCCTTAGCGCAAGGAATGAGATGTGAGAGTGGAGAGCAGGATCTCGCAGATTTTCGAAGTAAACGTCCACGGGAAAATCAATTTCTGTTGCCCATATATTTGTGTTGTATTTGCCTGATGTGGGCTGCATGCAAAGTTTTACGCGAAAAATCTGAATCCGGCCAAGATACAGCACCACAGAGTACCGGCCTGGCGGGCGGGGCCTCCGAGCAATTGTCCACCCCGTCGTCCGCCGCGATCGGAGGCGCATTGTATGAACTGAAAGCTATGTAAACATTCCCATTTCCGTTCCGAAGAGCGGCGGACGACGAGACGGGGCTTTCACTCGGGGGCCCCGCCCACATGGCCGAGAGCTTGGGAAGCTAATTCTCACTTTTTCGCGTGAAATTGTATGCGGCCCTTATTAGGCAGACACAACTTAAATATATTGGTAACAAGAACCTTTTTTCCGTGCACGATTGAGCACGAGGCGTGGACGATCCGTCGCTTTCCTCAGGCTCAGTTATTTGATAAGAGACGAGCGAGAAGATTGGATGTTGTTAGGTCTAAGAGCTACTATAAGCAGCCATTCACACCCCAATAAGCCAATCAAGCCCATCACCCATTATTTTTGTTGATGACTATTATAGGTTTTTCACTATCGAGAGGTATCGGCACTCAGTACAGAGTTCATGACTGCTTCCAGGGGTACTGTACGGCGGAACCAATGGGGAATATCTCTTTAAAAAATGAAATAAAAGGGTGGAATGACCCATAGTTGAGAGCCAGCAGAGCCTTAAAACCATCTCTTCCGTCACGGAACCAGTAGACATGTTGACGAAACCACAATGTTGTCAGGTGTCAGCTCCTCCAGCCCATCATTCCTCAAGGACTCGTCATCATGCGCCGGTAGCCAATCAGGCGGTGCCACCTCGATCTGAGAGCCGGCCTGCGGGTACTTAAGCTGCTGCCATCCAGCAGTGGCAGTCATTCCCGGCAGTCACCACCTCACCTCCTCACCTTCCCTTTCTTCCCTCTTATGTAATCCTATTAGTAATAAATATATATAGCCCATGTGTGTTGTACCTCATCGCATACCCCACCGCTACACCTACCCCCTTCAGTAATAGACGTCATGAACCTATTATCTGATAATGTAATCCCTCACCAACAGCCGCTCACTCGCACTCAGAATCTCCCCTGTTTCATAATGGCGTCCGAATGTCGCAATACTGCCATCAGCACTTTAGCAAAAAGAGAAATGAAGATTTCTGGTAAAAGAGAGAGGTGAAGGATCTTGGGAGATTAGACTGGTGGCTTGACAACACTCAGTTGATAAATCCGGATGGCAGCATGAGGGACGTTGCGATGAATGGGAGTACTCTGTACTATACTCTTCGTAGTTCTCAAGAAATCCCCCTTTAAGTAGCAGGAGATCAGTTGTAAGGTGAAACTTCAGAGGCACATTGCACGATGTTGTTCGTGAGTCATCATCACACTCTGCGATGAATCTGACCCCTGATGAACACAAGATGAAAATAAAAACAAATGGAGTCTTCGAAAATCCCAAAAAGAAAGCATTCCCTACTTTTGAGATGGTACGAGATTAGGTGCGAGGGCAGATAGAGTTGGTAGCAGTCGTATGCTTCTTCCTGTCTATACTGCCTACATGCTTCCCCTGTTTTTACGCCCTTTAAAATTAAAATTCCTGCGTTTCTTATCCTATGGCACCCTTGGCATGCCTTCCTTGCCAATGCCGCGATGCAAATGGTTATGCGGGTGAATGTGCTCAGCTTGGGACCAACCAGCACAATTAGCGGGATCATCAGCTTCATGAAGTTCACACGGCTAATCAGATAATACGTATGCGTCTTCCGGTTGCTATGAAGTGCAACAGCAAAGAGAAGACGGAGTGATATGGTTGAGAGCGAGAAATGAGACCTACATTTCCCACTGACTTCTGTAATGTTTCCTAGCATCTTGCACCACTGAAAATCGATCTGATCTATGTACGTGATGTCTGGCGGTCATGCATATCAGGTGGCACGGTGTTAAAAGAAGTTCGGTCACGTTTAATCCGTTCCCCAGCATCGTGTGTAGTGAAGAGGCTAAGCAGCGCCGTTCATCACAAATCGATTAATTACAGTACTCCCTCCAGCATCCATTTTTCTTCACTTCTCGAGTATCAACTCCTTCAGACGACTTCGTCAGAGCTGTCATTGACTTGAATCGCAGTAGGAAAAAGTAAGCAAAGAAATGGCATACCCACTCCCTTATTATGCTGCAGGTATGATCATGCACGTATGTACTGTTACATTCACTTATGCGATCTTCTCCAATTGGGATCTCGGAGCTCAGCTCCAAAACCCGATAGGCATGTATTTGGAACCGACACTGTATCGAACTTCGATGTTCTTCCTAACAAATTGTGGGGCTGGGCGAGGCTTCAATTACCACTGTCAACTCTAGCATGACAGTCAACCGGCATACTTTCTTCATAATGCGGCATCGTCAAGCCCTCATTCTGCCAGTGATTGTTTGCAGTCCGACTCCTTTGAAGGCGTATCCACAAGGACTTCTCGCCGATCTTGTGCTTACAAAATTTTCTTCAACGAACAAATGCAATGGGACGAGAAATTAGCAAACCACTCAAGAACAGCAAGAAAAACTATCCATGTCGCATCCCTTCATTTTTTTACACTCCGTCCTTTCCGAATACTGCATCCTCTCTATTCCCAGAAAAACCCGTTACTTCGCGTCGAGAGCAGGCAAAGGTCACTAGATTCGGCTGCATAAAGGACAATATGGTGAAGCAGAACTAAGCTACAAAGAATGGTACATGGGAAAGCAAAGAAGAACGTATGACCTGATGTGAGCTGCAACTAACAGCAGGTCCTGTCCACAGTGGACGGGGGAAGCCTGAAAGGTTTGATGCTCAACTCGGAGAACCTAGCAATTATTTCCAAGCATCAGCCTTGCAGAATGAGTTAATGTTAGTTGTGAGTTAATGTTGTGGAAAAGATTAAAGGGACCCCATTAGAATGCTCGAATGGGCGGTGCCTACATGATCTGTCCAGCACAGCCTAGAATCCAGGAAAAGAGTTTGCAAAAGCAATGTCCATGCTGTGTCAAACATACCATGAGTAAGCGAGCCAGCGAGGCCTGGCCAAAAATGGAATTAATTAATGAGGTAGTGCTTACTACGGTCGAATGCATTTTATTTCTACTGAGCGGTAATGTAAGTTTTACGAGTGTCAATACTTCAGCTAGGTTACTATTCTGTGATTTATGCAGGTGATCCTGCAGCCCATTTTGTAGCGAGCTTTCTATTCAGTGGTTGCAAGTTGTTTCTAAAACAATTTTTTCAACATTTTTTAGAGCGTCGAATGCGAAGTATACAAACAACAAACTAGTACAATTTTTTTCGATCCAACCTGAACAGAAAAGCAGCAACATAAGAAGTGCGGTCAATTAAAGTGTGGGGGGAGGGTGGGGAGGAGACGCAACTCTTCACCAACGTCGAAGCTCCTTTCCTCCTTGTCTAGGCTTGAATTCGTTTTCGTGAGACTCCTACACGGAAAGGCACTTGCTAAAGCACCTGTTTCACCTGCTTTAACCTAACTTTGGATGGGAAAGGAGCTTCTACGTCGGTGAAAATTTCACGTCTCTCCCCTCCACCTAAATTTACCCGAGAAGTGCATGTGTATGGAAAACCTCATATGTGCCATGTGATCAGAGCACTGATAGAAGAGTAATCGACGAGAGACTGTAATGTGAATGTGCCTCGTAATCATCTGATGTCATGTCTCCCTCGAACAGATCTATCGCGGTCTAACGGTCAAGAAATGCATAAGAGATGTGCTTGTTAGCTACTAAAGCCTTTGCATAAAAGGCATGGTGAAAATAGCATGTAACATCGGGCCATCAGTACCGATCTTATGTGTTGGATTGAGGAATAAGTCTCCGCCGTTTTTTTTGAACCCTGTTTTTCACATTGTTCCCTTCATTTTTCGACGAAGCTCATGTATGTTTTCGATAGAGCTTTTTTTGCGCTTTTTTTGCTCTACAGAACACTACTATTGGTTTTTCGATTCCTTCGAATACCTTATAGTTATGAAGTTTGGAAATGAAGTAAGCTGAAGGCAAAAAATTGACACTTGCGCACCTCATCTTTCTCGTCTGCCATTGAGAACAAAAAATGCATGTGTATACATATGTTTCGATAGAGCTCTTTCAGCTATACAGAATGGTGCTACTTTTTATTCGAATCGAGCAATTTTAAATTGAAAAACACGTGGAAACTTATTCCTACATGCTAAAATATGAGAGGATACAAAAGATGAGAGGTACCATCTTGTAGAGCAAAAGAAGCTCTATCGAATGCATATAAAAATATTCTCTCCAGTCTCGATGGTAGACAAGGAAGAGGATATGTCCAAAAAGTACACTTTTGCGAGTACTGCATTTGTAAGTCTTAAAAACAGCAAAAAGTTGAGCGATTCGAATAAAAGTAGTACCATTCTGTAGAGCTGAAAAAGCTCTATCAAATAATATACACAAGCATTTTTTGTTCTCGATGGCAGACGAGAAAGATGAGGTGCGCAAGTGCCAATTTTTTGCCTTCAGCTTATTTCATTGCCAAAGCTCGTAAATATCACCCGTTCGAAGCAATCAAAAAACAGATAGTAGCCTTTTGTAGAGCAGAAAAAGCTGTCGAAAAGATATATGAGCTTTGTCGAAGGATGGAAGGAACAATGTGAAAAACGGGAAAAAAACGGCGGGGACTTATTCCTCAACCCAATACATGCTATTTTCGCGTTGCCTTTCATGCAAAGGTTTCAGAAGCTGACAAGCCCGAGGACCTTCTGACATCAAACTCAAACTCATAGATACACGCTGCTCTTTGAAAATCCTCTCATGTATTCTTTATTTGCCTCTGATGCCACAGCTTTCATTGTCACGTAAATACTCGCAAAAAAGTAATTCAACAAGTAATCAAATTTATGCTATCGCTTTATTCTGAGTTCCCCACAAAAGCCATTTCGCATAATTTCTGACAAGTTCAACTGATTTGTCTCCTTACAATAGATCTCAATGCAGTTTCGTCAGTGTGAGCTACATTTGAAGTGCCTTGCTTGCTGTAAGCAGTTCGCTTGGTACTCCATTTCATTGTTTTGAATTGACTCATGGCGTTCCTCTGCATATATGTAAGTGAAAATAGAGCGAATCCGCGAAAGCACGTTCACCAAATAGGACAGTCAGAAGTGAACGTTATAGTTCTTTTTACGTACCTATTATAGATACTGAGATACTGGAATTACATAGTCATCCTAGTTCTCCAACAGCAGATTTGCACACGTATAACGGCAGACCACGTTGGCCTGTCAGGGCATCCAATCGTGATGCTGGACGTACGTGTAAGTACCGATGAAAACTGGTAAATATATCATCAAGAACTCAGCATGTAGTGTCATGAATTAGCACAGGTGCATGGGAAGCATGGAATGTGGGTTCTGATCCATATAAGCCAAAGCTTTTGCTCATAACTCAGCATCCCTCTAACAAAGTTCGTATCGCGGGTTGAGGCAGGAATCAGCAGCAAACAAAAACCAAAACACCAGAAAACAACATTTGAAAGCATTTTCCACTAGTAAAGTTTTGTCTTGAAAGTGATAGCAGGGGCTGTTACATCTACTTTTGCTTCTAGTGCTTCCCCACCAAATGAATGACGCGTCCGACTACTGGTCATTTCACTTCGGCAGGGGCTATGGCACTTCGACAGCAACGTGGCTTCGTTACAGCGAATCCTTTCAGTGGACTGCCGATTTGTCCAACTACATAATACGTACATTGACCCGATTTTGTCGCTACTACCAGCGAGTGTACTAAAGGTCTTATTAGTGTGAGACATAACCGCTGGATGCGCGGAACGAAACGCAGTTATGCCTGTAGTTGCTAGTAAACCCTTCGACCATCAATTCACGCAAGCTTGCACAAGTGAACCGACGACACCGACACACGTCTTTACAGCTTTCAGTGCACCTAAAGTGCTGTCGTCCTGCTTTTGGCCGAGTGAATATAGCCCATCGACATTGTGCAACCAATGCCAATTCGTGGTTCAATTCATGTAATACATGGCCTTCAAATAACTTATTCAAGAGAGTCGTACTTAAGTCATTTCAAAGCAAATTGGAACGATGCTTCGTACTCACTTTTACTGAGGAGTGCTGCTTTCGTGCAGAATTCTTGTTAGCACCTTTGCTTTGCTTTATTAAGTGATATACAGCTGAATGGAGGATGATGGATACAATTTGTTCTGCTAAATGAAGAGCTCACTGAGCTCTTGAATTAGATCAATCACATAAGTTGCAGTACATAAACTTTTAAAAGAGCTGTAGACTGAGTAAACATGCAAGAAATTGTAGAATTCGATTCATTCCGATGAATGCTCGTCTACCATTTCATGCATAATAATTTGGGGGTTAGATAACAGGCATGTCAATAAGCCACTGTAATCGTTGCGCACTTACAAGAAAGTTAAACCATTGCATATTACCTATAATGCTTTGTTTGTCTCATGATCTCCTGCCAAATAAGGTTGCTTCTTATTCCATGTATCAGTCACTGTCGAGAGGAAACATGAGTCAGAGCAGTCAATTAAGCGAGGTCACCCAGCATGCCTAGATGCGAGGCCAGTAAAGATACTGCTGTGGATTATGTGCAAAAGACCCACTCCCCTTCTATTGCCATGAATTTCTAATTCATAACCTCCGGTCATTTTCATAGCGCGGTTGCCATGCAATACCAGCAGCACTTCACAGAAATACGGGCCCATGAACAACTAAGTTGATGATTAGGTTCTCCGATTGCTCGGTGCCTCTATGAGTTTCTAGCAAAGGCTTTCAAATTCCCATGGATCTTTGAAATGAGACCCGGATGTATCGATAGAGCTTCGAATACTGAGTATCACCTAGAAAACCGAAATTGTAAAATGCCATTTTGAAGCGAGTTAGGAGGGACAAAGTTTGCGTGTGACAGCTCGGCGAGGCACTTTGCCATAAGCGCTACCATTGCGGAACCAGTTTTGTAGAGTTTCGGATCTGCCGTGTAGGGGTCGTGGGTTTGCTACCCGCCGGTGTGGATATCTTTGCATTTGGTTTTCCATGGTAAGCGCTTTTCTTTCACTTCTCACGCTTCCTCGTACTGCTACCTATCGCACCCATCATTTACTCTGCCACTCTACTTATAAATACTAATATTACTCAGCACTTTGCTTCACACAGTTTTTGCTCTGTTTCATCAATGTTAATCGTGGCTTGAAGTCGGTTTTATGCGATTTCCTAAGATTATAACAAGTGAATTCGTTAATAAACCGTAAGGTTTGAGTAGTATCAGTAGTTTAAATAGAGTGGCAGAGTAAATGATGGGTGCGATAGGTACCAGTGCAAGGAAACGAGCAGAATCGACAGAAAAGCACATGCTGACAATGTGACTAAAAGTGCTTGACGGGCCCATGACCCCTATCCTGCAGATTTGGAACACTATGAGTGATCCACGGTGTCCAATGCTGGATCAGCTAGGGCCGTGCTGATTGAAAAGTACCTCGCCAATGAGGTATCACAGGCAACTTTCGATCCTTCTTAACTCCTTCAGAATGACATTTAGCAATTTCGAATTTCACAGTTATGATCAGTATTCGGAGCTCTATCGATCCATCTGGATCTCAATTTGAGTTCCATGGGAATTTAGAATCCTTCCATTGCAAATATTCTGCCAAAGCTGAACAGTTGTTCGAGCCGATCATGCACCATGATATAAACTTGTTGCTTGACTAGCGCAACTGCTAATCCGAATCATGAGATGAAAGCGGTCAGTCACTCGAGAACTGCACGTAATGTTGCTTCCCTTCAGCAGACACTTATCTTGAGTTTCAAAAGCTAGGGCATTATCAACTATCATAACGCTTGTGTGGCAAAAAGCCTTCATCTTCCTAAACTTTTTGGATAAAAGTACCGCGGGCGCTAAAAACAAACAACCGGTAACTTTTCACGTCCTCTCAATTCTTGCATAAGTTCGAGAAGCCTTTGAACATTAAATATCAAGACCCATCGGTCACCACCTCAGAAGACGGGAAGAATGGCTGTTCTATCAACTTGTAAAAATCACAAAGGCTGGTTAACATATTTCGCAAACCAGAGGTTGAGAAATCGTGCTCACTTGTAGGCAGGCGTGTAGGTAAGGTGTGTTCAAGGGATCTCCAATGTACTCCTTAGATGCCTCTTCCAACTCAATGTAGCTGCAGGCGAAGATAGACTGCATGCATTTTGAGCAATAGGTCACATGAAAACCATAGAAAATTGCTCCGATAGAAAAAATTGAAAATATCAAATTTGCATTGGTTTGAGATCAATTAGAAGATAGCAATTTATAAAAAAAAAGGCAAAACAGCAGTAGTATTACGTACCATCACAAACGTTTAATCGAAAATGATCGTTGTGGATGAGCTGACTTGACGCACTCATCTAACAGATCCGCAACCTGCATTCAGCAATGTTAAAACAAAATCTTGAACATAATATCGTTTTTCTATCTCCATACCTATCACGCAAGGATTGCTGTGCTCTTAGGAACCTTCTTCGCCAAATTCTGTTTGAGAGTTGGCTGTAGATCTTGCTGACCAATTCAATCTTTTGGTAAATAGTAATTGTTTCTTCAATGCTTATAGCACCGGATTCACATAATTCCCGAATCAGCAATCAACAGCTCTGGAAATCTCTTTGGAGGTGGTGTCAAAGAACTTTTCTTGGCAATTCTCGTGGTAGTTGATTACAGGAGGATCGGTTATCTCTCCTCCTCCATCCGAATCAACGTGAGCTGTGTTGGATGTGGTAAACCCTTTAAGAGAAGACTGCTATGAACTAGGGAAAGCAGGGGAGCAATAAATGAAATTTGTTTTTTTCTCGTTGTCCGAAATTGGCTTCAGTGCCATTATGAGCAGCGTATTGAACAACTTTTGGGAGCCTATCAATATTCAGGTCAAAGCTGGGCAACATCTCCATTTAAAGACAGTGTTCGGGATAATGTGGGTGGCAGGGAATCCCATAAGGAGGCATTGAGTGAAAAACTACGGGTCTGGAAGGCCTATGCATGGCGAAATCCCCCGCGGAAGGCGCCCCCTTGAGCTGTGGCGGAGGCGGCCTCGTCAGGACAAGCCGCCTTGGACAAGGACAGCCCGCCTTCAGGCGACGTGATTAGGGGTTGGTCACGGTGAGGTTGGTCAAGGAGATCGGCAGGATTGAAAGTATCGCAGCGCGCTTTCTCACTTTTAGCTTGAAACTCACCACATGAAAATAGATGCTGTCGCATTTCCGAACATCCCTTCATGCTTACGTCTTGGTAATGCCAGTGGAAAACCTATGCGGACTACCCGCGTCTTGACGGAAAGGTCGTCCGCGCCCAGAACCAATGGTGGGAAGGGGTTCTATTTC
Organism: Trichostrongylus colubriformis; assembly: GCA_963978905.1. NCBI lineage: Eukaryota > Metazoa > Nematoda > Chromadorea > Rhabditida > Trichostrongylidae > Trichostrongylus > Trichostrongylus colubriformis. The sequence goes on from OZ022260.1 coordinate 25,415,623, forward strand.
TTGGGTTTTTGGCCACTTCCATTCGTTTTTTCTCCACTTTCCTGTTACTAGGCATCTCGGCTTTCATATTCACTACTTCTTATACTTTTCGTCCGAATTTTCCCGAAAGCTGCCTTTAAAGAAAAAATGTTGAGATATGGCAAAAGTCGAGAACCGCTAGTAACTCAGAAGGGTAAGATGATTGAGGAAAGGTCAGAGAAGAAAGTTGAGTAAAGGTAGAAGGATATATTATGGAAACTTATAACTTGAGTGCGCTTCTCAATATCATCCTCATGCCGAAGCTGACTATGTTGCACAAGCAATGAACAGAATAACTGTAATTTCAGTTTGTACTTCTCTGTTATGCCAACGAGTTGTTAGGTGGAATATTTATTTGAGGCCTAAAGTTTCGACCAGATCGTCTTCCTCAAAGGCCAGTCCACCACCACGAGAGTGGGATATCGCCATCCGTGTCAGTTGTCGTCAGTGTTTCACTGACACGGAGTGGCGGTGTCCCACTCTCGTGGTGGTGGACTGCCCTTTGTGGAAGACGATCTGGTCGAAACTTTAGGCCTCAAATAAATATTCCACCTAACAACCTCGTTGGCATAACAGAGAAGTACAAACTAATATCGATGCCGAGGTTCTACGAAGAGAGAAGTTGGAATTTGTTACTGTAATTTCACTTTTGTCACACACTGAAACAAGTTTGACTTTTTTCTGTGCAATGCAATTTATCTTTTCAAATCCGATATGGAAGTGGGTGTGAGGGTATGTTCCATTACGACAACAATTTCCGAGATGGATACTAGTGTACAAAGGAGATCGATGGATGATTTTTATGAAATTCATGCCTACCCCATAAAACATGGAATAAGGTGTGGACTAGTAATTCTGTTGGCGCAATGGACCCCAGCCCGATAGTGGCGCTGCTGTCGCTGATGCCGCGATCACTGTAGAACACCAAGGCTAGCAGCTACAACGCACTGAAGGGTGGAAATTTATTGGCAATTATTTGTAAAATTTGGAAAAGATGGTGGCAGGGTCGATCTGCGGACGTATAAATGAAATATACTTGGATACCATAGTTTGACATCACTCGCACGAAGAACGTGGTGAGCAAATGTGCCCAGAAGTCATGACGAGGAATATGGAGTTTTGTCGAGACTAAAGGTTTTGAGCACTCGCATCGCGAGACGCAGCAAAAAATAGCAGTTATCAAAAATCAAAAACATGAAAAGAGCTTTGTTGGCTTTGATGTGAGAGAAATCTCATGCGCGTTGAAAATGCTCAGTGGAAAAGGGGGTTCGCCTGGAGATCACCCTTACCTGCTTCTCACGACGAGCAGTTAAGTCTAGATTACACCCATATAAAGTATGTATGTACAAGAGGTGCATAAATACTGTTACGCGGTAAAAAAATGAATATCTCTGTCAAGAGTGCAACAAAAGAATTGAACATTGGATAATAAGTATTTATGACGATTCAAACCAAAATTCATGTTATCATCGCTTCTCCTTTGAGAAGACCGCCCACAGGTGCTCGCTGGTTCATGTCCTGTCATCGACTCCTATCCCAAGCGCCGTCATCAAAATCGTGGTTGTTGAATCCAAAAGTGATGATAGTGTGCTATTCAGAAACAATTGAATATTTACCATCCAATTTTCGTTCCTTTTGTTGCTCTCTTGGAAGGGATTCGGTTCTCGTGCCTAGCAACAGTATTTATAGCGCACGCTATAGTACATATATTGAAAAAACATTGGCAGCCGACGACCGAGTAATATTTTGAAAGATTAGCTATCGGTATTATTGATCCATCTCCGTTACTTGCAGCAAGCTCGAAATCACGATCCGTTTTCGAGGATTCATCGGGGGCTTCACATCTTCCGAAGCCAAATTTCCATTACCCTTCTCATAAAGAAGAAAAGTGATACGGTCGAATTGGATTACCTTTAACAAAGCCATATGAGTAATATTCTGATCATCCAGTATGGACAAACAGTTTTTGCAGGCAGCAGGAAAAGCGGTGATTGATATGACTTGTACTGAGTGCACAAGAAACAGAAGCTCTAGCTACCGTGTTGACGCTTTAATAAGCCAGGAAGCTTTTTTGAGGCCACGTGTTCAATGTTCTTTTTTCGCTGCAATCACACAAGCATCCATCGAGCGAGCTTGCCCGATTACAACGAGGGAACTGGAACCTCTCTTCGTTCCACTGAGCGGGGTTCTCAGGGAGATCCTGAGTCGCTGTAACTACTTCTGCAGCTCCTTTTGTAATTTTTCGCCCCGTTTATTCTGCATGACTGCACTCTGAAAGTATGCGTGTGTTCGAGGTTGACCGAGTTGATCGTATCAATCCAGCCGATGTCGACCGCAAACGGCCTCCGTCATCAGTCAACGGCAGTCATCAATCATACAGTTATTCAGTCATTTTCTCCTACATCTCTCTCCTTCGTTCAAACATAATACTATCGTAATGAAAAGCTCTATTCGAGATATCGAATTTCTCGCAAATTCCTCTCACTTCTTTTCGGTTTCTGTGTGGATTTGTTTACCGACAGGTCACTTTGCAGAAGTCGATTTGAACGAATCGCCGAACACTCGAGTATTCGAATCATTTGATCAGTTCAGCCGTCCGGCCAACAAGTGGTCACCGATCCTCCTCTCGCCGATTCACCTACTAGCCGCTGGCCCGTCAACCAGCAAGCCGGTCGCTGTTGACCTTCACACAGCCGGCTGTCTCAAAGCGCAACATAGCTTCATCGATTGATACGCCATCAAGCAGTAGCTTACGCGATGATGCGTTCTGGCGCTGCAATCTTTCAGCTGTTGTTGCTGGTGCTCCTCCTTGTCGCCACCGCCCAAGCAGGTATGTTCACCTGTATTGATTGGCTAGCAACTTGAACTGAAAACGGCATGTTACCGATACCATATCAGCTGTGACAGTCTCCATCTCCATCACCAAATCCTGATCCATCAGTTTTTCCTTCAAAATTATCTGTGGTTGGAAAGAGAATCTCGAATGAGTGTAGCTCGACCTCATTGAAATGTGTACGGTTCACTGCTTCTCTCATCATTTTCAAATAAATAATTCCTGCTGAGTATTGGGCATTTATTCATTTATTGAGCACAATATGCGCACAATAACACCATTTTGATATCTGCATCGATAGACACTGCTTTATTCCTAGTTGCGGATCTTTATACGTTTTGGCTGGTAAAGGGTGTACCCACCGCCACCGATCGAACCACGGAATATTACTGATTCAATCACAGCCGGATCCTATAAACTCCTGCAATCCTTCATTAATGCGAACCCCACCTGCCGTAATCAGCACCAAAGCTGGATCGAAGAATTCACGACATAACGGTTTTGCTTTCTTTGCAATTTTACAATATTTATCAATTTTACCCATATCTTTTCTCATTTTTTCGCTGATTTACTTATTTTTGTACTTCTATTTGCTTGCATTGATATTCCGTATTAACAAGATTTTCAACACACCTAGGCCGATAATTGGTAGGAAGCGAACAGAGGCTTTCAATTCGACTCCTTCCTTCTTCCGCTGGCAATCCTTAGGGCACCGTCATTTTAGTCAGTACTAGTCAATGTGCTCTAATTAGTAGAAATGTGTGAATACTACACAAAACAGATTTCACAAGTCGCTTGAAAATAAGATAAAGTGATTAGGTCAACAAATCATTTTCGGATACCCCCTATTCCTGCTCCTTGACAGCATTGAATGGTGAGACATGTATTCGATTATTTACTCATGCACTATTTCACTCACGTTTCGCCACTTAAAACAAGAAGACATAGTGACATCAGTTGCAATAGCGTGAAAAAAAACTTCGTCAAAGATACAATTCAACAATTACAATTCAAATATGCATAGCTCATGGAAGAATAAGAGGAAGTCAGAGCAGAAACGGATGAAGCAGCTGGATTAAAGCATGCGCAAAGGTTAGCTTGCTCTTTCGACCTAGTCGGGGTTTCTTTACTTCGCAATTGAGTCCGCAGCTTTAGTTAGGCAAAGAAGGGAGTGTATAATAGAAGACTCAGGCCTGGATGGTTCTGAGAGATGGTGTAAAGCCCAACTCCTCCCAACTACTACGGAACATTCCCCATTAGAGTATATCAATTGACTCTCTACCGCTGTCAGTGGCTGTGGCAACGGGCTTACATTCTCGTCGCCTCACCATTTTCACTTTTCTGAGTTCTCGCTGGATAAGTTCACAGTTTCTGTTTCTTTTTTACCTTTCGATTTTTTTTGTATTTCAATATGTAACTACCCCTCATTTCATTCTAAAAACGACTCATTTTCAATACACAGAAATTTTTTGATGATTTATTACGCTTATCTCCTTCATAGTGGTCATGTGGTCATTCCTGAAGCTTCCCCTTGTGTCAATGACAGGAAATTTTCATTAGAGTTAGAGAAAATGTGGCTACGAAAATCACTCCAAACAAATCCTATACGATCAATGCTTTGTACAATTGCGTTTTTATTTTGAGCAGACGTGCGGAGGTGGCGCACACCCCACTCTCATGGTGCGGGGATCAACTCCCGCATCCGCCTACCCAGACCAACCAAGCCTTCCATCCCCCCGAGGTCGGCTAACTAACGCCGAAGTTTTATTCTTTTATTTTGAGAAGACTATTCAAAATTCAACGTGGAGAAACAAGACATGGGAGACGGCTAGAGAAGCATGTTTACATCTCAGGAGTGTTAGGTCCTTCGTCAGACTGCAATTTCCATCCTACATACTCGCCTCTCCCTCACGTTGACTGAGTTTCCTGCTTTTCTTTCAGCGAATATGTAGTAGCCCCATTATATCATTTCCATGGTTGCTGTGTGATATAATGGGACTGGGTTTACGTCTTACCTTTCATTTCCTATCATCACTCCCTTGCGCTTTTTCGAGCCTATTAGCTTGTATCTTTCAGGCCGCACTTGTAGATTATGTACAAGAACTGGAAAGTCATTAACTTCGTTGGAACAATATATGGAGTCGCGCTGGATTGTCGCCTTTTCCCATTCAACTTGTATTTGCCATGCGCGCTTTCCTTCTCTCATTGCATTTTAGTTCTCTCATTGAAAGCCTCTTCCGATTTACCTCTGACTTTCGCAATTCGGTAATTCGAAACTACTTCGGTCAATCAGGCTCCCTGAACGATCAGCTGTTCCCTGCAGTTAGCTGTACAATAAATAACAGGCTAGGCGAGGAATGTCGATTGCTTCACGACTCCGAACCGAGGACGTCAGTATACATTCGAGGAAAATCAACCCTATTCTATCAAAGCAAGCTCTGATGTGCGGTGCATTTGGAACCACGGCTTTCTGTTTCGACAAAGTATAGCATGGGCAACATTTACATCAATGGCTGATCCACGAAAAAATCCTGGATGAATCTCGTATTTGTCCTCAGTTATCGACACGGATGAAGGCTTCATCGTAAAGACTCTTCGCCGACGATATGTGAAGAAAAGGACCACTAACGTTTCGCAAATATTGTACTTGAGTTCTTGCACGCGCTTCACACCGTATTGTCTCTGGCAGTACCGTAGGGGCGTGTTTCTCTCCTGAAGTCAACATGTCCACGGTTGTACACTTTAAGTCAGGACGTGAGGTTTTTTGACATCCTATATATTGTTTTCTCGAAGCAATATTTATTCCTAGACAAGTACATCAATTCCGAAATCGCTGAGTTGTCTAGGGAATCGTTCACGATTTCCTGAACTGTTGCTTTATGATTGCAATGTAAACTTCCATATTCGTCACTGAACTCGAAAGGATTTCCTGCTCTCTCGCCTGCTTCATTTGCGGTGGTGTTTTTTGTGTAGAAATGACACGTCGCACGCATTATCATATTCGCAAGGTGATGCGCTGACATTTCAAGGGAGATTGCAAACGATATGTACGGTGGTTTGCCCACTGAATTTGATGTTCCAAAACTGGGCGGTGGATGCCCTACTTTAATACGGGACGGTGATAAAACTCTAGGTGGGAAGCAAGGAAGAGAATTTTCTCAAGCTAACTTCGGAGAATGGTGGTGAACATCTAGAACTCGAGGAGTAGAGTTGCACCCTCTACAATAACAAAGCCCAAACCGGTCTTGCTTCCACCAATTGCTTGCAGTCAGTTGCAACAGACTACCATATATCCTTCTCCCATTCCCAGCTTCGCCTTTGGAATCCCCCATCTTTCACGTTCGATCCTTCGATAGTCTTCCGCGACAAACGGACATCTGGAATCTACGGCGGTGAACCGGGACTCGCTGAACTCCTCGGGGTGCAACCACCCCGCAGTATTCCGGGATCGATGGTGACAGATATGTGGTCCCACTGAAGGTTGGTTGTTAATTATTGGAGAGAAGAGTTGCTGAATGGAAAGTTGGGTTGACTAAGCCTACGTAGTGCGTAGCATAACGTCCCGCATATGTTGAAAACATCATACATACAGCAGTGTCGGAAATATTACAAAAGCGAAGCTGAGGAAATGCCTGGAACGGATAGTGCCAAGTCAGTGGGGATCGTCGTAGGGGCTGAAGTGACGAACGATACTGCTTCTATTTGCAAGCCATGACACCAAGACCGTTGGCACAAAACAGCTTTCGCGGTTTCGATAGCAAAATAGCAAAGCTTTGCCCACTCACAAGATCATGCAGCTCAACAGAAAGATTAGATGAGATCAAAAACGAGTGAAGATTTTCGGATTAGTAAAGTCCAAAAAGAGACAACAATGGTAGGCGCGAATATACCTTGCAAAATGGAGAACCCACATGACAGTTGACTTCTGTTCGAGCTTCACATCTGAAGAGGAGACCTTCCATATTAGGTCGTCAAAATTTTTTTGCTACATTTTTGCAGCGTTTTTTCATATCCATCTTTCAAAAAAAAGAAGAAAACCAGACCCTAGCTGATTGCATGAATTTTAACATTCCCGAGTATAAGTCCTATGAAAAAGTGTTTTTGAATCGAAAGAATATAAAATGATGTATCAATTTGAAAGCAGCTCAGGCGTAGCTGACCGCTACGGCCACTCGTTCGCGTTGGAGCGCAGCCGCCGTCGCGAAGAAGGAACGGCCGACGTGCAACTCAAGAAAACGCCATTCTGACAATGAGTGTGATATTACTATTCATATGAACTATACAGATTTGCTCGATACCCCACTTATGATCACCAGTCACAGACATCTCTGCGAGCTTCCAAAGCATACCGGAGAATGTTGCGAGAGCTACTTTTGCTCAACGATTGCCCAACAGCTGCCGAGAGTCTAATTAGCCACTCTTCCTAAATGCGTGTAAAAGATTGCACTCTCAATCAGGATGTGTGTACGTTACTTATAATTACTCTAATAAACAAATGAAAAGAATGGAAAACTCGATACCGAAGTGTGTGAATGGAATGACTACTCAGTACAGTAGCCTGAAACCATTGCTAAGAATAGCACTGATCGGTGTCACCGTGGTATCAAATACCATCACTTCCATCTTTTTATATCCAGCTGCTCCAATCCGTAGGAGTGTGCGAATTATGTTTGCAGCTATGCAGGCAGATACTTGAACATTTACTTCATCATAGCTGTATCTGAAATTTGAGTGAATTTACATATCCGAATAATTAGCTTCGATGTACATACCCAACGAAACGTAGTAGCCATGCTTTTGCCAAGAAGACTTCGCTCATAGTAGGTCAAGAACTGCTGAAAAGTACAAAATTGTGTTTCATCTTTCACATGATTCAGGTGAACCTGTTCATCTGTATGGTTTAATCAACGCAAAAGAAATATTGTCACTATTCAGGGAATCGATATCCGAGTCAGGAAGAGGCGAGCTGCCCCCGTCCAAGATGTGTCTGCAACAGCACGCACGTCACCTGCATTGGTTCGCGGTTCAGGAACTCCGACGTATTCCAGCAGGTGAATTCCCTTTCCATATTTCATTCAATAAAGGCTTCCTTTATTCTTTGGGCTGCCCTCATCCCACATCTTTCATCCCTCTTACGTGTGCAAAAAGTGCTATCCACGAAATCAATGACCATCTCTCAAAGTCATGCGGTGCCAAAAAGTACTGATGTGGAGTGGTCCCTTGCTGCATGTCCCCTCCCTTAACCACTTCCTAGCTCCCTTCCCATATTTGAATCGCAAAGTGTAGATGACTAATTGAATTTTTTGCTTTTCTCCCACATGTTTGAGCGCCTCCAGTCCGCCCCCCAACACCGTATCGCTGACTAATGCATGGCATTAATGGGGGTGAGATGGCTATTTTGATGACGATCCAAGCAAATGGCATTATTTCCTTCTCCCTCATTTCCCATCGAAAACTCGTAATCCACGACCCATAAATCGACCAAAATTTGCTAAGAATTTCTGTGAAACTCGGAGCTGATGTGATCAATAACCCTCCTAGGAATCAAAAAATTTTCACTGAGAAACCAATTGGTCAATCACTGGTAACAGACATTTTCTTACCGTTCTCTTAAAGGCACACCTCGCGAAAAATTGTGAGAGCTATCGTGCGTGATACAGGATGCAGAGGCCCTGGTTTACCCACTAGTGAAGAAAAATGAATCGTAACCCCTCAAAACCACTAAAAATAAAGCTCCCTGCTCTCAGTCCTTAGACGAGTATTGGAGATTATAGAAGAGCTTTTGCTCGATGATATCGCGCAAAATGCTACGATATCATCTATTCTTCCCTGTTGAAGCTACCTTCGCTATTGATATCGCTGCCTTATCTTGTCTTATCGCAAGTTTCCTCTCGTCTATGCCGGGTGTGATTTGGCTCGGTGGGCTCAACTCGGCTCAGGTCGACCAGGCCGTACGCGGCGGCGGTGAGCGGTGGAACCCGAAAAGGGTGCAATCTTTACAACTATCCAAGGGTCTACCTGCCCTGAGCAGCTAAGGACCACTTAGATCATCGCGTGGTGTGACTTTAAACTCATGTCTTCCTTGTAAACGAGTAAGGATTCTAATCATAGCCCCATTTCCAGAAGTATGTAACTCATCCAACATCCAACTTTTCTCGAGCCCACTGCAGTGTATGCAGTACATACACATGGGGTTACTTGCTAATGTGCCTGTGTTTATGGGTACGTCTTTTGTTAGCTTTTAATGGAACTAACACAGGCGTGCTCTCGATAAACGGCGTTTAGATGGATGTCCTCATATTACAAAGAACGGTGAGAGAAAGGGAACATTTACGCAGCGAGCCACTTACGGGTCCTACAAACCCCACAAGGAAGACATGTTAATAACCAAGGGAATAACAAAGATACATGGCAGAAAAAAAACAATGGGAGGCCTAGGGTAGTACAGAGGAATTTGTCCGACAACAATTCAAAGATTACGGTTCGGCTGGTGACTTTCGTCATCTTCACAGAATTGAAAGGAGTCATAAATATGGTCGCTTATGAAGTAACAAATTTTTTAGATTCATGAGAGGGCGTTCCCTCATATGGACACGTTAACTATGACGGGGAACAACTTTGGTGACATTTCAGATGGACTTTTTACCGAAGGTAGGGCATTTCCCATTTCCTTGTTTCTAAAAAACTGGAATTACAGCAATAGCGCTGATGTTCGTAGGAGAGGTACACTCAAGTTTATCATTGCTGAACTTGACGGGTAACGCCATAACGAAGGTCTCATCGGAGACCTTTAAGGGAGCGCCCGCCGTGCAGTTTCTTTATCTGGACAACAACGACATTAGACAAGCCGGACGCTATGCCTTTGAGCCAATGCAGAGGTAAGCGGTTGAAAATCATGAAATTAAGAGGGTTTCCTAGAGGACTCATTGCAGGTTGCGAGTTCTCGATATGAGCGCAGCTCTGGGGAAGCGGCCTACCTCCTCAAAGGCTGATTTGATCTCTGTGCTCTTCGAGACGGAGAAGCGTGGATTCGTCGATTTGGCTGAGTTGAAGCTGGCCAACAATCAAATTGCAAAGCTGCACAAGGACACTTTCTGCAAGGTAATGCGATCTGATCAAAGCAAGGCTAGAGGCTTCAATACTCGTTCCACATTTGAAAGAGTGGATACATGGTAGCTCAGACATCTAGTTAAATGCAAATATTGGCCCATAAAGATCGCTCCTATTCACTTGAATGAACCGGTTACTAGCAAACATGTAAGAAAGTCCGCTCAAGAAACTCTCCAAAATGGTGGTCCAGAATTCGATGAGAGACTCAAAGGGACGTGACAAAAGGATCTGTGCGGCGCGACTTTTCCTCACCTCACTGTTTTCTACATGCACTTTGCCTCTGGTGAATCACACTTATTATCAGGGAGGTGGGCGTACCCTAATCTCGTTTTTTTGTGGTTCATTGATGTTTACGATCAGTCACTGACAGGTCAACGCATTCATGCGTTCTAGCCTTTGTCCTATGTAAGCGTTATTCAAAACTCCGAATCTTAGTTGAAAAAAGCAGAACAAATTGTGGAAGTTCTTTCCAATCTTCTAAGTCATTTACAGAGCAGAACATTAGCGGTGGTTCTACATTCGCTGAGAACTTCCATAAAATAAATAAATAAATGTACGTATTCAAAAACTGCGTTTTGGGGTCTCATCACGATCCCGCACTACGGCGTGTCGTACTGCAGTGCATTGTACCCTTATGTCAGGATTTCGCTCGATGACGATCAGCGTGGGACGCAGTGTGTCGAGCTATGCGCGTCACGGTAATTGGGTCTTAGAATGATTACACAGTAGTGCTTGGGGAGCGATACGCAGATAACTTGTAATCGCTTCGGGACCCAACAAAATGGCGCCTTTAACTCATCCGCAATGCTTCGCTTGCGACATGCCGCGGTGCGAAATCCTGACATAAGGGTGCACACCCCAGTGCATCAGGCGGCGAATTGCACACGAGAGGGGACAGCGTTCGCTGCTGGCCGATGCAGTCTCTCCGCACGTCTGCAGTCTATCCTCAGATAGTGATGCAGAGGAGCGCGAGAGAGAAGGGGGCTTTAAGTTCCTATTTCTCAGTTTTTACCGTTTCATTTCGTTCCTTCTCTACTGTTACCCTGCTAAGCACCCCTGATTTTATAATTCACAATATGCCAGATTTACCCTTTGTGGTGTCTTTAAAGCTTCTGCTTCACAATTATGCAGTCTAGACGAGTATGAAGTCACAGATTGTGTAGATGATGACGCACTGCTTTAATGGAAACTCACTTAAACTGTGAGATATGCGTTCCTCATGATGTGATTTGCTAGCAAAATCCTAGTAGTGTGCAAGAAGCAGTTGAATGATCCAGGGCAACACTCAGCGTCCGCCAAATGGCCGTATTCGTGGAAGACGATCAAGAAACAAAGGGAGGGGGAGCTAGCGTTGCTTGCCTCTCCAGTCGTCTCGAATTGCAGCCGCTCCGAAAGAGAGGATGGCTGCACTTTTTTGCTTAATCGTAGCAGTTGGTAATGAAATGCTCGGAAGTGCAAGAATGAGCGCCAAGTGCCACAGTGTTTCGATGATTTTGATTGCAGGTACTCGGCTTACGCCGTCTTGATCTCTCCAACAACAATCTCACCTCCTTCGAAGTGGCTCCGAACTGCTTGCGATCGCTCGAAGCACTCGACCTGAGCGGAAATCAATTCACTGTGGTACAGCTGTCAAAAGAATTTTTGGGTGACCATCGATCGCTATTAGTGAACCGACGTTTCGATCAGTACTCATTCAGTCATTGATCTGACTACTACCAAAAAGTAGTATCGCTGCACTTACGCTGTAGAAGTATAGTAATCAATGGAAGTGTGGCCGTCACCCTGAGTCGTTAATAAGATTTCTCCTTAACGTAATGTTAGCAATCGTATTTTCGTTTTTCAAGCTGCCCACCACATTGTGGGACTCTTTGGAGTCCTTGAGCACACTGGACATCTCAGGAAATCCGCTCAACTGTGACTGTTCGTTGCAGCCCTTCTCACAGATAGCCAAGCAGGAGAAATACAGCTTCTTGAATCAGGTAAACCCGTAGTTCTTCGGCTCTCAACTTCTTTTTCTTCACGAAGCTTTATGCTGTTTCACATAGCAATACTGAGTCTAACGCGAATTCAGTCCAACCAGGGGTTCTTATTGTTAGTGTGATTTTGGTATCGAATAATTCCCGATACTGAATTGAAAAAGCCCTACGCAAGATTGCAGCAATGAAACCATACAAGCGAGGAATTGCGTCGGAAAGCCCTCACAATTATGTAGGAATACTGTTAATTGTTACGGTGATTAGTGAGGGGTCAGGTTGCCCGTTGACTAGCTTGCTTCATGACGCGATTGATTTACTTCTAATTTCAACAACTTGGCTACAAGATTGACTACTTGAGTCAAGGATAAATGTCAAAAAACAAAGATAAATATTAATGAAGTTAACTATGTAATAAAGTTGGGTATTTATAATTAAAAAGCTATATGAAACATCTCCCGTCAAATACGATTTCCAACCGGAAGCACATAAGATCTATAGAAATGATGGAAGCTAGTTGCGGCAACCATAATATAACGTTTTAGTTAACTTCGTCGATCCCAAAAAGGATTACTCTCCAACGCAAACTGGTGACCTGACCTCTTAGAACACTGATCTGAAACTTGCACGTCACCCAAAAATCGCTCAGAAGAGAACGTCTTTACCGCGGAGTTATGAACATTGTCAACTGAGTGGGCTTCAAACGAATATGTCCCATGATCTGAAAATCATCAGCTGAAGATCACTTTGCTCTCTGCACGCTTCTACCGAGAGGCAGTACTTGATTGCGCCTAATTAGCTCAGAATTGTTAGAAACTTTGCTCTAGGACACTACACACATCGCAGTGTTGAAAACTCAAACGAAGCAGGTAATTACTTGTTTTGAAAGCAACACCCGGTGAGTGAGCGGAAAAAAAACCAAAGACAATTTTTCATGGGTCCAGTTTTGCGTGGCTTCTTCACCGTGATTGGAATCAGGTTGCAGGTATCTAGGAATTTGGTCAGGCTGCACTTAACTGCACATGTATTCTGGGCTTGCTAGAAACCTTACAATAAAGCCAGTATCAAACGTTGTAGAGCTTTATTAAACTTATAACAGAAGACTGGCTCGATAAATGTAGCTTAGCTAAGCAGGGTGTCGAATGGTCGAAAGCTTTCTTACTCACCTGCAACAGCCACTGAATGAATCTGATAGTGTTGTGGTACCGGAAAAAGAAAGTGTGATTAGGAAAATTCACAACGCAGTGTTTTCGCTCAGAATATCCCTAGGAATTTCTTCTACATCACGGAAACCTTCGATCTTTGCTGTGAAAACTCTTTTAACATAAATAAGCTAATCCACTGAAGACAAGCATACTTGTGATTTCAATGTGCACGTCCCGCCGCAGCTTCTTATTATATCCAGCGCAACGACGAGGACCGCACAATAACTGTTAAATCATCTCTTTCAAGCTAACAATGCATCACAACATTCAGGGTCCCATAACTCGTCCAGCTAGAAACATTTGTTTGCTTGTTTACTTCCTGAAAAGCTGAGAAAATGGTCAACAGTTTCTAAGAGATTTCTTTCTCACATTTGGTTAAAGAGTATAGCCAAGCTGAAGCTCGAAGCACGGACATTTTATCGTTCTGTGTACACATTGAACCACGAAAAGCGCTCACATTTCACGTATTACCCATTGCTGAATAGAGATCCATTCAGGGCAAAACATTTTGTTTTTCACCGCCCACTCGAGCTGGAAAGAACCTTTTCGAACTCAAGGAGGACCTTTGCAAAGGTGGCAGTTGGGGAATGGGCACGTTGATCCTGCTCGTTGTCGTCTCCGCTGCGTGTAAGTGGATTTTCTTTCGTCTGCAGCAATGATAAAGTGTATCCATCAGTTCGGCAAAGAATTTCCAGCCATCAGTAAAACAGTTGCAAACGATAGTCATTACACTAGTGCTCGGATGGGCGTTAGGAATGAGGGCGTGCTTAGGTGGCGCTTGCGGTTCCTCCCCCAGCAAGGGTCTAAAGCATTGTTGAAGTGGTAATCAGTTCAGCTCCCATCTCCAATAGCCCTGTCCTCCCGAAGCACCACTCCACTCAGCAAAAATCAACTTAACTTCCCATATTTAGGGTTATTTCCATTTACAGAGCTCTTTTTTGTTTCAAATGTTCCTACAGAATTGGTATGCATATAGAGTGGGCTTAGACTGTATTTATTATATATGAACCCCTTCCCCAGGCGTTCCATCTTTCGTCCTCTCTACTATGTCTCTACAATGTAAACACACTCCCCCATATCAGTGGACAGCGGACAGATGATCGCCAGCTGTAGCAGAATGCTGATGACTAAGCAGTTCAGAATGCGCTGAAAAACGCAAACATGTCGATTTCTGAAAAGGCCCGAAGCCACAATATGTCCAGAACAAGTCGTTTTGGATTTCTGCCGAATACGTTTTAAGGTTGTAGACACGCCTATATCACAAGCTGCGTGATCTTATTAAACTGGAAGGCGATTGCTTGGGGCACCACGGGGTTTTATAAACAGGATGTGTTTTGCTCTCTTCAACCCCTGTACTCCCATCGAATAACTCCTATCTCTTTGACCACTTCAGGTCTGCTTGCCTACCGTCACTACCGAAACCGAATTCCCGTGCCGCCGGCGTTCCAGTTTGGGTACAGTGGTCTGGACAGCGACGATGACGCCGTTAGACCAGAATTTGTCTAATCTTTGTTCCATTGTGAACTACTTGCCATCGCGGTATTTGTATTTATCGTTGTATTTAGGAGCTATTTTCGTTAGGTGCGCGTGAATCCGCTCTGCCATCTGTTCAAACTGTTACCAGTTGATCAGAAATCAGCTCACAGTCGCCTTTTATGGTTCAGCTTGCCTTAAAATTTGTTGCTCTTTCGTTCTGTGGTTATATGACTTTCATGATGATCCTACTGAAGTACTCTACTTCCGTGAATGAGGTCACCTTACCGTCCATCTCGGTTCTTCTCACTACTATCTGGTGTGTAGCCTTTAATTTCTATGTGCATGTTAGTTTTGTTTGTAAAAAGAATGGCCCATCCTTTTTTATGTGGAGAGATGGAAAATTCAATTGGCTCAGGAGCTCTGAAAACTGTCTTCAGAAGCAGAAAAGAGATTTGCAACAAAGTATTGCACCTTCGTCGCTCTACGATAGCCAACGATCCCTTGTTCTACATCGGCGTCCAGCTATTTTTGGCTAATTGCTTCCGTTGGCGACTGTGCAAACGAAAGTGGAGGGACGAGTCATTTGAGAAGCCTTGTGTTCTCACACGGACATTCGTAGTATCACATGAGTCTCTATGTTTTTCGAGTTCGTAGCCGTTTATTATTATTACAGTTTGTCCTTTACGACTTTATTTCCGCATAATTATTGCATCCACTTCTTGTTCTCTGCATTGGTCTTTCTGTATCTTCGCCATTCGTTATTTTGTCCCTTCGGCGTAGGATTTCAGAGCCTGTGATCTTGTAATAGCACTGTCGACAAAAAAGTTGCAAGGGGAAGGGCAGAAGCTTCATTCATAGCGGCTCGGAGGGTTCGCTCCAGTACAATGCCTGCCTTCTATTGGGCAACCAGAAATGTTCGTGCGGTCTTTTTAAATTGGTTATTTCTATGCCATGTGTTAAAAAAACTGATTGTGGTAGGAGGGTAACATTGCTAATGCTTTAAAGCCTGTTTTATGCAGAATCATTCAGTGTGCCTCATAAGTTTAAGTAACACGTTTTACGTTAAAAATTTTGAGTGGAGTATGGCTGTGTCGAATGAGAATTCCAGAGAAAATTTTTTAAACCACCTCTGTCCCGCCCGTTGCGCTATGGTACCTCCCCCAAAAGCAGCGCATGTCTTACGACAACTTCTGCAGCTTTGGTGCCAAGTTTAAACTGGTAACGTAAACAGGCGCGCATCATTTCATTCGACACAGTCATACTCCTCTTGAAAATTTTGAACTCAAAACGCACTACTTTAAGTTATGAGACACACTGAATGATTCTGCATAAAACAAACTTCACAGCATGGAACAAGCACATATGCAATGTTGCCCTCCTACCACAATCAGTTTTTTTTTTGATACATTGCATAGAACTAATCAATTCGAAAAACCGCACGAATTTTTTTGGTCGCCTAATATTTCCGTGAGCTCATCTGTCGGTGATTTATGTCCGTTGTCGTGGTCCAAACGAGAAACGGCTCCTTCTCTCGGAGGCTCTAAACAAGCTCTACGCTGCAGGCAACTGCCACCGTTCGTCACCTTTCACAGCTACAGTTCGTGCGCGCTGGGAGTATACCAAGGACTTCCACTATCAATGTGCACCGCATGGACGGAGAAGAGGCAATGGTCGTTAGCTTGGTCAGTTATCTGCTAAGGGCTTTTTACTCTTGTAGGAGCAACATCCGTCAAAAAATACACGGATGTCATGTCCAAGGATTACGCGTTAGATGGGCTGCGTGTTGCCAATCAGCTCAGATGGTTCAGGAAAGCTTAACAGTTTACAGCCTGCACCACTTCTTGCAATCCGAAACACAAGCAAGACACTCAATTTACTGGCTGAACTCGTGTGTTCCAGTGAGCCTGTTTCGAACAGAAAGCAAGTATATGGGTCTCTCGAAGCTAGTTATAAAGGCATCACTTCAAGATATGTTCACATAAAATTCGATCTGTGATACTTCATTCCGCTAGCAAATGAAGCAACACGAACCAGTAAAGTCGAGTATTCCTGCCATAAATTTGACGACGATCGCTGCCGTCTCTAGCAGTCGCGTCAGAACAATCCTTCCTTTTGAAACCGGTCATGAGAGACAGCAGGTCTCCCTATGTCTGTTTACCAAGAAGCTTCTGCCATCAGTAGTAACCACAGCTTTTCTCACGTTTACGGAGAACTGGTTCCACCTCTGAGCTTCCCAAATCTCATAAGAGTTTCGTTTCAGAAACCAGACCTAGTGAATGTAATGTGTGGAAGACTCAGCCCATCTCGTTAAGAGGGACCTAATCAATAGCTCAGCAGCCGCTGGAGGGGACAGGGAGGCTGAACTGTCTGCCCATTTCTGGATCATCATTCTGCTTCTGTTAGCCCCATGATTCTATTAGAGATCAGCTTTTGTATAAAAGCTACCTTACGCAGCAAGAACTGGGCTTGCCATGTAAGTTTCACCGCAGCACTGCAGTGTGATGTCGACTATCTCAGATGACAAAATCAATGACATCAGCAACCGACCCTGTGTCAGTTACAGTGTGGGCCACAAATAAATGGACCGGTACCCGTACGACTGTCTAGCTGCATAAACGGGTGCCTGGCGTACTTACTGCAAATCTTTTCGTACCCACATTTACTTGCGAACGGTCGTTAGATGTCATTCACCAGAAGCTCGAGAAAGAACTGTCGCTCCCATCTGTTCCTACTTTTCTACACATACTATCGTAAGCTAGGTCCTCTTCCAGCCCTCCAATGAATTTTGAAACGAGTCGGACGATTAAGATACCTGCATGTAGCTAATTATCACAAATTTTCCCTTATATATCTGAATCTGGCAGAAAAGGAAATTCCACAGCCTGTGACAAGTCTCCTGTTGGAATCCCTGCCTGGGCTTTTTATATCTTGCACTCAACTTGCCTTCAGCTCGTGCTCAAAGTGCGGACATAATGCGCTCGGTCATTGTTTGTGACCAATTTGCTTTAGAGGATTACCGTGAACACATTGCTTGCTCGCACAGTGCTCATACGTCGCTGTAGTCGGTTCGTTCCTCGACACAGAATTCCTTTCACACTCGCTCCGCCTTCCGACCTTGCCATTCTATCTTCCCTGTAGGCTTTTGCTGGTTTCTGCTTTGATGCGTTCTTTCTCCTAAATTCATGCCATGGATTTCTCGCTATTCGAAGATACTGGGATGCACGCAGTACTGCCGACGCTCATGTCTAGCAATGTCACTCATCTTAGCTCCTGATGACTTGTTATTTCAACTCCAATATGAAGTAGCTATTATCGACCCTGAAATTGCGCCAGTTTCCAAGATTTTTTACGCTCCCACTGAAGTTTTGAATAAAAAAACCCCCCAGGCAAATGCCTCACGCACCTTAATAGTTTCAGCAGGTTTTCTGGTAATACATGTTGAGCTGTTACCCATTGGGTGAAAAAAGTAGTGCCCGCTTAATTTTATCTTTGTGGGTAATTTTTCTATTAGTATGGTACTCATCTTTCTTTTTTTGCGGACTCCCCTGTCGTCTATTCGCGCCATCGTGACAACAACAATTTTTATACGGAATCACTTAGAACTTACTAGTGGGTTAAGACTTACATGTCGAAATTATTCAGCAGTGTATCCATGAAAATGGCCCTGGTTTCTGATCGTTTTTGCCCTAGCGCAGTTGAGTGGCAAACTGCTCAAAAAACACAATATTGGCAGGCGCTCGGGTACTGGGTTAACCCTGTGTGTATGCTTTAGCGAAAATTATTGTGCCAGCAGTGAATGTCATACTCATGATTAGCAATCTGAACAACCCCTATAGGGGAAATTACTACAAATGACCATGCTCTAGCCCCTTCCGGGTAGTTGTGGGTTGCATTAGCAGTCGAAATGCAGCCAGTCATGACGGCCTTTAAAAATTAGATACGCGCACGAGTTACATCCGCTCGCAATAAATAAAAGTACCACTTTTGTATGAATTTCCTGCAACTTGTTTTCTCATATCATCTTTTACTAAATTCTGTGATGATATAATTTTCGTATGGATTCGGTAATGACCATCAATCACAATTGAACGTCTGCAGTCGAGTCCCACCCAACCCAAGCGAACCCTCCATCGTTCCATGGCCGGACAAAATCCATAGCGAGCTTACACTGGTGGCTTGTGTAAACTGGAACCTCAAACTGTTCACTTTCGCCGGTCTCAGAAGGATATTATGATGAAGAACACTCCTTTTATTCACAATCCCATACCTTTTTATGTGTGTACAGGGGATGCCAAAAAAGTAATTTTTTCTTCTCCACTTTCAACCTATGTACTGTGGTGGGACTTCAGCAATTTCTGACAAAGTATTTCCATCCCCAAATTTAAGGACAAACCTCACTATATCACTGAACTCCGTGGTAGCCTTCTGCACGAACAGGATCAGGGGCTTATTCCGAATCACCTCAACAAGGCGAAATACGGGATTTCGGCACATCGTTCACAACCTTGCTAAGGTCCATTCACTCTAGCTACCTAAGGGGATTCATACTTGATGGTGTTCTTGAACATTCCGTTTTCTCCTGATTCCCTACGTTCCTTGTTTCCAAGGACCGGAACACTCCATTACCACTGAAACCACTCCGGAGGGGAGTTTGAGGTATGAAAATGACGCTTCGCAGCAGCGTTGTCCGAGCAGCAAGGGCTCGCTTCCATTACCAAGGGCCAGTCCTAGGAAGCTTCTCAGAAAAGATCTATCAAGGAACTTTGCTCCACTGTTTTGAGCGGACCTTGATATCGTACATGCTCTGTAGCCCGACTGCGCCGACTGAAGGCTTTTAGTGAAGGTGGAAGTATTGAGTCTCAGCTTGGTCCTGTTTCCGAGGGAACACTACGGGAATATTTTGCCCCAGTACGTTTCTATGTTTTGTATACTTGGCAGATGTGAGCCATGAGCAAAATTATTCTTTTTTGGCACTCCCTGTGTATCTGAAGCCTGTTACGTATCTTAAGACCGGCACATATCTGATATCTGAAGGCTTTCCAATGACAGCCAACACACAACGACCCTATTACTGAAGACTTGAATACATCGATGACGCGAGACCGTTTTCCTTCGGTGGTGACTCATCTGGTTCTCTTTGGAGGACGACAGCCGGTCAACATGACAGATCTAATGTGAAGAGGCGAAACCTATGCACCAAGTACTGGAAAAGTCGGGTGGCATGCAACTGTTACGACCAGTGTATCAGGAGGTCAGGTCGACAGTGTTGTGCGGAGGGTAATTCACTATAGAAACGACGGAATCAACATTCTTGTGAAACACAACACTGTATTATGGACTGTTACAGTAACTAGCTTCTAGCTCCATCATAGATCGCATCTGCTTTTAGTCAGAAATTGTATTCAATGGAAGATGCCCTAACTTAATCATTTGAATGACAACTATACAGCTTTACTGCATATTTACATTCACAAATATCTGCCTTTCTTCTTCGACCCGTAGACCAGTCATGTAGCCAAAATCTTCGAAATTAGTGGTGAATCGATAGTCTCGTGAAGCAACTCACTCATGAGTGACCTGACCCCACAATGATCACCGGAACACCTGAAACACATCCCAGCACCCATACATCTAATGCATTGCATTTTACTCACCCCAATAATGTGAGCGCAGGTCGCAATCGCATGCCTCTGCGATTCCGCACGGCAGGAAAGCGTGAAGGAAATCGATAAGCGTCGCATCTTTGCCTTACAACATTTTAGCCAAGCTTAATCTCTTTGCTTAATAGATCTGAATTATGAAGAAACTAGGTTATTGTATAAATCGGTCTTTGTTGCTGAACGTACTCCCGCTCGGACTAGAGCCAAAGAACCTTGACCTTCGCGGGTTCAAAAATTTTTCCGCTGAAAACGAGGGCGATCCCATTTTCACCCTCCTGCTTTTGTTCATCGTTGGAGCATAGGGTCATGTCTGCTGCTGTTGTAGCTGGAGCTTCCCATCCATCCCTTCTTTGCTAAAACTTTTTGAGGGCAATAAAATGCATTCAGAATTCGAACGTTAGCTTGTGTACAGTCGCGTAGTCGGTATCGTTCTCCAACGGCCATCACCCGAATTATCACTCTCGATCGATTTCATTGCGGATACGGTGTGCCTTCAATCAATAAAAGCTCCCGCTTCGTAACGATCACTTTTAAAGGTTTGTTATTATAATGACCTTAGTGATGTGCTGCGATTGTCGCTATAGAAATGTTCGAAACTGGCACTCATTTCGACCTCTCCCCCTCAACCACAGCCTCTTCCGTCCGAGGAGCGGATGAGGTGAGACCCGCCTCATTCCACATTCCTCGACACCCATAAACTCCAGCCTTCACCTTGCAGGGTCAACATTCGCTCCATAATTGCGGTGATAAAACTGTCATTTCTCCTTCAGGCACGGTCGTTCAGACCTTCAAATGCAATCAAATAAGAGAGTGGATTGTTCGTTTCTCTCAATACACTGGCAGGAGTAGGAACCCCATTGATGTGGAAATCATTTACGAATTCTCTCAGCTCCAGTTCCCGATTTCAGAACGTGTCGCTTAAATCGCCTGAGACATCGAGTCAGCAACACTTCTTTACATACACATACATACATACATAAATCTTTTGAATCAAGTTTTTCTCAGTGAATAGTCATCAATGAATATCACGAATAACGTACTCTGCTAAATACCCGTCCAAAGAATTAGATGTGTAATGTCAGTTCAGATCTATATGAGCTCTGTTCGATCGAAGCACGCAAAAGCACAACTTCCCATCCGGTCATTCGTTGAAGGGCGTTCAGCCACACGACGCTTAAAGTTGTTATTCACATTCATTTCTAGCTTCTAGAACATTACCATACATGGTCATTATCACTGCGATGGATTCTGAGCTGACACTTTCAGATTAATCATCGATCTGGAGAAATGCTGAATTGAGACCTCTGCGGAAAATAGACATCTACTATTTCAACGTGTGGTGATAACCTCGCTCATTTTGTGTCATCGAAATCCCAAATAGTGAAAAAACTACTACGAAGTCGTGAAGTCCAAATCTCACTCTATTTGACTGTGAGGAATCCTCGACATTGTTGAAGAGAGATACCGTATTCGGTAAGGTACATGGAGTGGAATTTATCTCGTTCTCAGACTTTATTATGACTGGAGCGATAGGGTACAATAAACGAAAGTCATAAGAGCCATTTACCGTGGTACTTGTATCGATTGGTGGAACAGGGGAGTGTAACAGAACGTACACTCGTACCTTCCGATCGCTCTGATAAAAACCACTGCTGATGAGACCAATGGCGCCAGCGCAGTGGCTCGAATAGTCCCCCTCTGCGCCCTCTGCCCGCTGCCCTTCCGAAAATCGAGAAAGTGCCGTTACAGTTGATCGATACGCCGGCGAAAAGCCAAGAACGTCCCGTCGGCTGAGTCATGCCGACCGCCAGCACGGGGCATTGTGGTGGGAGACAACCGACTATTGAAGTTCTATTTGTGAACGACTCTGAAGCCCCATCCAACCATGTCATTGTTTCGAATCACGCTAAACGAAAATGGATGCAAAAAATAGCAGAATGGGGAAGGAGGAGAAGGACAAGGAGTGAGGATAGTGAAGACGACAGGTCTTTTCGATGTCCCTCATCGATACCGTCCTTACAATATGGGTTATCTGCTCCTGTAGATCCACGCCGCCACACTCGCAATGTCTTTGCCATTTCATCTGATCCGACAGGCGGACAGAAACGATCACTCGATTGCCCCGCTCACAGGCTAGATACCAGCACCACCATCCTCACCACCACAGCCCCTCCAACTCATCAGCATTGATCGTCACGTCTACTTCGCAACGGTCGCCTGGTCGCCCCAGGTTTTCTCTGCTTCCGTGACTCTCTCAGTGAGCCATAGGGGATCACACTCCTGTTATGCAAATCCACGCCCTTGTCGGGACAGTACTTTACAAGCCACAAATTTATTCCCATCGCCACCAGCGGAGGTGCAGAGGGCCGCCCCTCTGACCGTTTTCCTTTCGTCGATCGATCCCATATTTTTTGAGCGGCACTATCATAGAAAAGGATGACAAAAAATGTGGACGATGAGGCTGAGGAGAGCGGAGACACCTCCCCTTGAAGAACCTGTTCATATGAAGAGAAGGTAGTATAATCGAAAGCACACAAGTTATTTTCGGAGCCTCATGTTCTCTGCCAGACGAGGAGAATGTGGTGCCAGTCCCCGCTACCCTTATCGCTCCCAGATGACCCCCTTTCTTCTTGCCCAAACGAAGTTATCTCTGACGCTTCGAACAGACTCAATCTGATAGACTGCACTCACTCACCTTCGATGAGAGCAGCCTTTCAGTTAAACCTCCATGTCTGTCACCGACACAAATTTGCGTCAACAAGTTGATGCTGACTCATTCTCCGTGCACGCGCAACTTTTTCAAGCTCTCCTTGATCACATCCAATCTACTCCCAAACGATTACTTGAAGGGTTCCATTTTCATTTTTCCTGAGACTCCTCTTCATTCGCTTATTCGAAGAAGACATTAAGGTTAGGATGCGTAGTGGGATTTTGCGGCTGTGTTCGCCGTAGGAGAGATTGACGGTAATTCCGTAAGGCGATATGATCTGGCGATTTCCTATTTGTTTTGACTATAGACTAATACGACCGAGTTATTCTGCGTTTGTCACGAGAGGATTCCTGCGCAAGTCAACCTGTTGCAGAAATTTTAACATTTCGTGTTTATATGCTTTCATTCCATAATGCTAAATATATCATTTTGATATAAGACTCATAACAAACCTTTCGTCTTCACTAGTCCGCTCCGTTCTGAAGGTTTTGCAGTGCTCTATAGAGTGCGTTCTGGGAACGAACCCTGTGCTCGCAGTTCGTTCACAGGGTGAGTCTGTTGAGTAGCATAAGAACTGGGCTGATAAGGACCAGTGTATGTGAACTTATTGACTTTAATGTGAAGTGCAAATTTTATGTAATGACACGTATGTACAGAATTGGTCGTTGGCGTCTTGGCTTATTGAGAAGGAGCCTGTACGAACGAGCATTGTGAACCATTACAGCTTTTGTGTTAACATTTCCAATAAACAGCGTATTTGCCGTTTGTTGTCGAGGTTCCCAAAAGTACTCCATCAATGCGGAAAGATGAAAGACAAAATCTCTTCTCAATTGTAGGTTGTTCTATTGCTTCGATTGCGTTGGATTAGCTGCACTATCCATCATACTGGTCGTGATTTTTGTCGAGAATGTTCGGCTTTATTTGTATAATATGTCCTTGATATGGTTTTCTCCTTTACTACAAACTCATTTCCCCAGAGTCATATGCTATTTTATCGCATGGCATTGGAATGAAAAAAGCAATTCACACATTCTTTTTGCCTCTTGTGCCTTTCAAGCCCACACAGTATTCTACGCTCCTATATAATGTATTCTGTGCTGCATTTGGTCCGACGGTATTGATTCGTCCCAAATAACATCGAATTTCGCGTTCCATTTAGGTTTTTCTCTGAAGAACATCATTGTAGGCCTCGCAACGAAAGCTGATCATATGTAAGAACAACTAAATCCTTCAATTTCATGTGCTTCTCTGCTATACCAGGCCGTTTTTTGGTTTTCCGGAGGTTTTCGAGCAATATTAACTTTTCTCAACTAGGCCGCTGCTTGTTGTTGGAAGTGAATTGTGGGGTGAGAATAGCCTGCCGCAGGCCAGACAATCGAACACATTGTTTGCATTTTCTTATGCTTGTGTGATTATCGCTTCACGCGTCTATGACTTTGTCTTCTTTCCACTGCTTTAGTTTCATTATTACCCCATCTATGTCGATGCTTTTGGAAAGCCAATTCGTAAGAAATGCATCAGGATTTCTTCATTTGTTGCACATCGCGTGGTCTTGCTCGTGGTCACAGTGATGCCTCAGAGGGAGTGTTTTTCGCGATCGCGGCCCTGCACCTTACCCACTTCACATCCTCAAAAGGTTTTTAGCGATTAAGATCCGGTAGTAGTAACAGCAAACGAATAGTAGGCTTTTAGTTAGGCTAGGGGCAGTCGCTAAAGACAGCTAGGTACCTGGAGGTGGTGAAACGGTAATGACTGCAGCTATGGCGGCACTGTTGTACTGGCTCGATTTACATTCTGCTGGGAGGGAGGTAGGAGGAAAGTTGCGGTAAAATTGGCTGGAGATGTCGCAGTGCCATATTTGGCGGCCGAAGATTGTGCGCCGGAGGACTTAAGTTTGTTGTTACTACTCTTTTCTCTGGTTTCAAATCTGCTTGAGCTGTGAACTTTTCCGGAAATACGCAATCGTATTTTTTGACTAATCAAAGTCTTTATCTTACTGCACCAACCTCTGCGAGCTTCATCACCAGTTCATTCCTGATAACGTAACCGACTAAATGTCATCGTAAACCTTCGCTTTCTTAACTCTTTTGAATTATTTGGTAAAAGATTGATGAAAATTCCCAGAATAGATATATAGATGCTTTAAGCTGGGTCCTATAAAGTGGTGCTAGTCGAAGAATGAACAGTGCTGAGGGAGTAGAAGCAAGAAAGTACGCCTAGTGAGTGTTTTGGAGTAGTCGGACACAAAGCTCAACCTGAACATAATAACAGCCTGTTTCGATTATGCCCGGGTGCAACTTCTTCAGTAATCTGCATAGTTGGTCTTATATAATTGGGTGGCTTCTTGTGATTATAATGTCCTTTACGACCCTTGAATGCGCGGCCCAGTCGGGCAGCATTTTTTCAGGACTGTTGGTTTCTGTCACAACAGTGCTTGAAATACAAACTTTATCTCACCCACTCCTCGATCTCACTCCCTCTTTGTTTTCGTCTCTGTATTTACAACTTGGAGGGTTCAGCTTGCTTTATTAATCTCTTTTCAGAATCCTATCAAGTCGTTTGGAGCCCAGAGATAACATTCGCACGTTCCGTGCCGCTACTGTACTGTAGGCCAACATGTCTAAAAAAGCTGTGAGTCGACTGCCCTATTCCTTTGTTTTTTATGAGTATGATCTTTTACACGTCTCAAAAATTCCAGAAAAAATATTGGCACATCATGTATTCGTGCTATGTAGGCCATACAGACTGTTTATCACACTGTACATATCATGGGAAAAAAGTTCCAATTACCACAAGAAAGCCAATACACTAAACGCTCACAGTCGCCGAGAAGCCGTTCCATGAGTCTGCCTCTACATGATTCTAATGAGAGAGCTGAACAAGCCGTTTCCTTCCAACCAAACGGCGGCTGATTTTCCACTGTGAGCTGACTTCAGCTTGAAACAGTAATTCGAGGGCGAATTTGAATGAGTCGTAGTGTGCCCACACTGGACATGTCACCGGACAAACCAATCACTACCCATTGTTAGGAATCGTAAAGTATCCTGGTACAGCTCCACTGTTTATTTCACTAGTACCATTTTTATGGTGGACTTGTAGATTTCTGAGGAAGTTTCGTCGCAGGTTGGCGGAAATGGGTAATAGTCTCATAATATTGCTTACTTGGAGATTTTTTGATGTAATAGTCTCATAATATTGCTTACTTGAAAATTGAAGATTTTTTTTTATCTAATAGTCTCATTTCATTGCTTACTTGAGGACTTTTTGATATTATGCAAATCGTTCAAACCTTATACTGTCAATGATTGCATTTGAATATTATATCTCATCCATTTTACATCTTTGTATTATATCGCACTTATTTTCTCTAAGAGAGCTGTGGCAAAGATGCGGAAATTTGTGGTTGCACTACGCATAATCGAATCATCTCGCCTACTTTAGTAGCTTTGTTCGCTTGTACTTCGAGTGGCTTGTGCGAAAGCCACAATTGAAAAAGTACGCATTCTGCACGATTAAGTAATTATCACGAGCACTGGAAAATTCATGACACCTAAAAACTGGAAGGTAGGCCAGGAAAAAAGCAATGCGAGAAAACTCCTTCAAAGGTATGAGACGGTAAGTCTCAATTAGGTTGGAGCCCCCTGAGGTGGAGTATTTCGTGTAAAATGAAGGTGGAAAATGAAAAGACAAGAGCCTAGGTATAATTAACAGATCAACCGCTTTGTTTCTGCTCATTAAGCATAAGTTAGCGCGATATAGCGGATAAGCGACGAATCGTGGGGACCAGATGTTGGAAGGGACCATCATTAATAATGTAGTGAATGATTCATGTGATAAAAATTGAGTTTCGCTGTGGAAAGTAATGGTATGGCCATAAAGATGTTTTACGCAATGCGAGAACAAAAAAAAAAACTGTTGTGGATGCAAGAGGGCAAGAAACTCCACTAGAACAAGTTTCGTAACATACCATTGGTCCAGTAACCCTCTTTGGTGATCAACATTTATACGGTACGGAATAATACATCCATCGACACATTAATGCGTAATGCATTATACAGCACAAGACATCCAAATGCCACAAAACTGACTCAGTTCAACATTTTCACGATCCTGAATTGAAACTGTGTGTTTTGAACATTGCTGAAGCCTTTTCCATCCACAAGCGCATTCTGAACATCAAAAAATTCATTTAAAATGTTACTCAAAGTAAAAATCTCAATCCTTTCTTGTAATGCTCACATCAGACATTACAATAAGGTGCGAGCTACCAGAATGATTTTGAAAGATAAATAAGTGAAAGGGAAAAACGGGTAAACATGGGGAACTCAAAGATGATATCATGTGAAATGATCACACAATCACATTTCGGTCGCTTAGCAATGAAACTTCACTTTCTCCAGTTGCAACATGGATCATCTTCTGAAAAGGCAAAGAAATAACAATGACAAAAATCGCAAAACCAATCACACTAAGGGATGAAGATCAACCACTCTAAAATCGTCAAGAAACTAAGTTTCAATTTGCTTTGAATACATCGAGGGCCGTTGACGAATAAAGTGAAGAAATTGCAGAGAGGAATGCTGAGAAATGCTCAAATGGAAAAATTGGCAAACCGCTCACTTCTGGAGAGGTTCCTTCAAATCTCAAGTATCACATAGAAACCCTTCATCATGACTTCGATTTCTGAAAGGGAATAGGTGACGAAGGCAGTCATATGCATGTAATTAGCAAAAGAAATGAACCTCTTTGAAACGTTAAGAAGCACTGAACATCAGCCATTTACAAAGCATTTTTATATTTGTCAACGGTAAGTGTTAACGATAAGGATTATACCAAATCGCGTCATATCTGGAAAAATAACACAGCGAAAATATTTCAGAGGAAGTCAAGACGAGAAAAAAAAAAGCAAAACATGAGGAAAAACTAAACACTCCAACGAAATCTGATCATTTTCGACTTCCTACTAGCCCTTCCCTTAAGCCACTGCTCTGATTCCAGTAAAGCACACATCCTGAATTATCAAAAGTTGAAACGATACCAGAACCAATCGGACACTTTGAATCCACTAATTTTAGTCAAATATATTGAATTATGCAGGAAACCCTAGCTCTGTGAACACACTCTAATAAGCGCTGGAAACGTGGTAATATCAATACAGCAGTCTGCTTCCTAGCGGGTTCGTCGTCAAATCCGGTGTGATTGAAGTTTATGCAGTAAAACATAGTATAGCGTTACAATCCACGCCTCTTGTAGCTTACTGTAGCCCATCGTCCATGCTCATTCAGGGGCGGGGCCAGAAGGGTGATAGTGCTTGCAGTTTGTTCGCTCGCAGCCATGACGCCCTCTCCGGATGTAGGTTTTGCTTAGCTCAATCTGTGGTTTGAATGTAGCTTTCTATGCCCCACGCACGTGATCTACTTGTGCAGAAATCGAAAACGTAATCATATATTTTCGTAGATCAATGTTCGAGTCACCACAATGGATGCCGAACTGGAGTTCGCCATTCAGTCGAACACCACCGGCAAACAGTTATTCGATCAGGTTCGCTAATTCCCTCGCGATTTTTTTTTCTGAGTGATTTTTTTCTGCTCGATGTTGCTTTTCTTTCTAGGTTGTGAAAACCATCGGTCTTCGTGAAATATGGTATTTCGGACTTCAGTATACCGATACAAAAGGTGAGGATTCGCTGTACCCTCTGATCCTTATTTCATATTTGTCGCAAGTAATCGACATAGGTTTGTAACAGCAATTTCACTGAGTGCTGTTATGCAACAGCACATATTCCCATCGATGGCCTGTTCTTGTTGCTAAAAATGCGAGTTCATGTTTAGTGCTCTTTTGTTTCCCTAATATAGCCTCCAGATCCGCTAGTAGTTTACTTGTCATTCGGAATTGTTTGAACAGCCATTCTCGTTTCCACAAATACTAGGATAAGCAGGATTTGCAGGATTCCCAACATGGTTGAAGTTGAACAAGAAGGTGCTCTCTCAGGATGTCAAAAAGGATTCAACACTTATGTTCAAATTCCGCGCCAAATTCTACCCGGAAGATGTCGGAGAGGAAATCATTCAAGACGTAACAATGGTAATTGAAGCTAATTGCCCACTTGTTTTGAAAGAGATTTCATAACTGTTTAGGGTTCTCTTATAGCGGCATGTGATTTTTCCTAGTTATTGGGTCTGTGTATCCGTGTATCTGACTGAATCATAGGGCGTCACACCAATCTATTTGGCCGTATTGCTACCTGATGGAATTGTCTGTGCATTTCCGACCGTGGTTTTCGGGCGATCCGCTTATGTGTGGAGTGCGCTGTCCACAGACTCGCCCGCTTCAGCACCATTATACAGTGCCTTCTCAAACGATGTTGCGTCGTCTTCAACCAGTTGCTCCTGTATTTGACTACTTTTTCGCCGGGTGTTAATGCGTAGGGGCTCTAGTAAACGAATGTCATCTTCATAATAATAGGAGAAAAGCATTCCCCCATTCAAGGGAAGTGTGAGAGTTATTGGTCGCTGTACGTGCATCATTCTAGTTTTATCGATTTTATATCGACTCTGACAGCTTTTGTAGACGCTGATAGCACATGCCAACAAGATAACAACTCGAATTAACATCTTGCGAGAAGAATTCCGTGTGCAGCATCATATGAGCATTTATCATAGCAAGTTTCGGTGTCGCATAATGACAGTGCTCCCAGTGAATAACTGTTATGCAATGCATTTCATTTCGGAAAACGTTGGCAGAGGCATTCTTTGACGGTTGTTCTGTATGCATCAGTACAGAACTGACTGGTAGAAATGTTATGATAACGATTCCTTAAAAGGGTCGTCTGTTATCAAAGGCAGAATATTATTAAAGACAAAATGTGTAGATTGGTTAACGGTACAAAGTTGAATGGAAACTGTAAGTTCTTCCGTAGCGCGGGGTATCCTCGCGGAAGATACTTCATGCAGTACACATATAAGCATGACCATATTGCAAGGATCATTCGGCGCTACGTTAAGTCACAAAACTGTAAAAGTGAGAGCAATCGATAACGACAATGTCCTTCTATAGGCTACATGCCTATGCACGTCTTGGAAGGGAAGTGACGTTGTATTCACAATGATTCAAAGTGCTTTCGGCTCGCTCTCTTTTATTACGTCGCTTTTCCTCCACTAGATTTTGACCTTCTCACAGGTTTACTGAAATAATTCACTGATGTCTATTGTGTATATCCCCGTTTGATACTACAATTTTTGTGGCTGCTTTTAGCGGAAACGCTACACATCTGTTTTGCAAGTGAAGTTTGCACAGGCAAAAAGTGCTCTTTAGGGAAACCATGTCTGAATCCTAGATAGTGGTGGAGGGTTTTTCCAAGAGTGTAAATCAGAGATTGCAAATCAGTTATCGCTCTCAGTAGCTGATCAGTCAGAAAGGAAATTGAAACTATAGATTCAGCACAGCGCAGTCTATTATGGCCAGTTCTCGTAGTAGAACGGCACTGCTTTTGATCCATCGACCTTGAAGTGATTAGTGCTGATGGTGGGTCAACACGAAGTGATCAGTCTACGATATTCCAATTGAGGGGCGGGAGTTGTTAGCCAGGTTCAGCATCACTTCGAGGAAATCCACACTTCTGCATGATCTATTAGGGAACGTTCAAAATAAGCGTTGAGTATGTTCCACATGACCATCGACGTGTTTTGTTTGGTGGCTCTAGCGGCCCCGTTGTTTCGGTTTGTCTGTCCACAGGGAATCCTAACACGTCGTGTTCATATTGTTCTCTTATTAGTTGTCCTGGAACCGAAACAACTGTGACGATTGTATTTCGAATTCGAATTCACTTAGTGTGTTACCGCCTGAGCTCGTATATCTTCAAGGTCTCGAAGTGCAGTTAAAATAACGTCAGTTTCAAGAGATGCCCGTATTTTTTGAGTGTAGAAGGGAATGGACGGGTTGTCCGCTACAAAATGGTTCCGAAATGATTCGTGCAATCACGGAAGAGGTTATTCAAGCGCGAAGGATCATTCCAAATACAAAGGCGAAGGGTGTTTGTTCGAGCTTATACGTAACGACTCGAGGGGCCTAGTGTGGATTTACACGAATATGTTTCGCGTTAGTTTTTGTTTGGACATTGCTGGATATTGTGCCTACGAACCAACACTGTTTCTACATCGGTTGAAAAATGCAGCAGCTACTTTCTATAACCCGCAGCAGTATAATGTAGTGTCTGAAAATGGTTTCTTTGGTCGTTCATTTGATTGGGGGAAAGCCGATGTTTTTTAGTGATTAGGGGCTATAAAACATGATTTCATGTGTTCATAACTCTTCAAACCTATTTTATAGTGCGAAATACGAGCCGTGTAAGCGAACAGCATACGAAAATTGTTCCAGTGTAATTGGCAATCCCTTTTCATCCATTAGTGAAGCTACTAAAGGAACATTTTCAGCGCTTATTCTACTTGCAAGTGAAAGATGCAATATTATCGGACGAGGTGTACTGCTCACCTGAGACGTCTGTGCTGCTGGCTTCTTTTGCGATGCAAGCGAAGTACGGAGACTACCAGCCTGAAACACACAAACCGGGCTGTCTCACTGCAGATAGGTATCATCCATTCATTTATCAAACTTTCGTGTGAACTAAGGCGTCGTTTTCTCTACTTACAGTCATTTTAATTTTTGAATCAAACATCTAATTCACTCATTTCTAGGCTTCTTCCACAGCGAGTAGCCGGGCAGTTCAAAATGAGCTCAGATGAGTGGGAAAAACGAATCATGACTTGGTGGGCGGACCACAAGGGAACAAGTCGCGAGCAAGCAATGGCCGAATACCTTAAGTTAGCGCAAGACCTCGAAATGTACGGTGTGAATGTGAGTGCTGAACTCCTTCCTTGTTAGATCTGGATCTCACCAGGTTCTACCTTGACTGAAGTATTATATAATACCAGACTGTTCAGTATTTCGAAATTCGTAACAAGAAGGGAACAGAGCTATATCTTGGTGTTGACGCTCTGGGACTCAACATCTACGAAAAGTCGGATAAACTGTCTCCAAAGGTGGGACATTACTGCTGCAAATGTATATATACTCCTATTTGTAGTGCGTCAGATATGATAAAACGTTGCAGGTTGGGTTTCCATGGTCTGAAATCCGCAATATCTCATTCAATGACAAGAAATTTGTCATCAAGCCAATCGACAAAAAGGCAAATGTTGGTTGGCTGTTTGCAATCTGCTTTCTTTATTATTTCACTGAGGACTAGTGACGTAGTACACAGTGCTTTTCACCATGTACTTCGCGTTGATGTTTTCGCTCGGGATTCAGGTGCATTTCGCGCCCCTCCCCCTTGATATTCGTTTACAGAGCGAATGGGGGTTTCAGACATGACGCGGTCGTGAACTGTAAGTAGAGTTAATTGTTAGGAACCTGAAATGATGAATCTAGATAAGTCGCTATGTATCGTCATCTGTTGTGAATGAATGTGTCGCGACTCTCTCGTTTCTCCACTTATGAGCAATCTTTAGGATTTCGTATTCTACGCTCCTCGGCTACGTATCAATAAGCGCATTCTTGCCTTGTGTATGGGCAATCATGAGTTGTATATGCGTCGTCGCAAACCTGATACTATTGAAGTAGGTATATTTATGTACAGTTCGTTGTCGTGAAACTTAGCGTCCTGGTACAGTGTTTTACTGAGAATCAGCTACAATTTTCTTTGATAGTGTGGAAGAGTGCATGAAGAAAGCAGAGTGTTAATGTACCATGAGTAGTGTTTTCCTATCTGTAATGTTATCCACAATTTTTTCATGTATGGTTTGTGAGCTCCTTCATTTCAAACGCTGAAGGATTCGCTACTCATTCAGGTGCAACAAATGAAACAGCAGGCTCGCGAGGAACGGGCACTTAAGCAAGCCGAGCAGGAGAGGCTGAATAAGGTTCGCGATCAGTTGTAGCGCCCAATGATTTCTGAGGAAGATTTGTAGCACATTGAAAGAAGCGAGCAGTGTGGTTCCTATAGGATTGGAAGAGGCCTCTTTTGATATTCCGTTTTGGCGTGAGTAGTGCAAGCATTTGTCATGCAGAGACAGCATCTTTGTAGGAAATGTCCGCGCGCGAGCAAGCCGAAGCTCGCCAGCGTGAGGCTGAGGATCGTATGCGACGTATGGCTGAAGATATGGAGCGTGCTAAGCGAGAACTTCTTGAGGCACAAAACACCATCCACAATCTTGAAATGCAACTGAGACAGTTACAGCTGGTATGTTTCCTCCCAAATGGGCTACTTCTGTTCTGCCTTTTAGGCTCCTAGTTTAACGAAAATCTATTTGAAAGAGCATCTCGAATTATTGCAGGCGAAGGAGGCTCTCGAGAATAAAGAGATTGAGCTTCGCGAGCTCACTGCTCAGCTGCAGTCTGAAAAGATGATGAGTGATGAAGAGCGGCGAAGACTCCGTGAAGAAGTTGCTATCCGTGAAGGCGAAGTGAGTTTTCCACCACCTTTCATGTGTTTGAATTCTACTTAGAGTTTTTTGATGGATCTGTAGGTACACGCCATGCGCACAGAAGTGCAACGCCAAACAGAAGTCACACACCGTCTTCAAGACGAAATCGAGTCGGCGAGACGTGAATCCGTCATGCGGCACACTTCAGTCATTAATCATCACACTCACGTACTGTAGCTTACACCCATCTTGTACAGCCTCTTAATTTGAATGGATGGTAATTGGTTATCTTTCAGGTTCAACACACAATGCTCACACGTGAGGATAACCACACTGATGAGGATGAAAACGGCATAACTGGTGGGTTGAGCATTTCTCAAAATATCTTGGGGAAATATGAAAGTGATAGAGTTTGAAGAGCTCACCAACGATGCTGATCAACACGTGCCACAGCGAGAGTTGGAGCGCATAACAGCTGCTGAGCAGAACCAGAGCATAAAGTCGAAGCTGGAGGTATGCAACTCATTTCTACCGATCTCCAGAAATTGCACGCACACATCTTTCTCTAGTGAATGACTCAAATATATTTTTTATTACACATACACATATTTCATTGTGTTTTAAAGATGCTCACGCGTGAGCTGGAGGTGGTAAAAGATGAACGCGCTGTCACCGATTACGATGTGCTGCACATGGAGAACAAGCGTGCCGGTCGTGACAAATACAAGACATTACGTCAGATTCGTGGCGGAAACACAAAGCGACGAATCGATCAGTACGAGAACATGTGATACTGATATGATAGCGTACTCTTCCAACATATCGAACATAGCCTTTGTGGAACTTTCCATGTGATGTGCTTATCAGAGACTTTGTATACGCATACATGCTCCTTTTCTTTCTCGTCTGCGCAATATGTGCTATCCAAGTTAATCGCAGTCGCCTCATATCTTACAGCAATGTTTTTAAAAGTTATCGACTGGTTGTTTTAAAATGGTTTCGTCGTAAAGTGTCGTGCATCGCTTGCAGCGGTCACGACACCTTCGGGAACGTCGAACCCACTAAATGTTGCCATGTTCCGGATAAATGTCGAAATGGTTTGATGAGGTGCCTTCATCGTGCTGCTTTTGCTCTTCTACTATCACAGCCTCACTTTTTCCTGTTGCACTCGATGTTTATGCTAATGCATCATTTGCTTACATACAATCTCTTTCTGCCGTAGCTCACACTGTGTCACATCTTCTCCTCCGCATGTTGCGGATTGTTGAAGTCACGACGAATATATACTCGCTATGACATTTTGCTAGAGCGATATGTCCGTCCCTGTGAACCTGCGATTGTTCCATTGTATGCATATCTTCAAGATCTACTATTAATTGTAATATAAAGATATGTATCGATCAGATCCGACATATCCGTCATCCGCTCAGTATCGGTGGCAAGTATCTCAAGAGCACGAGCAGAAGTTCAAATTGTTGCTGCTACAGGTAATGGCACAGAGTAGCGTGGAGCTCGTTCTCCCATGGTTCCTTGCATAAACCAAATACACATTCAGATAATTTTGCATTTCTGAATAACACAAGCACAAAAAGAAGACGTTAAAGGGTGGGAAACTATTTTGTGGCTGACAGGCATTCGGCATCACACTGAGTACTAAGCACCAGGGGCCGCGATCGCGTATGATATGCTTCCCCAACCACGCGCGAGAGATAGGCTCCGTCTCGAGGATGCGTTCCCGACCGGGGCGTATGTCCTTAGAACAGAAAAGTCGCGTGGCGGCGTGCGACAATCGCGCACGAGTTGTTTACCCTAAAGTCTGATAGATAAGTCCGCCCGCACGCGGTGTCGCGCGCCGCAGCGGCGAACACGGGCGCAGTCTTCAGAGGACACAGGATCGCGATGCACCCTACATTATTAAAAATGACAGAATTGCAGATACTGTGTATTCAACTTCATTTCTTATATCTAGAAATACCACGTACCAAAAACTTCGTTTAACCCGTGTAACAATGATCATTTATCTTGAATTTTCTACGCAATCTCCATTTCATCGTCGCAAACATTCATAACATAAAAACTCTCATCTCATCTAACAATAACTCTTGGTTCAAGGCTCTTAAGAAGCTGTTGACAATCGTCTCCTCAGAAAATGAAAATGAGTAGAAACTGTTGCAAACTAAAGCAGCTACCTCTTTGTAGCTCATCATCGTTTTTCCGATGCCGCTTTTGGTATATCTGGCTTTTGTTGAGTCAGTTTTATCATTCCTCCCGTGTACTGCTGATCATATGTTGTTCAGGCACTTCTGAGGGACTAGAAGACGGGCTTACATCAGCTTACATCAGGTGCAAAAACTTGACGCGGCAAGCAGAAGCGCGTTTTGCAGAGGAAAAAGAAGGTGAAAGACGCATTTCTGCGAGGCTTTGTGCATCATTATCATAACAGGAATAAGGGTATTTTTATCCGACCACTATTTCATCGCCAAAACCATACTTGCATTGAAACCCCCATTGAACAACGATTCTCCTCCAATCCTTCAATTTCCTCCGCCAAATGTGAAGTTTCTGTGTTCATTTTTCGTACGACCCCAACTTTACTTGCTACTCGCTTTTATTTTGACAACTACAATATACAATACAATATAAACTCGTTACTAATACAATCCACAAATCATAGCTTCCCAATTTCCTTTATCTCTGGTACTTTGAAGACTGCGGCTGCCTGTGCCGCGCGCGACACCGCGTGCGGGCGGACTTATCAATCAACTTTAGGCCGCGGTCATACTTTGCGCAAGCTGCGTTAGTTGACGCCGGTGCCGGCGTCAACTAACGCAGCTTGCGCAAAGTATGACCGCGGCCTTAGGGTAATTCCGGTTGGGGCAGAGCATTTCCACCAGAGCTACAGTGCTCCTACAGAATGAGATTTTTCGTTGTGCTAAGTTTCTTTTGTTATGTTATCACTTTTTCCTAATTGCAAACATAAGGGAATAGGGAACAAGGTGAAAGTTAGCGAGTAAACAAGATTTTAATTCAAAAACCTTCATCTACAAATCTGCACACTACAATTCGAAGGATAGAACAAGGTGCTAATGTACTTGGAGGGAGATCTCATTTTCGTGCTGTCGTCCCTCGCTCGAAAGCATCCTCCAGTCATCAATTTGTAAGCCTTACTTTAGGAAGGTAAGAGCCTCCTTTTAAGCTGAGGCTAAGGGCAAAGGCCTAGGTGAAAATAGCACCGGACGCCGAGATTAGTTTAGTGGCCTTCCCCCACAACTACATTGGCGCTTGAAAATGTTAGGATATCATGAAAAGATATAAAAATATCATGATACGGTAAAGGGCTACTTATACATCGAAGCAGAGAATGCCCCAGTTGAAACGGGCGACCCGTGCGCGACCGTCGCAACGGGCGCAATGCCGCACCGCTATTTTTCTGCCCTAACGACATACACCCCCCAACCGGCAGGGTGTCGGGAAGTGTCGGGAATGCTGTACTCTTGTGACCGCGGAGCGAAGGGCCAGCGCACACTATTTTCGAAAGTGATGAAAGGCTAATTATAAGGTATACCTTGAGACTAGTGCGGACGTCCGGGTCAGACGACCCGGTTGATCCGCAAGAGTCGCAGGGTACAACACTAACATAACAATGTTCTGAGATCATACGCTCGCCTTCTGTTCTGATTCTAATTTTAGGTCCTGCACGTGTTTTCTTTTGTCAGGGTTTAGTCGAAAAATAGCGGTTGTATGCAAAGCGCAGTGAGCTCCGCTACCCACTACAACATAAACCCTGCAAGTATCGCGGATCTTACCACGATGATTACGTAGTGTAGCATGCTGGATCCTTAAAATCTACATTGTGATATTACTCTTCGTACTACCGCTTTGTGGGGGGAGGGGGCGGGAGGGGTGGATCATTTTATCAATGATTACGGAAAGTATGAATTGAATTTCGATTTCATTTAATCATTTGGGCACTGATTTGGATATTTAGGAGAGAAACCGGAAAAACCGTTTTTGTTCTGACCTCAATTCCTCTTGATCACCATTCATTCAATCAGCTCATCTTGAATGCCACTAGTGTAAAATCTTACGTTGGTACATAATACAGAGTGTAGAGAGCACTACAAAAGAAGCCAAAAACCACATTGGATAAATACTGCTCAGAGAAATAAGCGTTTGCTATTAGTCAGATGCAACAGTTCTAGTTGAGCCGCCCCATACACACAGGCTCTGCTTGTGAAAGTAGAAGAGATTACTCTAGAATCACACATTTTATTGCGTTTCTTAATACATATTTGGTCCTGATTACTTGACAGATAAAAAGGTATGATCATGCTTGCGACTCCCAGATGAGGAGACAAGGTCTAGGTTTATGGGAAGTTTATGTCTTCTGGGACTTCGGTGAAAGTTCACCGGTGTTGAAGCTGGCTCGCTGCTGAGCTTACTCCTCTCTTTTAACTGCGTTGCTTATTGATCACGATGTCTAAAAGGTCGCAGTGTTAGGTATCCTTATTAGACGATCTATGAGAAACCAGTGATTGGGTGGAAAACCCACACCTCTGCCGGGCAAAGATATTTCTATACGTATCGTTGGAAAGCCTGCTCGCTTATTTGCCTATCTGCCTATTTGCCTAAATTACCAACTCTGAACACTCCTGTCGCCGCTTACGGATCAAACCCCACATCTCGCATGGGCTAATGAGACTTCAGAAATAGTTTGTAAAAATCGGTAACGTAATGTTTGGGGCTTATTATTCACACTCTTGGCTTTCCTTCTTTGCAGTTATTTTTGTGGCCTAGGTCCACGTTGCGGGATAATTACTGGCGATTAAGATTAATGCAAAAACAGCACAGCAACATTTCAAGGGGCAAATGGCAAATGGAACTGGTCTTAAACAATGGCTCATAGCCTCCAGAAATACAAATTTTCTGTCACTCTTGCTAGCTTGTACACCGTATGGTTGTGCACGAGGGGTGAAAGTCTTTAGTCCGTAAAAAATACGGTAGGGTAATTACAGGACTACTGTAGGTCACTTCGCACCTCCCGGGTGTGCACCTTCAGTTCATGAAGTGTACTTAGGTATACGGTAGTATAGTTACAAGATTACTTAGGTCACTTCGCACCTCACCTTGCACCTCCTCGCCTTGCCTGTGGGGTCACCTTTCCCATTGCTTGCAGTGACCCTTGGCATATTCCCCACTGACTGTTTCTACAGCATGTAATGGATCCACTAGGAATTGTACATGTGTAATCACAATTAGAATTATGTCTATATTGCAACGCTTTTATTACACTAATTTACCTACGAAAAAACAAACAGGGAAACAAAAGAATTCATCGAATCTGTATAAGTGCCTCTTGCATTACCTTCAACAAAGGGGTAGCTCAACAAATAAAGACTGTATAGTACAGGTGTGAGAGGTCATGCCCTATGAATTTATTGCCTCGAAGACGAGTAAAGTGTTGTTTATCATAATTTATTGATTAGGTTGAAGAAAATATTAGGCACAGATGCACGGCGCGATTATTGTTATTGATAACAAACTTGAGAGCCTGGTTTGTATCAGTGAAGTTACTGCGAACTACGAATCATTTTTTTATTAATTCACTTTCACTTTTTCCCTTTCACATGTGCATTACTTCTGTCCTCAAAGGTCAACACTCGGTGTGAACCGTTAAGTGGGATCACCCCATAGGTGTAAAGTGACCTGTAATTATCTTACCGTATAACTACCGTATACTTTGTGAACCAAAGACCCCCAACCCACCTCCCAGCCTTGTCTGTAGGGTTTCTACATGATTGCTTCCATCGACTGCTGACTATAAAGATGCAAAAGGTTATGCACATGTACACGAGGAAAAGGTGAAAGTGCATGAATAATGAAGTTCATTCGTACTTTGCAGTTTGCAACATGCCGTTGACACAAACCAAACTCTCAAGTTAATTATCAGTGATCCATGATGGCGCCACGCATGTGTGCCTAGAAGTACTCTCTTTGTCAGCTAGTTGATACTCTAGGGGTAAATGAACATTTCACTCGCCTCTAGAGGATCAACTCATAGGGCATAATAGGATGGGTGAGGGGTATGTAGGGGTGCAACATAGAGGAATCAGGAGTTTTGCGAGTGGCTAGTAGACATGTTTGAGCTGGGCTTAATATAGGGCTGGCAGGCGATCAATTCTGGAAGGAAGCTGGAGGCTTGAGTTTAAGCTGCGGGATGAAAAAGTGAAGTTGAAGATGTGGGCCGCTGAGGGGTTAATGATGGTAAGGAGATTGGAGTTCGATATGATGGGAGCCTATGGTGTATGAAATGGGTTTTCTGATGATGCTAAGACCACATACAGTAGGATAAGCCATATGCATGGGGTCATGGTAAGATGAGAGAAAGGAAAGTCTGATAATCTGAAAACATGGGGAGTGACGTGAGGGGTGGTGTGGTAGAATCCAGCACAGGTGATCATGTAGAACGCATACTGTGCCAGGGTGCTGGGAGTAGCAGAATCTTGGAGGAGAAAGTTGCAGTGTAAATTTGGAAGGATTCTCATGTGAAACTTAAGCCTATGAAACGAGGTCAACGGTTTCCATCGAATTTGTTAAGTACCTCTTGCATTGCCTTTCCCTTCCCGAAGTAGGAGGTAAAAAAGAGATACATTTCGTCTAAAAGGTAGAAAAAAAGGTAAAAAAAAGGTAGAAAAGGGATACATATCGTCAAGTATAGGTACGAGAGGTTCACTATATGAATTAAGTCTTCTAGAAACAAGTGAGTGTTTATTTGCCCCTGATGTATCAATTAGCCAACCAGTAAAATATTCCACGATACAAGCATGGTGCGAACTTGATATTAAACTTGAGGGTTCGGTTTGTATCAATGACGTGTTACTGCAGACTACGAAGAAACTTCTTTATTGATACACTTTCACCTTTTCCTCGGCACATGTGCATTACATTTTGCATCTTAAAGTCACAGTCGGTGCAAGCAATCAATTAGGGTCACCCTACAGGCAGGGCTAGAAGATGCGACGTAATCTGCAGTTGTTCTGTAATTATCTTACCGTAAACTTTATGGATTAAAGGTGCACACCCGCGCACGAGTAACTGTCCTGATGATTTGTGTCCCAGTCATTGTTTAGAGTGCGTGTACCGATGCACTCGATTGCACGGCGCACGCTTCACTGCTCGGCGGCGATATCGCGTGGACGGACAGTCTTTTTTAATATCCATAAGAAAGTCACTGATCCAGCTAAACAAGATCCAGAGTACTTTGAAAAAGCTGCGAGACAGTTGCCGTTAGGTGAGTTATATTTAGAATCCATTCAAATTCTTCAATTCTCTGCATTTTGGACGCATAAAAATGCGAAGTTTTCTCCAGCAACAAGTAATTTTCCACGCCTTGGTCTCTTTTACAGATGACAATTATATTGATGCATTGGGAAAATTGTATTACGAGAAGATTGGATCAGAACGTGACCTGGGTCTCAAGGCCCAGGACAACCTGGTATTTTTGATCTTCTACTTTGTAGGAGTTTTAAATGTGCATAGAAAAATCTTGCCTGTTTGCTCATCATTTAGGTGGCGGATCGAGTGAAGTTTGGCTTACCCGACTTAGATCTCCAAGCTCCTCGTTATCCGTACAAAGGTCTCGATGTTTTAAAGGATGCTCCAGAAAGTGTAAAGAACATCTTTAGGTAGTAACCCCTCCAGTATATTTTTGGTTGAACTAGACTTACACGAGCATTTCTCTAATACTTCGTGTGACCTTTTCCACATTTCATTAGAGACATAGATTTTCATTGCGGTTATTACTATGTTCCAAACACTCTTTCCTTTTCTTCAGCAATGTCAAATTTGTATGATAAATCGGTGTTATAGCATTGGATTCGGTACCCGTCGCGATATATCATCCGAGTGGAAAGCTCAGCTCATCGGTAGAGTCAATCAGCACTCTTTAGATCACAGTAGTCTAGAGATGAAGAGTAAGTCTAGTTCACCATTTTTTTCTCAATGTTAGAGTTTGTGAGAATCATAGACATAATTGCTTGAAAGCAACACCTCAGCGATTGATGAATGATAATGAAGTACCTGAATTTGGGTTCCGTTGTTTTCTATGTAGGAGGGTGATCCATGGTGGCAGCATTTGATTTTCCTGTTCACTTTATCGGGTCGCATGTGTAGTCTTTCATTTCGGTCGTCGCAGTCCATCGTATTCGTTTTCCTAACGCTCAAACTTACAAGAGATCTCATGAGGTGGCGCTGATGTTGGCATGTCTTCATATTTTTAGTCACTTATACGCTTTTCATGGAACAGTGGAGGG
This sequence comes from Trichostrongylus colubriformis, assembly GCA_963978905.1. Classification (NCBI taxonomy): domain Eukaryota; kingdom Metazoa; phylum Nematoda; class Chromadorea; order Rhabditida; family Trichostrongylidae; genus Trichostrongylus; species Trichostrongylus colubriformis. The sequence goes on from OZ022260.1 coordinate 25,457,341, forward strand.
TTAATGTGATCTCCTCGGCGTTGAAATTTTTGTGGTTCTGCGAAGCTATGCAAATGCGTTGGAACTGAGGGTATAATGGGCTGGTGTATGCATGGGGATATCTGGAGACTTATAATTTGAAAAGTATAATGTAGGCGTCTTTCATGTAATTTCTTTGATACACAGTTGCTATTCCTATGTTAGTATTCTCGAGTTTTTCATGATTTATTCACCCTCCATTACTCAGAAAAATGGTGCAATAAACGTAGAACACCGCAAGCACTACCAGCGGCTACCTTTCATTGCCCTTATCACTTATCGTGGTTGCTTCCGTTTACTTCACATCTTTCGCCGAGCTGTTCAGCAGCTTCCTGCGCATACGAGATAAATCATTAAAATAGCCCTGTAGCTAGCGCTTTTTCTGGTGCTCAAAGTTTCTGAGTTCGAAAGATTGCAATGTTGTACAGTTTTGATGACATCTCAACGAACCGCTGTAGTTACAAGTTTATGCCCTTGGTTGAAAACTCGCGGGAATGAGATCAATGAAAATTCCTCGTAATTTGAAGAAATTGTAAATCAATGTGACACTGTTTTGTGCGTTCATTGCACATGTCCATGGCTCATTCGCAGACTTTCTACTTATAGTCGCCTGGATGACGGCTTTAATACGGCACTGGTCACTGCTTGTGGATGATATCGCAAAAACTACGCCAAAGGTTTGCTATAGCCCAGATTTTTCTCTTTTGATGCGACTTGTATCATCAGTAATATAATGAATTGATAGATTACTTTGGATGAGTTGGAATTTCTGCCAAAATTTCTTTATTTTCGTGTGTTCTCACACTGGAAATCGTTAACTACATAGCCATCATTGTTGGTCTCTACATTGCTTCGCCTATTAGGCAGGTGCACCCTTTCACTACATTAGAAGTGAGAGTCATTCTTCGCCCCACTATTCATAATTTCAAGCTGGTTGAAGTTCGTCAAGGCTTAGGGTGGCGGGGCAAGTGGTGATTATGGGAGGGTATCTTAGGAGAATAGCCGCCACAATCAATCTTCCAACTTAGCGACTTCCATATTTCCGTCTCATCGATACCAGAGATAGGAAATCTGGGAGGGTATCTTAGAAGAATAGTCTTGCCCCAATCAATCTTCTAACTTAGCGACTTCCAAGTTTCCGTCTCATCGATGTCAGAGATAGGGAATACGCCCTCTCTGCATTCTTATCGTACCGGAATTGAAAGGACCTAACTTTGAAGAGGGCGAAAGTGATGGATGAGTTTTGAAGTATTACAGGTCTACGACATTTAGTCACGATTATGAATAGCGAGTGTGATGACAACCTTTGTTGCAGCTGTAATTTGCAGTCTAAGTCTCTTTGTGGCAGAATAATTAATGGGGCGAGGCCAGTCTCAGCCTGGATCCTTTTGATTGATTGATAGCCCATAAGAAAAAAATTTGTCTTTCTAGAAACAAACGTGGCTGACGCATCGCATCTGGTTGGTTATCAATTACAGAAGGAAGTGTCTTCGACTCTTAAGGTTAGTATCATACCTTTAAAACTTATGCCTTCACGCTTCCAAATTGGCTATGTTCTAGAGAACGAGATGCTGAGGCTTTCGAAAAAGTTATCAATGAGCTAAAAATAGCCTATCACGTCCAAAAACAACCGGAACATGTAAAGACCAGAAAAGTATGTTGCATTTTTGCATTCTTTTTTTCGAAATAACCTTTTCTCTTTTTCTTTCTTCTCGAGATGCCCGAATTATAACCCTCGCATATTTTGATGAACTTTCCACTTCTTCATTACCGGAACTATTTAACTGTTGCCGAATTTCCGCTTCCTCATCAATTTTCGTGGGGTTCTCAATGTTTTCCGCTTCCCGTAAGCTCATCAAATGGTTTATGTCAACATCACACCTTTTCCATCACATATGAAATGTGGGAAAGGCAAGCTGCTGCGAAGAAGTGGGTAATTCTAATTGGAGAATGATAGTAGAACGTTGGCCACGTGCCATGGAGCAGAACCACTTTTGTTAGATAGCAATTATAGGCGTGGGCGGAGGCACAGCTTCGCGCTCGTGTAGAACAAGAAAAAGAGCGGCGGCTAGAGGAGCTTCACCAAAGATTCCTTGCTGAGAAGAATGAAAAATCGAAGGTGATGGAGGAACGGCGACAAATGCTGAGGAAAGAGAAACAAGAAGTGAGTCAACTCTTTTAAAAGGGAATGCTAGCAGATTTTTTGGAAAGAAATTTACAGTGTTCACTTTTCTTGGATCATTCTCAGAATGAAAGGTCACAACAATGGATAAAGCCCAGTAGACCTCTTTTTTCTGTCGAAATCGCACTTAATCATCGCGTGTTTCATCAGTTCAGTGTTGAGAACTCAAGCAGTATGGATTCAGAGTTAGATGACGAACAGAAAAAGATGTGCATCGATTAGGCGATGCCGTTCGTGAGCAGGGCCTCATCAATAAATTCAGGCATTCGCACGGCGAGTTCTCCGCGCATCTCAATGCGCGCGCTTCCAATGTTTCTAGTCCAGTTGCTGTATGGCAGCCTTTTGCCTTTGATAATTTTGAAGCTGTTACATGCATCATTAAGATTAATTTGGAGCTGACTGGGGGAATAGAAGGAGCCGCGACGGTGAACCGTTTTTTCGTGGCTCAAATCCCTTTCTACACATAGAAATGTTCGTTCACCTATCCTGAAGCTCCTTCCTCCCCTGATCATAGGTGGCCTTTCCAGTAGTAGCAGGGGAAATGTAAATTCTAGCCCAAGCGAAGAAGGAGAAAGTGCATCGGGCAAATGAAACAATACCTTTATGCAGAAGTGTTACGAGGAAAGTGGTTATTTGCCCAGGAGATCTTCCCCTTTCTAGGCTTAGAGTAAGATCACATCCCCTGGTCTAAATAGCGTTTTTATATCCTAGAGAAGATGGAACGCTGTCGTCTCACACCTGGTACCATCCTACAGTTCCTAGTTCGTACGCTAGCGTATCCCTCTACCGAAATTCTAGTTGATTGGAGGCAAAAGCTCAGTCAAGGAAAGGCCGGACGCCAAGCACAGTGAAGTTCTCCTTCCCCCCTCCCCTCATATCAGCTCCAATGTTCCTCGTATATGAATGAGAAATAACGCCACTCGCAACTTAGGGATTCCTCAACTCAGTGATGATGAAGCGCGTTGGCGCG